>OZ018342.1:0-2400000 GCA_963969515.1 Yponomeuta evonymella | reverse complement strand
ATTATTTGGTGAGTAACAGTTCTGGGACAGTTTAGTTTTATAGCTCCATCACTACACAGCAAGATAATAGAATTAAATAATCAGTCTTATTTATAAAAACTTGGTTCCATTAAAACACTCTTAAAACGCATATAACACCGGTTCTATCAGGAATTTCTGCCTTAAGCGGGCTTAAACTCCGTCTTAGGAGTGTTTAAGTGGAATTGAATTTTTATAAATAAGACTGTAACCCCTAGTTTATCGTCCACTAGCAAGCTGTAAATCTGCTGTTAATAGCTGTCAGTGGTTTTTTTTGTATGCACCTTTTTAATTGACAGCTGTTAACAGTAGATTAACAGCGTGTTAGTGTACGAGAAACTGGGGGTTAGTATCTTACAATGCGCTAAAGTAGCATGCTTCTTACGCTATTGAAAGATAGGTCGTGGTGACTTATTTATTTATTTTATTAGGGTAAATAAACAATTATACAATGAGTGGTAATAGCAACTTAGGTAAAAATTAAGTATTTTAAGTAATTGTACAACTAGCAATGCTTCCCACGAATTGCAGAGAGCACCACCTATGGGGCATTGCTGTATTATTCAACGCGCGATATCAATCTAGTTTGGCTCATCGCGTTTGCAACCAACGCCTCGACGATAATGAAAC
This sequence comes from Yponomeuta evonymella, assembly GCA_963969515.1. NCBI lineage: Eukaryota > Metazoa > Arthropoda > Insecta > Lepidoptera > Yponomeutidae > Yponomeuta > Yponomeuta evonymella. The sequence continues at coordinate 2,399,352 of OZ018342.1, read as the reverse complement.
AGTGGGGAACTTGCGTCTAACTTAGATTGGCGTGACATTGCTTTTATACCGTAGAAATCATATAAAAACCTTGGAAAAATTTAAAAATCACCATCATCATTATTCAACCACAAGAAGTCCACTGCTGGACATAGGCCTTCTCCATGGATTTGTAAAAAGACCGGTTGGAAGCGGCTTGCATCCAGCGCCTTCCTGCCACTTGGATGAGGTCATCTGTCCATATTGTGGCTGGTCGACCTACGCTGCGCTTGCAGATATGTGGTCTCCATTCGAGAACTTTTCGGCCCCATCGGCCATCAGTTCTGCGTACTATGTGCCCCGCCCACTGCCACTTCAACTTACTAATCCGTTGGGCTATGTCAACGACTTTCGTTCGTCTACGTATCTCATCATTGCTGATTCGATCTCGTAGAGTTCGTAACATATTTATTTTTCGTACAAAAATTTAAAAATAATACAATAAAAATATTTTTTTCAGTGTTTTCAGGGTCACAAAATATGCGTAAAATAAAGTTACTCAATAACATAAAACATATTTGGTTTCGTTTTGTCATTGATTTCTGGACGTTTTCTTATGAGGGTGTACATGCACAAAAACATTATTTTTCGAGATAACTCAAATATTGATAAACGCTTCATACATTTGTAGGCGTTACGTTAGGGAGTAACGTCATAGTCTAAGGTCAATTTGTATGGCGCGTTTTAATACCACGTGACTTTTTGACTGGTTATATTATAAAAAGTACTGGTCGCAGAGAAAAAAAAATAGCACATTTATTTATCTTTTAACGTGTTCTCTCCTATTCTATTAAAACATTTTTCAGTGAAAGTTCTCCGTTGAAAACACTGAACATGTAACAATTATAATTACCTACAGTACCAAATATGTTACGAACTTATAACAGTGTTATATTAAAAATTGCGTCAATAATTTCGTTCAGCTTTTTTTAGTTTTTAAACGACATATTTTCTTAAATTACTGTCAAAATCAAGATTTGAAGTAAAGGGGTTGATATTTTTGGTAATTGGAATTAATTACTTAATTTTTGCTAATAGAGATTAATGATGATACTAAAACTTGTGCAAGAACTACAAATTATTAACTCGGTATCTCTTTAATTTTATCAGAGGACTCCGAACAAGTTTCATTCTTAAGTTCAAGTAAGTGATCCCAGAATTAAGTTAACAATTGATGTCTATACTATCGCTTTTTGTATTTAATGATGTATATCAACGATTTATTTACATTTAGAGAAAATCTGGATGAAAGAAACAAAAAATGTCCTCCACATTTTGTCAAAGAACGTAAAAATAAACTTAAAGAACGGAAAAGAATGTAAAATATGTTTGATAAAATATGTGTTAGGTGAATTCAACTAATTGTAAAGGGGAATACTAATTGCATGCAACAGCTGATGAAGCTCGCTAGAAAAAACTTTTCGGACTTCGCTTTACACGAGTTTAAATGATTTATACGTTAATTCATTAAAGTGGCGCTCTAACTAGTTTTTTTTGTTCTGCAGAACTACAGGATATGAAGCAAAACTGAATTAAGGTGAAATAAATTATAATTAACTAGCCTTCGCGCGTGATTCATTAGCGTAGAATTTAAATTGAATACGAAATCATTTTATAAAGTCCAAATTTGATAATGTTACAACATAATGTTCATACCCTTTTTGGTTATTAATAACAGCATAGTGATTTAATTGACTGCCTAGTTGGTTTAACAGTTAAAATACTTGACAAAAAATACAAATGTCTCTGGAATCTCTCGCGAAATTCTATACGTACCCATTGCATAACCTTATTAAATTTTAAAAGAAGCGCCGTCAAAGTGTATTTAATAGTAGTTTATGTGACTGTCACATAATGAGGGTTATTAAAACACGAGCGAGATTTTAAAAAACGAGCCTTGGCGAGTTTTTTAATAGCATTCGCGAGTGTTTTAATACCAAGTTATGTGCAGTCTCATACACTATCTACACTCATAATGAAATTTTTGAAACAAAATGGCGCAATTTCGACAAAAGTATCTTGACATTCAATCGTCTGCACTCAGTTTTGCGCGCGCAATTTTAGGTATTTTTAGTTGCACTTTTGGTACCACGAAAATGAAATTAGGTTTTTTATAGAGTCAACTTTTGACATTAAAAAAAAAACTTAAATTTTGTTCCGTGATCACAGCAACACTTTAAAAAAAATAACTGTAACATAAAGTGAAAAATCTGACCTTTAATGTAACTTTATATTACACTTTTTTTTTTAATTTTCTTTAAAGTTATGTATTGTTTAAAGCCTGTCAATATGTGTTTACCTTTGAATTCATAATTTGAAGATTATGATATGAGTGTAGATAAAGTAATTTATACCTTATACCTTTCGTGTGAGACGAGTTGAGCTGTGTGTTATCTATACCTTTGAATTTCGTTATTTAATTATTTCTTAATACGTGCTTGATGGGTTCTCATCATTTACGTGAAACATTATAGCTTTGTGTGATGTCTGTGTTTGGCTTCAGGTCGTCTATTTCATAAAGAAATTTTTGATTAAAGACTTAATGTAGAATACAGCTCAATATAATACAATGTTAAAGAGGGTTGTCTAAATTGTGTCATTGAAATGTTAATACTAGAAATAAACATAAATTGTCGTTTCCACGATTTAGACTTGCAAAAGTTAATACATCCTTTATGGGGCACTGTATAAGTTTCTACAATAACATTCCTCAAGATATATTAGAGTTACCTCCAACGCGCTTTAAAAAATGTGTTAAGCACATTCTGTGCAAAAAGGCTTATTATAACATCAAGGATTATTTGTGAGACCAAGATGTTTGGCATTAAACAGTAGATTGATATTAATTACAGGACGATTGTGACTAGTGTTCAACACTTTCATGACTAATATTTTAAGTTGAAAACTCTGTTAATTAAGCTACAATGTGGTTTGGAAAGAATAAATGTGGAGTTTCTTTGTTAGCTTCTTCTCCATATAATCTATTAATTGTAAAATTAACAATTTTGACGTTCATTAAGTAAACATTCTGTTTTTGTAAGGAATAAAAATATTTGAATTGATTTGTGGCAAATTGTCTGGTCTCTGCCTACAGGCATCAGTTTAGGTGTTATGTTATGTAGGTACCAACAAATATATGAATACAGATTACATCTGTTTACATAGTCAAATAAATATCTGGCAAGGGCCTCTTTTTTACATTCTATGTCAGCTATAAACTTGATTAGATCAGAGCACGATTCATGAATTTCGAGTAGAGACTACGAATCCTTAAACGCATCACCTGAATCAGATTACTAGTAGCGGTTCGACGAGAATAGCCTAGGACAGAAAGAAGTGGCATTGGAAGGGCCCTTTGTCCAGCAGTCGACAAATGAGGGTTCTTAGAATAGGTTAAGCTGACTGCCTTGTTGTTCACCAGAAGCCATTAAGCTAACACGCTTGACTACGAGCTACTTGACCTCTGGAGACTGCCGTACTTGATTTGTAAAAAGGACCTTAGTCTGGGTGTATTTACGTGTTTTTGATGTCTTCGCCTAGTTAACATAGCACAGGGTATCAATATTTGGGACCAGTCCCTCTATTCTCGACACCGATTTATCCAAATTGCGTTACAATTTAGTGGTTTTATTTATTAATCCATACAAAATATGCCTTTAGTTTCCAATGCGCTCTGAAGTTTTAATAAGTTTGATGTTGTTTTTTACAACCAAAACAACGTTTACTTAGTCATTGTTTCTGACTAATAGCATTTTAATTGTGACGCAATTTGAATACAATAGCGTCAAGACTAGAGAGGCTGGACATGTAATCGAATAATCGTGTTGTGTTCATGTTATTCGTTTAAGTTATAATTCCTTATGAGATAATTTATTATGAGAGTGTAAAAATAGCTTTAATTGTACCAAATTTCATTCTTGAGGTACTCAAATATTGAATTACTACAACTCATAGCCAGATACGTCCCCAGCCCAATTCATTCACAAAGAAAATTCGCGTCACGTTTTTGGCCACAGAAAAAACTGGTCGGGCGTCTCCACTGCCGCGTCTTCGGGTGCGAAAAATGTCCAACTTTCAACTGTTAAATATTAAGTTTTTCAAAGTCACCGAATTCGTATTAATGGCAACTTTGGCAGTGATAGCGGGGCTTCGAAGTTTTTCGAGTGGAATTTGGAAGGTGTCGAGTCGGTGTCGAAACGTCATCATTGTTCGACGGATTGGCCTTGGAACTTTTGAGTCACTAGGGTGACCGGGTTTCTTTTCGAATGTTTCGTTTCAGAGTTTTGACCAGAATTCGGCACTTTCTTAAAGTTGCTATTATGTCTGGCATGCTGCCTCATACAAAAAACTAACATCTTTAGTGATTACACAAACATACATACATAAACTTACGCTTATATCCCAGAGGGGTAGGCAGAGACCAGGGACTGCCACTTGCCACGATCCTGGTAGATCACTTTCGCTTCCTTAATATTCATTAGCCGTTGCATGCACGCACGCCGGCTTCGGGTACTTTTTATCTTGCCCTTTGCTAATACATCCAAAGAAATACATATTTTTGATTAATGCGGTCTGAGGCTTTGCATAATAATAATTAATGGCATTTGAAACAAATTTTGGTTTTCCTTTATTTAGGTTATGATGAAGAAAATTTGTTTTCAAAATGATTAATTCTAGTATTAAATTTTCCACTCAAAAACAAGGTCCGGTACCAAAAACATGTATTTTTGTTATCCTGTATCAAAACGCGAATAAATCGCCAGTGATTGTATTGTGTTTTACACAATAATATTTTACCATAAAAATCTTATATATAAAGATGAATTGCTGTTCGTTAGTCTCACTAAAACTCGAGAACGGCTGGGCCGATTTGGCTAATTGTTGTTTTTATATATTTGTGGAAGTCTAGGGAAGGTTTAAACGGTGAGAAGAAAAAAAACGGTTGACGTCGGTGATACGAAGTTCACGGGGTCATCTAGTATATCCATATTTTATAACAAGGTGAGCATGAAGAGTATGAACTTCATTAATTTCTTCTTCCTCAAAAAATACATAATATATTAATTAATTTGTGACTTATCGTATTATTAACAAAAAATGTCGTACCGGTCGCAATTCGGAAACAAAAAAATGGGTACAAACAAAAAAAAAAAAAAAACAAAAACAGTTTACGTACTGGACTACTTCTAGAGATATTGTAAGGTGAAACGATTTTGATGGAGTTTCGAATACAGATTAATTGCTTGGGTCCATTACCATTACCAAATACGTTAAAGTGACTGAAAAAGGTGAACATTGTTGGATTTAAAATTGATTGATTGATTGATTTGAATTGAATTATTTATATGAAGCACCTGTAACTGCTAATGTTAACCCAAATTCCAGCAATAAAGTTCAGTACATTTCATGAAGTTATAAAATGGAAGAGGATCAAATTCCAAGATCCAATACGCAGAAATTTCCAGCACCCGTGGAGTAGGCAGTTAACAATGACAATGACTTTACAGCTTTTAGGAAATTAATCTTGAAACTTTCACAATCTCGTAATTCGATGATCTTTGAAGGACTGGCAAACCTATCACTTGGCAACCGTCGAACTTTTAGGCGACTCACAAAATTCTCATTTTGGGGTTCTACCGGAAGAACTTTTATTGAGATAGTTTCTTAATCATACGCTTTATTAATCATCATACACTTGTCTTTACACAGACTTATTATTGAGATGTGCAATTTTCGGCGAACGTCAATTAGAGTTTATTGTTTACAAAAACATGTTCACCGCAGCCGCCATCTGTACTCTTGGGATAAAAATACATACATAAACTCACGCCTGAATCCCGTACGAGTAGGTAGAAGTATGCCGCTTGCCATGATCCTGACAAAGCTCTTTAGCTTTATCGACATTCATCAGTCACTGCATGCACAGCACACGCGCATTTGGAACCTACTTTTAATTTTTACTAATAGGTATGTCCCTTATTTGATCGACGTATGATCACCTGGTACGTTCCTTACCAGCTCAGCCCTTCCACCTAAAATTGCTTGACAATTTCGTTCGTCAATCTTTCTTCCTTTACGTTAAAACCAACACAACATTCCCTTGTCAATTATAAATAAATAAATAACTTCCACACAACACAATCACTTGCAGTCGCGTGCGGCGAGCGGCGGTGAGCGCACGTACCTATTTAACTGTCGATCCGCATTACGTGATGCTAAAACATTTAGTAACTACCCTACGTCTGTTACCTACGTAAAATGAGTGATAGTGAGGGAGAAAAAAGTATTATATCTAGTGGAAAGAGTGATATGGTGAACGAAGAGTTATTTGGAGCCACTATGGAGAGGGAGCAACAAGTAAGTGATGACGAGCTAGAGTGCAATAATTCCGTTATGGAGGTGAGAACAATCACAAAGAGACCCAGACAGGACAGTCCAGGTAGCGATGAAAATGATGCATTTACAACTGTGCAAAGGCGATCGAAACGTGTAGCGAGAAGTTTGTCAAACAATAGTCAAACCTACCATACTAAACAAATCAACGATGTCCAAGAAAAACATGAAGTTTGCATCACGTCAAAGGAAATTCTACCGAAACAATTAGGGCTGGCCAAATGGCTACGATCTGAAAATATGACAGATATTATAAAAATCGTATACAAAAACCCCTATAAAGTTCTTATACAATTTAACAAGAAAGAAGACGCTGATCGCTTATTGAATTGTAGCACATTGGAAGAGAAAGGTTTCAGATGCCAATCTACACAAGAAGTAAACTTGAGCTATGGAGTCGTAAGGAACTTGGACTTAGATGTCCATGAGTCAGAAATAACAAAAATATTCACAGCTGAGTTTGAGGTTATGGCTGCGAAAAGACTGCAAAAAAGGAATGTTGATGGCCAGTGGGTAGACAGCGAAGCTGTACGTTTCTGCTTTAAGAGTTCCACTTTACCCCCGTATGTCTATGCATACGGCTGTCGGTTTAAGGTGGAACCTTACGTCTTTAGAGTGTCACAATGCTCAGGGTGCTGGAAGTTTGGGCACAGCGCCCGACAGTGTCCCACTAAAAAGATTATTTGTCCAAAATGCGGAGGCGCTCATGATAACTATGTAACTACAGTCTATAATTGTAAAAATTGTAAAGGGGACCACATGGCTCTGAGTAGAAACTGTCCAATATTTTTAAAAGAAAAAAAGATCCGTCTTATCATGGCTAAAGATAACGTAACCTATAGAGTGGCCTTAAATAAATACACTATAGAGATGAAAGCAAAACAGGAAGAATATTCAAAGGACAAAAATACGGAATTTAATAACGATATTCCTATAGAAGCACTGGATCCCCCCCTCAGACCAACTTACCGAGATGTTGTGGTAACCCGAGCTACGATACACCGAGAGATAACCCAAGGTACCGAGGAGGATGCAGCACAAGGACAAAAAGACACAGAAAAAATCAAACCAAACAGGAACATGAAAGAACAGAAGAAACACAAGATAAGCATAAACCCTAATTTGGAGGAGATGGATACGGCGGACGAACAAACTGCACAAAAAATGGAAACAACTACAGAAGACAATAGTGAACCAAGGAGAAAGAAGAGTAACTTGATGGTACTATTAAGAAGAATAAAGGATATCATTATGTCTAAGAAAACTTTTGACGAAAACTAACAACGATATTAAAACTTATTCTGGTACAGGCCAAAGAGCTAATTATAGAGATGTTTAAAGAAGTTGTCTGGCTGAATGATCTATTTAAGGTTTTTAATTATGGATAAGTCCCAAAAAAAGATGGAAATCAATATAATGCTATGGAATGCGCAAAGTTTAAGACCAAAATTATCGGAGTTTGACTGTCTTCTCTCCCAGGAGAAAATACACATAGCATTACTAAGCGAGACATGGCTAGAACCAGAAACAGAACTAAAAGTTAGTGGCTACGATGTGTATAGAAGAGATAGAGCTGATTCATATGGTGGGGTCGCTATTATTATACACAAATCCTTGAGAGCACACTTATCTACATTCCAGGTCAGTAATTTAGGAATTGAAATTATACATGTTACGTTATTGAATTGTTCTAACTTAAACGATATTATCTCTGTTTACTGTCCGTCTACCATTAAAACTACACAATCAGATTGGGACAATCTATTGAGCAAGTTTCCACGCAAATGTTTGGTAGCGGGAGATTTCAACGCTCATCATACTAATTGGTCGTATAAAAATGATGTCAGAGGTGCCCAAATAATGGACTCTGCATTAGAGTATGGTTTTATATCTTTAAATGATAACAGCCCCACTAGAATAAAATTAGTTAATGGTCGGCTGCAACAAACATCACCAGATATCACTTTTTGTTCATTAGACATAGCAGTTGATTTTTCTTGGAAAATCACTAAAGAATCTTTGGGCAGCGATCATTTAGTGATAAAAATCACAGCAAATTTAAAATCTAGCCATGACAATTTTGTTAAAAAACGTAATTTTAAACATGCAAACTGGAAATTATACAGTGAAACTCTTAAAGATTTGTTTACAAATCCTAACTGTAGCAGTAGCATTGAAAATATTCAGGAAAGATATAATTTATTAATTGACAAAATTAATTTGTCGGCAGATAAGTCCATTCCATGTATAAAATTTTGCACAGACCCTGCTTCAAAATTTAAACCAAAGAGTTACTGGAATGCGGATCTCTCCAGGTCCGTGGCTCAGCGAAGACTAGCTCTGACCAAGTTTAGAAGAAACCCTACTCCGGACAACCTTAAAAAACTTGAAGATTCGGTATCTAAAACTCAACGCATGATAAGGCAAGCTAAGTCCCGAAGCTGGAGAGAATTCTGCGACAGTATCGATGAGACTACGTCTGTATCAGATATGTGGCGCCGAATGCGGTGGATGAAGGGATACAAAAATTCAAAATTTTGTCCGTCAAATGATAAAAAAGAAGAATTACTTTGTAACCTTGCTCCCGACTCTGTTGCCATACAAAGACCAAAGTTTCTATCAAATAACCCATCACTGGAAGCTAGATTCACTATTCATGAGCTGAACAACTGTATAAAGAAAAAAGATACAGCTCCAGGAACTGATCAAATAACATATTCTATGATTTATAATCTACCTCAAAAAGCCAAATTGTTTTTGCTTAACATTTACAATTCCATTTTTGATACAGGATATGTACCCAGCCAATGGCGAGAAATTAAGATAGTTCCTATACCTAAATTAACCATTATCCCAGATGCTGAGCCAAAGTTAAGACCAATAGCTCTTATTTCCTGTTTATGTAAGACATTTCACTTGATGATTACCAAACGACTTGAGTGGTATATTGAGAAAGAACAAATTTTGTCCAACAAAACTACAGGCTTTAGACGCTCGCAATCATGTTTAGATGCCCTAACTCGTCTGGTATGTCACATACAAATACACCTGAGTAAAAATATTCCCACTTTGGCTTGCTTTTTAGATATAGATAATGCGTATAACAACGTTTTAATAAACAAAGTTACAGATCGTCTAGAAGACATTGGCGTGGGGGCTAGAATTAGCTTGTATATTTGGGAGTTTCTCAATGAAAGGAGACTAGCCATAACTAAAGACAACGACACCGCAAAAAGTACTGAACTTACTAGATGGACGAACAAGGGAATTGCCCAAGGAGATCCTATGTCCCCCTTGATTTTTAACTTAGTTACATCTGAAATATGTCAAATTATTGAGAATGTTATGGTGTCGCAATACGCTGACGATTTTGTATTATATACTAGTTGTAGAAAATTGACTGATAGTGCTAGCAATATACAAAACGCTATGAATATTATAAATACATTACTAGCGAATTTAGGATTAGAATTGAGTGCACATAAATCTAAATATTGTATTTTTAGTAGGGGTAATAAAAATCAAGAAGTAGACATAAGGCTAAATGGATTACTTTTAACTTCCATAAAAACTATAAAGTATCTGGGTCTATGGCTAGATAAATCATTACGTTGGGGCAAACATATTAATGAAACTGTCGAAAAAACACAGAAATACTTAAACTTACTCAAAGTTTTGGCTGGTACCTCCTGGGGCATCCACCCTAAATACTTACGTAGATTATACATAACATTGATAAGAAGCCGACTAGATTATGCAAGTTTTTTAATTGATAATAGTGCTAAAACAAATATGTACAAATTAGAAAAAATTCAAAATCAAGCCTTAAGAGTGATAGGGGGGTTTATAAGATCCACTCCTATACACGCTATGGAATCCGAGGTGTGCATACCCCCACTATCACTAAGACGACAGTATTTGGCCTTTAAGTATTGCCTGAAAGCTCAGTCCTGGGAAAATAATGTCACTGTGAAATTATTAGATGAACTGTGCACTCTATGTTCTGATAGGTACTGGAATAATAGGAAAAAGCCCCTTTTAACACAAATATTTAGCAAGACTAAATGCGAAGATATTTCGTGTCACTACCCACTAGAAATGTACAAACTTAATACTTGGATCAGTAACATTCGACTGAATGATATTATATTAACTAACTTAGAATCAATTCAATTAAGTAAGAAATCATATGAGTCAAATTTGATAAAAAACCAGGTACTTAAAGAATTAAATGAAAAGTACAATGGATGGTGCAAAATATATACAGATGGATCAAAGAGTACTGATGGCTCTGGGGCGGCCTTTTTTGATGCTGGTAATAAGAATAATGGCTGTTTTAAAATAAGAAATGTAAATTTATCTATCATGTCGATAGAGCTTATTGCAATCTCAGAAGCCCTCTCGTATCTGAAAAGGATGGGCTACAGAAAGTGCGTTATCTTAACGGATAGTAGAAGTGCTCTCCAGCACATTGTTCGTTGTGGCTCTGGACACATAAGTGTGACAAGAGCATATACAATTGTTCAACTTTTAGCAGATCTTAACAGTAACAATGTCGAAGTAAGATTGCAATGGGTTCCGTCTCACATTGGCATTTCGGGTAACGAAGCGGCTGACCTCTTGGCAAAAAGATCTGTGATAGAAGGTAAAGAAAGTGATGTGAAGGCTTGTTACTTCGAAATGCTACCCAAATACAAAGGATTATGTTATAAAATTTGGAAAGACTACTTCGACGAAAAATCTAGAGAGAAAGGCATTTGGTATAAGACCATGCAAACTGAGCCGCCTCATGTTCCCTGGTTTGCCAATGTGAGACTGAAAAGGCGTTATATTATATCTGCACATAGACTTAGAACTGGTCATATGCCATTAAATAAATTCAATTTCCTCATGGGCAAAACCCATAGCCCAAACTGTGAAACTTGCAACACGGTGGAAGACGTGCAACATATACTTTTGGAATGTACCAAGTATTCAGAGCAAAGAGCGGAAATTATAGCCGAATTAAAGTTAAATGTAATGGATATTGGTACATTCCAGAGCGTGTTGCACGACCCTACTTCAAGTGCAGCTTTATTAATATATAAAATGTTAGATAGTAAATCGTTATAAGTTACTAGTACTATGTACTTATAATAGTAATAATTTTAGTGTTAAAGTTAGTGTAAGAATACATATTCTGATTTGGTCTGATGAGGCTGACATGATCACATGGTGATCAAAGTCTCTAAATAAAACAAAGATTAAAAAAAAAAAAAAAAAAAAAACAATCACTTGGCTTGGTCCCAAACTACGATACCCTGAGCTATGGTAACCAGGAAAGGTTATCACAAACATGGAAATACACCAAGACTGAGGTCATTTGTACAAATGTACAGCGGCCCTCAGTGGGAATCGAACCCACGACCTCTGTCTTGGTGGTTAAGCGCCTTAACGGCTCGTCCAATGAGGCACTCAAATTATAATCAGTACATCCTTTTTCAGCCCACATCGTTCACTAATCACACTATTGTCTTTTAAAGTAACATCTGAGAATCTCATTTCTACTGCACTAATTGTGACTTTTTTTATTTTTATACGTAAATTATTTCTATTCGATCATGCGCAAGCGTTTACTGTTGTTAATATACATAATTCGGGACAGTAACAACTGTATCCTGAGTTATCAAACGCCAACGAAGTACTGAGCATAAGGCCTCTTGGGAAATTTAGTTTTTAAGAATTTTTCACCTATTGTTCTTTATTTAAATTTTGTTGGCAATAAAGACAATTTAATTTTCACTGTCACTTAATAATAATATTTTTGTGCCTGCGTTGCAGTATTTACGAGTTTTCATATTTGGATGTCATTATTATTATATCTTTCACTAGCAGTGCCCGCGACCACGTTCGCGTGGTTAACGTATTGGCGTATAGCGCATGTCCACACTGAAGGTACATTCTAAACACTGGTAATTTTTTACGATAAGTACTTCCGCCGACAAGAGCTGGATGAGAGTAGCCGAGGACCGTGCTCAGTAGCGTGCAATAGGAGAGGCCTATGTCCAGCAGTGGACAAGCATAGGCTGATGATGATGATGAAGTACTTCCGGAGGTTACACCCTGGATACAAACGTACAAACTTTTCCTCTTTCTACTACAAGTAAAGATATAAGTATAAGTCCGATAAACTTTAGCGGTTATCATTATAAAAATTCAAACTGATGCGTATTTTCACGGGATAAAATCCGGTAATAAATAATCCGCATAAATTTTCTCATATATAAGTAACACGAAAAAGAAATTAAAGTTGCAAAGCATTTCGAAACAATTTTCAATGTAAATTATTGTTGGTATGCCGTATTTGTTAATAAGTTAGTCAAGTGTTTGATCGCTACATAACAATCGTTCGATCGCGAACATTATAAAAATACATCTTTATGAATTTTTTTCCTTGGATGTCTTTACTGTCTTTCCCTAAGCCAACAAAAAACTTTAAACATCCTACTCTACGGGACGCAGAGAAAAATAGAGAGACGGAAGGATAGATAATGAGAAGATATACATTTTGCTATAGAGTTAACCAATTATGACAGCAAAATTCAACTTTTAACCTGTCGGTGACAACTAACACTTTCACCATAAAAACTTTATACTTACTTAAAAGTTTTGGCAATAGGTATTCATGACGAGCTTCATGTTAGAGGTGCTTCATTTATGAGAATCATTACGAGAATATGTGTGAAAACAATTACGTTTCCATTGAATTCATGGAAACTCTCCTGTGCACCATTCATTGCATATATTTTAAAGCACAAAAATCCTTATTAAGACCCTATTTTCCGATACTTCACAGAAAGCTCACGATGGGTAACGCGTTTTCACGGAAATAACTCTGGCAAATAAAATCTGTCGCTGATATGAAAATCACTTGTTCGGTAGCAAAATACATATTCTGTTTTTCAGAATTTTATATCATATCGATGCACTCCCTGTGCGCTACTTATTGCATGTCTTTTAAAGCCTAAAAATTCTCATTAAGACCAAATAAAATCTGCCGTCCAACACTTCACAGAAAACTCACGATGGGTAACGCGTTTCCATGGAAATAACTCTGGCGCAGTCACAAACAGATGGAAAACACGGGCGAGTGATATAAAATTCAGAAAGACAGAATATGCATTTTGCTACCGAACAAGTGATATGCAGAAGTACAGTTTGGGGTTAAAATATAGATTATACGCACTCTTTCTACCGGTTTCAATTCGGTAATGGAGTTCTCATTTGTTGCTGCATAAGCGAGAGTCTGAGGTGCTCAAATACTTCAGAGCTTAAAATTACCAATCAGCAGTGTGAAAAAGCGAGTGTAACTTAGGCCTATTGTATTATCGATGTGACATAATAAAACCCGATCTATCAGAATAGGATATTCTACTCGTTAATGCAAACAAATTTTGATTACAAAATTTGTTTGCATTAACGAGTAGGCTCGACAAAATAAAGTGAACAAATCACTTTTCGTATTTTGTGGGACAATGATTTATCGGAGGCATTTTGGTAGAGCACGTAAACCGTGGATTTATTAAAAATTTTTTATTAACTCTGATACATATTCATAAGAGCACAAGTTACAAGTTAAATTGGCGGCATATGTGTAAACAAAGGAAAGTTTTTTAAAGATAATATGTAGGAAATAAAAAAAACATTAAATCGAAAAAAATGAAAAATAAAATGGAAAAAATTAAAAAGAAACCTATTTAGAGGCTAAACATTCCACCCATGCCGACCCGCAATCTCTGGCTAACCGTACCAGCGCTCTCCCAACTGAGCTAATGGGTAAGTGTAGGCATCAGTGAAATTTCGAGCCTCTTAGAAACTTCTCTGTATTACGTACAGTCAGTGACATCTGGCCGAAGCGAATTACATGTTGAATGTTTAGGTTTTTAAAATTGTCCTCAGCACGGGTTAGTGCAACAAAAAAAAAGAATATAATTTAAAAAAAGTAAGAAAAAAATCGTAGAACAAAATGACAGATCTAATACTAGGCAGTAGGTAGAGTACGTGTGCGTGTGATCACAATCAATCAATCAAATTGTTTTTAATCAAAATAACACAGAAAGTATGACTTAATGAATGTTACATGTTAAACTAGGTGTCCATTTCAAAATCTAGACCATTTTGGAGAAAAAGCGGACAAAAAACTACAAACTTAATCTATCTTTTCAAATTTTGTACTTAATTAACAGAGTTTATATATTATTCTAAAACCAGGAATTCATACATTGAACTGAATTTAATTCTCAACATCTTTGTCATCTATTCTGATGATTGATGATGCTATCCAGCATTCAGAGGTAACTTTTACCTCACTATATATTTCCGAGACCAATATTCTTAACGTACTTCTGACTTTTCAATCCCGTAATTTCACTTGCATAAACAGAACGGATATTCTGCAGAATCTCGGGCATGGTGACTCTAAATCTGAAAGCTTCAAAGCAGCTTTTACATTTACAATGACACTTAGTGCAGCGTGCAAAGGGTACTTTTTATTTGCCGTACTTTCCCGCATTTCGCTTGGATAGTTAAACTGCCTAGTACCTATCTTCCTTTTTGGCAGCATCATACAAAGGTGCATGTAAAATAGTATAATTATTTTGCTTAATCTCACTAACACAGTCTAAGTTGTTTACTGACTATTTTAGAGTCCGGTACGGAAACAAATTTCACAAGATAATCTGTCATAAGTCGACTATGCAAGTGCGTTTACAATTAAGCATACCAAGTGGTCCAAATATAGCTTATAAGCAGCCTATATACGTCCCACTGTAGGGCGCAGGCCTTCTCTCAGAGATAGAGAGAGAGTATGGGCTTAATGACCACGAGTGCCCACCGCGAATTGGCGATTTCAAGCGCTCAGGAAACTCAGGTTTCCTCACGATGTTTTTCTTCACAGTCAGCGAGTGGTATTGCTACTATAACTTCACTAATGTACGTAACTTACAAAATAAAGTCATAGGCACATGCCCGCATTGGGAATCGAACCTGGGTCTCTTGCTTCCGAGTCCAATGTTCTACCCACTAGGCTACTACCACCCAAATATAGCTCACAAGCGCTTGATTCGCAATACTACTCGGAATCTAAAACGAAGACTAGAAATTAAAATTCTTTCCTCCAATATCAATAGAAACTTTTTAAATATGATGTTTAGGCGAGACAGAGCCGCCTATTTATACCGGTTAAGTGAGCGCAGTTAACGAAGATAATCTGTAGCACTTAACACGTAACTGCCTTTGGCCATTAGCACATTTTTCCGCGCGGACTGCTCGCGGCGGTGCGAGCGTTCCCTCCGATGTAGAACTTTAGTCGACTGATCTGGAGACAGCGTCCCAAAAGATCGACTTATTGACAAGGTGATGTGTCCAGTATATCGTAGCAAATGTGTCTTAAGAAACATCTAATTTCAGAGAAATTAGGTACGTAGTATATTTGCGGACTTTTGTAATACGGTACAGTTGGTAAGAAAAGTGTGTTTTTCAGACATTTTTTATGTTTCTATTCGATACTGCTGCTGATAAGGAGCAAAATATCTAAACGTCCAACTAAGGTTAAATTACTAGAGTTATTAAATTTTACCTTATAAATAATCGCGATTAGACCCGTTTAATGTATAACTAGATTACTAGAAAAGTAAAAGGAACATTAACTTAACCCATGCACTTTGTGTGGAATAGAAATTCCTTCGAAGAACAAACGTTAGTGTAAACTGTTCAAAATACCTATAAAAATGACATAATTTTCACGACCTTTTGCCTAGCGTAAAGTAATGTCTGACCAATCTTTATAAAATCTTTTCAAAAGTAATCCTGGGACACATGTCAGCCGAAATAGAAAGAAACCAACCACCTCTTGTAAGCTGGATTTCGCAAAAACTATTTGACTATAGACCATATACACGTTGTACGCCAAGTAATAGAAAAATGCAATGAATATGGGTGCACATACTATATAGCTTTCATTGACTATAACAAAGCATTCGATTCTATAAGACACAAAAACCTATGGAAAGCACTAGACGAACAAGGGATAGACTCACAATATATCAGAAACGTTAAAGAGATTTATAAAAACAGCAATGCCAAAATAAAGCTAGAAATAGAAGGAGAAATATTCAAAATTCTCAGAGGAGTGAGACAAGGAGACCCAATGTCTCCCAAACTTTTTACAGCAACCCTGAAAGGTATATTTAGGAAGTTAAACTGGGAAAACCATGGCCTAGTCATTAATGGAACCCATCTAAATCACTTAAGATTCGCGGACGATATAGTCATCTTTGCAAATAACCCCACATCACTGAAAACAATGATACAGGAACTGGCAAATGAAAGCAGGGAAACTGGACTAACAATGAACACTGCAAAAACCAAGGTAATGACAAATAGCAACCAAGAAAAAATCATAACAGATGGGAAAGAGATAGAATATGTAACATAATACATTTATCTGGGACAACTCATATCCCCCGTAGACTCAATGAAAAAAGAGACCTTGCGAAGAACAAACAATGCTTGGAAGAAATTTTGGTCGATGAAGAACATAATGAAAAACAAAAAAGTGCCCATAGCAGAAAAAAGTAAACTCTACAACACATGCATCCTACCCGCCCTAACTTATGGCTGCGAAACATGGTATCTCACTAAAGAACTAAACTAAAGGTATGCCAGAACTCAATGCAGAGAAGCATGCTTCACATAAAACTTAAAGATAAACAACGAATAAAAGATATCCAGAATAGAACAAAAGTTCTTGATGTGATTACAAAAATAAGACAGTTAAAATGGCGATGGTCTGGCCACATGATAAGAGACACAACAGACAAATGGAGCAAGAGAATCACAGAATGGTACCCAAGAGACAGGAAAAGGAAACGTGGCAGGCCACAGAAAAGGTGGGATGACGACTTGCCGGTCGGGTGGAGAAGGCTAGCTCAGGACAGAGCCACTTGGAAAAGCTTGGAGGAGGCCTATGTCCTATGACAGCCCAAATAAATAAATATTAAAATGAAATAAAACAAAACTAATCAAATTTCAAATTAATGTAATTTAATTCATTGTAGCTAATTTAATTTAATACCAAGGTAATGTCTTGAATTTATGAATAATATATATAAATGTAATGAATTTTTTATGCAAACTATTTAAGTTGTGTAAAGAAAACTAATCTTAATGCATGAAAACGTTACCATAAATGATTGTAAATGTAATATTTGGGGAATAAAGGCTAATTTGAATTTGAATTTGAAAGTAATGTCTTAAAAATCAACACAATTATACGACAGTCGGAGTTATCACACTCTAATACAAACCGTCTTGACTTTACGTCCCACGTCCTTAGTACCCCCTCGCCCGTACGCCTGGACCCTCTCAATTTATAGCGACATAACGTCTGCAATCTCAATGTGCGCACGCCCTTATCCCACGCTACAAATTAACTAGGGGCGAGTGTTTTATGGACATCTTACACCGCGTCCGCGTTAACGTGATATCATCTTTACACGGGACGGTTTTCTGAAGTCTTTCAAAAAATCAAATTCTGACTGCCCGATCGTCAGTTTAGTATCTTATGTTACCTGGGTTGATAATAAATTTTATTTAATAAACTTTATTTGTAAGACATGTGTGTTGGTTTAAACAAGGTGGTATTTTTGTATAAGGTACAGAGCATGGTTTTCCTGTGAGGCATACAAATTTATACATTTAATATACTATGGTAACGGAACGTTTAACAAATTCATACATTTAAATACCAAATTAAGAAAATAGCGTATTAGGAATCTAAATTTCTACTTCTTACAAATGCAAGCATACAAAACACGAATGATAAAATAAAATAAATTAAAATGTCCATAAATTGAAATTAAAATAAAGATATCGATAGATTGAAATTAAAAATAAATTGAAATTAAGAAATTAAATTATTTCTAAGTATTAATATAAAGATTGTAGCAAAGTTACACACTCATAAATAGATTCCTCGTAAAATAAAGAAACGCACAGATATACATACGTGAATGCTAAAGAAATAACTCTTTTTTTTTGGTATCTTTGTATAATTGCCCAGTTTCTCGTACACTAACACGCTGTTAATCTACTGTTAACAGCTATCAATTGACCAAAGTGCATACAAAAAAAAAACACTGACAGTTGTTAACACTAGATTAACACTTTGTTAGTGTACGAGAAACCGGGGGTTAGAAACTTACTTCATTAAATTATTTCTTTACTGCGTCGTAAAAGTTCCCGCTTTAACAACAGTTTAAACAACAGCCGTGAAGACTCTCAACATTGCACGCTACCCAGATCCTTGAATAAAAACAAAAAAAACGACTAGTGTAAACGCCGCTGTTAGATAAATAGTGAACGCGGCCTACACACTTTGTGATAAGGTTTTAGGGATTCCTTCGCTTAAGGACTGTGCGGCTTTGATGAGAGCGCAAAATCTATGCTTTTGGGTGTTTTATCAGTGGCGACAAGGGTAGTAAAACCTTCGCAGGCTCAGAACCTATTTCAGACCACAGGAATTAAAACGCCATAGGTAGGAATGGACGTGTGCTTGATTTACTTCGTACAGTATGGAATAAATTAATAAAAAAATTAGAGCCTCACAAGCCTTTTTAGAGAAACGTTTCAATTACATAGCTATACATTTAACGGGTTAAGAATAGCGTCACTCCATTTCCTCCCGTGGATGTCGCAGAAGGCGACTAAGGAAATAAATGACCAGGAGACGGGCAGCAGCGTCTTCCTGAAATTCCAACAAGGGGCTGATTATGATGATAATGATGAAACAGGATTGATTAGATTAGATTAAATTAGATTGATACTCTTTATAACTACTTATAACACTCGCTAACTGTAAAGGAAAATATCGTGAGGAAACCTGAGTGGCTGAAGACTCTCTCTGAGAGAAGGCCTATGCCCTGCAATGGGACGTATATAGGCTACATAAAAAACCGACCAAGTGCGACTCGGACTCACGCACGAAGGGTTCCGACCTATCCCACATTTGAATATTTCTACCTGTTGCCGTTATTAATATCGAACAAAAACGGCAAAAAATCACGTTTGTTGTATGGGAGGCCCACTTAAATATTTATTTTATCCCGTTTTTAGTATTTGTTGTTAAAACGGCAACAGAAATACATCATCTGTGAAAATTTCAACTGTCTATCTATCACGGTTCATGAGATACAACCTGGTGACAGACTGACTGACGGACGGATGGATGGATGGACGGACGGACGGACTTGCAGCGGAGTCTTAGTAATAGGGTCCCTTACCCTTTGGATACGGAACCCTAAAAATACAACCCGCGACCTCTGGTACGGTTAGCCAGAGGTCGCAGGTTCGAGTCCCGGCATGGGCGGAATTTTTAGCCTCTAAATAGGTTTTTACATAGTAACATAACATAAACTCACGCCTGTATCCCAGAGGGGTAGGCAGAGACCAGAGTCTGCCACTTGCTACGATCCTGATAGATCACTTTCGCGTCCTCAACATTTATTACCTAGTCGTTGCATGCACGCACGCCGGTTTCGGGTACTTTTTATCTTGCCCTTTATTAATACATCCCCTATTTGGTCGAAGTATGTCCATCTGGGTCGTCCCTAACCGGCCCTTCCATCCATATAGTATAGAACTAAGATTGTTAATTAGATAAACTTTATGGTCCCTGGTCTCTGCCTACCCCTCTGGGATACAGGCGTGACTTTATGTACGTATTTTTGTGTATGTATAAACTTAATTATCTTCATTACCGGCATTTTGGAAACGTTGCAGTTGCCGTCGTCACGGTTAGCCTAAGTGGCGAGTATTGAGTACAGTCAATGGAGAACTTGCACCAAAAAATGTTTTAATATAATCGGAGAGATCATATTAAAAGATAAAAAAACGTGATATTCTTTTCTCGATGACTAATATAACCTGTCGAAAAGTCAATATAGTGACGCGGTACAAAAACGCGCCACACAAATCGGGTCCAAACTATGACGTCACAACTTGTACGTAACGCCTTATAATGTACGATCCTTTATCAATATTTGAGTTATCTCGTGAAATTTGATGTACGCACCCGTATAAGAAAACGTTCAGAGTTCATTGAAAAAGCTAAATCTAGTAAGTTTTTTTATTATTAGAGTAACTTTATTTTTCGCATTTTTTGTGATCCCGAAAACACAACAAAAAAATTTCTTATAATTTTATTTTTGAATTTTCCCTAATTTTTTATAGCCTCTATGGTATAAAAGCAATGTCACTCCAATCTAAGTTAGACGCAAGTTCCCCATTGTTGCAGTGAGGGCAGGGTGGTCTATCTAATGTATTGATATTTTAATTTTTAACCCGCTTCCCCCGGGGGGTGGCCGTACGTTTCTACGAATGGCCTCAGTATGGGTGTTTTTTCATGTTTGTGATGTCCTTTTTCTGTTTACCATAGCACAGGATATCTTAGTTTGGGACCAGGTCAAGTGATTGTGTTGTGTGGAAGTCATTATTATTAAACTACATTTGAATGGAAATTGCAGCTTGAGGCATCCCATTAATCCACGTTTGCACCTTAAACTAGTGTTATATTCAGTAATAGGACTAAATAGCATCGATTGAGCAGAGCAGCGTTCGCTCCAGGCTAATCGTCTCTAACAGGAATGCTTATGTGATGATAATGCGATTTCAGTTCTCTGTCTTTGGACAATAAAATTATGTGCAATGATTTATTTAGTCACATAGTTGCTTAGCCAATGCAAAATATATATATATCGGCCTACGCTTGTCCACTGCTGGACATATTGCTCTCCTATTGCACGTCACTGAGCACGGCAATAATGTCTAATATGGATTAATTGAAAAAAAAAAAAAAAACATTGTCACTAGAATATATTTTGCTGCATAGCGCAAATCGAGAAAAACTTAAATTTCTATCGAAAATATTTATTTAAAACTTACTTGAATAAAATGGGCAAGTTTATAGAGAATTAGTAAATTAAAAGCTTAACCTATTCTTAGACAAACTTAGTTTAATTTTTGTTAGGGTATACGCAGATGGATTTATTTTGCGTCGCAAAATCGGCCGCTATGAAAATTTGTTTTGAGATCCCTAAGTCGCTAATGAGGGTTAACAAGAACTGATGAATGATTAGACATGGATGGATACCCACTGCTTGGGAATTGGGCTTTCCAACCGATCACCCTAAGAAGAGCTCTGGCGGAAAAAATAAGTTATTGTTTGTTGGTAAATCCGCCATAATAACACACTAACGGACAATTTCAATGAGCTACTTATTACTGCTCCGACGTAAGATGGACAGCGTGAATATATTAATAGGGTCCATTTGGTCCTACTGTAGGGCACACACATTATGTTAGAGAGAGAGTATGGGCTTAATCACCACCCATGCCCACCGCAAATTGGCAATTTCAAGCGCTGAGGCATCTGAACACCTTAGGTTTCCACACGATTTGTTCCGTCACCCTTAGCGAGACTACAAATTCACAAATGTACGTAACTTCAAAAACAAAGTCTTTGGTACAAGCGCCGAGGTTCGAACCCACGACCTCTTGACAGTGAGGCAAACGTTCTACCCACCGCGTTACCGCCGTTTCTTCACCCTTCGGAAACGAAACCCTGAAAATGCAGTTGGACGAAGCGAATGAAATATGGCCGGGTGGATGTCTTAATAAGTCGACACTCGGACATCCCTGGCACCGCATGCTACATAAATCACAGAGGGCTTATTACGATGAGAGAAGAGATAAAATTGTGTGCTTTTATATCGATAGCATATGTGCAATGCACGCTCTAGCTGTAGTGGTCTTATAGGTGTAAGTACGGGTTGTAACAAAAAACCGACCTCGAAACACTAAAAACAGAGAAATAATTTAAACGAATATGACCTTTAAGTTCTATGTAGGTAGTGTAGAAGTATAGTTTGGAGCCGGTGTCAATACACGATATTTTCCTTCACATTAGCATGTGGAATTGCTACTGCGAATTCGCAGATGTACGTACGTGAAAATAACCAATGTCATATGTACATTCCCGCACCGGGAATCGAACCTGGGTCTCCCGCTTCCGACTCCAATGTCCTACCCACTGTGCTACCACCGCTTAGTAAAAATAACAAATAAAATATCTTTGCTACTAATTCTGGCATTTCGTTTGACTGCATATTGATCTGTTCACGTTGTAACGGTACGAAATGTGCGACAAGCGGCACGATTTCAATCTGCAATAATTCTGAAATACGCACGAAGTAACAGACTAAAAAATACAATTGCAATAAAAAAGCCTGTCGACGTGACGGCTCGTCGACCTACTATAACATTAAGGATTATTGGAAGACACAGATGTCTGGTATTAAGTATAGCACAAAGATTGCACTACATACAATATTGTATATTAATAAAGAAAAAGATGTCTTTATTTAGATCAAAGCCATTTTTGTAGCTATTTTTGGGAGGGGCGCTGTTTGCTGAAATACAGGTTCACGCCTAGTTTAGCAACATATGCTACTATTTGCTTTTGGATAAATGTACCTAGCATAATTCTAATTTAAGAATCACCTTGTATGATTTTTTCGAGACAAATAAATTATTGTTATTATTATTATTATATTTAAATAATGTTAACGGGAACGATTGTGTCTAGTGTAGCGTAACTTTAAGTTGAAAACTCTATTAATTAAGTTCATACCTGTTTTGAAAAGAAAAAAATGTGGAGTTCCTTCATTAGCTTCTTCTACAAAAAATATATTAATTAGGAAAGTAACAGCTTTGACTTTCATTTAGTAAACGTTTTGTTTTCACACTGAAAATAAAAAGCCCGTCGCCTGTGCGTGGCTGGACTTTTACACATATTGTA
Source organism: Yponomeuta evonymella (assembly GCA_963969515.1). Taxonomy (NCBI): domain Eukaryota; kingdom Metazoa; phylum Arthropoda; class Insecta; order Lepidoptera; family Yponomeutidae; genus Yponomeuta; species Yponomeuta evonymella. The sequence continues at coordinate 2,376,047 of OZ018342.1, read as the reverse complement.
GTCTTTAACCTCAACAGCATTTAAGGGTTATTTTAGTTTATAGCGTTGAGCCCGCACATCGCAGACCCATTGTAACGAGCGCTAGTGCGTTTCGCCCCTAACCTCATTACCATTCCGAAACAACGGCTCAAGTAATCAGACTGAAATGAAATTGTAATCCCGAATAATATCGCTTGAATCTTAATTTATTCATTGGGACTAGAACTCAAGCATTAAACCCATGACTCGAGGAACCTTTAAGATGCAAATTTAACAAAAACACGATTGGATGGTTTCGGATAATGATACGTAAGATTAAATATTTATTTATACAGGGCGTAGATAACCAAATATTCATTTAAGATTAGAATATAGATTTTATTGCCGCGGGAGGTAACTTTAGTTGAGAATGTCAGGAGCCTGTTTCATAGAATTAAAAGTCACGTCTAATAGTTTCTAATAACAAGTCATAATAAACTACGAATTGCAGTTTTATGAAACTCGGCCCAGCTATTTTTTCTCGCGACTTCGAAGTTTTCCTTATAGTATTTTTTATTTTTTCGTATTGTATAGGTTATGAATGTCCGTAAATGTCTGTTCTTTCCTCTTTCCTTTTCTTTCTCTATCTCTCTCTCTCTCTCTCTCTATCTATCCCTCTCTGTCTTTCTTTCTTTTTTTCTTATTTATATATTTTGCGTATGGTATGTAGCGGGTTAAAATCAATCCACTCAGTTGCTTCCTCATCAGCTTCGTGAATTTTCCGAATGCCTCCTTTTATGGATCATAGCGGACATATTTTTTTCTTGATTTCCAAGCTTTCCTACAGTTATAGTTGTTTATACTAACGAAGAGAACCCCCCCATTTTCAGATGTTTATGACGTATATGGTTTTGTTACACCCTGTATTTCAATGTTACTACTGTTGTTTGCACTTATAACATAGGTACAAGCACATAGATATATAAACTCACACCTGCATCCTACAGGGGTAGGCCGAGACCAGGGTCTGCCACTTGCTACGATTCTGGCAGATCTCTTTCGCTTCATCAACATTCATTAGTCGTTGCATGCACGCACGCCAGTTTCGGGCACTTTCACTTGAGCACTTACAAATTTAGCCATAAACCCTAGCCCCACACGCGTCATTATCAAACAGCCGTAACTTTATACCCTCAAATAGCATATTATCTCACTTGGTCATAAAATCTAAAAACTACCTAATGTGACCATCACTAAACCCTTCGCCGGCTATAACTTCCCCACGGTTAACCGGCTCGGCCATTCGGACCCGCTGCGCCGTTTAACCCGGTGTATGACGCTACCGCGATACGCGTTCAAAGGGCTAGGGGTTTTCATAAACGGTTGTGTAGTCGACTAGCAGTGCCCGCGACTTCGTTGTCGTGGTAATGTATAACCTATAGCCCATGTCCATCCCGCAGGGTCAATCTAAATAAGGGTGAAGGAATTTTGAAATTGAATAAAGTAGTTTCGGTCATACAAACGTAGAGCGGTGCTAGCCTAGTGGGTAGAATATTGGACTCGGAAGCGAGAGACCCAGGTTCGATTCCCAGTGCGGGAATGTACCTATGACTTTATTTTCTAAGTTAAGTACAATTTTGTGAAGTTATACTAGCAATAGCACTAGCTTACTGTGAAGGAAAACATAGTGAGGAAACCTGAGTGTCTAAGCTATTCACATACCTCAGCGGTTGAAATCGCCAATCCGCGGTGGGCACGCGTGGTGATTAAACCCATACTCTCTCCCGAGAGAAGGCCTGTGCCCTACAGTGGCACGTATATAGGCTGATTATGTATGTTATGTTATACAAACTTACAAATATATAAACTTACAATTTTTCCTGGTTATAATATTAGTATATAAGATAGATATAGATGTGTACAACGGCTCAATGAGATGTAATCTTCATTTTTACATTTGCATTCCATTTTTGCCTTCTTACATTTTTTATACAATGTATGTACATATGTATTCAGCCTATATAGTCCCACTGTAGGGCACAGGCCTTCTCTCGAAGAGAGAGAGAGAGCGAAAGAGTACCGGCTTAATCACGACACGTGCCCACCGCGGTTTGGCAATTTCGAGCGTCGAAGTATGTGAACACCTCAGACACTCAGGTTTCCTCACGATGTTTTCCTTCACCGTTAGCGAGCGAGGTGTATTGCTACTGTAACTTCACAAATGTACGTAACTAAGAAAACAAAGTCATTGGTACATGCCGGCGTTCGAACCCAGGACCTCCCGAATGAGAATACCGCTGCACTACCACCGCTCATTTAATAAATGATATTACCATACAAATTAACCGTACTAGAGACCATAAAAATAATAAAGAGTTCTTACGAACGCTCTTAAGTGCCAATATGTTTATGCCATTCAACACGGAACAGCAACTAGACACCACTTTCAAGAACGAGATTATCTTAGATGTAAGAGTGCTTCGTTAATACGGTCCCAAGTCTTCAGCATAAAAAACACTATGTCGAAAACGGTTGAGCGCATGAAAAAATATGTCAAACAAAATTGATCACAAAGTTTATGCTGTACAATTTTTACAATAGATGTTAACATCATTAGATCAATAGTAACCGAAATAATCGCAAAAAACTGTGTTTTTTTTTTGCCTTTGACCTTGAAGAACTTAAGACGCCGACACGAGATTTTATGAAACTCTTGAGACGACTTTGGGAGCGATAAATTGAAGGTATATACGTAAATTTACTTTATTTTCTTTCATTTCGAGGTTGATCACTAATTTCACTCGACTATTAGCACAACTGAGGTCTGAGGTATTGACTCAGTTAACGGCTCGCGTAAAACGGTGGCTTGCGAGGGTCCGGGCGGCCAGTAAACCGACTCTCGGTCACATCATAAAAGTGACGTCGACACATCCATTTACATCCTTTCCTGTTAATAACATTATGGTGAAGCTCGCCATAAGTGTGGCGAGCCGTAGGGTTGTCGACGTGGGAAAAATATTCAATAAAATCTATTGAAAAAAATCACAGATTTAGTGCCTCACACGACTATCAAGCAGATTGGAAATGAATCGAACCATAAATGTCACGTGAAAAATGTTGTTCTAACTTTTGACTTTTTTCAAAAAGGTTAGGCTACAGAGCAAACCCTTAACTTGATCGCCTTTGTTTTAGACTCAGATGGTAGCTGACTAAATTGTCCAGAGGCTTCTTTCTCAAATTTTTGATATCATACTTCGTTTCCAAAATATCACACGCCAAAAAGAAAATAAAAAAAAACCTTTTTTTTTTCGTTTTTGACTTTCTCGAAAAAATTGCACCATACTGCTCTTGTGAATACGCGTCTTTTGTGTTTTTTTTTTTAATATCATATCTTCACAACTCTCGCACTTTTTCGTGAAAGCGGAGCCTATACTGGAGCGAACGAAAATACATTTCCAATGTCAAAAAGTCCACTGCTGAGTTGGAACTCAAGTGCATTTGCCACACCCATGTTATATGTGTAACATGGGTGTGGCATTATTGTGTAGCTCACGAAGTGAATGAATGAATGAAACATTCTTTATTACACTAAAACAAATTTGTACAAAGGCGAGCTTAACGCTAGATTGTTTTTTCTTCCAGCTAATCCAGCTTAATGTGGAGAGTGGAAGGGGTAGCCTACCAGAAAAAAATATGGTAGTGATTTATTACATAAACTAGGTGTTTAATTACTTACTATTATTATAATGTACATGTACGTACGTAAAGTAGTGCTTAGAATATAATATTATACTATAATACCTATTTATTGCAATCTAGTAATAAATATTACTTATACACATATACCATAACAATATAAGTAACTAAAGTGCAATTCAGCTCTATTTTCCGTGATACAATTTGGAGGAGAACAGGGCATTTAGCAGACTACAGTATTTTATGACGTGGTCGCACCATCTCATCTAGGTTTTCACTAGGAAAGCTTTCACTCCCGTCATTTGGAGAGAGGAAGTGCGAAGAGTGACAACCCTATCCAGAAGCGTCAAGGGCGACCATACCTATTCCTTTATCAGTGTGGTTGCGGTCAGCCTACGTCCTCCCGAGCTATAATGACTGTGAGAACACAATCTCTGGCTAAGATACGTTTTGCTAGGATCTCTATGGTTATCTTTTTATGGTCTGTATGTAGGGAAGCATGTGTGGTGTTACTTTGAGTGGCAAACAATTGAGTTGGCCGGCGCCGACCATAAGACGCTTGAACCATAGTTCTTGTCGTATTTTATTACATTTCATCCTGATAATGTTTGTGTATGATAAAGTGAAGTAATTTTGGGTAAAAAAAGACGCGCCAATTTTTCAAGGGTAACACCATATTAGGTCTTTATATCGTGGTTAGAATATCTACTTTTATCATATTTTTTTTTATTTACTCTCAATAAAACAAGAAAAACCACAATGCCATTAGTTTGCCAAACTGCTAATGTATTACTTAATAAAACGGTGAACGAATTTGAAGTCACAGTCTCACCCTGTTGTTGCAAAGTCGTCCGTAACGTATCTAAGTAGAGTGCACGCGTGTTAAGGGCGATGTTCTGTCAACTGTACAGATACTGAATTACTGAATGGCTATGATACTAAAATACGAACCTTCGGAAAGTTAAAAAGTTAGCCTTTCACTGTTTATCTGAACTCGACGCGAACGAAATCGCAACTAACATCTAATTTTATTACACAGTAAAATGTTACTTAAGTTTTAAATGCGACCATCCCAGCTTGTTCAAAACGCCCTTTTAAACTGTTACGGAGCACTAAACAACGTTGTCACAACGTTGTATTGTCATTGTTGGAATAATCATGGAGATAACAGGACTGGAGTTTGTTTCAGTTCTGTTCGCGACGACTTTGAGAAAGAGATTACTGTATTTTACTCTTTTGCGGCTGTTTAATAAAAAGCAACGCTATTTTTACCATCTTTTTAGTAAAAAATTACTGAATCTCTATTTTAGTTGAAGTAAATCGTCTATGTCATATGCCTACCAGTTAATTTCTTACACCGCCTGCGGTTGACTGGTAGAAAAAGCTTATAGCATGAAGTCCGCCACATTGCCATTGTATTTTTTACTTATGTGCAATAAACGAATCAATAATAATCATTATCAGCCTATATACATCCCACTGTAGGGCACAGGCCTTTCTCTCAGAGAGAGAGAGAGAGAGAGAATAATTATAATAAACAGATACTTAAGTATAAAAGACAGTAGCGCCATGGTAGAACGCTGGCCTCACTTTCAAAAAGTCGAGGGTTCTAATCCCGGCCTGAACCAACAAATGATTTTGTTTTCATTAATGACATAGAAATATTTGTGATTTTTTCGTAGCAATGCCACTCGCTAACTGTAACTTGAGAAGCGCTTAAAATCGCCATTGATATGCTGTGATTAGATAAAAAAATGAAATAAAAAATAAAAACCGACTTCGAAACACTACAGCATTAAAAAGTTAGATATAAATTATTTCTAACTTTTTAACGCTGTAGTGTTTTTCGGTAAGTCGGTTTTTACTTGATAATTAAAATCTGTATGTTTCAATTTTTTATGGGGGTTCGGGAGAAGAATATACAAGTCCCTTATGACCATAATTTACCCTACTTAATTCGTTGCTTTAAAATGTGAAACTCTCAATTTCCATCTCCGAAAGTCTTCACCAGAACATCACTAAATTACCTTAAGACTGCTTTTACGCTATTTTATGAAACATACGGATATTACTAAAGGATGTGCCCCATTAGGCCTTATTTACTGCTGTCCATTGAAGAGTTCTGTTGTCCAACTCTAAAAGTCATCATCAGATCTTCACTAAATAAAAATGACCAATGAAACTTTATATCTATTCGAACAAAAAAAGAATTGTCGAAATTGGTTAAGATTCGAATTTGAATTGATAACCTCCTCTTTTTTTTAAGTCAGTTAAAAAGAATATACGCATCGAATTGATAACCTCCTCCTTTTTTGAAGCCCATTACTATACTTGTCCTAAAATATTTTTTTTCTAAATTTCAGCAAAAGTTTATGTCTAAGAACATTGTATGTTTTACGAATATTAAATTATTTTAGGGTCAAATAAATAGACATTTCATTTCTGTGCAGTATATGATATTTGTAAACGCATAGGATAAAATATTATTATGAATAAATAGTATCTATTTTATACAGGGCGGATTTTCGTAATTTTATAAACACAAATTAACTTAACTATCGTATTTAGAAACATAAATTTATAGTTTATTTTTTATTTTTTTGCTGCTCCGGATGAACAGTCGGTTTTTCCTGTGCCTTTATTGAACCTGCGCGCGAATCGAAAGTGCGGCGCGCGAATAAAACAAAACTATTTTCCGTAAATGTTTGGTAAAGTTGCTGATGTGTGGTTAATTACTATCAAAAATGTCTACTTCAAGTTAATAACAATACAAGTTTGTTTTTTTCCTCACAATTATGTTGAAAAACGTCGTATGGAACTCGTGTGAATTGATCATTACACACTCAGCTTCCTTACCGCGCCCGCCTACGCTACGGCTCGCGCTTTCATAATGCCTCGTGTGTCCAGTGATCGGAATAGATATATTGATTTTTCGTACTTGCATCATGATATCGTAACATGGACATGCCATTTTTGTTAAAGTCTTAAACGTCATCGCCATTGTCATCATTACCTACCATTTGTTTTTTGTAAATAGTAATGATGAAATGTTAACGGTAATGATGTAATGTGTGTTTCACTTAAATAAATTCTGTCTAAATATTCATTTAGTAATAGTTAAATTTAGTTTAACACATTATAAGTAATATTGAAATAGTGAAATGAGCAATACGTGTATGTCATAAATTATGTCATGTAAAACACACATTACATCATTACCGTTTACATTTCATCATTACCATTTACAAAAAATAGATGGAAATGATGAAAATGGCGATGACGTTTAGGACTTTAAGGAAAATGGCATATCCATATGATATCATGATGCGAGTACGAAAAATCAATATACCTACCCCGATTACTGGTAATGACCAACTGAACACACGTGTATCATAATGTACTATTAATTATTGTACACCAAAAAAAAACCAAACATATGAAATACAAACGTACATAGTACAATTTCCGGCCTCATTGCTAATAGCAACAGGCCCATACTATCTCACTGAGGCCAGTGCCCAAAACAAAAAACAGCGCTTAACGTATGGCCCAAATATGAGGCTTAGTGCGGAAATCTTGTAGAAGCTCAGAGCGCTGAGTCACAACTTCAGCAACAATGTTACAGAATGCCACCGCCCTACCCAGCCAGGTGTTCCAAAAACCTTAGAGAACAGTTTGGGAACAACTGAACCGAATCCAGAATTAAGCTACTAACGTTTTAACTATGTTACCTACAACACAGACTGTAAAGCAGCCTTCTGTGATTTCTGTGACTCCCGATACTAGCATCTAATGTCACCCCAAAATCTCAACTAACTGTAGGCGTGACTCAACCCACCTTCTCATATAAGCCCAGGTTGCAAGTTTGCAACATATATCCGACTCCCGTCATTGTCCAAAACTGTCGGCCACAAAAGGGGTCAGCTTACTGCATTTTCGACAGGCATTAGGTAGGCGGACTCGACCCGCATTATTCAGCTGATGACTGCATTGTCCGGGCCTTACGTTTGACACATGATGAGTTTATCTTTCGTGCGTAAAGACTAGCCTACAATGTGTGTTCAATTTCGCAGTGATGTGCGGACGCAGCCTATTGATATTTGGGCCCACGTAGGCGAGACCTTAACTTTGCATGTAACGGAGAAATACATATTGTTTTAAACCTACTGGTGAATTTGTAGTGACATTTAATGACATCTTTTTTGTCTATATTTCACTAATAGTGTATTATATTTCCACGCTTTTTCGGGATACCAAAGTTTTCACCTTTTGACCAACAGTTAAATATTATATTTTAATACAACAACATTTGGTACTGTAGAATCGCTTATATTATATAAATCACGTGCCACTATTACAGTATTACGATAATAATTTACTTACAAAAACTGCCCAATTTTCTTCAAATTTGTTCTTACCGAGATTTAGGCGTATTCACCCAACAACGAGCACCAACTACCTAAGTCTTTATGACTCTTTAGTAGCATCATACACTTAACTTTAAAAGCGATGTTAAAAAATGTGCCCAGCTGCTAATGGGACGAGTTACCAAACGTTTCTAAGCTTAATGCAAATCTGAAATGCCACTCTCTATGAGCATAATTTCCGTATTCCATTGGTATTTAGCTGGTAAATTCGCTGGGATTGCGCTATATTTTAATCGACCACAAATTTTGGTAAGCTAACAATAATAGTGTTTTCAAATTTCCAAAGAATTATTTGGTCTGAACAGAGTTTTAAATTACAAGTGTTCATTGAAATATGTGAGTTGAGAGCTTTGGACTGAAATATTTGAGTATTGTAAAATGCATGGCTGGAAATTCTGTGTTACATTGACACATCGCCTATTGGTAATTCCTACCTACTTTCACTTATATTATGTTATCTTATTTCTCAATATATTCTAAAACTTACAAAACATTTAACAGAACATAAAAACATAAATTAATAATTATAAGTAAAAAAAATAAATACCTAATAATACATCCACGGTTGTTTCGTCCAAAGTAATAAATCAAGATGTCGAGAACGGGAAATATATATAAGTATACATATACACACACAAGAATACAAATAAGAATACGTGACCACTCCGACAATATCCTGCTTTGTTACTCCTTGTATAATTCGTGTAGGCACGAATTTGTGCAAAGATGCGTAGAACCAACTTGTTATAAAGCGACTTAGTATTCATTATGGTATAATATTCTTTCCGTGTGGCGCCGGATTAAGAATAGCGTCACTCCATTTCCTTCCGTGGATGTCGTAGAAGGCGACTAAGGAAACCAATTACCAGGAGACGGGCAGCAGCGCCTTCCTGAGATTCCAACCGCATACTGCGATCGCCAACCCGCCTGCCAAGCGTGGCGATTATGGCAAAACCCCTCATGGGGAGGGGATGTCTATGTTCTGCAGTGGGCGTCAAATGATGATATTCTTTTTGTTGCACTAACCCGTGCTGAGGACAATTTTAAAAACCTATTTAGATTCTAAAAATTCCACCCATGCCGGGCCTTAAACCCGCGACCTCTGGCTAACCTTGCTGCCTGAACGTAATACAGAGAAAGTTTGTAAAGAGGTTCGTAATTTCGCCGATGCCTGCACTTGCCCATTAGCTCAGTTGGGAGAGCGCTGGCACGGTTAGGCAGAGGTCGTTGGTTCAAGTCCCGGCATGGGTGGAATTTTTAGCCTTTAAATAGGTTTTTAAAATTCATTATGTTATTTGTAAGCTTGGTTTTAAGTGTATCTTGTAAGACGAAAAAGCACATACGAATTAGTAAGTTATGAGTTTTTCTTAGATTGGATACAATTTAAGTAATTTAGATACAATTTAAGTAAATATACAAAGTATTCCAAACAGCATCAGGTCTCATACAACGGTATCACAATTATGACTACAAATATTCTGCTTAAGGGGCTCCATTAGGTGAACTAGTGCCACCAATGGAAAAAATTAAATCTGTTTTTAACCGACTTCAAAAAAGGATCAGGTTCTGAATTTGCCGGAATCTTTAATTTTTTTATGTTCCCCGATTACTCGAAACCGATTTAGAAATTTTATTTAAAAATAATTTTTACAGACCATTTTTGCAAAAAATGACAAATTAATCTCTCAATCATGTTAATAGTGAGTTTTAGGACCCATGACCGAAAACCTAGGATGACGAAACTGGGACTAGATAGCATTTATTTCAAATCTTTCCGTGTGGTGCCAGGTTAAGAATAGCGTCACTCCATTTCCTTCCGTGGATGTCGTAGAAGACGACTAAGGAAATATATTACCAGGAGACGGGCAGCAGGGTCTTCCTGAGATTCGAACAGCATATTGCGATCACCAACCCGCCTGCCTTGCGTGGCGATTATGGCAAAACCCTACATGGCTAGAAAAACCATGTAGGAGGCTTATGTCCTGCCTCTTCTAAATGGCCGTTCTTGGCGTTGATGCTACATAGACCTAGTTTGTTTGCCTTAGATTCTCTGCTGTTAGTCCCAAATGTAACTATTAACATGATTGAGAGATTGATCTGACATTTTCTGCTAAAACGATGTTTATGAATCCATGAGATTTAGTAGCACCACGTAGCACCAATTTCCCAAAGTGATATATGATAAAAACGGCAATTTTTGGCGTTAATGCTGTACACACTATACAGTCCCAATTTTTTGCCTTAGGTTCTCTGCCATGAGTACTAAAAATAAATATGAACATGAAAAAAAAAAAAGGTTATTTGTGAAAAAAAGATGGAGAGAATTATTTTTTTGTGTAGCCTAATGCGTCCCACTGTAAGGCACACGCCTTCTCTCAGAGAAAGAGTATGGGCTTAATTACCACGCCTTTCCACCGCGGATTGTCAATTTCAAACGCTGATGTGAACACCTCAGACACTTAGGTTTCCTCGCGATGTTTTCCTTCACGGTTAGCGAGTAGTAATGCTACTATCGGGAGATTGATCTGTAGTTTTTTTGAAAACGATATATAACAGAATATATTATTTTTTTCGAACAGTGATCATTGGATCCCCTTAATAACACATACGGCAAATATTCAAAGGCAACCAACATCAACCAATCCCACTGTGCATTGCAGATGATCCAGCCAACTAGAGACAGTGTAAACAAACAAAGCGAACCGGCAATTAATATTGCATTCCCAGTCTACGGCAGACCGTCAAATTAACCAGCAGTTCATTACAGTCCGTGTCACGAGTCAACGCGAACTTTGTTTGCGAAATACCTGGGTGCGTTTGTTTATTACATAGTAATGTGATATTGGATACCCGGTGTGTACTCGTATTTATCTGTGGCATTGTTTCGATGCTACGTTTCATCGTTGCAAATAAATGTTGCAAACTAGTCCTCTATGACATTCCTCATCATCATCATCATCAGCCATTTGACGCCCACTGCAGGACATAGGCCTCCTTCGTGGTTTTCATAACCATGAGGGGTTTTGCAATAATCGCCACGCTTGGCAGGTGGGTTGGCAATCGCAGTATGCAGTTGGAATCTCAGGAAGACGCTGCTGCCCGTCTCCTGGTAATTGGTTTCCTTAGTCGCCTTCTACGACATCCACGGAAGGAAATGGAGTGACACTATTCTTAATCCGGCGCCACACGGATGACATTCCTGTTTATTACACAATAGCAGTACCCGCGACTACATTCGCATGGCTAACAGATTAACCTATAGCCCGTGCCCATCCTGAAAGTTCATTCTAAATTCTGTTGAAAGAATTTTTGAAATCGGATAAGTACTTCCGGAGATTAGGCCAACTTGCTGAGATTCTAACCACATACTACGATGCCACATTATTTTGAGCTATGTAGGGGGCTCAGGCAGGGTAATTAGGCAGTATAACGTTTAGTAGTCTGTTGATTTAGCTTTGTAAAGTTGACAAGCAGGTTTAAATTGACCATTCACGATGACTTTAACTTTGCTGGGTTGGCAAGTCTGTTTAACCCTTTATTGTAGCATTTATTAAAAATTTTAGGTTGATATTGGTTTGAAAAGGGTCACAGATTATTTATTTATATTTTTTATTAAATTGCAATCATTATTTACTATTTTATAGGGGGTGGCAATATAGTTGCCAATAACTGACTGTCACCTACCGCTTGTGGCAATATGGTTGCCAATAACCGAATGTGATTGTATTTAAATGCAACTAAAATAACATACATAAGTATATTTTTTTACAATGTTTATTTTTTATATTTTTTTCTGAAATATCTACCTCAAATGCTAAAAACATTCATAAGTAACAATAAAAACAGGAAATATTTACTTTCTACTTGGGCAATCCGTAGATTTATTTAGATTTATCTGGAGCGTCGTGCAATCTAACCTGACGTGTCAGCCATTTGTTACAAAGTGTTTAAAAAAAGAGAAAATAATAGACAATACCCATGGTATTTGGTTTTTTTATTACTGATTATATCTGTCTTCTATCATTTGATTGGTCGACAGAATAATTTCCAAAAACCGCGAGTTTTTGGTCAAAAAATCCTTTGGCAACTATTTTGCTAATGACCAATAAAGGGTTAAGTGGACCAACCATGATGATTTTAAGTTTGTAAGTTTTCTCGTAAGCTGAAGCTTTTCAGAGCTTACGAGGAAAGCCATTATTGAATCCAACGGCAGTCTTATTCTGATTGTCATTCTAATTATCAGTCTTAAGAAGTGTAGCCACGGAGCTCCGCGTCAAACTTACCGCGTCTAGAGGTTTAATTACAGTGTGATTACCGAGTGTAACTAAAATTGAGACTATTTGATAATATGTGCAGTGCTTAAGAACTCTCTGTATTAATTTTTGAAAGATCAAAAGAATGAGAAGTCCGCAAGGAGGTTTTTGCTGCTTTTCTCCCTGAAGAGTATGTTTCCAAAGCAGTGTACTTTAAGTGTAGCTTAAAAAATAATTAAAGCGACGACGAACTAACTATGAAGCGGTTTTCCTGTGCCATCCTGAACACTGCCCCAACCCATGATTACCGCTGCTGACACACGCTTGCCGGTTTCGGGTACTTTTTATCTTGCCTTTCCCTAAAATATTAGGAATATTATCGGTAATCAGGGAATATTCGCGGAGTTACAATATTCCCGTCGGCACGGGCGCGAGGCACACATTTTATTATCCCCAGAAAGCTCCGAAGATTCACGAAACCCGATGATATCAAGTTGAGACACGTCCGTGTCCGCGAAATATTCTTCCGTATGAATTCGAAATATTTAGGTAATATTTAGGTTTACACTTTGTGGCGCGGTGCGATGGTAATTTTTTTGATACCTGTCAGTACCTAGTTGTTTGCTCTGCATCGTGGAATGGCCGGTTTTCGGCAGATAATTCCAGAATTAACTGCTTACAGCATCATCAGCCATTTGACGCCCACTGCAGGATATAGGCCTCCTTCGCGGTTTTCATAACCATGAGGGGTTTTGCCATAATCGTCACGCTTGGCAGGCGGGTTGGCGATCGCAGAATACGGTTGGAATCTCAGAAACACGCTGCTGCCTGTCTCCTGGTAATTGATTTCCTTAGTCGCCTTCTACGACATCCACGGAAGGAAATGGAGTGACGCTATTCTTAATCCGGCGCCACACGGATAGCTTACATACCCGTATTTAATCAAATATCAAACGGAGGTTAGGAAAGTGCAATATTACTGAGTTAGTATCACTCAGTCAGTTATGTGAACACTTCAATTCTTCAGATTTCCTGCGATGTTTTCTTTCACGGTTAGCAAGTGGTATTACTACTATAACTTCACAATATACATAACTTTAGAAAACAAAGTCATAGGTGCACATACCCGCAATGGGAATTGAACCTTGCTACCACCGCTGTTCGCTTCCGAGTCCAATGTTCTACTCACTAGGCTAGTTTAACTATGTGCAAAAATTGCAATAAATAATATTTGATTAATCAAAAACTAAGCAAAACCTAGACTCAAACAAATTAGCCATAATAATCTGTATAAAGCGCTCCAATTTTTCGCAGCTGGATAAAGCTTACCACAAACTGGCGTGGTTGCGTTGAGGGCAGCCTATAAAAATTGTTGCTGTTTCTGGTTCCCACGACACAGGGTATCCTAGTGTGGGGCCAGAAGCAGTGTATGTGCTTGTATGTAAATGTTAAATGTAAATGTTATGTGTATGGGACAGTCATCACAACCGCCGTGGTGGGCCTAAAAATATACTCGTACTGTACAGCAGTTTGTGCACACACAAAAAAATTCCACAAGCCTGGAACTTGTCCCAACTCAATGGACCGTAACGGGAGCTCGGCAGAATATTTATATTTACTAGAGCGGCGGATTTTTTCCCTACAACCATGGAGTAGAAGAATACAAAAGGTCTCTTCAAATCGATAAAACAACATCGGTTGAACGAGTCTAAGGCCGATGTGCACCACTTCTTAAATACCACGTGGCCAATTAAATTGAATTTGGAAGGAGAATTTTAGTTAAATGCTTTTTAAGCCACATTTAAGAAAGTGGTGCAATTCAGCCTAAAACTAGCAACGTAGTCCCGAACAAGAAATATATCGCATAAGGAGCGAAAAACATTTAAGGAGTTTTAACTTGCACAACAAAATATCCATGTAAACCACCAGGACATCACAAACGTGACACGCCCAGACTGAGGCCATTTGTGAAAACTACAGCAGCCTCTAGTGGGACTTGAATCCACGACCTCTGATTTGATAGTCAATCATGATACCGCTGGAACAAAAATGCAGTCAAGGAGACATGGCCTACCTACTTTGATGTCATCCATAAAATGTATTTGCCTCTTTTTCTTCTGGCATTCCTTTCACTAACCCATTGTAATTTTTTTATCATTCAAAAAAATACATTTCACTAATGGAGTCTGTTGCGGCACTCTGTAGAGTAAAAAAATTCAATTTAACAAATATTGAACAATTTTACACAAGAAACAATTCACCTTGATCTAGTCCATAACCCTAAGTTATGCGCACATAAGTTATGAATAGGAAATATTATTGATAACAAGGATTACAAATGGATTAAAGTGGCAATAAAACTAGCACGCGGGAATAACACAGAAAAATTAATTAAGTGTACTTAATAATAGTGATAATGACGATGGTGATTCTGACAGTTCGCTCTTTATTTGAGGATATTTAGGAGGTTTTTTTAAAGACGTAAGATCTTTGAAAAATATCGACATTGACATGTTGGGCAACCGTGTCGTTGTATAAGCGGCGCATCCTAACAATATAGTTGAAGTATGAGATATGAAATATTAAAAATAATAATTTTATGTTTAATATTCAATACCTTAGTTACATAAGTTAAAATTAAAATCAATATTTTAATAAAAACTGAATTTGCACAGATATTTACTTTTTTATTTTTTCATTTTACAATTTTCCGACGTTTTGTAACCTTTGTAAGTGCCGTGGTCTCGTGGTCTACCGAGACTGTTTATTAGAATTTTTATTATGTATAGTTCTCGTGTTAACCTTAGAAAATACAACAAATTATTTTTCAACGTAGCCAAATGCTCTGTACTTTCTTTCAGTCGCGTCCGTAATCCAATTCAACCACAATATCTCATGGGGGGGGAGCCGCTTCAGCGAGTGTTCAATGTGAAAGATCTCGGAGTGCAATTTAAGTCAGATCTTCACTTTAGGGAGCACATCACCGAGGTGTGCAAAAAAGCGTACCGAAACCTAGGGTTTGTCCTCCGCCAGGCTAATGAGTTTACTAACGTTCATGCTCTAAAAGCTTTATATGAGGCTCTCGTAAAGAGTCACCTGGAGGGTGGCTCAGTGGTGTGGTCTCCAAGCGAAATTAAATATAAAACCATGTTGGAGCGCATCCAAAATAAATTTATAAGGTTTATGTATTTGAAGATGTATGGAGTATACCCAGGCTACCCTTTGCTGTATCCTACCTTGTTTGTACTAGGCATGGTAGGATACAGCAAACTGGAAGTGAGAAGAGAAGCGGCTCTCGCCATATATTTGTTTCGCGTGTTCCGCGGCGAGCTGCACGACCCGGCCATCCTCCAGGAGCTGCGGCTGAACTTGCCGGACGGGCTGGCGGGGCGGCGGCGGCGGCCCGCGCTGTTGGCGGTGCCGCGTGCGCGCACCAACCTGCTGCAGCGGGCGCCTCTCACGCGTGCGCTGTCCTTGCTCAACATGGTGGCCGACCATGTAGATATATTTTACTGTAGTCTGAGCGAGTTCAAGAGGGCCATAATTCGGATTTTAAGTTAAGGACTTATCTTATCTAACTCTATCGCATTAGGTAACCTGTAATGATAGATGTTAAGTGGTGATACAAATAAATAAAATAAATAAAAATAAAAATATTTTAATTTCTTATACACTTACGTGTTGTTATATAGGTGTTCCTCTGAATCTCTCCTCAAATGCAGTTTTTCCTCAACATATTGGTAAAGTTTCAATGTGATCCGGCATAATGACTACCTCGTTTGTCTAGCAGTATCACGTCTGATTACAATGCCAAGGGTCGTGGGTTCAATTCTCACTGGGGGCTGCCGTACGTTTGTACACATGGCCTGCCCGGGTAGTACTATGGCGCGAGTCACGCGTTTTGTGGCGCTAAAATGTCAGAATTGGACAATTAATTTACTGGAAAGTCGCGATTATTGACGTTAAAACGCGCGACGCATGTCATTGCCCTAGCTATGCAGAGTCTGGGTGTATTTCCTGGTTTGTGACGTCCTTGTCTGGTTACCATAGCACAAAGTATCCTAGTTTGTGACCAGGACAAGTGTCATGTAGATGTTATTATGATTATATTGCTTGTAAATTATAACCAGAATATTTTAGCACCCGATACTTCTGTACTCTATTGCGCTATGACAACCTACAGGCTCATATTATGGGCACGTCACGTCTCCGGCCTAGACGAAATTCATGGCCCTTATATTGCGCGAGTTTATTGAAAAATAGTTATTTAGATTAACCGCCAAGTCAGCCTGGACGGGTATTCGTAAAACAGAACAGTGGAATTCCCATAGCGGGGGCCTTTGAGCTCTTGGTTTGACTGTAGGTAGGAACTATTTTTTCTTTCCGCGATTATCATTTTGCATTTTTCTCTTCTCGTCGCCATAAAGAAATTTTGTTGTTGTTTCTTTAAGCTCTTGAATTAAAAAAGAAGCTTTGCAAAATTTTATAACAAAAAAAACCTAGTGATGTATTCACTGCCTACTCACATAAAATAGAGATAAGATTTTTAAACAATACGGAAGCTCTTTGAAACGTCTCTTTGTACTGAACTTATTTTCTCTTTAACATTTCATTATTTAACAAGTTAGCAGTATCATTTAAGTGGTCAGTTTCATATTAATTTAACATCATTTATTTATTTGTTCCAGAGAGTTCCGCTCCCAAGAACCCTCCGAACCAAATGTGCAGATGTAAACACGTGACAGTTAAAAACCCAAAAGTGACGTCAAAAATGAAGCGACGACCGTTGACCACCGTCCGCGAAGAGGCTAACCGCCGGAGCTTGTGCAATAGTGATTTAGCCATATACTCTATGGTCACGGCCACGGCTGTGCTTAGTTACGTGAATAGTTTGAATGGAGAATTTGTGCATGACGACATTCCGGCTATAGTGACTAATGGTGACGTCATAGGAACCAGTTCACTGAAAGATCTGTTCTTCAACGACTTCTGGGGTACCCCGATGGAAGACGTCAATAGTCACAAGTCGTATCGGCCGCTCACTACGCTGTCCTTCAGGTGAGTGGTAGCTTTATTTTAATGACTCTTCTGTCTCGAGCGTAAACGCTTAAAAGTTTTGCTTAAATCATCTGCAACAATATGATGTGATACATATATTTGACGAGTACATACACAGGGCCAACTGTTGCGCATAGGCCTCCTCTCTTTCACGCCAATCCATCTAGTCCTTTGCCAATCTCGTCCAGTGTTTCCCAGTCGCTCTTAAAATGTCGTCAGCCCACCGAGTTGGCGATATGCCCACCGACCGTCGGCCTGTTCTTGGTCACCAGTCAGGCTGCCTTAGGCTGTTTTACTTCAAAGGCGGTACAGACGATAGCACATAGACCTTTCCATCCGTGCACTCCGTTCAGTTACAGTTCCAGAGCCATCACCCACGGCCACTTATAAACACGATTCGAACGCGCTACACCCGCGCGGGCACGGCGCTTCCTTAAAGCTGGAAGCATGACATATGCTATGCTCCAGCACGTTTGCATAGCTTCTCAAAAAAGTCACAAAGCACTTGCTTGAAAAAGTCGCCATGCACGATGGCTCCTAGACTCTCGTCGGGGCAGCATCTCCTACACATTTTGTAACTAAAATGTAAAGGTTGACTGTCGACTGTAAAGCTGCGCGCATTCTCACATTTTTTTCTCGGTGCCTTGTGTAAAATAACACACACGTAATGGCCCCTCTGCATCCCTTTGCAGCCCTTTAGGTCGAGGGTAGGAAGTCGCCCACATAAATTTGCCTGCCTAAGGCTAACGGGCAAACTAACGGCCTAAAGGCGCTTGTGTGTATGGGGCTCTATATTTTAGGTTCCTTTTATAGTAGTTGTTCTTGCTGCAGAAATAACGAAGAGGTAATAGCATACCACTTACAAATTATACAGGACAATTTTTAAATGCGCCATCACTAAAACACAAATTTATTATAGTGTGTGTTTTTCAATAGCTGATATTCTCTAAGTTTTTTATCTCTATTTATGCAAGACAATGATTTAGAGGAAAGTGGTAATGGTTTTTTGATTTCTTTTTTTTGCTGAGAGTTACAGGTTAACTGTTTATCAAATAGGTTAACTATGTTACAGGAAATGCCACATATTTTTAAATACGTTATATTATTATTATTTCCGTGTACAATAAAGAATATTCTATCCATCTATTAGTCATATAGTGGTGTAAAAATTCGACTCGTTCTTGGTCAGTTTTCATTAGAAACAAATGATATAATTAACTTAAATTGCTTAAAATTATGAATAATAAATTTTAAAAAAATAAGTGGTGGTATTAAAGCCTTCTAATCGTACAACCTTTTACATGGTTTGTCACAGGCATACGTTCGATCTGAAACGTTTTTATTATTGAAAACATGACTATTTAAAAGCCTGTCGTGACCCTGCGATATATCAAATGTCTCTGTAGGCATAAAAACGATGCCAGGGTATCTACAGGGAATTGGATGGGGCCATGAAATCTGCGATTTAATAGTAAAAAAAAAACTAAAAAAAGTTTATTCCAATGAAAGTACATAATTATATATGTTCGAATATTATTTATTATATTATTTATGTTCGAATTACGATTTTAAAATTTTCTTTGAATTGAATTGAAATAATTTATTCACTTAAAACACAGTACAATGACAGTACAATTTTAAATTATAAATTAAAAGAAACATGCAAGGAAAGCCAGTGCACTGCGTTTGTGAAAGGACCCGACTCAGCATTTGTCATAAAAGGGGTACCTTCTGTAACGCTGGTATTCTGTCGGCACCTAATAAGTAAAATAAATAAAAACAAAAGACACACACAATAGATATTAGGAAAAATAAAATAATATAATAATAATAATAAATATGTAAATTTTCAAGTATATAAGCAGATATTTTTAAATATAATATGATAAATTATATAAAGTAAATGATAAGATTAAATAGGTTAGTTCGACCAATCCTAAAGTAAATGAAAAGATGAAATAGGACAGTTTTTTGTTTGTGCTAATCTATCCAATTTTTATTTTATGTTTTTTGTTATCGTTTTGTATATGTTTGTAGTATTGTGCCGTTAAATAAATTGTTTCTCTCTCTCTCTCTCTCTCTCTCATATATTTGCGAGGCTTATAAAACTTAGATTTAAGACACATGTAGCATGGTACTAAAAGTAACTTCGTAAAGTAACAGTGTCTCCTCACTAGGCACAGCCTGTTTCTTCGGCGACGGTGTCAGTATTGTTTAACGTTTATTGTATTGTTTTAAGTCTTTTAGGATTTCTCAAGATTGTTTTTTTTTAATTTACGTCTGTACTTGAGGGATTTGAAGCGCTGACATTTTAGCAACAAAGTAACAAAACGCAACGACCAAGCGCGGACGATTGTGTCCAGCCAGTCGTCCCCTATTGTAATATTTCGAATACAGACATTTCACATTCAAAGCGACCTTCTGGTATTTTATTTGTGCATCGAATAATAAACTCTAATAAAGTCACCCCAACAGTCTAAATAGTTGCAATTATTAGTTACCAATCACATAACTGCGGCTTTTAAACCACACAAATTTACTTCGTGTTTACTTTGTGTTTCTGTGACAATTTAAATAAATGTCTTCTTTCTTTCTTTCAAATTTCAGCCGGTGCATGAAGGCTAGCCATCTAATCTAATAGCTTTAAGTAATGAGGCTACCAATGGTACTTCGATTTATTAAATTTCTGTTAATGTCATTTCTGTGTCATCATCATCGGCCATTTGACGCCCACTGCAGGACATAGGCCTCCCTCGTGGTTTTCCTAACCATGAGGGGTTTTGCAATCGCAGTATGCGGTTGGAATCTCAGGAAGACGCTGAAAGTGAAAAGTGAAAGTGAAAATATTTTATTTACCACACAAAATACTGCCCGTCTCCTGGTAATTGATTTCCTTAGTCGCCTTTTACGACATCCACGGAAGGAAATGGAGTGACGCTATTCTTAATCTGGCGCCACACGCGTGTATAATAAAGAATAGTACCTGGATGACCAAGCTGTGCTCGGTATTTTTTTTTGTTACTCGTGTTTTTTGGAAATTATATTTAGAAACGACAAAAAAAGGGCAAAAATAACCAGACTCTGGATTCAAACCGGGGTGTTCTGGTTTCGGGACCACCCGATTTTCTACCGGAGCTATTACAAGCTTATAGATCGTGGCGAAATTTACTTCGTATTCTAATGACATTGTAGCATGTTTTCATTGCCCGAAAACACGGATAAAACGACGTAGTCTATAAATGAAACCTAGCTTGATTGATTTATCGCCCCCGAAAACCCCATGCATACTAAATTTTATGAAAATCGTTGTCGTTTCCAAGATTCAGAATATGTACGTATGTATGTGTATATATATATATATAGATAGATAGATAGATAGACAGAATATATACAAGTATTGCTCGTCTATCTTGTGATTCTGTCTATCTTCGCTATTTCTACTCTTATTTCATTGCCCGCCCCGCCAGCACTCGATGTGCGCTCCATCCCCCGGGCACAGGTACTCCTCAGGATAGGCCAAATAAATTACCCTCTGTTTGACGCGGCGCGTTCGATACGATATACCTTGTGTCTCCTTTATACACAGGAGAAAATGTGCTAAGTTATATATATTATTACTGGCTAACTCGGCAAACGTTGTTTTGCCATATGAATTAGCCTACGATCTATTCTCGGAGCTACCAAATATACACAAAAAAAATCATAAGAATCGGTGAAGCCGTTTCGGAGGAGCTCAATAACAAACACCGACACGAGATTTTATACGAGATGCGTGTATCATTCGTGTAGTTGAAAAATGTTTATAAAGTCTGTTTTCAAATGAGTTCACTGAATAAGCACTAATTACTGTCTCTGGTACCTAGTTTATTCCGCGTATTCACTATAGAGTTCTTTCTTTTTTTCTTAGTTAGCCCAGTACGGAAACGTTAGCGACGTTCGAGTGCAACGACACAAACTAAAATAAACCTTAATTATTGCCAACGTTAGAGACTACAATACTAGCTACCATAGAAGCTCGGCCCGTGCGACCGACGGGCACGTCACGAGAGCGGGTTTTTTGGCACTTCTATTGTAGTCTCTAAGTTCATAAATCTTAAGGATTATTTTAGACTAGCTGTTGCCCGCGACATCGTTCGCGTGGTAATTTTGATGTGTACTTTTCCGGGATAAAAAATAGCCTATGGGCTAATCCAGACTATAATCTATCTATGTGCAAAATTTCATCCGGAGCCGTTCAGTTTTTGCGTGAAAGAGTAACAAACATCCGTCCATACGTAAGGATTAGTAAGGATTTTAGACGCCGTAACTTTGTAACGTCCCTTTAAGCCGCGTTTTCACGATCTTAGAATCATCGGACCGAGCAATTTGTTTTAGCTACTCGGAAGCTACTCGTATCGTGTACACCGGCTATCTTAGTACAAAATTGGCTGTTTTCATAAGAGTATACTAAGATGGTTATCTTATGAAAACAGCCAATTTATACAACAGTATACACGATACGAGTAGCATCTTAGTAGCTAAAATAGGTCACTCGATCCGAGTGTACCAAGATAATAATAATAATAATAATAACTTCCACACAACACAATCACTTATCCTCGTCGCAAACCAGGATACCCTGTGCTATAAAACTTCAGAGCGCATCGGAAACTAAAGGCACATTTTAACTGAATTAATAAATAAATGCACTCCATTGTAACGCAAGCTGGATAAATTGGTGTCGAGAGTAGAGGGGCTGGTCCCAAACAAGGATACCCTGTGCTACGGTAACCAAACAAGTACATCACAAACATGGAAATACACACAGACAAAGGCCATTTGTACAAATGTACGGCGGCCCTCAGGGGGAATCGAACCTACGACCTTCGGCATGGTAATCAAACGTGATAGCGCTAGACCAACGAGGCAGTCTCAAACCTACATTATAACACCCTTCGCAAAGTTGACTTTTATGAGGGGATAACTCTTTGCACAGCGATTGCAAACATTAGCAAAAAGGTTACGTTGGTTTATGTTAGGGTAGGTTGGCTAATAGATAGTGGATTTTATGGTGTCTCTTATCTACCCTCTGCGTTAGTGCTTTCGAACGCCGTGAGGGTGTAATATTGTTGGTATTATCAGCGGATCATTGTTATAAAAGAGATAAGGGGGGATTTACTTGTTTTTCTAAGTAAAATAAATGCTAAAATGTAAAGTTTACTTTGGAATAATGTTACATATTGATGTACAAACACGACCTCTAAATAAATACGCTTACCATACCTTTTGGGATGAGGCGCCGTTTACTGTAATACAGGTAATAAGCCTAGTTCAGTAGCAGATGCTGTATGTTTTTGTGCTATTGGACGTATCAGTTCTAGGTAACTTAGCCATATTTTGTATTCTTTGGTCAATAAAAATATTGTTATTCTTATTCTAAGCTTGGTTTTTGACGTCAAACGTCTTTCAGTTCAGTAGTAGGCGGTCACTTGCTAAGACATTATGCAACGTAAACATGTCGTCTCAGTGAGGGCTGTAACTCTGTGACTACGTGTCGTGTGCAATTCATTTATATATCGTTGAGTAGAACAAAGTAGCCATTACTCAGGTACTTTTGATTGGTGACGCTAGATGGCGATAGTCCTGCGTAACACATTGCGCAGTGTGAGTTAAAAATCAACGCTTATTTATAGACTTTTCAACTTAAACCAACGACCGTGTAACCCGACACTGCCCCACCCGCTTTTCTGTAACAATAGCACTCCCTACCGATGGGTGTCTGGGGTGTTCACACACTTCTTTCTCTTTCTGAGAGAAGGCTTGTACAGTGCAGAAAATTTACAGCTGCCTATGTGCTGTGGTAATATATTATGTGGTATATTATATAATGTTTAATGTATTTTGTTTTCTGGTGTGTACAATAAAGTGTTCTAATCTAATATAATTATTTATTTTTAATACTTTGGGCCAAGTATGGTTCGAGTTTGCATTAGTATCCCGAAGTAAATTAACATCTAAGTACATTAAGCTAGGGTCCCACGGTCAGCTTTCTCACAGGCTAGATCGCGCCTAGACAGGCCGGCAGGCCATGGGAACAGTCGCATCCGACGAGGCCTGCCTTGGCTCGTCGGTTCCCTCAAGCAGAATTGCTCGGCATGAGCCAAGACAGGCCTGTCTTAACAGGCGTGGCAACGTCTGGCGCAGCCTGTTCGTTAACGGGCCGTGGGACCCTAAAAGTTCAAGTCGCACTTCACCGGTCTTACTTAATTGAACGAAAAATCCACGATTTTTTTCCCACCAACATTCCATCTCTAAAAAACGAGAATAAAAATGGCCATCTAAAAGCTGTCACAAAATATTATGACACTGTTGGGCTATCAATATTTTATGTCGAGGCCAACCGTTTCACAAAGGAAAAATGGAAAACCCTAGGCACAAAGTGCTGGCAAAGAAGAGATATTGATCAAACATTTTGTGTGCTTTCAAACGAATTTAGTGTATCTAAGCAATAAAATAATAGATTTTCGGACGTGTCACAGACAATTTAGTTTCACCAAAGTAACAACTAGTTAAGAGAGAAATGCCTATTTTCTATTTAAAATAATGAAGTTGAAGTGATTTTTTTTTAATACCGTAAAGAAAATATTGTAATGGTTATTAGGGTTCTGTAGTCGACAAGGAACCCTTATAGTTTCACCATGTCCGTCTGTCTGTCTGTTTGTCTATCCGTTTGTCTGTCCGCGCCCTAGCTCAGTGACGATTAGAACAAGAAAACCGAAATTTGGCATAGACATACATATTAATCACGCCCACAAAATGGTAGAAAATGTGAAAAATAATACGGGATGCAGTTTTTTTTTTCTCACCTTCACCATAGGTATCGTTGGATTGGTCGTTTAAAATATTGTGGGTGTAGGAAGATCATGTAACACTGGCGCCACGGAGGAAAAGAACCATATCTTTTTTTACAGATCGAATTTGCA
Source organism: Yponomeuta evonymella (assembly GCA_963969515.1). Classification (NCBI taxonomy): domain Eukaryota; kingdom Metazoa; phylum Arthropoda; class Insecta; order Lepidoptera; family Yponomeutidae; genus Yponomeuta; species Yponomeuta evonymella. The sequence continues at coordinate 2,351,693 of OZ018342.1, read as the reverse complement.
AAAAGTGCCTGCACAATCTCTCAATCATATTAATGGTGATTTTTAGGACCGATGGCCGTGAATCTAAGGCAAAAAACCTAGGACTAGATAGCATTAACGCCAGAAAACGGCCGTTTTTGGCATAAGTGCTATGTAGTCCCAGGTTCATGATCTTAGGGTCTTTGTCGTGGGTCCTAAATTTCACTGTTAAAATGATTGAGAGATTGTTTAGACACTCTTTGCAAATACCACCTGTAAAAGAAGATATGATTTTTTTTGGTGGCGCTGGTTAGCCTAATGGATCCCCTTAAGACACGACTTAAAACATAAGCAGCCTTTAATACGTCCCACTGTAGGGCACAGGCCTTCTCTCAGGGAGAGAGTATGGGCTTATTCACTACGCGTGCCCACCGCGGATTAGCGATTTCAAGCGCTGAGGTATGTGAGGTATGTGGTACATTTAATGTACATAACTTAGAAAACAAAGTCATAGGTACATGCCCGCACTGGGAATCGAACTTAGGTCTCTCGCTTCGGAGTCCAATGTTCTACCCACTAGGCTACCACAGCTCTCTATCGCCGCTCTCGTTATATAATTAAAAGGCGAAAATAATCTTAGTGTATCTCTTAAATTGACGCTTGAAATTCAATATATAGGTAAACTACCTATATATTTCTACAGCTGTGATAAGGACAGGCTACAAAAGTCACGGAATTCGTATGATGTAATTTGTAAATAGCCCTTAGTGGCTCGACTTTAGAAGCGAGTACAATCAGAGTAGAGTATATATCTTTTTCTACCCAAAATAGGGTGGCTTTTGGGTACTCCGTATAACTTATTCCCAGCAGCGTTTCCCGATCCCGTTTTTGTCCCAACTCGCTCCTGATGAAGAGCTTTTGTTTGCAACTGTACACGTGGCGTCGGTTTATTCTGACACTTTTGCACAGAATCTTACTTGGAACGGGCGGAGCTCTTCTGTGACAACCGTGTTCATCGGATGAAAATAGTTTTTACACACTGCCTAGCTGAAAAACGTAGGGTTTGGTTTTAGGGTTCGTTTATGCACCTAAATTTGCGAGTTTTTATTCCATTATAATAATCATTCTCACACTAATTTATTGATTGTATTTATTGAAAGGAATGTAAACAGTGCATCGTTCTATTTTTTAAATCTAATATTTAGACGTGTTGTTACAATTCTATGTCATCTCGGCGACATAGAATAAAACAAGTAATGGTGTCGTGTGGAAGTTATTACTATACAACCATCTTAAACTGAAAGAATGTCAGAAATGATACCATAAAAAGTAATTTTCGCGCGCATGTAATGAATGAACTCTCTCCCTGAGAGAAGGCCTGTGCCCTTCAGTGAGACGTTTATAGGCTGTTTATGTTATGTAATGAATGTTTCTTCGTATTTATATTTTTGTATGGGTGACATGACATGACAACACATAGAACTTATAAATAGGTCTATCAAATTTTATCACATTAATTGTTAAATGAAAGCTCTTAGCTCTTAGACGCTAGTTGTCATATTGTAAGTAGAAAGTATGAAATAAAAAAACACAAAACATTCAATACTGATTCGTAGCAGTCGGGTTTTCGTTTTTCCAATTATGGCTTCGATCGGAAATAGCACCGGTTTTTCCGACTGCACGGTCCATTTTAGGTGGACAGACAATTACTTTGCTCTTGATTTAGATCTCGTCGGTAAATACAATGCTTTTTAATGTTTCGTATGGCTTAATCTACAGGGTGACCTCGAATTGGATTGACAAATTTCAAAGGTACACTCTAACTATGATTTAAAATCATGTGGCGCTAGCGTTAAAAAAATGAGACCTAAAATATATTTTTTTTACCCAAATTACTTCACTTAAGCATATACCAACAATATTAGGACGAACATTTATAAAAATCCGAAAAAAACTATAGGTCAAGCGTCTTATCTTTTAATTGTTTACGCATATTGGAGGACAGGAGGACGCAGGTTTCGAGCAAAAAGTCGGAAATTATGGATATACAGCGCTCTCCCAACTGAGCTAATGGGCAAGCCCATTAACAGTTGGCTCAGTTAGCCAGAGGTCGCGGGTTCAAGTCCCGGCATGGCTTGAATTTTTAGCTTCTAAATAGGTTTTTAAAAATTTGTTGGTTTTTTTTTTATAAAAGCTTGATTTTAATTTTTTTTAATTTTTAATTTATTAATGACAGCTGAAGCCATTTTGTTTTATTGTACGACGTCCGATACTTAGTGACAATCGCGTCATCAATATTTTTCGCTCCGCCACGTTACGGTAAAAAACAGTGTACATTTCGAATTGGCTACCACATTACTGACGTTTTGCCATACAACACAACAATGAAACGCACGATGCATGCGTCCCTTGACGTAATTACGTAATAATACAAAAGCGTTGTAAATGAACGCTTAAATCACTCAAATTGTCTAAACACCGAGGTCCTTATGCAAGCAGACCCTACGATGCACTGCCGTGTTTCTTACTCTACCTTGTTCAATAGAGTGAGATAGCATGCAATGAATCTTTCGGGCTCAAAACCTACTAGGCTCTTTTACGTGTGGCATAAAGGCGAGAATTGAACAAAGAGGCGAAGCGGGCGCTAAAGTCTATGTACCGGCGGGCTGATAACAAATAGGCCAGCATACCCCGGCCAGCCAGGCCGATCAAATTAAACAACCGCAGCGTTGGAGCGACTTTTCCCGATGGACCCAAACCCAAAATAGTATGGATCCTGTTTGCGTGAGAACGTGATATGTTTCATGTGAGAGTTTGTGTATCTGTTTTCAGTCGTCAGATAGCGCATAACAGGCACATACATTATAAAACCGGCCAGGTGCGTGTCGGGCCACGCGCCGTGTAGGGTCCCGCAGAAGGAGGGTTTGTTTAAATTGATGTTAGGATTTTATTAAACCTAACTGCTTTATAGCACTTTACATGACTAACCACATCATCAAAGTAATTCTCAATGGAATTAGTACGAAGTTTTCCTTTTTTAAGTTGGTCGACCAGGAGACGGGCAGCAGCGTCTTCCTGAGATTCCAACTGCATACTGCGATCGCCAACCGGCCTGCCAAGCGTGGCGATTATGGCAAAACCCCTCATGGTTATGAAAACCACGTAGGAGGCCTATGATCTGCTGTGGGCGTCAAATTGCTGATGATGATGAAGTTGGTCGACTATTACACGTCGCCTTCAAAGCCTTCTTAGCTACGATAATTCCTTTTAATTTCTTTATATGCGCTATTGCTTTGAATTTTTTTACGTTTCTACAAACAGCCGTTTAACCGGCAGAGGGGGACACTTCACTCGAATAAAAAATTGCACTTTAAAGTTAAATGTTTCGCAAACGGATCCCTGAAAATTGGTTATTCTACACCCACAATATTTTTAAGCGACCAATTCAACGATACTGCACACTATCGGGTGGACGAGGAAAAAAATCGTACCTAAAATAATGAGGTACCTATTAACTAAAAAAAAAATTTAAATATTTTCCTTGCAATTGCTTGTAAAGCGTTCTTTTTTGTGTAAACACATTGTGCGGAAAGGGACCCTTTAGAGCACGCGTTAAATAAAACACTACTGAAATCCTTTTTTCACGTGTGAAAAAAAGTATTTTTTTAATTTTTGAGCAATGACTAAGGAAAACAAGTAGGTTTTTTTTTCCTTCATCATTGTTTTGCCTCGCGCCACGCAATTCATGCACCATGGAGTTTGGATACAAAGAGATTTTGATATTCATAAAACCAATTATTCATAAGCAAACGCGCTTTATAAGTACCTAATTAGTAACAAATTAAAGCACATGAAAATAATTAAATTTAGATTTTTGCGTATTTCATTTAAAATTACGCATTAATTTTATTGCTTTTCTGCCAAAAATATAATACACATTACTTGCCTGTATGTACGTACACCTTTGCCTCGTGTAAAAAATCCGGTGTAAAAAAAAGAAAAAGCGCGCCTTTTCAAAACTGCTTTCACTTCAGTGAAAATATTTTTATTTTATTTCCTCGCAAAATTTAACTATTGATACACGTGCGAAAAGAATGCTCACGTGTCATACATCATTTTTCAATGTATTTTGCGAGGAAATAAAATAAAAATATTTTCACTGAAGTGAAAGCAGTTTTGAAAAGGCGCGCTTTTTCTTATAACAGGATATATATATATATATATATATATATATATATATATATATATATATCCTGAATTTCAGCTCTTAACCATCTCTGAGTTAAGCTGCGGACAGACAGGCGGACATGGCGAAACAAAAAGGTTTCCATGTTGTCTACGAAATAATTTAAGACGACGTTACCTACCGAATAAGCTATCGCAGGTAAGGCTTGATACATCCATGGCTATCTGAATGTTTAACTAAGTAATAAAAAAATGTTCTTTAAAAGATATTTTTTAACTTGAACTTCATATTGTGGGTTCGTTGGGAGTGGACCAAAGAGCGAAACTCTTACAAATTGATCATATTAATCTTTGTCACTTAATACTCTATAAAGTTGGCGGTTGATGAATCACGGCGCTTACGTCGGTCGTCGGACGCGGGGGTGCCGGAATTGGGATGTCTCTCTTAATTGGTTATTTCCATTAAAAAAAAGGTCAAGTTTTTCTATACTTGGCTGAAATTCTGTGGTCAATGTGGTTCTAAGGTTGGATTTTTTAGGAGAAAGGAAAGTGGAATTTGGAGTGTTGCCACTTTCGGACAAATTTTAAATGATATTACCATTATAAAAAACATAACATAAACTCACGCCTGTATCCCGGAGTGGCAGGCAGAGACCAGGGTCTGCCACTTGCCACGATCCTGGCCGATTTTTTTCACTTTATCGCACGCCGGTTTCGGGATTTTTTTAATAAAATAGCGCTAAAATAAAAAACATTACCTAAATCATAAATCAATTCACGTTCAGTTTCACATCTACCCGCTTTTTTTAAAACTGTTATTAATTTCAGTTTGTGATTGTAATTTGTTTGTTTAACAATAAATATGATTTATTTATTCATCCAAGTGGCAGGAAGGCGCTGGATGCAGGCCGCTTTCAACCGGTCTTTTTGGAAATCCATGGATTAGGCCTACGTCCAGCAGTGGACTTCTTGTAGCTGAATGATGATGATGATTTATGATTTATTTATTTTTAGTATTCCGTAGTCAACAAGGAACCCTTCTAGTTTTGCCACGTTCGTCCGTCTGTCTGCCTGTCTGTCTGTTCGTCCGTCTGTCTGTCCGCGGCTTAGTACAGGGACGAGAGGTACTAGAGAGCCGAAATTTGGTATAGATATGCTTATACTTAATACTTATCACGTCGATAAAATCTCGAAAAAAAAATTTTTATCTTTAGTTGGTCTTTTAAAAAAATAGTGGGAATGAGGAGACCAATTTTCGACTCAGAGATCAGTTTGCGAAGCATTTAGCTTCAAAGCGCAAATTTTGATTCGAGTCAAGTGATGGGGGGGACCCACAGAACACTTTTGTGTTCTGAGGGGGGACCCACAGAACACTTTTGTGTTCTGAGGGGGGACCCCTGTACCGGTTTAACAACTGTTTGTAGAAACGTAAAAAAAATGACAGCCGTAGCACATTTAATGGACTTAGGGCCGATTCGACCAAACGCGAGTAACTTTTTACTCGAGAGTAAATCACTATTTACTCTAGAGTAAGCAGATTTTGCATTTTACCAACCGCTAATCTAAGATTAAGGAAGCTACTCCGGATTAAATACTTATACGGCCAATTTCGGCGGAGTAAAACACTATACCCAGATTAAATTGTCAAATGTCAATAATCAGTTGTCTGTCACTGCATTATTTTAAGCATATTTATTTGTTTTGAAATTGGCTTTGAAAAGAAATATTACCTACGCGCCACGATGGAACGGCTGAGAAATATGTTGGAAGATTCCGACAGTGATGACGATTATGCACCAAGACCAAAAGGTCCAAGATGGTTCAAGGAGAGAGTCCATTACTATGATGACCACGACTTTGCGAAGGAAGCCAATTGGGGCTTCGTTTTCGTTTTTCCGCATTCATAATTATTTTAATAACAGAGAACGAAAAGAAATAGGTAAACAATAAACAATTCAAGTTTTTCCTGTCAATTGTCAAATACACATGTCATGTCATACTACAAAATTAAATTGTATCGACATTTCAATACAAGCTAGAAGGAACAATGTTGCATAATTTTTTGTCGGTTTATTCACTCGTTCATCATTCTCTTTTAAACCACAGATTAACAATACCGAGGATAATTTACTCCTCGAGTAAGTTGGAAAAACGTAAACGAAGTTATCCAGGAGTAAATCCAAGGAGTAAACTTATTCTCGGAATAGTTACACCGGTGTAACTCCATGTTTGGTCGAATCGGCCCTTAAAAGGAAAACTATCTGCTTAAGTAGGCTATACAAGTTACCGAGTACCTAATAGGCGACCAATTTATAAAAGGAAAACTTCGTACAATATCCATTGAAAATTACTTTGATGAAATTGTTAGTTCTGTAAAGCAGACAAAACTCCTCTTTGGACGGAACTCTATACTGCGCGTGGTCCGATACTCACTTGGCCGGTTTCTAGCAGAAAAAAGGGCGAAATAAAAAGAGTCAAAGTCGAGGCGCCGTCAGTCCTCGACATTTAACCGTTTAATAAATAGTGCCTATCGAAGGCACCGGACGACGCAGCGTGGGCAGACCCCAAGGAAGACTCCAAGCAAGACCGGGAAGCTTGGAAAACCATGAGCGAGGTCTATGTCCTGCAGTGGGCGTCAAATGGCTGATGATGATGAACGCACCGCTATGTAGGTATATCCAGGAAGCTTAAAAGTATGGTCCAGAAAATATCACTATGATTTATCTCTTACAAAACTATAAATAATGTGGGATGTGAGTGTTAAAACGTTTTACGTCTAGCTCCAATCCAACACATCAGCTCGCATTCATTCACTATTGCATGTAGACCTCCCCCAAGGCGCTTCGAAGAACTTCATTCTGTCTTCGGCCAGCCTCATCCAGTCGCTACCAGCCATCTGCCTGAGCTCGCCAGTCCAGCGAGTTTGTCCATGCTGTCTACATGGGTTGTCCACTAGACAAATCACGCTGCTTTTGATAGTTCCTGGTGTCCACTTGAGAACCTTTTTACTACAAAGGTTGTCGGTTCTTTCAGTGTGTCCAAGTAAGTCACTTCAGCTTGCTTATTTTATAGGCTTCGTCAATCACCTTAGTTCTTTAGTGGATTGTTTTTTCTGATCTATGCCACGTTACACATTAAATGTGCGATAGTAATATGACAAAAACAAGCACGGAAAAACACACAAAATAAGGTCTTATTTACAATATAAAGTTCGGCATCCCCCTTATAACTGCAATTGTAATTTTGTAAGCGTCGTATATCCAATAAAAGTAGAATAAAGATTATGGCGACTGGAAGTAAAAATCCACATTTTCTCTTCGCGGTAAAACGGATAAGACAAAGCAGGCCGCGCTAGCAAAATATGAGCTCGGAACATCCAAAATCGGATTACAAGGGAAAGGCCTCTACTTAGGATTATATCACTATATTAGGTCAGCCCACAAGGCTAGTAAAAAAAATCACAATCTGCATTTACATCCTCATCATCAGCCCAACGCTGCCCACTGATGGCTATAGACCATTTCCCCAAATGCCACGGTCTCTTGCCATCCGCATCCACGGAATTTCCACCGGCTCAACGATATCGTCCGACCATCGGGCTCTGGTCAACCCACTGACCGTCGTTATATTCTGGGCCGCCATTTTGCGTTTGCCCTGCTCCATCTGCCATCTTCCCGCCTCGCCCGGTGTCCCGCCCGTTTCCATTTCAGTGCGGAGACTCTTTTGTCAATGTCGTTGACCTTTGTCTAGCTAAAAATGATGACATTGTGTACCCGATATACGAGTCTGAGATGGCACGCATACCTAGCATGGCACGCTTCCTCCTCCATAGCATCTGCATTTTAACATGCATTATTTTGAATGGGTCCTTATGTATTGATTTAGATGATTTTATAACGAATGAAAGTGAACAAGTCAGTAAAGACGTTAAGGCAAAAGTAAGCGAAATTGAATGACCAGAGTTGGTACGTTAGTCAGGAAGCGACTGGTGCCTTCGTCAGCATTCATTCGATGACCCCTTTATAGTTACTAGATAGGTGTGAAGGAAATCATGATTTGGCATGATTGTTCTTAAGTTTCCAATGAAATCGTTAGAATCTAAATTTTAGAAATTTCCTTGGAAACTTTTTCCACAAAATATCTGAAAATATTGTTAATTTTGCTTTCTCATAAGGAGCCTCTAATGCTTAGACAGTGATTACGGGATTAATCACTATTCGTGGCCACTGCAGATTCGCCAATCTGCGCGCCAATCATTCTCATTCATTTCAGATCAAGCGCTAAGAAATGTACCACAGACACTAACAAAGCCTTTACCATTAGCCATGTATTACTGCTACAAATTTAAAATCTTACAAAATCAAAATAAAAGTATTTGTATTAAAAATAACCCAGAAACTGTGACTTAAGTCAAACTAGGTGTTAATTTCAAAATCTAGATCATTTCGAAGAAAAAAATAGACAAAACATCTCCAAAGTTAGTCTTTTGAAAGTGTTTTAGTCTTTAATTAACAAAGTTTATATATATTACACAGGTAACTTACAACATACCCTATCCCCCGAGATTTGAACCCTAGATTTTTCGAATATGAGGCCAGTGTCCTAAAGTTATCGATTCATAACGGTCTGAAAAGAACCTACGAAGTAGTCCCTCGTAGAATCATGTAACGATCACAAGAACGAAAGGAAAGGGAGCTCTGTCATAGATAGGGTTAGGAAAGGAGCGGCTTACATAATCTTGTTTTCAAAACGCGCTGGATTGTCGTCTTTGGCCTCTGACCTTTCGGTCACAAAACAATATTGTAGATGTAAGCTTTTTGATATTTAAACGGCGGTTTCTTGATATTAGCCACGAACTCTCTTCGTACGAATTCTTCTTTCTCTACAATAGGCTCGATTAAAAAATTAATATTTTCCCTTTAAACTCTCCACTCTTCAGAATGGGGAACTTGTTTTTAACTTAGATTGGAGTAACTTTGCTTTTATACCATAGAAATCATATAAAAACCTAGGAAAAATTTAAAAACTAAAACAATAAAAATATTTTTTTCGGGGTTTCCTAAAGTTATTGTAATGACCTAAAACTTATTAGATTTCAATTTATCATTGAATTTTGAACGTTTTCTTATGAGGGTGTATATGAGAGGAGATAACTCAAATATTGATAAACGCTTCATAGATCATAAGCGTTACGTTAGAGAGTGACGTCGTAGTCTAAGGTCGATTTGTATTCTACGTTCTAGTACCACGTGATTATATTGAGTTTTCAACTGGTTATATTATAAAAAATGTTAGTCGCAGAGAAAAAAAAATACCACGTTTATTTGTCTTTTAACGTGTCTTCTCCTATTTTATTAAAACATTTTTAAGTGCAATTTTAAAAACCTATTTAGAGGCTAGAGACTTGAACCCGCGACCTATGGCTCATTACTTGCACTAAAAAGGCCAGTTCATTGCTTGCACTAAAAAAAGGAACACTCAGTGACCAACATAACATATTGGTCACTGAGTGTGTCATTGCTTGCAATTACCCTCTCTGGCTCGTACTGACATAGTTCGAGCCGGGTGCGCGCGTCTCGCTAGCCGCCCAGGGCCACACGGCTCGATGTCGCGCGATAATTGGCGCCAATAAATCTCCGAAGCCGTCAATCAGCTGCGATTCGATGCTTCGCCGAATTCGGCTTTAATTTGGGGGCCTATTTAGGCCCTTATGATATGTAGGTACTATCCCAGTTAAATGAACACCTACCACTCACCATTCATCTGTATAGCAGCAAACGAAATCTCTAGTCAAGTGTAGATATAAATGGCGTTATATCAATCTGAAATGATGCAAATTGAAACTGCGTTAGCTATGACAACTCGATTATTAGTTTCAGTAACAGAACTGAACTGTTGTAAGGTAATCCTTCAATTCAAGCAATTGTTTCTTAAATTTACATTACAAACCTAACAATTACAAGTGCTTAGAGTCGGCGCCCGCATATATTTCGTTCTTTTAATAAAATACAGGGATACAGGCGTGAGTTTATGTTATGTTGTTATGTAATGTTAATAAAATGGTCTCGAAAAAGGACGTCGGACATCATCATAAAAAGTAGTGAACATTTGATTACAAATATTATAGGGCATACAAAGCATAAACAAAATTGGAAAAAGTCCAAACCACAGATTAGAAAGAAAAAAAGACAAGTGCCCAAACCGAATCTCAACGCTATCCATGTAAGCCGTATATTGCAAAACCATAACAAAGAGGTTGAGTTTCTTCAAATGTAAAAACCGAGGCACTTTTGTATTGCGGATTTATCTGGTAAAGCCATAAAAGTAAGGCAACCCTAACCGGAGTCGTACTCGGCGTAAAAGGATCAGGCTGTACCGTATATACACTCGGTGACACATGGAAGTACCTAATTTTGTTCGATACTCGCTCGTATGCCGTTTGTAATAAGAATTTCTTATAAAAATTCTAAGACTAGTACGCTGACTCCTCTTTTTATATTACAGTTGTACGGCTATGAAAACAGCGGTTGTGTGGTGGCATTTCAATTTGTGGTACACTATAGCTAGATTAAATGTAGACCGTGATCTATTTGATTAGTCGTAGAAAGAAGAATAGACTTCTAAATTATTTATTAATTTTAATTTAAGTAGGAACTGTGGAGGAACTAATGTACTCTCCTACTGTGGAGGGAAAACACGGTGAGCATATTATTATGTGACAGACTTCATAAACTAAATACCTGTAAAAATAAATAAAACACATTGTAAATAATACAAAGAACGTAGCTAACAGTTATGAGGGAAATAGACAGTGCTCTTTCGACTGCTATAGAATAAAATCTAAGCTTCCTACATTGTTTGTCGCTTTTCTACGCCCGTTTCGTGGCCCCCATTGCACAGGGCAGAGCTCAGCGCACCCCGCACTTATAATATTTTTATTGTGATCCAGCTGAACTGCAAACGTAAAGTATTTCCATTGAACGTCATGGTCATTTTTAACCGACTTCAAAAAAGGAGGAGGTTGATAACCTCGACGCGTATATATTTTTTTTGTTTATTTTTTTTTATTTGGCTATATTCCTCCATAACTCCGTCAAATCTTAACCGATTTCGACAATTCTTTTTTTGTTCGAACAGATATAACGTCCCGTTGGTCCCATTTTAATTTGGTAAAGTTCTGATGGAGACTTTCAGAGATGGAGAACGGAACTCTTTAATGGACAGCAGTAAATAAGTCCTATAAGGGCCTATGCTTTAGTAATATCCGTATGTTTCATAAAATAGCGTAAAAGTAGTCTCAAGTTAATTTGGTGCTGTTCTGGTGAAGACTTTCGGAGATTTAGAACATCAAATTTTAAAGGAACGAATCAAGTACGGTAAATTATGGTTACAAGGGACTTGTTTATTTTTCTCCCGCTCCTCTACTAAAAACTGAAAAATATTTTTTTTTAATAAAAAATAAAAACCGGTTTTGAAGTCGGTTTTTATTTTTTTATTTAAATTTTTTTATGATACCTACAGCAACGGTTAGCGCAGCGTCGTGTGCTTTAACACGTTTCGGGAAATAATATGGAATTTCTGCTGCAAAAGTAAGATTTTCACGTTCAGTGGAATATTTTGACATTGTAAATGTCTTTTAGTTCGCTTCAGTGTAGGCTCCGATTTCACGAAAAAGTGCGATCCCCTTATATCTCGGAGAGTTGTGGAGATATGGTATTAAAAACCGGCCAAGTGGAAGTCGGACTCGCGCACGAAGGGTTCCGTACCATTATCTATACAACGTTAGACGTCACAAGACACAAAGATAAAAAAAACAGCAAACGTCACGTTTGTTGTATGGGAGCCCCCCCTTAAATAATTATTTTATTTTGTTTTTAGTATTTGTTGTTATAGCGGCAACAGAAATACATAATCTGTGAAAATTTCAACTCTCTAGCTATCACGGTTCTTGAGATACAGCCTGGTGACAGACAGAGGAAAGGACGGACGGACGGACGAACGGGCAGACAGACAGCGAAGTCTTAGTAATAGGGTCCCGTGTTTACCCTTTGGGTACAGAACCCTAATAAAATGCAAAAAGAATAATTCGTAAAAGTCAAAAACAAAAGGTTATGGCCGAAATAATAAAAAATTACTCTGGAGAATTTAGTCGGCTACAATTTGAGCTTCAAAAAAAGACTCAATACTTTATTGCATTCCACAAGTTTTATTGAAGTTTTAACGATCGGGTTAAAAGTTTGCCCTCTAGCCTACCTTTTTGAAAAAACTCAGAACGACATTTTTCACATAACATTTATGACTCGATTGATTTCCAATGTGCTCGATAGTCGTATGAGGCACAAAATATGAGGTTTTTTTTTTATTTTGGCAGCAGTCACTCGTAGTTTGTGACAGATATTAAGTATAAATATTGGAAAAAGATGAAATAAAAGAATGCATTGTTTAATTTAATGTAAAGACAGAGTGCCCAGAATAATATTGAGAATAAAATAATGATAATTATTAACCCGAGACACCTAATCTTCGTCGTTTCGATGAATACGCGACAGAAAATTTTTGTGTCTTGTTGGTGCATGTGTTTATGTGTTTATGCATGTGGTTATCCAACCATGGTGCCTCTTGTTAACTTGATTTTCGTCACGGCTTGTCGAGAGAGTAAGAGTATTAATTCCGGCAGCCAAGTACTACGTTTTTACTTAATTTTACAAAAATGCGTACAATATCTCAATTTGTAGTGAAAAAAAAAAAAAAAATTGTTTTTTTGTAGCAAACACTTTTTTAAGTTTCAACACAATCACTTGTCCTGGCCCCAAACTGGGATACTCTGTGCTATGGTAACCAGGCAAGGACATCATAAACATACACCTAGACTGAGGCCATTTGTACAAATGTACGGCGGCTCCCAATGGGAATCGAACCCACGACCTCTGTCTTGGTGGTTAAGCGCCTTAACGGCTAGTCCAATGAAGCAGTCAAGTTTGGATCTGTAGAAGCGCGTGCCATTTTAAACAGAAAGAAAAATAAACAATAGGATGTGATAATAACAACAAAGTATTTTATTCAAAATATACAATATGCCTGAAATCTCAGTGCACTACAGGTAACAAAAACAAAAAAATCTTCATTTAAAACTTAACAATTAAAAAAATGGTCGTCGAATTGACGAATGGTATGTCTAATTATGGGGTATGTCTAAGTTAACCTAAGAGTGCAAACGGCGGCCTTATCACTAAAAGTCATCTCTTCCAGACGACCTTTGGATAGACTGGACTAATACATTGGTCGGAAGTGGTGGAAGGAAGTAGATGTAGGGAAAAAAACAAAATAATTCCAGAGATACATGAGTTATACGTGCTTAAATAACAGAATAATTATACATTCAATTATCAACAGATACATCCAAATAATTTACACAAATAAAAATAAAATTAACAATATTTATAAATTTATGTAATTGATATGTTGATAACGTAACAAAAAAAATCATTTTTACGCGTATTTTCTTCAAAACTAACACCATATGTTTCCAAATCACGGTAAGAACGTCCCCTTATAATACGGCGAACGAATTCAAGTCACCCTGCAGAGGTGTATTTCTGACAGAGTTTGTTATGCGGTTTTAAACCTGTCGCAATTAATTATGCGGGGCTTTTCATGATCCGCCGCTGTAATTAAATTGATTGATTGATCATTAATTATTTATTCACTCGAGCTCGGCGCTCCGTCGGGCTTACCTTCGTTTATTATTAATTGACGGTACTGTTTTTGGTTTCATTTTAATTTCTATAATTGGTCCGATGTTGTGTGTTATCTTGTAACATAATATTTATAAAAAAAAATATTTTACTAATGAGCTAGTTTTTTCCCTTCGGCCGTTAAGGTAACCGAAGTTTGGAAACCAGTTAGTGGTTTTGAATAAAAAATAATGCGAATTGACTGTCTCATTTTGTCTAGCTTTATTACGTCTGATTACCATGCCGGAGGTCATTAAACAGTGTACCTTATAAGCAAAAAGCAAAGAAAATGAAAACAAGACGCACATTACATTACATACACTCGCGACTATATACCCGCGAGGTAGACAGAGATCAGGGTTTGCCACTTTCTACGATCTTAACAAACACATGAGCCCTATCACACTAGTGATTTGTAAGCGATTTGAAACCGATGCGATTACGCAGCGAGCTCGCCGTGATTATCACCGTCGATGCCATTTTGTACAATCGCGTTCGACAGTTCGAAACACCCCACTGGAGTCATATCAAATATAGTAAGTGGACGTAGCATCGTTTAGAGCTACAATCGTCGTTAGTACAATGGATTTGTTTATTTATAACTAAAATTCAAAATCGTCCCGTTACACGGGATACCTAGTACTCGCTCTATTCCAGTCGATTACTAATGATAACGAATCTTCCCAGATTACTTGTATCTGCTTTCATTTTCTGTGTCTTCGAAGTAACAAGGCCAGCAGTAGTGTTTCCTCATCAGATCAATCCATTTTGCTACTGAGTGTCCAAAACGCGGCGTGCTCGCCGCGCAACCGCTGCGTAATCGCCGCGAGCTCACTGCGCAATCGCATCGGTGTCAAATTGTTAATTTTTTTAGGACTATAAACAAGACAATAGTATGGCAATTACCTTAGGGTGACAATTTTGTGTGAGTATCTGTGTGTGGTTCATATAACAGCGTAATATTAGTTAAGTGTCATGTTACGCATATATCCATATCTAATAAAATCACGCTTATATCTCGATGCGGTAGACAGACACTAGGATTTGCATCTTATCACGATCCTGACAAACATAATATCGCTTCATCAACGTTCATAAGTCACTGTATACACGCTCGTCAGTTTCCTTCACATTTAAATCCTTTTTCCGCCAATACCCTTTACGTTCCTATTTTTATTTTATTTGCTAAGGTTACAACGGGATGATTTACAGTTTAAACCGATCTTATAAAATATACAAGTGAATAAGGTAAACTAGAGCGGTGGTAGGGCAGTGGTAGAACGCCGGCTTCATAATGCAGCCTAAGTCTTAGTTATTAATTTTTTTTAACATGATCTGTATGCCTATCAGGTAGAGCGCATAGAAACTCATATTTTTAATGTAACATCTTTATGTACTTGTGTCTCACCGATCAATAAATGAATTATGAATTAAATTCGGGAATGCGTGGGTTCGAATCCATGACTTTCGTTTTCTTGAATGAATTTGGAGTAGCAAGATCACTCGCTAACTGTGAAGGAGAACATCGTGAGGAAACCCTAATGTCTGAGGTATTTACATACCTACTCGTGGGTTCAAATCCCCGCATGTAACAATGACTTTGTTTTCTAAGTTACGTTCATTTGTGAATGTATGGTAACTACCAAGATCACTCGCTAACGGTGAATTAAGATTGCTGAGATTTAAAAAAAAAGTAAAATTTTATCAGTGAAACAACAATAAGTGAGTCTGAGAATGCAGAAAATTGTATTTTAAATTCTTAAATCAATGGCAAATATATAGGGCATTGTATAAACCGTGCTTTGGTGTAGCAACTATATAGAGTACTTGACTTACAGGTATACTTTAAAAAGTGAACGAGAAAAAACATTGTTACTTCACAAAATCATAACACAGCAAACAACGGCATGCTTGAAAACTATTTTATTTCACGTAAGATGTTATATGCGATACGTGACTAGAATGGATGCTCCGGTTCTTACGGTTACCAACAATGCTTCTCTCCAGAATACAGAATCTCTCTCGAGAATTGCGTAGACTCCACACTAGAGTTTTACCTCTGATCCACTTTAGCGATGCTCATTTCATTTAATTCAAAGCGGTCAAAACACTTCGGCGTGAGGCAAATAGACAAAATTGGACGAGGGCGCGGAAAAGACGCGACGCGTTCTATAGAGCTCGCGTCCTCGCCTTATCTCTTCTGGGTGGGCCTCGACTCGTCCTTTCCGTACATTTTGTATAAGAGTGAAATGGAAAGAGACGCGTCTTTTCCGCGCCCTCACCCCACGTCCTTTCCGTGTATGCAACGCCTAGGAAGGACGTGGGACTAAGGCGCGGAAAAGACGCGGCGACCGTTTAATTCACTTCATTACAAGTTGTACTGAGGCGATGGGACAAAGCCCACACAAAAAAGACGGAGAGAGGACGCAAACTCCGTCGCGTCTTGTCCGTGTCCACGTCCTTCCTGTGTGTCTCAAGCCTTAGATATTTCCTGGGAGGTGCAAATCGTATAAACATCGTATTAACCTACGACCCACTCTCAGATCTACCAAATATTGTATACAAAAAAATCATACAAATCAGTGAAGCCATTTCGGACAAGATCGATAACAAACACTTTGACACGAGATTTTTATAAATATATTAGACTACTGTTGCCCGCGACTTCGTCCACGTGGTAATTTTGATGTGTATTTTCCCGGGAAAAAAAATTACCTATGCGCTAATCCAGACTATAATCTATCTTTGTGCAAAATTTCATCCGGATCCGTTCAGCCGTTTTTGCGTGAAAGAGTAAAAAACATCCATCCGTTCATACAAACTTTTGCGTTTATAATATTAGTAAGGATAATAAACAGATTAAAGTTTGTAATAAAAATTGACAGATTTAGTGACAAATAAAATAGTGACAACCACAAAGACAAGCAGTGAAGTACCTACCATATATATACAAGTTTCAAAAACAAACACTGTGACACAAAATTTTTATATATTGGATTATGGAGAGGTACGTACATTTTGTATTCTAAGAAACTGTTGCATAATCGCGTTAAAGCCATTCTAGTAGACCATTTTGCAGAAATTCGATTGTAACGATTTGGTTAGCAATAATATCGTAAATTTACGTCTATGTTTCCTCGACTGCAATAGTGTACTCGAGTAAATCTAGTAGAAGGATTTCAGCAGAATAAGAATGGAATGAGAATAGAATGACAATAGAATGAGAATAAAATGAGAATAGAATGGGAATAGAATAAGAACAGAATAGGGATAGAATAAATGATGAAAAAACGGTGGCGGTCCGGTTGATAGAACGTTTGCCTCAAATTTAAAATGTCGTAGGTTCGAATCCCGACTTGTACCCAACGAGTTTGTTTTTTAAGTTTGTAATATGAATATGTGTGAATTTGTAATAGAAATACTACATATTCACAAATATAATGTAATTTGTAATGTAAAAGGTACCACTCGCTAACGCCGAAGGAAAACATCGTGAGGAACCCTGAGTACCTGAGATGTTATGATACCACAACGCTTCAAATTGCAAATGCGCTTATACTCTTTCTCTGAGGGAAGGTCCCGAGTTCTAATCCCGGCTGGGGACAAAAAAAACCCAGGTCCTGGATGTTTACATGTTTGTGATGTCGTTGTTACTGGTTCCCACGACACCAGGTATCCTAGTGTGGGGCCAGAAGTAATGTATGTGCCTGTATGTAAATGTTATGTTATGTTATGTTATGTTATGTTATGTTATGTTATGTTATGTTATGTTATGTTATGTTATGTTATGTTATGTTATGTTATGTTATGTTATGTTATGTTATGTTATGTTATGTTATGTTATGTTATGTTATGTTATGTTATGTTATGTTATGTTATGTTATGTTATGTTATGTTATGTTATGTTATGTTATGTTATGTTATGTTATGTTATGTTATGTTATGTTATGTTATGTTATGTTATGTTATGTTATGTTATGTTATGTTATGTTATGTTATGTTATGTTATGTTATGTTATGTTATGTTATGTTATGTTATGTTATGTTATGTTATGTTATGTTATGTTATGTTATGTTATGTTATGTTATGTTATGTTATGTTATGTTATGTTATGTTATGTTATGTTATGTTATGTTATGTTATGTTATGTTATGTTATGTTATGTTATGTTATTTTATGTTATGTTATGTTATGTTATGTTATGTTATGTTATGTTATGTTATGTTATGTTATGTTATGTTATGTTATGTTATGTTATGTTACAGTGAGACGTACATAGGCTACATTATTATTAGCTGACAAGTGAAGGACTTCAATACATTTAAACTGAGTACAATTTAATTCTAATAGCGTCTCATATTGATTAACCTTTCCTACCGGTCGTCCAACTAAGAGTCAAGGTTAGTCTGCTATCGACTGCTCCGTCTATTCCGCGTTCAATACTGCTGAAGTTAAGTTACACATTTTTCGATCGAAAATAACTACCATTTTAGGGATAACCAACCTATTCCGCATATTTTTAGCATTGCTATTATGAACAAAAGCATGTCCAAGACGGACTTAAATATCAGAAACTGTTTCTTGGCTTAGTCAAATAATTTGATCTATAAACACCGCTGTCTCAAATATCATCTTAATGATGTCTCTTGACTTCAAAACAAATAAGAAAAGCCCCTCAAATCCGTCCAAAGTTCATTTATTTATTTTCTAACAAACAAATATTTACTGAGAGTGTTTTCCTTGTATTAGGTAAATATTTTTGTTGTGATACGTTTTGAAACAATTGATACTCGTTCAGAAGTCATTTGGTAGTCGAAAGAACGTTCAACAAAATGAAAGTATGTCCCTTCTATATAAAAATTATAATTTTAAGCATTATACACATTAAACCATAACAAAACATAATCACTTGGCCTGGTCTCAAGCCAGGCCCTATGCTAAGGTAACCAGGTAAGAAATTGTTAAAAAAGGTAATAACTAAATAAAAACAAAAAATACGTAAAAAATTCGGCAACCAAAGTGGTTCTACTAAAATGACAAGCAAGGAAAGGCGCTTTTGATATTTTTGAATAGCACATATTTATTTTTTACTTAGTTTTAGGAAAGCCATTGACATTATATAACTTAATACTATTTAAAAATATGAAAACAGAAAGTCATTAAATAATAATACTTTAATATTTTAATCATTTATTTGCTTCTTACTAAGTAAGTTACAGAGTGAGCCTAAAAATAACAGGTGATAATATAAAAGGATGTTCTTTGATTTAAAAAAATTGTGGCCTACTGAGTTCGACCCGTAACGTGCGTAAGTGTAAGTGTAACCCTGGTCTCCTCGCTAGGTTACCCTGTGTGGAGGAAACCAGTGAAACGGACTTAATAGATTTGGTTGAGAATTTAGAGTTCCAAGGATTAGAAGGAAGTCATTAACAAGCTTCCACTGATAGACATATTTATAATCATTAATTCCTCCTTGTGACTGTCATAAAACTTTTCTTGTTATTTCTTCATTTAGTCGTCCATTTGATAGACTAAGATTTTTCTTTCCTTCGCAAGATGTATTGGAAGATCTCTGTTTATTTGCACTTCAGTTTTAATTAAGAGTAGTTTTTCCTTTTAAATATTGCTTTTTACTGCATCTGCAGCTCTGAGACAGTTTCACTTCTTCGTATTAATTATGAATTATTTTTCCCATTAAATTTCTTTGTCTTTATTTATAATGGAAGAGAAGTAGTACCTATTGAACCAACTTAATTAGGTAATAATACGTTATGGTACAAGTGTGTAATGTTGGTGATGACCGCTGAGGCGCCATTGAGACCTTAGCCGTTAGGTGCGGTACACACGTGTATCATACGACATTTTTCAACACACTTGTGAAGAAAATAATATAAAAAAATCATTTTTATGTTTTTCGCGGATAGCTTTTTAGCCACGTACAAAATGGGAAATTTCACAGTGTTTGTTATCGAACTCCTTAATCGCCAAGCGTTTCCACCGCAGATTGGCGATTTCTAGCAGTATGGAATCTGTCAGATACTCAAGTTTCCGTACAAAGTTTTCCTTTTAAATAATCTGGCGTTAATGTAAAAAGCAAAGTACCTTCCAGCTAGAGGTTAGTTTAATCCTAACATTTAGGTTAGATTCCCTCAAAAAAAAAAATCTTCTTTTAATACATTTAATGACGTTTACTGGGGTAAATTAATGTCGTTTTACCCAATGTAGTTTTGTTAATTGAATCGTGTGATTCTAAAACAACACAAGTCACATGAGTTTTTAAAATAACACTTGCCCATTTTTTTTTTTATTAAATTATTTACACCTACCTATTGATTTACATTAGAAAAAAAAATTGTAGTTTATTCATACAGAAATCAATATAATATGCTAAAATATTGCTGATGTAGATATTAGTATTTGAATAAAACAGTTTTACTATTTCCTGCAAAGTTGTAATGAAAGGACATGTGTCGTTTTAAAATCACACGATTCAATTGTAGGTATATGTGATTGAATAGATTATTTTAAATTTGATTAATATTACACTTTCAACGTACAGTAAGTTTTGAATGCATGCTGAAATTTCCTGTAAATATAGCAATTGCAACGTTATATGAGTTTTTTTTGTGCATTGTCTGTTGATAGCCCTAAATAAATAAAATAAAGCTTCCCATAAGTACTTTAATCAGTCGCCTCCAACAAGAGGCCATTTTCACCCGAGCTTGTCAACGTGCCCTATTCTTGCCGCTGGTGACAAAAGGTGGCAATTTTTCAAGCGCTTCATAATGTGCGTTTCGTGACCATACAGGTATTAGGCACAGAGACGGACAAGGCCCAGAAAGCCGACTATATTCCTGAAATCAGAAATAAAAAGTTTATTTTAATGTAAAATTTACAACCTATTAACTTAGTTGCGAAATCACTTGTATTTTTGTCGGAAAAGTCAGAGATGAGCAACGACGTGAGCTCAGCATCTATTACACATGATTAAGCTCTTCGACTAAAAGCGAAACCTGGTCGGACTCTTCCTACAAAAGTTCAAGTTTGTGATTTTGGAATTACCTAAGTTAATAATGTGTAGTGGTTACGAAAGTCTTAGTTCAAAAATTTATTTTCTGTTTGTTGAATGTCAATGTACCTACAATGTTAGCAGACGCTGTCTTTGGATTGAGTTTATAGTGGAGAAAAAGGCAGCAAAATAAAAACTCCACTATGACCATATTTTTTAAAATGTTATCAAACATCAGTTTTCAAAAAATTTAAATGCGAAAAGATTACTTTATTTTGTCAGAAACGTAGGTAAATATTAATTCAGCGACCAGACACACGAAAAGCACCCGTTTACGAGAAAAATACGGGTGTCAACCTTCACCATTCTCAACCATTTTACACACCATCATTGATTGACCTTTGGCAAACTTGAATGATTAAGTTATTGGTAGTTATAAAATTTATTATAGAAATTTCGAAAATTAAGCTGAATGTTTAATGACATTCAATTAAGAAAGTTAATTCTTTATTATATATTAAACGGGTCTAATCGTGATTATAAATTTATTAGCATAAGCAGCCTGTATACGTCCCACTGTAGGGCACAAGCCTTCTCTCAGGGAGAGAGTATGGGCTTAAATACCACGCATGCCCAAGCGCTGAGGTATGTGAATATCCCAGACTCTCAGAGATTATTTATAAGGTAAAATTTAACTACCTTAAATTCCCGGAGTTTATTGTATTGAAATTAAAAAAAAACATAAGAATTTCAACAGAAAGGATGGTATCCAGCTTTCAACCACCACGAGGAATCCAGTGGTAAGAAAATACGGCTTATCACCGGACCTGTCCACAGACAAAGTAAGTAATGTGTGTCGGCCTGCAAAAAACTAACACCTTTATTCCAAGACGTCCCTCAAAGCCTCCCTGGACTCCACTCTTCCTCGACTTAGGAAAACAGTATTATAAAACGTCAAAGATTTCCTCCACTCGAGCAAATTTCTCACTCGAGTCGAATAATCAATTGTCAAAGCTAAGGTACCTCAGGACCTTGAAGCCTCCTTGAGAAAGAAAATCGGTGTTTTCAAAAGTTTTTGTATACCAATCTATTGATCTGATTTATGCGTATTATTGCCGATGTCTATGATGACGACCGATATAATTTAAGATTTAATAATTTTTATAGTGACGGAAATTATATTGTGTTCATCTTATATTTATTATAGGGCGATTTCTTAAATAAAAAAGAAAACATTTACTCACACGAGTAATTATTTTCTTAGGGAAAACATGAAAAACCAAATTCTCACTCGAGTTACACCGAGTTACTATATTGGTTGCACTCACTCGAGTACACTCGAAATACTGACTGGTAATACTACCTCAAGGAAATGCCTCCACTCTCTCATCGACTCCACCTCGTTGAGCATTGAGTCGAGGAGACTTTGAAGAACTTCTTGGTACACGGATGTGAGAGTGACTTGAGGGTAGACCTACTCTCACTACAATAGTTGACCTGCCACTACAGTCTACCCAAGACCATGGCAGCTGCGTCGTTGCCGAAACGTCGGGATTTAAGTTAATAAAATCTTTCCTAATAAATATTATTATATTACATAGACCCGGTTAATATATATAACTGTGAATGAGAATCGCGAGTCATCAAAAATACAAATTCCTTATTATTATTATTCATTAATACACAAGCAGCTTTAAGCTGATGCGTGTGTATTGTAAAATGTTTATCAAGTCTGTTTTGAAATGAGTTCATTGTAGGAGCACTAATAATGGTCTCTGGTAGTTTATTCCACATATTCACTACATGGTGACTATTCATCGTCATCATCAGCCATTTGAGGCCCACTGCAGGACATAGCCCTCCCTCATGGTTTTCCGAACCATGAGGTGTTTTGCCATAATCGCCACGCTTGTCAGGCGAGTTGGCGATCGCAGTATGCCGTTGGAATCTCAGGAAAACGCTGCTGCCCATCTTCTGGTAATGTATTTCCTTAGTCGCCTTCTACGACATCCACGGAAGGAAATTCAGTGACGCCATTCTTAATCCGGCGCCACACGGTTAATATTACTTTGAAATAAATTTCTGATTTCTCAGTGTGTTGAGATAAACTTTTGTGGGTTCTACCTTTTCTGTGTTAAAGCTGACAATGAATAAAAAAGTACATGATTCATTGCTTTACTCATCACGATCGCATGCCACGGGATAATTAACTACGTATTTTGTGGGAAAACTTGATCCAGGCTTTACAATAATTTACTGTATGGGCGCAAAAAAAGATATAGTGTTTGTATTCCGATTGAAGCATTTTTCAATAATATTAGGTACCTGGATGCAGGCCACTTCCAACCGGTCTTTTTGGAAATCCATGGAGGAGGCCTATGTCCAGCAGTAGACTTCTTGTGGCTGAATGATGATATTGATGATGATGGGTGTAATAATTTTCACGTACATTCGAATGGGTAATCTGTTCAACAATTAGATCATGATACGCAAAAACATTTCAACTCTCAATGAATTGAATTGTATTTTTTACATGTTTTTGTGCTGATGTGTTTAATGATATAGTGATTACGAATATAAAACGTTTGAACAAAACAATCTTATACACAAAAAAGCATTTTTATCGAAAGTTACTTATTGTGGGTTGAAATTTTCCTGTGTAATACAGTCCGATTTAAGATAAATTGGCTTTGTTCCAGTACCGAACTAAGGGTGACTTGCGCTTAATCACTGGATAAGTAAGTAAGTAGACAAATACATATCCGGGGACAAACAGATAAATATCTGATTGACAGGGTTGCAAGTCATACAACTTGTGTATGGAGAGCTCTGCAAATATCATGCTGCAAGTAATTTTTGGATTTATTTACTGGATCTCATGGATAAACAAATAAATATTCCTGTCAGATAGCCTTGGCGCAAGCCAGCCTAAGGGTATCATTTGTCGATAATTCCTAAATATGTCACTTTCAAGGTTTCCTCCGTAGCACTGTGCGGTACGGGTTGGTACGAGAGCGAGCGTAGCGACTCAATGTAATTACTTTTAAACGAAGCTATAAAATAAATTAATGTTTGATGTAGGAACGAACCGCGCGGTAGAGATACGACTTTTTAATAAGATAAATATTCTGTGAGTAATTTCAGTGATGTTTGTGCGTATTTGACTTGCCTGAATACTTGACTGCCTCGTTGTTCCAGCGGTATCATATATGATTACCATGCCGGAGGTCATGGGTTCGATTTCCACTGGAGGTCGCCGTACATTTCGGCTGTCTCAAAAATAAACAAGGAAGGGACATTTTTTAAAAACCGAGTTTAAAATATATCTCGATTTCGAAAAAAATATCCCTTACTGTGCTTATTTTAGGGACAGCCGATTTGTTCACATGGCCTTAGTCTGAGTGTATTTCCATGTTTGTGATGTCCTCGCCTGGTGACAATGGCACAGGGTATCCTAGTTTGGACTAGGACAAGTGATTGTGTTGTGTGGAAGTTATTTTTATTTGTGGGTTTGAAGTGGCTGTAGAAAAAATAGGACAAAGTGGGTGTAAACTCACGACTAAAGTTCCAAAAAAACATTACAAACTTAACTTTGTAATTGAAACGTATGTTCTTAAATATAAACTAACCCTCAAAGTGAAATTTGTAATCTTTTCATAAATTGACTCTTTTTACACTGTTTTAAGTTCCATAATTCAGCATATTACCATATTTGTGCTGTAAAATTATTACCGTACAAGTGCAGTAATACAATTTTTTTTTCACCTCACTAGCTCGTAAAAGCTCTGTTTATCATTCGAAATCTGCGTGGAAAATCGCACTTTATCCGCTAGCGTGGAAAGTGTTTTTAAAATTCGAATATTTTTATTCAATGAAGGTTTCGTACAATAAATTACATATATATAGAACCTCATTGGTTTCGTAATAGTTTATATTCTCTGCAGCCAGTCCATTGATGATTGAAATGCAAATACTTATTTCATGTCATGCGCCAGCCTCATTTAAAGAATCGCACTGGCCGGCAAGAAAATTTGATTTAAAAAAAAACTTTAAAATTTTCTTCTCTTTATTGAATTCACTTTACTTCCATTATTTTGGTTTGTTTTTTGATAAAATCGAAAGAAATCATAAAATATGAGCGAAGCTAGCAGCGACGAAGATATAAATTAACAGTAATTTAATATTTATTAAAACAGTTTTTCTTGCACCTAACATTTTCCTCGCTTTAGTGAGGTGAAAAGTTGTATGTTGCGCTCGGCAGCAAAGTTATTTAGCGTCTCGTACCTTTGAAACCCTCGCTACGCTCAGGATTCTATATTTGAACCACTCGCTTCGCTCGTGGCTCAATCCTAGAATCCTTCGCTTGCTCAGGTTTCAATACAAGGTACTCGCGCCAAAAATTAACTTTGCAGCCTTGCATAACAAATAACTATTTTATTTCAGCAAAAGTTTATGTCTGAGAACATTGAATATTTTTACGAATATTAAATTATTTTAATATTCATTAATATAAATATTTCATTTCATCAAATTGTATATTTATAAACACAAATTAAGTTAACTATCGTATTAAGAAACATTAATTTATAGTTTATTTTATTTTTTATGTTACTGCTGCTCCGGCTGAGCAGCCAACTTTTCCTGTAAAATTGTAAAAGGAAAAATAAACGAGTAAACATCCGTGCAAATTCAGTTTTTATTTAGCCATAGAACAGTTGACAGCAGGTCAACCTTTATATTGTTGTTGCAAAGCCGCCCTTAACGTAACTGATTAGAATGCAAGTATGCAAAGCTTGACATGCTGTCGACTGTACGTGCTAATAGGCAGGTTTCGTATTACACTTGCATACAATCGGTTGCGAAAAGTAACACGTTTGGTTTGTGATATTTGCATAAATAATGACGACTGTGGACTCCGTATTAAAATTATTCTCTACTGAGAAACCTACAGCTCAATGAACCGGTGCCAGTCGCTAGCTGAAAAGCTGTGATTACACTAAATAGTACTTGTATAATACGCACCACACTGACAGTTTTTATTCACACACAATATTCACACACGCCGTACATTTGTACAAATGGTCTAGATCTGGGTGTATTTTCATGTTCCTTGCCTGGTTACCATAGTACAGGGTATCCCATTTTGGGACTAGGTCAAGTGATTGTATTGTGTGGACGTTATTATTATATTGTATACTGCTCAAAGTCAAAGTATGGCATATGTAGGAACTAAAGATGGAATTGCTACTCAGTACTTATCCCCCTGCGAGTAAATACTCAATCAATAACAACACTCAGAAGACTAAATTAAAAATTAATTTCTATAATTAAAAAGTTTCTAGACGTACGGCGTCACTTTGTTTCTAGACGTACGTAGACTTTTGACCATCATAATATTAAGAAAGCTGCTAACAAAATGCTGATGTTCTTTTGTTTTTAATTTTTGTAAAGGGTGCCGCTTTAATATTTAGTGGCCAGTTATTATTAAAAAGCTAAGCAAAAAGTTTTACTCCACTTTGAAATCTTTTTTTTCTAATTGTTTTGAGCAGTATACAAACACATAATGTACACACACACACACACACACACACACACACACACACACACACACACACACACACACACACACACACACACACACACACACACACACACACACACACACACACACACACACACACACACGCACACACACACACACACACACACACACACACACACACACACGCACACGCACACACACACACGAACATACACACACACACAATTAAACGTGCACGTACCATGAAAGTGAAGGATAAAATACTTCTAATTATTTTCTGAGACAGATTATCTATAAATTATCTGTTAAAAAAAACTATTTATTTCAAGAAAATACAAATTAATATTGTATTGTATTGTACTGTACTGTACTGTACTGTACTGTACTGTACTGTACTGTACTGTACTGTACTGTACTGTACTGTACTGTACTGTACTGTACTGTACTGTACTGTACTGTACTGTACTGTACTGTACTGTACTGTACTGTACTGTACTGTACTGTACTGTACTGTACTGTACTGTACTGTACTGTACTGTACTGTACTGTACTGTACTGTACTGTACTGTACTGTACTGTACTGTACTGTACTGTACTGTACTGTACTGTACTGTACTGTACTGTACTGTACTGTACTGTACTGTACTGTACTGTACTGTACTGTACTGTACTGTACTGTACTGTACTGTACTGTACTGTACTGTACTGTACTGTAATGTACTGTACTGTACTGTACTGTACTGTACTGTACTGTACTGTACTGTACTGTACTGTACTGTACTGTAATGTACTGTACTGTACTGTACTGTACTGTACTGTACTGTACTGTACTGTACTGTACTGTACTGTACTGTACTGTACTGTACTGTACTGTACTGTACTGTACTGTACTGTACTGTACTGTACTGTACTGTACTGTACTGTACTGTACTGTATTGTATTGTATTGTATAATACTAACTCTGGAAACGAAATATTTCATATGAGATTAAAGTACTTCCAGAGGTAGCTTGATATTAATGATAACTGATATAACTAAAGTTTTAAAAGAAAAAAATACAGGCATACCTTGTTTTTCCCCACTTCGGTTAAGTGGTAAACAAACACGGTGATACGCCGGTACACAAAGTTAGCACTGGTTATCAAGTAAAAAAATATAAATGAGTACCTGAAAGGCAGTATTTACTAAAGAAATAAACTAAGTGTTATCTTGTCTATAATTTACATCCAATTCTGTCGGTAATCCCTTACTGTTTTACACCCGTAATCACACTTTTTTTAAGTCCGCAGTTTTATTCGTTGTAAACGCAGCCCAGCACAAGTGGACTTGTCATTATTTTAACGACCTACCCGCAGAGTTGGAAGTGTAATGACCCACTCAAATATTCATAAACAAACCTGAGGGTAGCCACAAATAATAACTCCTGTAAAGCTGTAGAATGTTTCAAACTATATCGGTGAGTGCAGTGAAAGGAAAAGTAAATTGGAAGCAATTAATAAATAAATAGTTGGAGTTTTTTAATAAATACTTGGAGTTTTTTTGGCTTATTTCTAAAAGAGAATTAATATAATAGAGGCTGTCTGTAGGCTTAAAATTTTTTTACTGGGCGGAAAGCACAAATTTAGCGTTACATTGATTTTGTGGATATTTTCAAAAAGACACCGTTTAGAAATTTGTTAGTTATTAATTACCATTGGACTAAATCTATTCCGACTATTCCGTGTGGCGCCGGATTAAGAATAGCGTCACTCCATTTCCTTCCGTGGATGTCGTAGAAGGTGACTAAGGAAATCAATATTCAGGAGACGGGCAGCAGCGTCTTCCTGAGATTCCAACCGCATACTGCGATCGCCAACCCGCCTGCCAAGCGTGGCGATTATGGCAAAACCCCTCATGGTTATGAAAACCATGAAGGAGGCCTATGTCCTGCAGTGGGCGTCAAATGGCTGATGATGATGATGAGGACTAAATCCTTTACAAGAAAAAGAACTAACACATAATCCTACCTATTTTCACTATTTAACATAAAAAATAAAAAAATCGAACCAACCGAGATCGTCACACCCTCAGAACACAAAAATAAGGAGAAGTGTTATAATGGCCCGTTTGCTAGAAAACCGATGTCGCCACTTACTCACACAGCTACATTGTCCTCATAATCTCTATTTGATTACAACATAAACAACCGGCTCACTATTCGCTGTTTACACAAATGAAACAGCCAATGAGAAGAGCAGCACAACATTAGTGATGGGGACGAAAAAGTACATTATCGATTATACTTAAAAAAAATCGTACATCGTACAAAAACTTTTTGTACATTATGTCGATTTTTTTCTTGCCATCTATACCTAAATAGTAACTAATTATTTCTCTACGTCGCGTAGTCTGTAACTACTTTATTCCGTTGTAGTAATCCTTTGCAAAAGGCTGCCTAAGCTTTTATTTTTACAGGCTTTGCCTACCAATGTGTTAATTCCTAAATATGTCAGTTTTGTTCATACCTACCTATCGTATAATTCGTGAATTCCGTTTCATCGTAAATTCTAATCATACAATTTATTATTCTAAATGACAAAGTTTAGAGAACATTCGCTGAGTTACCTACAAAATATAGGTATGCAAGGCGACGAAACGACGTTGGCTGTGCCGCGCCGCTTGAATATAATTCAAAACATATCGCTTGCGTCATTTTTGTTTTAAGCGGCAAGATGCCTGCGCCTTGCCTTCACCTTATGCGCGTTTTTGTATAGCGCACACCTTAAAAAATCTAGAACTACTTATTTTAACTCGTGAATTAATGAGCAGTGACTGTCGATGTTTCTGAATTTGGATTAAAATTTTCATTGCCTTGGTGGGTGACAACTGTGATGGGTACATAAAAAACATTCTCAATAATATCACATAAATAATATTTTTATTAACTCGTGAAAAATACATTAGCTAGTAAGAACTCAAAGGGCCGGTTTCCGAATTGAGAATTTCACTAAGTAAAAACATAAGTAACGTTCTGTCACGCTCTTTTGTCAAAAATTCGAAGAGACAGTACTACAGTTAACCATTTACTTAGCGAAATTCTCAATTCAGAAACTGGCCAAAAGAAACTTGTGAAACATAAACTTAAAGAAACTTTCGAAACACATTTACATTAAAAAGATAACATCATCATCCGACTGAGATCCTGCAATGAATATTTTACTGTTCCCTTAAAAGGTAAATATTTATTTAGAACTTGTCACTTGTTGACATTGTTCAATGTTTTGCGTGATTTCTTTTTTCGAGGTTTTTCTTCAATTTGGTGACCAGTTGGTGGGCCTTCGGCAACTCGTTGCTGTATCTAAAATACAAAAAGTATGCATTTGTAAAAAATATAATATTTTTTTATTTATACAAGGCCATTTTTAAGTTAACACAATTCGTGAAACACGTTAATTAAAGTAAGTCATTTACAACAACTTTGGTTTACGACTTTTGAAAACTCGATGTTATATTTTCAACTTGTTCATATGATTTTTTGATTTTCTAGTCTGTGGCGGCGCTATATGACCGATAAATTATGTGTTCAATCGAATGGACATTCCTCTATGTCTGACAATTATTTACAGGGGTCTTTGACATTCGCAGCATTTTTCGACAAAAAAATATCCGTTACTTCCAAGGGGATCTAAAATAGTAAATAAATTATGAAATTATTAAAAACATTACCTGGTCACCTGTTATTTCTTCGGGAACGCATGTTTCAACAGTAACAATATCCGAAACTTTCTAATACGGATCTAAAATAGTAAATAAATTATTAAATTATTGAAAACACTTCATTTACTTTATTTTAAATTAATCGAATTTTAGGCTCATAAAAGAGTATAAGAATATTATTTAGTACCATAACCACATCACCTGACTTGTTTCTTTAGAAACACTTTCTTTTGCAGAGTTAGGCGTCGTTGCGTCCATTGTCACCTGAAATAGAGAATCAGAATAAAGTAACAATCGAATATTCCACACCATGTAAAATATAATTATGCCGTGATTTTAGGTATATTGGTACCTCAACATTTATGGAACTCCTTATTACTGGTATTTTCAAAGCAGGATCTGCCCACGTTAATATTTTTTCCACTCTTTAGCATCTGGAAACATTTCTCCGTAAAATGGATGGAGCAAC
The DNA here is from genome assembly GCA_963969515.1 of Yponomeuta evonymella. Lineage (NCBI taxonomy): Eukaryota > Metazoa > Arthropoda > Insecta > Lepidoptera > Yponomeutidae > Yponomeuta > Yponomeuta evonymella. Next base: position 2,321,099 of record OZ018342.1, on the reverse strand, counting down.
AGGTATTTGATTTGAGAGGAAGCCAGTTAAGCAATCTCCCTGTAGTTTCAATCCATTTATCCTTCCTATTAAGGTCTTTGGGAAACCTGAAATTAAATCTTTATTAAAAACTTTTTGAAATACGTGGTGAAAACTAAGCCTGTTTATATTACGACAAAATCTGCCACTAAAGAAGAAGCTTCCTTAGCAACTGAAGTCCACGCGGACGGAGTCGCGGACAATAGCTACCTAGTCGTACAATATAATTGGTTCTAGTAATTTTGGAAGTCTGGACGAACGAGTGTAAATGCGACGAAGTATCGAAATCAGTCTGGAAAGAAAGCAACTACCCCATCACTATGACTCCCACTGACACCTACTGTGACTTTGACAGTTCACGGCAAATACATGCGGCCGTACCACGAAACATCGCAATTCATCGCATAGAACAATAGTCAGTTTCGCGAGACGGTCCATTGCGGGCTTGCTTTTCCATGTTAGAAAACCTCCACGAAAATTCTACATAAAAACAGCAGTGGAGTAAACCCGACGATATAAATACGTCTCATTTATGTTCTTAGTACTGGAATGCATATTGCACAGGAAAATTATTATAATTATGATTTTTCGTAGTTTAAAGATGGATATAGTGAGTAAAATAGGCTTACCGGTGAAAACACACTGCACTGTTATTTGAATAGCATGTATCACTGCGATTTCTGTAGGTAATCAGGCAGTTTTCACATATGTTACGGCGATAGCGGGCGCGAGGCGATTGACGGCCATATTTAAAAGTTTCGCCGAGGTTAGCCCAACCGGGCTAACGTTGAGCGACAGTGCCACGCCCATATGGCACTTCTCCTTCTTTTTGTGTTCTGAGGTCACACCAAAAAGTCATATTCATATTCAAAGAATTATTTTTGAAACGCAACCTCCTTTCTCCACCTTTCATTAACACTGCATTCAGGGCATCCAAAGCAAATCTGCATGCTGAAATAATAACGAACGGTCACAGGGTAAAAATATCACAGCTTTGCACGGCCATTAGCGGCGGCTTGTGAAAATCCTTTGAAAACAAAACTCAGGCCCACAGCTCACCAAGAGAAGTTGAATCTCTACGTAGACTGTGCAAGATTCATCAGAATATTTTCTTTTTCTGTGCACCTTACATACGTCCCACTGCAGGGCATAGGTCTTCTCTCAGACAGAGAGGACGGGGTTAATTACCACGCGTGCCCACCGCGGATCGGCAATTTCAAGCGCTGAGGTATGTGAAACCTCAGAAAGTCCGGTTTCTTCCTTCACAATAATAAATTAGACACCTCGATAGGGTCTCGTATAGGGTAGTAGGGGTAACCTACAGAAGCCAATGTTTTGGTATACCATCAAAATTAAGGACGATTAGAAAACACATGGTAGTTCATAAATCAATACACTGAACGAAGGAACTATATAGATAGATATCCAGGAATAGTGTATCAGGCACTGAGTATTCGTGGCATATTAGTATGTACAGTCGACCAATTAAATTTTAGTTGTAAAGTCATCCGTAACATTACCGAATAGAGCGCACGCGGGTGAAGTTTTTTATGCCGTTGACTGTACGAATGACATTGATCTTTTCAATAGATTCATTAGTTTTTTTTTCTGCCATTCGTTGTATTCGTATCGTGGTCAGATGTATAGTAGATAGATTGAAAAAATGGCGTCACTATTTAGTTGATGTGAGTTGATGCCTAATAGGCGCAACTAGCTGCAGTTAATCCTTCTCTGACAGTTGATTTATATGGATTATATTATAACAGCGAATCGAGCAAAGGAAAAAAAGCCAGCCAAGTGCGAGTCGGACTCGCGCAGGAAGGGGTCCGTACCATTATCTATACAACATTAGACACAAAGATAAAAAAACAGCAAAAAATCACGTTTGTTGTATGGGAGCCCCCCTTTAAATAATTATTTTATTTTTAGTATTTGTTGTTATAGCGGCAACAGAAATACATAATCTGTGAAAATTTCAACTCTCTAGCTATCACGGTTCTTGAGATACAGCCTGGTGACATACAGACGGACGGACGGACGGACGGACAGACAGACAGCGAAGTCTTAGTAATAGGGTCCCGTTTTTACCCTTTGGGTACGGAACCCTAGAAACTAACGATAATAATAATAATTTAAATAATTATATATTTAGTATCTACGGGGAATTTATTCCAGATTTTGCCATATTGTTTTTTTTCAACAACGAATTTTTACCGATTTTTTAAATGTAAAAAGTGTAGTGGCAGTGGGCGGGGCACATAGCACGCAGAACTGATGGCCGATGGGGCCGAAAAGTTCTCGAATGGAGACCACATATCGGCAAGCGCAGCGTAGGAAGACCAGCCACAAGATGGACAGATGACCTCATCCAAGTGGCAGGAAGGCGCTGGATGCAGGCCGCTTCCAACCGGTCTTTTTGGAAATCCATGGAGGAGGCCTGTGTTCAGCAGTGGACTTCTTGTGGCTGAATGATGATGATGATGAAATGTAAAAGGATTCTTAAACTAATTGAGATATGCACTGGAAATCATTCATAAAATTATGTTTCAAGGAAGGATAAGTGTCGAAAAAGAGTAAGACCACTCGCCCACGGCCACTTACAAGCGCGATTAAAAGAGTGCGATTAATTCGCCAACAAACTGCCACGCAGTTTGGCGAATAATTTATAAAATGTAAGTCAATAAATTAAAAAAAATAATTCGAACGCGCCGTACCCGCGCAAGGAGCGTTTGTGAAAACGAAAGCAAATAATTGCTATAATAAAATGTTGTAGCGCGTTTGCATCGCTTCTCAGAAATGTCACTAAACGCGCGTCTTCTTCTCGTGGACGATGGCTCATTGAAAGACAACCATTTCTACTTCTAGTCCAACATGCCTAGATAAATACAAAAGTTTAATATTTTCTTACTTAAACATTAATTTTAAAAGGGAATATTTTTCGCAATTGAGAAATAGGCAGTAACTTTTCTGGGTTAGGACTGGGCCCATCATTATTTGCGCTTTTGGTATTCCGAGTTGAAAGAAACGTTCTATAAGTTACTATTCCACTGTACAGGACTCCATAGGTCTTTCACCGTAATGACGTCGTACTTTGGTTTCCTCATTGCTTTTTTTCAACTCGTAGATGTTTTCGCGTCGCTTTTATTTCTGAAAGGCTTCCGAAAAATTACGATGAATGGTAGGTATATCTTGCCAAAGCATTTCTGTTGCATTGAAACAAAGAAAATTGCAGCGGGCAAATTTTATAAACTTCATATGGAAAAGCCGGACCGGCGGAGTTTATGTTCAAACTTCAAACTTCAAACTTCAAAATATTTATTTGCGAATACACACAGTCAGGTTTTTGCACAGGTCTTAATTGCCATAAGTCAGTGTATTCTACCACTTAACAGCAGTATGCAAATGTATACATTTTTATTTGGGTAGGTAGGCATGCACACAATGACATCTATTTACAATTTATTTACAGAAATAATGTTACCTTACATAATGAACTTTATGTCATACAAAGTAACTAATTTATTATAAATATTATCAACTTAGTCCTCCAGCTTATGTAAATCAAATGTCAATATACCTAATAACTCCTAATTCCCTAGGTCCGTGTCAGCGAGGTATTCATTAATTGTGTAGTAAGCCTTGTTTTTTAATAGTTGTTTAATCTTAGTTTTAAACAAATAATTTTCGTCAATTTTTCTAATTGATCCTGGGAGGTGATTGTATATTTTCGACGACATGCCAAAAACGCTTTTTTGGAATAACGCGGTAGAGCGTGGTAAAGCGCGTATTTTATCATAGTTTCTTTTACTCTGTTGTTGAAAAAGATCCATATTTGACTTTACAAAAGTGCATGTCTCCAGAATGTACAGGGATGGCATCGTTAGAACGCCAAGCTTAATAAAGTCAGGTTTGCAGCTCTCAGTTGATTTCAGACCGCACATTGATCGGATACACCTTTTCTGAGCTTTGAAAGCATTATCTTTGTCGGTCGAGTTTCCCCAAAAAATTATTCCGTATCGTAATGTGGACTCAACGTATGCGTAGTATGCTGTGAGTACAGCAGTTTGGTTCACTTTTTTGGATAGTCTGTAAAGAGCGTACGCAAATTGGTGTAATTTTGTGCAGATTTTTTGAATTTGAACTTTCCATGTTAGATGCGAGTCAATGTATAATCCTAAAAATTTTGCTTCATTTATTTCGTCAATAGATACATCATTGTATTGTATATTTAACAACTCAGAATTACTACAACGATGATTATTTTTAAATGTCATAATATTAGATTTACTTAAGTTCAAAATTAAATTATTATTTATTAACCAGTTCATTACATTCATCAAAGCATTATTAATGTCAATTTTTAAAGTAGGTATGTCAGCTGATTTATATACTATAGTGCTATCATCGGCGAATAGTACCATGTCTTGTTCAATTGACTTAGGAAGGTCATTTACGTATATTAAGAAAAATAGGGGCCCTAAAACGCTTCCTTGTGGTACGCCATGGTGAACTACCCTAGGGTTTGATAAATACTTTATTTTGGTTTTTGTTTTGGGACAAATTCTTGTCACAGACGTATATTGATGTCTCTCACTTAGATAAGAGTCGACAAGATCAAAAACCTTACCTCTAATGCCATAACAGTTTAGTTTAGCCTTTAAAGTGGCATGATCAACATAATCAAATGCCTTAGTCATATCCATAAAAAGTGCCGTTACGGGTATTCTCTTATCAAGACACGATATAACTTGAAACAAAAAGCTATAAATTGTTCTGTTGATGTTCTTATTTTTTTTATTATTATTATTGAGTTTATGTTATGTCATATATGTTATGTATATGACATAACATAAACTCACGCCTGTATCCCGGAGGGGTATGCGAATACCAAGGTTTGTCAGTTGCCACGATCCTGACGAACATCTTTCGCTTCGAAGCAACGACGTACAGCTCAGTGAAAGAAAATAATCTTAAAAAAATATTGCAATCATTTCATACAAAAAACGCAGCTGTTATATTTCAAGTTGTGTTTGTCAAGTACATACTCTTCCACTGCAAAGGAAAGTCCTACTCGCATTTCGAAGTATTTCCGCCTGGGACATCCCTTACCGGCCCTTCTACCTAATTTTTTATGTGGCCTGTATTCATCCCATTGCAGGGCACAGGTGTTCTCTCTCAGAGAGAGAGGGTATGTGCCTAAGCACTACGCATACCCACCGTGGATTACCTTCATTCGCTCGATAAATTTCTTTCGTCAATCTTTAGTGAAGTTTCATTATGAAACCTCTAATGGGATTCCAATCAAGTGTATAAACTCCCATCTAATATATAAAAATCTCGTTGCACAGTGTTTGTTATCGAACTCCTCCAAAACGGCTTCAGCGGTTTTAATGGTTTTTTTTTTGTGTATATTTGGTAGGTCTGAGTATAGATCGTAGGGTTTAATATGGACAAAACAGCGTTTGCCGAATTAGCTAGTAGTTATATAAAAAAAAATACGTTTTCTAATTTTTATATTCATTGTCATGATAATTCATGGTGTACCATCAAAAATTGCCATTTCGCTATTATGTATCGAACTCGTAGACCTCACACGCAGCCGTTTTGACACGCACGCAAAAACAGTGGCTATGTTCACGATTTATGAAGAATTTTCTGGTGATGTCACTCTCAAACTTTTTGTGCAAAGTGATAGGTCACCAGTGTCTCAAGGTATGTAAAAGATAAGGCATTTTATTGTGTATGTCAGTCTAATAAGAGCTTATTTACAGTGGCGTTTCCTTGGCGGAGTGTCACAGAGCGTACCTCCCTGCGACTGATACGTGGAAGCTTGGGGCGGGGACGCAAGTCATAGACGAAAAGTGAGGGTAGATAAAAATATACAAATATTCAAACAAAAATTTTTGTAGCACTAAACACTACTAGCTTCTTTCCAGATTCAACTTCATGATTTCTGGTCGGAAGAGTCCGACCAGGTTTTGTTTCGATTCGCAAAGCTAAATCATGGTGAGGAAAGATGGAACTTAACCACAGTGGTAAGACTCTTTTGACAAAAAATCAAGTAAGCGAATCCGGAAATAAGCGAATAATATAGAAATTGTCTTGATAATATTGAAACATTACTTTTAAAATTTCCATGATCATAAAAAATGTATTTTCCAATTGACATTACGTGTAAGCAAATAAAATCTGTACATATTGCAAGCTGAATAAACTCCAATGGAATATAAGTTAGGATTATGGTACCTTTCAGTGATATTTTAGTATACTATGCTTAAATAAAATCAATAATTTTTAACTTCAGACATTAAAACAATACAGATAAATTAGAAAAATTATAACTAAAAAATATATGTTTTGAATAAATTCAGTGGGATAAATATATGAGTAGGGAACGATAAACATACAATTTATTAAAACATCGAATTAATAATAATTTAATAATTTGATTACATAATTATCGAACAAAATTACTTTCCAACGTTTTCAAGGCACTTTCCAAGCGATTATGTTCCCCTTATCAGATGAATAAATATTTCGTTTCATTCAGAATGGACGAGATTGCCAGAGAAGGGAATGAACCAACAACAACAATGGGTTAGAGTAGAATTTATGGGATGCATTCCTAGATTTACACAAATCAAATACGCTGTCCACATTACCTTGCACTCCACAGTCTTATGATCTAACCAGAATTGAACCGCGTGACTTGATTACACGGAAGCACGCAAGTACGGCTCTCTTTCTAACTTCTTCATTTCTTTGTAACAATTTACACGGGAACATTCAAAACTGGTTGTTTGTTTAGGAGAACAGCGGTAGGTGGGCCAAAACTGTGATGTATGGAGAAACTTGCGATGTAATTTCATAGGAAACTTCATTTTAAAACTACTAACTTACATTGTCTGAGTTATACCGCATTGAGTTCTGCGGGCAAATCACGAGGTAAAATATTCCTTCCGTGTATTGTTTATTTTATAATACACTTTAGATGGGATACTATGCAGCACCGAAACATTGCAAAATTAACTTATTTCCGGAATCACTCGCATTTTTCATCGGAAAAGGCCGACCAGAGACGAGAAACCGACAACGCGAGCTCCGTCTCTTCTCACCATTATTGAGATCTTTGAATAAGTGCGAAACCTGTCGGACTCTTCCGACAAAAAATAAAGTAAGTGATTCTGGAGTTAAGTTAAAAATGTGACTCAATGTCTTATTCAATAAGACTTATTGAGTCTCTACATGTTTGAATTCTTATAAGACAGTTGATTGATAAATTTGATGTTCTAAATCTCCGAAAGGCTTCACCAGAACATCACCAAATTAACTTGAGACTACTTTTACGCTATTTTATGAAACATACGGATATTACTAAAGGGCCCCATTAGGGCTTATTTACTGCTGTCCATTGAAGAGTTTCGTTCTCCATCTCTGAAAGTGTCCATCAGATCTTCACAAAATTAAAATGGGACCAATGGGACGTTATACCTGTTCGAACAAAAAAAAATTGTTGAAATCGGTTAAGATTTGACGGAGTTATGGAGGAACATAGCAAAAAATATATATACATATATATGTTCCGTGTGGCGCCGGATTAAGAATAGCGTCACTCCATTTCCTTCCGTGGATGTCGTAGAAGGCGACTAAGGAAATACATTATCGGGAGACGGGCAGCAGCGTCTTCCTGAGAGTCCAACCGCATACTGCGATCGCCAACCCGCCTGCCAAGCGTGGCGATTATGGCAAAACCCCTCATTGTTATGAAAACCATGAGGGAGGCCTATGCCTTGCAGTGGGCGTCAAAGGGCTGATGATGTGTGTGTTATATTTAATGGCCTAAATATGAGGCTAAGTCGGAAAATCATTGGTAAAACGCTACTAACTAAGTAAGTAGCGTTTGTCATTTACAAAAACTCTTGTTCTCTGTCTTGATTTTTTTTATTTCAGTTTTTAATTTTTCAAATAATTTTTATCAACATTTTTGATTTGCATTTACCATACTGAAAAATATCTCATTATTCTTTTGAAAAATATTAAATAAGTTCCTATTAAGTGTAGCATCCGGCTCGCTCGTGCTTTTTTCAATTATTGTGAAAACTAATAAGTTCACTCTTCATAAGTGTTGTCAGAGGCTTTGCTCGATATAAAAAATACGGATATTAAATTACACTACATTATCGTTTTCCTATAATTAGTTTTTAATAGAGAAAAGCGTCTTCCAAAGTTGCCTCGCCAAATTATTTTCTGAAATGAGAAATTTATTTCAACGCAAGTCATTTAAATTCTGTTGGATGACAAAGTACGATGTAAGCTACCTTCATAAAGCTTTTCTTGTTTACAAAGTTTCTTAAATCAAAATCAATTTTTTTTTATTCAAATTAGCACAGAAACTGCGACTTAATGAACGTTACAAGTTAAACTAGGTTTCCATTTCAAAATCTAGATCATTTTGGAGAAAAAATGGACAAAAAAACTCCAAACTTAGTCTTTTCAAGTCCTTAATTTACAGGATTTATATAAATGTTCTAAAACTCATGCATTGAACTGGCTTTAATTCCAGACGTCATTGTCATCTAAATAATCTTTAATGTTATAGTAGCTTTTTTGGCACAAAGTGTGCTTCACACATTTTTTGAACCGCGTTTCTGGCAAGCTTATTATGTCCTCAGGGATCTTATTGTAGAAACGTATACAATGCCCCATAAAGGATGTATTAACCTTTGCCAGCCTAAATTTTGGGAACGAAAATTTATGTCTATTTCTAGTATTTACATTGTGTTGGCTACCTACAGTTTTAAAGTCACTGATATTTTTCCTAACGTACATAATATTTTCATAGATATACTGACTAGCAACTGTTAGTATGTTAGTTTCTTTAAAGAAATCTCTTAACGAATCTCTATTGCCTGGCTTATATATGAATCTGATCGCTCTCTTCTGCAGGACGAAGATGGTCTCAATGTCTGCTGCCCGACCCCACAGTAGTATACCATAGGACATAATACTATGGAAGTAACTAAAATAAACAAGCCTAGCAGTTGCGACATCAGTTAGTTCCCGTATTCTTTTAACAGCGTATGCTGCAGAACTGAGCCTATTTGCCAATTTTTCTGTATGAGGACCCCATTGAAGCTTTGCATCAATTGTGATACCCAGAAATACAGTTTCTTCTACAAAGTCTAGTTTATCATTCCCCAATGTAACATTGCTGTCAACCATTTTGACAATTGGTAGTGTGAATTTTATACATTTTATCTTTTTTTAATTTAATAATAAGTTATTAGAAGTAAACCAATATAGTTCCTTAGAGAGAGCATTATTAAAAAGTTAAGTAGTGTATTCTTGGTCAGTTACGGGCTACTTTGTAACAAAAACATAATGTTCAGATTGATTATAAATAAATTATGAAATATATAAAAATTTCAGTGTTTGTTATCGAACTCGTCCGAAACGGCACCATCAAATTTAATGAAATTTTTGTGTATATTTATTAATATGGCAAAACAACTTTTGCCCGGTCAACTAGTAATATAATAATATAACTTCCACACAACACAATCACTTGTCCTGGTCCCAAACTAGGATACCATGTGCTATGATAACCAGACAAGGACATACCCAGACTGAGGGCATTTGTACAAATCTACGGCGGCCCCCAGTGGGAATCGAACCCACGGCTTCCGGCATGGTAATTAGAGGTGATACCGCTAGACAACGACAGGTTGGTTAGATCTCAACTGTAACGATTAGGTCTCAAGAGAGAAACCGATATATAACTTTCCCTTAAGGGAAACACCTACAACGCTCATACCCTAATGCTACATAATAAATAGCATAAGTTTGCGCTCCAGGCTTAGTCCAGGATAAAAGGGCCTTTGTTCTGAGCTCATTGTATTAAGGGCCGACTTATATTTTATGTAAGTACCGAGTTAAAATTATTTCGCTTGATATAATGCTGGCTTTTCGTATAAATATGTCTGACTAGCCTGCACATAGATACGTCAGATAAGTACAGTATATAACTCGAATATCTCATTACTTCCTACTCAGAAAGGTAGATAAATATTTATTTCGGAAATAGGTTCAAGTCCCGGCATGGGTGGAATTTTTTGCCACTAAATAGGTTTTTAAAATAAGGATATCCAAAATAACAAAACTTTGGTAGCACGACTGTCAGGTCAAGCATTTTAACCTACCCTCTTCTAAATCGTTCAATTCAAGTCATATTAAAAAGTCTGCGGAATAAATAAACGGGCAAACATGTATACGTATACAACGAAAACATTATGTCTCCGTTAAACTTGGCTAAATATAACACATTAAGCAAACCCCACGCCTGTATACTAGACGGATAGGCAGGTACCAAGGTGTGCCAATTTCCTAGATCATGACTAACCTCTTTTACTTCGTCAACATTAATTGTTCGTTGCATGGACGCTCGCCAGTTTCGGGTACCTACTAAGACTTCATCTTTATTTGACGCCCACTGCAGGACATAGGCCTCCCTCACAGTTCTAGTTAGACCTGAGATTATCGCACTAGTTGAGCCATTGTACTTAACAAGCGCCAATGTATAACTTAGACAGGTCTGGTCCATGGTTGCCAGGTGAGAACTTTTTCGCCTCAACGGCCATCAGTACTCCGAGCTATATGCCCCACCCACTGCCACTTCAACTGAGCAATTCTTCGAGCTATATCAGTAACTCGGGTTCTACTGTGGATCTCCTAATTCCTGATTCGATCACACAGTGATACTCCTAACATAGCTCTCTGCATTGCTCGTCTAAGCTCTAGTCATAGCTCCCTCCATTGCTCCACTAAGACTTGGATATTAAGAATATTCTGGTAAATAATTTCTGGTGTGTAATAAGACATCTATCTTTTTCTATCTGTCTACCTTTCTTTTGGTGCCCTGTACTGTAATTAATACAGTAATCATGATGAAGTTGAGTTTCGTGTTTTGAGAATTGATTGTTTTCTGTTACAGGTATGCCCATCAACGTTTCTCATCGTCACACGGTAATTTAATAGAATTTATTTAAATATAAGGAAATTTACAGCGTAGTCTGTTGCAAAAATCTTTACATTAGACGTTTCAACCTAGACTCGAGATCCGCGTCTAAGCAGAAATCTGCAATGAACTGAAAATATCAAGGTCAGTGACTCTAGAGACACGAGTTAAGAAGGCAAGGCCTATACTAAGCTGTAGGCAGCGACAGATCTTACATAAAGAAACATGCAAGTGCGATGGATTGAAGATGACTAGGTCAGAACCTACAGATGAACAGACGACTACAGCTTCAGACGAATAACTGCAGTTTAATTACAATGCCAAGGCTTTTTTTTAGTAAATTATGAATAGTGTAAAAGAGCCATTCCCGCTTAATACTTAAGGTGGCGATAGACCTGAGCATTCACCTATAACAAAACATCGAGCTCATTTTCTAAATAAGTTTTTAAAATTGTCCTCAACACTAACCCGTGCTGAGGACAATTTTAAAAACTTATTTAGAGGCTAAAATTCCACCCATGCCGGAACTTGAACCCCGACCTCTGGCTAACTGTGCCAGCGCTCTCCCAGCTGAGCTAAGCTAAGGTTAGCCAGAGGTCGCGGATTGAAGTCCCGGCATGGGTGGAATCTTAAGCCTCTAATTAGGTTTTTAAAACATCGAGCATTCGCCGTTCCTAAATTTGTTGTTCTGAACAACGAACAGAGCCAAGCATAAAGCCCAACATTGCAACGAACACTCACACGATCATTCTAGCGAACGCTCTAGTAAATGCTCGTCATACTCATGATGATGATGCATTAAGATGTCAGACCGCGAATCAATGGCTCGATGCAAATTTACTGTCGTTTCGCAAGACTGCTCGCTATAAAGCTCGTGTTTAATTTGTGACCTTTTACCGGTAATGAACATTCACTAGCATGCTCATTACAGGTAAATGCTCAAGTCTACCAGCAGTTTTACGTATCACTCCATTGAACAACTATGCGTTTAACAGACTCGAAGCCTAGTGTCGATGGGTGAAGATAGGCGAGTCACAATGTTGTCATCGTGTGTCTACTCGACAGCGCAATCCACGTAGCCTCAATCACTGTCCGAAGCGCATCGGTGGCGCGGATTATAGCAATGTTCCGGGATGTTCGATACAATTTGCCGGTTCATTGCTCGAGCCGGCGCTGTTTAAACGCCAAACTACAATGCGCTGCGTGCACTGCTACCGGCGAATATTGTTATTTATAAACAGAATCACCACAGAGCGGTGGTAGCCTAGTGGGTAGAGCATTGGACTCGGAAGCGAGAGGCCCAGGTTCGACGCCCAGTGCGGGCACGTACCTATGACTTTGTTTTGTAAGTTATGTACATTTGTGGAGTTATAGTAGCGTTACCACTCGCTAACGGTGAAGGAAAACATCATGAGGAAGCCTGAGTGTCTGAGCTATCCACATACCTCAGCGTTTGAAATCGCCAATCCGCGGTGGGCACGCGTGGTTACTAGGCCCATACTCTCCCTGTATGGGCTTAATCATCCCTGAGAGAAGGCCTGTGCCCTACAGTGGGACATATATAGGCTGGACATTATACACAGAATGTACTTGTGACTTTGTGTTACAAGATTTGAGAGGCATACTAAAAGGGTTTAGGGTATCATCATTATCATTAGCCTAGCTTTGCTCACCAGTGGGTATTTTAGACCTTTTGCCCATCAAGCGTCTTTTAATCAATCAACCCGCCGCATTAATTCACTGTTATTTTGTAGAACACAAACAGAATCTTCTTCTTATGCGTTTCCACTAATTGAATATTTTTCTCTATTTCTTGCCAAGCAAAACATGTCTTCAACGATTTAACGCATTTAATTAAATATTCTCCAAAAATGTTCTCGCATGACGAGACTTTGTAAATTGATAAAGTATACCAATACAAATATTTATTGGATAAAAAAATCGGTTTACAATGAGACACATGCTAAAGTACAAATTGTTTCCCAATCGCCAACTGTCACTGTCTATGTCTCGTTCAATTAACTCTGCTCAGTAATTCACTGCAATCCACAAATATACTGAGTTTACTGTGAAGAATCAATAAAGATAATTCATGCCTTTTTCCAATTTTCCAAGTTCATATCGTGCAATAACATACACAGTTAGATATAATATTCTTTAATTAACATATGTAGAGGATCCAGTCTCTCGCTCTGCTTTCCGGGTAACAGCGGCAGCGGGTGCAAGAGGGTACGTGGTAGAAGGTGACGGCGGCGGTGAAATAATACCTACAGCAGAATATTTATACCCAACAGAGGGGCGTAAATCCTCGTTTATTGACAAATACTAACTTAAACAGATGTAGACTTATTTAGAAGAGAGCGTGGCTTGAACTGAATTCACTTAACGTGAACGTGAGCGCAGTTGCTTCGAACCCCCGCCCATAAGGGCGCAGGGGTGTAAGGTTCTGCGCCGTCAACCAATAGCAATACAGCATCCTTTGCCCGGCCGGCGCAAACGCCCGGCTGCGCTCCATATTTCATGGAAAGCAACGACAATATTAGCCTAAATACTAACTTACAACAATAAGGTTAACGGTGTTCCCACGAAACATTGAGGCAGAGCGAAAGCTTGGCACATCTGGTTTTTTTCGCGTTTTTAAAGAAATAAACTATGAAAGGCTACTAAATGTTAGGTCTCATAAAAGTTATAAGGGATAACGGACAAGTTTTCGGGCATCCTGCCTCTATTGTTCATAGGGGCTGTAGTTTCTCTTTGCCCCCGTGTTGACTAATTTGTCTATTACGATACCGCTACACCGAGCCAGCCGCCCGCGCTCGTTAACATACCTACCTACTCGGAAATAAATCTCCACGGCCCATCTTTAGTGAGGTGCGCTGAAGCGTTGAAGGCCTGCATCGAGATTGGTCACGGCTTTCTGCAATATTAAGGTTATTTTGGTCATCCCTACATAGAGAAGAAAGGTATTTTTTACATTCTCCCCGCCCCATTACTAAACCTAACCAAATCTTCTTAATCCTTAATCCGAAACCGCTTGCGTCCGGTAGCAGTATAAGTATATCATCTCGAAGTCGAGTAATCGGTCTACATTGCAAGCAGTGCTCGCGTTGTAATTTACGGCTCACAGCCTGCCCCGGATTAAACGATGCTTTTTGTCCAGAAATGCAATTAATATCCCGACATATATTTAGGTGTCTATTCTCTGCGGTACTGAGATATGTGTCTTACTTACTCCCTGTCTCAGCGACCTACAGTGGATCTTTGTTGTAGATGTACTGCGCCTAGCAATACAGCCAATATGCCCCAGTTACAAATATAACAACAAAAAAACGCGCTAGCGCAATTTGTAATGTTTCGTAGTCAACAAGGAAATAGCTTTGCCATATTTGTCCATCTGTCCGTCCGTGGCTTAGCTCAGACGCTTAGTAGGTACTAGAAAACTATAATTTTACATAGGTATAATTTAATCGTGATGGTAAAACGAAAAGTAAAATTGTAAAATAAATTTTGTTCAATAGTCTGGTTATCAATTGGTTTTCGAATCAAGAAGTCACCAAAAGCAAAAATTGTCTGTTCTGTCTACTGCCAACCACTTGCCTGAACTCACGCAGGTTCTTGATTACATCGTCCTTCCAGAGATACACGGGCCAACTGGCCTTTGATTTATGTCGGATTGCGTGAAAATATCATTATTGACGGATAAGTTAATAATATCGAATAGTAAGGCTTTCGTTGAATCAGCACCTACACGTGGTCTGAATGCCGATCTACAAATGTAGTCCATTACTTGACCATACAGCTGCTCAGTGTTATATATTTTTGTTGCAAACTTATACGTAAAGTAATTGACTAGAGTGCAAGGTGCAAGTGTGTAAAAGTTTATTTGCTTTTGACGTACCGGAAATTCTGCTCGACGTCATTGACGGTATCTTCCTTTTGCTACTCCCTCACTCACACATTACGACGACTAATGAATGTTGAGGAAGCGACAGTGATCTGTCAGGATCTGGCAAGTGGCTGTCCCTGGTCTCTGTCTACCCCTCTGGGATACAGGTATGAGTTTATATATGTATATATTTTATGTGCAATGTTCTATCGGAAGATGTCCACCAATTAGGTAAATAAGTAGTTATTTTTATTTCCTACTCACATATTGATCAGGACACTACTTACAATTTGCGTAATCAGAACGTATTTCATACCAGGAGTGCATACTAGGAAAGATCCTGTGTGACAGATTTCTAGGTCTTTACTTAACTTATGATGCATTGTTTCTCAAATGTATAAACTTCAGCTATTCAGTTTAACAGCAAATTATAACTGACAATGTTATTATTTATTGGGTAAAGTTTAATTACCTTACATTTTATGTCTCGCTTCATGTGTGCAATAAAGAATATTATCTTATCGTATGTTCCTAATAAATAATCACGGTTAGACCCGTTCAATATATTACTATGTGTGAGCATTGCGAATCATTAAAAAATAATATAATTATTAAAATACTAAATAGAAAAATAAGTAAGAGAGGTGCAATGTGGCCATCATGTCCTTCGCAACCGCCAGACAGCAATATACAGGATGATCATGCACAATCAAAATGGTAATCCACTCTTGTCACAAAGTTTCTACGAGAATAATCTAATGTTGTCGCAAAATCGGTAGCCACCAAGCCTTTTAGCTCGGGAAAATAGAAAAGAGCTCAGTGTGGAGGGAAGCTAACATATTTCTATCTCCAACAATATTCCATCCGCAGACTTAGGTAGAAAATAATGTTCTACCCGTAGCTATACTTTGGCGGAAAATTGCAATCTCCATATTATCGGGGCAGGAGCTGCTGGCGGTAGGAGAGAAATGGGCACAGAAGTTTGATTCCAATTTTTCTTTAAAGGATACAGAAGAATACAAAAATAGGTGATAATAATTATTTTCCGTGTAGCGCCGGATTAAGAATAGCGTCACTCCATTTCCTTCCGTGCATGTCGTAGAAGGCGAATAAGGAAATCAATTACCAGGAAAAGGGCAGCAGTGTCTTTCTGAGATTCCAACCGCATACTACGATCGCCAACCCGCCTGCCAAGCGTGGCGATTATGGCAAAACCCCTTATGGTTATGAAACTCACGAAGGAGGCCTATGTCCTGCAGTGGGCGCCAAATGGCTGATGATGATGATGAATTATTTTCTGGGGTTAAATGGTGATAAGGATTTTGTTTATAAAATATCACGAAAATGTATTTCACTTCAAAGAAAGTTAAGTTAGTGACAAAAGACGCGTTAGCTTATGCTAACGCTTAGTTAATGAATGTATGAATTTATTGTGCTAAAAACATAGGTTACATTTAGCGGAAAACCATCGGAATAACAAAAAATATAATTTTATTTTAATATAATCCACTGGCAGCTAACATTACAGGGCTACATCTAATGTTATGGTTCTATTATATTTCATAAATTATGTACTAGCTGACTCGGCAAACATTGTTTTGCCATATTAATTAGCCTATGACCTATTCTCAGACCTACCAAATATACACAAAAAAAATCATAATAATCGGTAAAACCGTTTCAGAGGAGTTCGATAACAAACACTGTGACATGAGATTTTTGTGTATTAGACTAGTTGTTGCCCGCGACTACGTTCGCGTGGTAATTTTGATGTGTATTTTTCCGGGATTAAAAATAGCCTATGTGCTAATCCAGACTATAATCTATATTGTGCAAAATTTTATCCGGATCCGTTCAGCCGTTTTTGCGTGAAAGAGTTACAAACATCCATCCATACATACAAGCTTTCGCGTTTATAATTGAAACTCGATCGCTCTCAGGCATAACGGTGCTTCATTAATACGATTATGGGATGCACTATGATATGATAAATGTGGAATGATAAATATGGTTACGGTGACGGGGAGTAGCTGGATGCGAGGGGCACAAGACCGGGAAGCTGGGAAAACCATGAGGGAGGCCTATGTCCTGCAGTGGGCGTCAAATGGCAGATGATGATGATGATGGAAAAAAACCTAGGCTGACTTCTATAGCCTAACTTAACCTAACCTAATCTAAATTATATTTCTCTCACTACAGAGGAACAAAAGAAGTGGCGTGGACGAATACGGGCTGATTGATTGATTGTTTGATTCACAGATAATTTTGTCGTGCTTTTTACAAATATAGGTATTTATTTGCCACGGAAAAATATATTTTTGTAACCAATATGAGAGTGGACACTGTTGAATGTGCAAGAAAAATTTAAGTGCCTTGAAAACCACTATATGCTCTCTATTTCTACACATTTCGAAGTAGACCAACTGCATTTTCTTGTTTTTCTACGTACCTTTGTGAGTAACATCGGGAATAAATTACGCGGCGCATCCTAGTAGGCGAGAATTATCAAGAAAGAGGTTATTAATGCATGGTACGTGTGATTACGTTGTGGAATGGATCCTTTGTGGAACGGATCCTTTGTGGAAATAAGAAAGAAAATAGGAATTGCATATTCTTCCGATTGCAGCGGCATTTTATTATGAATTTATAACAGCAACCCTTAGGATAAAACTGTAGAGTAGAGAGTCTGTGAATGTATGATTAAAGTAACTAGATCTGGATCTTTTTTAATGGTGGCAAAATAATTGTATTTTTCATAAAATAATGTCGCTGGACCAAGTTCTAGAAAATAAAATTTGGAACGTTTTAGGCTTTCGATATAGAAAATTGGTTTCAATAGTTCAGAATAATTTAAGTTATTTTCTGCAACTAAAAAAGTGGAAATGAACATTAAATAAGGGTACGTCTGAAAGAACCTTAATTTTGTGTTCTAAAAACAGTTAAAAATACGAGATCAGCCAGTGAATTTAGGTTTGTAAAAAAATACTGGATAAGTTAAAAATTGTGTGTTGTTGCATAGTACAAAATCTCAGCTGTCATGCACCTGTTATACGGACACCCAAAAGAGTTTAAATTGCCTCGTTGAATGTAGAAGAAATAGTAATAAAATTGTTAAAATTTGCATTATTAATTTAATTGCGGATTCATTTAGTTGCTTTTTGTCGGAAGAGTCCGACCAGGTTTCGCTCTGATTCGCAGAGATTAATCATGGTGAGTAGAGACGGAGTTCGCGTCGTCGGTTGCTCGTCTCTGACCAAGTAACTGAACGCGGAATTAAGTTAATAATGTCTAGAGCTTACGAAAGTTTTCGTTCTAAAATGTAGCGTTATTTATTATCTCAATAATAAATAAGAGACTAAATTAACAAAAAAAAAATAAAAATGTAATAACAAAGAAACAGTTAATCAAGATTAAACTTCATACTATTTTACAACTTAAATCTAAACCTTAATCTATTAATTAATAAGCCTAATAAAACAGCAAGTATCGATGATTGGTTACCGACTTATCGATAACAAATTATCGACAATCGATAAACTACAATTATCGACTGCGCCTACATCACTAGTCGTTAGGAAGGCTATTGTTCTCTAACCTGCCTAACGATAGCCGCCATGGTCTTGCTGCGCGTCGTCACCAGATCATTCGATCACGGACAGCTTTGAGAGCTGCGCGTACACGCCTCTGCTGGCTCACAATATTTCCGGGACCGCTCTGAACGGTCGGATGACTTTATAAACCATTAAATTGATTAAGTACTACTATACTCCAAAATCGAGTAAACTTATCTCCCGCTATTGGGTAAGTGTGAACAGATCTTGTTGCTTATTTTATTAGGAATTTATCGTGCTTATTGTGTGTTCTAAATGTGTTAGCCGATAGATTATTTTACTTGTTCCTGCCGAACAAAATGTAACGCTAGCTATGCAAGACCTTGACAATAGCCTTTACGGTATGCTTGCGCGCCATTGCCTATCTATTCTATTGCATCATGTCAAAATGGCGGCTTACTAAATGCGCACCATCATTGTCCGTCCATTTCTTTATCATCAATTATTTTCATACTGTATCCATTGTAAATATTGTAATGCACTAGCCTGCTTAGATTCTCTTCATTAATATTTATTTCCACCTAGTTATGCTGCTGTAGCTAGTTTTATCTTTAAATTCACCTTCTTTGCATAGCACTCCGTTTCTGGTTTCCGCTGCCGCCACAATCAAACTAGATTAGGTTCTTCTTAGTGGTAGTCAGTGGCGGCACGCGAAAACCCTAATGATAGCTGCATACTCATGCGGTTGGATTTATTTCCAGGACCTAAGTTCCAGGCCAAACACCTGCCAGGCCATACATACTTGGGCCACGTCCCGTTCCCGAGGTTAAGCCCACTATCACCGCGCTGCCTTGGACTACAAGTAACCGGCCACTACGGAGGAAATCCTATCCCGCGGGTGCACTATCACGGGTCACGCTGCGTACCCACCTCGACTTCAGGAGAGTGCCTATCTGTGCTAACCAGAAAGTGACTGATCGGGTGTAGGCATTATATTCAGTGAATCCACGAAAAATAAATTTGTGTCGTACTGTCCACGGTTGTTATTTTTTCTCCCTCTACCGACTGCAGTAAGAACCTAGCGCGACAAAAATTAAACTTTGCTACTAAAACAGAACAAACACGTTTCCCTTTTAGCCCTTTCATTGACGGAATCACGTCGCAAATCCATGTAAAGGTCTTTCTACAATCACAGAGGAAAATGTAACAGGCGTCAGACGGGCGGGCGGGTTCAATGACTAACGGTTCTATTTATAAAAACAACATTCCTCTAAAACACTCGTCAGAGGCAGTTTAAATAATCTATTTTTACGTCTTTTCCTTTAGCACAGACAATTTAAACCGCCTCTGAGGAGTGTTTTAAGGAATCGTGTTTTTAAAAATATTAAATAATCTTTGTTACCCCGGCGAATGGCAGAACGGGAGGGCAGGCGCAGGTCACGATCAGATGGGGCCGGCTGTTGGTAAACCATCGTCACATTTTGTTTTTATTCTTAGAAGTGTAAGGAATATTTTAAACTGACATCGTAGGGCCAGCCTGCCGCTGTGGACCTCGAGACTGTTCTTACGTGGAGCGTGCTGTCTCGCTCGCACAATATAAAATTTTTGATTATTGTAATAATATGAGTAAACTTATGATAAATGTGGTCTGAGAAGTTTGATGCATAATCAAATTACGGACATTTTAAACATATTTTTGTTTTCCGATACGTAGATTTCAACAAAGAAAAGTTGTTTTTCAAAATCATTAATTTTGGAACCAATTTAGTACCTACAGGATAAGAATAATATGCCTTGAATATACGCCATTTAATTATCCATCAAACCCTCAGACCAAATTTATCAAAAGTTTACTCATATCATTAAAATGTTAAATTGTGTGAGCGAGACAGCATGCTCAACGTAAAAACAGCCTTAAGGGGCTACATAAAGTAATACTAGCGCCACCAATGAAAAAAAAATTATATCTTAACATGATCGACAGATTGACACTTTTTGACGATACTTGACTTCTGACACTTTTTGCAAAAACGGTCTGTTAAAAAAATTTTTTTTTTCATTGGTAGTTTTACTGTACGGAGCCCCTTAATGTCACAACCCATAGCCCGTGCCGCGGCGTCAGCGGCGTGGACTCTAAGTCGAGTATTTTTGCTCGACGTCTCTGATAAATGGAGTGTTCTGGTCTTATGACAGCCTTGCCACTCCTAGCTGAGGACGCACAGTGGGACGACAGACTCATCGTACTGTTGGTTATTGCATTTTTTCACCCGTCCACGGCTGAGCCAAAAGGAAGGGCTATGATTTCAACAGTCTATTTTTATGTATCAATTTTATTTATTTTTCATACAATCCTGAAACTGTCGCGAACTAAACAAAGTTTAAAACTAAAATAGACGTGGTCCATTTGTATAAAAAAATCCTTTTAAAACCTGTAAACTATTTCTTGAGTACTTGTGGAGGGAAAGAAAGAAAGACATTTATTAACCAACAAGACCCATCACAGAAACAAAATAAACAGAAAACTAACATAATATGCACAACAACAGAAAGAAAACTAAATACACAACAGACAAAATGAATAAATAAAACAAGACTGTAGATGTAGCTTATCGGTAGTTAAACATTACTCTTCGTAAACTACAATCAGTTGTGTTCACAGTGGAACACTCTAAGCGATGTGTTAATTTACCTCACTCACTTGTGTATTTCACTACAAGGTTATTTTTATGTGATCCTGTTGTGACCCCCAACAAATAAAATAAATAAATACCTCCAAGAAGAAAAAGTTTAAAATCCCTTTTTTTTAACTTTTCATAATATATTAATCGCAGCAAGTTTCAAGATTGTTTAAGGTATAAAAGAACGACAATTTGTAACTTTTGCTTAGTGGATTAATTTATCGATATAGAAGAAACATTTTCAGATTTTGCGGTAGTTTCAATAAAACGTATAGATTGTTTTTACATTCATGCATGCTGACATCTGGGTGGTTTGAAAGCCGCGGTTATGTAACTAGTTATGAAAAATGCCATCTCTACTTTAAGCATAGACGTAAAGTAAATTCTTTGGGAAATCTTGTTTGAAAATAATCTCGAATAATCAATACAACCTCTCTGTCTACCAGAACAATGATCCGCGGACCCGCGGCGCACACGCACCGCTCCGGCTGGCCACTTCTCATAGATTCTAGTTTGCGTCGAGTTATTTTTGAAGAGTGCCTTTAAAGAAAAAAAGAACTATTCGATAGCTAATTTTAAGTCACGTTTATTTTGATACGGCTTTCAAACCACCCCAAATTCGTGTTGTATAGATTGAGAACACTGACTCCAAAACTACTATGATGTTGCAACCTTAAATTAGCACACTCATAAAATAAAGTTTAAATAGTAGTATGTGGTAAATCAATTACCAGGAGACGGGCAGCAGCGTCTTCCTGAGACTCCAACCGCATACTTCGCCAACCCACCTGCCAAGCGTGGCGATTATGGCAAAACACCTCATGGTTATGAAAACCACGAAGGAGGCCCATAGGCAGTGGGTGTCAAATCGCTGATGATGATGTGGTAAATATTGGTCTTTCCCTCTACCGCATACTGTTTAAACTGCATTAGAAAATCGTGTTTTTAGAAATATGACTGTGAATATATTTTAACTGATGTGGTTTGCTGTCACTTATCTTACTGTTCGACCAACTTGTCCTAGGTCTCGGGCAATGAGACGTACTTTCTTATATTAGTATCTATCCCCATGGCTTTAAGACAGCCATCTAGTGTCTTTCAGTTAAGTAATGTAATCCCAACAACGGTGACGCGACTGGGACCTTGTACTCTTTATCGATTTGTTACAATAGACAGCTCACCAGAAGAATACTACAGTCTCTACTATGGGTAGATGTCTTTTTAATAACTTTTTCGTGATCGTCCGAGGATGTCGCAAAGAGAAGTGCGAGTCGGACGCGCGCACCGAGGGTTCCGTACAAATTTGTAGGTAATATTATAAATAATTCAGGAATCGAATCTCGCGGTTTTTTTCCGAGCTTTTCCCGAACTTCAAGACAATTTTCTTATGATTATAAATATACAGTTTTCAGATTTAACCCTGTATTTGTAGTATAAGACAATATTACTTGCCAAATTTCGTAGTTCTAGGTACGCTTTAAAGGGAAAGTACCCTATGAATTTTTATTTCCTTGAGTATCGAAATATACGTTTTTTTTTGCGCCATAAACCGCCGTATCTTTTTTTTTACGTTAACTTAGAACTTTGATTTTTTCACAGCTTCAAGGACTGTAGACCCGAGGATATGGTTTTAACTTCAACTCGATACCTCCACGCGTTCTCGAGATAAAGGGTCTTGACAGACGGACGGACGGACTACAAAGTAATCTTATAAGGGTTCCTTTTGAGGTACGGAACCCTAAAAACGTGTGTTTATTTGAATTATGAAGAACGAGAGCGTAGTTAGTCTTTATTCAAGCCTATTGCAACTGCTTTTCGAGGGGTGTTTTAGAGAAATCGTGTTTTGACAAAATATG
The DNA here is from genome assembly GCA_963969515.1 of Yponomeuta evonymella. Taxonomy (NCBI): domain Eukaryota; kingdom Metazoa; phylum Arthropoda; class Insecta; order Lepidoptera; family Yponomeutidae; genus Yponomeuta; species Yponomeuta evonymella. The sequence continues at coordinate 2,298,096 of OZ018342.1, read as the reverse complement.
ACGACAAGGAAAAACATGCAGCTTATTTTTGTTTAGAAATTGATGTAATAATCGGTAATTTATTCACAAATCGCTTATTTCTTATTATGACGGATTGGATAATAAATTATAAGATAATGCAACATGTAACAAATAGGGAGGAGGGGGGAGGGGTGTTCCTGTGCAAAACACAAAACGTATTTTTTATCGTTTTTTTTTCTTTTCATTTTTGCTATATTGTAAAAACCGTAATACATACAATGTCAAACCTGGTGTGACTAGGTATGTGACTATAGTGAAGTCCCTATAGTATTACAAGAACTATATGTAATAACTGCTAATTGAAACTACTGAATGAAAGAAAGATGATTGCGATGATTCATTTATTCAATTTATTTATGAACAGTTACCTTGGGACTACTTTTATGCTATTTTATGAGACATACGGATATTACTAAAGGATGGGCCCTATAAGGCCTTATTTAGTGGTTTCCGTTGAAGAGTTCCGTTCTCCATCTCTAAAAGTCTTCATCAGATATTCACCAAATTAAAATGGGACCAATGGGACGTTAAATCTATTCTAACAAAAAAAAGAATTGTTGAAATCAGTTATGATTTGACGGAGTTATGCGAGAACATAGCCAAAAAAAATTAACCTCCTCCTTTTTTGAAGTCGGTTAAAAATAACTAAATCTCTAACGTTATTTTCGATCGTAACTTTCCCAATATAAACCATCGCTATTACTAGTATGCAAGGTTCATTTTCCCAGAAATCTCACCTACGCATGGCTAGACGCTTGACTGATGATTGGACCTGGAAACGCGACAGCTGTCAACGTCACCAGACGTGACATGACGTCATCATCAGCCTGACATTCTATTTACAGGATGCAAAGATTGACGCCCAAAAATCGTGGAGTGAGGTCAGATTGCTGAATCGGAAAAATATCAGCCGGTGGATTAGATTTTCTGCGACATAGGAAGGTTATCGGAATAATTTATATAAATCAGATAGAGTCCATGAATATGTTAGTGACAAAACATAACATAACACAAACTCATGCCTGTATCCCGGAGGGGTAGGCAGAGACCAGGGTCTGCCCCTTGTCGCGATTCTGACAGATCTCTTTCACTTCATCAACATTCATTAGTCGTTGCATGCACGCACGCCGGTTTCGGCTACTTTTTATGTTAAAAACAATATACTTATTCTCATTAATTATACTTATTCTCAGACACTTAGGTTTTCTCACGATGTTTTCCTTCACAGTTAGCAATTTGTATTGCTACTGTAACTGCGGCGCTTGAAATTGCCAATCACTAGTGTGCACGCGTGGTGATTAAGCCCATACTCTCTCTCTGAGAGAAGGCCTGTGCCCTACAGTGGGACGTATATAGGCTGAACACAATACTATTCTATGTGAGTCGTAATATTAAAGTAGAAAGCATTGATTTAAATTATTTTAGGCTTGTGTTGGCGGTTAATACTTTTGTAGCATATTTTTATATAAACCTTTTTTGCACATATTTATTCTTTGTGATACTGGTATTAAACATAGGTTGTTGTCACGAAACCGTCCTTTAAATAACAGCTTGAATTAAATGAAAAAAATATCGTGTAAAAACCTGCACGCGGTTCTCCGATAAGGAAAGAGAATAGACTGCATGTAGGTACACTTACAATACAGTGAATTAAGGAATTTTGTGAAAATTGTAAATAAATAGGCTTAAGTGTGTTTATTTAAAGAATTATTAATTTAATTATTTTGTTGTCTAAATAATTTTTCTATACTGTTATACAGTAAATTTACACAATGCAACATTTTTTGTATCGTATCTATATGACGGTAATTTATGGCAATAACTATTTATTGAGTTAATTGAATTCTCATCTCATCCAAGACCTCGTCCAAGTGGAAGGAAGGCGCTGGATGCAGGCCGCTTCCAACCGGTCTTTTTGGAAATCCATGGAGGAGGCCTATGTCCAGCAGTGGACTTCTTGTGGCTGAACGATGATGATTATGATGAATATAATTAAAGAAAGGGATAGGACAACTATTCTGGGTTTGGTTGAGTCTGAGTGTGTTTCCATGTTAGTGATATCGTGGCCTGGTTATCATTGCACAGGGTATCCCAGTTTGGGAAAAGGCCATTTGATTGCGTTGTGCGGAAGTTACTATCATTAAGTTTTTTTGCGTTTTTGTAAAAACGCCAGTCGAGATTCTTATCACGTACTATTTGACCCCCCCCAAGTAGAGCTTATAGAGATTAATGTTATAAAGGGAATTTTGTTGTTTCCCTTATTTTGGATAGTTTTGGTGTTACTTAAATCATAGTGATTGCTTAAATCATGTATAAATGGAAAAACCGATGTAAATAAAAATAGACACCTAAGAAACCATTCTAATTGACTTCCTCAGTCGTAGTCACTGCTATTTAAGAAAAAATAATTGCCGGCTAACACCACTTCTTAAACGTCACTCAAGCCGCCATTGATATCGACTTTTGTTTGAAGAATTTTCTCCAGAAATCTCCAGGGCCAGCTACCACTTGCCCTGAAGTGAAAACTCGTCGATATGTGCATCTTGCCTATCCTAACCTACGGTGCTCAGACATTACTCAGATACCGCAAACGTGGCCGACCAAGGCGGAGCTGCGGAGGTGGCGGGACGACCTCATGATTTTTCTACCGGGGTGGCAGGGAATGGCCGATGACAGAGAGGAGCGGAGAGCTAAAGGGCAGGCCTTTGCCCAGCAGTGGGAAACTAAATTGGCTAATTAAACAAAAAGCTACATTTAAGAAAGTGGTGCAAGTTGGCCTAAATAAGCACAATCTAAGAATAAATAGCAATCTCTCTTTGCAAAGCTAATCAGCAATACACAATTCAATTAACAATAATACCCTCAATCAGATTCGATTGGGTAAACGTTTCATGGAACCGTCTGATGCCATATTGCGAACTGGACGTAGCGATGACGATAAAACACATGGTAGCTAGCGATATCGTTTACACACAAATTAGTATTGATGTGTCGATTGCAGAGAGTAGAGTGAAGTAACACGGTGAAGTTAAAAGAAGATAAGAGTATAGAAAAGACATAAAATTTACTGTAGAACCTCATAATTATGTTGTTTACCTAACTAGTCTTACGTTTTATTTTCATCGTAGTCATTGGAATGTGTAGGGCTTACGAAAGTATCACTGTCAAATAAAATGTAATAAAAGTATTTTTAATAACACGCGTTTATTAGCTTCTCTGACATGAAACTGACAAAATAAAGGTCACGGTACAAAGAACCGGCGACGTGCGGGGTGGTTGGAGTTAAATCTAAAGTGACACAAGTGTACAAAAATCCCCTTTTACCGTGACTTGCCTGGCCGGTCACCTGACAGCCGTACATGGCCGTGTAATTTTTAGTGCAAATTTTAGTGTTTCTGAAAAAGGCGTTGTTTAGTTTTTAAACTATAATTTATCCTATGGTTTATTTACATAAAACCACGAAAGTCTAAAAAATATAAAATTTTTTTCATGTCCTGTACCATCAGAGTACATATAAACGCCTTACGCATTTCCCTCTTCGTTAATTCAAGCTTCAGTTAGGCCTACTGAGGGATTGGGGCAGTCGAATAGAAATGGTGGGGCTACCTGTGATCAGAGTAACTTGGGAACTGTATTCAGTTCAGCCTGTCTATTGACAGTGGTCTTGTCGGTAATCGGACAATGCAATGCGCCTTGGAGCTTGCGTTTAACGTTGGAAAAATACACGACAAAAATGTGTGTAAAGGAATAATTCCGAAAAAAATGAGTCACGCCTATTATTCAAATAATTAGCGGCTTAATCGATGTGACAGGAGACAAGGTACCGCGTTTCATAAAGCTACAATTAACAGTTTATTATGACAATTTGATGTTCATTGCGTAGCCAAGTCTTCTTACGTCTTAATCTGTGGGTTAATATGTTGACTGCAATGTACATAGTAATATTATATTAAACGGGTCTAACCGCGATTTTTTATTAGGTAAAATTTAATTACCTTTGATTCCCGACAAAAAATACTTTTGCAATGTGCATCGAATTATCACAGTAAAGCATGAAACGTAATTCTATAAAACAGGCTCCTCAGCTCGGACGTGTAAAGTCGACCGCTTATCTACCTTTACATAAGTGCACTGTATTCAGTTACGTTACAGGTGACTTTGCAACATAAATGTAATTAAAATGTAAAATGGTTGAACTGGTCAGGTTTTGTCGCGATATTATTTCTAGGGTTCCGGAGTCGACTAGAAACCCTTATAGTTTCACCATGTCCGTCTGTCTGTCTGTCCGCGGCTTAGCTCAGAGACGATTAGTACGAGAAAGCTAAAATTTGGCATTTATTACTTTGGTATATTTATTTAAAAATTGTTTTTTCTCACCTACTCCATAGTGTGGTGAGGTATCTTTGGGTTGGTCGTTTAAAAATATTGTGGGTATAGGAAGCTACTTTTTTGATTTACGGTTTAAAACCAAATCCAAAGAAAATTACGTTGATGAATTTGTTAGTTCTGTAAAGCAGATAAAACCCCCTCTTTCTAAGGAACCCAACACTGCACGTAGCCCGACACGCACTTGACCAGTCTTTTTACATTCTAGTAAGTTATTATTACTGCATGGCACTTACTATCTAATCTATGTTTCGGACAACGGTGCGGTAAACTGTCTTAAAAAAAAACTGGTGTCATATTAAAATCTTCCAAAACTTCCCCCAATAACAAGGCCCAGAAGCCGTAATCTTCTGACCCGTAAGCAAAGACATTCCGGTCCAATCTAGTGTGGAAAATGATAGAATAACACTTTTAAGGGGTAAGTCACACTGAAGTAATGTGGTAAAACGGAGCATGGTAGAGACTCGTTTTTAGGGTTTAGTACCGAAATGGTAAGGATCCCTATTACTAAGACTCCACTGTCCGTCCATCCGTCTGTCCGTCTGTCACCAGGCTGAATCTCATGAACCGTAATAGTTAGACACTTAAAATGTTCACAGATGATGTATTTCTGTTGCCGCTATAACAAAAAAATACTACAAATGGTATAAAATAAATATTTAAGGGGGGCTCCCATACAAGAAACGTGATTTTTTGCCGTTTTTTGCTCGATATTAATAATGGCAACAGGTAGAAGCTTTAAATATTCAAATGTTGTATAGTACGAAACCCTTCGTGCGCGAGACCGACTCGCACTTGGCCGGTTTTTTTTGTCTTCTTGGTCTCATAAGATCAAATTGATACAAATCTTAAAATAAACGACTTTTGACGACGGATACAACACTCGATGTTTACCACATTACCGTTGCATTCATGAATCTCATAAAATTATGTAAGCCCTGATAACTCGAAAAATATCAGTCTGAGAAAAAACTCCTAAAACAACAAAATTTAAGTTAAGCACAAAGTTAAATTTAGCGTTACCTTCCGTAAGCAATAATCATTCATCAATCTTGAGCAACACATCCACCGGTGGACCACGGGAATAAACTGGAAGATAATTCCGCGTGTTTTTCCACGATAATTTCTTCAGTAATATTCCACGCCCATGTGCGCAAGCCCTCACCCCCCCTCACTGCGTGCGCAAACTGTCCCTTCTCAGCACTAAATTCCTACGCAAGGGCGATATTGGGCGCGCTTGAATAGGCCTAACGACGCGGACGGACGTCTGTGATTACATTGGGGCGAGCAATGTGAGCGCGACCTTAGCTTTAGTGCCGATTAGCAGTTAGGCGTGAGGCTGATACGATTTAAGGACGTCCACATTCACTACCACCACGGTCTGATTTCAGTGAATATTTTTAAGCCACACAGTACGTACAGTCGACAGCGGTAGCCTAGTGGGTAGAACATTAGGCGAGAGACCCAGGTTGGATTCCCAGTGCGGGCATGTACCTACGACTTTGTTGCCTAAGTTACGTACCTACATTTGTGAAGTTATGGTAGGAATACCACTCGCTAACGGTGAAGGAAAACATCGGGAAGAAACCTGAGTATCTGAGCTATTTACATACCTCAGCTCCTGAAATTGCCAATCCGCGGTGGGCACGCGTGGTGATTAAGCCCATACTCTCTGCCTGAGAGAAGGCCTGTGCCCTCCAGTGGGACGTACATAGGCTGCTTATGTACTCTACTCAATTAAGTTATTGGCGACTTTGCCACGGAAATTTCTATCGAAAAGGTTGATCAGCTGTCAAGTGTACATATTTACTCTGCAGTATAATCAACAAATAGTTGATTACAATCATGACAGGATGTTAGAAGATACAGCTTGCACCCACAATTCAATCTTGTTTAAATAAATAATACGGCGTTTTACTGCCTGATAAATTAGATAACTTCCCACTCTCAGGGATCGATTCCAAAAGTTTTTCACTCGTGCAAACAATCGAGAACTTCAGCAAAAAGACCGAATTCCCGATTGCACTCGCCACGCGCTCTCATTCCGGGGCAAATTGCGGAAAAATTAGAAAATACGAGCTCCGAGCATCGAGTCTTGCGTTCCGATCCGCCGGGTCGGCTTGTTCCTTTGAACTGAGAATGTTTGAAGCCGCGTTTTTTATAGAAACAATTTATTTCGTGCGAATATTGTTCATTTCAGTATATTATCATTCACTTTAAGGAGAGAAAACTGAAAATCAGCGCTGAGGGATCGCTTCCTCAGCACAACGCTGAGTCAGCTGCCTTTTGTGGCGACGTAGATACACCACAGGCTACATCTATGGTCCTGTTTTATTTATTCGTTTTGTCTGTTGTGTATTTAGTTTTCTTTCTGTTGTTGTGCATATTATGTTACTTATCTGCTTACTTTGTTTCTGTGATGTGTTTTGTTGGTATAATAATTGTCTTTGTTTTTCTTCTTCTAATGCTATGTATTCATAATTTATGATGTAAGGCATTGATACATGTCTAGAGAATATACCTCGCTGTCCAGATTGAACAGACTAACTAATCGCTAATCAGTAACGAAAGTGATCACAAGCAGTGAAACCAACTAACGATTTCGACTCTACATGAGACTTAATTCATATGGGATATTTTTTTGCGATATTACGCATTAACGGTTTAACAGAGTTGGGTGCAACTTAGTCCATAGCCAAGTAATATAAACAGCCTATATACTCCCCATTGCATGGTTCACGCCCTCACTTAAAAAAGATAGAGGATGGGCTCTAACATAACCCTCCGCAGATTGGCAGTTTGAAGCGCTCAGGTATGTGAAAACCTTGGTCACTCTCACGATGTTTTACTTCACCGCTAGCCAGGTACCGCTACTACTGATTTTAGGGTTCCGTACCCAAAGGGTAAGGGACCTTATTACTAAGACTCCGTTGTTCGTCCATCCGTCCGTCCGTCTGTCCTCTGTCGCCAGGTTTTATCTCATTAACTATGATTACTAGACAGTTGAATTTTTTACAGATGATGTGTTTCTATTGCCGCTGTAGCAAGAAATACTAAAAATTTGCATTATTAATTTAATTGCGGATTCATTTAGTTGCTTTTTGTCGGAAGAGTCCGACCAGGTTTCGCTCTGATTCGCAGAGATTAATCATGGTGAGTAGAGACGGAGTTCGCGTCGTCGGTTGCTCGTCTCTGACCAAGTAACTGAACGCGGAATTAAGTTAATAATGTCTAGAGCTTACGAAAGTTTTCGTTCTAAAATGTAGCGTTATTTATTATCTCAATAATAAATAAGAGACTAAATTAACAAAAAAAAAATAAAAATGTAATAACAAAGAAACAGTTAATCAAGATTAAACTTCATACTATTTTACAACTTAAATCTAAACCTTAATCTATTAATTAATAAGCCTAATAAAACAGCAAGTATCGATGATTGGTTACCGACTTATCGATAACAAATTATCGACAATCGATAAACTACAATTATCGACTGCGCCTACATCACTAGTCGTTAGGAAGGCTATTGTTCTCTAACCTGCCTAACGATAGCCGCCATGGTCTTGCTGCGCGTCGTCACCAGATCATTCGATCACGGACAGCTTTGAGAGCTGCGCGTACACGCCTCTGCTGGCTCACAATATTTCCGGGACCGCTCTGAACGGTCGGATGACTTTATAAACCATTAAATTGATTAAGTACTACTATACTCCAAAATCGAGTAAACTTATCTCCCGCTATTGGGTAAGTGTGAACAGATCTTGTTGCTTATTTTATTAGGAATTTATCGTGCTTATTGTGTGTTCTAAATGTGTTAGCCGATAGATTATTTTACTTGTTCCTGCCGAACAAAATGTAACGCTAGCTATGCAAGACCTTGACAATAGCCTTTACGGTATGCTTGCGCGCCATTGCCTATCTATTCTATTGCATCATGTCAAAATGGCGGCTTACTAAATGCGCACCATCATTGTCCGTCCATTTCTTTATCATCAATTATTTTCATACTGTATCCATTGTAAATATTGTAATGCACTAGCCTGCTTAGATTCTCTTCATTAATATTTATTTCCACCTAGTTATGCTGCTGTAGCTAGTTTTATCTTTAAATTCACCTTCTTTGCATAGCACTCCGTTTCTGGTTTCCGCTGCCGCCACAATCAAACTAGATTAGGTTCTTCTTAGTGGTAGTCAGTGGCGGCACGCGAAAACCCTAATGATAGCTGCATACTCATGCGGTTGGATTTATTTCCAGGACCTAAGTTCCAGGCCAAACACCTGCCAGGCCATACATACTTGGGCCACGTCCCGTTCCCGAGGTTAAGCCCACTATCACCGCGCTGCCTTGGACTACAAGTAACCGGCCACTACGGAGGAAATCCTATCCCGCGGGTGCACTATCACGGGTCACGCTGCGTACCCACCTCGACTTCAGGAGAGTGCCTATCTGTGCTAACCAGAAAGTGACTGATCGGGTGTAGGCATTATATTCAGTGAATCCACGAAAAATAAATTTGTGTCGTACTGTCCACGGTTGTTATTTTTTCTCCCTCTACCGACTGCAGTAAGAACCTAGCGCGACAAAAATTAAACTTTGCTACTAAAACAGAACAAACACGTTTCCCTTTTAGCCCTTTCATTGACGGAATCACGTCGCAAATCCATGTAAAGGTCTTTCTACAATCACAGAGGAAAATGTAACAGGCGTCAGACGGGCGGGCGGGTTCAATGACTAACGGTTCTATTTATAAAAACAACATTCCTCTAAAACACTCGTCAGAGGCAGTTTAAATAATCTATTTTTACGTCTTTTCCTTTAGCACAGACAATTTAAACCGCCTCTGAGGAGTGTTTTAAGGAATCGTGTTTTTAAAAATATTAAATAATCTTTGTTACCCCGGCGAATGGCAGAACGGGAGGGCAGGCGCAGGTCACGATCAGATGGGGCCGGCTGTTGGTAAACCATCGTCACATTTTGTTTTTATTCTTAGAAGTGTAAGGAATATTTTAAACTGACATCGTAGGGCCAGCCTGCCGCTGTGGACCTCGAGACTGTTCTTACGTGGAGCGTGCTGTCTCGCTCGCACAATATAAAATTTTTGATTATTGTAATAATATGAGTAAACTTATGATAAATGTGGTCTGAGAAGTTTGATGCATAATCAAATTACGGACATTTTAAACATATTTTTGTTTTCCGATACGTAGATTTCAACAAAGAAAAGTTGTTTTTCAAAATCATTAATTTTGGAACCAATTTAGTACCTACAGGATAAGAATAATATGCCTTGAATATACGCCATTTAATTATCCATCAAACCCTCAGACCAAATTTATCAAAAGTTTACTCATATCATTAAAATGTTAAATTGTGTGAGCGAGACAGCATGCTCAACGTAAAAACAGCCTTAAGGGGCTACATAAAGTAATACTAGCGCCACCAATGAAAAAAAAATTATATCTTAACATGATCGACAGATTGACACTTTTTGACGATACTTGACTTCTGACACTTTTTGCAAAAACGGTCTGTTAAAAAAATTTTTTTTTTCATTGGTAGTTTTACTGTACGGAGCCCCTTAATGTCACAACCCATAGCCCGTGCCGCGGCGTCAGCGGCGTGGACTCTAAGTCGAGTATTTTTGCTCGACGTCTCTGATAAATGGAGTGTTCTGGTCTTATGACAGCCTTGCCACTCCTAGCTGAGGACGCACAGTGGGACGACAGACTCATCGTACTGTTGGTTATTGCATTTTTTCACCCGTCCACGGCTGAGCCAAAAGGAAGGGCTATGATTTCAACAGTCTATTTTTATGTATCAATTTTATTTATTTTTCATACAATCCTGAAACTGTCGCGAACTAAACAAAGTTTAAAACTAAAATAGACGTGGTCCATTTGTATAAAAAAATCCTTTTAAAACCTGTAAACTATTTCTTGAGTACTTGTGGAGGGAAAGAAAGAAAGACATTTATTAACCAACAAGACCCATCACAGAAACAAAATAAACAGAAAACTAACATAATATGCACAACAACAGAAAGAAAACTAAATACACAACAGACAAAATGAATAAATAAAACAAGACTGTAGATGTAGCTTATCGGTAGTTAAACATTACTCTTCGTAAACTACAATCAGTTGTGTTCACAGTGGAACACTCTAAGCGATGTGTTAATTTACCTCACTCACTTGTGTATTTCACTACAAGGTTATTTTTATGTGATCCTGTTGTGACCCCCAACAAATAAAATAAATAAATACCTCCAAGAAGAAAAAGTTTAAAATCCCTTTTTTTTAACTTTTCATAATATATTAATCGCAGCAAGTTTCAAGATTGTTTAAGGTATAAAAGAACGACAATTTGTAACTTTTGCTTAGTGGATTAATTTATCGATATAGAAGAAACATTTTCAGATTTTGCGGTAGTTTCAATAAAACGTATAGATTGTTTTTACATTCATGCATGCTGACATCTGGGTGGTTTGAAAGCCGCGGTTATGTAACTAGTTATGAAAAATGCCATCTCTACTTTAAGCATAGACGTAAAGTAAATTCTTTGGGAAATCTTGTTTGAAAATAATCTCGAATAATCAATACAACCTCTCTGTCTACCAGAACAATGATCCGCGGACCCGCGGCGCACACGCACCGCTCCGGCTGGCCACTTCTCATAGATTCTAGTTTGCGTCGAGTTATTTTTGAAGAGTGCCTTTAAAGAAAAAAAGAACTATTCGATAGCTAATTTTAAGTCACGTTTATTTTGATACGGCTTTCAAACCACCCCAAATTCGTGTTGTATAGATTGAGAACACTGACTCCAAAACTACTATGATGTTGCAACCTTAAATTAGCACACTCATAAAATAAAGTTTAAATAGTAGTATGTGGTAAATCAATTACCAGGAGACGGGCAGCAGCGTCTTCCTGAGACTCCAACCGCATACTTCGCCAACCCACCTGCCAAGCGTGGCGATTATGGCAAAACACCTCATGGTTATGAAAACCACGAAGGAGGCCCATAGGCAGTGGGTGTCAAATCGCTGATGATGATGTGGTAAATATTGGTCTTTCCCTCTACCGCATACTGTTTAAACTGCATTAGAAAATCGTGTTTTTAGAAATATGACTGTGAATATATTTTAACTGATGTGGTTTGCTGTCACTTATCTTACTGTTCGACCAACTTGTCCTAGGTCTCGGGCAATGAGACGTACTTTCTTATATTAGTATCTATCCCCATGGCTTTAAGACAGCCATCTAGTGTCTTTCAGTTAAGTAATGTAATCCCAACAACGGTGACGCGACTGGGACCTTGTACTCTTTATCGATTTGTTACAATAGACAGCTCACCAGAAGAATACTACAGTCTCTACTATGGGTAGATGTCTTTTTAATAACTTTTTCGTGATCGTCCGAGGATGTCGCAAAGAGAAGTGCGAGTCGGACGCGCGCACCGAGGGTTCCGTACAAATTTGTAGGTAATATTATAAATAATTCAGGAATCGAATCTCGCGGTTTTTTTCCGAGCTTTTCCCGAACTTCAAGACAATTTTCTTATGATTATAAATATACAGTTTTCAGATTTAACCCTGTATTTGTAGTATAAGACAATATTACTTGCCAAATTTCGTAGTTCTAGGTACGCTTTAAAGGGAAAGTACCCTATGAATTTTTATTTCCTTGAGTATCGAAATATACGTTTTTTTTTGCGCCATAAACCGCCGTATCTTTTTTTTTACGTTAACTTAGAACTTTGATTTTTTCACAGCTTCAAGGACTGTAGACCCGAGGATATGGTTTTAACTTCAACTCGATACCTCCACGCGTTCTCGAGATAAAGGGTCTTGACAGACGGACGGACGGACTACAAAGTAATCTTATAAGGGTTCCTTTTGAGGTACGGAACCCTAAAAACGTGTGTTTATTTGAATTATGAAGAACGAGAGCGTAGTTAGTCTTTATTCAAGCCTATTGCAACTGCTTTTCGAGGGGTGTTTTAGAGAAATCGTGTTTTGACAAAATATGACGACAAGGAAAAACATGCAGCTTATTTTTGTTTAGAAATTGATGTAATAATCGGTAATTTATTCACAAATCGCTTATTTCTTATTATGACGGATTGGATAATAAATTATAAGATAATGCAACATGTAACAAATAGGGAGGAGGGGGGAGGGGTGTTCCTGTGCAAAACACAAAACGTATTTTTTATCGTTTTTTTTTCTTTTCATTTTTGCTATATTGTAAAAACCGTAATACATACAATGTCAAACCTGGTGTGACTAGGTATGTGACTATAGTGAAGTCCCTATAGTATTACAAGAACTATATGTAATAACTGCTAATTGAAACTACTGAATGAAAGAAAGATGATTGCGATGATTCATTTATTCAATTTATTTATGAACAGTTACCTTGGGACTACTTTTATGCTATTTTATGAGACATACGGATATTACTAAAGGATGGGCCCTATAAGGCCTTATTTAGTGGTTTCCGTTGAAGAGTTCCGTTCTCCATCTCTAAAAGTCTTCATCAGATATTCACCAAATTAAAATGGGACCAATGGGACGTTAAATCTATTCTAACAAAAAAAAGAATTGTTGAAATCAGTTATGATTTGACGGAGTTATGCGAGAACATAGCCAAAAAAAATTAACCTCCTCCTTTTTTGAAGTCGGTTAAAAATAACTAAATCTCTAACGTTATTTTCGATCGTAACTTTCCCAATATAAACCATCGCTATTACTAGTATGCAAGGTTCATTTTCCCAGAAATCTCACCTACGCATGGCTAGACGCTTGACTGATGATTGGACCTGGAAACGCGACAGCTGTCAACGTCACCAGACGTGACATGACGTCATCATCAGCCTGACATTCTATTTACAGGATGCAAAGATTGACGCCCAAAAATCGTGGAGTGAGGTCAGATTGCTGAATCGGAAAAATATCAGCCGGTGGATTAGATTTTCTGCGACATAGGAAGGTTATCGGAATAATTTATATAAATCAGATAGAGTCCATGAATATGTTAGTGACAAAACATAACATAACACAAACTCATGCCTGTATCCCGGAGGGGTAGGCAGAGACCAGGGTCTGCCCCTTGTCGCGATTCTGACAGATCTCTTTCACTTCATCAACATTCATTAGTCGTTGCATGCACGCACGCCGGTTTCGGCTACTTTTTATGTTAAAAACAATATACTTATTCTCATTAATTATACTTATTCTCAGACACTTAGGTTTTCTCACGATGTTTTCCTTCACAGTTAGCAATTTGTATTGCTACTGTAACTGCGGCGCTTGAAATTGCCAATCACTAGTGTGCACGCGTGGTGATTAAGCCCATACTCTCTCTCTGAGAGAAGGCCTGTGCCCTACAGTGGGACGTATATAGGCTGAACACAATACTATTCTATGTGAGTCGTAATATTAAAGTAGAAAGCATTGATTTAAATTATTTTAGGCTTGTGTTGGCGGTTAATACTTTTGTAGCATATTTTTATATAAACCTTTTTTGCACATATTTATTCTTTGTGATACTGGTATTAAACATAGGTTGTTGTCACGAAACCGTCCTTTAAATAACAGCTTGAATTAAATGAAAAAAATATCGTGTAAAAACCTGCACGCGGTTCTCCGATAAGGAAAGAGAATAGACTGCATGTAGGTACACTTACAATACAGTGAATTAAGGAATTTTGTGAAAATTGTAAATAAATAGGCTTAAGTGTGTTTATTTAAAGAATTATTAATTTAATTATTTTGTTGTCTAAATAATTTTTCTATACTGTTATACAGTAAATTTACACAATGCAACATTTTTTGTATCGTATCTATATGACGGTAATTTATGGCAATAACTATTTATTGAGTTAATTGAATTCTCATCTCATCCAAGACCTCGTCCAAGTGGAAGGAAGGCGCTGGATGCAGGCCGCTTCCAACCGGTCTTTTTGGAAATCCATGGAGGAGGCCTATGTCCAGCAGTGGACTTCTTGTGGCTGAACGATGATGATTATGATGAATATAATTAAAGAAAGGGATAGGACAACTATTCTGGGTTTGGTTGAGTCTGAGTGTGTTTCCATGTTAGTGATATCGTGGCCTGGTTATCATTGCACAGGGTATCCCAGTTTGGGAAAAGGCCATTTGATTGCGTTGTGCGGAAGTTACTATCATTAAGTTTTTTTGCGTTTTTGTAAAAACGCCAGTCGAGATTCTTATCACGTACTATTTGACCCCCCCCAAGTAGAGCTTATAGAGATTAATGTTATAAAGGGAATTTTGTTGTTTCCCTTATTTTGGATAGTTTTGGTGTTACTTAAATCATAGTGATTGCTTAAATCATGTATAAATGGAAAAACCGATGTAAATAAAAATAGACACCTAAGAAACCATTCTAATTGACTTCCTCAGTCGTAGTCACTGCTATTTAAGAAAAAATAATTGCCGGCTAACACCACTTCTTAAACGTCACTCAAGCCGCCATTGATATCGACTTTTGTTTGAAGAATTTTCTCCAGAAATCTCCAGGGCCAGCTACCACTTGCCCTGAAGTGAAAACTCGTCGATATGTGCATCTTGCCTATCCTAACCTACGGTGCTCAGACATTACTCAGATACCGCAAACGTGGCCGACCAAGGCGGAGCTGCGGAGGTGGCGGGACGACCTCATGATTTTTCTACCGGGGTGGCAGGGAATGGCCGATGACAGAGAGGAGCGGAGAGCTAAAGGGCAGGCCTTTGCCCAGCAGTGGGAAACTAAATTGGCTAATTAAACAAAAAGCTACATTTAAGAAAGTGGTGCAAGTTGGCCTAAATAAGCACAATCTAAGAATAAATAGCAATCTCTCTTTGCAAAGCTAATCAGCAATACACAATTCAATTAACAATAATACCCTCAATCAGATTCGATTGGGTAAACGTTTCATGGAACCGTCTGATGCCATATTGCGAACTGGACGTAGCGATGACGATAAAACACATGGTAGCTAGCGATATCGTTTACACACAAATTAGTATTGATGTGTCGATTGCAGAGAGTAGAGTGAAGTAACACGGTGAAGTTAAAAGAAGATAAGAGTATAGAAAAGACATAAAATTTACTGTAGAACCTCATAATTATGTTGTTTACCTAACTAGTCTTACGTTTTATTTTCATCGTAGTCATTGGAATGTGTAGGGCTTACGAAAGTATCACTGTCAAATAAAATGTAATAAAAGTATTTTTAATAACACGCGTTTATTAGCTTCTCTGACATGAAACTGACAAAATAAAGGTCACGGTACAAAGAACCGGCGACGTGCGGGGTGGTTGGAGTTAAATCTAAAGTGACACAAGTGTACAAAAATCCCCTTTTACCGTGACTTGCCTGGCCGGTCACCTGACAGCCGTACATGGCCGTGTAATTTTTAGTGCAAATTTTAGTGTTTCTGAAAAAGGCGTTGTTTAGTTTTTAAACTATAATTTATCCTATGGTTTATTTACATAAAACCACGAAAGTCTAAAAAATATAAAATTTTTTTCATGTCCTGTACCATCAGAGTACATATAAACGCCTTACGCATTTCCCTCTTCGTTAATTCAAGCTTCAGTTAGGCCTACTGAGGGATTGGGGCAGTCGAATAGAAATGGTGGGGCTACCTGTGATCAGAGTAACTTGGGAACTGTATTCAGTTCAGCCTGTCTATTGACAGTGGTCTTGTCGGTAATCGGACAATGCAATGCGCCTTGGAGCTTGCGTTTAACGTTGGAAAAATACACGACAAAAATGTGTGTAAAGGAATAATTCCGAAAAAAATGAGTCACGCCTATTATTCAAATAATTAGCGGCTTAATCGATGTGACAGGAGACAAGGTACCGCGTTTCATAAAGCTACAATTAACAGTTTATTATGACAATTTGATGTTCATTGCGTAGCCAAGTCTTCTTACGTCTTAATCTGTGGGTTAATATGTTGACTGCAATGTACATAGTAATATTATATTAAACGGGTCTAACCGCGATTTTTTATTAGGTAAAATTTAATTACCTTTGATTCCCGACAAAAAATACTTTTGCAATGTGCATCGAATTATCACAGTAAAGCATGAAACGTAATTCTATAAAACAGGCTCCTCAGCTCGGACGTGTAAAGTCGACCGCTTATCTACCTTTACATAAGTGCACTGTATTCAGTTACGTTACAGGTGACTTTGCAACATAAATGTAATTAAAATGTAAAATGGTTGAACTGGTCAGGTTTTGTCGCGATATTATTTCTAGGGTTCCGGAGTCGACTAGAAACCCTTATAGTTTCACCATGTCCGTCTGTCTGTCTGTCCGCGGCTTAGCTCAGAGACGATTAGTACGAGAAAGCTAAAATTTGGCATTTATTACTTTGGTATATTTATTTAAAAATTGTTTTTTCTCACCTACTCCATAGTGTGGTGAGGTATCTTTGGGTTGGTCGTTTAAAAATATTGTGGGTATAGGAAGCTACTTTTTTGATTTACGGTTTAAAACCAAATCCAAAGAAAATTACGTTGATGAATTTGTTAGTTCTGTAAAGCAGATAAAACCCCCTCTTTCTAAGGAACCCAACACTGCACGTAGCCCGACACGCACTTGACCAGTCTTTTTACATTCTAGTAAGTTATTATTACTGCATGGCACTTACTATCTAATCTATGTTTCGGACAACGGTGCGGTAAACTGTCTTAAAAAAAAACTGGTGTCATATTAAAATCTTCCAAAACTTCCCCCAATAACAAGGCCCAGAAGCCGTAATCTTCTGACCCGTAAGCAAAGACATTCCGGTCCAATCTAGTGTGGAAAATGATAGAATAACACTTTTAAGGGGTAAGTCACACTGAAGTAATGTGGTAAAACGGAGCATGGTAGAGACTCGTTTTTAGGGTTTAGTACCGAAATGGTAAGGATCCCTATTACTAAGACTCCACTGTCCGTCCATCCGTCTGTCCGTCTGTCACCAGGCTGAATCTCATGAACCGTAATAGTTAGACACTTAAAATGTTCACAGATGATGTATTTCTGTTGCCGCTATAACAAAAAAATACTACAAATGGTATAAAATAAATATTTAAGGGGGGCTCCCATACAAGAAACGTGATTTTTTGCCGTTTTTTGCTCGATATTAATAATGGCAACAGGTAGAAGCTTTAAATATTCAAATGTTGTATAGTACGAAACCCTTCGTGCGCGAGACCGACTCGCACTTGGCCGGTTTTTTTTGTCTTCTTGGTCTCATAAGATCAAATTGATACAAATCTTAAAATAAACGACTTTTGACGACGGATACAACACTCGATGTTTACCACATTACCGTTGCATTCATGAATCTCATAAAATTATGTAAGCCCTGATAACTCGAAAAATATCAGTCTGAGAAAAAACTCCTAAAACAACAAAATTTAAGTTAAGCACAAAGTTAAATTTAGCGTTACCTTCCGTAAGCAATAATCATTCATCAATCTTGAGCAACACATCCACCGGTGGACCACGGGAATAAACTGGAAGATAATTCCGCGTGTTTTTCCACGATAATTTCTTCAGTAATATTCCACGCCCATGTGCGCAAGCCCTCACCCCCCTCACTGCGTGCGCAAACTGTCCCTTCTCAGCACTAAATTCCTACGCAAGGGCGATATTGGACGCGCTTGAATAGGCCTAACGACGCGGACGGACGTCTGTGATTACATTGGGGCGAGCAATGTGAGCGCGACCTTAGCTTTAGTGCCGATTAGCAGTTAGGCTTGAGGCTGATACGATTTAAGGATGTCCACATTCACTACCACCACGGTCTGATTTCAGGGAATATTTTTAAGCCACACAGTACGTACAGTCGACAGCGGTAGCATAGTGGGTAGAACATTGGCGAGAGACCCGGGTGGGATTCCCAGTGCGGGCATGTACCTACGACTTTGTTGCCTAAGTTACGTACCTACATTTGTGAAGTTATGGTAGGAATACCACTCGCTAACGGTGAAGGAAAACATCGGGAGGAAACCTGAGTATCTGAGCTATTTACATACCTCAGCGCCTGAAATTGCCAATCCGCGGTGTGCACGCGTGGTGATTAAGCCCATACTCTCTGCCTGAGAGAAGGCCTGTGCCCTCCAGTGGGACGTACATAGGCTGCTTATGTACTCTACTCAATTAAGTTATTGGTGACTTTGCCACGGAAATTTCTATCGAAAAGGTTGATCAGCTGTCAAGTGTACATATTTACTCTGCAGTATAATCAACAAATAGTTGATTACAATCATGACAGGATGTTAGAAGATACAGCTTGCACCCACAATTCAATCTTGTTTAAATAAATAATACGGCGTTTTACTGCCTGATAAATTAGATAACTTCCCACTCTCAGGGATCGATTCCAAAAGTTTTTCACTCGTGCAAACAATCGAGAACTTCAGCAAAAAGACCGAATTCCCGATTGCACTCGCCACGCGCTCTCATTCCGGGGCAAATTGCGGAAAAATTAGAAAATACGAGCTCCGAGCATCGAGTCTTGCGTTCCGATCCGCCGGGTCGGCTTGTTCCTTTGAACTGAGAATGTTTGAAGCCGCGTTTTTTATAGAAACAATTTATTTCGTGCGAATATTGTTCATTTCAGTATATTATCATTCACTTTAAGGAAAGAAAACTGAAAATCAGCGCTGAGGGATCACTTCCTCAGCACAACGCTGAGTCAGCTGCCTTTTGTGGCGACGTAGATACACCACAGGCTACATCTATGGTCCTGTTTTATTTATTCGTTTTGTCTGTTGTGTATTTAGTTTTCTTTCTGTTGTTGTGCATATTATGTTACTTATCTGCTTACTTTGTTTCTGTGATGTGTTTTGTTGGTATAATAATTGTCTTTGTTTTTCTTCTTCTAATGCTATGTATTCATAATTTATGATGTAAGGCATTGATACATGTCTAGAGAATATACCTCGCTGTCCAGATTGAACAGACTAACTAATCGCTAATCAGTAACGAAAGTGATCACAAGCAGTGAAACCAACTAACGATTTCGACTCTACATGAGACTTAATTCATATGGGATATTTTTTGCGATATTACGCATTAACGGTTTAACAGAGTTGGGTGCAACTTAGTCCATAGCCAAGTAATATAAACAGCCTATATACTCCGAATTGCATGGTTCACGCCCTCACTTAAAAAAGATAGAGGATGGGCTCTAACATAACCCTCCGCAGATTGGCAGTTTGAAGCGCTGAGGTATGTGAAAACTTTGGTCACTCTCACGATGTTTTACTTCACCGCTAGCCAGGTACCGCTACTACTGATTTTAGGGTTCCGTACCCAAAGGGTAAGGGACCTTATTACTAAGACTCCGTTGTTCGTCCATCCGTCCGTCCGTCTGTCCTCTGTCGCCAGGTTTTATCTCATTAACCATGATTACTAGACAGTTGAAATTTTTACAGATGATGTGTTTCTATTGCCGCTGTAGCAAGAAATACTAAAAACAGAATAAAATATTCGTATATATTTAAGGGGGCTCCGATAAAAAAACGTGATTTTTTTGCCGTTTTTTGCTCCATATTAATAACGGCAACAGGTAGACGCTTGAAATATTCAAATGTTGTATAGATAATGGAACGGAACCCTTGCGCGAGTCCCACTCTCACTTGGCCGTTTTTTTTAATTTTTCATCATCATCATGATCAACCAAGTGACGCCCACTGCAGGACATAGGCCTCCCTCAGTGTTTCCAAGCTTCCCGGTCTTGTGCCACCTGCATCCAGCGACTCCCCGCCACCGTAACCAGGGCCTCGATTCTGTTAGTGCATTGTAGTATAATGACAGGTACACTGTCGGGTCACGTGACGTGTTTTTTCGTACCATTGACGCCTAGAAGGTTTGATGGGTGTGCCCGCGTAGACTTAAAGCAGCCATGAAATGAAAACCGCCATGTTCATGCAGTTGTCATGTTACTACAATGCATTAACAGAATCTAGGCCGTGGTCGTCAGACGATCTGTTATCACTGCCACTTCAACTGAGCAATTCTTCGAGCTATGTTAGTAACTTGGGTTCTTCTGCGGGTCTCCTCATTCCTGATTCGATCATTTAATTTTATTTAGAGTCACCAAGAAAACATCCTATTATTAACATGCAGAAAGGATATAACTAAATGCTACCCTAATTATAGTAATAATATATACGAAAGTGTTAAAACAAACGAATCACTGAGGAGTAATCCGGCGTGTGTGTGCTCTCTTTTTACTTTTTGATTTACGGTTATTGCTACAAAAGCGATTCTTGCCAATGATACCCGACTATCGGGGCGGATATATTGATAGGGAATTGACCATTTGTAGATTAAGGGACTGTACGCTCTTCCGGGAACTTACCCGCAAGCCTGTGCCCCACAAGTTCATACTTGTGATTTTTGCACCTCATATCTGGGCCACTGTACGTAGCACGGCTGTGTGATAACTTCAGCCAGGCTATCCGTTTACAAGAAGGCAGCGGACCTTTGATACCACTGCTGGCCTCCTAAGGGGAACCCGGCTTCCAAATAATAGTCCGTTTTTCGTCCGTTTTACAACGCTCTCTAAGTCAGAAATCAGAAATCAATAATTTATTTCAACGTAAAAAATTTACATTCTGTTTGCAGAATGTCAATGTACTATGTTAGCCACTGCCTTCGGGCTGTATTTGCAGTGGAGAAAATGGTTACGTGGAAGGGTGTTTCGTCTTCCATTAAGCAATTCCTATAACCTCGTGGCTTGAATATTTATATTTTCTGTAAATTAAGGACTTGAAAAGACTAAGTTTGGAGTTTTTTTGTCCATTTTTTCTCCAAAATGATCTAGATTTTGAAATGGACACCTAGTTTGACTTGTAACGTTCATTAAGTCGCAGTTTCTGTGCTACTTTGAATAAAAAACTTTGCTTTGATTTGATTTGAACTCCGCACCCAGGAAGTGATTTTTAATTAAATAAAACGTCCATATTTGTTGCATTGTTCATAAAAATGCAAGTTGTATTGGTACGAAAAAAAAGAGCAATGATAGCGGAGCGGCAGAACGCCAGTTTCTTATTCGGGAGGTCGTGGGTTCGAATACTGGCATGTAACAACGATGTTGTTTTTTAAGTTACGTACATTTGCGAAGTTGTAGTAGCAATACCACTAAGTAGCAAGGCCGACTAAGCTGTCAGAATGATACCTATATAAGCTGGACAAGCCTACTCCATGTAAAAAACAATTTCCCAGGCACTGCAGCGTCCGAGTGGTCCCTTCACCCATCTAGTGTGAGTGAAGGTGCCACTGGAAGGAGTATAAATCATATCATTACGTAGATGCAAGGGTCAAAGTTAAGTTAGCCAATTCATTAAGCCCATCATCATTCGACGCCCACTGCAGGGCATAGGCCTCCCTCATGGTTTTTCTAACCATGAAGGGGTTTGCCATAATCGCCAAGCTTGGCAGGCGGGTTGGCGATCGCACTATGCGGTTGGAATCTCAGGAAGACGCTGCTGCCCGTCTCCTGGTAATTAATTTCCTTAGTCGCCTTCTACGACATCCACGGAAGGAAATAGAGTGACGCTATTCTTAATCAGACGCCACACGGAATTAAGCCCATACCCGCTCTTTATCTTAGAGAAGCCCTATGCTCTGCAGTGGTACTTATATTAGGTTGCGATATAGTTTAGTTTGCCCAAATTCCTTAGGAATCAATATTGCAAAGTAAATTAACGTAAATGGAACATAAACTACGAGCCTATAATGCGCTTAATGTTTAATTATGCAGTCCCCAAACCTAGTCCCGAGGTACGCTATTATTATTCAATCACTCACTCAGACGTAGTAGACAGAGACTCGACTCGAAGACGGAGTAAACCGAAATAGATTTGTGGTTTTATAGCTGACATATTTTAGATAGGATACCAACTGAACGAGTGGTAAATCGGTTGATCGCTTGCCTCATATGTGAGAGGTCCTGGATTATATTCTGGCATGCAACTGTGACTTTGTTTTTTTTTTTAATTTGTGTACTTTTGTGATTTTTTAGTAGCAGCTAGTCATAGTTAGGCCATTGTACGTAGCAAGGACTAAGGTGTGTAAATACCTCAGACACAAGAGTTTCCTCGCGATGTTTTCCTTCACCGTTAGCTTGTGGTATTGTTACTATAACTTCACAAATGTACGTAACTTAGAAAACAAAGTCATAGGTACATGCCCGCACTGGGAATCGAACCTTGGTCTCTCGCTTCCGAGTCCAATTTTATACCCACTAGGCTGTCACCGCTCGTAGCCCCGGCTGCCTGAGTGATCTTAAACGATCACGAAGGTTAAGCAACACAGGGCGCGTTCAGTGCATGGATGGGTCGCCGTCTATGCCTAACGCTAGTGGCATTTTTCCGAGCGGTTCCGTGCTTCGCAAGGCACGTTAAGCTGTTGGTGCCGGCTGCCGTCGATAGATGGCAGTCGTTAAGCCAAGTCAGAGGCCTTAGGGCGGCTTGACAACTTCTGACAGTAGACGAGCCACTAGTCTACAAGCCTCCACCAATCCGGACTTGGCCCCCGTGGTGGAGTATGGCCTATACCTTCCTCAGGGAAGAGACCCGTGCCCCTCGGTGGGGACATAATGGGTTGATGATGAATAGGCTGTCACCGCTTCTACCTCCGCGGCTGTCGCGATATTATTATTATTCATTAGTACACAAGCAGCTTTAAGCCGACTTTCGTGCACTCGTAAAGTGTTTATCAAGTCTGTTTTTAAATGAGTTCACTGAAGGAGCACTAATTACTGTCTCTGGTAGTTTATACTATATATTTACTACACGGTTCGGCAAGAAGTGTTTTCTGGGATTGCTTGTCCACGGTTGTTTGCCCTATAATATATATAAGCAGCCTATATACGTCCCACTGTAGGGCATAGGCCTTCATTCAGGGAGAGAGTATGGGCTTAATCACCACGCGTGCCCACCGCGGATTGGCGATTTCAAGCGCTGAGGTATGTGAATAGCTCAGACACTCAGGTTTCCTCACGATGTTTTCCTTCACAGTTAGCGAGTGGTACTGCTCCTATAACTTCATCGAACATCGGACTCGGAAGCGAGAGACCCAGGTTCGATCCCCACAGCGGACATATACCTATGACTTGGTTTTCTAAGTTATGTACATTTGTGAAGTTATAGTTGCTTGCCCAATTTTAGCAAATGCCCTCGTAGAGATTTCTTTGTGTTCATTTTGTATAGCATTTTAGCAAGGTCCGGTGTATTAATAGACTAAGTTTGGAGTTTTTTTGTCCATTTTTTCTCCAAAATGATCTAGATTTTGAAATGGACACCTAGTTTAACTTGTAACGTTCATTAAGTCGCAGTTTCTGTGCTACTTTGAATAAAAAAATTTGATTTGATTTGATTAATATTGAAATTGGACTGGTGCTTTTAAGACTAGGCTGTATCAACAACATCTAATTAGAACAATAACTCACTACGCCTCCCAATTTGAAGCGCAAAATGTGGTGTCCCGGTTCATTTGCGATGTAAGTCACACGTCTCCGAGCCCACGATCCCCGGTCTCCCAGTAATAAACGCGCCCGCGAAATTGCACAATCATACCGGGAACAAAAGGCGCTAGTAACAAATAGCCCCGGGGGCCTACCACGTAAATTACTAATTTATTTATTAGAAGATCAGATTTATTTATCTGTAAATCATAGGTATACATTAGTATAAGGTGTTATAAAATGTTAATCAATTGTTCCAGCATTTTTTGCCACTGGGATATTTATTTACATTATTTACCTACAGTATTGTAATATCTCAACAACTACATGGTCGCAATAAAGGTATAAATTGTTATAAATTATAAATTATTTTTACTTACAATAGAAAGTAACCGGGGATAATACATGTCAAACAATATAATTACGAAAAATATCAAATTAAAGTCTAAGAATAACTGTTTGTCAATAATAAATAATTAATTAATAATTTAAGCAAACGTTAGAGAATTACACTAAAAAGATTTATTAAAATAGTCATTTTAATTGTAATAACATTTTCCATACAGGTTTAACTTTAATTGAAAAAGACAAATTATTACAGCAACCAGTTACACAAAATACCTATAAGAACTACTGATAACTTAATACATTGAGACATTATAAAACAGAATACTTAACTGCACATTTACAAACAATGGTCACGGTGTGTCTCTGTTGCTGCAATAGGCTGCTGACTCAGCATACTGCTCAGGGTATTACTCCTCAGCACTGATTTTCAGTGAGCGCCAGCGTTCAACGCGCGATCTTTCTGGCGGTACCTAACGTGAACAAAGTCGCAGATCGTTTGCACATCGCTTACTGTCTTTACAGCGTATGTATGAGTAATTGGCTACTTTAGTAATTTACTACGCATCACACTACGACAATTGCTTACACATACACTGTAAAGACAGTAAGCGATGTGCAAACGATCTGTGACTATGTTCACGTTACCGCCAAAAAGATTTGTGCGGACTATACAGGTATCACTCGCTAACTGTGAAGAAAACTGAGTCTTTGAAGTGTTCAACAGTACCCGTACCTCAGCGCTTGAAATCGCCAATCCGCTGTGGGCAATCGTTGCGATTAAGCCGATTTCATACTATCTCTCTTTCTCTCTGTGTGAGGCCTATATAATCCACGCGCGATGAAAATGGAATGGAAGCATACTCGTATCAGGGAGAATTCGAAATTTGAATTTGGGGAGAAAATAATCACAGCCAGTAATTCGCATCCATATGCAACAGAGCCAGTACGGCGAATATTCTTGTGCATAGGGTACGCATTATTGGCCTTTAGACTCTCGTGTAGTAAAATTCATGAATATCATCTTCATACCCCCAGTTTCGCGTGCACTAACAAGCTGTTAATCTACTGTTAACAGCTGCTGTCAATTGACCAAACTGCATAGAAAAAAAAACCACTGACAGCTGTTATCAGCAGATTAACAGCTTGTTAGTGTACGAGAAACGGGGGGATAATCAGTCTTAAGATGATGATAATTATTTTTTGAGGGCAGAAAATAATATATTTTTTATAAAGTTAGAAAACCACAAATCTTCATTTTAAATCCGAATTTTTATGAGCAGACGAAAAGCCGTCCGCCTTGATGTTCTTTAGATTACTTCTAAAATGACGTTACATAATTGGTAAATAAACACGTGTAACCATTGGCGATTTGAGAAAAATGGATTAAAAGTTCCTCATAGGGGACAGTTGTCCTCTGGCGAACTATTTATATTGCTTGTTTGAAATTGTCACTAGAAGCGCCTCCTTCAACTGAAAATAAGCCCTTCTAAAATACTAAATTTTCATTTAAGAACTGTGCCTGACTTTTTATGGTTCCTTAGGCAACAAGGAACCCTTATAGTTTCGCCATGTCCGTCCGTCTGTCTGTCTGTCTGTATGTCAGCGGCACAGAGACGATAAGTATCAGAAAGCTGAAATTTTGCATAGTTATAGGTATTTATTGCGCCAAATAACAGTTATTTTATTACCTATCAAAGCATAGCATCGAATGCCCTGACAGTTTAGAAAAGGTCAATAGCTGTGTTCCGCGCATCAATACCTATGTGCTGTCTAAACATCGCACGAACTTGGGCACTCACGTCCCTCTGAATCGCACTATGACAGCCTATAACTGACGCAAGGACGAGTTGTTCAAAAATCTGTTTAGATCCTGTAAAATAAAAATAAAAACTAAGTCTCTGTTCTCATCTACAAGCGCAAATTTTTTTTTTAAGTTTTTGTCTGAAGTATTTCTCGTTTTTGTTTGTTACTTAGTTATCCTAAGTACCAACAGTAACGGTACTGCATAGCACTAGTAGGTACTAGGTAAAGTTTATGTTTTTAAAAGTATGCATGCTGTGGTTATTATTTGTAGACAGTACACATTCCTTGCAATGTATAATAATGAAAACGTATAACTAATCTGTCAATAAACCAAATAAATAAAAAAAAACCTTACACAATTTTAAAAAGTATATACTAATATAATTTAAAATCACTAAAATGTTATATCGTGCGATTGTGACAGCTTGCTTAACGTAAGTAAGCGAAGGAAGTGAAATCGGACTGAACCTATTACGGTATATTTTCATGCAACCAAAAGTCATAAGAAACGGAATATTCAAACCGTTCCGTTCCGCAATCCGAGTAGGGACTTTAGACAAAAAGCTACAAATTACAGAGCCCGTAACGAATGTGCAGACATCCGGTCGTCTTTTGTTTCTCGTGTCGGCGCCTGCCTCCGCTGTGTACGATCGAGGATCAGATCGTGGAACTTGAATTGAAGTTTCTGAAGTGCAAACTTTTTCTTAAAACTATAGTAGATTTTACAACAAGTGCCCCAAACGAACCATTTTTATCCGAGACTTTTAGCAGCCCGAGCCGAAGGCGAAGGCTGATAGTAATGTCGAGGATAAAACGGTTTTGTGGACGAGTATTAAACTCTGCTTTTCACTCTGATTGCGAGGAAATAAAACGGTAGTATAATTTAGCAATTTGAAGAAATTAATAAACGCACGAAAAAACAAGAGCTGTTTCCCGCCGCTTTATTTATTTTTTAATCTTACGACATTGATATTAGGCTTGGGCTGCAGACCTGTACAGCCTACTATTAAATTAATTTTGTAATAATAATTTTCTTAAATTAATTATATGACCTAAAATACTTGAATTTAAGCTTTAATTTCTGTTATGTCTTAAAAACACATAAGGCAAATTAATTAAAGTAAATATTTTAAACTAAAAAATTCTATCTATGAACTTCTTATTGCGTTTGGCTGTATGGCTCATTTTCTTTGCCTTAATATAGATACATTTACGAGTAGATACGTTAATGCACTTGCACACAAAATTTGATTTTGTGCAGCCTATATCCTGCACAAATAAGCACTTTCAGACCATGAAAAGTGAAATAGTAGATTGTTCACCAAGGGCGCAAACAAAATTTTTGCGTCGAGGTTGTGAAATTGAGTCCAGAACAAACTGACGCGATTCATTAATTTTAACTAAGAATCGCTGAAGGAGCGAGGGATTCAACACTACCGAGACCAAAAATGATTTGCGCCGGTGTAGAACACTCGCTTTTCACTACCATCTGAGAGGAATGAAATAAAAGATAACACTTACATACCACTCAAATGTAACTTTTGGCAGAAGGTTTTGAATTGCTTGTGTTGCCTGTTTTTTTATATAATATATAAAAAAACATATTCTGGTGTTAAGAAGACACTTTCATCATCGTTATATAAAATAGGCAAAAAAAGCACGCCAATGTTATTGATTTTTTGCATAGAAACAAAAAAACTTTCGTTCCAATTTCAAATATTTAACAATTAGGTACTTAAAACTTTTGCAGCAAAGAGTTTGGTAGTTCAGTAAGTAGTTCCAAACTCGATTTTAAAACTTATTGCTTGGGTTGGAGTGAAATAGATATAGGACGAATCCTCAACAGTGAAAGAGAAGTCCGACTTCTTAGTAAATGAGTGCATTAGTATATAAATTCAAAATTGGATTTTGAGTCTATTTACTTAAAAGCACCTAAAGGTAAATAGATTCAAAACCCAATTTTGAGTCTATTTACTTTGATGCATCTTAACTTGAACAACAATAGCGTGTATTTGGTCCTACATTTGGGCATCAAAATGCATCATTTCGAGCAGATGGAGTGAAAAGTATTTTTTTATTTCCTTCTCACAGAGGTATTAGGTAGGTGCAATTTGAGTAATCAGGATTTATTTCTGTGTAAGAGGGTAGAGTCCAAACTAGGAAAGATCCTGTGTGATAGATCTACATGATTCATAAATTTACATGTAAAAGCGTCTACCCATGGCCTTTAAATCAAAGGTCTGTTAATTGATGTGTTCTGTCTTATGTAAACCTTCCCACCCACTACCATCTTCTTTCAGTCCTGTTCATCCTAAGGTTGTCTGGAAAAGATGAAAAAGCTTTAAACCATGAGACCGCCGATTGTATACTACTAAGAATTGGATATTAAGTACCTTATCTATCTATTTATCTACAGGCCCTCGCTAAACGCATCGTTTATCAAAAGTATTAAAATGTAAGGCGAGTGAATTTGAATTGGATATACCTACTCAGCACTGAAAATTGAAATTGCCAATGCGCGGTGGGTACGCGTGGTGATTAAACCCATACTCTCTCTCTAAGAGAAAGCCTGTGCCCTGCAGTGGGACGTATGTAGGCCACATAAAAAAAACTCAGCTCCTCCGTGCAGCTGTTTTCACTTCTATTATGGGGTCATAAAAACAACCTCTTTTTGTTAAGTTGTAACGGTTTAAACCTTCTTACACCATTTCTGTTACTTTCTTTCGTTTTGTCTATCGTCTTAAACGCAAAATTTAAAACTACGTCACGCATTCTAGATTTCTTTCGGATATTAATTACTCCTTTACCTTTTGACAGACAACTATTGACATGTGATTTATCTTTTGGTCCCTGCTTTTTATTCTGTTTTATTCTGTATTGTCCTGTATTGTCCTGTATTCATCGAAGTTTCGCTACAGTAAAATAAACACCGTTTTCTAGAAGTCGTATATATTTCTATTAATCTTTATCAAGAACCCTACATAGTTTTAATTATTTTCCTTCGATAGTACAAGAGCAGTGGTAGCGCAGGGGTAGAACACCGGCCTCACACGAGGAGCGGCTGTAGGTTCGAATCGAAATTGAGTTCGAAATTCTCGGTTCAGGAATAAATGCGGAGTTCCTTCGTTAGCTTCTTTTCCACATAATCTATTAATTATGTAACCAACAACTGACGTCCATGGACTAAACATTTTGTTTTTATAATGAACAAAAATGTTGGAATTGAATTGAATTGAATTCGGAAATGTTAGTCTCTGGAAATATAAACAAAATAAATACTTCTAAGCAACACAATCACTAAGCCTGATCCCAAACAGTATACTTCATGCTATGGTAACAAGGCACAAACATCAAAATAGACCCAGACCGACAGAGTCTACCTATGCATCAAAATAGATGGCGGCCACGTATCCTGCATTTTTCCGTTCTTTGTGATGACAACGGAAAAATTCAGGGAGCGTGTGCGTGCGGGAAGCTGTAAAATGTCAAAATTGGAGACCACATTAACCCAGTTGTTACTAAAACTATTTTTTGTCTCGTATCTTCGTAATTGTTTATTGTAGTTACCTTGATGTGTGTAGTAATCATGGAAAAATAGAAAAAAAAAATCGTTGTTTCCTGGAAAGCTCAGAAAATGCGGATCGTTTTAACGATCAGTAGTAATAGGCGGTTAGGTTATTGTCCATACATTATCAGTTTGCCGATTATATCCTATTTTAAATGAAAGAAACACATTTGTTACCAAAAAATGTCCTTTAATAAGTAAATGAAAAGTGTTAATAAACAAACCAAATAATTTATGAAGGAGTCACGAAACATGTTTTAGGGTGCAAATGGATTTTGCACTTTTGACAAGTGAAGTTTGTATTTTTTTTGCAAAGAGAGCAACGAAGCTGAGAATCATTATATTCTATTAGATGATCAATTCTATCGTAGCGTGAAGTTTCCCTGTAATTTCTAGGAGTAGGACAAGCCCCTCGCTCCCGCGGAAATTCGCGTAGCAGCCGTCACACACATTACTCACGAGGAAAGAGCTGATGTTGCCCCCACCTCATAGGATCACACCGCCTAAGCCGCACCTTCCTCATTCACCTTCGAATGATAAGTCGTCGGCGACAACATGATCGATTTTGCGTCGTTCGCGACTCGGACGAGTGCTGTACATCACTTGATGTGTTGCTGGTACCTTTACACTGTGAGTGATTTTGGGATTAGATTTTGTTATGATAAAGTTAAGTACTAGAAACCGGCGTGCGCGCATGCAGCGACTAATGAGTGTTGATGAAGCGAAAGAGGTTTGTTAGGATCGTGGCGATTGGCAAACCTTGGTCTCTGCCTACCCCTCCAGTATACGGATTTTATGTTATGTTTCATAGTAAATTAAGTAATTTTTTTATGGTTATATACTTTAACGGATCTAACGTGAAAATGTTTTTAGGTCCTTACGGCAAATGTAAATGATAGCAATAAGCAAAAACTGTAATTCCCGAGATGCTAGCAAAGATAATTTCTGGGTTTTTTATTGAAGAAAAAAAAAACTTTATTATTATCTCAATATGGCTTGAAATGTTTAATTTAAAACGTGAATTAAGTTAAGGCTTCTGCGCAACTATGAATAAAAAGTTTTTGGTTTGATACTTTAAAATAATCTTCAGGGCACTATTTCACAGAACTAATCACGATTTACTATGAAAATTCGTTAACATAGTAAATCACCAACTTACAAGTAGGACGAATTATACTACGCAATGTGCATCAAGTTGTCATAATAAACTATGACATTTAATTTTATGAAACGTGGCCCTGGTTACTTTGTTGTGAATAACTAACCACATTTTTTTTATTTAATAGGAAAACCCACCAGTACGACAAATTTAATTTCGGTAGTTAAACTGAACACGTAAATAAAGAATTGTAGGTTTCCACGACTTAATTATTTAAATCAAGAGAGCACTGCAGTCGTTTAGTGGATACAATTGCGAAAATAAACTGCGCAAAAGGCGTAGCAAAAGATAGCATGAAAAATCCAAAATTCCCCAAATAAATAGATGAAAAAATACTTAAGAATAGATGATATTGTAATAAATAAAATAGACAGATATATAATATATAGATATATAGGTATAAACACATATATCGTTAATAAATAGCCATATTTTTGCTCGCGGTGTAATGAAGGCTTTATGCCACTCTGTCCGTGACATATCGATGGCTATTCGATACCGATGTGTTCGATTGACGTTAGTTGCTGAAGTTGTACCGTTGGGAGCGAGTGATTTGTCTATTGGGAGGTATCGATTTATTTCTTTTTGGTTTTCGAATCTGTCCCC
Source organism: Yponomeuta evonymella (assembly GCA_963969515.1). Lineage (NCBI taxonomy): Eukaryota > Metazoa > Arthropoda > Insecta > Lepidoptera > Yponomeutidae > Yponomeuta > Yponomeuta evonymella. The sequence continues at coordinate 2,266,721 of OZ018342.1, read as the reverse complement.
CCGTTTGAAAAACGACGGATCGAATGAAATAATTTCTCGTAGCTGAAACAAGGTAAGAAGTAATGAATTTGAGTCTTGCAAGTGGTTTTACTTGTTTTTAGTAAATATTTAGTTGTGTTTTGTGTAAATCCATAAAATAAATGAAAATTACTCGTATTTGAAACAAGGTACAAAGTAATCAATTTTAAGTTTTGCGATTGGTTTTACTTATTTTTTAGTAAATATTTAGTTGTGTTTTCTGTAAATCAATAAAATAAATATAAAATAATTGTAATTACCCATATTACAAGTAAAAATTTCCAATGCATTTTGCTTCTGGGACCTCGACAAATAAGCTCAATTAACACCAGAAATTTATTAATGACTTTTAAAAAATCTTGTATATGTTTGAGGGAAACATGCCATAAAACGAGCGTCTGTCACGCAGTCATGCAAAAACGGTTAAAGAGATTCTGATGAAAGTAGGCCTTAAGGAAGACCATGTCATGGAATTGCACCGCATACTTTTTATAGCTCTTCCTATCATCTCGCCCACGGAAATAGACAAAATATTGCCTCAGCGTAATCCTGGCGTCAACAAGTGTACAAATATTGGCCAAAAGTGTACAAATATTGTTAAAGGCTCAACACTCCGCAACCAGACTGGTCGGTCCTCGGTGCCTTCTTCATTTGCCCTAGGTTTTTGACCTTATAATATAAAATTATTCTATTTATTATTAAATTATCCGTTAGGATCGTTTCTAGTGGCAGTCCCTTGTGTCTGCCTACCCCTCGAGTTAATGTATGTATGTATATATATGTATAAAATTATTCCTACTGAAGCCAAATGTGCAACGTCTCGACTTGTTCTATTGTGAAAAAAAAAACTTAAGGCGTCTAAAACTTTTACATAAAAAGGTTTTGTAAAAAGTTTCTAGAATGTCGTAAGAGACTAAATGTAAAATAGTGATAAAAATTGATCTAATAACAAAAAAAATTTACATTAGAATTTATTTAGAGAAAGCTTAGTAATCGAGGTTTGGCACTTGCCACGATCTTGAGAGACCTTTTTTGCTTCATTATCATTTATTAGTTGGCAACGACCAATGAATGTTGAAAGTTGCATACTTGGATGCAGATCCAAGATCACCGGTTTCAGGCAATTTTGAACTTTCTCTTCACTAGTAATAAATTCCTTACTTGATCAATATCGTATCTAATCGCGCATCTAACCGACCCTATGCAGTATTTTTTTCGTCGTTCTTTTTTCATTCATATTTAAATCAACGCAACAACACAGTTTAGTCGTATTACAGTGAAATACAATGTTGGGTTGTAATTTTAAGACAATGTAGTAGTAGTGAGTTGTGAAGGACCCGCTAGGTATATACTTTTGTCAACTTCTGGAAAATCTTTACGGCTGTACCTAAATATTTAAAATCAAAACTCCGCCATGGAGGACATATTCTTAGTTTTTCTCTCGATGTATGGTAAATACACCCGCATTTTTGGTGCTCATATACCTATACAAGAGAAACAAAAAATAAAGGACATACGAGGAACAGCCCTATCATCATCGGTGCGTAGCTCGGTTATTGCGAAAGCAATATTGTGGACGCAATAGGGGGTATTGTATCATTTTGTTTTCCTTTAACAATGTGTTAATGTTAGTGCGGTGTGATTAGAAAGATGAATTTGTCTTTTTGAAGGATTTAATGGTTCGTTTAGTAGAAATTTTCTAACGATGAAAGTAAAGCGGATATGGGTGCCTACGGCAACGCCGTTACCTGCGAAGCTAATGTTGTTAAATTCACGTAGAGGTTTTCTGTAACGTGATATAAAAAAATAATTTAAATGGTATGGGAAGTACAGAAATATGCACAATTTTCTATCCACGGAAGGGTAAGCAGTTTAATAGACGTATTAGAGTGGAAACGCAAGCGCTACTTAACAGGCGGCCAAATGCCCGCATTTGTAGAATTTACGTAAATTTACTAAAGTCTGCTCACTTGCAGTGCGACGTTTTACTTTTATTGTCATTGCGGTTTGATTCCCACTGGGGGCCTCCGTAAATTTTTATAAATGGCCTTAGTCTGAATATATTTGCACGTTATATTATTTAGATTATTTAAACGGGTAGTTAGGTAAAAAAATAAATTTCTAGAAGTAATTATTCAAAATATCAAATAGCAATCAATCATAGGCAGACATGTGTACGGAACTACACCGCTCACTCAGCGGTTAACTTTGCTTCCTAAAAGCGTAGCTTACCATTCAACACCTTCCGAGTCAAATTGTTTCTTTCTCGAACTTTAATCGCTCTAAACGCCATCGCGTGTCGACACTCTGCAAGGCTATATAGCCTTTATTGCAATGCGGGAGTATTTTAAAGAGAAGGTTGATTATATTATATTTCTTACTTACACGTTTTAGTCATATTGGACCACAATAAAAAAACGGATAAGTGCGAGTAGGACTCACGCTCTGTGGGTTCCGTGCAACTTGTTACAATCTTAAAGTTACGATCTACTTCCGTGCAACTCAACAGCATACATAAGTTTGTATTTTTATGAAATTTTCCGGGATAAAAATCAGCTTATGTGCTATTGCATACCGTATGTAAGCTATCGATGTACCAAATTTCATCTGGGTCCGTTTAGTCGTTCTGGCGTGATTGGGTCACAATTATCCATCAATATAATCTTTAGCATTTGTGGTAATAGTAACATAACTACAAAATACCCGTTTTTGTCTTTTTTCTTTACCTTGCTTTTTACAACATTTTTCGATTCTATATCCTTCAGATTAATTTACTGGTAAGTGCACTATATGTTAATCCAAATAAATAACCCATAGTGTTACAGAATACCTATGATATTTTTATAAAATAATATATATCTGGTTTTACGCGTCACACATAAATTTCACAATCGCTACAACTTCAAAAAAAAAAATGTTTTCAGTTGTGTGATACAGCTGATGATTATGTCATTACAATCAAATTTAAGTAATTACAATCAATTAATTATTTAATCACTAAATTAAATAATTTCCAAATTAACCAAATTAAATCAAATCATATTAAATGAGGTCAAGTGAAATTAAATTTGACATGGGAAGCTGCAGTAACTTAGATACACAAACATACAAATCTTGTATACTGTCCAGTAGACCTTCTCTCAGAGAGAGAGAGAGAGAGAGAGAGAGATTGGCTTAATCACCTCGAAGGCGCTGAGGTACGTGTAAACTTTAGACACACAGATTTTATCGCAAAATGACTTTTCCCTTTACTATTAGCGAGTACTTAGATGTGGAAAAGCCAGAGCTTCAGTATGAATCAGGTGGCCTTTCTGTTGGAATTATATTCATATCATTTTTAAAGTTCCTTATTAGCTTTATACTTACAAACATGCGAGGTGTAAATAAACTCAACACACACACACAATAGGTACTTACGCTTGATAAAAAATATGTTTATTCTTTGATTTATAAATTAAAAGCAGTGATTTTTGGCCTGAGAATGTAATTTAAGATATGATTATTATGTACTGTTAACTAATTCGTGCACTCTTCATAAATTACGCGATATCCGCCCTCACCTATAACTTATTCATAATAAAGTATTTAGTGAGATATATTTCTGGATGCATGCCTAGTACCTACATATTTTTATCATCTAAGTTTAGAATAAGTGGCATGTTTCTATAATATCTCCGTATTAAATGAATTACTAAGATACCTCTTCCTAAAACTACCTAAGTTGCGCAAGGTTGTAGTGATGTTAATAATTTATGTTCATAAAGCACTTTAAAAGTCAAATCAAATCAATCAATCACACAGTTTAATAATATTAAGATAGTCTTATTAGACATTGGCGCCTTTCAAAACTGTGTATTATCACGTAAGACAACAACAGTTACATTTGTAATGTTCTAGTTATTGTTCCATTTCAGCTGTCTAGTCAAACGGAATTGCCTTTTGTGGTTATTTTACTAAAGGTTACCTTGGTTCAAACTGTGAAGGCAGGATGGCCAGTTATTAATATTTCCTCCACAGCGCGGTGCGGTTTTTAACTCCATAATTGGATAGGTATTACTGGAATCGGGCTGCCACTAAAAATTAAACGATTCGAGTTGCATTTGCTGAGCTATTTGATGGAATCGGAAATTAGTTCGGGGTTTTTTATGATTTCGAGGTTACATCGGTGCTATCTTACCTAATGCTTTTAGGTGTAGTTTCATAAAGTGCATTAACAGTTTTGTGTTAATTTAAATTTTGCAGCTTTGGCACTTTTTTTTTATATGCTCGCTTTTCGTTTCAATCTCACCTGATGGTAAGCGAAGACGAGGTCTTAAACAATAATAGTATTACCAATTTCCACACAACACTTATCCTCGTCCCAAACTATTTAACTAGGCAAGGACATTATAAACATTGAAATACATCCAGACTTCAGTCTGAATTCTCAGTGATGTCTGGTGACATTTGGCCTCAGCCAAGGCATCATGATGCCAAAGCATGCATTCATTGATCCCCATTTCCCATTTTTGACTACTTTGTATTTCCAAAGTTATATATTACATGAACTCACGCCTGTATCCCGTAGGGTTAGGCGACGATACGTGCAAACCTCTTTTGCTTCATCAACATTAACCGCCTAAGACCTTGAATAACAATAGTTTTAAATTGTTATTTTCAAGGCCAGAACTTAGGAGATTCATTAGGCGCTGCATGGTTTCGGGAAACGTTATATTTTTTTCGGAAATACGTTCTGTGTTTTTATTATGTTATAAGAAATACAAATAAAATAATTTTATTTTTGAAATACCTATGTTATATTTTTACGTACCTACTATGTAATGTTCCATGTTAGTATGTAGTCAAATAAAGTTTATTACGATCTTCCCAGTACCGGCTTAAGCTTACCACCAGTAAGGCTGCTCGTTTGGCACCACGCGGGTTACCCAAACGAGGGTGAATCAGCGGATGCGATTAGCTTCAACATCCTGCAAGCCACTTGTCTTTACATATACAGGGTTATTTTTAAAATGTACAATAAAATTCCTGACAAATCTCGGGGTTATGTTAGCGTTTGCGCATCTTTAGTTTTAAGAGATTTTTCAAATCAAAATATTAATATGTACACAACGCAAAAATAAATAAAAATATCAAGTTTTAAATAATAACGTAATGAAATAATTTTTATTTTCAATGTCACAGCCACCGTTTGGTTTAATGTATTGTTTTAAGCTACATATTAAATAATAAAAGTAGAAAAGCCGCTAAGGGCTTAGCTCAACATCATAATTTTTTCTTGTTACATATTTAAAATGGAATATGTAACAAGAAAAAATTATGATGTTGAGCACAAGTGTTGTAAATGACAAAATCTAATCGACGCATTATACTATAACCCTGTATACTAAACGATTTATTCACCTTGGTCTTAATACAAGAATCCCTTCTGAACAGGCGTGATTATGTAATATATGTATTTATGTACCAGACAATTTGTAACTCCTACTTAAAAACATAGATACGGACTTATTTATATTTATTTTTTTGAAATAATTATTGAATTACCTCATAGATACTTGCTACGCCTCTGCCACTACGATAACTCGTAGTGCGTAGCTACGCTGCTACGCGCCAGATTGATCTTAGCAATGACAAATTTTTTAATTCTGTCATCATCATCATCATCAGCCATTCTTACGCCCACTGCAGGACATAGGCCTCCCTCACGGTTTTCCCTAACCAAAAAGGGTTTTGCCATAATCGCCACACTTGGCAGGCGGGTTGGCGATCGCAGTATGCGGTTGGAATCTCAGAAAGTCGCCGCTGCCCGTCTCCTGGTAGTTTATTTCCTTAGTCGCCTTCTACGACATCCACGGAGTGAAATGGAGTGACGCTGTTCTTAATCCGGCACCACACGGATTTGATTTCAGTATTTTAGAACAATTCTGCCACGTTCGAACAATTTTAACTAGGGAAACATAATCCAATCGTTTCGCGAGAGACTACATATGTTCACAATTTTGGCTTTCGGAACAAAATAATACTCTGTAGCAAACGTCACAGGCATTAGCGGCAGAAATATTTCTAGCTGTAAATTTTTAATTCCTGTTTGTGTTTTCCTAGTATAATTACTACTGCGTTGGCGTGCAAGCCTTACAAATTTATGTTTCTACCATATCGATAAATGAATTTCAATTGTATTCCGATACAAATAAGGATGCTTTATAAAACAGTCAGCAGCACACACAAGTTTGCGTTTAGCGGGTTGACATTATTATTCGTGTGCTGTATTGACTGAGGAAATTGTGCTTTATGTCCAAAGAGAAATGGATACGGCTTTGGATTTTAGTATTCAAATAAGTTGGTAAATTGGTTGGAAATTTACGCGTGCATTTACAGAATAAGGAACATGGACTCTACAGCAGAAGTAAAACGGTCGTGATTCTAATAGCACAAATAAGTTGGTTTTATTATTGCATGTCCGTAATTACCTGGCTAATGACAATTCTGAAAGCGTCCGTATGTTATCAGTTTGTTTACTGGAATTCCACACAATGCAATGTCAATTACATTGCATTGTGTTTTTGTCTGTTATAAGTTCTATTTTTGTTATTGAATTCTTTATGGCACACGAAACAAAGTTATGAACAAAAGCGCACTTAATGTTAGATAGCATGCTCAACCTCAGATCTTAAGATAAATTTGATAGAATATAAAAATAAAAATGGTGACGATCAGTCCAGCAGGAAGCAATCAATATCGGGACAAATATGGAGCAGCTTGAATAGAATAAATAAAAATAAATAAATCTGAAAACGTCAGTATAAAATAGCAACTAATTGACCGTTTAGTACATTATTTATCTTTGACGATGACGCCAAAGTGGTTCTGCCTATCCCTCCGGCATATAGGCGTGAGTTTATGTAACTTCTTGTTTGTCATCTTTGCAACTGGATGACAGGGTCGTTTGTAGTTTATACTTTTCTACTGCAAAGTACAGTTTATACGGAACCCTCCGACTCGCAACTCCAACTCTCACTTTGTAACCAATATCCGTTTAGAATAGAGGCCATCGCAAAGGCAGAACAAAAGGAACACGCATACGATGCGTTGATTGAAATCGACCGGGCGTCATCTCTCTGAACCGAACTCAGGTGACAAAAACGAAAAAACGGCGAAAAAAAAACATTAAAAAAGTAATAAAACGTCTAACATGAATGGTTTTCAAGCGCCCTACTCGGGATCAATGTTTAACAGGGTTTATTTTCAGCACGTGAAGGTCTCTATTATTCTCTAAACTAAGATTTGTACCTAAAATTTCTTAATCTTAATTAATTAATTAAATGAAACAGTGGAAATACCCACATCATGGCCTTTCACAGCAAAGACAAGGAAGTCGCAAAACAAGTCTTTAAATATTTTGTTCGCATTTGTGTCAAATTAACATTGTTTAAAATTTACATACGCACAAGTAATAATAAAATGCTCAGAAAATATAGCCAAAAACAAATGCACGTCGAATTGATAACCTCCTGCATTTTTGAAGTCGAAGTCAATAGCAAAGGATTGTAGCATTAGGATGGAGTTTTATATTTGGCAAACACAGACAAGATTTTTTGACAATAGATACAGATTTATAGAATGTTCTTTATTTATCGTCGTGAATTTTATCTAATGAATAATCACGAGAAGACCCATTTAATATGTAACTATTTAATACACAAATGAAGAAATATGACGTTAGGAAATGTGATTGTCTGAGGTGTCCACATACTTCAGTGAATGAAATTGCTAATCCGCGATGGGCACGTCTCTTTCGGCATGTGTTCTGCAGTGGGACGTATCTAGGCTACATAAAAAATTATAACTGTGATAAATTATTTATTTATTTATATATTTTATTGACACAGCCAACAGGTATTAAGCACAAAAATACAGAGTTCGTATACTAATGTGGTTCTTGTCTAGCCTAATACCCAATAATAGGCGTGCAACAGCATTCAATACGCGACGCGACCCTTGAACAAAATGAAAATTTTGAAAATAAAAATGAAAATTAAAGTGAAAATGTATTTCTTACCGGTTCAGGATTACAGAAACCATAAGTTTACTAAACTTATTAACTATTACACACAATAGGCTATTTTTTAAACCAAGAAAAATTTATTTCGCCATAAGTGAGATTGTAAAGCATTATAAGAAACAGTCCTAAACTCAGATATTTAGCGATACATTTACTACTGCGGTCTCACACTAGGCAAGCAATGAACAACAAATATTTCACTCCAGTTTCCAAATTGAGAATTTCAATAAATTATAAGTATCGACTTTTTTCAAAAATATGAAGAAAAATAACCATTTATTCCACCATTTACTCAGTTTACATAAGCAGCCTATTTACGTTCCACTGTAGGCCTTCTCCCAGGGAAAGATTATATGGGCTTAATCACCACGCGTGCCCACAGCGGATTAGCGATTTCAAAACTATGTGAATAGCTCAGACACTCAGGTTTCCCCACGATCTTTTCCTTCACGGTTAGCGAGTGGTATTGCTGGCGGTGGTAGCCTAGGGATAGCCTCGGAAGCGGGAGATCCAGGTTCGATTCCCAGTGCGGGCATGTTCCTAAGACTCTGTTTTCTAAGTTATATACATTTGTGAAGTTTAAATCATCACCATCAGCCATTTGACGCCCACTGCAAGACATAGGCCTTCTTCGTAGCTTTCATAACCATGAGGGGTTTTGCCATAATCGCCACGCTTGGCAAGCGGATTGGCGATCGCAGTATGCGGTTGGAATCTCAGGAAGATGCTGCTGCCCGTCTCCTGGTAATTGATTTCCTTAGTCGCCTTCTACGACATCCACGGAAGGAAATGGAGTGACGTTATTCTTAATCCGGCGACACACGGAAAAGTTTAAATAAAATTAATTAATTCAAAAGCCGGGGTACAGAGTAGTGATCCATAGCAATCTACGCGAATAGAGGTGGTTATTAAAAAGCAATCAAGTATTGAAGTGGCGCTGGTAGGTGTCGCCAGAGCTGTGGGCCTGTCAGCGATAGATTGTGTTGTGATAGGCAGCTTATGAGAACGGTGATCTGACTGAGTTTTACAAATGTAAATAGTGCAACATGTATATTTTATCTTTCCGGAATAGTGGTTCTAAATATTCCTATATTGATACAAACCATTAACATTCGTTTTGCTGTTAAATAAAAAATATATTTATTATTTGTTTATCTTTTGATGTACATACAATAAAGAATATTCTATCAATCAATTGCCAATTGTATACGGCAAAACTTAGACATGTAAGCCTTTTAATGCATTTTGTTTTCTTGTGTGTACAATAAAGTGTTCTAATCTAATCTATCGTTGTTTGTATTGATCGGCTATTCCTTACTAAATTTCAAAAAAATGGGTAGTGGTGAACTTGGTGATTGCAAGCACTCATCGCCTAAATTCTATTAATGTTTGTAGACACGAGGTCCTTGAGTAGTATGTCTGGTGTTACTTTGAGTAACAGGATACGCAATAGTTTGATTAGAGAACGTTGTGGACTGAAAGAAGATGTAGTGACTAGAATTGGGAAAGGAATGTTGCGTTGGTTTGGACATGTGGAGAGGATGAAGGAAGAAAGATTGACGAAACAAATATATCGAGCGAATGTGGGTGGAAGGGCCCGGACGACCCAGATAGGGGATGTGTTAGCAAAGGGCAAGATAAGAAGTACCCGAAACCGGCGTGCGTGCAAGCAACGACTAATGAATGTTGAGGAAGCGAAAGTGATCCGTCAGGATCGTGGCAAGTGGTAATCCCTGGTCTCTGCCTACCCCTCATTAACACTCTTGTCTGTAACTCTGAAACAGACGATGAAGGTTTGATTTCCACTGGAAAAATGGCTTCAGTTGGGGTGTATTTGCATATTTGTGATGTCCTTGCATAGTTATCCTAGTTTGGGAACGGGACAAGCGATTTTGATTTATTTATTCATTAAGTATAATGACAATTACATGAATGTGTCGACTTGATTTCGTTGAGCCTTCAAATCTATGTATTACGCACATGTATTGAACCTTATTTATTTTTACTTTTATTCTTTATCGCTCTAATTACATTTGTAAATGTACAAGGGCGTGCTTAATGCAATAAGCCTTCTCTTCCAGCAAACCTTTGGTATTGAAGAGATTAGTGACGGGTAGTGCAAGAAAAAAAGGTAAAGAACAATAACAAACTTAAATAAACACAGAGAAATACATTTGAGGCATCAATGGAATGAACAATCATACCACGTGATCCGAGACTGCGAGTTTGTCATTGTAATGCAATGCATGTACTACAAATAGAAATAAAAAAATGTTTATAACGGAATCAAGGCCCACGCCGGTGAACAATTTAAACGCTCAGGTTTTCTCACGATGTTTTACTACAAATACAAAATAAATTCTATCGGCCGCCTATCGACCGCCCATTATTAAAATCTGTCTTGTAGCTTTATTAAAACGTTGGTTACTTGTGAAGTACATGTTAGGTTCTTTTATTATTAACGCAAAGTCCACAGTTCAGAAGCTATTGTTCGAGAATTTTAACACAATATGTTCTCTGCAAGTTTTGACATCTTAAAACGTAGTGTACATAAAATAAAACACTCCTAACGCTGCTTGAAAACTTGTAGCTCACCGAAACAGAACAATATCACCCCGCTGCTGGAGTATCTACAAAGTTTAATGGCCCATATTGTTTTTAATATCAAGCAAGATATAAAGTTTAAGAACTGGCTTCATAACTTGTATAGTTTATAGGTTCCGAGCGCACCGGGAGTCAGTCGGTTTACAATGCAATTTGTGCTGATAGATACGACTATTAAAAAGCAATCAGTGGGGCGCTTCATCTGAGCTGGCCAATAGATATCGTTGCTGTCGAAGTGTGGCCATATTTGGTGTCTCTTTTCGAAGTGACACTGACTTTTTGTTAGCCATTTGAAATTACAAACACATAATATATTTTATTCATTACTAGCTGAGTCGGAAAACGTTGTTTTGTTATATTAATTAGCCTACGACCCTTTCTCAGACGTACTCTAAAAAGTTTTTTTTTTAACATTTAATTCGACTGTTTTGTCGGCGTAATTAATATGCCATATTTCAGCTCTCTAGTACTAGTTGTCTCCGTTTTAAGCCGCGGACAGACTTCGGTCAACTTAAGGACAATTTAGATTTCGGTCAACCGTTAGTCCTAAAAAAATTGTAGTCACTACTTGTTCTACTTTTCGATTTTCATAATTTATATCCAAATTTACTATTGGTAACCTTTGACTAAATTGCACTTAACTAGTTTTAGTTAAATTTCTCTCTAAATTATTATTATTTAACCAATTTCTAATCGATGTAGAGTCTGGTTTATATCATATTTATGCATCTTCTTTCCGGATTACCATAGCACAGGGTATCCCAGTTTGGGACCACGTCAAGTGATTGTAATTGTGTGGAAATAATAATTATTATTGTTGAAATTTATGTATACTGTGTCCTGTTTTCCAGATATGACTCTATTAGTTTCCATACACTTCCCCGTATGCAGTATGCTTCAAGCTTTAGCAGCAAGATAGAAATCTCTACATGATCGAAAGCCTGCATCATATCTATGTATAATGCAGATACTGGAACTTTTTTTATCCACGCATCCAAATCGTTAATGGCCAAATTAATCGTTTTGTATTGCTTAAATCCCTTTTGTTCCTTAGTCATTATATTATTATGTTCCAGATATGCGTAAATTTTTTTATACATCTATTTCTCAAAAAATTCAGCAAATGTGGGAGTAAGAGCGATTGGTCTATAAAATTCCATTTGTTGTCTATTTTCTTTTTCAACAAAGAGTTTATTATTGGGTATTTCAAACTGTTAGGCTAGATGTCTACTGCTTTTGTAAGATTAACAATGTTTTTTTTATTTTTGTAGAGACACCGTCGTATCCAACGCTGTTTGTATTCTTTAAGCATTTCATTATTCTCCAAATGTCGTATGGAATACCGAGATCCATGCACATTGACTTACAGAAATGTGAGATACGAGACTCTACTACTCGTGATTGTGTGTCAGTATTGGTTATGGAGTTAATTTTGTTAATAAAAAAGTCTTTGATATATTTATCATGAATTTGGCTCTGTCAGATTTGGTTCTCTCAGATCTGCAAAATTAAATTAAATGAAAAAACTTTATTGTAAAACGGTTACAAAAATCTGGTTACTGACTCCCAAACTAGGATTCCCTGTGCTGTGGGTAGCCAGGCGTTAATGGGATTCATGAAAAAATAATCGATTTCTTCTTGTTTTTTTTTAATTAAATGTTAGATGCGAGGGAATAGCAATCAGCCAATTCAATTAAATTCAAATATATTTATTCATTACTAGCTGACCCGCCAAACGTTGTTTTTCCATATAATTTAGCCTACGAGCTAATTCTCAGGCCGAAGTCATAAAAATCATAAAGATCCGTGAAGCCGTTTCGGAGAAAATCGGTAACAAACACTGTGACACGAGATTTTAATATATTAGTATTAGACAATAAAAACAAAATGTTTTCTTAATGAACGTCACAGTGGTTAGTTTTTTATGTGGAGAAAAAAATAGCGAAGAAACTCCTTTTTTAAGTTCTATCTTAATTAACTGAGTTTTTGAACTTAAAAATGAATTAAAAGCCTCAAGGGGTTTTCCCTAACGAATGATTCGGATGAAAATACCGTGTTTGTGTTCACTCCGGCGGGGATATTGCAGCAGATATGATATTAGAACAGCCTGGAGGACGAATGGCCCTGTGATTAAAACCATAGCCTTTTATGATCGAACTGCTATCGTGCGGAAAGCTGATAGCCTATTTATCACGCTGTAAAATCCATTTTCAATCTGAGTCCTCGTACATTGAATCCTTGTTTTCGCTAGGGCTTTTGAACGTACCCACCCCGGGTTTGTAATTTGAAGCGCTGAGGTATGTGAACATCTCAGCCACTCGTTTTTCCTCAAGACGTTTTCCTTCAGCGGTAGCAAGTGGTATTGCTACTAAAAACTCACGTAACTTTCACGGATCGGACCTGCGACCTCTCGAATGTGAGGCATGTGTTCACCAACCGCGCTACCGTGGCTCAGGAAATAAAATCAGGTACCCGCCGGGATTTAAACCCGTGTTGAAGTGGAGTCCTGGAGTGTGTTGTGCACTCACTCCAGGACTCCACATGAACGTTCATTAAGTTTTAATTTAGTTTCTATGAGTTGTGTCACATATTATTGCTGTAAAATAATTCATGTACTCTTCATGAATTACTCAATACACGCCCTCACCTTAAACTTACTCATAATAAAGTACTTAGTGAGATATATTTTTGGATGCATGCCTAGTACATAATTATATCATCTAAGTTTAGAATAAGTGGCATGTTTCTGTAATATCTCCGTATTAAATAAATAAATAATTAGACGTCGCCACCGTTCTCGAAAACCATTTAGTTAGTGTAACATGATTTTATGTGGATAAACAAAGTAAACCGTGAGCAATTGAATCAAAAACAGGCCTACAAACAGATTTCCTCGTGATTAATGACCGTGAAGTGGTTTATTTGCATACCGTTACCCTAAGGCCCTGGCCACATAGGGACCATCTATAAAGTACGTCACACGTTAAAGGGGGGAAGGCGGTCGACAAAGTGTGACATTGTGTGACAAGAGGTGAGAGGGGTCCCTAGTTTCGTGACGTCACATTTATAAACCGGCCAAGTGCGAGTCGGACTCGCGCACGAATGATTCCGTGCTATTATCTGTACAACATTAGACAAAGATCTAATTTGAGAACAGCGCCATCTATAGGAACCAACAAGAAGCGTTTAACATTGACATTTAATGACATGATATCGGCGCTGTAAAAGTTACATAGATGGCCGCTAGATGGCGAGCGCTGTCTTGAGACAATGTTTGTTGTATGAGAGCCCCCTTAAATATTTATTTTATTCTGTTTTTAGTATTTGTTGTTATAGCGGCAAGAGAAATACATTATCTGTGAAAATTTCAACAGCCTAGCTATCACGGTTCATGACATAGACGGACAGTAAATTCGTAGTAATAGGGTCCCGTTTGGCACCGTTCGTGTACGGAAACCTAAAAAGTATGATTAATAATTTTTTGTTTTGTTAATTTTTTCAAATGTCTCATAATGATGTTGATAATATAAAAAAATATATTGAAACGGATATAAAACTAATTTCGGAACTACTGTTTTAATTTAATAATAATGTTTAGTGTTTGTTTTTAAATATTTTTATTTAATAATTTGTAGGTGTAAAATTGCACAATATCTGACGTCACACTAGAGACGGGGGGTTTCATAAATGTGACTGACTGTGACAAGGACCAGGGAGGGTTCAAAAATCATGAAATTAGTGTGACATACTTTATAGACGATCCCATAGAAGGGAAGTAGGGCGAGGGCGCGGAAAAGACGCGATGCGTTGTATAGCGTTCGTACACTCGCCCCGTCTCTTCTGTGTAGACTTCGTCCTGCCCCTTCAGTACATTTTGTATGAAAGTGAATTGGAAAGACGACGCGTCTTTTCCGAGCCCTCGCGCCACGTCCCTTCTGTGTGACTCAGGCCTAAAACATCGTTGCATCATCCTTTTGAACCCAGCAACCCTTTCACGACTCGTTAACTTAATTTAAAGTTCATATTGTGTGCTTCAGGCTTCACGCAACGACGGTGACAATGAAATTAATAGTTTTAACTCGGTTTAACTTACTCCATTGATGTCGCGTCTTCACAATGGAAGAAGTTCTGGCTAGAGATGGGTATACTATTGCATACTAGGTAATCAGTGGTTCTAGGTAGAACCGTTCTCGTTATGGGAAAATAATAGTTCTCAATAAATACACGAGTAGGGGAGCGAGGGGCTTGTTGTAACAGTTTTCATTAAAACTAATATATCTTGAAATCTATCGATTAATTTTCTACTAAATAAAGATAGATGAATACTGTAACTCTTCCTCTACCAAATCAAGGAAAAATAATACCATAACTATTGGTCATTATTTTACAATCAATTATTTTCTAGAAGAAGTGCGGTGTTACAACTTACCTCGTGCTTGGGGCAAGTTGTAACATCTACCGGGGCAAGTAGTAACGACAAAAAAAAACGACAATATTACCTCTAATCATTTATTCTTTGTTTTTTTTTAAATTGACATCTTTCTAAAGTAAGTATTACGTAATTCTTATCAAAAATCAACTCAAATACAATCAACATCTGGTGGGTTTCATTATAATTAAATTCAGTCTTCATCTGAGTTACAATTAATACAAATAAAAGATATAATGTCTCCTGTAACACATCCTACATGTGCCCACATCTTACAAATGATACACTCTATCCAATCTTTGTAATAATCTTTCATACTCTTTGTAACACGTTACAACAAGCCCCGGGATTTTGTTACAACTAACCCTATGGTATGATTTTCAACATTTATCAAGATAACTATTTAAACAATTTAGCAATCAAAAAAACTGTTACACACTATCAGAGATAGATAAATTTGAATGGAAATAAGATATAGAAAATTTGAAATTAGTCGATATTAAATACGCAAACCGAAATTTTACGACAGTACAATTTTATATTACCTGGCAGAAATGAAGCACGTGCACACTTCCGCTCACTGCGCCGGCCGGCGGGACATTGGCTATGGCAACATGATGCGGCGTGGTTTATAGGTTAAATCGAGTCAAAGAAATACGTTAATAGCGTTTAAGATCCTAGTGAAAAGGGCCTGTTACTACTTACCCCTGTTACAACAAGCCCCTCGCTCCCCTACATATATTAACTCACGCCAGTTTTCCACAGGAGTGAGCAGAGACCAAGGCTCGCCACTTGCCACGACTATGGCAATTTATTTCGCTTCATCAGTATTGATAAAAAATAACTAATAATAATGTTAAAAACAAGCGGTTGTTACTTTTAAATGTCTGATTATTGATAACGTTTTGATATAGATAATGTCTAGTTATGTAAAGGGTGAAGGTTAAATATCGGGAACGAAATGAAACTACGGAATTATGAATAAGCACGCACACGTAACCTAATCTCAGAACATTCTGGGTCCGTTTTTTTCTGGCATTTTATCCCACCAAAGGTTAGAGCGAGAGACTGCTTAAAAGGCAATGAGCCTATCTCTGTTTTATCATCATCATCATCAGCCATTTGACGCCCACTGCAGGACATAGGCCTCCTTCGTGGTTTTCATAACCATGAGGGGTTTTGCCATAATCGTCACGCTTGGCAGGCGGCTTGGCGATCGCAGTATGCTGTTGTTATCTCAGGAAGACGCGGCTGCCCGTCTCCTGGTAATTGATTTCCTTAGTCGCCTTCTACGACATCCACGGAAGGAAATGGAGTGACGTTCTTAATCCGGCACCACACGGAAATATATTTATATTTAACTCTAATAGAGGTAAGAGCAAGTTAGACGTTACGATTATGTATGATGAGTATTATAGTAAATAATACCCTGTATAATGATAACTCATACGTTCTTCTATTATCTAATACTAAGTATAAATAACTGCTCTGTTACGCTTCATCTCTAGTAGTTTCCACAATCTTTGGTAGTAGCAAGTGTTAAACTAAACACAATAGGGTAGTTTCGAGGTAGTAACAAAAGGTGCCCGAAACCGGCGTTAACCAAAAAAGATTTGTCAGGATCGTGGCACGTGGCAGGCCCTGGTCTCTGGCAACCCCTTGGGGACACTGGCGTAATTTTGTTAATAAATAGCCACCGAAAACAAAAAAATACAACACAAAGTCACTCCGGAATCGATCCCAGGTTTCACTATTTCAACGATTTTAGATGAATGTAATTGAATGTAGTATATATTTTAAAATGTCTATTTTTGACTCTTTAGCCGCTTTTACGTTAGGTTATGTTTGCCGAGCGTTTGTATTTCTAAGGACATTTAATTACAATTCAAAGTTGCCACCTATTTTTTGTATCAACACCAACAGTTCGGTACCGAGCTGGAGTTTATTTGAGGCGTACACGTGTACGTCTTTGCGGGAAGAAATATGCGGGAAAAGACAGCCATCCCATCGAAATACAATCAATAGTAATAATGGGCGGCGCCAACCAAGCCGGAGGTCGTGGGTTGGATTCCCACTGTGGGCCGCCGAACATTTGTACCAATGGCCTCAGTCTGGGTGTATTTCCATGTGTCCTAGCCCGGTTACCACAACACAGAGTATCCTAGTTTGGGACCAGAACAAGTGATTGTGTAAATGGATTTAATTATTATTATTATAAAAACTTTACTTACCGTCGGTGCGCCGACCAAATGTGATAAGTGCATTTATTCAACTGTACAGGAGACGCAAAAAACTTAGTTTCTGAAATCCTGTAATGGTTATAAAATATCCTTGAATAAGGAAAGCTAACAAAAAAAACTAACTTTTATCGGCTTAAAAAAATAAACTGATTGTTATTGTCAATTTAGGCTAATATTTTTTTTTTATATTTGTGCACATATCAGTTTTGGTTTTGGACTTCCAAAATAGGTATGTATGGACTATGCACTTATAAGTTATTATTGTTCCTTAATTGAAACAAACATGGGCCTTTATTATGTGCATAATTAGAGGAACCTAAGTTATTTGGTATTTGATTAAGAATTAAAACAACATAATCATAATGAATATATTTATTATATGAAATAACCAAAATATGTTTGTAAATTACAACAAAATTTCACAGTCTGTGACAAAATTTCACTTATTTCTAATCAGTTACTGTGACAATAGTTAACAAAATTGTACTCTATTCTAATCAGTCATTATGAAGTTTACGAGTAAGTAATTGAACGAGATCACAAACTTGTATACTTGGTGTTTATTAATAAACTTGTTATTATTGTTAATATAGTTCAACCAATAAACAATGGTGGTATCATTGAAGTTGTTACAAGTAAAATAAAATAAAAATAAATTTGCTTAAAATTATTATACCAGAATTAATCACAATTATTTACTAATTAAAACTAATATGTATTGTTTGTGTGTGTGCACGCCCGTATGTGTGTATGTGTAGGATTAAATCAAGTATAATAAATAATATCGCTGTCCTATAGGAATAGGTTTTTTTTTTCGATAATAAACAACCGCCCGTTTTTCGAGTGAACTCGTTGGAGTTCATTCCAGAGGACAGACAAAGAATTATTTTCACAACAGTCTTGTTTAGACGCTATTTCCAGAACGTTTTGCAGAGGTGCCTAGGCTCAAACATTGAGGTCAACACAATATGGAGGTGGCCTTTACGTGACACATTTTGTCTCCTTTGAAACGAACGGAGGCCGGTATTGTCACCAAATGTTGGTTCTGCAGAACCAACCTCACTCCGGCGACATACGAATGTAGACCTTCTTATTCGATATTCGTACTTGTGTAACACGCGATAAGAGATGTTTTATGGAGAAGCTATTTATTACCAGTAGCCGAACTGAATTGAACGTGTATCGGTCACGATTCTCCGACATTCAATTCGAAAACTATTCAACTTGTTCCATTGACATCATTTTCCACTTATTGACCGATATTATGGTAATGATATTATGGTCGTGGCAAGTGGCGGTTCCTAGTCTCTGTCTACCCCTCTGGGATGCAGGCGTGAGTTTATGTATGTATGTGTATGTATTATGGTAATGATGGTAAAGCGGTGGTAGTGTAATAGTGATGGAACGCTTGCCACGTGAGTCGTGGTTTTTTATGATCGTGGCGAATTGCAAACCCTGGTTTCTGTCTGTCCCTCCGGGATACAGGCCTATGTACGAATGTGGGTAATCAAGTGATTCTGTCGTATGGTGTTTTTAAATATTTATTTAAGTGCGAAAATCTTAGGCCTAACTCACGAATCGTGTTGTCTCCAGGTTAAACTACGCGCTGGTGGGTCTGCGGCCATGGTGGTGGCACGCGTGCAACGTGGCACTCCACGCGGCGTGCTGTGCGTTGGTCGCGCGCGCCTGCGTCACGGTGGCGCGGATGCAGCGGCCTTTCGCGGCGCTCGCGGCGCTACTGTTTGCTGTGCACCCTGTACATACTGAGGCGGTAAGTCCTAAAGCTACACAATTTCAAAGTCCGAAGCTGCCGCGGAAATTAGAGGCATGATTGTAGCTCTATACGTATTGATGTAGGGTTGCCTAGGTTACGTAGTGCAATGTGGCGCTCCACGCGGCGTGCTGTGCGCTGGTCGCGCGCGCCTGCGTCACGGTGGCGCGGATGCAGCGGCCTTTCGCGGCGCTCGCGGCGTTATTGTTTGCTGTGCATCCTGTGTATGGGTAGCCTAGTGGGTAGAACAGCGGACTCCGAAGCGAGAGACCCGGGTTCGATCCCAAGTGCGGGCATGTACCTATGGCGTTCATTTACCTACCTCAGCACTTGAACTTCACAATCACATGCGTGGTGATTATTAAGCCCATACTCTCTCTCTCTCTCTCTCTCTCTAAGAGAAGGCCTGTGCTCAATAGTGGGGCGTATATAGGCTGCATCATGGTAATTAGGATAAATAAATGTTTGCTTGTCAACAGGTTGCAGGAGTAGTGGGCAGAGCCGACGTGCTTGCTTGTATTTTCTTCCTATCTTCACTTTTAGTATATCACAGGTGAGTTATAGACAAGGTTTACTATTAGTTATACGTTTATATAGTTATACGTTTCCGTGTGGCAACGGATTAAGTTTCCGTGTGGCGCCGGATTAAGAACAGCATCACTCCATTTCCTTCCGTGGATGTCGTAGAAAGCGACTAAGGAAATACATTACCAGGAGACGGGCAGCAGCGTCTTCCTGAAACTCATGGTTATGAAAACTACGAAGGAGGCCTATGTCCTGCAATGGGCATCAAATGGCTGATGTGGATGATGATGATGACTGTTTTTCACAATGAAAAGAACATTCCCTCAAAATACGTGAGCCATAAGGCTAAATGCGATCATATAAAGAATAAAATCTTACAGTCACTGAATAAAATTAAAACAATTTGGACAATAATAAATAGAGAAACGGGTAAAACAAAATTGGGAGACCGAGATATTTCGCTTAAGATTGATGACAAAATAATAACGACAAATGAAGATATCGCTGCAGCATTTGAACAGTTCTTCACTAATGTTCCAATCGTGACTACATCTCCGTTAGACTCGTCACCTGATCGTGCAGCAACATTACTAAAAGACCATGTCTCCTCGTGCGAACACGATTTCTCATTTAATTACATTGAGCCCCATAACGTTCTTAAAAAATTTAAATTATTGAATCTTAAAAAAACGGAGGACTTGTGGGGTATGTCAGTAAAAATTGTTAGTTCAGTGATCCATGTCCTAGCTTTACCGTTAGCAAAAATTTTCAATAAATGTGTAGATGAGGGAGTATTTCCGGACCTCATGAAATATAGTAGACTAGTACCCTTATTTAAGAGCGGTGATAAACACGATCCAACCAATTTTAGGCCCGTCTCAGTACTACCAGTATTGAGTAAAATATTTGAGAAGATCATCTTAGATCAATTACTTACGCATTTCAATAATTACCAACTCTTTCATAGCCAGCAATTTGGTTTTACTAAAGGGCGGAATACAACAGACGCCGGAGTTATGTTACTTAAACATATTTTCAGCGCGTGGGAGGATCGCAAGGATGCAGTAGGCATATTTTGTGATTTATCAAAAGCATTTGATTGTGTAGACCACGAAACGCTACTGCTAAAGTTAAAACACTACGGAATAAAGGGTGCAGGTTTAGATCTTTTAAGATCGTATTTAGAAGGAAGGGTCCAAAAAGCAGACGTAAATCGTATTAAATCCTCGGGTTCACTTGTAAAAATAGGAGTCCCGCAGGGATCTATCTTAGGGCCGCTCCTTTTCCTAGTCTATATAAATGATTTACCGTTTATGGTACAAAAAATGTCTGAGATAGTGTTATTTGCTGATGACACGTCACTTATTTTTAAAATAAGGAGACAAGAAAATAATCTTGACGATGCAAATAATGCTCTCTCGCAAGTACTAGATTGGTTCACAGCAAATAATCTGCTGCTAAATTCTAAAAAGACGAAATGTATAAAGTTTTCCTTACCTAACGTACGAGTAGTTGAGAACAACATAGTAATTGGACATGAAAAACTAGAATTTGTAGATGATACTGTATTTCTGGGCATCACCATCGATCCAAAACTACAATGGGGTCCACATATTGTAAAATTAGCACACAGACTTAGCTCTGCAGCATATGCAGTGAAAAGAATTAGGGAACTCACTGACGTTGCAACTGCTAGGCTTGTTTATTTTAGTTACTTCCATAGTATTATGTCCTACGGTATACTACTATGGGGCCGGGCAGCAGACATTGAGACTATCTTCATCTTGCAGAAGAGAGCCATCCGATTTATTTACAAGTTAGGTAGTAGGGATTCGCTAAGAGATTTCTTCAAAGAAACCAACATCTTAACAGTTGCATGTCAATACATTTATGAAAATATTATGTACGTTAGAAAAAATATCAAAGACTTCGAAAATGTTGGTGGCCACCATAATGTTAATACTAGAAATAAACATAAATTGTCATTTCCACTATTTAGACTTGCAAAAGTTTACACATCCTTTATGGGGCACTGTATAAGGTTCTACAACAAAATTCCTCAAGATATATTAGAGTTACCTCCAACGCGATTTAAAAAATGTGTTAAGCACATTCTGTGCAAAAAGGCTTACTATAACATCAAGGATTATTTAGAAGACAAAGATGTTTGGCATTAAACAGTAGATTAATATTATTTAAAGGACGATTGTGACTAGTGTTCAACACATTCATGACTAATATTTTAAGTTGAAAACTCTGTTAATTAAGTTAAAACGTGTTTTGAAAAGAATAAATGTGGAGTTTCTTTGTTAGCTTCTTCTCCACATAATCCATTAATTGTGAAACTAACAACTTTGACGTTCATTAAGTAAACATTCTGTTTTTACAATGAATAAAAATATTTGAATTGAATTGAATTGAATTGAATTACGGTGACCGAATTCTGAGTCACCCTATAGTAGTGGGTAATTTAGTAGTTTTCTTTATTAGGAAAAGGAAAGTAAAGAGAGGAAAGTACATATACAAGGGCGTGCTTTGTGAGAGATTTGATTTCAACAAACCTTGTACCCGCTAACCTTAAAAGTGTTTAAGGTTTATTTTAGTTTGTATCATTGCGTCCGCACGTTGCCGAATCGTTGTAACGTGAACACACTTTGAGAAAGGATTTTTGTTCTAGTTGACTCAGGGCCATAATTTGTTCCAGGCCTACAAGCAACAAGAAGTGCGTTTGGCTGAGTATAGTACTGGGAGCGTTGAGTATGCTGGCCAAGGAGACTGGAGTCACGATACTGCTGCTCAACCTGGCTTATGACTTCTACAGATGTTGGCCACTCGTTAAAAGGTAAACAGATTCTTTTAAACACGATTCGATTACCTTTACTTGTGTGTAACTGACAAACTTAGGGCCGGTTTCTGAATTGAGAATTTCACTGAGTAAATACTTAAGTAACGTTCTGTCACGCTCTTTTCTGAAAAATTTGAAGGGACAGCACTACAGTTAATCATTTATTTAGCGAAATTCTCAATTCAGAAACAGGCCACTAGTAACTATGTGGTCAACAAATCTACGAATTCAGTTTAAGCCTTCTAAATTTGGTTCGTTATAATATTAATACTTTATTTATTAAACGGGCGTGCGGCACGACACCGGGAAGCTTGGAAAACCATGCGGAAGGCCTATGTTCTGCAGTGGGCGTCAAATAAGTGTTGAGGACGATGATGGTGATTCATTAAACACATCAAAAGATGTCGGAGCCCGGTTTTAAGCCGATATCGGCGACATAAGTAGCCCCACTACCACTTCCTGACCGTGAAGGAAAACATCGTGAGGATAACAGAGTGCCTGAGGTGTTCAGATACGGCAGTGTTTGAAATTGCCGCCCACGGTAGGCCAATTCCTAGGACATTTAATAATAATACTCCCACATAACACAATCACTCGTTGTTGTCCCAAACTAGGATACCCAGGCTGGCCAGGCAACGATTTTTCATATTCCCGTTGACGTTGCAAAATTGGGGAGGCATTCGGGACGTTCAGTGCTAAATCAAATCAATTTTTTTTATTTAAAGAAGCACAGAAACTGCGACCTAAATGAACGTTACAAGTGAAACTAGGTGTCTATTTTAAAATCTAGATAATTTTGGATTAAACGCATAAGCAGTCGGCATCAAACAGTTTCCTGGTACAATAAAGAATATTCTTATCTTATCTTATCTTATCTTACGCGTATTCTATACAAAGAGTAGCTTTACTGTATGGTACCCGGCTGCCTTTGATATGCCTCACTCACTTTGTTCTCTTCACGATTGTTTTGTTTTAACACTGTTTTGTTGACGTTCGTGTCTTTTGTTTGTATACCTTTATGTTTACTTTGTGTTTCTGTGACAATTTAAATAAATATCCTCTTTCTTTCTTTCTTTTTTTCTCTTTCTTTCTTTAGTTTCCTTAATCACGCTAGCAACGTTTGTTTCAGAGTTGGCTTAAATAGTACGATCTATGTTTTTTTTTTATTTTATTAATTTGCTCAGCCGAAAGGATAATACATTATGCATTACGACTTAGCACTAGTACAAATTGATAATATATAATACGCTATTTGACAGGTTTCTAAAAACCATCTCAGATTCTATGTTGTTGTTCATTGAGTGCACAGAAAGTGGTAATTTTAAATTATTTCGTGTATTTCTTCAAAAAAAAACCCCCAGTTATATATAAAATAAGTTTGAAAATAAGGCGCCAAAACTCTGTCGTGGGCAATATGGCGTCGCACAGGAATCAGTGACGTCAGTGGTCAGTAAGTAAAAAAACGTCAACTCAACGTCAACTGGTTTTTTGATAAATGATCCCTATTTTTTTAGTTAAAATGCCTTAAATCGGTTTTAAAACTCATAATTTGTACGAATACTTTCAAATAGCCTATTACAGGCAGATACGCCTCTTACTATTAAGGGGTAGCTGAGTAACACTAACGAAGTGGTGGTAGCCTAGTGGGTAGAATCTCGGACTCGCAAGTGGGAGACCCAGGTTCGATCCCCGGTGCGGGCATGTACCTATGACTTGGTTTTCTAAGTTATGTACATTTGTGAAGTTATAGTAGCAATACCACTCGCTAACGGTGAAGGAAAACATCGTGAGGAAACCTGAGTGTCTGAGCTATTCACATACCTCAGCGCTTGAAATCGCCAATCCGCGGTGGGCACGCGTGGTGATTAAGCCCATACTCTCTCTACCTGAGAGAAGGCCTGTGCCCTACAGTGGGACGCATATAGGCTGCTTATGAGTAACACTAGCCCATCAAGGGAAAAAAATATAAGATAAGTTTATTGTACACTGAAAAAAAAAACGACAAACACAAAATATTTACAAAGGTACATAGTACAATTGGAGGCATTATTGCTAAAAGCAATTTCTTCCAGACAACTTACGATGGAAAGTTGCTAAATGAAATTAGAAAGACAGGTAGCCGGTGCAAATTTGAATATTGATACATACTTATACTTAATAACAATACACTTACCTACCTGCTATACATACATTTACATTATCAGCCTATATACGTCCCACTGTAGAGCACAGGCCTTCTCCCAGAGAGAGAGAGTATGGGCTTAATCACCACGCATGCCAACCGCAGATTTTCGATTCAAGCGCTGAAGTATGTGAATATCTCAGATACTCAGGTTTGCTCACGATGTTTTCCTTCACCGGTAGCGAGTGGTAGTGCTACCATAACTTCACAAATTACATAACTTAGAAAACAAAGTCATAGGTGCGAGTACATGCCCGCACTGGGAATCGAACCTGGGTCTCTCGCTACCGAGTCCAATGTTCTACCCACTAGGCTACCACCGCTTCGGCGTACATACTTCAGTGATTAAAGCTTTCGCAAAGACATTAATCAATAATTCAGCAGAGACAATAATTAATAAACATCCTAATACTTAATAACAATACCCTTACATACCTATACATACACACCATACAATATTTTATTATTATTTATTTCTTTATTTATTATTATTTATTTCTTTATTTGCAGTCGACATGATCGAGTAATTTGTTATAAAGCAACCTTCTTATTACGGTCTGAGAATAAAACTGGTTACAGAAAACTGTGCAATTAAATTGCGATTCCTTTGGCATTTGAGTAATTGAAGCGCACATGTGTCATAATCGGATCTCTACAAAAACTGCATTACAAACATTAACATGAACTCAAGCATGTATCCCGGAGGGGTAAGCAAAGACCAGGCATGGCCACTTGCTACGATCGTGCCAAACCTTTTTTGCTTCGACAACATTCGGTTAAGAAGAAAAGAAATAGTTTTAAAAGTCTACTTTAGTTAAGGTTTAACCTTAACTAATTTATGCTGGGTACACAAGTTTGGGGTCATAGGTTAGGTTTGATCCATAATGTATGTTGAATTTGGTAAATGTGTTTTTTAAATAAAATATAAATCAAAATTCATTAGGCGCTGAACGCACGCTTTTTTCGGATACTTTGTATCTTGTATCTTGTCCTTTGCTAAAAGGACCTCAGAATCTAGTCCTCCTCAACCGTAACGTATGGTTTGGTCGGCAAAACTCTTAAAGTTCAATGCATATTGTTGATAACATTCAAACAAATTCACTGCCTCGTCGGCCTAGCGGTGTCACGTCTGATTACCATGCCGGAGGCCATGGTTCGATTCCCACTGGAGGCCGCCATACATTTGTACAAATGGCCTCAGTCTGGGTGTATTTGGTACGGCACGGAGTATCCTAGTTTTGGACTTAGACAAGTGATTGTTTTGTATGTAAATTGCTTTACTATTACGTCCCGTGGGGTGAATGATCCCTTGGGTAAAACGTTCTTGCTTGGCGAACATTGACCGGCCAACATAATCACTCGGTCGTTTTATCTATACCTGTCATGTAAATGTCTCGCGTATAAATCTCGATTGCGGGCAATATACCCACGGATTTTGCAATTGGATTTAAACGATTCAGTGAACGTCTATAAAATTCAAAGTGGACAAACATAATCGTCGGGGGATTCCCTGTTTCTGTTTACTTAATAGATACAAGTACAGAGCTGAGATGTAATTTGTTGAGAAGTATCCTTTTTTTAACAGAATCTAGGACCGGATTTCTAACTAGGGTATACCATATAATAGGATAAAATAGGTGCTATAGAAATCAAACACTGATGTCCATCATGAACATAGCAAAACATGACTTAGCTATTTGTTCAAAACAAAAGAACGGTGGCTTCCAGCGGGATTCGAACCCATAGCCTTGGTATTGGTTATGAAACGAATTACCGCTAGACAAACGAAAAAATAAAAAAAACGCTATTTATAAGTGACTACATGTAGTCGCTAAGTTCAAGGACAATTTATCGACAAAAAAGTGAGCAAATACAAACATCTTTATTGAGAAATACAATTTGCCACAGTATATTATGAAATACTGGCTCTCAAACTAGGGTAACTTATGGGGACAGGGCTAATCAAAGATAAATCAATGATAAATGTTGACACGTGGTTCTATTTCCAGGTCACTTAGCTCACTAAAGATCGAGAAGAAGTCGACAGGGCTATCGATACGGACCACAAAGATCGTGGTGTCGTTGGCGCTGCTCATATGCCTCCGTCTGGCTTTGCTCCAGGGGTCTTTGCCGACGTTCTCCACACAGGATAACCCAGCTGCTTTCCATCCCAGCTTCTTTGTTAGGTGAGTTCCTTTTTTTCTACCAAACAGGATGTAACAGAATCATCATATATAGCTGAAAACTGAGTTTTACTTCGAAATGGATAAAAAATACAGGACAAACTAGATTACAGGTTACCACACGTAATCACTATATACATCCGAGAATGGAAAGTTTTAATTCGAAATGGATAATCACACAGGTTGTAACGTGATCACCCTATACATCTGAAAATCGAAATGTTTACTTTGAAATTGTTAAAAAAATAAATGACAACCGAACTTTTTCCCATCCGAGCTTCTTTGTTAGGTGAGTTACGTTTTTTACCATACAAGTTGTAACGTAATTACTATATACATCTGAAAATGGAAAGTTTTACTTCGAAGTTTTTAAACAAATATAGGTAAAAAAATACAGGAAAGCCCAGCTGGGTTCTATCTGACCTTCTTTGTTAGGTGAGTTACTTGTTTTACAGTATAGGGTGTAAAAACATACCACAAACATCCGAAAGTGGGGGGTTCTACTCGTTAATATAAACAACTTTTTCTATGGACAAAACTTCGAAATCGATAAAAGAAAAAGAAATAAAATTAGTTCTACAACAACAAATATCCCAATACTATCAAGCATGTGCCCATAAGATTTGGACAGTTCTCTTATTTGTCCTGGATCCCAGGTCTTAACAAAAAATTCCACGAAACCATCCTTAAATTAATTATTTTTCAGCCCAAAATTGATTTTCGTAGTAAAGAATTATATGCCCATACGTCGTGCAGACGCCATTGTAAATTGAATATTTCGCTGATTTTCTCATGAATCCTATCAATAATCCTGGGATATTTGGGACTTTTTAAAACTGACCATATTCACAACTATATGGAACCACTGTAACGGTGCCCCTTCTCCAGCTAAGAAATAATTAATTAAATCAAACAACGTGGCAAAGTATTATCACATAGGAACGAATTGAGAACATTTTCCTGTTTTTCAAGTCGGTTCGTCAAAAAAAGGCCACTGTTCCATCATGCTTACAAATCTGCACGCGTTATCGTATTTCTTTTATGTTTGAAAAACATAGGTGTCTCATTATATATTGTAGTTTGCGATTACATTGCTGTTGAAAGATGAGGGGATTAGTATACGCTCTGAATTGAATAGTCAAGCGATTGTAGAAGGGAAGGGTTATTTATAAATGATGCACGTGTTGATATATTAATGATCCTACTGGTATTATAAATACGAAAGTTAATCTTACTACTATTATAAGTCAAATACGAAAAATTGGATGAATGGATGGTTGTCACTTAGTCAGATCGGCAGAATGGTTCTAAATAACACTTAGCACGGAGCTAGAATATAGTCTGGAATACCACATAGGCTACTTTTTATTTCAGAGAAATACGTATCAAAATTTCCACGCGAACGAAGCTGCGGGCAGCAACTAGTGTTATTATTATTATTATTATTAATTCTTTATTGAACAAAGACAGTGTACAAAAGGTGGACTTAATGCTAATGGCATTTTCTACCAGTCAACCTGCAGGAGGTACAGCAGAGGCAAAAATTGAGGTAGGCGTGCAAAAAGAAAATGATAAAGGTACTTATAAGTACCCTGTTTTGTAGGTGTCTAAGGGTTACAAACCTACAAGCAAAAATAACTAAGCTACGTTTGGGTTGAAAATATCACCACATTGAGTGCTAACAATATATATTTGTATTATTACTGAAAGTACTATTTCAAGCTGAGATTAAAGATAAAGTATATTGACAAACTTTAAAATGTTCCACCATATTTAAACAACTGAAAACACAATTTGAACTCGAAGAATTACTTCTCGCTCCGTCTGTAACAAAGAAACAAACATGAATATTACGTGCGTTGAATAACAAAATGGATATTCATTTCATAACGTTATGCATAGAGAGCAACTTTTTCTAGATACTGTCGCGTATACCTGTATTTTAAACGCGCCTCCACACTCACGCCGTGATATCCTAGATAGATTTTAAGCCGTAAACTAATGAGCAAACGTCTTATTCGTCGTTATTCACTTCATCATCATTATTCAGCCACAAGAAGTCCACTGCTGAACATAGGCCTCCTCCATGGATTTCCAAAAAGACCGGTTGGAAGCGGCCTGCATCCAGCGTCTTCCTGCCACTTGGATGAGGTCATCTGTCCATCTTGTGGCTGGTCGTCCTACGCTGCGTTTGCCGATATGTGGTCTCCATTCGAGAACTTTTCGACCCCATCGGCCATCAGTTCTGCGTGCTATTTGCCCCGCCCACTGCCACTTCAACTTACTAATTCGCTGGGCTATGTCGACGACTTTCGTTCGTCGACGGATCTCATCATTTCTGATTCGATATCGTAGAGAAATTCCGAGCATAGCCCTTCCCATAGCTCGTTATTCACTTCAATGTAATTCAAATGTTTTTATTAATTATAAAAACAAAATGTTTATTAAATGAACATTATAGTTATTAGTTTTTCAATAAATATATTAGTTATTGGAGAAGAACCTAACAAAGAAACTTCTCATATATTATTTTCGAAAATTTTTTATTTAGGTAATTAAGGGAGTTTTGAAGATAAAAAATACTACTCATTAATGTGTTGAACACTAGACACAATCGTCCTCTAAATAGGAAGAGTTCGAACTGACAAACACTGTGAGACGAGGTTTTTATATATTAAAACATGAGGCGCATGCTTTTATCTCAGAGAGGAAGAGAGACTATACGCTAAATTGCGAATGGCGATGCCAACTATTTTAAAACGCTTTCATAGCTTCAGTTGTAAGGTTACGAATCCCAAAAAAACCTGAGAGTTTTATTTAAATCAATGAAAGCTGACCCATGAAATCAACCCTCGCTTTTTGGCTTTCACACTGAATATTACTAATTTTCTACTTTTTTGTGCATTGTCGCCGAATTGCTTAGTTTTTGCAAAGCATTAAAATTTTCAATATTGTATGAATCATACTTTGCATACATGCGGATGTATTTGCATTATATTTCAAAGCCGATACAAAAAATGAATTCGGAACGAGAAACCATGTCCCACCGCTATTTACAAAACATCCTTGACTTATCCCTTGCTTATTATTTTCGATAAATCATTAACTGAGGGAAAATTTCCCAAAGCATGAAAAAAGGCAAGAATATTACTACTACGCAAAAAGGCGACAACTGTATCCTAAATTGATAGCATTGACACCAAATTAATTTTTGTACTTGTGAAATTAGCTTTTACTCTGTTTTTAATATTGAAATAAAACACAGTATTGGAGAGTGTATATAATATATCAGTCTATCATTTACCTACACCCCCATAATGGCGCCCAACGTGGGGCAATACAGATTCAGAAGTATTAGTCATTAGAAAATAAATAGTGACAGATTCGCGGTCGAGTCATGATACAGATTTTTTCAATTAACGTATAAATGGTTTATACGTGCGCGCGCGTAGACTTGAATCAACAATGAAATAAAATCGACGCGTTTATTCAATTTTCCTTGTACATGGATAACTAAATCTCGGGTCAGGATTTTCAGTTATTAGCCATAGTTATCTTTTTTAGCAAGCGAAATAACTTTGACTCTGGTCACTCTAGTCCACCGTGCTTGCTGTTTCACGGGTATTCACGGCTAGAGTGTGGAGCCAGCTCAATAAAATAGTCTGCCGGCGACATAAAAGCTGAAAAGAGATGTTAAGCAAAGATAGTGTGTCAAGAAATCTGAGATAAAATGCGCTTTATAAACGTCATTGTCAGCCACGTTTGTGCTATATGTCAGTGGGGACTCGTTAGCAAGAAAAATGTGCAAGTTTACTGTGTTTCAGATATAGGTTTTGCGTAGGAAAGTCCATTGCATTTGTGGAAATTTTAGAAGATAGCGGAAGGCTAACAGAAAATGCAGTTAACCATTGCCAATCTTGAAAAGTTTAGGGTTAAATGAATGAATAAATGCTTTTTGATTTAGATTGGAGGCAAAAAGTCCGATATACAAACATTAAGTATGTTTTACTTAATGTTTGTATATTCTGGTTAAAGTTTGGCCAGTAACTAATATTCACTCACTTCTTTTTTTGGTAATTGGACGTATTTTCATTTATAGACAATTAAGGTTCATCGTAGAGTCAATTTAATATCGAAATGTCTTTTTTCCGCCGGAAGCAAGTTCATTCAGGTTTTTTAAAGAAATTTATTATTTATACGACCGTGGTCGTATAGTATAGTACAATATAAGTCAAAACACTGAACCCCACACACTCTTATTAAGCGCAGTTAACAGTGAGTATCGTTTTAAGATAAACTTAGCCGAGCCGAACTAAACTAATTTCAGATCTCTTTGTATCCCACTCTATGGAATCTTGGTCATCAACCGCGCCGCATCGGGTGAATTTGGAATTCGGAATTTGAAAAGAACTGTGGGTAATTTTCTATGGACCCCGTACCTACTCTTGTAGCATTGTCAGGTGTTATTTTAAACTAAAATGTTAAAGACATTTATTTGAAACATTAAAAAATGAACGAACGAATGAATGAATTTGAGAAAGAAGTTACGATTAAGTACTTTATTTTTACATCAAAACGCGCGAGACGACAGCGCGAAGTGTAAATTCACAGAGGATTTTGGCATATTTTAATGTCAAATATCTTTTTTCTTGTATTACGTATGTATTTTATGTATTATATTGCCTCGTTGGTCTAGCCGTTAAGGCGTTTAGCTACCAAAACAGAGGTCGTGGGTTCGATTCCCACTGGGAGCCGCCATACGTTTGTACAAATGGCCTCAGTCTGGGTGTATTTCCATGTTTGTGACATCCTTGCCTGGTTACCATAGCACAGGGTATCCTAGTTTGGGACCAGATCAAGTGATTGTATTGTGTGGAAGTTATTATTGTTATTATTATTATTATATGTATTTTAAAAGACCTTTCTAATGGTTTAGGTCTCAAGTTGCTATTATGACTCTTGTTCCAATGACTCCCGCGCAGTCGATTATTCGGCTCGAATTCTCGGTTCTCTTTTAATATCACCCGTCTCGTTCAATCTAATGGCATTTCGTTACCGGTGCTCTTTCCACCTCCGCCTCCTCCCTCTGATATTCAACAGCACCCGTCTCTTTCAGACTGATGACTTTTTGCTACCTGGCGGCGTTCAACTGGTGGCTGCTGCTGTGTCCCTGGTCTCTGAGCCACGACTGGCAGATGGGCTCTGTCCCCCTGGTCACCAGCGCCTGGGATCCGCGAAACCTGGTCACTTGCGCCGCGTTTGGAGCGCTCCTGCTGCTATGCTATCGGTGTATTGCTGATTTAGAGGTGAGTGAGATGGGTTCTGAACTATAAATCAATCAGCCAGTACGCATCCACTTTATCTCTAAACTATGTCTTATTTGTTTTTTAAGAATACGCTTAGCTTTTTAAATCATCATCATCATCATCAGCCACTCGACGCCGACTGCAAGACACAGGCCTCCCTCATGGTTTTCCTAAGCTTCCCCATAATCGCCACGCTTGGCGGGCGGGTTGGCGATCGCAGTATGCGGTTGGAATCTCAGGAAGACGCTGCTGCCCGTATTTCCATCCCTGCCCATCTCCTGGCAACATATTTCCTTAGTCGCCTTCTACGACATCCACGGGAGGAAATGGAGTGACACTAGTCTTAATCCGGCGCCACACGGCTTTTTAAATATTCAACTGTAATTTTATTAGAGATGTATTTTGCAAAATTAATAAAGTCATCTGTATCTTTATGTCCAATCAGCCTAAAAACATACCCTACTTGAACAGGTTATAGGCCGCATCTCTTTCAAGCCAACCCATCCGGCCCCTTTGTACTCGTAAAATAAAACAAGTTAAGGTTAACGTATTTCCTTAGTCGCCTTCTACGACATCCACGGGAGGAAATGGAGTGACACTAGTCTTAATCCGGCGCCACACGGCTTTTTAAATATTCAACTGTAATTAGAGATGTATTTTGCAAAATTAATAAAGTCATCTGTATCTTTATGTCCAATCAGCCTAAAAACATACCCTACTTGAACAGGTTATAGGCCGCATCTCTTTCAAGCCAACCCATCCGGCCTCTTTGTACTCGTAAAATAAAACAAGTTAAGGTTCAAATTGTTATTTTGCGACGTGATTGCACAAAAGGATGTTCATGGATTCTTTTTTATATTCATTTTTGTATTGTCAACATTCTTTTCGAACCAATAATTAATAAAAATAAAAAAGAGTTAATTCTAGTGTTTCACCTATTCTATCACAACGCACGAGGAAAACCTATTGGACTCCTTTCTCCTACTACTACGAGATGTTTTATTATTTTGTAACGCATTGTGTACTGGAGAAAATAAAATATATTTTATTTGTTTTCTGTCACAACGATAGAGCAATAAAAACTTAAACGTTATGTGCATTTCCACACCTTTCACTACAATTACCGAGATCCAATCAACTAAGTGACACCGTAATAACTCCGTAGGTACAGCGTCACACGCCCGCAGTGATAGGTATGCTCCTGCTGGTTATACCATTCGTGCCGGCTAGCAACCTCTGCGTCACTGTGGGCTTTGTGATCGCGGAACGCGTGCTCTACATTCCCAGGTAAGCTATTTTTTATGTAGCTTATCCCACTGTAGGCACAGGCCTTCTTAGAGAGAGAGAGAGAGAGAGAGAGAGAGTATGGGCTTTATTACCATATGTGCACCCCTGAAGATAAACCTAAAATCACCCAAAAAGCTAAAGCTAGAGACCACAACGTACGTTAGTTAAACCAAATTGACCACAATAAAAGCCAGTACCCTCAAATTGGCCTTATTTTACTCGGCTTTTGTCTTAATGTAAACAATTAAGTGATTTGTCCCACGGTGTTGCGTTGGTATATTCGCGATATCTGTCAACGATTCGTTTGCGTAGGGACTGAAGCCGAATGAATTTAAATATACGTTGTTTATGTATAAGAATAATATAGGAATAATGTAAGTAACTAATATATAGAGATAGAGCTCTTTTATTTTGAATAAATAAACGTATAAAAAATTAGTGTAGGTCAGTTCCCTCCACTTTGACAAACAAACAATCAATCACCCCAAATTGACTACAATATAAGTCAGTACCCTCAAATTGACCACAATGTAAGAGTGCCCCCACACTTATTCTCTCCCAACAGCGTAGGCAGCGTGATCATTACAGCCTACGGGGTCCAGCTGATGTGGTGCTCCCGCCCAGGCGCCAGGTTATTCCTCATCATCGGTCTCGTGGTACTGGCCATCAGTGGGGCGGCGCGAACGCATCGCAGGAACGCCGATTGGCGTGACCGAGCTACGTTACTTCGGTAGGTTCTTGCTTTGCCTTAATTTCTTGTTTTCGCTTGCAATCAGTGTAAGCCTGTATTTTTTTGCCTACCCTCTTTTATGTCCCACTGCTGGACAGAGGCCTCCCCTCCTATTCATCTCTACCCAACCGCCAGAAATGTCCCTATCATATGCCAAAAAAAAATTCCACAGGTCCGCATCATACGCAACGGAAGGATCATATTAAGCGGCTTCTTTGGCGTATTACATTCACGGAATCTGCAGTATTCTGATTCCTCTAAAATTCCCTCGGCATTGCCGCTAGGTTGGTGTGGTGGCGGTATAATTTTCTATTCAGTAGGTACATCCATAGACTCTCGCCTGTATCCTAGAGGAGTAGGCATGGTCTCTGCCTGCCACTTGCCTCAATCGTGACAGATCACTTTCGCTTTCTCAACATTAACTAGTCGTTGCATCCACTTGCATCCGGTACTTTTTATCCGTAGGGTTTGATAGACTATCACACAAAGAACTTACAAGATAGAAGTGTGAAATTTGACAAGAAGCATGCCGTTTGTGCCGCATTTTCTGACATTCACAAGGGAATTGAAACCTGTATACCTAAACTTTTATCCCGTTGACCAACAATCATAAAATTTGGCAAGGGTAAGGTCTTATGACACGAGTAAAGGAAAAAAAATCCGAATAACGTTTACGTGTAATTATTTCAAATTAAAAAAAATATTGCAATCTTCTCGTTGCAGACGGGTTTGTATGGGAATGTTAAATGACATTTCGTAAATATGAATTTGGGAGAATAAATAGTACAACATTGTTGGAAAGCACACACTGTAATATTGACGATTGGAGTTTTTTTGCGCATTTAAAATGTAGCTCTGTTTAATATCTGTTCACTCCTCACTCCAAAACACAATATTAACTCTGTTTTGAAACTTTATTAGTATTTCAGTGAACTGACAATTAAGTTTTACACTAGTGATGTTTGACATTCAAAATTTATGCAATTTATCTCTCATCGTGCCAGGTAACATAACATAAACATAACATAATATAAACTCACGCCTGTATCCCAGAGGGGTAGGCAGAGACCAGGGAGTGCCACTTGCTACGATCCTGACAGATCACTTTCGCTTCCTCAACATTCATTAGTCGTTGCATGCACGCACGCCGGTTTCGGGTACTTTTTATCTTGCCCTTTGTTAATACATCCTCTATTTGGTCGAAGTATGTCCGTCTGGGTCGTCCCTTACCGGCCCTTCCATCCACATTCGCTCGATATATTTGTTTTGTCAATCTTTCTTCCTTCATCCTCGTCATCCATTCATCGTGCCAGGTACTCCGGAAATTCTGCTTGTAATATTATTCAGCCCATTTTACCTCTACATATTTAATAATCTGGAGCAGCGTTCGGTGGATGTTTTACGTAAAATATGCAGTTTTTAACTTTAACTTCTTCGTAAAAATTTTAAAAGACTGGTGTTTTCTTGTATCGGGAATTTTCCTAATCACGTTGCATGTAGCGTTTTTTCGCCACCTGCTACCTGTTACTTTAGGAAACATTTGGTTGTTTTAGTAAAATTATAGCTAGGTTATAACTTTGATCAAATAAGTTAGCTTAAAAGAGTGTGTTTAAGTTTGCAAGTCTTTCGTCATCATCATCATTCAGCCACAAGAAGTCCACTGCTGGACACAAGCTTTCACCATGGATTTCCAAAAAGACCGGTTGGAAGCGGCTTGCATCCAGCGTCTTCCTGCCACTTGGATGAGGTCATCTGTCCATCTTGTGGCTGGTCGTCCTACGCTGCGCTTGCCGATATGTGGTCTCCATTCGAGAACTTTTCGGCCCCATCGGCCATCAGTTCTGCGTGCTATGTGCCCCGCCCACTGCCACTTCAACTTACTAATCCGCTGGGCTATGTCGACGACTTTCTTTCATCTACGGATCTCACCATTTCGCATATGTAACTAGTCTAGTCTTGTTTAACACGTAGAAGTGGTGCAATTGTATATAACAGTGTAGCGGCTCCACAAAAGAGAACTGTATACTGAACACCGTATCATCATCATGATCAGCCATTTGACGCCCACTGCAGGACATAGGGCTCCCTCATGGTTTTCTAAGTTTCCCGGTCTTGTGCCGCCCGCATCCAGCGACTCCCTGCCATCGTTACCAGGTTATCAGACCATCTGGTGGGAGGCCTGCCGACGTTGCGTCGTCCGGTCCAGGCTAGAATTTTTCCGCCCCAACGGCCATCAGTTCTCCGAGCTATGTGCCATGCCCACTGCCACTTCAACTGAGCAATTCATTGAGCTATATTAGTAACTCAGTTTCTTCTGCGTATCTCTTAAACCGTATATATACTGTAAACATACTAGTTCGAATATATTTTCGGCCTCAGAGCAGCGTAAATCAGCGCAAATGTGTTTTGTTTGTCACAGGGCGGACATAGCGACTCTGCCGCAGAACGCTAAACTGCACTACAACTTTGGTAACTTTCTCCGAGAGACGGAGCAGCCTGACGGTGCCATCAAGCACTACAAAGAAGCATTGAGGTGAGAGGACTTCTAGAGCAGCTCCTTCTTTTGTTTAGAACAACAAGTTCGAAAGGATTCATCATCATCATCACTATCAGCCCACCTCTGCCCACTGCTGGGTATAGGCCTTTTCCCCATCACGCCATTTTTCGCGGTCCCCCTGCCGACCTCGCCACATCGTCCGACCATCGGGCTGTTGGTCTACCGACCGACCGCCGCCCGGTCCTCGGCCACCACTCAGTTACTGCCCTGGTCCACCTGCCGAAAGAATTATGCATGAAAATTTTATTCCGATGCAAAATTAGAAGTATGTTTCTGTTAATCAGTATGGGAAAAAAAACAACAAAATCCGTTGATACGTTGAAGCATAGTTGAGTGGCAAAGATGAAAATTGATTCTTAATATTATTGGCTTTTGAAAGTTGGTTTGTTCATACACGCAGAAATAGTTGCTTGTGGTCGTAGTTGATAAGGAAAAACAGATAAAAAAAAATCTGGATAGATTAGGTTCTACAACAGCTTAGTTTTTAATAGGGTTGGCAAGGTATGCTAGGGGCGCGGGTTCGATCCCGCCTGAGCCCGAAATGTTTCTTTCTGTGTGAAGTTTGTATGTCAGGCCTACCAAAGACTTGTGTTGAAAATTAATTACAATCATTATCCTATGATATTTTTCAACCGCGTTAGTCAGTTAAACTTGAGATTTTTGCACTTATCCTCATAGTTGTGCCATTGTATGTTATAGCAAGCCTATCCTATCCTTTCCAAAAAGCCAGTAGTGCTATGATGTTACTCCAGAGCTCCTTTTCAGCAGTTGTTCATGTTACTTCAGTAAGAGATTCTTATTTTGATGTCAAAGTGAACAAAATCGCCAGACTAAACTTACTCAGGAATAAACTGACTACGAAACTCGAGCAAAGTAAACTGTTAACACAAAGCGTTTAAGAGTGACGTCGTCATCCCTGACCGCTCGCCTATAAACTGGGAATGGGCGAAGAAGACGCCGGTGACGGAAATGCCTCACTTCACCAAGCTTCGAACCGGTTTGAACTTCTGTTTGGGACTTTCTGAAATGCAACTCTGAGATAGCTGTTTAGGAGGACGCGCGATTTTTCATACTCGCTTCGAACTGACGTAAACTAGTTGGAAGTGCGCTGTCAATCTGTGTTCTGTGTGCTGTACCTACATCTATAGCAGCAAATTTTTTGTCCAGAAGTTAATTATTTGTTTGTTACACTTTATTGCGCAAAATACAAAATTTAGCACTTAAAAAAACATTAATGTCTTAGACTATGAGCAAGGGCGGACTTATTTCAAGGGAAATTTCTTCCAGTCAGCCTTGACGTTTAGAGTGTTAAGCAGACAGCGGGAAAAGGGCATGTAAAGCACAAACAAAAATATATTACTACTTAATTGCTACATTATTATTGAATATGAAACTATAATATCTACATACACATAATGACACAAAATTAATAAAATAAGGAAAATAAATATCAAACTATATCTAAATAAAAAAAACATACTTATAGGTATAGTAGGTACTAAAAACATAGTTACATAACATAATTATTATTATTTACTAATCCTGTGGCTTGTGGGTATTTGCGTACGAGTATTTGCGAACGATTTATATTCTATTCGGGGGTTTTACAAAATCAGTGCTAAAGATTCGTCAGAAAATCCGGCAGCGGATGATTAATATTCGCCAAATACGCACATAGGAGTGGCCAAGTGAGGCGCCGGCCTAAAAATATTGACAATATTTGACTCGAGATTCGGGGCCAAATCCGTCGGTACCAGCCGGTTTAGTTAAACTTCTGGTACAGCCACATACTTTGGCATTTTGTGGGCTAAATTCTCAACAAACTTCGCTTTATAATAGAGACGGGTGTTAGGAAGTGTTTATAGCATATACAATGACGTTTAATGTTGAAGGTAACCGTTGTTTTAGAGTTCGGCATTTTGTTAGCAGGAAGTTACGAGACTTCCAAAGTTAGGCTTCTTGAACCGGGATCTTTGAATAGTTGTAAAGTTGGTGTGATTCTACCGAGATTGTACAGTCAGGTGAACAGACTTCAACTTTAGCCGTTTACAGCTTGAATACCAATACCAGAGAAAAGTTAATATAGTATCTTCAGCCCCTCTTTGTATTGAGATTGTTATAGTAATTTTGAGTTGTTACGTCTCGTAAAACAAAATGGCTATAAGTCACTTTATAGCTTTGTATCGAGAACGTTATTTCTTTAAACCATGATAACATAACAACAGGGGATAATAGGCGGCAGGAGGACAATGGACGAGATTAGCAGGGGGTTGGCGTGACGGTGAAGAGGCCTTTGCCCAACAGTGGGCGTCTTTAATGGGGTGTACAAATCGACAGATAGATAGATAGAATAGGGGATAAGACAATAACTTTTTTCAGAGAACGTTTGTCTGAAACTTTGTCACAATTTTTAAAGCGTGTCGTTATAGTTTTGGAATGATATTGGCATGATTTTGCCTAGATTAAATGACACATGACTTTCGATAGGTAGCTTTCAATTTAATTTAAGTAATTTGGACGTGCAATCTGACGTTATAATATTTACTTTACGTGCCTAGATGGCCTAGAAAGACGAAATGTCAAATAAATAATTTATCTATCTATCTATCTAAATGTGTAGAGCCAAATACTTATCCAACCACCGTATGTACGACATTTCATGAAAATAAACTCACTTCATTTCTCCTAAAGTATTCCTGAGCCATTTTTTTTCAACTCTACACAGCTGAATCCCCTCTTTTTTATTCAGGTTATGGCCAACTTACGCATCAGCTCACAACAACCTGGGTACCTTAGTGCAGGGGCTGGAAAACGCTGAACAACACTTCCTTCAAGCCATCAAGTACAACAGGCATCACGTCAATGCGCATTATAACTTGGGGAAGCTGTACAAGTAAGTATTTCATCATCATCATCATCATCAGCCATTTGACGCCCACTGCAGGACACAGGCCTCCTTCGTGGTTTTCATAACCATCAAGGGTTTTGCCATAATCGCCACGCTTGGCAGGGGCGGGTTGGCAATCGCAGTATGTGGTTGGAATCTCAGGAAGACACTGCTTCCCGTCTCCTGGTAATTGATTTCCTTAGTCACCTTCTACGACTTCCACGGAAGGAAATGGAGTAACGATATTCTTAATCCGGCACTACACGGACAAGTAAGTATTTAAGCTGTTCAAATATGTATTTCTGTATATAGTCATACCACGTCCCACTGCAGTGCTCAGGCCTTCTTTCAGAGAGACAGTGTGGGCTTGATTACAATGCGTGCCCTCCGCGGGTTGGCAATTTCAAGTGCTGAGGTATGCGAACACCTCAGATGCTCAGTTTTACTTACGATGTTTTTCTCCGTCAACGAGTGTTATCGCTACCACATCTTCAAAAATGTCTGTCACTTAGAAAACAGTCATTGGCTCATGCCGGGATTCGAGCCCACGCTTTTCAAATAAATATACGTAAACAATTAGTAACCACAAATTGGCAAACGCAGCGTAGGATGCCCACCAGGTTCAAGGACTAAAGATCCGAAGAAGATTGCTGGTAGTGGCTGGATAAGTGTGGCCGAGGACAAAAAGAAGTGGCGTGCCTTGCCCCCGTCCAGCAGTAGACGAATATAAGCTGATTGATTGATTTAATTAATGTAGAAACATAAGACTCAATAGATCGCCACCCAAATGAAAAACAAGACTACAAAAACGAATCAGATAAAATCTTTGAACGAGACGATGGCAGTTATGAATCAAAAGAAAAACTTATTCCACTTTATTCCTTGGCTGAGGCTACAATTGTGAGCAACGCGATCTGTGATATGCCGGCGATTAAACGAAATAGTTCATAATTATTCATGTTAGTGGCGACACCATTTGCCAAATATCGCTGGCAAACTGATGATTTTATGCAATACGAGTATCAATCGTGTCTGAGGATCATGGTCGCATCCACAGGTTGCCTGCCGGACAGCCTTCATGGCATTCGTTAACATTCCTTTTTGGGCGAAGTATTACAGCAATTGTTTTGTCCAGAAGTTTATTATTTACTAATCCTGTGACTTGTGGGGATTTGCGGATGACGTTCTGTCTTCAGATAATTATTTTTGGAGTTTTCTGACTTCAACTATAGTCGTTTGTATCTGCAACTAGCTGTGCCCGCGACTCCGTTCGCGTACATTTCGATTTTTACGAAGCAGCATTTGTATGGGGGCCACGTCTTATCATAACTGGAGCTAGAATTTAAATAGCCTATCCTGTGTCCCAGATGTCTATATATTTTTATACCAAATTTCATCAAATTCGGATAATTGGTTTAAGAGTTATGGAGGAACATACATACATACATACACACATACAGAAAAAAATTCTAAAAATCGTGAAATTAGTTTCAGTATCATATATTGAGCCTATAAACACAATATCTCTGAAAACAAACTAACTTACTCCATGACCGACCCTTACAGATTTATTATTAGTATAGATATAGATAGAAGATAACAATACCAGAGATAAGTCATACCTCTATACTATGTCACTAACTCGTCTTTATATTGAGCTTGATAAAGCGATCTACATTTGTGTCATCTCGCTTGAATTAAATAAATCAGTCAATCAGCGCATACTCGTCCATCGTTAGATGTAAGCCTCCCCCAAGGCGCGCTACTTCCTTCTATCTTCGGTCATCTTCATCTAGCTGCTGCCTCTTTAGATTATCAGTGTAGCGGTGAGCACCCTGCGATGAATTAATAATAAAACAAACTATTTTCGTAGAAAAAGCGGACGCACGGAGCAAGCCACGCGGATGTTCGAGAAGTGCGTTGCACTGGCGCCGCGCTTTGTGCAGGCGCACGTGGAGCTGCTGGCGCTGACGCCGGAGGCGGGCCGCCGGCACACGCTGCGCAAGCTCACGCAGCTGGAGCCGCGCAACTGGGAACACTGGCTGCTGTACGGAGACTGGCTGAGGAATAGAGGTAGGGCAGCGTAGAAAAAAACCGGCCAAGTGCGAGTTGAACTCGCGCACGAAGGGTTCCATACCTTTATCTATACAATATTAGACACAGATCGAATTTGAGAACAGCGCCATCTACATAAACCATCAAGAAGTGCATAACATTGACATTTAACGACATGACATCGGCGTTGTGAAGATCTTTAGACAACGTTTGTTGTATGGGAGCCCCCCCTTAAATATTTATTTTATCCTGTTTTTAGTATTTGTTGTTATAGCGGCAATAGAA
The DNA here is from genome assembly GCA_963969515.1 of Yponomeuta evonymella. Lineage (NCBI taxonomy): Eukaryota > Metazoa > Arthropoda > Insecta > Lepidoptera > Yponomeutidae > Yponomeuta > Yponomeuta evonymella. The sequence continues at coordinate 2,224,755 of OZ018342.1, read as the reverse complement.
TTACATCATCTGTGAAACTTTCAACTGCCTAGCTATCACGGTTCATGAGATACAGCCTGGTGACAGACAGACAGACAGACGGACAGATAGACAGACAGACAGATGGACAGTGAAGTCTTAGTAATAGGGTCCCGCTTGGCACCCTTCGGGTACGAAACCCTAAGAATACCTTAATAGAAATCAATTATAAAAAGACGAAATTGATACAATTTTGACCATATAAAAAAAAAAGGTTTCAAATCACAAACAATAATCGGAGAAGAAATTTAAAAAAGTAGATGAATTCAAACTATTGGGATTGACTCTCACATAAGTTGGAACAAAACTATCAAAATTCATATACGCCCTATACACTCTAAAACTGCTCTGTCGGCATATTACGCATACGCCCAGTCATGGTTGCGCTATGGCATCATCCTATGGGGAAACAGCAACAACGTGCAAGAAATTTTTATTATGCAAAAGAAATGCGTCCGTATTCTGGCCGGCATCCGTTGTCCAGACAGCTGCCGACCACACTTCGTTATTCTGATCATTGTACAAACAAAAAAAGTTCGCCATCCATCCTCGAAGGATGGATTTTTCTATTGTGTTTAATATTTAATGCATTTTTTTTTTAAACAGACTACCTCGCTACAACATACGGAGAAGATGGACTACAAATTAAAACTTTTGTTTCAGGTTTCCCGAAACCAGCTCTGCAATATTACCTAGAAGCGCTAAGGCTGAGCTTTTCCAGCAGGGACCTGAGCAAATCCGTCAGACCAGATCTGATTTCCTTCAGATTGGCAGCGCTATCTTACCGCTCCTTGGGCCAAAAGTCGAGGACATTACAACTTTTAATAAGGTGACTTAGGTTGCTTAGGGTAGATTACGAGGTGATTCCGATGACTAATATTATTTAATATATAAAGATCTCGTGAAACAGAGTTTATTATCGAACTCCTCCGAAACGGCATATTTTTTGTATATATTTGGTAGGTAGGCTAATTAATATGGCCAAACAACGTTTGCCAAGTCAGCTAGGAAGAATATATATTTTTAAGAACGTATTTCTTCAGTTAAGAATCTAATGAGCTTCTTATTTTTGAAGTTGGGATTATAAAAGAAGAGAAATGTATTGTAAAGGAAGTTACAAGGAAACCATTACCGATATTTTTGTACAAACTCCTCAGAAGTTAAATTCACCGTGAGACTTGGCCTTGGAATATATTTTAATACATTATAAGTTACCTGCTGACGAATATTGTAATACAACACAATATTATTTCTTATAAAACAATTTCGGTCCCGGATACTCGGGTCTTCCGCAGCTTTTTCCTTAATGCTTAACGAGCGGTATCATAACAAGTTTCATGCGTGATACAGGTGTGGCATAACAAATAAGTAAATAAATAACTTCCACACAACACAATCACTTGTCCTGGTCCCAAACTTGGATACTCTATGCTATGGCACATCACGAACATCGATGACACACCCAGACTGAGGCCATTTGTACAAATACATTTGTACAAATACGGCAGCCCCCCAGTAGTAATCGAACCCACGAAAAAGTCTAAAAACAATATTTTTTTTGCCAATTCAATCTAGTGCCGCTGTAGACCAAATTTATCAAACGCTAACGGTGAAGAGAAACATCGAAAGGAAAACGCTCAGAACCTCAGTGTGCACACCTCTGCACTTGAAATGGCCAATCCGCGGTGGGTACTGTGAGAGAAGCCCTGTACCCTATAGTGGGACATAGGTACATAGGCTGCATTAACGGAATGACAGACGAAAACAACAGCCTTGTACGATCCAATATCTCCACCAGATGGCACACGTGGCGACGCGGTTGGCCAAATGCAGCCGCGACGCACCTTTACTTGCGCGAGTGGCATCTACGGATGGAACTGCAGGGTAAAGCACAGCTGTACAGCAAAGCCTCCGTTCATCCAAGCGTAAGTACCGTAGAGTAAAGGTCTATTACATAACTGGCTTCGAAAACAGGTGGAGGTAGGGGGTTGAAAGGGGCTCGAATTGTTCGTGTAAATATATGCGGGGTGTGGGCCAGCCGAGTGAGTCTTGATCCACGTCAACCGATTAATTCCGATCTAAAATAAATAGAAAGAGTGACTACCTACAGTCCGTTCCCGTGTCGTAATCGTCGGCCGCCCGTCGGCCGCACGTTGGCGGGCTTTTTTGCGCTAGTATTGTAGTAACTAACCTTACAAGTATTTAAGGTTTATTTTAGTTTGTATCGTTGCGGCTGCATGTCGCCGGCCCGCTGTTATGTGGATAGTTCTTGACAAAGACTATCCACATAACAGCGGGCGATAGGCCATAGCAACCAGCCATTGTTTTAAAGCTAACAAGTATCTTAGCGGGGAGTCGCTGGATGCGGGAGGCTCAAAACCGGGAAGCTTGGAAAACCATGAGGGAGGCCTATGTCCTGCAGTCCGCGTCAAATGGCTGATGATGATGATGAAGTGTCTTAGAAAAAAACTACCCTGTTACCTGCGATTGCTATTTAAAGTACACATTTTTCAAAGACAATGCTCTACTTACGTTACGATAAAATCTAACAAAAACTGCCTTTTTCTCGTTTAAAAGTTATACGAGTATGTTTATCTTTCGAATGGCCAGATTTTGATGATACTTGAACTAGTTATTTCTTGTAGCTTAAATGGTATACATAATTTTAGAATCGGTTTAAATCTTGTTGTTAAAATCATAATTATTGGTGTAAAATCGCACACGGCTAGTAAGGTTCCAAGTATGACCAAAGTCACTGATAAGCCACTAGACGACGGTATAAGCATATAGCCATGCTCCTTAACATACCCTCTTTAAGTAGCCTGGTACGCCACTTAGAATTACCCATTGTATTCCACATTTTGTGTGATAATTGGCATTTGATATTTGATAAAAAACGGCTATATTAGCGTCAATATATTAGTTAAAACTTCGTGTATAATCGTCTTACGTGCCACCTTATTTGTAAGCAAAACATTGCTTCGTAGTTTCAATACTCTTCGTTTCAATCTACGAGAGTATCAACACTTGAAACATTTCTACTTCACGTTCTATCAGTTACCCGTATTTCATTATCATCATCATCATCATCAGCCATTTGACGCCCACTGCAGGACATAGGCCTCCCTCATGGTTTTCCATGCTTCCCGGTCATGTGCCACCCGCATCGAACGACTCCCCGCCACCATAACCAGGTAGTCAGACCGTCTGGTGGGGGCCTGCCTACACTGCGTCGTTCGGTCTGCGGTCGCCAGGTCCGAACTTTTTCGCCTCAACGGCCATCAGTTCTCCGAGTTATATGTATTTCATTACAGGTAGTTGGCTTTTTATTTCATTTCGAAAGATAATTCAAGGCAGTGCTTGTTTCAGAAATCAACAAAATGCTTCGATCACTCTCAACTAGCTGTTGATGAAAAGTTCAAACATGAAGAACCTTTACTTGACGAACATTCCAAAACTAAAAATGACTCTAGCATAGTGCAGGCGAAACCAGAAGATAAAGAAAGTGGAAAAAGTGATTGCAACACCGAAACGTGTGACACCAAAAAACGGACTGTATCGATTTCATCTCAAATTAAAACCACACACAATAAGTCCGAAATTGGACTCAAAAACAAGAAGTGCTCTTTGAATAGGAAAAACAAGAACGGTGCGGTGAAAAGTGAAGTGATACCGAATATTGCGGCTCCGTTGGCTGAACATATTCTTTTGAAAACTTTTTAGAGCAACTTTTCTCATGTATTGTGTGAATCGTGGAAGGGCGCAGTCTATTTAAGACATTTGATACTCGGTTGTCGTGTTATTTACATACCTGTGCCGTTCAATATGTATTATTTTCAATAAATATTTTTTATATTATTTATCTTCATTGCCTGCTTTTATTTAAAGTTTCTTAACTTTATTGATGGCTGTATTCAAGAAAGGAGTGTCTGTAACATTGGAAATTGTAGAATTTATGTTTTTTTTTTCTATGCTACTTTTACTAATACTAGGATAGTTTAGTCTCATTTTGGGTTAAGTTTAATTTTTATTATTGTCTATAAAAAAGTAATCTCCCTTGGGTAATTGAACTTTTGACATAATCTGTAAATCTTTATGGTTCATGCTAAAACATGAGACAGAAGCATGAGTATTGGTGATGAAACAAAATAATTTCATAACTCTTAATGTCAAAAGTCAAGTCAAAGTCAAAGTCAAAAATTTTTATTCACTATAAAAACAAAATGTTTACTTAATTAACAAATTATTAAATTAGTCAAATTAAGTTAATTTAACGTGCTTTTATAAGTGTTCAAAATAATGATTTCAACTTAGCTATAAATGTCAAGACAATATTGCTCGATTAAAAAAACGTATTGTCAAAACTAAATTATGTATTAGGATACAATAAAACTTGGAAATCTTGTCACGAAGATCTCCAAGTTTGTTGTTATTTAGATAGAAACTGAAGCAAAGAAATAAAATGTATATTTTTGTTAAGAGTTTGAGAACTGTGTAATTAGGTACTACTAAGGTCACAACTGTTTCTGCTCTAGCATAAGTAGATTTTAGTCTTGTACGATGCATTGATGTGCCACAGCTAGACACCTTCTTGAAAAAAAAAGATGCTTCGCCTTATTATGACTTTATTGTAGGACATTGTGATGATAATGAAGATCTTAGGAATGACATGGGAAGTTTGAAGTTGTACTGTAGGTGCAATGTTATTTTTAAAATAGTCCAAAACCGAAAAAAACTTGTTATTTTTTAATGACTCGCGATGCCGATACATAGTTGTAATATTAAATGGGTCTAACCAAGATTATTTATTAAGTAAAATTTTACTTAATTAAATTTTACCTAATAAATAATCGTGATTAGTACGACCCGTTTCACACTATGAAACAAATTTAATTCTACGAATTGATACAGTGTTGTTATATTTTCAGATGGCGCTGTCGTTATATGATAGTGCTCGAAACTACATGTATTAGGAAATGTCTCATTATTTTTTTATAATATATGTATGAAAACAAAAATTGTCAGTGAAATTACGTAAACTTTGATACGGATTATATTCTTTTTGTTGAATTAACCTGCGCTGAGGACAATTTTAAGAACCTATTAGAGACTAAAAATTCCACCCATGCCGGGACTTCAACCCGCGACCACTGGCTAACCGTGCCAGCGCTCTCCCAACTGAGCTAATGGGCAAGTGCCCAAGTTCAAGTCCCGGCAAGGGTGGAATCTTTAGTCTCTAATAGGTTTCTGATAGGGATTTCAACAAGCATCAATTTGAAGAAACATCTCATAAATACAATTTATTGTTAATGCCTAATACACATTGACCTTTTTTTAGCTTTGCACTGTTTTAAATGAACCTCGTATGACACAGATTAATGCTTTTTTAGAGGGTATTTAATCATTTATATTATTTGAATAGTATTGATATAATAACAAAATTATAATTATCATCCTGTTAATACTCAAGCTTGATATTGACAGCTATGCAATGAGTTGACCGCCATTTTTAATTTGGCATTTCACAAAGTAAATTTTCTCCAAAACAGAAAGAGATATAATACATATTTAAGTTCTCAATTCAGCGGTCAGTCCATTTCTAAATAAAAAGTGTCGACACACGACATACTGCAAAATCGATCCCGCTTGTAGCAAGCGTGCTAGGCATACTGGTTGTACCTAGACGTTAAAAATAATGTATTTTGACTAACAATCCTTTTTTACGTATATTTGATGAAGGTAAATTATTTTCTATGGATCTACTATCATCATTTAGTAGTGATTGACTCTGGGTTCCTCTAACTCTACCAGTCTTTTCTATCTGCTGTGAATAGCTTTCAGTTTCTTTTGTTTGCACTTTGGCCAACTGTTAACACTATATTAACAGATTGTTAGTGTACGAGAAACAGGGGGTAAGACACAAAATATGTAAATATTGAGAGAACTTTAAAAAGCCCAATTACGGGCTTGCCTTATTTATATTTGGAAACCTTCATATTCATTGCTCAAAAACCTACAAAAGCATTTTGCAATTTAGGTAGATATCATTAAAAATAATGAATGGCAACTTAAATTTCATTGAGTAACTACTTTTTATGTTAAATTATTTCTCTGCTGCCTACTGTAAAAGGGAGAGGAATGACTATAAAACACTTTGTAAATGTAAATAACTTATTTTAAGGACTAGACTAACGGCACATGAATATGCTTTTAATGTACCTACTGCAATATAAAGAATAAAAACTATCAACCGTGTAGTTTTTTATTTTATTTCTACTGCCGGTGAATTCTGTTCCATTGAGCGTAAAAGCACTAACTCAAACAAAAAGATAAAACCTTTTTCCTTTTTTAAAACTTCAGCTGGCGTCTCTCGCGAGAATTTTGCCACTGAACGAAAAATTTAGATTTCCTGACTTTTTTTGTTTCAGTAAGAAGCGAGATAAGAGCCACAGTTCGTTGATATAGTCCTATTTTTTTAAACGTGATAGTATTAAAATGCATTGCACTGCTTTCAATTTATCTTTGCGCGCGGCTCTAAATGTGCTTGCGCTTGTGATTATACAGCTTTAATTTGTGTGGCAGTGACGCGGCCGTCGCCATCCGAGCAACGCACACAAAGTCACTATGTATATACGGCTTATCCACACACTCATTCTATCATTCTCCAACATTCTATACAAATTAAGTAAATTTTTTTTATTCATAGTAGCACGGAAACTGCGACTTAATGAACATTACAAGTTAAACTAAGTGTCCATTTCAAAATCTAGATCATTTTGGAGAAGAAATGGACAAAAAAACTCCAAACTTAGTCTTTTCAAGTCCTTAATTTACATAATTTATATAAATATTCTAAAACCTGGAACTCTTGCATTGAACTGGCTTTAATTCCAGACATTACTGTCATCTAAATAATCTTTAATGTTATAGTAGCTTTTTTGGCACAAAGTGTGCTTTACACATTTTTTGGACCGCGTTTCTGGCAAGCTTATTATATCCTCAGGGATCTTATTGTAGAAACGTATACAATGCCCACAATGCAATACGTTGGTAGTCACTGGCAATATCGTCATCATCAGTTCCTGTTAACCCTCATTAGGGATTCATGACTCTCAAAACAGGTTTCCATGGCGGCCGATTTTGCGTCTTCATTCAAGCTCATTTGGAGAGGACGAAGGAAGAAAGATTGACAAAAGAAATATATCAAACGAATGTGGGTGGTACAGCCGGTAAGAGACATCCTAAGCGGACATACTTCCACAAAATAGGAGAAGTAGCAAAGGCAAAGATAAAAGTATCCCAAACCGGCGTGCGTGCACACAACGACTAATTAATGTTTTACTTTACTTTATACTTTATTGTACACAAGAAAGAAATATGTTACACATACAACAAAGCAATAAGAACGGGTACATAGGCGAGCTTATTTCTATAGAAATTTCTTCCAGCCAACCAAATCAGTTGTGAGACGATGATTTTAAAGAGGTAGGGGAATAATGTGTGCACATTAAACGAATTAAAAAAAAAAATGTAATAATATAATAATAATAATATAAACATACACATAAAAGTTAAATACCATAATATAAAGAATAAAACAAATAATAAATCAAATCAATCAAATCAAATGTTGATGTTGATGAAGCGAAAGAGATCTATCAGGATCGTGGCAAGTGGCAGACCCTTGGCATCTGCCTACCCCTCTGGGATACAGGCGTGAGTTTAGGCTGTGTTTGTTAATTCAAGCTCATCTACATTTGTCCCGATACTGGTTGCTTATTGGGTCACTAATGGATTAACAATATCTGACATACAAATTATAACTTTAATAATGTACATTATTGTATCATTACAACAGCCGTTCTTATTGTCGCTGTCCGAACGTCAAGTTAACAGCCTAACCCCCGGTTTCTCGCACACTAACAAGCTGTTAATCTACTGTTAACAGCTGTCAGTAGTTTTGTTGTATGCATTTTGGTCAATTGACAGCTGTTAACAGAAGATTAACAGCGTGTTAGTGTACGAGAAATTGGAGGTCGGTGTGTCACCTAAATAACTTTCAAAATATGTTTTCTGCCTAATAGTGCTTCGGACACAATTAGGCGCTATTCAGACCAAGTCATTTGGCATAAGCTTGAAATTACTGAATTTCTTCTAGTGTCTGCTACTTGGACGCTCATCAAGTCATACTTTACAAAAACCACTCTTACGCCAAGCAAAAACTATGTATTTACGTAGTTTACGTATTGATCAAGGAATGAAGAGTGATAGCATAAGCCCATAGTCACGCTACCCAGTTGGTAATTATCTGCTTTTTTCGTGACACTTATTGTATAAAAGTTAGTCTCTGTCCTGAGGAAGGATAAAGGTCATCGCCATGGAGGAAGTTTTAATTAAACAAAATACTTCGTGTAACTCAAAGTGGCGTAGTTCAGTGCATCTATTTGTGCCTCAAAGCTAGGAAAGTCTCGTGGAAAGGGCTTTGGCATTTTAATAGTGTTTCGGAGAATTTAGATTGCTTAGGTAGGATGGCGAAAAGCTTAGAAGTCGATAGTAAATGAAAATAAATCTCATTAGATTCTTGGAGAAGGAGGAAGGGAGCTTGTTTCCACACTGCAGGTGCGAAAGTGACGGTGCAATCATGCCCCGTACGTGAAAAATGAGCCAGCGATAGATCAAGGATGGATCGCACGGAATGTGCCCTAAAATATTAATTGACCTAAAATAAGTCATAAGGCCGCCAATTGTACTGTAAAAAATAAATAAAATAAAAATGTGTTAGGTATTTCGTTACCAACTTATTATTAATTTTACACTGTGGTGGGAACTTCTTATTAAGTGTATAGAAACCTGCGCCGGGAAGCCCCGCTCTTCCTTTACTAGGTTGATATTCATTAAGTTAGGTACATTCATGCAGTTGTTATTATATACAAAAAAATTACATTGTGTTGTAAATTGTACACCAGGAATCACATAATAATATAAGAATTAAATAATAGTACAGTTTAGTTTTTAACTAGCACAGTACAGTTTAGTTTTCAAACTATTCCTGGTGGACATACAACAAAGAACATTCTATCTATCTGTCTGTGCTCACAGTTCTTTCTCTATACTTATTTGAAGTAGCCAAATATGTCCGATGCAATTTAACACGTTTTTCCCCAGTGGTGACTACTAGTAGGTGTAGAATCCGAAGACAGCATGACCTGATGACTGTTACACATCGTCTGTCTAAGACTGGCAAATCACTAGAGGCCATGGGTCCGCGTATTTATAACAAAATTCCCGTGGACATAAGGGAGTCGCTGAGCAATTATCTATTCTTAAATGAAGTAAAAAAATATCTATGTGTAAAAGCTTACTATTCTGTTGAGGAATATCTGGACGAACAACCGAATTGACATTAATTTATTATCTATGATTATTAACATTTACATTTTTGATCGATTTAAATTTATTTGTTTTGAGACTGTAATTTTATTATTAAGCTATTGTTAAGTTATTTAAGCTAAGCATCTGCTTAGATCTTGTATTATTATTATTAATATTTGACGATGGTGTTACCTAAACTAAATAAATTAATATGAATATGAGTATTCAATGGTTTACTAAAGCAATTCGATGTACGCTGAAAAGTCCATTAACCCACAGATTAACAACTGGTAAGACTTAGTTACGCAGTTTACATTAAAATGGTCATAAGAAACCATGATTTTAGTTTTATTAAAAGCGGCCCTGAGCGGAATATGATGGTGTTGACTGATCTATAAAGAAGTGTGACCTTAAAAATATGACAATAAATTGATTAAATAAATTGACTATACATAATGTAATGCCAATTACTTTACATTAAAATATTTTACAAACTTCACATAGGAAAATTCCAGGCGAAGCGGAATTCGAACCCAGACCTCAAGCATAACGTGCCAGTGCTGTTACCAACGTAACCTCTGTCAAAGTCTTTATACTGTCAACTGTACCAACTGTGTACAACCAGTAGTGATCCGCTCCAAACCTGAACCAAACCCTGAATGATTCCGACCATCTAACTGTCAAATTAGTGTGGAATTTGACAGTTAGACGATCGGAATTGCTCAGGATTTGGTGCGCATAATTAGGCCCCTGAAGCATAATTAGATATGCTCACCAAATCCTATCATTATCCTAACACTTACACTTGAAATTAGTGTGTTTTTTAACGATTGGAATTATGCAGGCCATTTTACAACGGAACGCAAATCCACGCAGACTTGAAAAACAATTGTAACGCAGTGTATCTTTGTTCCCCCACCGTTTTATTAACAGTAGACTCGACGACACTACTCCAGTTCAGGACACTCCTGATGTAATTAGTTGCGCCAAGTCGGCGCAACAACTTTTCAGTAAGCTAGTTTCAACGCGACAGTAAAGTTCTTCCAGATGGCTACTATATGCCGTGGGATAAGACATCAATAAAAAACCGGCCAAGTGCGAGTAGGACTTGCGCACGAAGGGTTCCGTAACATTATCTATACAACATAAGATAAAGATCGAGATAAGATAGACATTATATAAGATAGGTACATTGAGAACAACGCCACCTATAGAAACCAATCAGAAGCGTTTAACTTTGACAATTAACATGACATCGGTGCTGTGAAGGTTACATAGGTGGCCACTAGATGGCGAGCGCTGTTTTTAGACAACGTTTGTTGTATGGGTGCTCCCTCGTCTCCCTTGTCTCGAATTTTGTCTGATGTTGTACAAATAATGGTATGGAACCCTTTATGCGTGAGTCCGACTCGCACTCGGCTGGTTTTTACTACTTTAACTCTGGGACGAGCTCATTCAAATAGTTGTCGAATTTGCAAGGTTAATGCACTTCTCTTGGGAGTTTGAGGTGAGTGTGTTTTAAATTGTTTCGTCTGAGCCGGTTTAAACTTTGAACAGCGGTCAGCTTATTAAATTGCCAGGCAAACGAAGTCACGGGCACTGCTATTAATAAATAAAATGCCCAAAAACTTAGTTCCTTCCACAGTGTGCAATACTACGAAACACAGCTGGCGTGCTCTCACCGACACTCGTGAGCTCGTGGAAGCTCGTCCGGAGCGTCGGATTCACATACGCCAAGCTGTAATTTCAAAGGCACGCTGCTGCTTCTTCAAAAGCGCGCACTAAAGGGTAGAGGCTCAGTGCGGTTCCCGACTGTCCGTCCTCATCCATCTCTTGATACCCCACGGTGCGCGATTCTTACGATTACCAAAATGAAGTGGCAGTAGGCTGATTACATCTGCGAAAAGCACTTAAAAGAAAAAGATTCTCAAGTGGAGACCTCTAACAGGAAATTAATCGTCGGACGCCCACCTGCTCGCTGGACCAACGATTTAAAGCAGACTGCCATTGATTTGATGTGATTTGATTTATTTATTCAAAAAAAAATGGGTTCCCTACTTGAAATCGAAATATTCTTAAAGCTGTTAACAAGATACAGTGCGAAGTGCCTAACATCCTTATCAAACGTAGTAGGTATATGGTGTCATAGGGTTGTCTGTAAATTAAGAAAGGAAAAAAAAGAAACAGCAGAGACGAGCTCCTACCCTCCGTACTAATAAAAACTGTGTTACAGCAGGGTAGTTGCTCTTCCCAACATGACCAAAATACACGAACACATATAAGTACTGGTCGCGTTTATAAGGCAGGCATTGGCAGCTGAATGAGGATAATAATTATTGTAGTAGCGTGTCTTGAAGTGTCTTGGTGGAGTAGTGGGCGATTGTGAACTGATCAATAACCTGGAAGAGCGAAGTATGGCCTCGGCATTCGATGCCAATGCTTTTGCCCAGTCGTCTATACGCAAGAGCTGATTCATTAATGATTATAATATTTAGATTAGAATACAACTTTAGAAATCACTATAATTACAATTGATGTCGCTTACGAGTATATACAATTAGCCTTTTTGTTTGGTTGTTACCAAATAAAAAGTCTGATTGTAAATTACTACATAAGTAATAATTCTGTAGAATTGATCGGTTTTGTGACATTCACGATCAAAGGTCAAATGTGTTAACCTTTTTTTCATACTAGGATACTTTTAATAAGTATCTATTCTCATAAAGTTGCTTTATGAAGCTTTCAACTGAGTCATCTTATTGCTCATGAGTAAGGTCACGTAAGGCGAGGTGTGCACACCTCACTATTTAAAATCGTCAATTCGCCGTTGGCACACGTGGTAATTAATCCAATTTTTTGAGAGTATTCCAATATTTTTTCTCTTTGAGCGAAGACCAGGTAATGCGCCGTACTTATACAGTCTAAATGTTTAAAAACTAACCACAGGTATCTGAAATTACCTAGCCAAAACACTTCATCATAATAAGCCTAGTCCCACTGTAGGGCACAGGCCTTCTCTGAGAGAGAGAGTATGGGCTTAATCACCACGCGTGCCCACCGCAGATTGGCAATTTCAAGCGCTGAGGTATGTGAATAGCTCAGAAACTCAGGTTTCCTCACGATGTTTTCCTTCACAGTTAGCGAGTGGTATTGCTTCTATAACTTCACAAATATAGGTACATAACTTAGAAAACAAATATATACAATAGGTACTGGGACGGCCCGCACTGGGAATCGAACCTGGTTCTCTCGCTTCCGAGTCCAATGTTCTACCCACTAGGCTACCACAGTTCTCATCACACCACACATCACACCAAGCAATATCTGTTTTCTTTGTGCACGACATTATTTTTATTTTGGCGTAAAACTTTTAACAAAAAAAAAATGTTTTGCGTGAGGAAAACGGACTGTCTTCCGTAATATTTAAACAATTAAAGACAGCTCATAACAAATCCTCCGCTGAAGACCCCCTGAGCCATCTCGCTACGTTCGCTCCGAGCGAGTTACACTTGGAAAACTTGGGAGCGAGATATACGAAGCACAAATTTGTTACCATATTATTATTTACTAGCTGTTGCCGGCGACTTCGTTCGCTTGGTAATTTTGATGTGTATTTTTCCGGGATAAAAATAGCCTACGTGCTAATCCAGATCTATCTCTGTGCAAAATTTCATCCGGATCCGTTCAGCCGTTTTGGCGTGATAGAATTACAAACATCCATCCATACATACAAACTTTCGCGTTTATAATATTAGTAAGGATTACATACTATAGTACTTGTATAGTATAGTCTTTGCTGCCACAAAAATAGGTTAAATACATTTCAGGCAAACTAAATAAAAAAATACTTACTAAAGACAATCTCTTGTCCCGGTAACAAAATCGGATACCCTGTGCTATGATAACCAGACATGGACATCACGAACGTGGAAATAGATCCAGACTGAGGCCATTTCTATAAACCAAATGCGATGCCCTCCGGTGGGGGTTATTCGATGAAAACCAAATACGATGGTTATACATTTTTTCTCTGATATATATATATACGAATCGCTTGTAGCCCCGGCTGCCTGAGTGATCTTAAACGATCACGAAGGTTAAGCAACACAGGGCGCGTTCAGTGCATGGATGGGTCGCCGTCTATGCCTAACGCTAGTGGCATTTTTTCGAGCGGTTCCGTGCTTCGCAAGGCACGTTAAGCTGTTGGTGCCGGCTGCCGTCGATAGATGGCAGTCGTTAAGCCAAGTCAGAGGCCTTAGGGCGGCTTGACAACTTCTGACAGTAGACGAGCCACTAGTCTACAAGCCTCCACCAATCCGGACTTGGTGGAGTATGGCCTATACCTTCCTCAGGGAAGAGACCCGTGCCCCTCGGTGGGGACATAATGGGTTGATGATGATATATATATACGTATCAGGTATTGTGTATTAATGCGCGGCGGCGCCCCCTAATCGGACGGCGGCCCCCCAGTCGGAGTGTGAGAGCAGCACGCTCCCGCTCCCGCAACTCCTCTCTTTTAGCCGCCATCACCTCGCTAGCAAACGTGGCGATGGCGGCCCAACTCTCTGGGCTGCCGGCCATTTTCGGGATAATGGCCGGCAGCGACAGGTCGGCCCCCACAACGGCCATGAGGGAGGTCCACTGCGCGCTCCAGGCGGAGCACACGGCCAGCGTGTGCTCTGCCATGTCCTCCGCGTTGGACCAGCACTGTGAATGTCAGGTTGCACTAGATGTCAGTTGGAGACATGGAGAGTAATAGGAAAGCTTAGAGTAATTATATCTTACATCTTTCTCTCTGGGACATGCTATCTTAATCGTACATCTCATATATAATCCTTAAACTCAGAGTAATAGCAAACCTTAAGAGTATATGGATTATATTATGAGATGTACGGTTAAGATAGCATGTCCCAGAGAGAAAGATGTAAGATATAATTACTCCTTTCAAAGACACACTTTGCGCAAGTCTAGAGCGAGTTCACTCTCCACACTCAAGCGCTGGCGTGGAGCAACTAATTCCTTGCGGAATTGGAACGATGCGGGAGGGGCTTATACGTCGTCCTAATTGGGCGATGGCACTGGTAAAGCGGTGGGTAGTGGTGGCATGGTCGGTAGAACACTGATGTCTCACATTCAGGAGGTCGTGGGTTTGAACCCCGGGCATGTACCAATGGCCTTGTTTTCTAAGTTACGTACAGGTATAAGTAAGTATGTTATTATTATGTATAAGTATGTAAATGAATATTCATATTTGCACCTACTACCCGTCTCACTTTTCCTTCAACAACTCTCCATCGTCGGTTGCCTGGAAGAAATTGCTATAAGCAATAAGGCCACCAATTGTACTGCATTTTTGTAAACATTTTATGTTTGTGTTTTTCCTGGTACAATAAAGAATATTCTTATCTTATCTTATCTTATCTTATCTTATTTTATCTTATCTTATATCTGTGAATTTGTAGTAGCAATGCCACTGGCTAACTGTGGAAAACATCGTAAGGAAACCCGAGTACCTATCTGAGGTGTTCACATACCACGGAGCCTGAAATAGTCAATGCACGGTGGGCACGCGTGGTGATTAAGCCCATACTCTCTCTCTCTCTCTCCGAGAGAAGGTATGTGCCCTGCTATAGGACGTATTAGGCTTCATTATTTTTGGTAAATTATGATCTGTTATTGTATAATAGTGAGGGTTTTGAAAGATCCGTTGAAACTAAAGGGTGGTTATCTGCTCATTAATACGAACGATTTTTATAATGAGAATATTTCTACAATATTGAACAAATCTGCCGTCATTTTTTTTTTATATTGTAGGGATTAGCTTACGCGTCTAGCGCGATTCTATTGCCTAGCACCCTACTCTTTCTATCAATGCAAAAAAAGACTTACGTTTTGTCCAAGCTGAACCACTGAAATCCAATTTCATAACACTTTCATGTTATCACGAACGAAAACATAAGATTGGTTTATTGATATTATTTCAAAGCTAATACGTATTTCTAATTATTTTTCCACTTTTCACATTGTAAATATTGTATTTTGCTTTACTGTCAACGATTCAACTGGTAGACAGATAATTCTTTTATTTGAATATTGTTCTTTATTTTTCTAAATTATGTCAAATAATCATCATACTAAGAAGGTCGAATAAGGAAACTTCTGGCCTATGGAGACTTCTAGAAAACTACTCGCATTCTAAATCGAAATTATGAATTTAATGGAAGAAAGAGAAAGAAGATCTAGAATTTGAAATTATGGATTTGGAACAGGATCCAGAAACTTCCAGAAGAATTCTGACGCAGATTCAGATCAAATTTGAATATTAGAATCGAACTATTTTTGGCGGCTTTTATACCCCAAAAATAGTTCGATTCTAATAGTCAAATTTGATCAATGCTAGAAAAAAGATTCGAAGATTTATCCTTCACCTCTGCTCAATCCTCTCCTTGTCTTCAGGAAATTAGATCTCTTCCTATGTCTAACCCTAACGTTACTCCTACCCCCTCCCCTAGTCAAGTCCTCTCACCAAATACTATTTCAGAATTTAAGAAACTCACATACAATGGCACTTCTTGCCCTAAGTCCTTTTTAATAAAACTCGAGGAATTTAGGATTTCTAGACAGATTCCTAAAGATAGACTCCTCGATCAATCTTACGAAATCTTTGCTGATAAAGCACTCGATTGGCTTAGATTTCAGAAAACTCGCCATCACGACTTAACGTGGGATCATCTTTGTGATCTTTTAATTAAAGATTTCGGCGATACGGATTATGATTTTAAACTCCTATCCGCCATTAACTCTCGTACACAAGGAGAATCTGAAACGATTATTATCTACGTTTCCATAATGTCTGGCATGTTTAACCGTTTAACTAATAAACTTTCCGAATTTGAACAACTCAAAATCCTTCTTCACAACATTCGGCCATGTTATTCTGTATTCGTAGCTCTTAACGAAATTACTTCTATCGACTCTCTCTAATTATGAACACATTTTAGACAGGGACCGCAATTTCAAAGAACCTAAACCAACCGAAAATTCCCTTGCACTCGAATTTAGTTATTCGCCTGCCCCTAAACCTTCCTCTATTTTGAGCGAAAAATCATCCCACACCCCAGGATTCTACAAACCTAACTCCTACAAAAGACAGGTGAATTCCATCTCGAAAAAATTCACCTCTAACTTATTTTGTCTCCGCTGCCGTACTAATGGCCACTCATTGAGTTCTTGTCCTGAACCTCGTTTCCTATTTTGCTTCAAATGTGGCCTCAAAGGTTACAAAGTCTCTGACTGTCCGAAATGTAACAGCAATACTTATGAAGGCTCTCCTAACACTTCAAAAAAACTAATTACGCACGACTTAGATAAACCCTCCAACTTTGATCCCGAAGATTGGCAGAACTGGCTTCATAGCCTCAGAAATTTCTTTCAACTCTACAAAACCTCTACTATTCTCTATGAAAACGAGAAGGACTTTGCTAGGCCCTTTCTTAAAATTCTCTTGAATAGTTCTCCTTTCTTCGGATTATTGGATAGCGGCAGCTCAATTTCAATACTTGGTAACAATTCTCATCTCGAAATCTTAAAATTGGGCTACACCTTATCCAAGTCGTGCTTTATTTTTGTTGCTACAGCTGATAACCATAAGGTGAAATCGCTTGGCTATATTGATTTACCCATAACATTTAACAATCAATTGCACATAATTAGATTTCATGTATTTCCCGAAATACATCCTTCTATTATCCTTGGGGTAGATTTTTGGAAAGAATTTAACCTTGTTCCCAACATTCTTAGCCCCGCCTTCTCCCAACAACTACAGTGCAATGTAGTTACTTCTGTAGATAAGAAAGTTTTACCTTACAATTTCTTAACTGCTGAACAAAAAAATATCGCTGACGATATTATTGCTCGATTTAAATTAATTTCATTCGAACAAATGGGCGAACTTGGACGTACTGATCTGATTTGTCATAAAATCGATACTGGTGACAATCTTCCAATCAAACAACGATGTTATAGACTTTCTCCTGAAAAACAAAAGGCACTTATTAACGAAGTTGATAAAATGGTGAGCTGGAAGGTTATCGAACAATGTGAAAGCCCTTGGCTATCTCCTGTCCTCATAACTCCAAAGAAAAATGGAGAATGGCGTTTTTGCGTAGATAGCAGAAAACTAAATTCTATTACTCGCCGCGATGCCTATAGCCTCCCTTTTATGAATGAAATATTAGACCACTTAAAAAATGCTAAATATCTTTCTAGCATTGATATTGCTAAAGCCTTCTGGGAAGTTCCTTTAAATGCCGCTGATAAGGATAAAACTGTCTTTTATGTTCCCGGTAGAGGAATGTACAGATTTACAGTCATGCCCTTTGGTCTGACGAATGCTCCTGCTACTCAACAAAGACTCATGGATACCTTGTTCACACCTGAATTTGAATACAAGGTGTTCTGCTATTTAGACGATATAATTATCGTTAGTTCAACTTTTGAAGAACATATCTCTCTCTTACTCAAAGTCCTCGAGAAACTAACTCATGCTAAACTCACAATTAACTTTGAAAAAAGTCAATTCTTCAAAAAAGAACTTAAATATCTTGGCTACGTAGTCGATGAATACGGTTTACGTGCCGACCCTGATAAAATCCGTGCTATACTCGATTTCCCAACTCCAACCTCGAAAAAAGAAGTCAGACGATTCCATGGCACCTGTAGTTGGTTCAGACGCTTCATTCCTAATTTCAGCACCTTAGCCGCTCCTCTCAATAAACTCTCGGCAACTGGAAAGAATGCCCCAAAATTTTGTTGGACTCCTGAAGCAATAGTTCCATTCTAATATTCAAATTTGATCTGAATCTGCGTCAGAATTCTTCTGGAAGTTTCTGGATCCTGTTCCAAATCCATAATTTCAAATTCTAGATCTTCTTTCTCTTTCTTCCATTAAATTCATAATTTCGATTTAGAATGCGAGTAGTCTTCTAGAAGTCTCCATAGGCCAGAAGTTTCCTTATTCGACCTTCTTAGTATGATGATTATTTGACATAATTTAGAAAAATAAAGAACAATATTCAAATAAAAGAATTATCTGACTACCAGTTGAATCGTTGACAGTAAAGCAAAATACAATATTTACAATGTGAAAAGTGGAAAAATAATTAGAAATACGTATTAGCTTTGAAACAATATCAATAAACCAATCTTATGTTTTCGTTCGTGATAACATGAAAGTGTTATGAAATTGGATTTCAGTGGTTCAGCTTGGACAAAACGTAAGTCTTTTTTTGCATTGATAGAAAGAGTAGGGTGCTAGGCAATAGAATCGCGCTAGACGCGTAAGCTAATCCCTACAATATTTGCTCTAGCGAATGCATGGAAATAGCTGATATTTTATTCTATATTTGGGAGTTGCTCTCATAATAAAGATGTTTGTTTGATGAGCAGAAAAAATAACCTCCTTTATTGTAGCACCATACCTTTGTGAAACTCACAGTAGAGGCCGTCTTAGGTGAAGTGACTACTCCGACACTGTAGTGCCAAGAACACATATTTTTAGAGGAGGATTGCCCTCCCACCTCTCAGTTTAATAGGCTTAGTCAGCAGGAATATACAGTACTTAATTAAATTATTGGAAAGCTATCGAAACATTGCGATTCAGCACAAGATATACTCGTAAATCTGTGAAACAATGCTAAGCTGCGATGCGACGGTTTAAAAGGTTAACCACTTTTTGAGATAGTAAGAGAAATTTTATAAATAATTGTCTATGAGACAAAAAAACACCGGCCAAGTGCGAGTCAGACTTGCGTACGAAGGGTGCCGTACCATTATCTATATAACATTTGAATATTTCAACCGTCTACCTGGTGCCGTTATTAATATTTATTTTATTCTTGTTTTAGTATGTTTTGTTATTGCCGCTATACCAAAACATACTAAAACAAGAATAAAATAAAAATAAATCATCTGTGAAAATTTCAACTGTCTAGCTATCATGTCACGGTTCATGAGATACCGCCTGGTGATAGACAGACAGACAGACGGACAGCGGAGGCGTAGTAATAGGGTCTCTTACTTTTTGGGTACGAAACCCTAAAAATGTATCTTGAACAAAATTGTTCCCTAATGAATGTTAAAAACTACACTATAGTATGACAACTTGTATTGCTCGCAAGAGTTCAGTATTTCGGATAGTTTAATTTTAGTTTTTGGGATTCTCTACCTCGTTGTCCTTCTCTTTGTCTGTCTACGTGTCTGTCTGCCTGTCTGTCTGTCTATCCATCTCTGTCCGTGGTTTATTCATTTATTCTGCTAATCGAATAATAGTTTGTCGATAAATTCACCTTTGTTTCCGAAATAAATAGCTATCGTGATACCTTAGTCAACTTGGGAAGACAACGCGGGATGCGGGACAAAGGGTGCAATCTCCAACAATCGTCTTACGCAAACACAGACCGTTTTATTTTGCGTTCGTAGCGCACAGCCTTGCTGCAGCTGGCTCCTGGACTACGATGGTGTGCATATGATAGCGTAGCTCTCGGACTATGTAGTACAAAGGGTCTTATCGGGAAACTATTATGATATTTCGGTGCTCCGACAACACATGCTGAGTCGGGACCATTTTAGGGGCTCAATAATTGAACTGAAACATAAGCATTATGTAAAAGCCTGTGTGTATTTTTTCATTTTATTGTATTGTTTTCTTTTCTCCATAAATTTCTTTTACTAAGTCTTGTCAAGCAAGTCAACATTCGCATTTTTGTTGCATACTCACCCGCAATGTAACTGAATAGTGTGCACACATATGCAGTCAAATGTGCGAAGCAATTTTAATTGTGTACTTTTTCCGTTATGGTTTAATTTTTTTTCTGCATTTTCGATTGTTTCATGTATATGTTTTGAGTATTTTGCCGTTAAATAAATGTTTTTATCTATCTATATATCTATGATATTTGCCTGTTTAGTATGAAAATTCTTTGTTGCACCATAAAAAAATATTGTACAAAGGCGAGCTAACTACTAGAAAGTATATTTTTCCAATTACTCTTGGGTGAAGTGAATAGTGGAAGGGGTCTCAAGTGGCTATTATTGAAGAGTTCGTTAGTACAAAGGGTTTTATTGGAAAACTATTATAATATTTGCCTGTTTGATATGAAAATTCCGTACAAGAGCGATCTAACTACTAGTGTATAAGTGTTATCTTTCAGTTGTTCTTGTTAAACTCAATAGTGGCAGGAATGTATTATTGAAGAATTTGCTAGTGTTGTTCATTATTTATGCCACTTATTTAACTGGAACATGACTACTCTTTAAAAGTCCAAAACTGAGTTCATTGGCTATTGGCGAGATCTGCCATTATCACACATATGACTTATAATTCTTCCGGCTTTCGTTTATGCAATTGTTTATGAAATAGTTGTGTTATTTTGGCCCATTGTAACTTTTCACTGTAACTTTCATATTTTGTGTCTCTTGTTTCTTGTGTGCAGTAAAAAATATTCTTATCTTATCTTATCTGAGACAATAGTGTAATATCTGAATCGTTAAATAATATTTTAATTTTTAATAGTTTTCCATAATTTATCGTTTTGGGATAAGGAAATCTGTTTTCCTTCTATAAAAAAGTTTAACCAGTACATTTGTGTATGGGCTGAAATGGGCATTCTCTTTTTAAAAAGATGCTTTTAATGGCATTGAATTTCGAGGGCCTAGGCGGTCCAAACGCAGGATAAGTTAACACGTTTATTCTTCTGTAGTCGAGTAGAGAGTGCCTTCAGTTTACATAGCACAACTTATTTTAAATTCAACTTATTGCTAACTTAACACTATTCGTCGCTGTGACGCGGTAACTACGCTAATAATTTACATTGCTACGTACCACATCTCACTTTGTCGATTTTTTTCTCCAACGTGTAATGTTTAGCCTCGCCTGGATCCCAAACGACTGCGTTGTAGTCCAAACAGCTACGTGGATAGGCATTATAAAGCATAACTGCTGGCTGTGGATCTCCAAACTTAGACCTTTGTCGCATCACAAACCCTAGTGTCCGTTTTGCTCTTTCAGTTATGGTTTGTACCATATATAATTGAAAGTTAAGCTGAGAGTCAATTGTCGGTCCTAAGTCACGTATTTAGTGTAGATAGACTTTTATCGAGAAACTGTTGAAGCTAACTTAAACCTTACTGCTTTGAGAACTTACATTAGCTTTTGGGTATTCTAAAAGGCTTGGATAGTGTTGAATCGGAGCTCTAATATAGTATTGGCCAGTGATTATTACGTAGGTGATTTTAATTTCGAGTAAATTTATCCCACTGCAGCGTACAGATCCTCTCTAAGAGAGGCGGGGGGGAAAGAGACAAAAAATGGGCTTAATAATAATTGGTAGCCACTATGTGCGAATACAATTCTGTAACAATTCAATTCGTCAGATACTGAAGTTTCCACACCACACTTTCCTTTACCGTCTTTATCGGCTTTTAATTTTGATGTAAGACATTTTTAACTACTTTTGGACTCCTACCTAAGACAAAATAGACCATATTTGAATCCTACATATGAAAAATTATGGACTATGGTTTCCATATTGTCTTATATAATAAGATAAGATAAGAATATTCTTTATTACACACAAGAAGCGAGACATAAAATATGAAAGTTACAATGAAAAAGTGCAATGGGCAGCCTTATTATTATATATGAATTACTATAATTTTTATTATTTATATTCATTTATGTATGCTTCTGTTATGATTTTTTGTATACCCATGTGACTTGTGTAAATAAACAATTTATTGATCTGTCTATTAAAGCGGTGGTAGCCTAGTGGGTAGAACATTGGACTCGATTCCCAGTGCAGGCATGTACCTATGACTTTTCTTTCTAAGTTATGTACATTTGTGAAGTTATAGTACCAATACTACTCGCTAAATGTGAAGGAAGACAGGAAACCTGGGTGTCTGAGCTATTCACATACCTCAGAGCTTGGAATCGCCAATCCGCGGTGGGCACGCGTGGTGATTAGTCCCATACTCTCTCTCTGAGAGAAGGCTTGTGCCCTACCAGTGGGACGTAATAGGCTGCTTATGATGATCTATTGAAGTTGAAATTTATTTATTACAGAAAAGTTTAACAATTTATTTATTCAATTTTAGCTTAGTTAAAGAAAATAAACATAAGTTATATTTAACTAATGATAGGATTAGAACGATCTTGTCTGTACTAGTTATAATACTGTACGACAGAAAGCAGCGCCTCCCTTCTGCAAAATTTTGCTACTTTATTACACTGCTGTTTGAGTATTTACTAATGTATGCTACAAGCTACAACAGATGACATTGTATGAGTGATGCAGTGTGTGTGTGTGTGTGTGTGTGTGTGTGTGTGTGTGTGTGTGTGTGTGTTTGTGTTTGTTTGAGTATGTAATAGAAAATGAGTACGATAAATTATATTTATTTGTAAACTTTAATGAAGCTTTTTTCAAATGCTCCCTTATCAGTTAATCTGTAAGAAAGACGTTACATAGTAGCCTCTAATTTACTTTATTTGTGAATAGAACAAGATATTAACAAAGATGGGCTTTGTTTCTAACTCTCAATCCAAGGCGAAGCACAATCCAGACTACCGTAAATTGAACCGCAGTACCTAAATAACACAATAGCTTTGTTACCGGAGACCACGAAAACACTGTCGAATTAGGTAACTCCAGTGGTAATCCCAACCCCTTCATATACAATGGCTATAAATGGATGAACTGTGATATTTCAACTTGTCTCAAAAGTGTAGGTAACTATTCAAGGAGTGGAGTATAGAGCACTTTTTCTGTGTAGCCTGCGAGTATATACGTCCCACTGCAGGATACAGGCCTTCTCTCAGAGAGAAAGTACAGGCTTAATTACCACGCGTGCCCACCGCCGATTGGCCATTTAAAGCAAAGAGGTATCTGAACTCCTCAGATACTCAGGTTTCCTCACGATATTTTCCTTCACGGTTAGCGAGTGGTATTGTTACTACAACTTCACAAATGTACGTAACTTAGAAAACAAAGTCATTGGTAATGCCGGTTTTCGAACCCACGACCACCCGAATGCGAGGCCGGCCTTCTGCCGCTCCGCTCTGATGTGAGAACACTTACTTACCTACACAAAAAATACATTACACATTAAAACAGATAAACGGATTTTGAGACCGCTTGTAGATCTTCTTGAAATACAAGAATCTCTACAAGGGGTCTTAAAGTCCGTTTTCTTGTTTCTCTGACAAGAATCGCGTTCATCATAAGCAGATTATAAACGACCCACTGTAGGGCACAGGCCTTCTCTCAGATAGAGAGTATGGGCTTAATCACTACGCGGCCCACCGCGGACTGGCGATATCGGGTTGCATGGCTATAACCTGCATAGCCTTAGCTACGTAATTGGGCCGTTTTATATAAATCTCTGCGCTCACGCGATGGGCATTTTAGTATTTAAAGGTTGCTAAACCAACCACGGCTCGAAATTGGAGGCGGATTCTGTTAGGTTAGGAAATTAATATGCGGATATTTTGACTGCCTCGGCGGTCCAGCGGTATCACGTCTGATTACCGTCGTGGGTCCGATTCCTACTGGGGCCGCAGTATTCTGCTTTCGTATTCGCCGTAATCTGGGTGTATTTCCATGTCTACGACACAACAGCGTGGGAGCGCTTGCACACATTGGAAATTCACGGCCAACTTATAGAAGCTTCTGCGGCTCCACGCCAATACACTTTTTCGATTGATCAGCAAGCGAACAGAGGTGTAATTCGATATGTATCGTTTATTTCTAATTAAACCATTGTATACAGTCGACTCTCTCTCTCTCTCTTAATTACCAACTGGCCTATCCATTTCGTGTTTGCGATGTCCTTGCCTGGTTACCATAGCACAGCGTACTCTAGCTTGGGACCAGGAAAAGTAATTGTGTTCAGTAGAAATTATTATTATGTGCAAGTATTACCATGTAGATTAAGTACCTAGTCGTTGTGTCCCACCGCAAAGCACTGCAATTACAGCTGAAGTAAGTGAACACCTCAGTCACTCAGGTCTCCCCACTATGTTTTCCTTCTCAGTAAACGAATTACTTCGAAATTCTAAAATATTCGTAGTGTATAAAACAATGTCACATGTACATTCTGAGACTCAAACCTATGACCCCACGCACCTAAATCACCGGGCCAACTTACTGAGCTATCACCGCTCGTTGTTAGAGTAGAATTATTTCCCCGAGAAATATAATTAAAATTCTTTAACGAAATGAAGAATTAGTTCAAGGATTTAGTTGTCAACGAACTTTTGACAGTCAACTCTCCCTGTCTCAAGATACAACTACATATTAAAAAAAAGCTTAGGCCTTTGCATCTACGTAATGAGATGATTTATACAGCGTCCAGTGGCACCTTCACTCAGCTTAGTCGGCCTAGCCCACAGGAAAGACAAGAAAAGTTAAAATAAAACACACACCAAAACACACATTTTTATATTTGGGTCAAAATTTCTTAATATTAACACAAAAACTTATCTTAAGTACATCTGCGAATTTGTAGTAGCAACACCACACGCCAACGGTGAAGGAAAACATCGTGAGGAAACCCGCGGCTTATTTGGCTCCGTATACATATTAACTGAGTACGATAATAACAGAGTTATTATGCTTAACAATATGCTCGGTGATAGTATATATTAATGAACATAATCAGTATCATCTTCACGGTAACGAAAAATCTCGATATCAATATAAATCCACATACGTAAACTCACACCTGTAACCCAGAATGGTAGGCAGACACGAAGGTTTGGGACTTGCCACAATCCTGACTTTAAGCCAATAAAACCTAAAACGATTTTAAATATTTGTTATTAGGTATATCACGAAAAAGACTTCGTCACTTTTTATTTCGTATTCGTAATTATAATGACGGTTCGTGGAATAGTGGCGCGAAATATTAAACGACAACGTCGCATGTTGGGACCCCATTACCGGACGAAGCACTGTCTATACCACAAAAGGATACGATTCATATTGCTGCCTTTTAGCTCTTAAAACGTTTTCAGCGCTTGACTGCCCCGGTGGTCTGGCGGTTAACTAACTTGATACTTGACTAACAAAACAGTGGTCATGGTTTCAACTCCCACGTCCTTAGTCAGGGTGTATCTCCATGACTGTGATGTCCTTGCCTGGTATCCTAGTTTGGGATCAGGAGAATTGATTGTATTGTGTAGAAATTATAATTAGTTATTATTATTAAAATTATAACTTGAGACCTAAAGTGAAACCGTTTGCTCGTTCATGAAGACGTAGGCAATAGAACGTTGGAAGGAAAACTTGTGATGAAAAATTAAAACTCTTTCTGTATTTGACTATTAAGTACGAGAATGCGACAAAGGTGTAGTTAGCATAGCAACGTTTTTGTAAGCCCAGTTTACGAAAAAAATGCGGAAAAAATCAGGAAGTCTTCCCAAAATGCTGCTGCAAAAAGTTTTATGCTGATTTAATAAAAAAATTAATCATTCTACTAGCTGACTTGGCAAAAAAAACCTCTTCAGAATCATTCCACAAAAATATATTAAAATGAACTAATTTTATTAAATTTTTTCACATATGATATCAAATTCCTATTGCATGAAACATTGCACTTATGATTAAAAACTGCAATAGGACATGAATTAACTGGTTTAGCTTCTGGCCACTTTGGTCAGACGAGACTATTATCTTTATTATCCCGGCATAATAATAATAATAATAGAGCAGCTTGCCGAGGAGATCCTCCAAGTCTGCCAGCAGCGGGAGGTGGTCGCCGTGCGACTCATTCTCTCCAGCACAGAAGTTATTCCGACGAGCCTATCTGAGGGTATAGTTAAGCTGGCTCCTCCGGCGACTCTGCGGAGTAAAATGCAGAAAGCTGTTATACAACACACACCAGCAATCTTCTGGCGTCACCTAGACCTACCATAGAAGGGTAGTGTGTCGCTGGATAGGCCCACACTACTGAAACACTCCCGTCAAGGTGAGTTCTCTCTATCTATCTATCTAATCAGCCCATAAACAGAGCCCACTGTTGGGCATAGGCCTCTTCTATTTCACGCCAACCTATCCGGTCCCTTGCCAGCCTCGTCCAATGTTACCCAGCCGCTTTCACAATGTCGTCGGCCCACCGGGCTGGTGGTCTGCCCTAAGGTGAATTAATTAATAAATAATAATAGTAACAATAAGAATGTTAGTCCACCTAAACGTAAAAAAGCTTACCTTCTTGAACTACAAAAGCTAGGGCTTTCACCTCTGGCACTTGGTGCAGGTAGCGGTCTTGCTTCGTATGGATAAATTCACTCTGTTGTTGTAATAAGTTAAATAAAAAGGAATTGATTTGAATGAAATTATAATAAAATAAAATAAGGTAGGTACTTATATAAATTGGATTGAAAAGAACTTAAGTCAATTTAACGAAATGAATTGAATCTGATTGAATTGAATTTAAATTTAATATTTAATTGGATTGAATTAAATTAAATTATTATATGAAATTGAACTAAATGAAGTCCAATTGAATCGAATTGCGTTTGAATTAGACTAATTTAATACATTAGTTCCATTCACAACCTCCAGGCTGTAGCTGAAAACCAGCTATCTGTTCTACTGGGCAGATAATAACGCTGAGATACGGCCGCTTTGTATTGCTGCTTCACGCACGCGCCGTACATGACTTTTTTTATCTGCTCTCATCGTTGTTGTGTTTTGTTACATTTAATTTGTCATGCATGTCGAATTTTTACTTTTTATTTTTGTATTTGTTTTTACTTTTGTAATATTTTAAAATTTGGTTTTTGGTTATCTGATTTTAAGGAATTGCTTTTATAATGTTCAAGGTGTGTATGTGTGTGTGTGTGTGTGTGTGTGTGTGTGTGTGTGTGTGTGTGTGTGTGTGTGTGTGTGTGTGTGTGTGTGTGTGTGTGTCAAAAAGTACAAATAAAATGATTATCTATCTATCTATCTAAATTTGGTCAAAAAATAAAGCGAATGATTGTTTCTCAAGCGCTTCCGATCCCCCTTTATTAATGTTACGAGCGCAAGCAATAATAAATCTGACTTTAAACAACCGCTTCCCTTCTTTCCGGAAATTTAGACGGCCGTAATGTGAGTTAAAACTGAAATTCAGTCGTTGGCAATTCGTTAAATTTTAATTTTTGCTTCGGGGAAACTTGGTCGACGACACGCAATCGGATTTTTGATCGCGGAAGTAACATCTTCGCATGTTGTCATGAAACAAGTATTAACTTGCACGCAAATAAACGTCATATTCGCAAAATCGTGCGCATCGTAATATTACCAAACCAATTTTAAAAACCTATTTAGAGGCTAAAAATTCCACCCATGCCGGGACTTGAACCCGCGATCTCTGGCTAACCGTGCCAGCGCTCTCCCAACTGAGCTAATGGGCAAGTGAAGGCATCAGTGAAATTTTGAGCCTCTTTACAAACTTCTCCGTACGTATTACGTACAGGCAGCGACATCTGGCCCATTTCACTTGCCCATTAGCTCAGTTGAGAGAGCGCTGGCACGGTTAGCCAGAGGTAACGGGTTCAAGTCCCGACATCGGTGGAATTTTTAGCCTCTAAATAGTAAAATTGTCCTCAGCACGGGTTAGTGCAACAAAAATAATATAATTATCAAATCATCTAGAAATATACAGACCCTAATGTGAACAAAGACGCTCTATTATTTCTGTATTGGACCGATGCGAGTATTTGCGGGAAATTAGCCGGAAAATTTTCTTTTCGCCCCTTTATTACGCGCACCAAATCTGGACGTTTCCTATGGCAATTAGTATGGAATTTGACAGCTAGATGTTCGGAGTCCTTCAGGACTTGGTGTGCATAATTAGACGACTGCTCGCAAAATTTAGTCCCAAAAATTCCTCGTCGCGAAATGTCCTAGTTGTTTATAACTTTGACATCACAATCTTGTTGCTTAGGACATTTACACCCAGTTGCTTGTATACTAACAATATGTCATTCTACTGTTAACAGCAGTCAGTTGGCTAAAATGTTATTAATCAACAGATGTTTAATCTACGACAAACCTTGGATTAGCGAATAGCCCAATTTACAAGTAGAACATTTTGCGAATATGACATATTGAAATTACGTATCTATCCTTATTAATATTATAAACGCGAAAGTTTGTATATATAGATGAATGTTTGTTACTCTTTCTCGCGAAAATGGCTAAACGGATCCTGATGAAATTTCGCACAGAGATAGATTAAAGACTGGATTAGCACATAGGCTATTTTTATCCCGGAAAATGCACATCAAAATTACCATGCGAACGAAGTCGCGGGCAACAGCTAGTATTATATAAAATTACATCCCTATCTGCCGCAGCAAGAGTTTATTTTGCAAAAAAGGAAAATTCTCATATTTTTATGCATGCATAACTCTACGACGTCACGGCAGATTCAAATTTCAGTTTTGCGCGCACAACGAACGGCGTAATTGTCGCGTTTTTTCGCCAAAACAGAAGCGTAAAACTGGAAAGTAGAAAAAGCACCCGGCCGCTTCTCACGGCATGGAAATACTTGGCTCCTCATTTTTTAGTTCGTCAAAAATGCAAAATTTTATGAAACTGACGTCACATTGCGTTTCTGCAGTATTCAGTTAAGGGGAGGACGTGTCTGATAAAAATTGGCGATCTAAGTGTGGTTTTACAGTGAAACTTACCGTCCGCGTGGGTGGTAAGCGCGGGCTGTAAGCCATATTGCCATCAGCGCAGGCCCAGCGTTTTACTATGTAACTGTGCAAGAGACTCGAAGCGCGGTGGCCCGTTCAGCGGGTCATTGTTCTGATAAACGGAGAGGCGGTACTAATTGTCAAGATTTTTCAACTCAATTTTCATTTATGTCTGTACTTAAGATTTATAGTCTAAATAAACGGCATTTTTAATTACTAATTACATAACCACGGCTTTCAAATTACCCAGTTTTTAGCGTGTATAATACAGGTTGCATTAGTTATATTACTAAAATGTTAACCTTTTAACATTCATATCTCGGAAAATACCGTTGCAGTACACACTGACTCGAGCTTTAAGCCTCTCTGGAAATGTCCGCACCTCGTTACGAGTTCTGCAATCAAAAATGCAAATACCCCGGTTGAATTACCGGCATTAATGAAAAATCTACTTTTTAACACAGCCTTTGTTATTCCCACGTTTGTCTAACTTTCGTTGCCGTGTTTGTTTACAAACTTGACAAATTATAGTTTGATTACGGTTATGGTAGGCGGTAATTACATTTTGTGGGTGACTTTCCGACGGTCCGTCACTTCAGCTAACTAAGACCTAATTTCATCCCTTCAACTTATTCCGGGTTATTTACCAAGCATATTTTAATACTCAAAAATAGCTCCTATATACACAGCCTAAAATACAGGTTTATTCCTAGTTTAGGCTTCGTACTTAACTTATCTTAAAGACAAATCTTAATGTAATTAGACAATGATAACCGTTTAGGATTTGGTACGCGTAATACAGGAACAGATTGTTATTGTAAAAAGAATAATATGTAGTGTTCACTATATTTGCTGTATTTATTTGGTAATAAATTTTCTTGACTTAACAAATTCCGTAGAGGGGCGTCGGAAACCATAGTACAGGATCTACCTAGTTTGGTTTCTAACGTGATAAATAAATTACGTATATTTAAATACATTAAGTCAAATTGTTAATTAGTCATAACTATACATGTATACCGATGTTTGTTTCTCTATTAATATCTTTTCAACACACTTGCTCATAAAATGACTCTTATTTCACTGAATTAAGGCACATAATGTGGCTTATTATCAAAGCGTGCGTTTTGCATTACCATTATAACTAAGTGCGATAATGTTATAAAACCTTTTTGTTCAACCTCGGAGAAGGTTTGATATCATTTTGATGTATAAAAAAAATGTTTAGAGTTATTTCGTTCAGTGGTACAAATCAGTATCTACCTTGATAAATTCAAGCATTTCCGTACAATAAAATTAGATTTTTACAATAATTAATGAAAACCTAATAATTAACATAACATTTATGAATAGGTTAGCAACCTCATTATATCTAGATGGCCATGCATTGCAGCCATCTTTGATGGATGCGCGCACACAAGAATACTGTTTTGAATTTTACCGCCATACATAACACGAATCACGCACGAAAAAAAAATATTTTTCATTTAAAGAGTGTTGTTTCAAAATCAATCCACTTGAAAATATGATCGATATAATAATTTCAATAAAAATTGCGATTGGATTATATTGTTTTGATACGACACTCACTTTTTTTATTCACAAGTGTGTTGAAAAACGTCGTATGATACTCGTGAGATTTGCCTCACCTCGCCTGCCGGCTCGGGCTTAGAAACCACCTTGACTGCAATGGCCAACTTATCACACATGTATCATAATGTACTATTATCTCTTTATCTTTAATAAAATACGTATTTCAATTAGTAATAATACCGTCCATTCAAGACAATCACTCGTCCTAGTCCCAAACTAGTATACCCAATGCTATGGTGAACATGAAGGGACATCACAAACATGGCAATACACCCACACTGAGGACATTTGTACAATTGCACGGCGGTCTCCAGTGGGAATCGAACCCACGACCTCTGTCTTGGTAGTTAGGCGCCCTAACGGAAATACGGAAATCGAACCCGTGACCCATCGCCCATGCCAATCAGGAGGCCTACCGCTAGACTAACGAGACAAATTGAATGAAGACTCGTCGTTAAATCATACTAAACCACATTTTAAAACATGCACTGGCATAGTTTATTTGGAAAAAAGGTCGCAACAATACATGCAGATAACACGATGAGTTCCAAAAAAAAGCGTTAGTTTGTTCACAACCTGTATGCACACACACATTATAAATTATAAAATCAAACTATAAAATATCAGATTCGAGAGGCGTAAGCGCTAACAGTGCACGGACTGCCGCCGACTCTCATTTGGCGCTACGTGTGCAGCATGCGAGCGGCAATCGGCAGCATGAGCATTTTTCATCACACGTCGGCGGAATCATAGGGCTTAAGACTACTGTCACGTCTATCACGCGTGAATGAGTTTATTTCTTATAAACTTACCGAAAATTTAACAATACAACGAGTGAATATGAGTGGAAGGGCCGGTAAGGGAAGTCCCAGACGGACATACTTCGAAAAATAAGGGATGTATTAGGAAATACCAAGGTAAATAGTACCCGAAACCGGCGTGCCTACATGCAACGGCTTATGAGTGTTGATGAAGCAACAGATATCTGTCAGGCTCGTGGCAAGTGGCAGACCCTGGTCTCTACCTACCCCTCCGGGCTACAGGTGAGAGTTTATGTATGTATGTATATATTATTAACGGCAATACATTTTTTGTATGGGAGCCCCCCTTAAATATTTATTTTATCCTGTTTTTAGGGTTCGTCTGTCTGTCTGTCTGTCTGCGGCTTAGCACAGAGACGATAAGTACTAGAAAGCGTGAAAAAATTTAAGGTAGTAGTACATATAATGAACTCAAAAGGAAAACTATCATGGCTAGGTAGGCTTTATATGTTAACGAGTAATAGACGACCAACTTATAACAGATAAATTTCGTACAAAATCCATCGAAAATTACTTTGATGAAGTTGTTAGTTCCGTAAAGCAAATAAAACCCCCTCTTTCCTCGAAACCTTATACTGCGCTTGACCCGACATGCACATGGTCGTTTCTTTTTTTATTTTCAAGTAACTACACAAAGCAAGACCCTATCTGGCCCGCGTTTCATATAACTTCAGCTCATAGATTATAATGGCGAATGGATATACATTGCATACATTGTTTCGAGTCGCCACAGCGTCGCTACATGTTCGTTATTAGGTTGGGTTGCTTTTATCTTGATCGCTGTTCCAGCCCACGTTTCTAACATAGTAATATAAATATATAGCAATTAGTAAAGTATTAGTTAAGCACTTACATAGTCTAAGGCCGACTTGCACGATTTCTTAAATGTCACTTAAGTCGCCATTTAAATCGACTTTTGTATGAAGAATTTTAATTTAATGCTGCTAAAGCCACATTTAAGGAAGTGATGCAAGTCAGCCTCAATGCCTTTTGTCTGAGTACTAACCCATGTAATAAGTCCTTGTTTCTTGAAATAAATAAATAAATTGCATAGCCGACTAGTACAATGCGTTTCCGTACTTAATAATCTGTGAGTTAATCAGCTTTGTGAAGTTATAGTAGCAATACCACTCGCTAACGGTGAAGGAAAAACATCGTGAGGAAACCTGAGTGTCTGAGCTATTTACATACCTCAGTGGTGATTAAGCCCATACTCTCTCTCTCTGAGAGAAGGCCTGTGCCCTACAGTAGGACGTATATAGGCTGCTTATATATTATATAATCAGCTTTGCCCGTAAACCGATTTATCATAGTAAATCATACATTGTGGTTCTATGAAATGCGGCCCTCAAAATGATACGTGTTCTTGAAACTGTGGAGATTTAAAGATTCCATTGTACAGCCGGTGGAAAACGGTAATGTTCCGCGTTGCTATGGCAACGTAAGTCAGCTGGCTCCCCGCCAGATGCTCTCCAATTAACCGATGCACTAAACACCCCGCCGGCATACAAAGTGGGGAACAGAAAAACTCAGGTTTTCCAGCTGCTAAGGATCCCTGCAAAAAGAAAAACATCGTGAGGAAACTTGAGTGTCTCAGATGTCTATATCTGAAATTTGATACCTCAGCGCTTGAAATTGCCAGTCCGCGGTGGGCACGCGTGGTATTAAGCCCAAACTCTCTCTCTGAGAGAAGGCCTGTACCCTGCAGTACTACATTATGTACATTATATTAATAGTATCCCTGCAGGAGATTTGGATAAATATAGACTTTCAAAAAAGATAAAAAAAAGCCCAAAAGTGACAATCTTATTATTTTAACTTCCTAATATACAAAAAAAAATACAAAAAAAAAATACAAAATCTTTATTTTCGTGAACTGCTTAATTTAACGGTACATAGTATCTGGAGCCACCTTTTAAGCATGTAGAATGCCTGTACTAGGTGACACCGCGCTTCCATAGCTTAAAAACTTAGTTTAATTTGATATTTTACTTATTTTAAAGATTACTGCTAGGACAAAATTATTAAAAAGATAAAAGTGTAAAGCTCAGCCAGGTGAGTGTTTTATGTGTTTAGGTAGAACATCGCATGTGTGATATATTGAATATTGTATTGTACTTGGTCATTCAAATATAAGGATAATACAGAATATTGTACTTGGTCATTCAAATATAAGGGATCTTTGTCGACTACGGGACTCTAAAAACAGAACGTAGATTATTTCGAGACAAGGTACTTATTAAGGCACTTAATATTTGTAGTGCAGGTTGTTTGTGCACAGCTACCTTGCGGGAAGCTAAAAAAATTGCTGCTAATAACGAACGCCCGGTTTCTGGTACTCAAACGATTTGTTAATCTATTAATAACAGCTGTCAATGGTTTTTTTGTTTTGTACGTACTTTAGTCTACTGACTGCTATTAACAGTAGATGGTCATATTGTTAACTTTTGTATTAGCTGAAAGTAATGGACTAAGAAAACTAAGTTCTGTTTCGATACATTTTTTGTACAAAAATAGGTCATTTTCAGAGCTGCATTTTGGCTGCCTTAATTAGTTTCTGAAGCGAAAAAAAAGAACCATAATCTACAAAACCCGAACTACGTCATCAACTAATATCCAACGTGCTGTCAGTTTCTAGTACGTCATCAACTGTTATCCTACGTGCTGTCAGTTTCTACTACGTTTTCAACTGATATCCTACGTGCTGTTAGTTTCTAGAACATCATCAACTGATATCCTACGTGCTCTTAGTTTCTAGTACGTCATTAACTGATATCCTACGTGCTGTCAGTTTCTAGTACGTCATCAAGTGATATCCTACGTGCTGTCAGTTTCTAGTACGTCATGAACTGATATCCAACGTGCTGTCAATTTCTAGTACGTCCTCAACTATCCTACGTGCTGTCAGTTTCTAGTGATACATTATAATTCGTTCAATAAACAAAACTAAAAAGTTTCGTAATCGAAAAAGATATATTATAACTTTTGTAAGCACTAGAAGAAGAAATACACTCATTTATCACCACACAGACATTATACAAGGCACAGAAAACAAGGAAAAATAGACAAGACAAAACACTAACGACAAAAGAACGAGAAAGGGATACAGGGGCTATGCACAAAGGGGCTATGTCCATGCGGCGGTAAAACGGCCTCGGGCTCAGATTTTGCAGCAGGTTTATTACTCACAGCACTGATTTTCTGCCACGGCCTGGTCTAGTGACTCACGGAACAAACCATCGAGACAGAAAAATACAATACAACAATGCAATACAATACCAAACAATATTGTAAGACAGTACAGCACAATAAAATAATAATTATTATTATAATACACAGTATAGTACTACACATTATGAACTTAATTCCCGACTCACTTAATTGGTTTTTTCTCAGGAGAGTCCAGGTTCCGCCAAAACCAAGTATGTGAATCCGGAATAAAGTTAAGATATTTTTTTTTACGGAATCCCGAGACCTACATTCATTCACGCGTGAAACGAACGTGAGAAGGTCGAATAAGTCACACACAAATTCACAAAAATACAAAAAATCTGTAAATATCATTAATTTATACTTTATTGCACACACAAAAAGACTAATGTCTTAACACAACATTCACAAAAAATTTAAAAGTTTACATGGCGAGCTTATTTCAGTACAAATATCTTCCAGCCAGCCCTTGATTTATAATTGTAGCATTATATTTACCTACCTTGTACCTTGTCAATATTCAGGTCAATGCCCATTGTAGTTCGTTGTAAAAAATAATATGCGTACATAAACTCATGCCTGGATTAGGCAGTTTTTTTTATCATAGAAAAAAAAATAAAAATAATCATTTGAATGCAGTTAAAACAGTCTAAGCAATCAAAACCGTCGGTGAAGAGCTATAATTAAAGCTGTGTAAAAACAGAACTTCAATTAAAATCTTAATTTGATTCATTTAATTTTCTTTATTAATACTACCTGCAAGCCGCGCTTTACTAAATTATTATTCTAAGGCTTTTGCACACCTAGCCTATGACATTATTGTAATGGTTACTATCTAAACACATAAAAACATAGAAAAAGGTGTTACATCTCTTCCTCTTTCTTTCTCTATTTCACTTTTTTATAATATTTTGATAATAATAGTGTGATCACGAATTTTTAATAGCCCGTGACTTCATTTGTATGAAATTCTGATGGAAAAGATGTCCGTAAAAGATCACGGCAATCTATTACTGTGTTGTATACAAAGAAAAATGGCCGAGTGCGTGTCGAGCCACGCGCAGTATAGGGTTCCGTAGAAGGGGGGGTTTCTTGATTGCTTTACACAACTAACAACTTCATCAAATTAGTATTCAATGCAATTTGTACGAAATTCTCTTTTCATAGGTTGGTCGACTATTGCTCGTTAACTTGTAAAGCCTAGTTAGCTGTTATGGTTTTCCTTTCGCAAACGGATCCCTAAGTCGAAAAATGCGTTATATACTAAAAAAAAAACCTTTTCTTATGCAAATATGAAACTGACAAAACATAGAGTTTTTTTCTAGTCTGCCGTAGATCTTAGGGCACTTATACATGGGCGGCTCGGGTTCCAACTGCATTCCGTCGACGTGGGCTGACGACAGGCGTCGACGTGTGCCGACGGCAGCTGCCGACGCGCTGACGCGGATATTCGACGCTGACATGTTGGCGACTGCCGTCGGCGCGTCGACGGCTGCAGTTGGCCCTCGTCGGACGTGTATAAGCGTCCTTAGCCGCGAGCTCTCTGGAAAATCATTATCGTGTAAAGTTTCTTTGACTTGACTCGCTTTATGTACGATAGAACATACTGTGAAATGAAACAAAAGAAGGATAGGTATATTTTCAGAGAAAGTTTTTGAGGTTCCGTCTGGCCGTCTATGCATCCATCAAGACAGTGCATCAAAGCAAGTGTAAATTAATTATAACAATTTTGACAGATAGTAGAGAGCTCTACCTCTATGCATAATATTACGTATGTTGTCAAAAACTAATAATAACACTGATAACGTTAGTCGAAAGCGAAAGCGATCTCTCAGGATTGTGGCAAGTGGCAGTCCCTGGTTTCTGCCTATCTCTCTGGAGTACAGGCGTAAATTTATGTTATGCTATGTTTTTATGCCAAGTCAGAGGCCTTAGGGCGGCTTGACAACTTCTGACAGTAGACGAGCCACTAGTCTACAAGCCTCCACCAATCCGGACTTGGCCCCCGTGGTGGAGTATGGCCTATACCTTCCTCAGGGAAGAGACCCGTGCCCCTCGGTGGGGACATAATGGGTTGATGATGATGATGATGATGAACTCTGTCAAAATCTATAAAATAAAATTTTCGTGAAAATTGGATACTTGTCGCTGACCTACGATAGTAAAATTATGCACGAAGCATATAGCAATAGACATAGCAATTAATAGAGAAAAAGATGATAGTAGGTAATTAAGAATAACATAAGTATGGTAATTAAATAGTAAATAAATACAAGCAAGAACATCCGGGAAATGCAGATCTATTGATGAGTTTACCATTTGTCGTAGAACGAACATTCTGTTTGTATTATTTCGTGGTCAAACATGAAGTTCTTATATTTTCCCCTCATTCCTTTGCCCCGTACTCTCGTTGAAAGGGAAATTTTAATCACGTGTAATTAAAAGCGGGAAAAAGTTTTATTCATTTTTGTAAAACGTTTTATGTTAGCAAATATAGCTGAAAAAGTGTTAAGAACAGTGAACGTGTTTTTTTTTTTATTTATGGTTCACAAAACTGAATGTTACACCTAAAACTTACATAGAAGTTCTATAAATAGTGATGCTTATTCTACTAGATGTGAACACAACATGCAATTTAGGCGCAGAAATTTTAAAAACTAAGTAACTACATTTGTTACGCTAAGTCCGACTCCTACCATTTTTCCAAGTATGGACCAAGTAGCATACAAACCAAATTCTTCATACGAAATTTTACCAAAAATGACCTAAGTATCACTCAGGAAGTGGCGAAAGCCATCATAATATTATG
This sequence comes from Yponomeuta evonymella, assembly GCA_963969515.1. Classification (NCBI taxonomy): domain Eukaryota; kingdom Metazoa; phylum Arthropoda; class Insecta; order Lepidoptera; family Yponomeutidae; genus Yponomeuta; species Yponomeuta evonymella. Next base: position 2,187,188 of record OZ018342.1, on the reverse strand, counting down.
TAGTATTGTGGCGAGCACATGTCAACTCTGCGCGCGCACTATAAACTCCAACATTCCTGCATCGCGCAAGCAAAATGTTTCACATGACATATCATAAATATAACGTCCGACGAACATCAGTTGGATCGGCCGTCCCCAGGCATATGATCTGCCTGGCGGGGAATTTCCCTTTATAGTGGAAGAGCACGATCACCCGCTCTTCCCTATAGTGGTGACCCCCGACAGAACATTGTCAACCTTCCTTCGCTATCGCAGCACCCCACATACAATCAGTCTCAAAGCAAGGCCAGCATCCTCTTTCCTCTCACCTCATCAGTTCCACTACAGTCAACGCACCGACTACTGGTACTGATGGTGATCTCCCCCAATCCCTCGGCACGGCAGCCACACAGCAACAGCGCACGTTGCCAGTGGTACAGCAGCCTTCACCGGTTCCTACCACATGCGCGGACCCCATGGTACTGTCGCCGGTGAAGTGACTGTTAGCCGCCGAACACCCTCAACCGCTAGCCGACTCATTGACTCAGCGCCTCCTGGCACTTGCAGGCTTTAGAGCACAGACTTCGATTCCTATCAGACCTAGCTATGCGTAGCTACGGTCTTAAAGGGGAGTGATGTGGCGAGCACATGTCAACTCTGCGCGCGCACTATAAACTCCAACATTCCTGCATCGCGCAAGCAAAATGTTTCACATGACATACCATAAATATAACGTCCGACGAACATCAGTGGGACCGGCCGTCCCCAGGCATACGATCTGCCTGGCGGGAAATTTCCCTTTATAGTGGAAGAGCACGATCACCCGCTCTTCCCTATAGTATTAAGCTAAACTAAAAGTGAAATGAAATGGATACATTTCATAGTAAAACGGCTACAAAAAATGGTTAGTGGCTCCCAAATAATTCCCTGTGTTTAACGGTATTTAATAGGATGTGTAGAACATTTTACAGAGGCTGTAATACCAAAAACAATATCAAATTAGTCCTTAAGGGGCTCCAGGGAGGAACACTAGCGCCACCAAGGAAAAAAAAATCGTATATATATTTTCACAAATCGAATTTGCAAAAAGTCTGTATAATCTCTCAATCATCTCAATAGTGATTGTTAAGACCCATAGCCATAAACCTAACGCAAAAAGCTAGGAATAGACAGCCATTACGCCAGAAACTAATCCCAGGTTCATTGTCGTGTGTCCCAATGTTACTATTAACATGATTGAGAGATTGTGCAGACGCTTTTGACAAGTTCGATCTGTAAAAAAATATATGATGTGTTACTCCCTGAAGCCCCTTAACGTTGTTGCACGAAGAGCAATCTGTAGAAAGGGGAATGTGTTGAAAAGTAATAGAAGTTTTTCATTTATATAGATGTAATGAACTGCAAACCGTAAAGAAAGACTTTTTTAAGAAACCTGATTGTCAGAGGTGACATTCAGCACTTGCAAGTGCCAATTACCTGCCGACGTGTGTGCATGCAATGACTATTAAATGTCGATGAAGTGAAAGAGATTTGTCAGGATCTTGGCAAGTGGCAAGCCCTTGGTTAAAAGTACTTAAATCACGGCTTAAATTTTTCGTTCTACATTACATAGTCCATTAAGAAATTTGTGGTTGTTACAATTAGTGAAAAGCGGGTAACACACGGCAACAAAACCGCGCGCGGCGTGGGAAAACAAAACGCACGCTCGCTTGCTCTCCTAAATGCAACGCACAGCATTGACGGGACCGAGTCTAGCGTACAATGTGGCGGTGTAACCATGCAAACATCTGGAGCTAGGGTAGAGGGCACGGTGTGGCGAATGTTCGTTAAAGAAAATACTGTTAAAAAAGTAAAATTATTCTTAATTTCAGGTCTAGAAAACCATAACATAACATCCTGTGTTATGCTGGTCAGACAGTAAGACAAGATAATACCTGTCAGAAGATGTTTAATTTTATTATTATGTAGTAATATTCATATAAATAAAATAAATACTAAATAATAACATATTCTGAAGCCTCGTCTTTGCTTACCAAGTGAGACTGAGGCCAAGACTGACACAAAAAAAAAACGTGTAAAATGGCTGGTGGAATCTAATTGATAAAGCGCATTACCGTTGCAAAAAAGGCGAGTTTCTTATCGAGCTTTTCCTCACTGTTTCAACGGTAACCTCTCTATTGTCAATAGCAACAATTTTCTACACCAATATTAAGTTTATCATACTTTTATGTAATTGAAGAAACGTTTTTTTTTTTTACAGACGGAAACACGACCTAAGCCGTATTATGGCTTTCCAAGCTCATGGTTTTCCAAGCGTCCCGGTCTTGCGCCACCGGCATTCAGCGACTCCCCGATGCCGTAACCAGGTAGACCATCTGGTGGGGGCCCTGCCCACGCTGCGTCATCCGGTCCACAGTCACCAGGTCAGAACTTTTTCGCCCCAACGGTCATCATATCTCCGAGCTATGTGCCCCGCCCACTGCCACTTCAACTGAGCAATTCTTCGAGCTATATCAGTAACTCCAGTTCTTCTGCGCATCTCCTCACTCCTGATTCGATCACGCAGTGAAACTCCTAACATAGCTCTCTCTAGCTCTCCAATCTAGGGATGAACAGATAAGGGTTTTCAGTCATACAATTTGTCTATAAATGGATAGTGCTTTTAGATAACGTTGGCGAAAGTCACCCTTAGTGTACTAGCTGGTGGAGCCAAGTTTGCAGTAAGTGCGTAACAATGTTGCTTATGTTGCTTGTGTGCTTGTTTTGTTTCTGTGATGTATCTTGTTGGTATAATGAATGTCTTTCTTCTTCTTCTTCTTAATTTCCCACTTCTTACAACGTTTTGTCATTCGGCCACCAGTTTAACACACCTGAGCGTAAGATAGATCATCAATCTCACAAAAACAAGCTTGCACATTCAATGGCAGCCTTAAAACGACAGTGTAAGGCCGGCCATGCGTGCGAAAACATATAAATTGTTCGAGGGTGTGGCGTTTAGATGTGGCTTATTCTAAAAGGTGGTAGAATTTTTTTTGGCTCCGCAGGTATTGACTTGTCCTTCCTGTGGGCTAGGCTGACTAAGCTACCAGGATGGTATGAGTGCTAGGTAACCCTACTCCATCTAAAAAACCATGTCCCAGGCACTGCAGCGTCCGAGTGGTCCCTTCACCTATCTAGTGTGAGTGAAGGTGCCACTGGACGTAGATGCAAAGGCCAAAAAGTATACTTTGGAATCAATGCCCACAAACAGTAATTTCAAATTACATACATACACAAACTCACGCCTGTATTCAGGTAACTTCAAATTATTACATGTGTATCTTTTTATGTGTAGCTTTGAATTTAATGGTCTTATATTAATACTTTTTTTTTCTTTTTTTGTGCTCTATTGTCTCATATTACTCTATCGATTCATAGTGCTTTATCCGAGTATAATTTCCATTATAATATAATAACACTTATCTAAACTTTTATAAACCTATTTAGAGGCTAAAAATTCCACCCATGCCGGGACTTGATCCGTCGACCTCTGGTTAACCGTGCCAGCCAGTTTCCCAATTGAGCCAATTGCCCATTAGGGCAAGTGTAGGAATCGGCGAAATTTCGAGGCTCGAGGGCTGCAAGTGATGTAAACTGCTTCGGCCAGATGTCGCTGCCTGTACGTAATATAGAGAAGTCTGTAAAAAGGCTCGAAATTTCGCTGATGCTTGTACTTGCCCATTAGCTCAGTTGGGAGAGCGCTGGCACGGTTAGCGAGAGGTCGCGGGTTCAAGTCCCGGCATGGGTCCTCTAAATAGGTTTATAAAATTGTCCTCAGCACGGGTTAGTGCAACAAAAAGAATATAATACTTATCTAAACTGTTCACATAATCCACAAGACTACCGTTCTACTACCAGACAGTGTATCCAAGACCCGAAACTCTTGAGCCAATCTTTGCCATCTTCATCCACAGAATTCTTCTTCAAATTGTCGGTCCATCGGTATGGCGCAAACCTATAGACAAACCGTTACTAGTAATAAACTGTAAGAAACAACAGACTCCGAATAATATCAGGACATATTGTTCCTTTATACTGATTTATTTACCTTGAGCCAGACAATAACATAGGTGTAACTCCCATAAATTGGATCCAGCAGCGTCTAGTCGTTTCTATCAATCGTAAATCTCGAGAATCGGCCCCATTGTTTGGTAGTCGATTTATTATGTTAGCTCACGACCGTCTACGGAGAGAGGAATCAACAAATAGCCGAGAGAATGTTTAAAAGATTAGAGAGCGGCTGTCTGTTCGACTCAGCTCGCGCGTTATGTCGTTTATCTTCCGTGTTTTAGCGGTATTGAAGTGTGCTAAAATAAAGTACGCTTTCGTTTCGATTATGTCGGCTTGTTTGTGTCAATCGCGAATAAACAATTCGCAGGTTTTGGTGCGTTGGTTTCAATCGCTAGAACCCAAACACGCAGCCTTGGTTTTATGCGTGCTATTGTTTTGGGGTATATTTAAATGAATTATTTTAATGAAGATGTTTCAGAATTATTAACCAGGGTCTGTAAAACGAATGGTTTGCGCTATAATTTCACTGATAGTAACTATAAACAGGTCGTTTAATTATAACTGGACACTCATTACGTAGATGCAAAGATAGTTTTTTTTTTGTTAACTCAAAAGTTTCTTTACTAACTTTCAAATGTATACTTGGAACCGAACCTAGCGACACCACTGAGCTATACAGACTTCAGTAAATCTCTTGGTAGAATTTACAAAGTGCGTTTGTCTAAATTAAAGCTTTGATTTCTATAAAACCTTTTTTTTACGTTTTTTGGTATTGATTCTTCGATACCTATTGATAAATAATACATCGAAAAATAAATATTTGAAATAATGTAATATATAAAAATCTCGTGTCACAGCGTTGGTTATCGAACTCTTCCGAAACGGCTCCACCGATTTTTATGAATTTTTTTGTCTATATTTGGTAGGTCTCAGAATAGATCGTGGGATAATTAATATGGCAAAACAACGTTTGCCGAAACAAATAGTAGAAGTATAAAAGTAACTCAGTCTTGTGTCCAAAAATATAATTTTATTCTAGCACTACCCTATCGACTCTCCACATCGACGTAGGTTAGCTGGAAGAAAATACCACCTAGTATTAAGCTCGCCCTTGTACAAAACTATTTTTAGTGCTGTAAGGAATTTTTCAATCAATTCAATCAATCAATCAAAAAAGTCCTTCTATTTTCTATCTGTCTACACGTAAATCATATCGTTTCATATGGCAAAACAACGTTTTCCAAGTCAACTAGTAATTATATATATTTACTCATACAATTTGACCGTGTTAAATTTCAACGTTGCATGAAAAAAAGAGCCGCGGTAGTGGAGCAGTAGAACGCCGGCTTCTCATTCGGGAGGTCGTGGGTTTGAATTCCGGCATGTACGACATTGTTTTCTAAGTTACGTACATTTGTGAAGTCATAGTAGCAATACCACAAGATAAATATAAAGGAAAATATCGTAGTAATTCGTAGGAAAACATACGGCATGCGTAGTGATTAACTCAAATTTTCTCTCTCTCTCTCTCTCTCTCTCTCTGAGAGAAGGCCTGTGCTCTACAGTGGGACGTACGAAAAACCTCCCCGAAATACTTAACAAAGCCTTGGACACAATATTTTTATTTTCTTCGTCATATTTTGCTTACGCAACGCTATTTCCCACTTAACCTTTAGGTACGCTGGGGAAACGCGCGTTTTTGTTCTACGCTTATAGAGCCAAAATCAAATATCGCGACGCCGGCAAAAGAAAGCCCCCTGACATTATTGTATCTGCATTACTTTTTGTCGTTTTCAATATATTCGTATATATACTAGCTTTGAACCGCGGTTCTGCTGGCATGAGCAAGGTTTTATTTTATAACTTAAGCGGTGTCTTGCGTTAAAGCAGTAGAGTCCGTAATGAAAATAAAAATGGAAGCCTTTATTTGCCAATAATCTTTAATAACAAAATGTGTATTAGCATGCATTAAATTATATTATTTGAATTAATTGAATTATGTACATAAGCAGCCTATATACGTCCCACTGTTGGATACAGGCCTTCTCTCAGGGAGAGAGTACGGGCTTAATCACCACGCGTGCCCACCGCGGATTGGCGGTTTCAAGCGCTGAGGTATGTGAATAGCTCAGACACTCCAGTTTTCTCACGATATTTTCCTTCACACTTATACTTCATATCCCGGTGATGCGTTCCCGCGGGATAATATTTAAGTTTAAAATAGATGACGCCATGTGAGCGAACGTTTTTTTTTAAAAATAGATGGCACTGTGCAAGAAACGCAATACATAGGAAATAATACGAATTCTCTACAACTGCATTAAAATATGTATATTATACACGTACATCTGCCTACATTATAAGTTCTCAGTGTTTTATGGGGTACTTAATTCAGCTTATTAACTGCGTAAGTTTAAAAACTCTCAATTTAGACCTCGATTTCTTTTATTGCTTTTTCCCATTACGTCAATGCGATTTGCCGATCACAAACAAACGGATGACGCATTTCAAAAGAATCCGAATGAAACGACAGAAAACAGTCTTCCTGAGTCGAACTAGATGACGTTTGGGCCCTAATGTTTTATTCATGGGGAGAGGTCAAACGAAATATGTATGAAGCGAGAATCAAATATATGGAAAAAAATTGTGCAATATTCTGCCCTGCCTGGATAACGGGTGGATCCTTACGTCTACTTTACATAAAGAACATTATATTTTTTTGTGTCGTTATACTTGTACCCACACTCGTTGTCTCTTCCTCTCTCTATCTCTCTCTGAGAGAGGCTGGTAATATGCAGTAGGATGTAGGGTTATAGGGTGCTTATATACGTACGTCGTGTAAGTATCGTTACTCGTCACTGAATCTTTTTATTTATTGCAGGACAGAAGGAAGTGGCGAGCCTCGAGAAATTTCTTTGTCTAGCAGTGGACGAGTACGGGATGATTGATTAATTATATATTTTTTTGTTGTGATGTATTTAATTATTTCGGGCGTATTAAGAGCGGTAGTAGCCTAGTGGGTAGAAAATTGGACTCGGAAGCGAGAGACCCAGGTTCGATTCCCAGTGCGGGCATGTAACTTTAACTTTGTTTTCTAAGTTATGTGCATTTGTGAAGTTTTAATAGCAATACCACTGGCTAACTATGAAGGAAAACATCGTGAGGAAACTCGGTGGGCACGCGTGGTGATAAAGCCCATACTCTCTCTCTCTCTCTCTCTCTCTCTCTGAGAGAAGGCCTGTGCCCTACAGTGGGATGTATAATAAGGCTGCTATAATTTATTTATTTATTTAATCATTTGGTGGAAATGAGAATGTTAGGCTGCACTAAAAATTATGTATTAGACAGGTTTTAAGGAATTCTATTGTTTGGGATCTTAGATTCAATATTACTGTATCGAACTATTCACAAACACGGTAATTTGCTTAACTGAAAATCGATCAAACCGAACCTTTAGGCCAAGTGCGACATGATCTAATACCAACTTGTAAGGGCCAGTTTCTAAATTGAAATTTTCGCTAAGTAAATAGTTAACTGTAGTGCCGTTTTTTAGAGAAGAGCGTGACAGAACGTTACTTAAGTATAATATTTACTTAGTGAAATTCTCAATTCAGAAACCAACCCTGAGAGTATCTTTTAAACGGTCTGGACTTCTGCGTCATTCATATTTCGTAACACTTCTTTTCGCAAAACAAGCTGAAGATGCTGGATGCGCAACTGCTGGACATAGGCTTCCACCATGGATTTCCAAAAACACCGGTTGGAAGCGGCCTGCATCCAGCGTCTTCCTGCCACTTGGATGAGGTCTATCTTGTGGCTGGTCGTCCTACGCTGCGCTTGCCGATATGTGGTCTCCATTCGAGAACTTTTCGGCCCTATCGGCCATCAGTTCTGCGTGCTATGTGCTCCGCCCACTGCCATTTCAACTTACTAATCCGCTGGGCTACTCGTATGTCGACGACTTTGGTTTGTCTACGGATCTCATCATTTCTGATTCGATCTAGTAGAGAAATTCCGAGCACAGTCGTTTCCATAGTTCGTTGCGTGACCTTGAGCCTTCTTATGAGGCCCATAGTGAGAGATCACGTTTTAGTACCATAAGTCATCAGGTCATCACTGGCAATACACACTGGTTGTATAATTTTGTCTTGAGCGATTGAGGTATATTAGACGAAAAGACTTTTCTATGTTTCCCGAATGCTGCCCAGCCGAGTTGGATTCGACGATTGACCTCTTTCACGAAGTTGGATCGGCCTAGTTGGACTGTTTGTCCTAAGTAGACGTATTCGTCTACAACTTCGAGAGTCAAGTTCCCCAATGTTATTAGGGTGGGCACAACACGGGCGTTCGACATGACCTTCGTTTTGTCCATGTTCATTTTAAGGCCCACACGTTGGGAAACTCGACTGAGGTCTTTGAGCATTATGCCGAGGTCTTCCATCGTTTCTGCCATGACTATTCCAACTACATTCCTGAAATGCGTTTAGTTAATTAGACTTTGGCATCTATTTTCTCTTTGACACAATTATCCGTGTCCTAATCCCAAAGTAGGATATCCTGTGTTGTGGTAACTAGAAAGGACATCACAAACATGGATGCACAGTACACCCAGAGTGTGGGCTTTTATAGGTACAAATATTTGTATTTATACCTACGTGTTTTGTTTCTTCTTTATTTATATCCTTACTAGTATTATAAACGCGAAAGTTTGTATGTATGGATGGATGTTTGTTACTCTTTTACGCAAAAACGGCTGAACGGATCTGGATGAAATTTTGCACAGAGATATATTATAGTCTGGATTAGCACATAGGCTATTTTTAATCCCGGAAAATTACACATCAAAATTGCCACGTGAACGAATTCGCGAGCAACAGCTAGTATCTTATATATTGTCGATTTTCAGATTTTATGTAACCTCAATATAAGATTATGTTTCTAAGCAGAGACTCCACATTGACCTTCTAGAGTTGAGTAAACTCTGAATTAAGTTATCAGTTATCAAGTCTTCTAAATTACTTAACTCGAGATTAGCTCCGCAATATACCCCGCTCCCCGAGCTTACCACTACACTAGTATATCTTATTACTATTACCATATTACCTACGATATTAACACGACCGAAAGTTTTCTGGATCAAATAATAATAATAAACAGATGGTCCACCCACCACGGGCCATGGTATGGTATTTTATGTGTATGTTTTTGTGACAATCTAAATAAATGTATCTTTCTTTCACCCTTGACTGTTAACTTCGATAAAACCTTAATTATAGTTTATAGTACATAGTTGGCACGCCATTTCTCCAATTGATCTTTATTGTTTTTCACTATACAGTTTCAGTTTTTGTGCATATTTTAAGATTTACGTGTGTATTTGTAGTACTTACAAATACAGTTTCTGTCTATCAATCTATCTGTCTACTTTAAACTTTTTATATACTTGCACATGTTTGTCACTAAGTAACCATATGCGAAAATTTGTTACATTAAGTATTTGTCCATTTATAATGTAAGCTGATTTTCCTTCCGTATGGCGCCGGATTAAAAATAGCGACACTCCATTTCCTCCGATGTCGTAGAAGGCGACTAAGGAAATAAATTACCAGGAGATGGGCAGCAGCGTCTTCCTGAGATTCCAACCGCATACTGCGATCGCCAGCCCGCCTGCCAAGCGTGGCGATTATGGCAAAACCCCTCATGGTTATGAAAACTTTGAGGGAAGCCTATGTCCTGCAGTGGACGTCAAATGGCTGATGATGATGATGAATGTAAGTAGCAAGTTTTCCAAGTAAATAATATACGTCCCACTGTAGGGCACAGGCCTTCTCCAATAGAGAAATAGAGACTAGGGCAATCACCACGCGTTGCCACCCCGGGTGAGAGACAAGATCTATCTTAGTAATTAAGTTTGTTGACGCTACACCTACGAGGCAGTCAAATAAAATGTAATCGATACTGTATTCTTTTTTATTCGTTACGTTTTAAATGGACTATCTGAACATTTCTATATTGTAAGGCGGTCTTTTAGGACAAAATCTGTCTTTACGAGGTAACTCTAGGCATTAAAATTAATTTTATGAGATATGCTTGTTCCGAAATTGGAGATAAGTGGATTCGCAGTTAGGCAATATTACCTCTTTGGTAGTTATAAGCTGTAGGGCGCGAAGGTTCTAATATTATTATGATATTATGTGTGAAGAAACAATAATTATTCTACGATACTTATGCTGTAAACGTTATTGCATTGGTTTTAATTATTTTGAATGCACCACGGCACGCACTCCGTAGTACAATTATGAGTTACCGTAGGCACTGACTGAAAATCGGCGCTGAGGGATCACTTCCTCAGCGCAAGGCTGAGCCGAGTCAGCTGCGTTTTGTGGCAACTTAGACACACCACAGGCTATATCTCTGATGGTTCTGTTTTATTTATTTGTTTTGTCTGTTGGGTATTTAGTTATATTTCTGTTGTTATGCCTATTATGTTAAAATCTGTTTATTTTGTCTCTGTACAATTACAGATAGAATAGAATTGAATAGAATAAAAAACAGTTTATTTGTTGCACACAAAACACACAAAGGAATTTTAACACAGAGTCAACCAAAGAAATACATAGATATTCAAAACTATGTTTACATATTTAGCCGGATGTGATACTGTGTGTCGTGGCAATAAATGGGTACCAGACTCAGCATGTGTTACGGGGTTTCCCGTAACACATGTTTTCCCGTTTTTTTAGATGAGTTGGTGAACCAGCTTATTACATCACCGTCCGAGTCAAAACTGGAGTTACGAGGCGCCATATAGAGTATAAAAAGTGGCTCCACCACTCAAGCGGTGTGAGTAATAGCCCTCCCAGTCATTTCTGTCCGCTATTCATACAGTCGCAAAGCTGCGTTGACAAATGACGGGGCATTAAACGAAGGCTTTTAAGGTCCTGGCCCGGTGAGCGTGTAATATATTTTGAGGTGTACGCGTATCTTTTGCCGCGTGGCTATCTTTCAGCCCGGTCTGTCAAACAATATGTCCCTATAGGGTTAGATTACTCTTTTTTGTTATTTGTATTTTGGTATTTAATCTAGGCGTAATTGCTAGAATACCGTTTCAATGCAGGAGGAGGAGGAGTGGCGAGAGGGGGGGGGGGGGGGGGTGGAAAGAAAGAAAGAAAAAGGGGCAAGGGTGACTTCACCACGCGGGTTCATTAGGGATTTGCTAATGACTTAGTACACACATAGATATTTGCATGAAAACGGATCAGCACCGTTGAATATAAAGTACTAGCTTTTGCCCGAGACTTGAAATCCTGAACACTCAAACTACCTACATAATAAATTTCATCTAAATTCGTTCAGCCGTTATAGCGTGATTGAGTCACAAACATAAAACATCTTCACAAATTTTCACATTTACGTATAATATTAGTAGGATAGTAATCTTAAAGAAAAGAGAGCCTTTTTCAACACGTTATTTGTAACCAGTCTGGGTATATTTCCATGTTTGTGACGTCCTTGCCTGGTTACCATATTACACGGACCTATTTTGGGACCAAGGACAGGTGATTGTATTGTGTGGAAGTTATTATAATTTTTAGCTTTACTTTACTAAAACATGTAAAAAAATTATAGTTTACTAGCTGACTTCGCAAACGTTGTTTTACCATATTAGGTAGTCAGCGACCTATTCTTAAACGTACTACCAAATATACACAAAAAAATTCATAAAAATCGGTGAAGCCATTTAGCGGGAGTTCGATAACAAACACTGTGACAGGAGATTTTTAAATATTAGATTAAAATGTACAAAGGCAAGCTTATAAAGCGCTCTTTCGGTAATGAACTAAGAAGTACAAAATAAGTCGTGTTCTATCGCTTCGCCAAAAAGAGTAGGGCACTTTGTTTAAATTAATTACTCTACCTTCATGTCAACATACATTGAACAAATACGAAATTGAATGTTTTGGTGCATTAAAGACGAGAGAAATTAAAACCCGATGCGCTTGACTTGAAGGTTTAATTTGGGAGTGATTTTTGACAGCTGTCACATGACAGATCGTAGACAATGTACGTTTGTAAAGCAAAAATAAATGTTTCATTGATTTAAACATACTCCTAACGCAGAAAAATAACAAAGACATTCTTGTATTACATAGCAAATATAAACAGTGGACTGTAGACTTTATAGGTTTGTTTTTATCGATAGAATTCAGCATACATAAACTCACACCCTTATCCCGGAGGGGTAGATAGAGGAGACCAGGGTTTACCAATTGCCATGATCTTGACAGGGCTCCTTCACTTCATCAACTTTCGCCAGTCGTTTCATGCACGCACGCCGGTTTCGGGTACCTTTTCCCTTTGCCTTGCGTTACCTATTTGTTCGAAGTATATCCGCCTGGAACGCCCTTACTGGCGCTTTCACCCACATTCTTTTCTCAATTCAAGTCACTACATCCTCCATCATCCATCGACCAATGTGAAAACAATATTTTGTATTCATTGTATGGTTTTTAAATAAATACTTTTTTACTTTGCTTCTTTCAGTCCACAACATAATCAAACTATTGCCTATCCTATGCCTACACATCTGGATTTTTTCCCAAACCAAAAATTAAGCTGTAGCTACTTTGGATAAACATGTGTATAGATGCTGCAGTAGTTATTCTGAAACTGTTTTGATCGAATATTTCTACGAAAATATAAATATCAATAAACAAAGCGGAAACTGCAAAAGTTAAAACAACGGTCAATACTCGCATTTTGCATCAGTTCATGCCTTTTGTTTTTCTGAATAGGGCAGTATGACTGTGTTTTCCGTATATAATTATTATTCTGTACGAGTTTTCAGGTAGAAAGTATTTATAGGCAGTATATACAACTCCATACGTGCGTGCTTTCGAAATCCCGTAAAAATCTATAAAAAGTGGAAATATTTTTTAAACACAAAGAGAAGAAGATATAACACAATCCAGGTCCTCGGAGGTACCCTTTAAGTTTTTGTGTAAAATAGGGTACATACTTCCAAGAATTTGTTCTTGAGTGTTACTTTTTTTTGTTATGTACATTTGTGAAGTTTTAGTAGCAATACCACTCGCTAACCGTGACGGAAAACATCGTGAGGAAACCTGAGTGTCTGAGCTATTTACATACCTCAGCGCTTGAAATCGCCAATCCGCGGTGGGCACGCGTGGTGATTAAGCCCACACTCTCTCTCTGAGAGAAGGCCTGTGCCCTACAGTGGGACGTATATAGGCTGCTTATATATACAAGTCCAACACATTGCCCTCCTTGTAGGCTCCTCCGGAGTCGGGTAAAAAGTTGTCTAATTTTCCAACTTTAGCGGCTACAATTTAACGGCAGCCCGTAAGGCCAGCTTTTCAGACAACAGTCGGCAAATAAACTGCTTTATTCATAACCCTCCCAGTAAGGATTAACCGTCCGATACATTATAAATTCATAATACCGAGGCCCAAAACAAACTCAACAGAAGGCCAGCTACTTTATTAGGCGCACAAAATCTTGAGTGATTCTAATCGTCTAATTGTCTAATTTTATACTAATTGATATCGTAAACGTAAGGATTCTGACAGGATTTGGTGCCCACAATTAAGCCTATGTTCAACTTCATTCTGTGTGTCTGATTTACACACATAATAATTTAGACACACAGCATTTTTTTCGAAAGTGAAAGAGGATTTTCAGTACCATGCAACTAGCAAACCCTCATCTCTGCCGACTACTCCGAGATATAGGCGTGTTTTTAAGTTTGTACCTCCGTCGTATTCATGAATTTTGTATCCAAAACCAAGCAAAAACGGAGTTTTTACAATTTGAAATAATATAAAGAAAAAAAATCCGCTTTTTGCTCTGTAAGAGGGACGTGCCTTGCTGATGACGCGTTCTTGCCTTGAAATTACGCCGGTTCTGCGCCGCACCACTTTTTTGAAACGCCACTTAGGACCTCAGTCTCTGCTTGTGATTATATCGCGTTGATGTTCACAAAAGGTCGAACGTATGTAGATATATTATTATGTAATATATAAAAATCTCGTGTCACAGTGTTTTTATCGAAGTCCTCCGGAACGGCTTCACCATTTTTTTAATAAAATTTTTTGTAAATATTTGGTAGGTCTGCGAATAGGTCGTAGGCTAATCAATGTGGCAAAACAATGTTTTCCGGGTCAGCTAGTAAATCTATACTTTTGTTACTTCTTTTATTTAGCATATTTACGTTCTACTACAGGGCACAGACCTTCTCTCAAAGTGAGAGTATGAGTTTAATAACTCTTTATTGCATACCAGTAATTAAATTTACAGGGACACGGAACTGTGGCTAGTTTTATTTAATTTATGACACGAAAACACTCGGTATCACTGCTTGGCTTTCACAAAATTTAACAACATGTTTTGCTCTGTATCTGAAAAATACGAAATTTCCGATAGCGCACTCTTCCTCGCCGCATAGTGTTCGTGAAGACTGCAGAAATTACCTGCTATGCGTCATCATCAGCTATTTGACGCCCACTGAAGGACATAGGCCTCCTTCGTGGTAACCATGAGGGGTTTTGCCATAATCACCACGCTTGGGAGGCGGAGTGGCGATCGCAGTAAGCGGTTGGAATCTCAGGAAGATGCTGCTGCCCGTCTCCTCGCCTAATAGTCGCCTTCTAGGACATCCACGGAAGGAAATGGAGTGAGACTATTCCTAATCCGGCGCCACACGGAACTGTAATTCGTAGCTAGCTAGTATTTCTAATAGTTTCCCTTCTAGGCCCAAACCCTTCCACGGCTAGGCTGCGACCAGTATGTGACCGGAAAGTTATGACATATTTGTTGAACCTTCTTCTGGCCACGTAATTGATTTTGGTGATTTTACTATTGATTTATTGTTCAAAGGGTTAAGTGGGTCTGCCGTGCCACAGTTGATAGGATAAAGGGCTTTTCAAAGGTTTATAGGGCTGAAAACACCTTAGGGTAAGGAAAAAATCGTGACAAATTCTGAATGCCTCAGATATCTATTTATTTCCGTCATGTGGTATATTGGTTATGATGATTCAATTTTACGAGTTTTTGGTACTCATAGAAGTTGAAAATAAAATTAAGATACATTTACATAGATCCAGCTTAACTGGATTTTTGAGTAGCAAAGCCAACTTAAACTTTGGTAAAAAAGTAAACTGAATAATTTTGAAGGGGTTGAAGCAAAAATACGGTCTCTTCAAATATTGTTTTCATTCAAAATCCACTTTAGAATTTTGCCCCTAGCGTTTTTCCCCATCACTCCTAAGCCCAAACAATATTATAATGACAAAATAATAACAGCAAACTAAAAGCTATTTTGTGTCGCGCTATATTTGTCACTTCAACACGGACAGGGTTTTCCAACCCCGATTTGCACTTTACGTCCATCAAAACTTCGTACCGCCTCAGGATCAATAAATGTTCCGTTCTCTAGACATCACCAAAAAAGCCTTTCTTTACAAAATTTATGAGAAAATTATGTTTCTTAATTATATTTTTTGTCGTACGTTTCCACCTGTTCTCAAGCTCCAGTATTGAATGAGAATAATTCTAAAGCCCGGCCTGCGTAAGTAAAAAGCGAGTGCTGTAGCAAACTGATGGCCATTGGGGCGGAAAAGTTCCAACCTGGCGACCGCGGACCGGACGACGCAGTGTGAGCAGGCCCCCCACCAGATGGTCTGCCACCTGGATAAGGTGGCAAGGAGTCGCTAAGTTCGAGCGGTATAAGACGTTTAAACTTCCCGAAGCTTGAAAAACCACGAGGGAGGCCTTAGTCCTGCGACGTCAAATGGCCGATGATCAGTGCTTTAGAATTAGGAGTCGTTAAAAAATTACTTTTGAACATTAGTTCGGCATTAGTAATTGTAGTTAAACTAATATTAAGCGGTGGTAGAGCAGCGGTTGAACGCCTTCATTGTAACCTAATCGCTAGACCATGTTATTTCCATTTGTTTAGGTATTAATTTATCGACACTACAAATCATAGCACATAACATAAATTCACGCCCGTATTCAGGGGCGATAGCACTTGGCACGATCCTGATATATCTATTACGCTTCATCAACATTCATTAGTCGTTGCATGCACGCACACCGGTTTAGGGTACTTTTTATCGACACTAAAGAAACTCTTTTCAGGTTTCACATTATTTAAATAAAATTGTGGCACTCTTTTACGAGGTTGAGGAGCCCTGACTGTGCGCCTGGTGTCACAAGAGGGTAAATAAAAACAGAGGCGTTAAGTAGGAAACAAAGAGTTTCTCGTGGTCGCGTTTACATACAATTTCCTTTCGGGTTAAGGCTCACTTGCTACAAAAAACTAGTCTTCTAGTAAGGCACAATTATAGATGACTTGCAAAACACTTGATCTCATTTGAGAGGCAATGTTAAAGAATTAATAATCGTGTAAAATTTTATGTAATATGAATTAATGTTGATGAAGCAAAAGATGTGTGTCAGGATCGTGGTGAGTGGCAAGCTAGGCCTCTGCCTGCCCCTCCAGGATACAGGCGTGAGTTTATGTAATGTAATGTTAATTTTATGTAACTTTGTAGCATAAAATAATATTGTTGATTTGACAATATTATCCTACTTCGGTGGCCTAGCGGTCTAGCGGCGATCTGGTGGCCAAGTCCACGCTTGACTACAAAAACGGAGGTCAAGGGTTCGTTTTTCACTGGCGTCAGTCTGGGTGTAGTTCCATATTTGTGATGTCCTTGTCTGATTACTATGGCATAGGATGTAGGATACATTATGTTCTGTGTAAATTATTAATATTATTGTACTCATACTAGAAAACGTAACCGAACAGAGATACAAAAACAATTTGTATTGGAAGTTTTGAACTGATGGTTAACGTTTTTCTTTATTTGCATCCGCTTTATATTCGTGCCGCGTAAGTTTGACCATCGTAATCAGCTGAAGTGGCTCAACAATCGTTCCCGCAGAAATGCTCACATTCTCGCCACCCTGTGTGGTATTCTTAATAACCCCTGCTCCCCCTCCTCCTCAGTGAGGGTCGCCTTCTGCGACCTTCACGAGCACTACATCTCCATACCCCCGAGCATAATACGGCTGGTTATTCAAGCTCTTTCACTATGACAGCAATTCGCCTTTGAAATAGCTTGCCTCTACAGACCCGACAGGCCCCATGGCTTGAAATATTAAAAACCAAAGTTTACAGTCACTACCTAAGTCTCCAATAATTATCTTATTTTGTTATGAGTAGTATTCACGTGTAGACATGACATTATCAGCAGTAAATTTGTAATCCTATGTATTTATTTATTATTATATTTTTTCCCCTCCGTATATTTTTATAGAGGTATTTAGATCTAAATAAGTAATTAGTATAATTTATATCCTAAATTGCACTATTTGTTAATATTTTCTTCAAAACTTAGGTTAGCTGGTAGACAATGCTAAGTAGCATTAAGCTCGTCTATTTGAAAAACTATGTGTTTAAATGCAATAAAGAATTTTAAAAAGTACCCGAAACCGGCGTGCGTGCATGCAACGACTAATGAATGTTGAAGAAGCGAAAGTGATCTGTCAGGATCGTAGCAAGTGGCAGTCCCTGGTCTCTCTGGGATACAGGCGTGAGTTTATGTTATGTTATGTAAAGAATTTTAATAATAATAACAACGTTTTGTGTCTGTTTCACCATATCGTTGGCTTGGCGCTGCTGTCCCTTAATGTTGCCCCTTTGTTGGTGCTGCTTTTACATACTATTTCCTCTCTGGAGCGTCTTGGCTGGAATTTTGCATTTCGCTTCGCGAACTATTGCCGCTCGGTACGTTGTCATAATACACTATGCTCTGAGCGGCTTTTAGGGTTTTTTATTTTATTCCCAGTTTTGTGTTTCTAACTGGAGTGGGTAAAATTCTGTGAAAACCCACTTTAAAAAACGGTAAGTTTAGTAACCAACCATTGATATAAATTGTAAAAAGAGTACTGGAAGCGGTTAGGTAGCATTAATTATACTGTTTTTCACAATGAAAAGAACTTTTACTCAAAATATTGCTAACGATTTCAAAATCACGTTGTAAATAGATATAATTATGCACTGAACAGAAAATTAAGGAAAGAGTTGACTGCTTATATATCGCCAATGATAGACAGAAACTAAAAAATCTAGGATAAGACAATCATCATCATCATCATCAGCCATTTGACGCCCACTGCAGGATATAGGCCTCCTTCGTGGTTTTCATAGCCGTGAAGTGTTTTGCTATAATCGCCACGCTTGGCAGGTGGGTTGGCGATCGCAGTATGCGGTTGGTATCTCAAGAAGACGCTGTTGCCCGTTTCCTGGTAGGTAATCAATAAGACAATAAAAGCAATCAATCGATCAATCAGCCCGCACCCCACATCCTTTTGCCATTCTCGTCCAGCCATTGCCAGCAATCTGCCTCAGATCATCAGTCCATTGAGCTAGTTGGGGTCCTACGTTGCTCTTGCCAGTTCGACAATACTTTTGCGTTTTGCCGAAACAAGGTTCAATCTGTGCAAAACGCAAAAGTACTTAATAATAAGTACAATAATAATAAGCAGCCTATATACGTCCCACTGTAGGGCACAGGCCTTCTCTCAGAGAGAGAGTATGGGCTTAATCACCACGCGTGCCCACCGCGGATTGGCGATTTCAAGCGCTGAAGTATGTAAATAGCTCGGACACTCGGGTTTCCTCACGATGTTTTCCTTCACCGTTAGCGAGTGGTATTGCTACTATAACTTCACAAATGTACATAATTTAGATAACCAAGTCATACTCGTAGATACTTAGATAACCAGGTATATGCCCGCACTGGGAATCGAACCTGGGTCTCCCGCTTCCGAGTCCAATGTTCTACCCACTAGGCTACCACCGCTACCAAAATACTTATTGGCATGCCTATTCTTTCTGCCCCGGCCATCCTGATCTAGTCGCTGCCAGAAATATGCCTCAGATCGGTGGTCAAGCAGGCTCAGTCAAGCAAGTAAGTAGGTATGCTAAGCTACGTTTGGCAGTGCTCTTCTTGGTTATTACGCTCTTGACAGAGCGAATGTAGTCCTCGTGAAGAGGCTTTATTGTGGGGTGATGTCGCGTGCCTCACGATGTCGATATCGAAGGTTACGTTGGTCAACGCCTTGCTTCTTCCAGTCATTGACTATGCAGATGTGTGTTATCCCGACCTCACTGAGGAACTACTTGACAAATTAGATCGACTTCTCAATGTCTGTATTCGTTACATTTTTGGTAAATATGACCATGTTTCTCAGTTTCGCACTCAGCTTAATTGGCTAAATATCCGCTCCCGTAGAAATGCCCACATTGTGACAATTCTTTATGGGATCTTATATAACCCCTCCTCTTCCCAGTATCTCCGCGAACGTTTCGCCGCTCGTGGCGTGCATGGTCGCCTTCAGCGTCCATGCAAAGACCTGCTTCTAGACATCCCCGTGCATGGTACGGTAGGCTATTCGAATTCTTTCACTGTGACAGCGGTGCGCTTGTGGAACGCGCTACCCCTGTACATACGCCAGGCCCCGTCAGTCGACGTGTTTAAAAGTAGAATCCACGAGCACTACTTCGAACTTCAGAGTAATAATCCTATTATATAAGTAATTTTTATGTACTTGTGTTTATTGTGTTATAGTGTGTATTTTATATGTATTTGGTATGTGTCTTGTTATAATAACTATGTAATTTTATTGTAATATATTTTACATAATTATTATTATTTATTCATTTTTTTTTATCTTTGTTCTTGCAATAAATCTTTCTTGGCACTACCCCTTGCACTATCCACATAACCCAAGGTTAGCTGGAAGACAATACTTACTAGTATTAAGCTCGCCTTTGTACAAACACCTCTTGTGCAATAAAGTATTTTTGAATTGAATGTCTAGCGATTCCTCTCGGTTAGATGCTCTCCTGGTACATTAATCGCATGAATCGCATTGCCAGTTCATAGTCCAATAAAGATAACGAAAAATACAATGGTATCGCATGTGCAGAACATGTGTCAGTATTTATTACAGAATTGTATTTTGAATTAAACAAAGTATATACGTAGTACGACAAAGTAGTACGAATGTCAAAATTCGCTGGAATTCCAGCCAGCGCGTGATGATATTTTACAATTTTGTTTTCAGTCCGAGCCGTGGCGGTTGATACCGGTGATAAATGATAGTTGAATGTGGTCATAGAGCTAATATAGGTATTATTAGGTATGCACAGTATATAAATACAAAAGAGCAGTCGGTTGCAGTATACTGCAAACACGAGAAAGACTTTTACTTATTACACACATTTAATTACTAATGCCTGTATCTCGCAAGGGTAAGCAGGGTTGTCCACTTGCCACGATCCTGACAACCTGTTTCGCTTGAGCAACATTCATTACCTAGTCGTTGCAAGCACCCAAGCCAATTAAAATTATTATTGCAATTATTTATTCAATTCCACGCCAATGAAATCGTGGGCACAGTTTTCAAGTAGCTTTCCTTAAAATTGTCTAAATATTTGTCACTCATTTATTACCATAAAGAATACTCTTATCTTATCTTATTTTTAATCACTTGTAACACTCATAACATACGATACGAATGTTATTTATATATTTTTCAACGACTTGCTAAAAGCAATTCATGCTAAGTACACTTAAGTATAAATGAGCAATCGATATTGGACCCGTTAATTATGTAACGATGGCAGCCCAGTGGGTAGAACAATGGACTCAGAGGCGGGAGACTCAGGTTCGATTCCCAGTGCGGGCATGTACCTGACTTTGTTTATTTTCAAAGTTACTTACATCTGCGAATTCGTAGTAGAGATACCACACGCTAGCAGTGAAGGAAAACATCGTGAGGAAACCCTCGCCTTGGTTGGCTCCGCACGTATTGACTTGTTTTTCCTGTGGGCTAGGCTGACTAAGCTGTCAGGACAGTATAGGTGCTGGGCAAACCTAGTCCATCCAAAAAGCAATGTCCCAGGCAGCGTCCGAGTGGTCCTTCACCCATCTAGTGTGAGTAAAGGTGCCACTGGACGCTATATAAATCATCTCATTGCGTAGATGAAAAGGCCAAAGTTTAATTATATAACTAACGCATGTGTGTATTAGCTCCCTCATTGCAACCGAAAACGCTGAGTGGCTCAGAGAGGGCGGCGCGCACTCACCGAATGAAATTTATCGTCCTGTTCATATAATGAACGTATTAAAGTAGGATCAGTTATATTTTTTTGGTATGTGAATGTGACAGTCACTCTTTATCTTCACATTTAGTGATGATTCACTTGGGTGAAGTGTCCACCAACGCTGTCGTGCCGGAATAGTTTGAAAAATTCTAATTTTTATAATTATCATAGTTGGCTTAATTTACAGAAAAAGTAGAACTTTACAGATTCGGTTATGTTCTACTTTTTAGGGTCCCGTACCCGAAGCATGCCAAACGGGACCCTATTACTAAGACTCCGCTGTCCGTCTGTCTGTCTGTCACCAGGCTGTATCTCATGAACCGTGAGAGCAAGGCATTTGAAATTTTCACAAATGCTATATTTCTGTTGCCGAATACTAAAAACAGAATAAAATTAATATTTAAGGGGGGCTCCCATACAACAAACGTTATCTAAATACAGCGCTCGCCATCTAGCGGCCATCTACGTAACCTTCACAGCACCGATGTCATGTCGTTAAATGTCAATGTTAAACGCTTCTTGTTGGTTTCTATAGATGGCGTTGTTCTCAAATTCGATCGTAGTCTAATGTTGTATAGATAATGGTACGGAACCCTTCGTGCCCGAGTCCGACTTGCACTTGGCTGGTTTTTTATATCATAGTTGGCTTAATTTACAGAAAAAGTGGAACTTTACAGATTTGGTAATGTTCTACTTTTTCTGTAGTGCGGCAGAGTTTCGGTTTGAGAACTTCATTAAATAACTAGCTGTGCCCGCGACTCCATTCGCGTACATTTCGATTTTTACGAAGCAGCATTTGTATGGGGGCCACGTCTTATCATAACTGGAGCTAGAATTTAAATAGCCTATCCTGTGTCCCAGATGTCTATATGTTTTTATACCAAATTTCATCAAATTCGGATAATTGGTTTAAGAGTTATGGAGGAACATACATACATACATACACACATACAGAAAAAATTTCTAAAAATCGTGAAATTAGTTTCAGTATCATATATTGAGCCTATAAACACAATATCTCTGAAAACAAACTAACTTACTCCATGACCGACCCTTACAGATTTATTATTAGTATAGATATAGATTACCAAAGTATCAGTATAAAAAAACTTAGACCTAGTAATGAGATGATTTATATAGATACAGCGCCCAGTGGCACCTTCACTCACACTAGATGGGTGAAGGGACCACTCAGACGCTGCAGTGCCTGGGACATGCTTTTTAGATTTAAGTACAAAGCTAAAACTACATACATTTATAGAATTTTGATACATTCACCAAATTAAAAATTACATTCATACATACATAAACTCACGCCTGTATCCCACCTGCCACGATCCTGACACACCACTTTCGCTTCACTTCCTCAACATTCATTAGTGCCTAATTAAAAGTTAGTATTCAATTCAATTCAAATATTTTTATTCATTGTAAAAACAGAATGTTTACTTAATGAACGTCAAAGTTGTTAGTTTCACAATTAATGGATTATGTGGAGAAGAAGCTAACAAAGAAACTCCACATTTATTCTTTTCAAAACACGTTTTAACTTAATTAACAGAGTTTTCAACTTAAAATATTAGTCATGAATGTGTTGAACACTAGTCACAATCATCCTTTAAATGATATTAATCTACTGTTTAATGCCAAACATCTTTGTCTTCTAAATAATCCTTGATGTTATAGTAAGCCTTTTTGCACAGAATGTGCTTAACACATTTTTTAAATCGCGTTGGAGGTAACTCTAATATATCTTGAGGAATTTTGTTGTAGAACCTTATACAGTGCCCCTTAAAGGATGTGTTAACTTTTGCAAGTCTAAATAGTGGAAATGACAATTTATGTTTATTTCTAGTATTAACATTATGGTGGCCACCGACATTTTCGAAGTCTTTGATATTTTTTCTAACGTACATAATATTTTCATAAATGTATTGACATGCAACTGTTAAGATGTTGGTTTCTTTTTTTCTCGTATTTTAGTTTTACTCTCAACTTTGTAGTTTAAATTTATATACCTATTGAGTACAAATACTTTGCCGAAAGAGCGAATTTCTCCTAAAAACTTAAAAGTTGGATTCGACACCTACTATTGTTATCACTGTAATAAAGAAATAAATTTGAATTTTAAATTTAAAATTTTTTTTCAGATGGTTTAGGCTTGCAGCAGGCTACCCTCCTGACAGCTTAGCGGCCTAGCCCACAGAAAAGACGAGTCAATACGTGCGGAGCCAATCAAGGCGCGGCTTTCCTCACGATGTTTTCCTTCACTGTTAGCGTGTGGCATTGCTACTAAAGATTCGCAGATGTGCGTAACATAGAAAATAAGCAGTCACAGGTGCATTCCCGCACTTGGAATCGAACCTGGGTCTCCCGCTTCCGAGTCCATTGTTCTACCTACTGGGCTACCACCGCTTCACCAGTACAAGCAATTGCAAAAACAAATATGTTTATTTTCTCAATCCACAAATCAAGTGCAGTTTATATATATATACAACTGATAGATGATCTGTGTAGGTAGGAGATTATTATTATTATTAATTCTTTATTGCACAAAGACAGTGTACAAAAGGTGGACTTAATGCTAATGGCATTTTCTACCGTCAACCTGGAGATCTATATTTTAAGTTTCCAGGCTGAAAATTTGCGCACTAGTATCAGTAAAATATATAATATCTCACAGGAGATATATTCTCTGTATCCATTGCCATTGTTTTTACAGCGAACGCACCGTTATTATTTCCCATCAAACTCTATTTGCTTTGGAAATAGTTCCACTGCGGAAGCAAACAACAAACACGCTCTCGTTCAATTCTGGTCCGGGAACACTACAAAATATTGTCACTCAGACACGCAGAAGATCTTTGTGGGATTCTTGTTTAGAAAGTAACTACTTGGGTAAAAACCTAACTGCAAAGTGGGTTACTCGGGGCTGCAAAGGCTGTAAATGGCTTCGGCCAGATGTCGCTGCCTGTACGTAATACAGAGAAGTTTGTAAAGGGGCTCGAAATTTCACTGATGCCTGCACTTGCCCATTCGCTCAGTTGGGAGAGCGCTGGCACGGTTAGCCAGAGGTCGCGGGTTCAAGTCCTGGTATGGGTGGAATTTTTAGCCTCTAAATAGGTTTTAAAATTGTCCTAAGCGCGGGTTAGTGCAACAAAAAGAATATACTTAGGTACTGGTTTATAACTATTTATGAATTTTAAAAGGCTTGAAAAAAAAGTTACTCCCACAGGCACTATAAGTATTTTATAGGAGCATTTCTGTACGGAGAAATAACAAAAAAAAAACGGTATACTCAACTTCGGCTTTTGCATTGACATCTAAGATGACGTCAAAATTATTAACGTCAAAGTTGTTACTTTCAGTATTAATAAATTATGTGGAGAGGAAGCTTGTCAGACTCCGATTTTATTATCTTCTATTTTTATGTAGCCTATACACGTCCCACTGCAGGGTACAGGCCTTTTCTCACAAAGAGAGAGAGTACTGGCTTAATTACCACGCACGCTCACCGCGGATTGGCAATTGCAAGCCCTGAAATATGTGAACACCTCGAGCACTTCTTTCACTCAAGCATCGTTAGCGAGTGATATTGCTACTAAAACCACAAAAACTTCATAAATGTACGTAACTTAGAAAACAAATTCATTGGTACATGCCGGGATTCGAACCCACGACCTTCCGAATGTGAAACCGGCGTTCTACGGCTTTGCTGCCAGAGCTCTCAGCTTAAAAAAATATAATTGGATAGATACTCGAATTTTTACTCAATGAAATTCTTAATTTATACAAGTAGGGGCTAGTGATTATTATGGCGAAAGAATACGTAAATGCTCGTGCCAATTTTTTTTGTGAGTGATCATCAGGTGTGAAAGTTACATACATACATAAACTCACGCCTGTATCCCAGAGGGGTTGGAAGAGACCAAAGACTGGTATTTGCCACGATCCTGACAAATCACTCTCGCTTCCTCAACATTCATTAGTCGTTGCATGCACGCACGCTGGTTTCGGGTACTTTTTATATTGCCATTTGCTCTTACATCCCCCTATTTGGTCAAAGTATGTCCACCTGGGACGCCCCACATTCGCATGATATATTTGTTTCGTGAATCTTTCTTTGAAAAAAATATATATATATATATATATACTCGAGTATATATATGTATATATATGCGTGCGTGTGTGTGTGTGTGTGTGCAACGACAAATATAGCTTTCTCTTTCTATGGGAGAGAAGGTATTATCCTTTAGTGGGTCGCGTATACTTTATAGACTGCCTGCCAACCGATCTTTAAGTAGGCTATCTGTTTCTACTCTGTGATGTTATGTTAGACAATGGAAAAACACGTCGTGTCTTCCTTTCCGAATTGGATAAATATTGCTAACGTCACGCCGACGATCGTGCTCTGAAAATGTTTGCTTTCAAGATGACTCGCTGTTGATTTTACGTCAGCGACCTGTTGTGTGTCAAAATACTCAAAAACTCTATTCCTATGAAGTGATGTTTAAGCTGTTTGTGATGCACAAGTCAGACTGGCGCATGAAGGGATCCGTACCATTATCTATACAGCATTGGACAAAGATCGAATTTTAGAACAGCGCCATCTATAGAAACCAACGCTGCCTATCTATCATGATTCATGACAAACGGACTGATAAACAGACAGACAAACGGACAGACAGAAAGACAGACAGTGAAGTCTTGGTAATAGGGTCCCGTTTGGCGAAGAGTGCTTTTTTTACACCGAAATTTCATACGGTACCCGAAATCGGCGCGCGCGCATGCAACGACTAATAAATGTTGATGAACTGAAAGATAGATAGATAGATAACTGATTTATTACCACAAGACACACACACATACTATACAAAAAGCATTACATAAGTCACGAAGTAACGGTACAGTGTAAACATTGATAAGATAGAAGCATAGGTACATAAATCATGGAAACAAAACAACGGGTACAGTAAGTACCTATTTATTGATGACATTAGAATAATAACATAAAAACGTCTGTGTGGCAAATGCAAATGGGTTTCGACTCAGTATGTGCCGAAAGTTTACAAGTAAACTCCATACCCGTAAAATTGCTTGACCAAATGTTTCTTTTCAAATTACTTAATAACAGGATTGATTGCCCGCAACTTCTGTCGAAAATCAAGTTCAATGCACCATTTAAACTACCTCGTCGTTCTAAATACACACCTTTTGCAGGAACTCCATCAAAGAGTAATCTTGGTCATTTTTGTACTATGCAACGGCTCATATCGCAACACAACGCCTTAGCCAAGTCTCTCAACATCGACATATTCTCTGACTCCTGTGCAAAGTTTAAAAGAAGTATCCTGTCGTCCCTCTGAGGTTGGATCCATTTCTGAATGTATAATGTTAAACTTGATATGTAGCATTCATTGTTGAAGCTCAGAGGCACAAACCGGTGTTATCTAGATTTAATCTTTAGCTTTAGTTCCTCATGTAACATAATACTGACGGCGCATGTTGTGGCTGCCTGTAAGTGAGATAACACTTGGCTTATTTTTGGTTTTGTTGTCTGTTGTGAATGTATTGGTGTGTATCTTGTTGGTGGTCCTAATTAAATAAATAAAAATAAATAAAAAATAAAATACCCGTATTCTGCCGATACCCGGTGTGAACGGCATGCAGAGCCCAGGAGAGTGAGGTTAGCCAACTGGTAGAAAAACAAGGTATTCATGAAGTACGCTAGTGTCAGGCTGATACTCAATAATATAATATACTCATAATAGATATCATTATCATAAAAGAGGTCATTCTTGTCAAGATCGTGGCAAATAGTAAGCCCTAGTCTGTGCCTACCTCTCTGGGATGCAGGCATGAGTTTATGTAATGTAATATATATTATTTTATTTGTTGACAAAATAGACTACAATGGAAAGGAAAATTTCCTGTCAATTTCATCCATTTAACTGCGTGGTCAGCTAAAGACCAAAATAGGCTATGTGGTTTTCGGATAAAGCTAAATCGGGTTAATCTACAGAAGGGGGTTAGCCCCCTCCTCTAGACAAATCATTGATGCTATAAATGTAGGTATTATGCTTCATAGCTGGGACAAACAGTGCAGTTAGGTAAGTCCAACTTCGACAAAGAGGTCACTCATCGAATCCAACTCGGATGGGCAGCGGTCTTGAAACTGAAACACATTTTCGCGCCCAAAATAACCTTGTCGCTGTCTATGGGCCTCATGAGAAGGCTCAAGGTCGCCCAACGAGCAATGGAGAGAGCTTTATTAGGCGTTTCACTGCGTGATCAGGAGTGGGGATGTCTGCAGAAGAACCCAATTTACTAATATAGCTCGAAAAATTGCTCAATTGATGTGGCAGTGGGTGGGACACATAGCTTGGAGAACATGGCCGTTGGGGCGGAAAAGATCTGACCTGGCGACCGCGGACCGGACGACGCAGCGTGGGCAGGCCCCCCACCCTGGTCACGGTGGCGCCTGGCATAGGACCAGGAAACTTGGAAAACTATGACGGAGGCCTATGTCCTGCAGTGGGCGTCTGATGGCTGATGATGATGATGCTTCATACCAAAATATTGCATTTATCTACATAACTTCAGGATGTTTTATGTAACTAACACCACTATCTATTTTCTGCAGCTTTTCGAGTTATTAATTTTGGAATAATAAACCAATCGAAAAGAATTTCATGTTAACCACATACTTGAGTTATGATCTTGAAATTTAGTTTGATCTTTGTACGAGTATCGTAGTTGATATGCTACGCAGCTACGAGGTTACGTCGTAGCCCTGCGCTGCGCTACCTGTACTACGAGCAAGGTTGATCAGTTTAAAATCAACGGTTAATTATTTAATTAATTAATAACATCTAAATATTTCTATATGTACATATAAATAAATGTCAAGAATTTTAAATTCAATAAACACGATATATATATATATATATAATTATTATTACTATTTTATTAGTATAAGTGTGGCTGAGTTATTGCCGGCAGACAAACAATATAATTTTTACTTTATTTTATTAAGGACATCAACAGCGAAAACCAATAATTTGAACACATTAACTTTTTGTTGCACTAACCCGTGCTGAGGACAACTTTAAAAACCTATTTAGAGGCTTAAAATTCCACCCATGCCGGGACCTGAACCCGAGACCTCTAGCTAACTGTGCCGGTATGGGTGGAATTTTTAGCCTCTAAATAGGTTTTTACAAATAATATTTTTAAAAATAAAAATTTTGTTTAGAAAACAGAGTTTTGGTATGGAGTAGTAATCTTGTTCTGGTCCAAAGTTTTTGTCCAAAAAGTGGTTAAAACTATCCAAACTGTCCAAAATACTCGAAACAGCACCTCTGACTACGAGAAACAATTTCACGTCTTAAAACATGAAAAAAAAAACCATTCCCTTACAGTAACTCAATAGAGGACTGCAAGGACTACGTCGTTAAAAATGAGCTCTTATTTCCACGGCAGTAAGCTAGTTTTGTTGTGGCCCAGTGTTCAGTATGTCCCGAGCCATGTCAGTCGGCAAATGGAGCGGGCGCGTCTCTGCGAAACAAAAGGCGCGTACCGCGCGCGGATGCACTTAGCAGGGTTTCCCAGCGACTTATTCTGTTGGGTGCTGTTTTATCTCAACGGCTCACTCGTGATTAAATAAACATACAGGTGCACACACATATAACGACGCTTTTTGTTTGGTAGTATTTAATAAGACGCGTACGTACCGTTTGATGTCTATTTACTTTTCAACAATATAGACCACACTCTTATCGGTGATGTCGTATTCTACGAATAAAAAAAACCATGGAAGTATTTATTCATCCCTATAAAAATCACCCTCAAAAATGGTCCCAGTCCTATCCTGTCGCAAGATGTGCTGTTGAGTAAATCACTCTATGATTGGTTCACTCTGTGCGCCGTGCGTGACGTGAACGTTGATTGGGTGATACTAAGTGACCGCGTAACTGATGGTTGGTTTTATACAAAAACGTCAAACCAGTGACTTCATTGATGTCTAACCCGTCGAAATGTTTAGGTACCTCGCGAAATGGCAGTCTGACGGAGGCCAGAGCATAGCTATTTGGCCGGATAATACTGAACTCGCTCCGATTGGTACCACAATTGACAAGCCCCGCACCCCATTCCACAATTGAACGTGGGGTATCATATTTTAGCGCTAGTTAGAAATCTATGTTTTTAACTATCACTGGTCGTATCAGTATAGTATGTAGGCTTGCCCAGTACCTATATCATCCTGACAGCTTAGTCGGCCTAGCCCACAAGAAAGACAAGTCAATACGCGCGAAGCCTACCAAGCCGCGGGTTTCCCCACGATGTTTTTCCTTCACCATTGGCGTGTGGTATTGCTACTTCAAATTCGCAGATGTACGTAACTTTGAAAATAAACAAAGTCATAGGTACATGCCCGCTTCCGAGTCCACTGTTCTACCCACTGAGCTGCCACCACTTAAGTTAATTTAATGCAACTATTATTGTACCCGTCCGAGACACAGGCGTGAGTTTTTGTATGTTTTATGGATAAAAGTGTTAAAAAAGTATTAGTAATAAATTAAAAAATTATTACAGGTAACCAAGTAAATGTGGGTTAAAAATTATTCCAATGAATACCTCTAGAATAAGCGATATTTGAAACTGACTTATTTTTTTATCATAGTTTTTGCTCTAGCAAAAATGAAATGATATTGCAAGAATCTTTGGGTAATCTTTGGTTAAGAACTAAAATAAGCTCTTTATTCGCCGTTTACCATTTAAACCAAGGTGCACTCAATGCGCTAGCATACCTAATGCTAGCTACCAAATGTACGTTGTTTAAGATAAGATAAGATAAGAATATTTTTTATTGTATACCGGAAAAAATCATACAGAAACAGCAATGACAAAAGAAAAGATACAATTGGCGGCCTTATTGCTTATAGCAATAAGTTTGTTTAAGTTTGTTTTAAATAAATAAATAAATTTTATTTAATGCAAAGTGGTACATTTGTGTCCTAAAGTATTAGTAATAAATTAAAAAATTATTACAGGTAACCAAGTAAATGTGGGTTAAAAATTATTCCAATGAATACCTCTAGAATAAGCGATATTTGAAACTGACTTATTTTTTTATCATAGTTTTTGCTCTAGCAAAAATGAAATGATATTGCAAGAATCTTTGGGTAATCTTTGGTTAAGAACTAAAATAAGCTCTTTATTCGCCGTTTACCATTTAAACCAAGGTGCACTCAATGCGCTAGCATACCTAATGCTAGCTACCAAATGTACGTTGTTTAAGATAAGATAAGATAAGAATATTTTTTATTGTATACCGGAAAAAATCATACAGAAACAGCAATGACAAAAGAAAAGATACAATTGGCGGCCTTATTGCTTATAGCAATAAGTTTGTTTAAGTTTGTTTTAAATAAATAAATAAATTTTATTTAATGCAAAGTGGTACATTTGTGTCCTGGCGCCCAAACTAGTTTCGAGTAGTTTTGTGACGTAACATGTGACGGTATTGTATATCGATTAAAGAACGGTTTATTATGTTCCTCGAGGCGCTGTAATATACTTTGTGAACGAAATCTCAGCCTTGACTATAATTTAACGAAATACATTGTAACACCTGTGACCGATCGGACCATGTGATCGGACCATGTGGCGTAAGGGGAATAAATACCCGAAACTAGCATAGCACACAGAATAAGAACCACACGCCTTCTACATTTCTACCACTTAAGTTTATTAAAGAAAATACTAGATGGAATGAGAAGTACAAAGACGAGCGACTGAGTCGCGACGTCAGCAAGGGATGTTATAGTAATAACTTACATAGTAATGGTGTCCGTGTCCGTTTTAGAAATTTTGCTAATTTTGCATTTGCTTCCGAAATAAATAAAAATAAAATAAAATAACGTTATAAGTAATTTTAGGTATTACTAATTTGTTGGGCAACAAACGCATTTACAATTTTGCTAAATTCAATTTCATTTCACTGCCTCGTTTGTGTAACAGTTAACACGACAGCTTGACTAACAAAAACCGAGGTCGTGGGTTCGATTTTCACTTGAGCCCACCGTAATTGATTTGTGCAAATGGTCTCAGTCACCGTATGTTTATATGTTTCGGGATGTCCTTACCTGATTGCCATTGTCCAGTATACCCTAGTTTAGGACCGAGACAAGTGATTGTGTCGCATGGAAGTTATGCACTTAATATATATTTATTTAATATAGTAACGAATTCTTTTAAGACTTTAAACATAGACGCTAAATGTCTCTCTCTTCATGATATCTTCTAGTTATTGTAACTAGACTTAATAACAATTCAGCGATATGCAATTAGATTAAATAGATACGTAATTTATCCAATTATTCACAAGATTGAAAGAAAAAAATACTTTATCGTTAAATAAATTTATTTCAAATCAGTTGATGCAAATCTATCGAATAGGACCTCTAAGCTATTGAGGACAAATTGATTCTGTACTTATACTGGGATTTTATTATTTTCCATTTGTGTACAATTCTATCTAAAGGAAGCGACATCCGCCAAACATCCGCACCGGAGCAATCTCCACTTCGAACATGCCCATGCTAATGAAGAAATGTACAACACAATTCTCTCGGAAATTCTTGAAATATTGAATGAAGTTTAGGTAAAGTCTCCTTCCCTTCATTTCTTAATCTTTATGAAGCTATTATAGTATGGAATATGACTATGTAAGAAAATTATTAGCAGCCTTAATACATAAAGGCATGCATTACTGCTCCAACCTATCCAAAATTGCTCTAAAATGGTGCCCGACTTCAAGGAGAAAGAGAGGACGTCCTAAAACCACCGGCCTCGATTCTGTTAGTGCATTGTAGTATAATGACAGGTACACTGTCGGGTCACGTGACGTGTTTTTTCGTACCATTGACGCCTAGAAGGTTTGATGGGTGTGCCCGCGTAGACTTAAAGCAGCCATGAAATGAAAACCGCCATGTTCATGCAGTTGTCATGTTACTACAATGCATTAACAGAATCTAGGCCCAAGATGCTCAGATGATGACAACACACATTACAGCGGGGTTAGCATTTTTTCTGAAGAACTTTTTTCTCAGTCAGGTTATAGTTTATTAAGTTTTGCTTGTAATAAAAGAGATAAGTAGCATACGCAATATCTGTTTATGCTTCGTCTCTATTTTATCAAAGCCGATAATGACGTCAAGGCAAAAGTACACCGGCCAAGTGCGAGTCGGACTTGCGCAGTGAAGTTCCGTACTACCATATATTTATATTACTAGCTGACTTGGCAAACGTTGTTTTGCAATATTAATTAGCTTATGACTTATTCTCAAACCTACCAAATATACACAAAAAAATCATAAAAATCGATGAAATCGTTTCGGTTTATTAGATTAAATCACGAAAATTAAATGTCAGTTATTCATTTCGTAACCTGAATAACACTAAGCCGGTTTTTAGAGTTCCGTAGTAAACAAGGAACCCTTATAGTTTCATCATGTCCGTATATCTGTCTGTCTATCTGTCTGTCCGTTTGTTTGTCTGTCCGCGGCTTAGCTCAGAGACGCTTATTACTAAAGAGCTGAAAATTGGCACAGATATCAGTCACGCCGATAAAACAAACAAATTCCTTTAAAAATTACTTTGATGAAGGTGTTAGTTCTGTAAAGCTGGTAAAAACCCCTCCATCTACGGAACCCTGCAATTGGCATGTCCCGACACGCACTTGGCCTGGTTTTTATTTTATGTTGTTATACCATAACAATAAGTATAAAATTTTGACAGTTGTATATATTACTGTCTTTGCGGTAGAGCAAAAACAAAATAAACAACGGAAAATTTTTTGATTTCTTGTACACGGACTCCATGTATTTTTTATTCTTGTATTCTTTGTTATTTATTAGGTAATCCGCCACATTAATTTTTATGTATTTTTTTCAATGTTTCACTAGTATGGCTATATACTACAGTTGTAATAAATATAGCCATATTACCATAGCCAGTTTAAGAAGAAGAGCCATTTATATCTCAAACTGGCTGACAGACATTGCAGCAATAATAATAGGGCCCCGTTGGCACTCTTCGACTGTGGAACCCTAAAAAAGAACGGTTTTCGCGCAAAAGCTCGTAAAAATAACTCTCAGCGGCCCCCGACTATAGATTTCAAGCCGCGGCTATAACCGAGAAACAAATATAAAACTTCCCCACGCAAAAACCCAACTTGTCGTAAATAGTGACACAAAACAAAACCAGTACTAAACGGCCAACTTAACCGTGCACCCGATACTAGCAACCATTTGCTCTTGCAGCCGTTGAAATAAGAAGTATTTTAGCGTGAATATAGGTGAGTAATAACTTTGCCAATGAGCATTAACACCTGAATACAGTGGGATGCAATAAAACACGCACGACACAGGGCAACACTTAAGGTCGGCAAATGAAAAAACTTGGCCCATTCCTGGCCCCTCGGTAGAAGAACGACGGCTCTTTGGGGCCGTTTTACAGTTTCATGTTATTTATATTGTGTAGTTTCGTTGCCCGCGGGAGGAAGTTGACGTAAGTTTTTCGAGTGTTTTTGCGGAATTTTGTTACAGTTTTTCGTTTTGGTTCAGTTTGTTTGGTGCTTTATAAAAGGAAATATACGAACCGAGCTGTAAAATAAAACATTACGTGGCTGTTTCAAACTACCCTCCTTTCCTCAGTTAAGTAGGTAGTTGCTTTTTCCAACACAAATGTACACCAACATTTGTTTTTAAAATATGATGTCAGTCAAAAACATAGGGTTGATTGTTTCTTAAGCCAATTATGTGAATGAACTAGCTTTTGCCCGCAACTTCGTTCTCTTGGAATTAGAAAATAGACCCAAGCCATATTTTGCAAAGAACATCCTTATTTTAACCCCGTAATTGTGCGATGGTAGTTTACCGGCATGGCAAAACCCCTCATGGTTATAAAAACCACGAAGGAGGCCTATGTCCTGCAGTGGCTGTCAAATGGCTGATGATCATGATGATGATGAGTTTACCAGGAGAGCGCTTGCCCTACATGCGTGAGGTCAGAGGTTTGAATCCGGGCATGCACAAAAGATTTTGTTTTGTTAGTTACGTAATTTGTTGTAGCAATACCATTTGCTAACCATTATGATAAACATCGTAAGGGGACCTGAAGTCTCTGATTTTCTGAAGTTTTTACTGAACACCTCAGCGCTTGCTATATACAATGGCCCGGCCGTAAAGCTAAATGAAAGTGAAAGTGAAATATTTATTACCATAATTTCCATTGTAACACAAATGACCATAACACAAAAAAGTGCCACAGCGATCTTTTTTGGGGCCGTTCCTTTTCCTCGTACATGTAAATGATTTGCCGTTCATGGTTCAAAACATGTCAGAGATAGTACTGTTTGCAGATGACACGTCACTTATTTTAAAATTAAGAGACAAAAAAATTACCTTGCAGATACAAATAATGCTCTCTCTAAGGTACTGTATTGGTTTACTTCTAATAACTTATTATTAGATTAAAAAAAGATAAAATGTATAAAATTAACACTACCAAATGTCAAAATGGTCGACAGCAATGTTATATTGGGGAATGATAAACTAGACCTTGTAGAAGAAACTGTATATCACAAACTGGGTATCACAATTGATGCAAAGCTTCAATGGGGTCCTCATATACGAAAATTGGCAAATAGGCTCAGTTCTTAAAAGAATCCGGGAACTAACTGATGTCGCAACTGCTAGGCTTGTTTATTTTAGTTACTTCCATAGTATACTACTGTGAGGTCGGGCAGCAGACATTGAAACCATCTTCGTCCTGCAGAAGAGAGCGATCAGATTCATATATTAGCTAGGCAATAGAGATTCGTTAAGAGATTTCTTTAAAGAAACTAACATCTTAACAGTTGCTAGTCAGTATATCTATGAAAATATTACGTACGTTAGGAAAAATATGAGTGATTTTAAAACTGTAGGTAGCCAACACAATGTAAATACTAGAAATAGACATAAACTTTCGTTCCTAAAATTTAGGCTGGCAAAGGTTAATACATCCTTTATGGGACATTGTATACGTTTCTACAATAAGATCCCTGAGGATATAATAAGCTTGCCAGAAACGCGGTTCAAAAAATGTGTGAAGCACAGTTTGTGCCAAAAAAGCTACTATAACATTAAAGATTATTAAGATGACAATGATGTCTGGAATTAAAGCCAGTTCAATCCATGAGTTTTAGAACATTTATATAAATCCTGTAAATTAAGGAGTTGAAAAGACTAAGTTTGGATTTTTTTTTGTCCATTTTTTCTCCAAAATGATCTAGATTTTGATATGGACACCTAGTTTAACTTGTAACGTTCATTAAGTCGCAGTTTCTGTGCTACTTTGAATAAAAAATTTTGATTTTGATTTTGAAATAAAACAAAGTTATGGAGAGAAACGCGAACACAAAAATAATAGTACACTCTTGACAGAGCGATCGTGGTCCTCATGGAGACGCTTTATTGTGGGGTGATAGTGCGTGCCTCACGATTTCACGTTATTCCTCTCAGTCCGATGCTGTTCTGGCACATCCATAAAGCGGCCCGCCCACAGTAGACTTAACTTGGTCGGTCCATCGCAATGGTGATCGGCCACATGCATATGCCTCAAAAGTTCAAACTAGTTTCAAATAAAATATGACAAAAGTGTGTAAAGTAAACGGCCCCATTAGCTAAAGTAACTGCTTCCGAGTATTCCCGACGTCTGACCGAAGGCGTACACTTCCTGCAGGAAAAACCGAGACATCCGCGATTACAGCTCCATTAATCCGAAATTCAGCGCCTTCGAATTACGGCTTCGGTAGAATGTTTCTCTCTGAGGGTCGATCCGAGCATGTAATAATAGTGTTTTCAAGGATATATTTGTGAAATTCTTGTAACTATCGTTTTTTGAGAAAAGTATTTGAAGTATTCACATACATCGGCGCTTAAAATCGCTACCTCTCATATACTTATATTCTCTCTCTCTCTCTCTGAGCAAAGAGCTATAAAAAGCCCCCAATGGGAATCGAATAGACCAACGAGGCAGTCCTGCAGTGGGGCGGATGTATGCCGAGGTAGGTGAAGACCAGGATTTGCCACCTTTTTAGACAAAGTGTAATACAGGTTCGCATTTGGCCTCTGTCCCATCTGATGTTACGTGAAGTCAAGACTTTAATGTTACGTGATTCGGAGAAAAATTAAAATATCAGTCAATGTTAATATCCATGCCTTCTACTCAGTAGCATTATGGGCGACTTCGCAACTAAAATGTAAAGCTTCATGTGCTGTCAATTGTATAATCCAAAATACTTCCATAGTATTATGTCCTACGGCATACTACTGTGGGGTCGGCTAGCAGACATTAAAACGATATTCATCTTACAGAAGAGAGCGATCCGATTTATTTAAAAGCTAGATAGTAGGGACTCGTTAAGGGATTTCTTTAAAGAAACTAACATCTTAACACTTGCAAGATTATGAAATTTATAAAAATATAACGTATGTTATAAAAATATCAGCAATTTCTAAAATGTTGGTAGCCATCATAATATTGCTACTAGGAATAAACATAAATTGTCATTTCCACGTTGTAGAATTGCAAAAGTTAATACATTTTGTACGGGGCACTGTATACGGTTCTATAATAAAATTCCTCAATTTACCACCGACGCGGTTTAAAAAATGTGTTACCCATACTCTGTGCAAAAAAACCTATCATAATATTAAGGATTATTTAGAAGACAAGGATATCTTTTATTTAAATAATGTTAACGGAAACGATTATATCTAGTGTAGTGTAACTTTAAGTTGAAAACTCTGTTAATTAGGCAAACCTGTTTTGAAAACAATAAATGTGGAGTTTCTTTGTTAGCTTCTTATTCGCATAATCTGTTAATTGGCAAACTAACAGATTTGACGTTCATTAAGTAAACATTTTGTTTTTATAGTGAATATTTTTTTTACTTTCACTTTGACTTTACTTCAACATCTTTCACTAACAAACCCCGCAGCTCACTAAGCCAAGAGGATCTCTCTATCCCACGCTGGGGCAGTAATTAATAGATAACATCTATCTTCCTTGTATGATCAGGCGCAGGCTGATTAACTGCGCTGCGGACGCGCCCGACAAGCTATGTGCACTATCGCTCCCTGCTAGCGCAGAGAGGCGAGTGGTGGTCAGAGGTAGCGATAGCGTAGCGAGCGGAGCGTATGCTGGCCAGAAGAGGAAATATTGGTTCATTTATCTTTAATTAAGTTGATGTAGGAAAAGGAAAACATCGTGAGGAAACCTGAGTGTCTGAGCTATTCGCATACCTCAGCGCTTGAAATCGCCAATCCGCGGTGGGCACGCGTGGTGATTTAGCCCAACTCTCTCTCTGAGAGGAGGCCTGTGCCCTACAGTGGGACGTGTATAGGCTGCTTATGAAGTGGATGTAGTGACTAGAATTGAGAAAGGAATGTTGTGTTGGTTTGAAAATAATGGACAGGAAAGATTTACTAAATAAATATATTGAGTGAATGTGGGTGACAGGGCCGTTAACAGCGTCCCAGGTGGACATACTTCGACCAAATAGACGATTTATTAGCAAAGGCCAAGATAAAAAGTACCCGAAACCGGCATGTGTGTGTGCAACGACTAATTTATGTTGATGAAGCGAACGTGCTCTGTCAGGATCGTGGCAATTAGCAAACCTTGGCCGTTCCTACCCGCCGGGACGGAGGCGTCACTTTATGTAATGTAACGTTATCCTCAATTTTCCTACTTTTTGTTTTCTGTCAAGATAAGATGAGAATATTATTTATTTTACACCAGAGCAAATGACATAAAAACTTGAAAAATACACAGTTCAATTGGCGGCCTCATTGTTAAAAGTAATTTCTTCCAAACAACCCTATGACGGAAAGTCTTACTTATCCAGTGACTTGGCGAAAGTCACCCTTGGGAGCTTAACGAAACGATTTGTGAACCCGCTCCGCTCATCCTTAAAGCGACATCCGAATCCTGGCTACATTGTCGCGTCAGCGGAAACTTTAATACCGGCGACAAGAGATCGAGTGCCTACGTCCCATTGTTGAGGCCTCATCAAAGTCATATCACGGTTTAGCTGCGGACCGAGGATTATATGCATAGACCGCGGCCAAGCTAGCCTGAGCCCCTGCGCTCTACTACACTGGCATTAGAATTTTCTGGTTTGAACTGAAGCACTTGAACTGGGCCCTTATTATGAAAAATGCGAAATTATCGGAGGTAGTGAGATGGTTGGAAATCCGTATCTCAAGATATGATATGACGTCATTGGGCTAATAAAGAGCTATGCATTTCTAGCGTTCATTACTCAGTGGCAGGAAATTTCGAAACTATTCAAAAAAAGGACCTTATTTGTCGCTGGCCGCAGCATTAATGTTTTTCCTACTTTTTTAAGAAGTGTTATTTTGGCTTTTAAAGTTATTGGTGGCTATCACGGAATCATATCATATAGGTTTTGATGTATAAGTTTAAGATGATTTGAGAAAAGATGGTCAGAGTGGAGTTTTTTCTCGCTGCCTTTTTCTCCACCACAAATATGGCCCGAAGGCAACGGCTAACATAGTAACATAGTACATTGACATTCAGCAAACAGAATGTCAATTCTTTACGTTGAAATAAATTATTGATTTCTAATTTCTGTCGCTAGATTCGAGTGAATTGTCCACTGTCGGACTCAAGCGCGACGTTGACGAACCTTCCGAACATATTGCTGCTTCATAATAGGGACCCAGATTTCTGCTGCGCTTTTCTAAGTCCTCGAAACAATTGGAGGATTCTTGTCCTTTGAATGTGCTTTGGATTTGAGTTCCGTCTTCTTATGTTGCGAGTATTAGCAAACAGCAAAGTTCTGCTCTCGCTAGGCGCAATTGTAGAAGTACTAAGTTTTGATACCTGCTCTAACGATGTTTTATATAGTCCATATTTGTTCATGAAAGAGTCGGTCTCAAAACTAAAGTTCAATAATCTTCAAGTCTCAATGGATCTTTGTGCCACACGCTGGAGGTAAACCTAGGCTAATATACCTATTTTGCGAGTGCTAGTTTTTGTTTTTTCTACGATATCTACTAAAAGATTTGTAGACTCTTCCTTCAGTGCCTCTACGTAAAGTCGGTAAATACGAGTAGTTAAATGGGCTTCTTGTAATTTAATTGATCTATTTAAGGGGTAATGGTACTTAAACCTGATTAAGCGAAAATTTGTGTTTTTTAAACGAGTTTACTGGTATAGAGCACACAAGTAGAATTTAACATGCCATCCACTGTACGACGAATACTTAATATAATTTAAAACATTAAGTATATTGATTGCTTCATTGGTCTAGCGTTAGTTGGTCTTGGTCTAGTCTGATTACCATGCCGGTGGTTGTGGTTTCAATTCCCACTGAGGACCGCCGTACATTTGAATAAATGGCCTGAGTCTGGGTGCATTTACATTTTTGTGATGTCCTTGCCATAGCACAGGGTATCCTAGTTAAGAATTATACGCACCAAATGCTGTCGGAATCCTGACGTTTAATCCTGACAGTATTTGGTGCGCATAATATAGGGGCTAAACAAGTTATTTTGTTGTGTACAATTTATTAATTATTGTCTTGAATTGATATTTTATATTTATGCGGCTTCCACTTACGTTTCAAAATTTTGTGCAAACCAAAAGGTATCGACACGAGACTGCTCTTGATAATATTCCGAAAGCTAACCGATTGCCTAGACCCAAAAACGTTCATTAAAACACTGGAACTTTGGTAGAGCCCAGCTTAACACTAAATTCAAGGGATCTTCAATAACTGGTCGTAATAAAACAGAATAGTGGCGGGTAACAAATGGTTGATATGATTGAAAACCGCTGGTGAATGCGAGCGTTCCTTTCATTCAAGTGATCTGTTCTGCATGAGAAGATTTGTGTTTGCATGATGGACATGTTACTATGGCAGCTATCTTGGGTATTGTTAGCA
The DNA here is from genome assembly GCA_963969515.1 of Yponomeuta evonymella. Lineage (NCBI taxonomy): Eukaryota > Metazoa > Arthropoda > Insecta > Lepidoptera > Yponomeutidae > Yponomeuta > Yponomeuta evonymella. The sequence goes on along the minus strand of OZ018342.1, from coordinate 2,146,935 downwards.
CTGAAGATCGGTGGCTCGTCTAGCGTGAACTGCAAGATAAATGTTATTTTAGACTCATAAATATGAATGTGGTAAAAGCATCGTAATATTTTAAGGTGAGATAAAAAGTACCCGAAACCGGCGTGCGTGCATGCAACGACTAATGAATGTTGATGAAGCGAAAGAAATCTGGTTAGTTGATTAAAAGTTGGTAATTAACGGCCAATAACATAAACCATAGTTTGTATTCAATCAATCAGCTCGTATTTGTCTACTGCTGGACAGTCTACCTTCAAGTCACGCCGCTTACCTCTATCCTCGTCATCCAGCCGCTGCTAGCGACCTGCCTCAGATCGTCAGTCCAGCAAGCTGGGCCTAGATTCTGTTAATGCATTGTAGTAACATGACAACTGCATGAACATGGCGGTTTTCATTTCATGGCTGCTTTAAGTCTACGCGGGCACACCCATCAAACCTTCTAGGTGTCAATGGTACGAAAAAACACGTCACGTGACCCGACAGTGTACATGTCATTATAGGTACTACAATGCACTAACAGAATCAAGGCCCAGGTGGGCGTCCCACGCTGCGCTTGCCAGCTCGTGGTCTCCACTCGAGAACCTTTGCACCCCGTCGACCAGCGGTTCTTCGGCATATGTGACCAATGCCACTCAAGCATGTGTATTACTTCTTGCTTAATCATCAAAAAAGATTGACAAAAAAGTGGAAAACAAGATGCTGCAAAACACTTCGTAACTATAGCTGGGCGCCTATGTTCGTATGATGAACGAAGACAGATTGACGAAAAAAATATATATACAGCGAATGTAGGTGAGAGAGCCGGTTAAAGACGTCCCAGACTGAAAATCACTTATCGCTTAAAAATCGCTCGATGTTAGCACCATGATTAAATGTCTCCAATGCCATGAATCCAAAATCTAAGCCGATCGTGGGTCCAGGGCCCTTATTATGAAAAATGCGACATTAACGGAAGTGGCGAGATGCTCGCAAATCCGTATCTTAAGATATGATATGACGTCATTGGGCTTACAAAGATCCATGCATTTCTAGCGTGCGTTACTAAGTGGCAGGAAATTTCGAAACTATTAAAAAAAAAACCGTATTTGTCGCTAGATTCGAGTGAATTGTCAGGCTCAAGCGCGACGTTGACGACTCTTCCGAACATATCGCTGCCTTATAACAAAGGCCCAGGGCCCATTAATGCATCGATCGGGCCCATTACAACATCTAACTGTATGATTGCGCCAGTTTAATTTTATTGCCGCTTCAAGTCTATGTCTCAAAACTTCTTGGTGTCTATGGTACGAAAAACACGTCACGTGACTCGACCATGTGAATCGGTCATAGTAATATTATCTTCTTCCTGTATATTTTACAAATATTAATTTAAAATTAATAATTTATTATGTAAGCACCTATTTTATGATGATATTTTTTACTTTATTGTATGTATGTCATTGCATTTGATTTAATTCTTTTTTCACTTCTCATGCTCTGAAAGTGCTTATTTGTGTAGGATATAGGCTGAACAAAATTGAATTTTGTGCACAAGTGCATTAACGTATCTACTCATAAATGTATCTGTATTAAGGCAAAGAAAATGAGCCACACAGCCAAACACAATAAGAAGTTCATAGATAGAATTTGTTATTTTATAATATTTACTTTAATTTATTTGCCTTATGTGTTTTTAAGACATAAAATATATTAAAATTTAAATTCAATTACGGTAGGTTAAATAATTCATTTATGAAACTTATTATTACAAAATTAATTTAATAGTAGGATTTATAGGTCTGCAGCCCAAGCCTAATATCAATGTCGTAAGATTTAAAAAAAATAAAGCGGCGGGAAACGGCTCTTGCTTTTTCGTGCGTTTATTAATTTCTTCAATTTGCTAAATTGGTATACTAATGTTTTATTTCTTCACAATCGAAGTGAATAGCAGAGTTTATAACTCGTTCAAAAAAGCATTTTATTCTCGACGTTACTATCAGTCTCGGATAAAAATGGTTCGTTTTGTGCACTTGTAAAATCTACTATTAAACGCACCACGGCACGCACTCCGTAGTACAATTATGGGTTACCGTAGGCACTGACTGAAAATCAGCGCTGAGGGATCACTTCCTCAGCACAACGCTGAGTCAGTTGCCTTTTGTGGCAACGTAGATACACCACAGGCTACATCTATGGTCCTGTTTTATTTATTCGTTTTGTCTGTTGTATTTAGTTTTGTTTCTGTTGTTGCGCATATTATTATTATGTTACTTATCTGCTTATCTTGTTGGTATAATAAATGTCGTTCTTCTTCTCCTTCTTTATTATAATAATAGTTATTTATATCAGGCATACTGACCCATTATACAAATCATTAATTACAAATAATATATGTCAGATAAAAGTAAAAAATTCAAAATAAAAAAATAAATAACAAATTACCTACGAATAGATATTAAAAATTACAGCACATGACTTGTAGTTTGCGCTCTTTGCACAAAGATCCAATATCTATACCTACAGCGTGATTTCAATATTTTAAGGGAATGTTCTTTTCATCGTGTATAACAGTATTATTTACGATCTATTAGTAATGGTATAAAATATTTGTAAATAGTCGTGATTTCCGTCCTTTGGCTCGAAACTGTGAATCCAAATTCACAGTAGTAAGAAGTACCTACTGTGATGTTGAAAAATGTTTTCTAATATCTTAAATGTTTAGGATTCCTTCGTCCGATACACGTAAACAATTAAAAGGACAATTGATTTGGACGATGCCGACCATAAGACGCGCGACCCATAGTTGTTTTTCGATTTTTATAATTTTCCACCCTGACATGGTTTTCTTCATGCCTAAATAAAGAAATATCGGGTACCATTTTTTTTGACGCGCCATTTTTAGAAACAAAGGCCGCGCCGTATGCTTCTAAATCGAGGTTAGTTAGTTAGTTAAATTTTTTCGAACGACGAATTCGAAGTCACCCTGTGATAATGCACTAACAAAATCGGGGCCCTGATATCCAAGCCGATCCTGGTGCAGGTCACTCCAGTAGACTAGGCGTGCATTGTTTTTGCGTCCACCGATTGGCAGATGAATGCGCGCGGACGGAAGTGCGGTACAAAGCGGCGGCTGCCGCCAACCGGACAATGCGGTGGGGTATTTCGGAGGAAGTATGTTGACGTGAAATGTTTGAAGCGTGTTGAACCGACTTCTTGGTAGACTCCTATCAGTTATATGCGCAGGGGAGGCTGGGAACGTAAGAACATGCTTTTTTAGGGTTCCGTACCCGAAGGCTGCCAAACGGGACCCTATTATTAAGACTTTACTGTCCGTCTGTCTGTCTGTCTGTCACCAGGCTGTATCACTTAAAACGTGATAGCTAGGCAGTTTCTCAAATTTAATGCAAATCTATCCAGGTAGGTAGTACGTATTAAAGCATGAATCTGCATGAATCTATTTTTCGACGAAACTCCGGAATAGCAGCAGCAAAAGATGACAATGGAGAGAGGTTTCCGATCTGACCACTTCTGTTTTAGCGAGAGTTGAATGGATGACCCATAAATACAGGGCCGTTGGCGTCCCCTTGGTCTTACCGCCACCTCTACCCTGTACCATGAAATGTGATGATACAGAGGTTTCACTTTTGTTGAAATTCAGTGAACACATGTTTAACAGATTTTTACAACTATTCACTCTAATTCTCACTCACTCTCAACTCAAAGCGTATGACGTCTTATGAGAATAACGTTCTGTCATGGCCTATCTGTCACCAATCCGGACTTGGCCCCCGTGGTGGAGTACGGCCTATACCTTCCACAGGGAAGAGACCCGTGCCCCTCGGTGGGGACATAATGGGTTGATAATGATGAGATGGCCTTGTAAAGTTCACTTTATGTTTGTCTTATTATTTTTTTATGTCTTAATGATTTATTTCAATTTTGGCAATACCAACAACGTTATCTATTGAAAGGTAGCAATGTAATAGCACCATCTAGTGAATGACAAAATAGATCGGGAATATTACAAAGTTTCACGGTCTTATACACAAAAAAACGATTCCACTAAAACAGCCTTCAGCCCTCAGCCCGACTTATGTCGGTCTTAAGACAGATCTTAACTAAATTATGATCTGTCAAAATCTGACAATTGGTTAAGGAGTTAGGAGTGAACATAGAATCGGCCATACTTACATAATATCATACATACATACGAGCCAAACACATTACCTCCAGGGGCCTGTTTCATAAAACTAAAATATGACAATTCGATGTACATTGCTAAGTCGATTAACAAGTAGACTCGGCTACGCAATGCACCTCAAATTGTCATAAAATACTACGAATTGTAGTTTTAAGTCTTCTTAGTTAATAAGAACTTTATTTGTTTAAATCTCAAATTAGAAGTAAAATAAATCTTATTAAACAGACCAATTAACACCTAAGTTCGTTTATCAAACCTAACACAAACTATTCTTCAAAAACCCTTTAAAGGTTAAGTAATTCCTAAACGTCTCGAGTTACAATCACAAATAGCACAAGCTATTAACACCTAAGTTCGTTTATCAAACCTAACACAAACTATTCTTCAAAAACCCTTTAAAGGTTAAGTAATTCCTAAACGTCTCGAGTTACAATCACAAATAGCACAAGCTGCACATTGTAATCAGCCACTCGGCATCTTCATTTGCGTCGCTTGAGGAGCGCTTCCACGCCAGTGCATGCATTGTGTGGGGATCGCAGTCACCCACAGAAATGTTGGGATAGGGCTTTGAAAGTGGCGACGCGACTTGGTAGAAAACTGGACGAGACGACAGGTAATATAAAAGTGTATAATTATTCTACTATATATAGTATTGTTCACGGTTGTACCACACCGCGGTATGTGACGCTCGCGGGGTAACTCCTGGCACTGACTGAAAATCAGCGCTGAAGGCTTGACCCTCAGCATACTGCTGAGTCAGTTGCCATTTATAGCAGCAGTGACACGCCGTGACCTTTCGTTTTCCTTTCTTTTTTATAACATTTCTGTTGAAATATTTTCTTGGTTGTTTTTTTTTTGTTTTGTTATTGTGGCGTGTGCACTGTTTTTATAATAAATGTTTTTTCTTCTTTTTCTTCTTCTATTTATTAATAAGCTTCGGTAACTTTAGATCGAAAGAAGTCTTTAAAGATACTCAGAACTTTGAAATTTTAGACGCGACTCTACACAAACCCGGACAAATTTTCGTTTTTCTTTTTTATGGTTCCGTACCTTAAAAGGAAAAACGGAACGAAAAACGCTGTCCATCCGTCCGTCCGTCTGTCCGTCCATCCGTCCGTCGGTCTGTCCGTCCGTCCGTCTGTCTGTCATGACCTTTTATCTCGGAAACGCGTTGAGGTATCCAATTGAAATTAAAACCATATACCTACTCAAGTCTAAAGTCCCTTGAAGCTGTCAAAAAAATAAACTTTTAAATTAACGTAAAAAATATATACGGCCGTTTATGCCGCAAAAAAATGTATATTTCGACAATCAAGCGAAACAAAATTTATAGGATACTTTCCGTTGAACTAAAACTATGAAATTTGGTAAGTAATATTTTCTTAAACTACAATTAGAGGGATCATCTGGAAACTATACATTTGTGATTAAATCATAAAAAATTGTCTTTAAAGTTCGGGAAAAGCGAGACATGCTTGCTGAACTATTTATAATATGTAAGTACTTATATTGTTTTTGTTGCACTAACCCGTGCTGAGGACAATTTTTGCCCCTTGCCCATTAGCTCAGTTGGGAGAGCGCTGGCACGGTTAGCCAGAGCTCGCGGGTTCAAGTCCCGGCATGGGTGGAATTTTTAGCCTCTAAATAGGTATGTAAGTACTTACAAATTTGTATAAATTTGCACCATTACATTTGCAGAGCTATCAGAATATCCCCTTAAAATACGGTGAACGTGTTCAATGTTACCCTGTGGAACATTTTGGAGAAAAAATTGATAAGAAAACTCCAAACTCGGTCTTTTCTAATGTATTTATTTCTACTACAATCTCCTAGCCCAACACTAAGCAGGGTGCATCTAAAATCATGCTAAGGATACCCAACTGCATCTTGATATGAATATGAAATGTTGCAGCTTGCGGGTCGCTTGTTGCGGAACATGTTACTGTTAACTGAATTCAGAAACTCAAACCATTTGTCAAATTAACGGAGATAGAGATATATTTTTTTATGTAGCCTGTGATGTAATGAGAGTAATTGCCACGCGTGCCCACCGCGGATTGGCAATTTCGAGCGCTGAGGTATGCGAACACCTCAAACACTCAGGTTTCCTCACGATGTCGTCCTTCACGGTTAGCGAGTGTTATTGCTACTATAAGTTCACAAATTTACGTAGCTTAGAAAACAAAGTCATTGGTACATGCCGGGATTCGAACCCACGACCTCTCGATTGAGACGACGGTGTTCTACCGCTCTACTACTGCCGCCATTAAGGATATGTAAGATATATAAGGATAGAAATAAGGTGTTTCCAGTCCAGAATGATACTACGTAAATTACCGACTACAGAGGAATGTGTGTATTTATTTTAGTACTAGCGACTCGGCAAACGTTGTTTTGCCATATTAATTAGCCTACGACCTATTGTCAGACCTACCAAATATACACAAAAATAAAATCCTAAAAATCGGTGAAGCCGTTTCGGAGGAGTTCGATAACAAACACTGTGACATGAGATTTTTATATGCCTATTAGTTTTTTAGGTAAAAATTAATCATGTGAAAACAGTGGAGTATTTAAAATAAAAAATATAGAATGAATTAATGTTGCCTTTTCCTCCATTACAAAGTCGACCCGAAGTCAGCATACATTGTACGTTGATATCTAACAAACTAAATTTATATTCTTTACATTGAAATAAAATGTCTGATTTCTCATGCCTACATTCAATTCAATTCAATTCACTTTATTACAATAAATTACAGTGCAGCATGATAATTCGTAATCATAGATAATTTGGACACTACAGTTACATTTACATTTATCTACAAGTGTAGATATCACCACTTCCTCAATGAGTAACATTTAACTTGGTAAGTTTTTTCTGCGGTAGCCTAAACAATTGCACCACAGAGTAAAGAGATTTCATTTGACTTTAAAAACATCATATCCCCGGTTGGAAACTAATACAACCTCATAACAATACGATCACTATGAGAGCGTTTTCACATTGTCCGATCGGATATCGGTGTCGGACGACAAAATCGTTACGATACGGTCATTTGCTCGACAGCTTAGTGCGGGCAGGTCATCGTGGCAGAATATATACTTTATTTGCAGTATCTATTATATTTGAGACACAAAAAAGATCTATCCACAGACAGTATTGGATACATTCCATTGTGGAAGCTGGATATTCAGAGGGAACAACTTATACTCTTTTTAGAAAGCTACAAAAGGCACCTAGAAAGTTTTTTAATTACTTACGTATGAGTTAATCCACATTCGATTACTTGCTAATTCATCTCACAAATAGTACCAAAAAACAAGACATACATACACGCACAAACGCACATGGTCGCCGCGCGTCGGGCACACACAGAGACAATTTACATACTCGTATAACACACATACAAACATTATCGTCAGACGTCTCACGGGCGTCCAATGGTGCCACCAATACATCGGTTTCGGCTTCGATATCCGATATCGGGCCGGACAATATGAAAGACAGGTACATATTTCATACACGGATCGGATTGAATAATGTGAAAACGCTCTTAGTTTGTCAACAAAAGGTATCAAAGAAATTAACATTTTAAACTAAATCTCCCAAGTACTTTTAATCATCTCCATGGCTTTACAGCCTCCAGCAAACAGCTCACAACATTATCATTACCGGGCTAGCGTCTAGAACGCCTCTCAAGATGTGTGCACACTAGGCGAGAATTCCGACGCCATGTTGCAATGCCTCTTATCAGGGCTCTCGGCTCTTCGCAGTGCATAAATCACTTGCACGCCGCTGATACGTGGGGCTAGGTTACGTATACGTTGGCCCGAGAGAGGACCGATACGGGGAGAAAGTCCACTCATATGGTAATGTTGGGAGAAAAGTTCACGTAGTGATTTTTCGGACTTAGTCAAGGTAGAGGTGGAGAAATAGGAACAGTAATTCCGTGTTAAGAGGTGTTGGAGAAGTCCACTTCTACCAGGACTCAGTGCCTCGGGGCTCCACGAGCTCAGTGTCTCGACCCCAAACGGCGCGAATATGTATTGGTTACCCAATGTTGTATAATATATTGTCCGCTGTGTGAGACCTTCCGCTGCACTGGCCGCCGAGCCAGCCGCCTTTCTACTCTGAGAACATGTTTCTCAGGAAGAGAAGGCAACAGCGTGTCCAGGGTATTGACTTCATTCCGTCGGGCCTCTTTCCATCATCGGATTATTCCCGGCAGTTCCAGCATTGCTAATCCAGACTATAATTTATCTCTGTGGAAAATTTCATCCGGGTCCGTTCAGCCGTTTTTGCGTGAGAGAGTAGCAAACATCCATCCATACATACAAACTTTCGCGTTGATAATATTAGTAAGGATTTTGTGGATTTTATAGACAAACTGTGTGCCTTTTGTTTCTCTCTGATATGTGATGGTCCACACTTTAGTATCGTTATACGTTTTATATTCTAGACCTTATTTCAAGGGCTAGGGAACACTTTTGCCACGGTCGGGGATCGTCTCTTGTCTTTTGTGTGCACAGGCATTCTCTCGTGTAGGAAGAGGGTGTTGCACCGTAATTAAGTATTTTAAATTGGTGCTTTAAATAATTTAAGACATCAGCTTAAAATGATTTAAAGAGAAGTCAGAGCTTTAATCAGATATGGGTGTATGACTGCTTCATTGGTCTAGCGATATCACGTCTGGTTCGATTCCCACTGGGATCCGCCGCATATTTGTATAAATGGCCTCAGTCTGCGTGTATTTCTATGTTTGTACTGTCCTTGCCTGGTTACTATAGCACATGGTATCCTAGTTTGGGACCAGGACAAGTATTGTGTTGTGTGGAAGTTATTTATTATTATTATTTATTTATTTCCATGTTTGTGATATCCTTGCCATATCCTAGTTTTGGACCAAGATAAGTGGTTCTTGTGTTTGGAACTTATTATTATTTTCAAAAGTTACTGTTCCTCCCAAACACGACTCGAGATCGCGAAATTAAGTAATAACTTTCAAGATAAACGCTTTTTTAAGTATTTTTCCATTTTTTGTTCGGACGCGTTTAATGTTATAGTGATTACAATTATAAAATGTCTAAATAAAAACGTGGTACAAACAATTTTATACAAGCAAAAGTGTTTTTCTCGAAAGTTACTCATTGTGGGTTGGAATGTTTCTGCGTAATACGGTCCAATAATTTTTTTTGTACTTATTATATGGTATCATTTCTGAAAATTTTGATTCTACAAAACTAACTTACAACAAAAATTTATATAGTATACAACCAAATACAACAAAAGTTGTTCACATTCTAAAAAGCTTACCTACAGACAAAATCTTTATACGGCCACGTGTGAACAAAATTCAAACTAAATTGCATCCATTCGCACTCAATTCAAAGGTCATTTTGCTGTGTTTATGAGCCGCGCTATGTTATGCTAAGTGCCATCAGAATGGTGGGCCGCCCCGCCCGGTGAAGCACAAAGCAGTGGAAGGCGTTGTCACACTGACCAAGACGACTTCGATACGATATGGACGGGAATGATACGTCACTATTCCCATAGGTATACCATGATATTTGACTATACGTCACTATTTCTATGATATTTGACTTGTAAGCTACACTGATAACATTTTTAACAAGTTTGTTAAGTCGATGGATGGATTTTTTTACCTTGAGTACGGATCAAGGTAAAAAAAATATCCTCTGTGTTAGTTTGAAATATATAGAATAGTAATTAGATAGATAGATAGAAAGAATATTCCTTATTCAATTAGTTGCAGATTAACAAAACGGTAACCTAGAGAGATTCTATTTACCCATTCATTCTATTCATTTGTCAAGAACTTTGCGATTCCGAGATAGGACCATGAAGAAAATATAACGTGGAAACACTCTGCCAAACTAATTTTTTTTTTAGATTTCTTTTCCAAAATTATCTAAATTTTGAAATGGACACCTAGTTTAACTTGTAACTTTCTTTAAGTTATAGTTTCTAAGTTATTTTCAATTAATATACTTTGATTCGATTGATTTCATTTATTACGGAAACGGAAGCCCATGACCTCCGTAATGGTAAACAGGCGCTTAGCTACCATATCCAGAAATTGAACTAGACGTAAAATATAATAGTCATAAAACATTTTTTTTTATTTTCATATATATATATATAGCTTTAATTGTTATATGAACTTCAGAAATATATATATACACTAGGGGGTGAACCCCCTACGCGCTTACGCGCGCCAACCCCCAGCCGCTCCGAGCTTCGCTCTCCGCGGCGCTCGGCCTAGGGCCTCGCTAGACACTTGACGTTGGGATTTATCACGTGGGAACATGTATGGTCTCGGCCTTCGGCCTCGGCCTGAACGGAGCTCGGCCTTCGGCCTCGCCGCGGCGGTGTTCCTGGAGTCCGCATCGCGGAGCTCGGCCTTCGGCCTCGCAAGTTTCTCCCATCTGGCTTTTGCGTTGCCACTTGTGCGCCGGAACCTGTATGGTCTCGGCCTTCGGCCTCGGCCTGGACGGAGCTCGGCCTTCGGCCTCACCGCGGCGGAGTTCCTTGTGCCCGCTTCGCGGAGCTGGGCCTTCGGCCTCACAAGTTTGTCCCGTCTGGCTTTTGCGTTGTTACTTGTTCGCCGGAAAATGTGTGGTCTCGGCCTTCGGCCTCGGCCTGAACGGAGCTCGGCCTTCGGCCTCGCCGCGGCGGGGTTTCTCGTGCCCGCTTCGGCGTCGCAAAATTGTCCCCCCTCAGTTTTGTTTTAAATTTTGTACTAAAAGTCGATTTTCAGTACAAATTCTCCATACAACATTTTCTCATTTTCAATTTTCGATATGTCGGCCGCCATATAGAAAATCCAAAATGTCCGATTTTTCTCATATACCTGGGTCCTTTGACAACCCGATGCCGTTTAGGGCACGTCTCCAGCATGTGCCCAGTTGGCTGCCGACTTTTTTGCGCAGAGGTCGATTTTTTGGGCGGCCATATTCTCGCCCCTATTTTGAATTTTGAACGTTCAAAATTTTTTTTCAAGATCACGAAACAAACACCTGTTCTAAATTTCATCCAAATCGGCCAGTAAAAAAAAAGTTAGCTCATTTGTATGGGAGAAGGCGTTCGAAATTCAAAAATCGGCTTCATAGGATGGCTGTATGTCATATATTTCCTACAACATTTTCATACAAAATTTTCACGTAGCTCTTTCCGTTTCCGAGGAAACCTATAGATGATCTGTCAGTCAGTCAGTCAGTGAGTATACCGGATTGTAGCTATATATAGTAGTAACTAGGGGGTGAACCCCCTGCGCGCTTCGCGCGCCAACCCCCAGCCGCTCCGAGCTTCGCTCTCCGCGGCGCTCGGCCTAGGGCCTCGCTAGACACTTGGGGTAGGGATTTGATAAGTGGGAACATGTATGGTCTCGGCCTTCGGCCTCGGCCTGGACGGAGCTCGGCCTTCGGCCTCGCCGCGGCGGGGTTCATTGTGCCCGCTTTGCGGAGCTCGGCCTTCGGCCTCGCAAGTTTGTCCCATCTAACTTTTGCGTTGTTGCTTGTTCGCCGGAAAATGTATAGTCTCGGCCTTCGGCCTCGGCCTGAACGGAGCTCGGCCTTCGGCCTCGCCGCGGCGGGGTTCCTGGGGCCCGCTTCGCGGAGCTCGGCCTCCGGCCTCGCAAGTTTTCCCATCTGGCTTTTGCGTTGTTGCTTGTTCGCCGAAAATGTATAGTCTCGGCCTTCGGCCTCGGCCTGAACGGAGCTCGGCCTTCGGCCTCGCCGCGGCGGTGTTCCTGCGGCCCGCTTCGCGGAGCTCGGCCTTCGGCCTCGCAAGTTTGTCCCATCTGGCTTTTGCGTTGTTGCTTGTTCGCCGGAAAATGTATAGTCTCGGCCTTCGGCCTCGGCCTGAACGGAGCTCGGCCTTCGGCCTCGCCGCGACGGGGTTTCTCGTGCCCGCTTCGGCCTCGAAAAATTGTCCCGTCTCATTTTTGTTTAAAATTTTGTACTAAAAGTCGATTTTCAGTACAAATTCTTCATACAAAATTTTCTCATTTTCAACTGTCGATATCTCAGCCGCCATCTTGAAAATCCAAAATGTCCGATTTTTCTCATATACCTGGGTCTTTTGACAACCCGATGCCGTTTAGGGCACGTCTCCAGCATGTGCCCAGTTGGCTGCCGACTTTTTTGCGCAGAGGTCGATTTTTTGGGCGGCCATATTCTCGCCCCTATTTTGAATTTTGAACGTTCAAAATTTTTTTTCAAGATCACGAAACAAACACCTGTTCTAAATTTCATCCAAATCGGCCAGTAAAAAAAAAGTTAGCTCATTTGTATGGGAGAAGGCGTTCGAAATTCAAAAATCGGCTTCATAGGATGGCTGTATGTCATATATTTCCTACAACATTTTCATACAAAATTTTCACGTAGCTCTTTCCGTTTCCGAGGAAACCTATAGATGATCTGTCAGTCAGTCAGTCAGTGAGTATACCGGATTGTAGCTATTATATTAGTAATACATATTTGTGAAGTTCATATAACAATTCAAGCCATATCAAGCGGCCAGCTATGTCAGGTCAATTCAGGTCGAGTCAGGTCAAGCTGGGTCAAACCAGGTCAATTTAAGACAACCCAAGTGAAGCAGTCATTAGAACTCTTGTCTAGCTCTTTAACGTATGCAAGTAAGTACCGATTAACAAATCTCTTAACACGACAGGCAGAGAATTGAATTTTATTTTAACATAAGAAGAAGATATAGAATGAAAGATAGATAACACTTTATTGTGCATAAAAAAGAAATAATAGGATATATTGCAATGTATGTGCCTAAATGCTATGTTTAGCATTTAGGCACATACTTGTACAGTATGTGCCTAAATGTAAATGTTATGTTCGTTACAATTATACTTTATTGTACACGAAACATACTTGTACAGACTTTTTTGGATAGATATATCTAGGGCAAGTGTACACAAGTGTGAAGTCTTGTGTATGCTACGTTAAACCTATAAAGTACACTATTGATTCGTCAATATTTTAAATCGGTGTCGCGTCGACTCAGTGTAAAAGGGCTTATGGTCAGTGAAGTTGCGAAGTAATTTTCAGGCATCCTGTGCTCAAGGCATGCACTAATAATGTTTGCTAAAAGTTTCGCCTAACTTTGCTATCCCATTTCCTGTGCGGAATGGAGTACGCCGCAAGTTCATATCCTGTAAGTGAATGTGGATGCCGGCGTTTATGCTGCTTACTTTGCAGGACGCTGGGTGTCCCGCGGCTATGCCACAAGGAGGGAAAGTACTTTTCACTTGACACTAATATTTTGTATAACTATTTCAAACTACATTCAGAGACTTTTGAAAAATTGTCTACTCTGTAAACCCACTAAATATGAAAAATCAAAAACTCTGATCTTTTATCAATCCTATCAAAATGGTACACCTTATGGAGCAGATTATACCAAGAGAGGCGAGCTTATCTCTCACAGAGATAAGCTCGTTTTTGTACATGTAATTTCTTATGGCATATTTCCTGTACTATTTTTCGTGTGTAATAAAGTATAATAATAATAAGAAACATATGGACTTTGTTCTAAATATTGACCATAGTTACAAATGATAATACACTATATTCTCAATATATGTTCGATAATATCATGTATGCACGAAAAAACATAACAACATTTAAATTAAACAGGCACATCCATAACGTTAACACCGGAAAGAGAAACAAAGTTGCATCCTCGAAATTCAGATTAGCCAAGGTAAATACATTATCACTAAAATTCCAGAAAATATTCTATCCCTGCTTGAAAATCATCATCATCAGCCATTTCACGCCCACTGCAAGACATAGGCTTCCCTCATGATTTTCCAAGCCACCCGCATCCAGCGTAAAAATAAATTTTAAATATTAATTAAAAAGGTGCTATAATAAGGCCTAATATAGAATAGATGACTTCATTGATGCAAACCTTTGGCAGAAAACCAATTTCACAACGACTTAGTCATTGTTATTACGTAGATAAGTATGTTATATGAAGTTTTTTTATTAAATGTACAGACGCTCTGACTGCATATCAATAATTATGCTGTTATTACTGATACCTAAGGCAACGACAAAAAGTTGATCAGTGATCACACAAGTTTGCCAAAGGCCATGCAAATGTTGGCGTGGCAGCCGGGTCGTCTATCTCCCTCTAATATGGTTGAGACTGGCGATGGGTGACCCCTGCGTTATGCTTGTGAGCGGGTGCTGTCCGTATGTCTGGCCACAGCATTAGTGTTTTCCTACTTTTATAAGAATAGTAACCAATGCTTAGAATTGTAAATTGACGATCTCTTTCGCTGCTCCCTATTCAGGTAAGTCGCTTTTCAAAATCTGTAAATGCAGTTTTACTTACTAAGAACAACGAATTAAGTGTTTTTCAATATCTACAAAATTCTAAGCATATATATATATACATATATATATATATATATGCTTAGAATTGTAAATTGTTGATTGCCCTCATGGGATCTTATTAGGTAGGTACTCGTACCAAAATTAAGATGATTTCAGAAAGGATGGCCAGAGTGGAGTTTCTTTCCGCTGCCTTTTTCTCCACTACAAATTAAGCTGTACATTGACATAAAACAAACAGAACGTAAATTCCAACCAAATCATTCATTTTCATAAAGTTCAAGTTCTAGCCCGGGAAGACCGTATCTTTCCTAGAATGATACGCGAGGCAATAGAGATCCGCCGGCATCCAAATTTCGATAGAGATCGTGGTTGGAACATAGCTACAGCATGGGAACCAGTGCTTAAGTGCATAAGACCCCCTTGCTAGAATTGTGACTGTAGATTTAATTTTAATTTCAATAACTATAATCAATATTTTTATAATCAATATATATATATATATATATATATATATATATATATATATATATATATATACCTATATATATATATATATATATATATATATATATATATATATATATATATATTATATTCAGTTATACTTGAGTTCAGGAGGCTTACCACAAGCACTATTAGGAGCTATTTTTAAGCGCTGTTAACTATAAGACGTTCACCGTCTAATCAACGCTGCTACCGTACTATAAGCTCAATTTCGCGCGCTCGCAGCGCTGCTGAACTGTCATTCTTAGCAGTTATTTATATGTTACTCTTGGGCAGCTTTTAAAACCCTGCTAAGCGAATTATTGTTTAATTTACGTATTAAAATGAGTGATGAAGAAATGTTATGGTTTTGGAGGATGATACGTTTTTCGCAATAGGGAGAAAAAAGCGTGGCATAAAATTATAGGAGGGCAGAGTAATCCATTCGAAGTTTACGACGAATTGTATTATATTCGGAGGTATCGACTTTCTAAGGTTTTAATGGGCAATCTGTGCGAAGACATTAGACATTTGACCTTTGAAATCTACAGATTTATCCTTAGCGACGAAGATGAGCTCTATCCATAATAAAAATAAGTTACATTTCATCATAATTCAATCAACTCAACTCTGCCCATTGCTGGGTATATGATCCTATATCAAGTCATAGAAACTTCTTATTGGCTCGAACGTTAGTCGCATTTCAAATATTTGTTTTAGGTATTAACAGTTTTTTCTTTTTTCAGCACTGGCTCCTAAGATATACATTATTTTTTATTTTTACCTAGATGCCAAACATCACGTTACATTGCTGCATTAAATTAATAACAAAATAAAAGTTATGAGTAACTTACGCTGCCATCGTTGTGATAAAATGATCGTAACTCTTTAGGATTGCTGAAAGTAGCCTGAAACGAAACCGCGACACCACTTCATTTCCTTCATAATCTTAGTTTAGCAAAAATCTTTTTATCAATTCAAAAACTTCTTCAGACATATTTTGACGTAAACAAAAATAAGTTTCGAGACACGTTCAAAAACGTAATTTTGAAGTTATTTAGAACTTAGACAAACGTTTTCGTTTTCGGCACCGGAGGTTTATTTTATTTTTCCATAACTTGTTTTAAATTTTCATCTGCACAGTGAGCAGTGCTGCTACAATTTTTTTTTATTACATTTTCACAATCAAAATGCTTTATTTTATTCCATAATAAAAATGGCATTTAACGGTATAAAAGCCTCCACGGACTTATACTTGTATGCCCACCTGTTTAGTAAGAAAAGTTGACCATTAGAATTTAAGTTGCAAGGTAACTCGTAACGTAACTGGGTAGAGAGCTGGTGATCTTAGCTTGCAAAGTGCTGAACTTTTACTCAAAATTTACATGATGCAGAGTATATACAAAAAAACACTGAAAAGAGAAAAAAAATTAAACAAGGTACATATTTTAAAATAAAACTTTTATTTCTCTATCAAAAGGAAGGATCGTGATTACCTGGTACTGAATTTTTGGCGTTTGAACTGGGTCTGTGCATGATTATTTCAGTCTCTTCCAAAGAAGCTGGTAGGTCTATATTCTTCGTTTCAGATAATGGCCAACACAAAAAGGCACCAACAATTGCCACAGTGCCAAAAAATAATGAAGCAGACAATTGGGACTGAGTATTTAAAATAGGGGCTATGATCTGGCTAACTCTTGACAAAACAGACAAAAAACGTAATACTGAGTTCTTATTGTTGTAGGAAACATTTCATAGCCATACAAAAAACAAATGATAAATGAAAGAAAGAAGAAACAGTTAGCCAGGCAGGGTAATCTATGCGTAGCCACTTAAATTCGTTACAAATAAAAACCAATAAAATAGTACGTAAACAGTAAATAGATCTGTGAAAAAGTTGCTGGTCATAAGGAAAGGTCTTCCTTGGAAAATTCTGAGAAGAAATATCCCGTACAATATGTCCTATATTGAGCGAGATATGATATAAAGCTGTGATCATTTCTTTATGATGTCGTCCGCTGTATGCTATGCAAAGGACGTAAGAGGTTACGATTGCCCCGCCATTTCCGACGTCTTTGAAGAAACTTGCGCAGACGACAGGTGCCATGGTCGGCGTGAAACTGGCAATACACCCCGATACAGCCAGGATGAGGTATGACATCGAGTACATAGACAGAAAATAATTGGAGAAAATGTCAGAAAAGGACATTGTGCAAAGTGCGTACTGCCGATTCTAGAAACATATTTTATTATCTGTGATACAGTGGCCTTAGCTCAGAACGGGCTTTAGTTATACATTGAAAGGGTGTAATGTCAAACTACGACTTTTTTAAGGTAAACTACTCGTGACCATGGCAATTGCAACGTTGCCGGGTATTAAGTTTAACTAATAAACGATCGCTATCAGCCGATCATGCGTCATTAAAAATATTATATACACCTTAACTTTAATCAAACATATTTTTTATGTGTCGTTGTGGTTACAACTTTTGAAATGATAGCATAAAATCGTTTCCACTTACGGAAAAGACTTACCTGTCAGACAAACGTCCAGTACATTCACATAAGCTAATCAGTCATTTCGTTTCACAGTAAATATTGAGTTTGGTCTAAATCGTCTCAGTGAAAACTGTTCTGTTCCAGAGAACATATTAGCAGGGACAATGGTTTTCGTTGTGATAAGTGGCATTGTACTGCTACTCCATCGGAGGGAAGAAAAATATCAAACTCAGCGTGTACCAAGTTACTGGAATCATACTTGAAAACACTATAAAGAATAAATTTGATGCCGCGTTACAATTATTAAAAGGCTTTTCAATAGGATGGTGAGCAAGACTGCTTTTCATATTATATTATTATAATCACGCGGTTAGACCAAAATATGGCAAATGCGTATTATTCTGTAAATGCAAAAAAACCCTTACAATTTATGTTCTTATAATTTAGTACCTATGCCATGATTTTGTTTTTCTCAAAACACAGAAAAAATGTACTAAATTTAAGATCATTTGAGAAAAACAGTCAGGGTGGAGATTCTCTACTCCTTTCTTGTCTACTACAGATTATATAGCTTCCTCTAAACACAATGTTGTTTCTTTATGTTGGAATAAAATGTCTGAATATTGAATACTCAAGTAGGGAGATTGTATTACAGTCACTTTATTTTCAATTTAAATAACCTACACTCTTGATGATTCAACATTGTTTTCAGTGTCTTCTTCATTCATATCATGAGCATACGATGGAAGTTCCTTATTCTTAGTTTCCGGTAAAGGATAGCATAATATACCGCCTAGTATAGCCATGGTACCGAAAACTGCCCCAGCAGTAGTTTGCGATGTTGCATTTATAGGCGGAGCAATAATTTGTCCTATTCGCGACAAAACTGATAAATAACCCAAGACGGAGTTTCTGATAGCCGTAGGGAACAATTCACATCCGTATAAAAATACTATGATGAAAGACATGAAGAAAAACGTATTGCTCAGGCAAGCTAATATCACTCTTGGCCACTTCATTTCCAACGGGATGCAGATAACGATGAAAATAAAAACCCCAGATAGAAAATATGTAGCCATTAGTAATTGGCGTCGCCCAAATACTTTCATCAAGATAATAGATGCTATAGTGCCAGGTAAAAGTATGAAAGCTGATATTGTAACATTTAAGTGGATGTCGCCACTCATTTTGCCAATGAATTGGGACACCCCGTAATAGCCCATTCCACAGACGAAGTAGATTACAGACATGCAAAGCAAGTTGATCTTTAGTTGTTTGTATCTGAATATCTGCCAGCACGTTATTGTTGGAGCCTTTACAGGATTATGGCTTACAGTAAAGGTTTCTATGTCAGCTTTTACGACGTCACATGAATCGTTGTTGCTGTAACGAAACAATAATTTTAGTAAAATACACCATCGTTTATTTTGCTATGGTTTTAAATTAATTAATTTTAAAAAATATATTGTACGCAGGATGATTAAGCATATAATCTCTCTCTCTCTCTTTCTCTCTCTCTCTTTCTTAATGAGAGAAGACCTGAGCCAGAAACGAAAGTGATCTGTCAGGATTGTGGCAAGTGGCAGTCCCTGGTCTCTGCCTATCCTTCTGGGATACAGGCGTGAGTTTATGTATATATGTTTGTATTTGGGAGATGATTTATCACTACGTATATAATTTCAACTGATGTATGTATACTCACAATTTACAGATACGCTCCATAGCATGGACAGCTCCATTCACATTATGTTTATCCAGCATCCATTTGGGCGATTCAACCAGCAGCCAATAATAGAAGAACATGATAACCGTCGGTACTGACCACGCCAGTTGCAATTCGTCAAAGTCCCTTATGAGATACGATAGACCAGCCATGGTTGCATGCCCAAGGTTTATAGGGACGTGGAATAATGCAGTGATTAATTCTCTATGGGATCTGCCACAGTACTCTATACATAGCACGTAGGAGGTGATTATAGCACCTCCGCAACCAATACCTTCGATGCATCTCATGACATTGAATGCACTTATATATGGCATCACGCTAACTAGGGCACCAGCTACGGCGATGATCAAACAGGATATTGAAAAGCTAAGGAGGCGGCCAAATCTGAAATACGAATGATCAATAGACAATCATCATCATCATCATCATCATCAGCCATTCGACGCCCGCTGCAGGACACAGGCCTCCTCCGTGGTTTTCATAACCGTGAAGAGTTTTGCCATAATCGCCACGCTTGGCAGGCGGGTTGGCGATCGCAGCACGCGGTTGGAATCTTAGGAAGACGCTGCTGCTCGTCTCCTGGTAATTGATTTCCTTAGTCGCCTTCTATGACATCCACGGAAGGAAATGGAGTGACGCTATTCTTAATCCGGCGTCACACGGAACTAGACAATAGACAATGCGTATCGTTAATAATGCAAGTGCTAATGCAATAATGGGTATAGAGACGTAATATAGATATCGTTAAAAAGTTCGGCAGTGTAAAATATTATATCATTATGATCATACAATACATGATATTTGATAAGTATTGAAAATTTAGAACTAATAAACTTTTGAATGCTACTTACTTATCAGATAAAAATCCAAATAGTAGCGCCCCAAATAATAGTCCCACGTAGAATATACTTTCAGAAAAACTGGTCAGCCAGTTGTTATCACAGTAAATGCCGAATTTTGTCTGCATTGTCTCTTTGAAGACCAGCCGGTTCCAAATTGGCTGTTTGCACGGACAGTGGTTCAGAATAATCTCCACTTCACCGTTCTGGTTTATGGATTCACAAGAGAATTCCATCGGTGGCGATAGGAATATGAGACTCAACACGTGGCAGGTGAGTGGAATCCTACTCAAAAATATAAGTGAGAACAGGTAGATGTGATATTTGGATATTTTGCTAAAGTACTTCTCGAGTGGGTGTTCCTGCTGAGGTATTTCTGGAGAAGGCATCGTTTATCGGTTTTATCAATAATTTTTTCAAAACAATGGTGCAACATTTGACGCTTGAATCAATCTGGTTGGCTAAGCTTTAATACTTGCACGTTGAACTTCTGACCATTACGACCAATTAATAATGTAAAAAAAACAAATACTACATAATAAGGCTGGCCATATAGTTATCTGAATTCAAAAAGTGAATACAACTTACTTGAGAGTCATCTGAGGGTCAGCCACTCTCGCTCTTATATCTCACGTAACAAGAGCCATCCGTGGGCAATATGCTCATAATTGTTTTATCATGAAACATTACACAAAACAATCTGTTTTCAATGCTCCAAATAAACTTTTTATTTTGCTTCCCCTAGCAACGAAAATGTTTTGCGCAAAGAAAACAAAATGTTTTGTGTAATGTTTCATGATAAAACACGAGCAGGAGACATGCCTTAGTTTCTGAATTCATAAAGAGAACCAAACTCATATGTTCGTCTCTTACGGCTTCACGCTAATTCTCATAAAACGAAAAGGTGGTAAAGGTCATGGCACACTACACCGGCACCGCAACGCTTCAGCACAGCTCCGCCTTGAGTTTAGGCTATCGTTAGCCTTCATCACGCTAACGCGCGCGCAGGGTGTAAGCTTGCTGCCACCGCGAGTATCGCATATTTTATGGCATTTGTGATTGAAAACGCCTAGGACTAGGACCAGAGGTGGCTCGCAGTCGGCGCCCTGCGCTGGAAGGACGCGGTCCGCTCACTTGAAGCGCCCCGGCTGCTAGTTGAGTTGTATGGCAGCGGCTGCGCCTTGACTGCACGGAGTTGGATTTTTGTAGAGACATGAAACATAATTATCATATGACATACAAGTTAATGCTCAAATTTTAATGAGAAGTTGCCACTTTTGGGTTGGGGCCGTGCCGTTGCAGTGCCGTTATAATGTGCTACGACTTAAACGTGTGACATTAACGTATTATTTTATTTAATTGAAGCGTCAACGGTAAGATCGGTGGAATCAAAGACCCACTAAGCACATTAGCCTGTTTCAAAAGGTTCAGCAGCATTAATCCCTGCCTCAACATGTTCCACACGTGTGATCTGTGCTCGGCGCGACGGAGCGCGACGTGATTGATACGCTTTTAAGCGATCGACTCGATCTCAGATTCACGTCGAAGGGGGTTACCATTACAATGTCTTTCTACACGAGCAATAAGTGGCATTATATGCAAAAATATAATTTTGAGTCAAACAGGTGCATATTTAAATCTATTTATTTGTACAAAAACCTGTCCCAGTGCTCTTCACATTTCCTATAATTAAATTAACACTGAATCTAATTTACCAGAAAGTTTAAATAAGAACAACATAATGGTTGCCTTTTTACGTCAAGAAATGTATTGTATTCCGAAATAACGACTTAATGAACGTTTTATCGGTTGTATAAGTCATTGGAGATTGATGACGACCTCGTGGCGCAGCGGTAGTGCATCCGCATACCATGCGAGAGGTCCCGGGTTCGAATCCCGGCTGGGGACTGTAAAAACCCCACGTCTTGGATGTTTACATGTTTGTGATATCGTTGTTTCTGGTTCCCACGGCACAGGGTATCCTAGTGTGGGGCCAGAAGCAATGTATGTGCCTGTTTGTAAATGTTTAAATGTTTAAATGATGTTTCATGTTGTAAATATCTGCTCCACGGTGTCAGTTAGTTGCCTGTTTCTCAAGCTTAAAAAGACAGTTTACATGCATAAGCAGACTATAAACGGGGTAGTGCCTTCACATGCTTTCTTTCAGGGAGAGAGTATGGGCTTAATCACCATGCGTGCCCACCGCGGATTGGCGATTTCAAGCGCTGAGGTATGTGATTAGCTCAGGCACTCAAGTTTCCTCACGATGTTTTTCTTCTTCGTTAGCGAGTGGTATTGCTACTATAACTTCACAAACAAAAAGCTTAGATAACAAAGTCATAGGCACATGCCCGCACTGGCAATCGAAACTGGGTCTCTCGCTTCTGAGTCCGATATTCTACCCACTAGGCTACCACCGCTGTCTGACACAAACAGTATGACATGGTCTTATTTAGTATCTTTCTATCCTAAGACTATGCTGTCAAAGTGGCACTGAGCTTTTTTCTTCTGCAAAAGCTATAGAAAGGTGAAATTTTTGGCCTTTTGTTGGCCTTGACTTGAAATGTTAGTTAAATACAGAAATAGATGTGAATAGAAAAACAAATAGGTACAGATACAAGAAGCCAGAACGCGACGTCAATGTTCTTAATGCATTTAAAATGTATATTTTGTACCACGTCTTCTTTACTTTCACTCTACTTGATAATCATAATGTTTTGTTTTACAGGTCGAGAGCATTTCATGGTAATCCCGACTTCTTTGCCTCGAGTACGAGTGACTTTTTTCACTTATAAAGCAATTTTCTTGTACGTTTCAGCGTTTGGTAAATTTCGGATGATTTATGTCATTTCTGTATCGATGTTTTTCGTATTTGCGAGCGAATGTGCGGGCTGATTTATTGAGATTTTTTTTACTTTAGGGCGTCAGAAACTTCTGCATCGAGAAACTCGTCAATTTGAAGTTACAGCACAAACGTACTATTTTTCTTGGTTGTCTTAGTAAGTAAGAATCCTGTCAAATTCATGAGCTGTATCGATTTGTTGCGCTTACTTCCCCCAATGTAAAAATAATATTAATGATTGTTTGTGTGAGTGTGTGTGTGCGTGCATATTTACATATGTATCTCTTTCTGAATTTAATCTTACAACTAAATCTATAACTACGTCGTGTATGCAGCCTCTTATTTATTATATTAAGTATTACCTATCTGTGGGAAATGCTGAGGAATTGGCAAAATGTACTATATTGACTCTAATATTTTTTATCTTTTAAAAAGAGTGGGCTTGCTTAGCACCTATACTATCCTGACAGCGACTAAGCCTAGCCCACGGGACAGACAAGTCAGTACAGGTATAGTCGTGCCAGCCCTCACTTCTGAACCCTTCTCGATTGGGCTCTGTCAATAAATCACGAACCAAGCGACTTTGGCACCACCGAGCGTATTTAGGGTATTAATCTTACAGCTCGCTTCCTTGCAACACTTTATCGGGAACAGCTATAAACTTTAACCCTTGGAGGTAAAAATACACCGAATCTTCTAGAAGTAGGTAGATGTAAGAGAAGGACTGAAAAAATAACGAAATAAATATTGGATATTGATTGAATATTGTACAGTGGGATTTTCAGTTTATTTGGGGTGTGAATTAAGAAATTTATAATATTAATGTAACGTTAAACCATGCCGCTAATTCCTGGGTAGTTTGACTAGGGTCGGCTTCCACTATCTCTCTTAATTCATCGTTATTCACCTGTGTGGGCGGTCTTCCTCGTGGCTCGTTCATTAAGTCGAAATTTCCATCACGAAAGCGTTTAAACCAAAATCGCACGGTGCGTTCATTAGTAGACCCCTCTCCAAACGCAGCATTGATATTGCGGGCTGTTTCTGCATTCAAAAATCACTCGAATTTTTGCAGTATCCATCTTTCTTGTCTAAATTGAATAACAAAAACAATTGAAAGTCGATATTCAAATGTTTCACATTTTTTAAAAAAAGAACATCATAGAAACCATTTGAAAAAAGTTTCATTCGAAAACCTCAAACCATGAAGATTCTATGTCAATTCAAAGAACCTATTGCAATAAAACGGCAATTTCATACTTTAACCCCTAATATATTATTATGATGTCTACATCAGTGATATGAGAGCACAAGACCGACGCTCATCCCAGCCGTATCAGTCGCCGTGACCGTACCCGGTTGGAAAGAATCATCATCATCATCATCATAATTATGATGTCCTATGTATAGGATGCCAGGGCTCAGGAGGATTAGACTTTAAGATGGCTCTGATTAATAGGTAATGTTTAACCCTATATATTAAATAGAATTGTAATTTTCATATGCCGTGTAGTAATTTACTGAATTTTGTGACAGTAGTAGAGCTCGTAAAGTGCAAATTTATTAAAACATAAGGTCTCAGCAAAAACTCGTAGAACTAAAGTAGTTGCCAAACACAAACTGTAATTCGGGTGTCTCAAGAATTGCGGATTTCAGAAATAACCCTGTATAAAAATTTCCCTTGATAGTGGAAGAGCACGATCACCCGCTCTGCCAGGCAGATCGTATGCCCGGGGACGGCCGGTCCGACTGATGTTCGTCGCACGCATGTTTATGGTATGTCATGTGAAACATTTTGCTTGCGCGATGCAGGAATGTAGGAGTTTATAGTGCGCGCGCAGAGTTGACATGTGCTCGCCACAGTACTACAGCTGTTTCCTTCAAACAAGTGCAACCCGCTCTCGCAACGGTGTCGAAACGCGGGGAGGCATCTTGCCGTCGCTGCTTAACTTGTTAATCAAATCAGACTTTCTGCTCCGCGATCTTGGAGTATAAAGTACCAAGTACGACATATTGAACTTTGGCCTTCCTAACTAAATTTGTGCAAGAACTTTGACATTAGATTTCGCTCTATCGAGAACAGCCACACTGAGTTTGCAATCATCCGTAATATTTCTGAGCATAGTTTATGGGTGCGAAAGTTGATGTGTTTCTTGGAGTGTTTCTTAGCTTGAAAATATACAAGTCTCGCTATTTTAGTAGGACAATCAATAACGAGGGTGACTGAACTGTTATAAATAAATAAAGATAAAAAAAGAAAGACACGACAATATTCCACTCTTACTAGCTGTAATGCTTTCTAAGGATACACTGAAACATAAATTGTATGAAAAAGTCAGCTCCAACAGCCAAAAAAGTAATCTGCTCTAACTTTAGAACAGTTTTGTGGAACAAAAACTAATTTACAATAAAACAGGGGGTAGGCCGAGACATTTTACTTTCAATAAGCTTTTGTATACGGTCGGTAATGAAAAAAGTTTCTGTTATGAGGCCCGCAGATACGCGAGCCTCCCCGAATAACTTCGTATTGATAATAATTTTAGCTGTAATATGATACTTTACTATAACAGAAGCTCAGGTAGGTATGTAACAGCAAGAGACTTTAACTGCCTCGTTGGTCTGGCGTCTGATCACGTCTGATTACCATTGCGGTGGTCGTGGGTTCAATTTCCACTGGGGGCCACCTTAAATTTTTAGACATGCCTCATTCTGGAGGTATTTCCATGTTTGTGACGTCCTTGCCTAATTACCATGGTACAGGGTATCATAATTTGGGATTGTGGTCGAGTGATTGTGTTGTGCGGAAGTTATTTAAGTAACTTAGTTCAATGTTTCACATTAGGTCGTCACGCATCGGTTTTTGACCCAGGACCTCTTCCATGTCCATCCTCTCCAAAGCAAACGAGAAGAATCGGACATCGAAAGAACTGCCATCACCTGGCATATAGATACTGGTTAGACCTGAGGAAACCATGAGAAAACACCGGATTTCCGCACCTAAAGAAATCCTAGCACTTGCTACGTACAATGGCCCGTTGCAGGCCATTGTACGTAGCAAGTGCCAGGATTTCTTTGCGATGTTTTCCTTCACAGTTAGCGAGTGGTGTTGTTACTACAACTTCACAAATGTAGGTAACTTAGAAAACAATGTCGCTGGTTGCTTGAATTCAAACCAACGAATGGTGAGGCGGGTTTCTTTCCATGTTTGTGATGTCCTTGCCTGGTTACCATAGCTACCATATTCTACTTCGGGACCAGGACAAGTTTGCTCTTTTGTCCGCCATTTCGCTTTAGCCGTCTCGCAAATTCGTTTATAATAAGAACGGAAAAAATATAAAAACGCGTTGCCGTCGTCTGTCTTTCCTCATACATATAACCTGGGCATCGTTAAAACTAGATGGAACTGGAACTTAACAGGCAGGCACGTAACACTTTAAGCCCAGATTCAAGTCAAGTTACCCGTCCTAATTAAAATATATATATATTTAAGATAACGAGGTTAATGAAAAATAGTACTTGAAAATCTTGGTACCTACATTAATTTCCATCACATTTCCCTTGCCCTCTTTTCTCTTGCAAGGCTAACAACCTACAAAGAGTGTCCACAAAACAAACGTCCCTTACCGCAGTGATAAAGGGGCAATAGTAAAGAGTGCTGTACGGTGGGATGAGGCCATGTTTTACCATTAAGGCTGCAGCGTCACCTTGGATACACTCAGAGGGTCCGTTCAAATCGAAGTGTAAATATATGCACCAATATCATTGTCTGGTTACCATAGCATAGATTATCCTAGATTGGGATCAGGGGCGTTACTACGTAACTTCTCCACTATATGGAATCGTCCGAATTTCAGCCGAATGATGAACGATTACTAAGATTATACATTTCTGAGTGGTTTTGTTTATTTGATTTCAATTTGATGTAAAATGTAACTCAAAATAATGAAAGGTTACTTACGGTTACTCTTTTATTAATTAAATTATTAGGCTACGTAGGAACTTTTGTAAAAAATTACTGAGCCTTTTATATAAATACTTAGCCTGATAACAAATAAAGTGGCCAGTTCAAATTGGTATTACTATGCTAAATGCTGCCTGAAAATGTCGCGCCTTTAAGTCACGCTATAAACTTAAGTATCAATGCATTTACCTAATTTAGATTTACATTTTTTTTATATTCTGCAGAGCTTTTTCCTGAATGTAAACAAACTGTTGATAAAGTTTGCCTTAATACAAAAAACTATGTATGTATTCAGCCTATGTACGTCCCACTGTAGGCCACAGGCCTTCTCTCAGTGAGAGAGAGAGTGTGGGCTTGAGTTGGGCATCACGCGTGCCCACCGCAGATTGGCAATTTCAAGCGCCGGAGTATGTGAACACCTCAGACACTCAGATTTCCTCACGATATTTCCTTCACATTTAGCGAGTGGTATTGCTACTATAACTTCACAAATGTACGTAACTTAGAAAACATCCCAGCATGTACCTACCATGTCATTGGTACATGCCGGGATCCCCACCCGGGAGACCCACGATCTCCCGAATGAGAAGCCCGCGCTCTAGTGCTCCGCTACCACGGCTCTACAAAATAAAGTTGATCAATATGTTTGCTCGTCCTAGATCATTTGTACTTTTATAATGTATGCTGTGCACACGGATGTTACATCCGTGGCTGTGCAATAAAGAGTAATTAATCAAATCTAATAAATTCATCACATTAATTCAATCAACGTGAACCCCTAATAGGAATTTCTTGACTTTGATAATATTTCATTATATAATAATTAAGTAACTGTCATAAATATTTTAAAAGATACTTTGACCATATTTAAATAAAATTTCATTATATAATAATTAAGTAACTGTCATAAATATTTTAAAAGATACTTTGACCATATTTAAATAAAATGTTTATATCCAGAAAAAAAAGTGATTGATATGACTTATAGTTAGACTGAAGATTTTCGCACTACAGCCATGTTACAGCCTGCATGTTATATTACAACGTGCTCTGTAACAGGCCTGTGAGATTACTCCAGCAAGCCTATCTCTTTACAGAAATCCAGCAGTTCTCTTATGTGCACTGGTAGGCCACCTGAGGGGATTGCAGCACCCCAATGATGTCGATCCTTTCTAGCTAAAAAAAACAACGAAATCGGACTAGGTGGTAAGAAATTATAGCTTAACATACCTACATATGAAAACATATGCCGAGGAACTGAAGACTTTTGTAAGTCGATTTAAAAGGGCGATTAGGTATCCATGAAGTAAACTTTCTGTGACTGTCTAGGTTGCGTTGCAGACAAGGGGTGCAACTATTCGTTCTCGACTGACAGCCTCTACGAGGTAATCTACTGCGTGTCCCTCTTCGCCTGGTGTGGTTACGCCTTTAGTTGCTTTACGACGACTCTTTGTTACCACGCCGGTACAGTGACTTATGGCTTCTATGCTACGCATAGGTGAGTCTATAGTGCCATAGGACATCATTATGCTTAAGTCAAATAAATCCAACATTTTACTATCAAGGAGGAAATATTCTTAAATATGACAAACCATTTATAGATAGACACTAAAATATATTTACAAGAACTCATAATCTAGAAGACATTCAAAGATACATTGTGAAATCCCAAATCGCGTGTTTTGCGGCGCTAAGAGTTTGCACTAGGTACATTAATTATCATTTTAGCGCTACAAAATGCGTGAATCACTCTGACATACTACCTATGCAAGTATATATATTCATCATCATCATCATCAGCCACATGACGCCCACTGCAGGGCCCAGGCCTCCCTCGTGGTTTTCATAACCATGCGGGGTTTTGCCATAATCGCCACGCTTGGCAGGCGGGTTGGCGATCGCAGTATGCAGTTGGAATCTAAGACGCTGCTGCCCGTCTCCTGGTAATGTATTTCCTTAGTCGCCTTCTACGACATCCACGGAAGGAAATGGAGTAGCGCTATTCTTAATCCGGCGCCACACGGAATATTAGCAACCTGTATTGTAGTAGTATATATATTAGCAACCTGTATTGTATACATCCCCGGATACCACCCACAGACAAGGACCTTCTTCCAAGGCTTCCAAGGCAAGGAAAAAAGTGTAAGGGCTTAATCCCCGCGCGTGTATTGGCGATTTCAAGCGATGAGGTATGTGAGTACAGCCTTCCTCTGTGGTACAGCAAACGCTCAGATAATTGAAGGGTATGGTGAACAGCAAACAAATATTCAAATCATGCGAATCAACAAACATTACCGAAGCGCAAGCATTTCAGAAATGCAAGAAATAATAGAGCAATGAATTTATCATGCCATTCTCAAAGTATTCGAGCTATTTAACCATTCAAAGAGCAACCGGCAGACGGCAGACAGCTACTTTGGTGAAACATGCGCACGTCTCTAGACTGTGGTGTACAGTTGGGGCACAAATACCATCAGTATTATTACGAAAACTTTGGCGAATTTCAAGTCAATGAATTTTTAAATGGATGCCTTAAAAAATAAGTTCTGTTTTTTTTTTTTTTTTGAGGAAATAGGTCATCTTGAGAGCCTAAGCTGAATATTTCAATTTGGGCTGCTATAATTATAGCAAAGCAAAGCAAAAAAAGAACCAGAGTCAACCAAACCGCAAGTACGTCATGCACGGAAGAAGAACTTCATCAACCGAGATCCTACGAGTTTTCGGTTTCTAGTGATACCATGACTCTATACAAGAACTCTTTAAATAAACAAAATTAAAAGGACTCCTAATCTGTGCAAACGTAAAAGATACTATTATATTTGTTTTTTACGGAATACCGATATGTCAATATCTTGGCGTTTTTTATTCAAGTTATTTTCATTCACGTTGGACGATCGAATTAGTCACATACTTATTTACAAAAATATAAGAAATCAGCAAATATTAGTTATTGCTAAATTACTGACCTTATACCTTAAAAAAGAAGTATAATTCGTAACTATTGTCAATATTTCAGACAATGCCGATTGCTGAAATAAACAACAGTACTACTGAGAGATCTACAGAGTGATTTTGAATTCATTTACCATATATTTTAAGGGTATATTCTAACCGTGATTTAAAAACATATGGTGATAGCTTTGAAAAGAAAATACGCGTCAAAAAAATTTTTTTTTACCCAAAATTACTTCATTTAAACATAAACAATATCAGGACGAAAAGTAATAAAAATAAAAAAAAAACTATAGTTCGACCGTCCGATGGTGGGCAACGGCCAACTCGATTGTTTTTATTTATTGCTCAGTATATCGTACGACAGACTCTTAATATAATTTATTAGAAAACGTTTTTCAACGTTATTTGGATTTAGTTTGGAGCCAAAAGTCGGACACCATGAACATTTACAAATATTATGTTATACCATTGCTGATAAATCGTTAAATACACTGTTTATCACAATGAAAACAACATTCTCGCAAAATATTGTTAACGATTTCAAAATCACCCTGCAGATTGTACAGATCAATCTGATGCTGTTCAATACTACCACTCCTATTTATCCCAAACAACGCTTTGCTTTTTTAAATGATTCCCACAGTCGCACGTTGCGATCAGCTCACAATCTGTTGCTGAAGATACCTGCTCACTCGACGAAGTTCTTCAGTAACTCCTTCTATCCAATATTACGTAGGTATATTATATTATTTCCTCTCCCCATATATAATTTTATTTATAGTATGTAGGCTATGTATGTCTATTTGTTTAAATATTTATGTATGCTTTAAGAAAGTTAAATATTATTTCCAACTCATATTTCTTAATTGCACCGACTACCCGTCTCTAACTTCTTTCTTGTCTCCGTTTATGGTTGCCAGGAAGAAATTGCTTGTAGTAATAAGGCCGCCAATTGTACTGCGATTTATTGAATTTCTGTTAATGTAATCTTTTTTGTACAATAAAGAATATTCTATCTATCAATTCGAAGCAAATCTTTAAATCAAGATTCGTAGGACCATCATCGTGTCATCTCTTTCGGGTTATTTTAGTCGATGGCTTATATATGCGAGCGAGATGTGTACTTACGTAATTGGCCATGCTACTTATTTTTGATACACGTTTTTTACAATTTATTTCTAAAATATAGACCATGTTAAGAAACTAATTTCGTTATTTTTGAATTTTATTCATTATTTTTATTTTTGATATTTTTCTAAAAATTTGTGGTGTCTGACGTCATCAGAGCATGATTAAGGAGATAGTCTTTGCCTACAAAAAAAAAACAAATGTCATTAACGTCAGTTGATTTGGTCGGCCATGGGTCGGCCAACCATGTATTCTGTGGGCTAACCTAACATTGACATTTCGTTTTTCTTTTTTGTAAGGCAAAGGATTAATACTCAAACTGCCTTTACTGACGTCATACAAAAGTCATTTAAGGTCAAAGCTTTTTATTGAATATCTTAAAAATATAGACTTATTTACAAATCTGATAAATAGAAATTGTACGGAAAGCAATAATTCTAGAAAGGGTTTTGAGATTTCCGTTCATATAAAAAAATGTAGCATGGCCAATTATGAGGCAAAGCAATAGGATGCTCTTTAGTACGCTAGATGCTCGTTCATGCTCTTTCGGAGCTACTAAACTCTGCAATCTACATAGAGATAGTTATGAATTGAAGTCTCATCTCTAGAACCGTATTCTAATATTATGTATGTACCTACTCTTTCCATCTTTCAGTCCTATCCATCCTAAGGTTTTCTGTAAGAGATCGCTTTTAGCGATAAGACCGCTTGTTGTACGCTATGTAAAGCGTGTCCATGAAAGTAGAATACCTGATTTAAAGGCGACACATTT
The DNA here is from genome assembly GCA_963969515.1 of Yponomeuta evonymella. Lineage (NCBI taxonomy): Eukaryota > Metazoa > Arthropoda > Insecta > Lepidoptera > Yponomeutidae > Yponomeuta > Yponomeuta evonymella. Next base: position 2,115,155 of record OZ018342.1, on the reverse strand, counting down.
TCATTTTATATGGCAGCATTTAGCATAGTAATACAAATTTTAATTGGTCACTTCATTTGTTGTCTGGCTTAGTATTAATATATTTGCAATTTATTTAATGCGAAGTTTTTGACAAGGTTTAGTAAAGATAGATAGATATTTGATTAAGGAAAAAGTAACCGTAAGTAACCTTTCGTTATTTTAAATTACATTTACATCGAATTGTAATCAAATAAACAAAACCATTCAGAAATGTATAATCTTAGTAATTATTCATCAATAGTCATATTCAGAATTCAAATGTTTAACGTACTCGTACATAATTTCTTCATCTTCACGGTCAGATGGTATCGTATGGTTGAATTCCTGGTGTATCAGACTCATTGTCAGTTGTCAGGCTCGATACTTTTACTTTCAACGCCACCAACATTTGTAGTATTTTTTCAATTTCTGTTTCAATAAACCAGAAAGTGGCCAATCTTCTTTACACACACTATGAAATAAAAGCAATCAGTCATGTTGACAACTAATTTGGTATTGTTATTTATAAGAATCAAGCTCAATCCAATAGACTTTCTATGCGAAGAATACTTCATTATTGTGTGGGTACCACTTTTCTTTTGCACCTGTGAATAGTTTCAGCTTTAGCTTTAAAATCGCCATTCATAAATGACGTTTAAAGTTATTGTTGCCAGTAAAAGAATTGCCAGTCGTTTCTCTGATCTTCCGCAATATGGCAAGGTTTTCTATTATAATAGTCACGCTTTAACTTATATATTTAACATTTTTCATTTACTTTTATAATGTATGTTATGTAATAGAGAGTATTAATGTGATCTAATCTAATACTTTTGTAAGAAAATTTTCTTCTGACCGTTATTATCTAATATATAAAAATTTCGTGTCACAGCGTTTGTTACCGAACTACTCCGAAACGGTTTCACCGATATTCATGAACTTTATGGGTATATTTAGAAGGTCTGCGAAGAGGTCATAGGTTAATTAATATGGCAAAACAACGTTTAACGACTAAGCTAGTAAGCAATCAATAGTTGTAGATTTGACCAGTTAGGGAAAATGACGAATTAGGGAAATTGACTAAAGATTTTTGAATAGTTGACGAATTGGAAAAGTGACCAATTAGTGAAATTTACGAATTAGAGAAAATGACGAGTGACCCCCTAACCCATTTATATAGAGAGCAACAACATTTCCGTAGCCAAAAAAATCTTTAATACCAACAACTTTTGCTATGAGCAAAACCTATAAAATTGCGAAAAATGTTAGTGTTCCATGATGTATTTTAATGCGGTGAGTTGTAATTTTAGAGCAAAACAAAAAACTGATATTTTTTCGCGATTTCAAAGAGCAAACCCCCATTGTTAAAGTTATTCGACGAGTGCAAACCTCTATTTTTGTATGTATACAGGGATTCTGTTACGACCTGTAGATAATCTTTATAACTATCTTCACATTATTGAGGCTGTACGACTTTTTATTTTGTTAGTACAGAATATAAAATGTGAGAAACATAGAAACGGCTCTGCCATGTCTCGTCGGGGGAAACCGACCAAGGAATAGTTCGCATTGTGTTGACATTCTAATCCCGAGCTATCACAACTTTACTTATTGCAAGCGTTTGCGTTTTTGAGATTCATGACGAAGCTGTAAGATATAATCGCATCCATACTAAGGGCTTTACTATTAAATGTGACTATAAGTTACATACAGTTTGAAATCCTTATTCCATCCAGGTCATCAGCCCAAATTTGTCCACACAGGACAGAACATTATAGGGACACGTAAGCGTATAACTATGCAAAAGCAGGTTCTTAAGCAGAATCGCTAATTAATTACTTCAGTACCTACCTATGCGTCTTTCTATGTAGAGTTTCCGAACACCAGTTTTACATTAACTTACCTTTAAGTTTTAAGTTGAAAAACGGAACTGTCATAATTTTAAACAAAATTTGAGTTTCCTTGTCAATTAGAGTTGTACTTATAATGGAAATTACAAAAAAAAGCTATAGCTATTTAATTAGTGAATTTTATTATAAAACACTAATCTACCTACTATAGAAACAATAATCACGCCATTTTAGAGTCGTATTTAGTACAAATTGCTTCAAAGGCTTTTTCCACAAAGGATTCCAATTTAAAATGCTTTGAATTAAACCTGAGACGTCCGTAGAACTAGCCTTTTCTTATTCCAAACATACTTTTATTACAAGGCGTAGCTTATACCTTGGAATGAAACTATTATTTACTAACTTACATTTGCCTACAATAAATTGTTATATTCACTTAAATACGGGGTTACTTTAAATTCACTTTGTATGCAAATAAAACCGCCCTATTCCCGACATAATAACGTAACAAAACTCAATTTTTTGTAATGACGCGATTCTTTAGTTTACTTAAGTCTTTTCTCCATTGCGTAACTAATCAAATTTTCATCGGGGCAGTTTTTTTTTACTTTTGCCTCAAGGCTCCCTTTACGAAGCTAATGCTCATAATGTTTCAAATTTGGCGCAAAAATGTGTTTGCAAAAGTTTTGGAAACAAAAATGTTACAGCCTTTGGTCTTGGTGTAATCAAACAAAATTCGAAATATTATGACACTAAATAAAGTAATAATTTTCAGTCAATTTCAAGTAAATGATAATAAGGGTGGATATTTCTTGAATTGGTGAGATGACCTATGATGAGCAAACAACTTCATAATGCATTCTTGCTTCCCGTATTTTCACTATATCTATCAACGGTTTATTTGCAAGTAGTCCAAAGCTCAAAGAAATTAAATACAGACGAATTCTAAATTGTCCCTCTTGTCTCAGTAGTTCAGCTGTTCAATCTGAACTTTCAGACTCAGTAGTTCGGTGATGCAATACAACTGAGCCCGAAGGTAAGGAAGTAAGTAATTTATTTGTGACATAAAAGTCTTATACTAGACTAAAACTAGGTGGTGACAAATTACAGGTACGGTACTTTCATTTGTTTAGTCCCGTGACCAAACTTTCAGGCTCAGCTCTCAGGATCCGTATTCCGATTGTGTAGTACCACCGAGCTACTAACAATCAGTTTCATGTTTGTGCACGGTTATAATCCGTGTTAACTAAATATAGCACAAATTTTGCAGCAACAATTTTTTTTTTTGTTTTTATACAATCTTGAAACTCAATGTGATCAATTTAGTGAAAAAAAAGCGAACTTTGAACACTTGCAATGTTTATTGCAGATGGTTTAACTATAGATACTGAAGAAGCGTTGTAAAAGTAATATAACGTTGAATAAGTAACTTCAGCCAATGGAGAAAAGACCTCGCATCATTTGTGTCTTAAAAACAAACGACTTCAAGTTGTCAAATAATAATAACCATAGCATGCAATAATTACGTTGTCCAAATAGTCAGCAAGAATAGATTATTGCCGTCACAGGACCAGTCACGAAGCACATTACATCGTCACACTTACTCACAGATAAGTATTAGGGGTTAAAGTATGAAATTGCCGTTTTATTGCAATAGGTTCTTTGAATTGACATAGAATCTTCATGGTTTGAGGTTTTCGAATGAAACTTTTTTCAAATGGTTTCTATGATGTTCTTTTTTTAAAAAATGTGAAACATTTGAATATCGACTTTCAATTGTTTTTGTTATTCAATTTAGACAAGAAAGATGGATACTGCGAAAATTCGAGTGATTTTGAGGCACCCGTTTTTCGTATTTTTTTATTTTATTGATTTGACGCAAGTGAGTCAATATTGTGGGTAAGGTAACGTTAAACCATGCCGCTAATTCCTGGGTAGTTTGACTAGGGTCGGCTTCCACTATCTCTCTTAATTCATCGTAATTCACCTGTGTGGGCGGTCTTCCTCGTGGCTCGTTCTTTAAGTCGAAATTTCCATCACGAAAGCGTTTAAACCAAAATCGCACGGTGCGTTCATTAGTAAACCCTTCTCCAAACGCAGCATTGATATTGCAGGCTGTTTCTGCCGCGTTAGTTCCGCGTCGGAACTCGTATTCAAAAATCACTCGAATTTTCGCAGTATCCATCTTTCTTGTCTAAATTGAATAACAAAAACAATTGAAAGTCGATATTCAAATGTTTCACATTTTTTAAAAAAAGAACATCATAGAAACCATTTGAAAAAAGTTTCATTCGAAAACCTCAAACCATGAAGATTCTATGTCAATTCAAAGAACCTATTGCAATAAAACGGCAATTTCATACTTTAACCCCTATTATATGCAATTTACAACCTTAGACCTATTATAATAGCTGTTACGCCACTTTCCTTAAGTTTTATTTGGTCCTGTGAAGGCATTGTCCTTCGAGCAGAGTTGACGTTAAAGTAACCCGGCATAAAAATTGACACAACACTCGGGAACTCGAACTTCAGTCCACGACGAGGAGCCCGCACTCGCGCACTACCTGCTCCGATGACACCGGATTTAGGAACACTGGAAGAGAAATTCAGAAACTTATTTCAGCGTAAAGAGGAATTATAGAATTTAAATTGTTTGATCAGAGAAAGTTGTGGACGGAAAGAGGATGTAGTGACGAGAATTGAAAAAGAAATGTTGCGTTGGTTTAGACACATCGAGAGGATTAAGGAAAAGGAGGAGGGGGAAAGAAATATATCCACCGAATGTGGGTAGAAGGGCCAGTAAAGGACGTAGTAGACATACCAGTAGGATACTTTGATATATTGGCAGCGCTAACGAACGTCATGTATCCACCCCCTAAAGATGGTTATCTCGATTTTTGTCCCAAAAATAGCGCATTGTTGACGCGAGCACAATAGGAAGAGAGTTTTCTATGTGATCAGAGGATGTTTATTTTTGTTTTGTTTATTAGGCATGAAAAACAGCTAACAATCTTAAAATAGCATACTATTGTGGTGTATTCTAGTTTCAAGCTAGATTGCCACCCAAAGTATACATGCACATTAAAATACACAGAAAAACTAATTGAATCGTGTGGATTTTAAAACAACACAAGTCACATGTAAATTATTTATTATAGTCAGTGGTCGGAGTAGGTATATTGAATTAAGGTCACTGACATCAAACGTATATGTTAATATGGATACGCCTCCGAGTTTCCGGATTATTATGATAAAAATACCGAAACATCGAAATTATTACATGAAACTTAGATGTTAAAAGAAATAGCTTAAAATTAGAAAATATTGAAAAAATTATAGTTATTTATTTTAATTGTATAGAGACAGAAAATCAAAATGTAGAACTTGTAACCGATGAGGATTAAAAATAATTATTTTTAATAAAACTGTAATAATGATTATTTGTATTAACAATAAACAATTTTGTTTGCTTACATATGGTTTTTTATTTTATTACTCTATTTACCAAATTTTTGGAAACTCCGGTACATTCCGGAAGAAATGCATGTCCATGTTATGATATCATGACGCAAGTATCTAAAATCAATATACCTACTCCGACCACTGATTATAGTACATTATGATACAAGTGTGGTATGTTGGTCATTACACTCGAGTCGGTTTTTAAGCCTGAGCCGAAGGCGAAGGCTTAATGGAGACGAGAAGTGTAATGACCAATGCTCACGTGTTTCATACGACGTTTTTCAACACACTTGCGAGGAAAAGTAAATAAAAAAACAACACTAACGAAATGCAATACTGTGAATAAACTTAACAAACAGAAACCCATTTAAAAGATGGCGTATTTTTCGTGCGTGATTCGTGTTATGTATGGCGGTAAAATTCAAAACAGTATTCTTGTGCGCGCGCATCCATCAAAGATGGCTGCAATGCATGGCCATCTAGATATAATGAGGTTGCTAACCTATTCATAAATTTTATGTTAATTATTAGGTTTACATTAATTATTGTAGTGTTTGCTTAAAAATGCTAAAACAAGCAGTTTCATGAAATTCTTTAATTATTTATCACATTTTGAATTTAATTTTATATTTACGCAAATAACTACTTAGCTGTTTTCGAAACATTAATACTTCTTGCTAATATTTAAAAAGATATGTAATGAAAAGGCACTAGTGCGATAATGTAATGTAAAAGGCACGCCATGGGTAATATTCTGCATTATCAGTGTAAATACGCTGTAATAAGACCTACTTTACGAGCAGGTGTGTTGAAAAATTATTTACACCTACCTACTGATTTACATTAGAGAAAAAAATTGTAGTTTATTCATACAGAAATTAACATAATATGCTAAAATATTGCTGTTGTAGATATTAGTATTTGAATAAAACAGTTTTTTCTATTTCCTGCAAAGTTGTAAAGAAAGGACATGTGTCGTTTTAAAATCACACGATTCAATTAAGATAGTCCTCATATTTAGGAGCGCTGAGACAAGCATTATATAAAAGTAAAGAGAACCTTACCCCTAACTTTAAACTACAAAACAGCCTTTTAAATACATATTATATTTGTACACATACATAAGCAGCCTATATTGGTCCCACTGTAGGCCACAGGCCTCCTCTCAGGGAGATAGTATGGGCTTAATCACCACGCGTGCCCACGGCGGATTGGAGATTTCAAGCGCTGAGGTATGTGAATAGCTCAGACACTCAGGTTTCCTCACGATGTTTTCCTTCGCCGTTAGCGAGTGGTATTGCTACTAAAACTTCCAAAATGTACATAACCTAGAAAACAAAGTCATAGGTACATGCCCGCACTGGGAAATGAACCTGGGTGTCTCGCTTCCGAGTGCAATGTTCTACCCACTAGACTACCACCGCTCTGGATATTCGTATATTATATTTGAATGTAGTAACAATCTATCCGAATACCTATTTACCTATTTAATCTAACCGACAGATTTACCCACATGATAAAGGGCTACCCAGCGCCAATTAGGATAAGAAAAAAAAATCATGTGTTCTTTAATGACTGCTGCGAGCCGCATGCCAACACTGCTGGACATAAAATTCGTCACTTTTGGAGAGACCTATTTTTAAAATAATAATCATCATCAGCCATTTGGCACCCACTGCAGGACTAAGGCCTTCCTCATGGTTTTCCTAACCGTGAAGAGTATTGCCATAATCACCACGCTTGGCAGGTGGGTTGGCGATCGCAGTATGCGGTAGGAATCCCAGGAAGACGCTGCTGCCCGTCTCCTGGGAATGTATTTCCTTAGTCGCCTTCTACGACATCCACGGAAGGAAATGGAGTGACGCTATTCTTAATAATAATAATAATTTACAGTTTAACTTACTTGTACTTCCAGTGAAGAGGTCTTGATCAGGTAGGATGTTCGCAGCCGCTATAGCCGCCTCATCTAGAACTATCACCTGTAAACGGTTGAGAAAACACCAGTTAGTTTGGCTTGTCAGACTGGTTGTAGACTAGCATGCAACCTGGAACACGGATCAATTCGACGACCAAGTAGATCCGTGATGAAAACGTTAAACATTTTATGCCCGTATATTCTTTTTGTTGCACTAACCCGTGCTTATGCCCTCCCAATAAAATCATGATTTTGTTTGTGGGACATATTATCTAAATTGGAATTTTTAATTGCACTTCCTTTTGAAATACCTAACTAAATATTTTCAATTCGATCCAATCTGCCCAACACTGGTAGTTGTTCAGGCGTTACTTTGCGGTGATGACATACATTTTTTTTATCCCGCCGCCATCATCAATAACTTTGAGATTGTTAGTTCAGAGAGCTGGAATACCTATGCTTTTTGTAGTTAGTTAGTTGTTAATAGAGCCGCCGCTAGATATCAATCTGAGCACTAGCCTTTCTAACTCTTTTCGAGATCAGCCTTCATAATATTGTACTCATATCGCGGAAATTTCATTGACTAATTCGTCTGCTAAGGTGAATGGAATGAATACCTTAGGACAGTCAATGATGTGCGCCCCATGCAAGTATCTCTGCTCATTCTTCTCCCTCACGAAGATGGGCCTGTAGCTTTGAGTGTTGGTCGCCAGGCACCAAGAGCTCGCTTGCTAATGAGGAGAGGAGCGTGACAATTCGGCGATGGCATTATTGCGAAAAAGGATAGAAAATTGGTACATTCGAGCAATGTTGTGTAAGACACTGAATTTTTCGTTTAGTGTCTGAGAGGGTAGCAATTAGCTGGCCAACCAATCTGACATATTATTTACGGAGTTAGGTAAATCACCGCTAAATTTATTACATACTGAGAAGAGCAGACGATTATCTACCCGAAGCAACCCAAAAGTGAACTCTACAGCAGAATATCACATGACATTGCACAGTCATAAAAGTAGCAAGTACCCTTCACCTGATTTAAGATAAGATAAGAACAAAGCACAAAGTATAAAGCTGGGTACAAGGGCGGTTGCGATTACATAAAATACTTTAGCCCCTGGTTAACGATGAAAATAAAACGATCGATCTCTCGCCACTAAACGTAACAGTTTGTCGAGTTTTATTATCTTTATGACCTGTAATGTGTATTCGATGTAAAAAAATGTAGTGTCTGACGACCATGATTAACTTTCTACGATAAAGGATAAACCAGAGTTACAAGCAAAAGAAAAGCCTTCAAGTGCCGGACCATTCACCGTCTCAGGACGTGTAAGATAGCATTTAGAGGAAAAGGCCTATACCCAGCAATAGGCAATGGTTGGTTGATGAAAATGAAAAGGCATTTATTTACAACATAAATCTAATTGGTACGTATTGCTAATTGATGATGATGATGATCCAGCGGTTGACAATGACGTCCAATACTAGGACCTTCCACATACCTTAGGGTATTCTAAGACTTGCGCCTCCTGCAGGTACCGTGGCTCGGTCCTCTCGCTCAGGTAGACGGGACTGTGTGCGGCTGGACTGTGCGCGATCGGACTGTGCGCGATCGGACTGTGCGCGATCGGACTGTGTCGGTTGGGCAGCAAGTCGATTGCGTTTGCGGCCAGCGACCAAAGGTGGCCGGCACCGTGCGGGGCTCTCGCGCCTATAAACAGGTAGATAAATCTTTTATGTAGAGTGTTAAAAAACTAACGCACGACCTGGAAGCTAGAGAACACGAAGATGCACTAATTATTTTTACCTTTGCGGAAATGTGGATTGATGGACAGGTTGTGCCTTACGGAGTTCTTCCAACGCTCGTCGTTTGCTTTGTAGTAGGGAAAGCGGTCACTGTAAGAAAACAAAACATTATGTATTAATTATTAACATGAGCGATGACAGGCCAGTGGAAAAGCCACTGGCTTCTCAATGCAGGCTCTACACAAGATCCCACTGTAAGGCACAGGCCTTCTCTCAGAGAGAAAGCGTGCCTACCGCGGATTGCCTATGACAAGCGCTGTGGTATGTGAACACCTCAGGCCTCCTGGTTTCCTCACAATGTTTTCGTTCACAGTTAGCGAGTGGTGTCGCTACCACAAATTAACAAATGTACGTAACTAAGAAAACAAAGTCATTATTCTTCTTCTTTCGTTTAGAAAGCGTCGACTCCTCTTCAGACATCTCGCTCCCTAAACCGTGCCACTGCAATTGAGCTGGATGATGTTTTATGGGATTGGATTGAATAGGATTAAAGTATAATTAGAGAGAGAATCGAGGAGAGAAGAGAGACAAAGCCAGCATCGAACAATTGCCTCTGACCTACAAATAAGTGAACCCGGATTACTCGTATAATATGAATTGTGCAGTGCTTAGAGAAATTTTAGTGAAAAAGTGGCTTCATCACTTTTATACAAAGCGAAACAGCGGCCGAAAAACACAACTACGTCGTTGAGTTAACTTTTTGCGGCAGACAAGCGTGATGTTAAGCCATTTGAACATTTTGTAAACCTTGGGCGGTAAATATTGAGTTGTCACGTGCAAGTACCTGCCAATACAATGACGCCGAAAATCAAAACTTACGCGCAACTTCCCTGTTATAAACAATTCGTGCGGAGCCGCCACAAACCACTTTGCTATAAACTGTATGTCTAGCATATACTCGATACTGTGGCTCGATAATGTAACCTGTTAACCAAGTAGGACAATGTATTGACTTGTCTTTCCTGTGGGCTAGGCCGACGAAGCTGTCAGGATGGTATAGGTGCTGGGCAAGCCTACTCCCTCTAAAAATCGATATCCCAGGCACTGCAGCGTCTGAATGGTCACTCCACCCATCTATTGTGAGTGAAGGTGCCACTGAACACTGTATAAATCATCTCGTTACGTATATGCAAAGGTCAACGTAAGTTTAACCAAGTAGGCGACTTAAACCGGTTACTAACGTTCAAACCAGTTTAACGATAAAAACCGGACTAGTGTGTGTCGGGTTCCATGGAAAAAGTAATTTTCAATGGATTTTGTACGAAGTTTTCCTTTAATAAGTTGGTCGCCTATTACTCGTTAACTTGTAAAGCCTACTTAGCCATGATAGTTTCCTTTTAAGCATAAGCATAAGCAGCCTATATACGTCCCACTGTAGGGCACAGGCCTTCTCTCAGGGAGAGAGTATGGCCTTAATCACCACGCGTGCCCCCCCGCGGATTGGCGATTTCAAGCGCTGAGGTATATGAATAGCTCAGACACTCAGGTTTCCTCACGATGTTTTCCTTCACCGTTAGCGAGTGGTATTGCTACTATAACTTCACAAATGTACATAACTTAGAAAATAAAGTCATAGGTACTGGGAATCGAACCTGGGTCTCCCACTTCCGAGTCCAATGTTCTACTCCCTAGGCTACCATCGCGTTCCTTTTAAGATCATCATATTATTATGTGCATGGCCCTGAATTTTTCCACTTTTCTACAATCAACCGTTCGGACTCGGACAAAAATTTACGCAAAAATTTACGCAAAAATCGAAAAATCTACTTCCACAATATTTTCAAACGACCAATCCAACGATACCCCACACTGTGGAGTAGGCGAGAAAAAAAAATTGTATCCCTAATTTTGGTGTAGGAGAGCTAACCTAAAAACATTTTTTTAAAGATTTTATTCTGCTGTTTTGTCGACGTCATCATCATCAGCCATTTCACGCCCACTGCAGGACATAGGCCTCCTTCGTGGTTTTCATAACCATGAAGGGCTTTGCCATAATCGCCACGCTTGGCAGGCGGGTTGGCGATCGCAGTATGGGGTTTGATTCTCAGGAAGACGCTGCTGCCCGTCTCCTGGTATTTGATTTCCTTAGTCGCCTTCTACGACATCCACGGAAGGAAATAGAATGACGCTATTCTTAAACCGGCACCACACGGAGTTTGTCGACGTAATTAAACATAAATAAACATAAACATTTACATACAGGCACATACATTGCTTCTGGCCCCACACTAGGATACCCTGTGTCGTGGGAACCAGAAACAACGACATCACACACATGTAAACATCCAAGACCTGAGGTTTTTTTTGTCCCCAGCCAGGATTCGAGCCCGGGACCTCTCGCATGGTATGCAGATGCACTACCGCTGCGCCACGAGGTCGTTAATTAATATATATGTCTATGCGAAATGTCAGCTTTCTAGTACTAATCGCCTCTGAGCTAGACCGCGGACAGACAGACGGTCATGGCGTATCTACAAGGGTTCCTGGCGTTACTACAAGGGTTCCTTGTCGACTACGGAACTCTAAAAACTATTTAGCAAAGATTTTAACCAAACATTCTATTTTAATTGGTAAGGCCAGTGAAACCGAAATGAGTTCCTCACACAATTAGGGTGAAATGATTCGAAAATGAACCGAACCCCGCATTGGTTTTAAATATCGAAAGATAAGACTTTCCCGTATGATAATTGTCAAACACTGACATTTTAGCGCTACAAAACGCATGAAACGCCCCGACATGCTACCTGTTCTAGCTTGAACTAATAAGCCACGTGCCGAGTGCGTGCTAGGCCGTGAGCAGCTGACACACCCGCGGTGCTTTACCGCTCGGGCAGCGGCCCGTGCCAGGCACCGGCATCGATCGCGCGCAATGAAGCGCGAGCGTGGCCACGCGTCAGAGAATTGCTCTGATAGCTGCGTATTACTGAGCGACAGGGAGGGAGGGTATGACGGCACATATTTTAATATGATTAGATTTATAGGGTAGACCGTGTCCGAAAAGCCACACTACGCCCAAGAACCCGTATAATAGACGTGGGCGGCCAGACGGCAAAATTTAAGTGGAGCTGGGCTGGTCACAACGGTCGAATGTATCCAGATAGGTGGGCGAGACTCGCCACCGAGTGGGTGCCACACGACGGACATCAATGTTACAGCCGGCCAAGGAGACGGTGGAGAGATGATCTCGACCAACTTCTGTCGGAGTGGACTCAGGTGGCCCGGGACCGAAAGCCACCTGAATTGGGAGAGGCCTTTGCCCAGCAAAGGGACACAAACAAGAGACTACGTATAAAAAACTGACCAAGTGCGAGTCGAACTCGCGCACGAGAGTTCCGTACCATTTTCTATACAACATTAGACACAAACATCGAGAAAAAATGGCAAAAAATCACGTTTTTTGTATGGGTGCCCCCCTTAAATATTAATTTTATTTTAATTTAATTGTTTATTTTTGAAGCGAATACAGAACTAAATATTCTGTGAATAATGCAAGCGTCTAACTGTTGCCGTTATTAATATCGAGCGAAAAACGGCAAAAAAACGCTTGTTGTATGGTAGCCCCCCTAAAATATTTATTTTATTCTGTTTATAGTATTTTTTTTTATATCGGCAACAGAAATAAATCATCTGTGGACATTTCAACTGCCTAGCTATCACGGTTCATGAGATACAGCCTGGTGACAGACAGACAGACAGAGATACAGACAGACGGACAGTGAAGTCTTAATAATACGGTCCCTTTTGGCACCCTTCGGGTACGGAACCCTAAAAATGTATACATAGTTAGAGTTACGTTAGATAGCATTTAAGCAAAAAACGGCCGTTTTTGGCGTGAATGCTATTTAGTCCTAGGTGTATTGCCTTAGGCCATGAGTCCTTAAAATAACTATTAACATGATTGAGAGATTGTACACACTTTTCGTAAAAACGATCTGTAAAAAAAGATATGATTTTTTTCCCTTGGTGGCGCTAGCTTTACTCCATGGAGCCCCTTAAACCCATACTCTTCTCCTCTGAGAGATTGGTTGTGCCCTGCATGGGGAAGTTTATAATCTCGTTATGCAGATACTATAAAGCATAAAAAATCATAAAATCAATGACCGAGGGCTCTAGATAGGACATTGAAAAGTAATTTTTTTTTTTTTCAGATTTTAATTTCAAGTTAAAGATATTTTAAAACACCTGATTTAGGGGCAATGCCTGAGAGCCCAGCCTTAACACGAGGGTTCAAACTTCATTAATCGAAGCAATTTGCTACGCTTTACACCTGCATTGTGAGAATATTATACCGTCACCAGTGAAACTACCGGTTTACTTAAATTGGGTATAAAACTATGAAGCAACGAGTCGCCAGTAAAATTGACGTAGCTATGAAAGGGGCGACGCGTAATTCGTGATCGGAGAACGGAAAAGGGAGCTTGTAAAATTGTTTATTGTGAAAACAGGTTTTATTATGTCTGATGTTATTAGCTTAGTTCCGGACTCACTTACTTGATTTTTTGTTGGAAGAGTCTGACCAGGTTTCGTTCTGATTTGCAGAGCTTAATATTGTGAATAGAGACGGAGCTCGCGTCGTCGGTTGCTCGTCTCTATGCTATGTCTTATATTATTATATTATGTGTTATTATGTTATTATTTAAGTAATTTTGGTTCATTCACTTTGCGCTGTATTAGAGAGAAAAGTGGAGCGAATATTTTGTGAAAAGAACTATAAAACATTACTTATTAGGGTTCCGTACTCAAAGGGTAAGTGACCATATTACTAAGACCCCACTATCTGTCTGTCTGTTTGTCACCAGGCTATACAGCTGCTATTCATAGCTAGACAGTTCAAATTAGCACAGATGATCTAACAGATAATTGCCGTTATAACAACAAATACTAAAAACAGAATAAAATAAAAATTTAAGGGGGGATCCCATACAAAAAACGTGATTTTTGCCGCTTTTTTTTCGATATTAATAAAGGCAACAGGTTGACCCTTGAAATATTAAAATGTTGTATAGATACAGAACCTTTCGTATGCAAGTCCGACTCGCACTTTGCCGGTTTTACATTTTAAATAGGTTTCGACAGAGGAACATAAGCATTACTTAAAATAAAAAGTATTGAATAAGTAATTAAAATCTTTGCTTAATTTAACAGTAGTCGTACCCATTAGTTGGTAAATAAAGAATAACAAACTAACACAGCACCAGAAGGCTCATCATCATCATCATCAATCAGCCACAAGAAGTCCACTGCTGGACATAGACCTCCACCATGGATATCCAAAAAGACCGGTTGGAAGCAGCGCAGAAATAGTATATATAATATATAATATTTATGAGCATAGCGAGTCATAAAAAAGTAATAAAATAATAATAATAATAACTTCCACACAATACAGTCCCTTGATCTGGTCCCAAATTAGGACACCCTGTGCTATGGTAACCAGGCAAGGATGTCACAAGCATGAAAATACACCCAGACTGAGGCCATTTTTTGTACAAGTGTACGGCGGCCTCCAGTGGGAATCGAACCCACGACCTCTGTTTTAGTAGCTAAGCGCCTTAACGGCTAGACCAGCGAGGCAGTCAAATAATAAATAAATCTCGGTATGACCTACCGGGTTGGGAAGAGTAGGCCACATACAGGGACCTTTGCCCCGCAGTGGGATACGATTCAGGCTATATAAGTGAAAAAGAATAGAAAAGACGCTGTCGTTCTGTACTCTAATTTTGCGCATCAATAAACACACCCATAAGCCGTGATCAGAGTGTAGATAAGCATACAGCACGCCAATGCTACGAATTACCAGCGATTATTAAATTCCACCCTTCTTGTTTGCTAAACGGTAGCGATTATGCACGTAATCAGATAATGTTTGTGTTGTGTGACGAGAAACTGGATTATATAGGAAAGGCGTCCTCTGCTTTCACACTCACAGTCAACAGTAAAGTGGAGAAAAGTTTATTATTATAGCACAAGAGCGCAATCGCAGCTTATTGCTAAAAGTGATCTCTGACGGATGGATCGAAATAATAAGTTGGAGAAGGAAGGTTTAATCAAATAATGGAATAATAGAAGTACATTAATGTATATACCAAGTCGATACCCTAAATAATAGTTATTATCAATAGATATAGATTTTTTTTAGTTAGCCTTGTTTGTACGCCACTATATATTTGTTGTAAATAAAATAAATAGGACTGGTCTGCCTAACGATCGTTTACTCAACTTCGGCCGCCACTCTGTTACTACCTATAGCCGTGTGAAACTAATGGATGAGATTGGCATGGGACCGAAAGGGTTGGCGTAAGTGCGCTTACACACGGGCGGCACGTGTGTCGCCGACATTTCGCCGTCGAATATCAGCGTCAGCGCGTCGACGGCTGCCGTCGATGAGTAGCAACGACTGCAGTTGGCACACGTATAAGCGCCCAACAGGGAAGAGCCTATGCTCAGCATTGGATATATTCATGGCTGAATAGTAATAATATAAATGTAACATAACAACATAACATAAACTCACGCCTGTATCCCAGAGGGGTAGGCAGAGACCAGGGACTGCCACTTGCTACGATCCTGACAGATCACTTTCGCTTCCTCAACATTCATTAGTCGTTGCATGCACGCACGCCGGTTTCGGGTACTTTTTATCTTGCCCTTTGTTAATACATCCTCTATTTGGTCGAAGTATGTCCGTCTGGGTCGTCCCTTACCGGCCCTTCAATCCACATTCGCTCGATATATTTGTTTTGTCAATCTTTCTTCCTTCATCCTCTCCACATGTCCAAACCAACGCAACATTCCTTTCTCAATTCTTGTCACTACATCCTCTTTCAGTCCACAAGGTTCTCTAATCACACTATTGCGTATCCTGTCATTCAAAGTAACGCCACACATACTTCTCAAGGACCTCATTTCTACTGCATTAATCCTACTTTCTTGCTTCTTTTGCCATACCCAAGTCTCGCTAGCATACATAAGTGTTGGGACTAGCACTCCATTATGGATAGCCAATCTAGCTCTTTTGGAGATGTTTTGGCCACTCACAAAGGAGTGCAATGCACCGTTTACACAATTTCCTGCTTTTACTCTTCTTTCTATATCACCTTCACACTTGCCATCCCCGGTAAAGAGGCTCCCCAAATAGACAAATTCTTTCACCTGTTCCACCCTTTCACCTCTAATTCTTATCTTGCACTCAGTCATTTCATCATCTTATAAATGTATTTCAGATCAATAAGCCTAAAGTTAGTAAAGCTTAAGCTGTGTTGGTTAACATAAAATAATTCAAATTTAAAATTCTAGAGGACTCGTTTGAGACATGCATTTACATACAATGCTTCAGGATAGGACATTCATCTTAGTCCAATCTGGTAGGCAGAATACCGTTGAAACTGTGACGCACCGGATAGCGTGAAAACCATTTTTGTCCTCGCCTCATCAGATAGTATGGATAGTATATTTTTTCCGTATCCTAACGATTTTCATCGCTGTTTTGTTTACATCCAGAGGAAAATGTATATTATTATATAATTTTTGAGTTTTATTCTGTCTCGTGACGTCTATGAATCCAACTCCCTGGAAAATCTTTAGGATAGACACAAAAAGAAGACAACAATGAGTAAGTCATTGGTGAATGACTTTTCAATACCAACTATGTATGGAAAATCGAACAAACAGGTACCGAGATATCCTCGAGCGTTCTTTGTATCGCATAATTCAATATTAAGAACAATGCCTCAAGGGACAATGGGGGACCTTCTCTCAAAGGTTTTACCTATTCGTCCTACAGTTTTCATTGTTAGACCTTCGTAAGTATTTTTACAATCCTTTATCATTTTCTGCTTGAAAAATAATGCACGCTGTCTACACGACTATCTTAATTACTAAGAAAAAAAAAAGGAAACGTACAGGGAATTTACTTGATGTCAAAAATATGTAATCCCAACTTTACCCACTAACCAAACTCCGTCTCTACTCGGTTAGAGCGTAACTTATCCGCCATTGTTGAAATAAATTTAGTAAAAGATTTACTTTCCTACCTTATAATGTGTAAAATATTAGGTATAGAGAAAATTACTTATTTCAACACAAAAGTTATAGTTCACTCACGAAATCCACTGATAGATGGCCGATACAGTGAGCTCCCCTCTCTCTCGCAAAGCACGTTCTATCAGCTCGGGATAGGTGTAAGGAGGCTTCCGTGACGCAGGCGGGACGTCGGACACCACGGACACATGCTCGTATATCGGCTCGTCGAACGTCACTTTCACGTTCACCAGCTCATCGAGCTTGAAGTTCAGGAGCCAGGCTAAGCTCCCGCAGTCGTCATCGTCATTTCGCTGCGCTGGTGATCTTCTGCGACGCCATTTGGCTCCGTCACCGAAAGTCTTGCCCGCGGACATGACAGCAGAATGACAGCGGGGCCGCGGCTGCACTGAATGGTGGTGTGTTTAAATTTGGAGCGCGGTGGCGTTGGCTTCTATCGTGCCAGGACGCGCTATCTCCGTGGCCGCGTGCATTTATTGCTTCTAGGGTGGAACCGTGACGTCATCTTTATCTGCAACGTTTGCCTAAAAAATTATTTTCTCTGTGCTAAAAATTATTTGAAGTTGCCTGCTCTCGGGATTTCTTTTTTTTTTCGCGACATTTTTTCTTTTCAGCCAATATTAGTTTTATTTTTCAGAAACGAGGTGATTTAATGTCATGCATATAGTTTCCAAACATAATATTTTCTATTGTTGTTAGAGAAATAAGGTCTTCAATAGTTTAAAGCAAAAAGGTTTCATGTTTTTGAGCTTAAGCATTGAGAATCCATTTGTGATCCGTAAAGCCCAATGAACACGAAATACAAGGATTTTATTTCGTAAATTTTAAAGGAATCCATTTGAATATCGCAAGGGATAAGCTTGTAAATCACCTGCGTAACCCCGGTTGGTCAACACACCGTGACTAAAATCGTATTGGCAGGCTTCCGAAGATAACGAGATATGAAAAATGTATCAGATTATTTACATTTAATCATAACAGCCCCGGGGTAGCGTTGGCAAACACTTTTTGATTCAAGCTTTGCTAAGGATTGCGGGCCACTACGACTCTATAATACACACATAATATATTATTAGTTGTTTGTGGAATGATGGTTTCAAAGTATACAATCAACCCAATAAGTTCTACCGCAGAGTACATGCATTCTCTCAGAGAGAGAGAGAGAGTTATATTATTTGAATCTAAGAGTTGCTTTAGAATACAGAGTAGGTTTTCAGTTTCATCGTATGCTATAGCCAATTAAGAATTTCGTGTTTTCAATCTTTGCTGTTACTAAGGTAGATGTTATGTTGTTGTTTTTGTTGTTAAATATTGTTAACACGGTGGTAGCGGAGCGGTAGAACGCCGGCTTCTCATTCGGGAAGTTGTGGGTTCAAATCCCTGCGTGTACCAATGACTTTGTTTTCTAAGTTACGTACATTTGTGAAGTTATAGTAGCAATACCATTCGCAAACGGTGAAGGAAAAACATCGTGGTGAAACCCTAGTGTCTGAGGTATTTACATATCTCAGCACTTGCTACGTACAATGGCCCAATTATGAGGCTAAGTGCGGAGATCTCCAGTCGAACTAGAACTAGATGGTAGATGTTAGTTTGTTTCAGTACTTTGTTGTAAATATGAATTGCCAAAAAATCGGTACATCTTTGACTAAATTAAGTATAAAAATGGTGCCTTATCACTTCTTCGTTTGGACAAGATGCATGGGTCGAAGGTAATTTTTTTATGCTGTTTTAGTACAATGTCTGGCAAAAATAGTTGCCGAACTGACAGAAACTACACGCCACTTCATTCTGTCATCAGCCATCTTCCTTCAGCCTCTGCCAGTAATCGAGCCCAGCAAGCTGGTGAACTCTACTGTAATCAGCCGAAACTCACAGACTCACACAAACAATATAAACAAATCAGTTCAATGATTATCCAATTAGTTTAAAATGTTCAGAATCTGGGCGAAGCGTCCTGCTTTTTTTGTTCGAGAATGTAACGCTTGCGCTAAAGGACGTATTCAGGACTTTGTTGCGGAGAACTATGTTTGCTGTCTGTACAGAAAATAGCTGTAATCTTATTTATAAAAAAAAAATTAAATAAAAAATAAAAACTGACTTTGAAACATGCAGCACTAAAAAGTTAGAAATAATTTAAATAATTACAAGTATTTATACATGTAGGTATTGTAGAACTATAATTTGGAGCCGGTGCCCAAAATATATGTGCTGGTCTTGAAACTGGGCACCGACTACAAATTATACTTCTACAATACCTACATTGGCGTGCGTGCATGCAATGACTAATGAATGTTGAGGAAGCGAAAGTGATCTGTCAGGATCGTAGCAAGTGACAGTCCCTGGTCTCTGCTTACCCCTCTGGGATACAGGCGTGAGTTTATGTTATGTTATGTTACAATACCTACATGTATAAATACTTCTAATTATTTAAATTATTTCTAACTTTTTAGTACTGTAGTGTTTCGAAGTCGGTTTTTATTTTTTATTTAAAAAAAATTATTTTTAAATTTTTAGTGGGGGAGCGGGAGAAAAATATATTATAACCATAATTTACCCTACTTAATTCGTTGCTTTAAAATTGAATGTTCTAAATTTCCATCTCCGAAAGTCTTCACCAGAACATCACCAAATTAACTTGGGACTACTTTTACGCTATTCTGAAAGTCTCCATCAGATCTTCACCAAATTAAAATGGGACTAATGGGACGTTATACCTGTTCGAACAAATGCGTGCTATGTGCTCCGCCCACTGCCACTTCAACTTACTAATCCGCTGGGCTATGTCGACGACTTTCGTTCGTCTACGGATCTCATCATTTCTGATTCGATCTCGTAGAGAAATTCCAAGCATAGCCCTTTCCATAGCTCGTTGCGTGACCTTGAGCCTTCTTATGAGGCCCATAGTGAGAGACCACGTTTCAGTGCCATAAGTCATCACTGGTAACACACACTGGTTGTATAATTTTGTCTTGAGCGATTGAGGTATATTAGACGAAAAGACTTTTCTAAGTTTCCCGAAAGCTGCCCAGCCGAGTTGGATTCGACGATTGACCTCTTTCACGAAGTTGGACCGGCCTAGTTGGATTGTTTGTCCTAAGTAGACGTATTCGTCTACAACTTCGAGAGTCGTGTTCCCCAATGTTATTGGGGTGGGCACAACACGAGCGTTCGACATGACCTTCGTTTTGTCCATGTTCATTTTAAGGCCCACACGTTGGGAAACTCGACTGAGGTCGTCGAGCATTATGCCGAGGTCTTCCATCGTTTCTGCCATGACTACTATATCGTCGGCAAATCGAAGGGGCGTGATGTACTCGCCATTGATATTGATGCCGCGTCCCTGCCATTCCAGAAGCTTGAAGGCATCTTCCAGTGATTTTTTTTTTGATCAAATTTAAATTATTTATCTGGGTGTTGGTGTACAATGGACCGCAGGGAACTTAAAAAAGTATGAAAAAAGTATATGCCAAATATGAAAATCCTCTATGACTTGTAGCGACCCTCAATGGAACGTGCATCTATAAAAGTGAATGTTGCCATTTTTTTTATTTGCAATTTTTTTTCCGGTTTACAAAGTAAGTTAGCATTGCTTGACTCTAGCTAGATCCTATAACCTATAGCAATATCGTTTGTCATTTTGCTACTGAAAAGAAAAATAGCAGGGTGCAACTAATATATTTTTGTAATATCACTGTATTGCAATAAAAAATATGTATTTTGTTAATTTGTTGTTTATTAAGTCACGCCGGTTTCGGGTACTTTTTATCTTGCCCTTTGCTAATACATCCCCTATTTGGTCGAAGTATGTCCATCTGGGTCGTCCTTTACCGGTCCTTCCACCCAAATTCGCTCGATATATTTGTTTCGTCAATCTTTCTTCGCTATCTTGTGACGAGTAGCATGATAAAACTTTTTTTTTGTTGGATATAATTAAGTAATATAGTCTGTCACCGCAAATTATGAAGAATCCATTGAAATCTACTTTGCAAAAATCTGCCGATTGGTTTAAGAGTCACTAGGGAACATAGAACCGACCATACTTACATTATATGGAACATTATTGGAACATTTCAAAATATACTGGTTTGAGTAATTGACGTTTAACTACTTGTAAAATGTTAAAATTCATAGTAAAGTCATTGTTTCTTTACTGGTCGAAGTCGTTTTATAATAGTTACAATTAACGTTACCCGTGTACCATTAGCTATTAGGGAAAAATCTTAAATTCGTAATAATTCTGCATGCTTAACTCAAAACACTTGATTTTGGAGCTGCTCTGGTAATAATTCCGACCGACGATATATACGAGCCAAATACATTGCCCTCCTTTTGGGCTCCGCCGCAGTCGGGTCAAAACACCTACCGCTGGACTCGCGTCCCCTTCAATACACCCCTGTACGGCCCTGTCGGTATGCAAACTCAATTACATTTTCAATTTGCGCTGCAAGCGCGAGTGTCCGGATTTTTGAGCGTAATTGGGAATAGGATGTGATTGATTTTGTTGCAATGGCGCGCTGCAGCGGCTGTGTTAATAAATAATTAGGTAAAGAAGAGTGTGTGCGATACGGAGTGGCTGCACGATTTGCCTCTCGGATGGTTTGTATAGTGAAGCCTTGCGGATTGATTGCACACCAGCCCATTCGCAACTAGGAAACAAAAACCAGTGACATTCGAATTTTTTCATTGAGTTAGGCTGGTAATGTGGGGTAGCTTAGCTTAGAAAAATTATGCAAACTCGCCAATTCCGGTAAATGGGTATTTAAGGATTAAGCGCGGTTGTAGAGTGGTCGGTAGAACACTTGCCACACCCGGGCAAGTCTGAATGCTTTTGTTTTCAAAGTTAAGTTTATCTGTGAATCTGTTTTAGCGATACCACTCGCTAACCATGAAGGAAAGTATCGTGAGGAAACCTAAGTGTTTGAGGTGTTCAATTGCCTCAACGTTTGAAATTGTTAATCTTGCACAGTTGTTCGTTAAGCCCATACTGTCTGGCCTGTGCCCTACATACGTCTCACTGTAGAGTGATACGTATATACACTGCAACAGTTACAAGCTGATCTAAGCTAGTGGGGTACGATGTCCTGATTAGTGCAAAAGTCCAATCTGCTATCATTAACAGGCTCAGATAGAACCTTTGTTCTTAACAAGGCAGTGTGACTCAAGCTATAATTACAGTGATCAATTTCGTGATCGAATAGGCGAGACAGCGAGTCCACTGAGTAGCTGAACTTTGGTGCAGTATTCCTGCTCGCCGCCCCGTAATTGAATCCGCACGGGCGATGGATCGGTCACATTGCATTTGCACTGTATGTCAGCTTAAAGCATACGTAGTCAAAGGAGCGTAGGCGTGTAAATGGCAATGGCAATGGCAATGGAGAGAATCATCTGACACTAAAGACTGTGTCTACGAGTGAACGTTGGTTTCTCCTTTTATTCTTAGGGCCAATTTTTCAATAGTCAGATAAAACTTAACTGGAGAATAAATTGCATGCTATCGCTGTCTAAATCATACGAG
Source organism: Yponomeuta evonymella (assembly GCA_963969515.1). Lineage (NCBI taxonomy): Eukaryota > Metazoa > Arthropoda > Insecta > Lepidoptera > Yponomeutidae > Yponomeuta > Yponomeuta evonymella. Next base: position 2,092,570 of record OZ018342.1, on the reverse strand, counting down.
AAGACAGTGACAACATCAGTGTTATTCTCCAGTTAAGTTTTATCTGACTATTGAAAAATCCGGTCTTAGTCAAATTGTCACACAAATAACTTACAGAAAGATTATCACACTCAAGGGAATCAAAATTTATAGGGTAGTTTCCGTTGACTTACAACTATGAAATTTGGCAAGTAACATCGTCTTATATTACAAATATAGGGAAAAATCTGAAAACTAAACATTTGTAATTAATTCATAAAAAAAATTGGTCTTTGAAGTTCGGGAAAAGCCCGGAAAAAACTGCGATACTCGATTCCTGAACTATTAATAATATGTAACTACATACAAATTAGCACGTAACCCTCGGTGGGTAAGTCCAACTCGAACTAATCCGGTTTTTATTATTTCTATGTGGCACAATTAAAACGTTTGCACCCGAAACCGGAGAGCTTGCATGCGACTAGTGAAATTTTATGAAGCCAAAGAGTTTTGTTTGGATTGCAACGAGTGACAAACCCGGGTCTCTGCCTACGCCTCAGGTACACAGGCATGAGTTTACGTATGTGTGTAAATGTTTGCTCGAAGGTGACTCTAATACTGGTGAGCATTTTGTTCTAGCAAACCTTGGGTCACATACTTCGGGCTAGTGCCAGAAAAGACATGTAGAAAAACATAAAACAACTAGAAAAATGTGTGACTAAATGACAAGTCCATAAGATAGATAGATAGATAGAGAATACTTTATTGTAGATAAAAAGGAAATTACACAGGTATATCTTTCACCTTAAAGTGCAGACGGTGGTCTTATCACTAAAGATGTAAAGGAATCCTAATTCCCCACGAACCAAATCACACGCAAACATAGCCTGAAGTTTGTAAAAGCTTCAGTATTGGAAGTTCTTTGAAGAAATCACATTGATGTCTCCGGCACATGTGGGAAACAAGCGGACTCCGTCACCCCTGTTCACGCTGTCAGCGGCCCGGCCCCGGACCCTCGTCACCGCCGCCATCAATATTCCGCGCCCAAGGTAAATATTAACACTAACTCCTTGCGGTGCGAGACGTGCCCTGAGAACGAGCCTTTGTACATATGACCTTTGGTCTGGAAAGCTGAGAAGCGGGTGTACTCTAAGGTCTGAGACACACGGAAAGGACGTGGGAGGGCGCGGAAATTCGCTTTTACACAAAATGTACAGAAGAAACGCGGCGAGGGCGCAAACTATACAACGGGTTGTGATTTTTTCTTCGTCCCACGTACTTCCTGTATGCCCCAGGCCTTAAGGCACGGAGGTTTCGAACTTTGAAGTCCTGTAATCGTTTATTTACTCGTTGGCCAGGCAAACATTGTACAGCCCGTAAAATGTTTTTTTTTTTTTGTGAAATATTTCCTGTGTTTTAATAAATATTCTGCTATTCAAGTCAGAAATGAATCCAACATTTTAAAGAACATAAAAATTGTTTCAGCCTTTATCGAGTTTATTTCATATAGATAAAACTAACAGGTTGCCACAGCGCTATATGACAACGTGCTAATCAGACATGGTTGGCAAATATAATAACTTGATGATTTTGGAATTTTAGCGTTATAGGAAAACATCGACGTAATGCACTCCTTTGGGTGAAAATGAAATATAAAATATTATCCCTGCTCATCGACAGCATACAGATAGAATAGTGATTGAGGTTCGGTACTACTTATTGGTAAGTGGGGTCGTTTTAGATTAGAAATATGGAAATTAAAGCTTGCGTTAAAAAACCTCACTTCACCACAAAATTATCATAAATAAGTGCAGGCAAACATCTCGATGGACGATTGTTGGGACTCTGTGGTGGATTAAGATGGCGCGGGAAGGATTTGCTTGTGCTAGGCGACTAGCTGATAAGTCTCTGCATACCGCGCTGCACTTTCTTTCGCCTTTACTTGATTTTCTCAAGATGATTGCCGGTATATATTCAATCATGTTTACGCTAGGTTTGTCTCGAGATAACAATATCTATCGGTACAATCGACGCGGTTATGATCCGGTAAAGATTGCAACAGAAATGTAAAGGTTCAGCTTTCCACGACTAGTACAAATCACACGTTCCCAATCGTCTCGGGTTGGCAGCTAACGGAGAATTTGCAAAAAAAAAGGCCATGTTTAAAGGTCATAAAGATTTTCTCTACGGCTAATGTTTTTCATAATACCCATCGAAAAAATTTTTCTATAGGCACGTTGCACAAAAACACGCCACACAAATTGTTGGAATGGGCGCAGAGAAAAACGTGTGAACAGTGGAAAAATTGTTTTATTAATTTTACAGTACCGACTAGCGGCCGACATTTTACGAATGACCGATTGAATGATTGAAAGTAAAAAGAATGAATCTGAACGAATGAATGGAAGAGTGGACTGAGATTTTTGATTATTCCAATAGTCCCCCTCAAAAATTCTAGTCTTATATAATGCGATTAGGCAATAATTATCACAATATGTATTTATACCTATTATTAGAAATAAATTATACATTCTGCTCTCAATATTCTATTTTAATTATTTTAGTACCTTTTAATCATTAGGTATATTACAAACATTATCAAATTCAATTAAGCTTAACTTTGATCTTAATTGTAGTAATTTCCCTGATGGTATCATTTTCGTGAAGATATCAGCTAGTTGATGTTCTATGGAAACATACTCTAGCTTTATTACTTTCTTAGTAATTTGTTCACGTTTGAAATGATATTTTATATCTATGTGCTTAGACCTTTTATGGCTAGTGGGATTGTTTTCAATGCTTATACAGCTGTTGTTATCTTCATATAAAGGGATATGCATTGGTAATTGGATTTTAATACTATTTAGCAATGATTTTATCCATTTAGCTTCTCTCACAGCTTCGAAAAGAGCCATATATTCAGCTTCGGTTGAGGAGGCGGCGACTGTGTTTTGTTTGCGAGTATTCCATGACATTACACAGTTATCAAACACTTGGAATACGTATTCCGTTGTGCTTTTACGATCAATTTCGTCGCCTACCCTGCATGGGAATCTGAATAGCCTTGAACTATTTGATGATAGTCGCACCTTTTGTAGGTCAACTTTAAATTTATAGTGCCTTTTATGTATCTTAAAAGATGTTTTAAGCATTTCCATAGTTTGTTATAATTTTTTTTTTTTTTGCTTTGATATCTGCTCAGAATACTGATTGCTGAGCAAATATCTGGCTGTGCGCAAAGCATTGCGTACATAAGGCATCCTATGACGTTCCTGAAAGAAGCGTCAAAGTGTGTGTCGGAATTAAGAGCCAAGTGATCTAATTTTGATGGGAACGGTGACTTTGTCGGATTGCAATCACTCATGGAAAACTTGCTTAAAACATTGTTCAAGTAGACTGACTGGTCCAAAGTTATTGTAGCTTCTGTTATGTTTACTCTAATGCCCAAGAGTAGTTTTATTTCATTCAAATCAGTCTTTCAAATTAGTATTTCGGTTTGTACATAAAATCAAATCATCGACGTATAATATTAAATATACATTACCATCATTTTTTTTTTATCAAGTATATACAAACAAGGCTACCTCTGAATTTTTAAAACCAAGTTCTTTAAGAGCGTGGTCAAAACGCTTGTACCAGCATCGAGAAGCTTGTTTTAAATCGTACAAGGACTTATTTAACTTGCATACCTACTTGGTTTGGTTCTGCAAAAAACACCCTCAAGCACCTCCATGTAAATGTCATTCTCGAGAACTCCGTTCAAAAACGCAGTTTGGACGTCCAAGTGATGTACTTGCAAGCTATGCTGATTTGCAAACGCTAATATAAATCTAAAAGTAGAAATACGTACAAACGTTTGCAACATTTCATCAAAGTCTTCAAGGTACTTTTGAGTAAAACCGCGAGCAACTAAACGCACCTTGTAACGAGTTGGTTCTCCTAACTCATTAATTTTTATCGTGAATACCCATTTACAATCAATAATATTTACATTTTGGGGTCTTTTCTTTCCACTAGAACCCATGGTTGATTTTTATTTAGCTTTTAACCATTTGTCACTATCATCCCTGTTTGAAATATCACTATAGTTACTAGGTAACGGCTGAGCAGTCGTGAGTGCTAAGTAACACAAATCTGTATCGCTCATCTGTTTATAATCGACTGAGGGTAGTTTTTTTTTTTTATTCTTTCACTTCGCCTTATTTTGTTTGGCGAATTCTCAGCATCCGATTGGTCATCGGGAAGAATCTTGTGTTTCGTGCCTGCTGACTTATTATCACCGATAGGCTTGTCAACTTTGGCGGGAATTTGTGTGTTTTGGTTTGTCAGCCTTGATTGAACAAATTTTGACTCATCGAATATAATATCACGGGCAATGAAAAATTGGCCATTTTGAACGTTGAATAGTTTATGACCATTGTTGTCGTATCCGACTAGTATTGCTTTAAACGATTTACTGTCAAACTTTGTTCTTCTCGTTTTGTCATGGACATAAGCCGTTGCACCAAATTTTAGGTTTGTTATTATGCCACATTTCGTATGGTGTTTTGTTGCTGGTGAGAGCTTTAGTAGGGAGTCTATTTATTAGGTAGATAGCTATTAGTATGGCTTACCACCAAAAAGACTTTTCTAATTTCGAACTTTCAACCACGGTTAGCGATTCATACGCTCCGACGTTGCGGCGTATATGGTACCGTTAGGTGGTACGAGATACCCTTGGAAACACAAAACTCGTTAAATTCTGTTGAAAGATATTCTCTACCATTGTCGCAGTACAGATTTGTGACTTTCGTATTGAGTAAGTTCTCACTCCTAGCAACAAACTCTTTAAAAATATTTTAGCACTTCCGATTTTGCATTCATTAAGTAGGTCACAGTAGAATGAGTGTAATCATCCATAAAAGTAACAAAGTAGTTTTTGTCATCAAAGGTGGTAGGCGTTATCGGACAACAAACGTCCGAGTGAATAATATTATAAAGGAGTCGATTCTGGTGTTTACTATTGTTATCTTTAGTTTTTGCAAACGGGAGACGTGATTGTTTACCAAGAATACAAGGTTCACAAATAGTATCGCTGGGGTTTATATTGTTTATCAAAGACTGGTCACTTTCATCTATTTTTATCCTTTAAAATTCCAAACCTTTGTTTGTTTACATGTCCGAGTCGGCTATATCACAAACTATAGGCGTCAGAGGAATTTTGAGTCAAGTGAATATTAAGTTTATTTTTCTTTAAAATTTAGCCAAAAAGGTTGTTGCAATTCTCCCCGGTCATGATGCACTTGTCTTTATGATGGACTTGCACACCGTTTGTTGCCAAAAACCACTGTCATACCTGCACGTTGCATCTTACTTACAGAAAGTAAATTATGACGTACCTCGGACGAAAACAATACATCATCAATCGAGCCTTCAATACCTAAATCGGTTGTTACCTTTATGCTGCCTTTACCGTAGGCTTGTATGGACTCGCCGTTTTTCGCAACTCCGATCTTGAGAGGCGTCGATAGTTCCGTGTACGTTGTAAACACGTCAAGTGTATTTATAATATGATCCGTGGCACCCGAATCTAAGAGGAAAGAAATTTCCATATTAGTAGAATTACTAATAGGGTCAGATAACTTACAATCGGGTGAAACCATAAAAGCGAAACCGCCCTCGTCATTGTTGCACAACGTGTTGTGCGCCGTCCTCTTGTAGCCACTGCCGCTGCTCCCAGCCCAGTCTTGCTGGATCTTTTTGAGGTAGCGACAGTCATTCTTGAGATGATTTCGGCACCCACAGTGATCGCAGTACATTTTTGAAATTTTGTGAGTTGAATTTCTGGTATGAAAGTTTTTGTTCGGTTGAGGGTAGTTTTTTTTTTCTTAGAAAAATTTCCTTGTGATTTTGGAAATAAGAAATTCCTCGGACCTGTATGCAAAACCTTGAGCTCTGTTGTAGGTTCAGCTTTCAGCTTCACTTTGTGGTCAAGTTGAAGCAAGGAACATTTGGTTGCAGTTTAAGATTCAGCAATTGCTTGCGTAGTGCTAATTGCGTGGCCAGGCTTCGTCTCTCGTAGATTTTATCGAGGTTATCGAAAATGGATTTGGCCGTTGCAGCGTCTTTCGCGAAATTTAAATATTCGATAATTGTACCTTTTGCAGTTTGGTTTTTCTTTAGCCACATTGCGTCTGGATTATCCGGCACTGGTTGTTCAACGACGATGGCCACTTGCAGTTCTTCTAACAAAGACTTGAAGACGTTCCCGTTAAATTGCTGGATGTTTCGTTTGCCTCGTATCTCCGTTGTTCATATCCGTATTTTAGACGGATAGCAGGAACTTAATTATAACTTATTTAAATCGTGCCCTGGGCCCATAACCTGTTGGAATGGGCGCAGAGAAAAACGTGTGAACAGTGGAAAAATTGTTTTATTAATTTTACAGTACCGACTAGCGGCCGACATTTTACGAATGACCGATTGAATGATTGAAAGTAAAAAGAATGAATCTGAACGAATGAATGGAAGAGTGGACTGGGATTTTTGATTATTCCAATACAAATCGGGCCGAAGCTATGACGTCACGATGTGCTAGTAACGCAATATTCATGTTATCTCGTAAAATTATGTTTTTATGTTCATAAGTATACACGTCCTTCTACACGTCCACTGCAGGGTAAAAACCATTCTCTTGGAGAGAGAGGGTGGGTTGGGTCCCCTAAGGTGTCCTAAGTATGAACGCGAATTCAATTGCTGTTAACACCGTTTATTACTGATACACAATGTCACTCTATCGCTACCCGTGGCTGACTTTCCTATACTATGTACAGTTCCTGCACAGCACTATCCGTGTCCCTACAAAATAATGGGCTTAACCACGCGAGCCCACCACGGGATGGCGGTGAAGTATGCGTGGAGCTCAGGCACTGGTTCCTCACGGTTCAGGTTTCAGGTTTCCTCACTAAGTTTTCCTTCACGATTTGCTGATACTACAAATCACGAATATCATTATACGTAATTAAATATTGTGAAACGGGTTGATTAGAAACTGGATTACGAATAGAAGCAAAAAGTGGAAAAAGGTTTTTTTTTACGCATACATACTTAAACTCACGCCTGTATCCCAGAGGAATAGGTAGAGACCAGGGACTGCCACTTGCCACGATCCTGACAGATCACTTTTTATATCACCGCTATAATTGTAAGTTCAGCCCCAATATTACGCGCACCAAATCCTGAGCGACTCCATTTGTTTTTAACTGTCAAATTAGTATGGACTTTGACAGTTGCACGAGTTCAGCGACGTCTCAGGATCAGACCGAAATATCTGTCAATAGACGTCGCTGTAGCTATAAGTTCAGTAGGAAATTAGAGACAAAAAACCGTTTCCGTTCTCTTCACTTTCCACCTTTTGCTTCTATTTATACTCCAGTCTCTAATCGACCCGTTGGACATTACCCTAAACTATCGGGATTTGCTGTAGAAATGCTTTATTTTACGGCACGTGTTTGGGCTTGGGTCATCGTTTACATTATTCTAAGGTAAAAGATCCCCGAACGAAGAGGGATTGACGTGTAGTCTAAAAAACGCAGCCTCGGTTCGTTTGTGTAAGAAATATGTCTAACCCATGTCTCTGCCCTTAGTTTTTTATGTACCAACAATTTGGCAGAAAACTGACAAAGGCTTACATTTTTCGAGAAATTTATAAAAATAACAAACACTGATAAATTTGTATGCCAGACAAGAATCCTTGGTTTTCTGCTTATAAGGATTTTTAGATGTATTGCGTACGGTTGCATGGACGTGGATGAAGTTTGGCACATAGGCCGATTATGTTCTGATTGTATATTATAATCTTCATACATAACATAAACTCACGCCTGTATCCCTGAGGGGTAGGCAGAGACCAGGGAGTGCCACTTGCTACGATCCTGACAGATCACTTTCGCTTCCTCAACATTCATTAGTCGTTGCATGCACGCACGCCGGTTTCGGGTACTTTTTATCTTGCCCTTTGTTAATACATCCTCTATTTGGTCGAAGTATGTCCGTCTGGGTCGTCCCTTACCGGCCCTTCCATCCACATTCGCTCGATATATTTGTTTTGTCAATCTTTCTTCCTTCATCCTCTCCACATGTCCAAACCAACGCAACATTCCTTTCTCAATTCAATTCAATTCAATTCAAATATTTTTATTCATTGTAAAAACAGAATGTTTACTTAATGAACGTCAAAGTTGTTAGTTTCACAATTAATGGATTATGTGGAGAAGAAGCTAACAAAGAAACTCCACATTTATTCTTTTCAAAACACGTTTTAGCTTAATTAACAGAGTTTTCAACTTAAAATATTAGTCATGAATGTGTTGAACACTAGTCACAATCGTCCTTTAAATAATATTAATCTACTGTTTAATGCCAAACATCTTTGTCTTCTAAATAATCCTTGATGTTATAGTAAGCCTTTTTGCACAGAATGTGCTTAACACATTTTTTAAATCGCGTTGGAGGTAACTCTAATATATCTTGAGGAATTTTGTTGTAGAACCTTATACAGTGCCCCATAAAGGATGTGTTAACTTTTGCAAGTCTAAATAGTGGAAATGACAATTTATGTTTATTTCTAGTATTAACATTATGGTGGCCACCAACATTTTCGAAGTCTTTGATATTTTTTCTAACGTACATAATATTTTCATAAATGTATTGACATGCAACTGTTAAGATGTTGGTTTCTTTGAAGAAATCTCTTAGCGAATCCCTACTACCTAACTTGTAAATAAATCGGATGGCTCTCTTCTGTAAGATGAAGATCGTCTCAATGTCTGCTGCCCGACCCCACAGTAGTATGCCGTAGGACATAATACTATGGAAGTAACTAAAATAAACAAGCCTAGCAGTTGCAACGTCAGTGAGCTCTCTAATTCTTTTGACTGCATATGCTGCAGAACTAAGCCTGTGTGCTAGTTTTACAATATGAGGACCCCATTGCAATTTTGAATCGATTGTGATGCCTAGAAAAACGGTATCTTCTACAAATTCTAGTTTTTCTTTTCCGAGTACAATGTTGTTTTCAACTAATCTTACGTTTGGTAAGGTAAACTTTATACATTTTGTCTTTTTGGAATTTAGAAGCCGATTATTTGCCGTGAACCAATTCTTGTCACTACATCCTCTTTCAGTCCACAACGTTCTCTAATCACACTATTGCGTATCCTGTCATTCAAAGTAACGCCAGACATATTATTACGCCATAATCTTCAGATTATTTAAAATGTCTTTCAAAATCCCAGGCAACCACAGCTGTGCTAACACAGCTTCGCCAATATTAAGGATGCTATTACGTAAACATGCTGTCTCGCTCGCACAATCTAACATCCTTAGTGATTGTAACAAAATGATTTGATAGTTTTAATGAGTTGATAGGGTTTCAAAGTTTTACTATACTAAGATTTTAATAAAGAAAATTAAATTCTAAGTTTGTTAATTTAAGCATCAAATTATCTCCATCAAAAACTTACCCAGTTAAGAAAAATATGTATTGAATGTCCGTAATTTTATTTTCTTACAAATCCTGGCCACATTTATAAAAATATCTTAGGATATTATCAAAGGAGCCTCAATGAAGAAGACTCTATTTTACGATTTAATAACAAATTACAAAGTAAAAACCATCGGTTACTGTACCGCGCAGTAAGCAACAAGTTTCACCTTCCAAGTCGATTGAAAAAAATACGGGGACTGCTATTTTTCAAATCGATTTTTGTGATGACCCTACTGCTTTCCTAAAACTTATTCCGGCAGACTAAAATACAAGATCAGAATTATTGCCAGCACTCAGTCTGACATGGTAACTCTAGCCTGGAGTTGTAGCCGGAATTTAAACCGTATACATATTGACACGACTACGGAGGAGCTCAAAAGGAGGGAAATGTGTTTGGCGCGTATGTATGTATATTCAATATTATGCTCTCTTATATCTCCTAAACCAATAGCCAGATTTTGACAGAATGGGTGCGAGTGACAGGCTATTTTAAATTCCCGATATACCTATTTTGCATTCCCAATTTTTGCAAGAAATTATCCCATAATGTTTAACCTTGCTGGTTGTCACTAATTGCCAATGCTGTTAATATAATAAAAAACCGTATTTCGAGAATGCGAATTTGAGAACAGCGCCATCTATAGAAGCCAACAAGAAGCGTTTAACATTGACATTTAAAGACAGGAGATCGGCGCTATGAAGGTTACATAGATGGCCGCTAGATGGCGAGCGCTGTCTTTAGACAACGTTTGTTGTATGGGATCCCCCTTAAATACTTATTTTATTCTGTTTTTAGTATTTCTTGTTATAGCGGGAACAGAAATACATCGTCTGTGAAAATTTCAACTGCCTAGCTAAGCCTGGTGACAGACAGAAAGACTGACATTGTAGTCTTAGTAATAGGTTCCCGTTTGGCACGCTTCAGGTATGGAACCCTAAAAACACTTGTGGAGACTGAGCGCGCACATGTTTTGCATTGTCAGTAGTTTTTTGAGTGCAGCCAGTCGCGCCCCACCGCTCCTGCAGTATAACTGCCACGTTGCGTAGCCAAAACCTGTTATTTCAGTCTAATTTCTGTACTCGTTCGTTTTCGTGTGTTATTATATATCTATTTGTCTGTGTCCAAAAGTCTCTTTCATTTATCTCTACAGACTCAAACTGGCCTATCTCTCGTGTAGCGCCTGACACTAAATAAAAAAGTTAAATAAAAACTAACAAAGACCTAACTAGTGAGTATTAACTAAATTAAATTGCGACTCATTGGCATAACATAAATCTTAATCATAATCACCGTTTCAAAAGTCTATCAATTACTAAGGGTGAACCGTCCAGGGACCTATTTCATAGAACTACAATTCATGGTTCACCATGACAATTCGATGTACATTGAAAAGTCGATCAACCCACAGATTAACAAGTAGGAAGACTCGATTACGCAATGTATAGCATAATAAACTATGAATTGTAGTCTTATGAAACAGGCCCGAGCACGTAATACTTTAATTCGGTCGAATTCTACCGACTTGGAGGCTTTTAAAAAAAGCGGACAAGCTATTGCCTGACATGACTGCACAAATCTAAACACGTCTGGCTAAATCCAGACGCCTGGCTACTCGGAGTGCTGGCAAAATGTTAACTTCGCAGACATTGCTTGGAACTAGCAGGATTGCAGATTTGCAGCGCTTGAACGCAAAGTTGAACGTTTTTCCTGACATGAACGATAATTATATTAGATACCAGCAAAACGTCGTGGTGAAAGCTGAGGCCGGGAACGTGTCGTTTTTAAGCCCACAGTTTATTTTACTGAGAGAAAGCCTGTGTTTCTGCAGAGGTGCGCGTAAAGGCTGCTTATAAATTATGACATTAGCTTCAGGGTAGAAATGCATATAAAGTTCTTTGAGTATGACGTGGCGCCTATATCTTTAGTTTTTCTACTGTCATAAGAATTCCATTGACCGATAAGTTAAGAATGGCAACAACAGCTTACAAAATATCACCCAAGTTAAGAACTGAATCACTTATATTCAAACCAAACAAAAATATCTAAGACGTGGCAAATGTTCGGCGTACGGCGCCACAAATGTACGGCGGCCCTATCAGTGGGTATCGAACCCACCTCAGTTTTGGCAGTCAAGCTAGTTACCCGCTAGACTTTGCCAATCAATGTTGAGTTTAGGCTCTTTCCCAGTATCGCCGAGTTTTTCGGTCCCGAGCTTCTTCTCTACTTACATTATCCTCCTCAGTCCTGACCTTGAAAATAACAATTGAAGACCATTATTATTTTCAAGGTCAGGCCTGAGGAGGTTATACATAAGCAACCATCAATGTAAAGATTCATTCCAAGATACAGCACTTCTCTCAAAGAGAGAATCGCCAAGCATGCTAACGCTTAAATCAAGCTTAAAAGCTGTAAATCAAGTGATTAAGCAACCTTTCATGGAGTCACCTTGAGTATTCGACTATGGAAAGTTAGGCCCAGACTTTGTTCTGCAGTCTAATGACTGCACTGTCTCTCATCTCTCTCTAGCTTACAGGAACTTGCATAGTGCTATACTCTACATCGAGCTGAGGAGAAAACGCTTTTCCTCCATTATGCACATATTTTATTGGTTTGCAAATGAAGTACTTACTACGGTTCTGGATTATGAATTGGGAATACCAAAATTGTTAAGCATATAAAGAGTATAGCATAGATACAGTGGTTTTTATCTCAGGCAGAGAGTTTGAAGAAAAGAATTTCTCATATTGAGATTCATTCAGAGTCGCATTTTTTTTGCAGAAATGCATATATCATATTATACAAAACAATTCTTATCAGGACACGTTAGGGCGCTTACACATGGGCGGCACGTGTGCCAACTGTGTGTCGATGTGTGATGACGGCAACCGCAGCCGAGATGTCAGCGTTGAATATCCGGGTCAGCTCTTCGACGGCTCCGTGTGGTGCCGGATTAAGAAAAGCGTCACTCCATTTCCTTCCGTGGATGTCGTAGAAGGCGACTAAGGAAATCAATCACCAGGAGACGGGCAGCAGCGTCTTCCTGAGATTCCAACCGCATACTGCGATCGCCAACCCGCCTGCCAAGCGTGGCTATTATGGCAAAATCCCTCATGGTTATGAAATCACGAAGGAGGCCTATGTCCTGCAGTGGGCGTCAAATGGCTGATGATGATTTCGACGGCTGCCATCGGCACACGTCGACCCGCTGCCGTCGACGTGTCGACGCCTGCTGTCGTCGAGTATCGACGGCTGTGTATAAGCGCCCGCGCCGAAAAGGTTGAGCTTTCTTGATTTATTTTTTTTAGTTTATTTATTCACACTTTATAAAAAATATTTTCACTATTTATTAGTACCAAACTATCAATCAGCGTACCAGCGTCTTCCTGAGGTTCCAATCGCATACTGCGATCGCTAACCCGCCTGCCAAGCGTGGCGATTATGTAAAAACCCCTCATGGTTATGAAAACCATGAGGGAGGCCTATGTCCTGCAGAGGGCGTCAAAGGGCTGATGATGATGATGATGAAACTACCAATTCAGTTTGTTGGTACATTAAATTGTAGATACGAGGGGCATGCCAAAAGAAACTAGATACTCAAAAATTATAAAATTTATTCTTTATTACAAGTATCGATCTTTTCAAAGTATTCACCCTGAGCACGTATACACTTTTCCATACGTCTGAACCAATTGGAAAATACCTGTGACCACTCTTTTTTAGATACCTCAGAAATATCGAAATTGTAGGCAACCAGCGCATCTTCTTTGCTTTCAAACCTCTTCCCCTTTAGTTTTTCTTTGATTTTTGGAAACAAGTAAAAATCACAAGGCGCTAGGTCAGGGGAATATGGCGGGTGAGGGAGAATTGACACATTTTTCGAGTTGAAAAAGTCTAGTGTTCTGGCAGACGTGTGCGGCGCCGCATTGTCGTGGTGCCAAAGAAGGTGCCGGATTCCTGACTTCGGTCGCTTGTCACACCAAGCTGATATTACTGTTGGAGCACAAACTGTCACATACCATTCGGAGTTCACCGTTCTTTCATTCTCTAGCACAACAGTAGCAATATGACCCGTTTTGCAGAAAAACGAGGCGACCATTTGTTTCTGTGTGCTTCGTGCACGGCGACATTTCGTTGGAGTTGGCTCGTCTTCAAAGCACCATACAGTCGACTGTCGCTTTGATTCGGGATCATAGTTATATAGCCATGTTTCGTCACCAGTCAGTATATCATATACGTTTTTTTTCTCGCCTCCGTTGAATTTATCTATCATGAATAGGCACCAATCCACCCGACGGTCTTTCTGCTCATCGGTAAGTTTGTGCGACACCCATCTCGAACAACGTTTACGGAGAGAAAGGTGGTCGTGAATTATGGTTTGCATTGCTGCTGATCCAATTCCCAGTTCTCGCTCTAGCTCTACATATGTAATTCGTCGGTTTTCGCGAATAAGTTTTTCAACTGCACGAACGTTTTCTTGCGTGACCGCGGTTGGCGGCCGTCCTGTCTTCGCTTCATCTTCGAGACATCCCCGTCCTCTTTTAAATTCAGCAAACCAATTGAATACTGTTGCTCGGGAACAAGCAGACTCACCAAAAGTAGAAGCCAAAAGTTCAAAACATTCTTGAGGCTTTAAACCTTTTTTAAAGTCATAAAAAAAATTTAAAGCCATTGTTGCAAGTGAATTCCCGCCAGATTCTCGGAAAAATGATGCTCATTCAAATAAAAAATAAATAAAAGAAGTATGTTCTATATTCAAATATGTCAATAAAAAACCAGCCTATAAGATGGTGTATAGCTTGCCAGTGTCAATTAAATGAGAAAAGAGTATCTAAATTCTATTGGCATGCCCCTTGTATCTAATATGAAATTGCAACGTGCAATCTATTTAAAGAAATCTGGATATTCAACAATCCTAACACTGATTTATACTTACGCTCCGTTCTATAACATATTTACTCGTCTATCCATTGATAACATTCTTTGATTTCCCAGCAAATATAGATGGAGTAGTATATTTCGGTGTCCAGTAAGCGTGGATTTTTTGGTCAATCTTTCATTATTAAACGCCATGTATACATTCATGGCGTTTAATAATGAAAGATTCGAGCCTCAGAAACAACGCCCGAGCTCAAACAATGGAGGGCATACCATCACCGTCCGAAGAATAAGAAATTCATAATGATTGACCTTACCTTCTCCTAGCCAGCTATGCTCGATATTACACTCCTAACAATGCCTCAGGGAGACCGCAGTGAATACACATAGAAGGCCTTGCAACATAACAATCCTGAAATAACCCACCCTAACATTTCCATGAGCTAACTATAAAAATAAAACATACAGTTTCGTGGCCTCTACTCAGAACAGCTATATTTTTCACCATGCTATGTGTATGAAAAATCTTAAGCGCATAGAAAAATATCATAAATAAGAGGACCAATACACGATGTAATTAGGATCTAAAATGTAAACGCACCCAATAAAGCAACTGATTTGGAAAGAAACATTAACATTGTTATTATTATTATCATCTCATTAGAATATACACTTATACAGCTTCTACACGACCGCAATTCTAAATTAAACAAATCTGTATTAAGGTTGATCATCTGTCGCCTGTACAAATAGTTCCAGTGTGACTTTTTCTTGTTTTGATTCCCTTCGGATACGAGAATCCCCAGCAGGGGCTTTTCTATCCGACGTCACAGCCCAACACTAGGGGTTAAGGTAAGCAAATACTAGTCCGATAAAACAAATAGTTAGGCCTGCGTTACAGAGTTAAGAGAAGCGGATGAATTTTGGTTTTGCTCTTCTCTCTGATAGAGGGAAACTGAGAGAAAGAAAGAGATAGTATAGCTACTTCAGCTATTAGTATCGGTGGATTTTGCCACAAAATTTTGGCCTTTGCATCTACGTAATGAGATGATTTAGGAAGCGGCCAGTGGCACCTTCACTCATACTAGATAAGTCAACGGACCACTCGGACGCTGCTGTGCCTGAGACACTGAGAAGTTGAAGATTTTGAACTTGAAGACTTGAAGTTGAACTTGAGAAGTTGCCACTAGATGCTATATAAATAATCTAGTACATGTATAAAAGGCCTATATTATAATATTTCTGTAAGAAAAAGATTAAGGGTCTCGCTTATAAAAACAGATTTCTCTAAAACACTCCTCACAGTCAGTTTAAGTAATCTGTGCATACGTCTTTCCCTCTAACACAGGCTATTTAACCTGCCTCTGAGGAGTACTTTACATAAGAAATTACATGTACAAAGGCGAGCTTATCTCTGTAAGAGATTTCTTCCAGCAAACCTTAGGGTATAGGAGAAGCAGTAGACAAAAGGGTCTATAAAAGAGACCGTAATATTCTCGATGTTTTTTTTACATACTTTTTTCATACAAATTGACCGCGTCAAGATTCAAGATTCAATGAAAAATTTAGAGGAGACATCGGGACAAATGTCTGAATGTTATTTGCTTACTCAAGTATTAACTTACTACTGCTTCTGCCCACGACTTGGTTTACGTGGACTTTAAAGTTGAATCCAGAGACTAAATAAAACAATAGTATGCATAGTCATTGATACATGCCAGGATTTGAACCTACGATCACTAGAATAAAAATATAATTTATATTAATCCAGACAAAAAAATATTTGAGTGCCAAATATCATCCAAATCCGTTCCACCGTTTTTGCCTGATAGAACAACAAACATACAAACTTTCACATCTTGCTACTTTTATAAATGAGAAAGTTTAGACGGATATTTGTGACTCAATCATGCCATAACAGTTGAACAAACCTTGCACAGAGATAGATTATAGTCTGAATTTGCACCTAAACTACTTTTTATCCTACATTGCATTAAATACACATTGGAATTTCCACGCAAACGAAGTCACGGACAACAGCTAGTTTATAATATAAATAGATACTGAAAATGAAAATGGTTTAACTATCGCAAAAAAATACGTGAATGTTTTGATTTATTGACTTAAAATTAATTACTTACCTTAAAATGAAGTTATTTAATTTACACTAAGCGATAAAAAGCATATCCTCCGCTTAGTCTGTGGCAAAGTGCTGCGTTTGCGAGCATCAGCGGAGCGCCGATTTTCAGCACATCCTTCATTTGCTAGCAGTTTACACATATAGCTTTTTTATAAATAAATAACATAACATAACATAAACTCACGCCTGTATCTCAGAGGGGTAGGCAGAGACCAGGGACTGCCAAAACTAACTGCCACACAAAAAGAAATCACTTGTCCTGGTCCCAAAATAGGGTACCCTGTGCTATGATAACCAGGCAAGGACATCACTAACACGGAAATACACCCAGACTGAGGCAATTTATATAAATGTACGGTGGCCCCCATTGGGAATCAAACCCACCGCCTCCGGCATGGTAATCAAACGTGATACCGCTGGATCAACGAGGCAGTCTAGACATGCATCTAGCTAATATAAAAAATACTTTTACAGATTAAAAAAAGTGGCAATATTAGTAGGATTCTTTTTCGACGTGACCAACCCGCGAGGGCTCAGGGCGTGGAGTCACACAGATGGGACGTGGGGCGAGGGCGCGGTAAGATGTATAGAGTCACAGGTCACAGACCAAGAGCGACCGCCGGGCAAGGACTGTGGTCTACTGGTCTGTGACTCTATACGTCTTACCGTGCCCACGTCCTACGTCCCATCTGTGTGTCTCGCGCCTAAGAAAAGGAGTGGTTCAACAACATTACTTCGCACCGGCTTTGTATTACGCGATATTTTTTTCATGAGATGTGTGCTTAGGACTCTTGGGCCGAGACGATAAACTTGCGATTTACTGTTATTAGAGGGATTCTCGGTTGTAAATTGGTGCCGCCGGTGTAGTGTTTTGCAATGATGCCGTTTGTGAATAGGGAATGTCCGCTGTTGTTTGTCTGTTTGCAGGTAGAGACGATCTGTAGGTCTCACCTGACTGGCGTAGACTTAGATTGTTTGAATGAATGAATGAATAAATGAATGATTTATTGCTGCAAACAAACATGCTTACATAAAAGTAATAGTAATTATAGAACAAGGAGGTGTGCATGTGATAATGATACTATTATTGAAATTGAATGAATAAATGAATGATTTATTGCTGCAAACAAACACGCTTACATAAAAGTAATAGTAATTATAGAACAAGGAGGTGTGTGTGTGATAATGATACTATTATTGAAAAACATTTATTTATCACACATAACGGTTTGAAAACATATACAAAATATATCAAAAATAGAAATAGAAATGTGATAAAAAAGGCATTTTAATTGATTAAAAAAAAGAGAACACTGTAATTGCAACAAAACTTTGAATAAAAAATCGATAACGTAATATTTAGGTACATTGGTAGGCATTATGGATATTAGATACAATTGTATTGTTGTATGTTTCAATTAAATACGCGATAATAGATACATGCCAGCGCGGATAATAAAGTTACCGTCGTTAACCTAACTGGAACCTCAAAACGGTTTAAACACAATTAGTTTAAAAACATTCAAAAAAATTTAAGGATCTTCAGAATATACCTACATAGACGATTTTTTGCTAAAAATAAAATTTTCTTTCTCTTTTAACTTTGTATCTATAAGACGTACATAATAAATATGTAGACAAAGAATTTTTGTATATTTCTTAACTTTCTACTGCTCATAGACATTTTTCTCATAAAGTCAACTGTTGAAGTCTTATGTACAAAATAACAAATTTTGGCACCTTCAATTCAAGATGGCGGCTAACGCTGTGACCCTTCCAGGTCTAAAACTTACATTTTTCATTAATAGCCTATACTTAAGCAATACAATACGCATACTGCGATCGCCAACGGTTATGAAAACCATGAGGAGGCCTATGTCCTGCAGTGGGCGTCAAGGGGCTGATGATGATGATGATGATGATGATGATGAAGCAATACAAATTAAAATATTTTTTACACCATCCTTTGTAGAGCAAAAATACCTGCATACCGAGCTACATTTCTTCTAATTAAGAATATTATAGAAATTCGGATATAAATATAGTTTTTGTCAATTTAGGAGAATATTTTTAGTCTTTTTAGTTGCTTTGTCTTCGTTTTAAAAATTTTAGTTAACAATTAACAATCCGTTAACATGCGTTGAGTTTCTAGAACGTGAATCATTGCTGCTAATCTACTGTTAACTGCCTGTAAAGAACAAAAAAAAAACAATTGATGAAAACATCAAGCTCCGCGGCGGGCATCCGTGGGAGTCCCCCGCAGTAGTTGCCGCCGCCCACCAATTTATTGAGATTCGATGTTTAGTACTTTTTTTATACAGCCTATATACAATTACATGACACATACACGTATGGGCTCAATTACCACTTAGTACTAGTTAGTAATAATTTGTATTAAACTGTAACAATGAAAGACACTTGCTTCTGACACAGGTTGTCTGAGTTCATGAACAAGAGCTCATTATTACTATTTCAATTCTGCCTTACCTACCTCAAAGAAGTACTATCCGAACATACGAGTGATGTTACGCTATTTGTAGCCAACACCAGTTGGATTGCTATTATTTATTTACAAGAACCAGCGCGCTGACAGACAGAGTGGGTTAATTGTACGAACTAGTGTGATTTAGTTTATATATGCACCTGCTTTTAGTGATAACACCGCCAATTGTACACGGCAAAACTTGGTGATGTGTGAGGCTTTTAATGTAATTTTTCTGGTGTATACAATAAAGAGTTTTAACCTAAGCCCTAGCATACTAGCAATTTGCTAGGAATTTGAAAGCGATGCAATTACGCAGCGATTCCGAGGCGAGCACGCTGCGATGGCCCCGCGACGATTGTGCTCGCGGCGTGTGATCCACGTTTTGGACACTCGGTAGCAAAATGGATTGATTTGACGAGGAAAAACTACTGCTGGCTTTGTTACTTCGAAGATGCAGGAAACAAAAGCAGACACAAGTTAACGACGAATCTAAGAGGATTCATTATCAAGTAATCGACTGGAAGAGAGCGACTATTATGTACGTATCACGTATAACAGGACGATTTCGAATTTTAGTCATAAAAAACTTTGTATCCATTGAACCTCGATTGAACGGCTACGCTTACATTACATTACATTAATTTACGCTTACACACGTATCTTTAATATCACTTAAGTGGGGCGGGGCAGACAGTCGAACGCGATTGTAAAAAATCGTCGTCGGCGTCAAGGGTGGTAATCGCGGCGATAACGCCGCGACGGTGCAACGTCATCGCAGCGTCGTCGCGGCGTGCTTGCCATGCAATAGATGCGCAATTGTGGCGAGCTCGCTGCGCAATCGCATCGGTTTGAAATCGTTCGCAAATCGCTAGTGTGATAGGGCTGTAACATTGCAGGCGTATATGAATAGTATGTAAGTTGATATTTTTTGTAATGTTTTGTTGTTTTACTCTATATATCACTTAATTAGGTACCATATTAATTTTTTTCATTTAAATAAATCCCATGACATAATTTTGAATGCTTACGAATATTTAAGACATATTGTTGATAAAACTTTTTATTAAGAAACGTTTTCACTATTATTAGTATTTTGTATGCAACTTTTCATTAAACTTAAGTACCAAAAACTAAGCATAGGAAAATAAAACAATACTTAAAATGTTGGTAATTTTAATGCAACCTAAATTACACACTGACTATTCATACTGTACAAAGTATTGAACGACTTAAGGACTTCTCGTACTTCCTCAGTTTGATCTTCCTGTTGACTTAACAAATGTGTCATCAAACAACGCCCAGAGAACATCAAAAGTTAGCACTTAAGGTCATGGCACATTATACCGACACCACCACGACACAGCTGCAGCACAGCCACGCCTCGTATTCAGGCTACCGCTAGCCGTCAGCACGCTAACCACGCATCGCCAGCGAGGTGCAAGTTTGCTGATTGAGCACGCCTAGGACTGAGACTAGCTGGCGGCTCGGAGTCGGCTCGGCGCGCTGGAAGCAGGCGGTCCGCTCGCTTGAAGAGCGATGGTAGCGGCCGTCGACTTTTTTGCTATACGACGATAGATAGATAGAGATAGAGAACACTTTATTTAACATAAAACACCTACCATGTGCGAGTCGGACTCGCGCACGAAGGGTTCCGTACCTTTATCTACACAACATTAGACACAAAGATCGAGAAAACACGGCAAAAGATCACGTTTGTTGTATGGGAGCCCCCCTTAAATATTTATTTTATTCTGTATTTAGTATTTTTTTTGTTATAGTGGCAACAGAAATACATCATCTGTGAAAATTGCAACTGCCTAGCTATCACGGTTCATGCCTGGTAACAGACAGACAGATAGACAGACAGACGGACAGCGAAGTCTTAGTAATAAAGCCCCGTTTGGCACCCTTTTGGTACGGAACCCTAAAAAGGAAATTGTACAGATATTTAATATAGTAAAGCCGACAGCTGGCAGTCACTTAGTTAACAATACTAACTACGACACATAATTTAATGCTCAAATATGAATGAAAATTTCATTGCTGGGCTGGAGCCGTGCCGCGGCGATGACGCTATAATGTGTTACGACCTTTAGCGTGTAGACACAAAGCGACTGCCTACCCTCTCACGTCAGCGCAACTGTTTATAGCGTGTGGACAACACAATTAACATTCATTGCGCTCACTGAACGACTAAACAGACCGCTATCCGTCTAATACTGGAAATGAAGCATCCAATGGCGGTTTGATCGGCAAAGGGAATGAATGTACAAATGTTGGTTGCTGGCTATTGTAGCAAGCTAAAGCCTGTGTGATAGAAGCTAGAATACAAATATTTTTATTAGCAATGCTTACAATAACACTGTCGTTAGAAACACATTCACTACCGATTGCTAAAAAATTACATACCTCTTCGAGACTAACTTTTGATGTTGTCTGTGCTCGGCTCAATAGCCAACGAAAACAAAAATGGAGAACGTAATTTGTACAGAGTTACCTCAAATATGTGCAATTCCCAAAATATTCCAATATCAATTTGTATTTTAAAAACCCAGAGCTTTTTTCCGAATTGTATTTTTCAGGCTTTACATATTTTTATTAAATTCGAGCTTTGGCCAGTGAAAACTTTCGCATGCAGTATAAACTGATTAACTGACGAGCGGGAACTACATTGCCGGCTTCACGGAATAAGATGTATCCTTTTAAGTTGTTATATTTTTGAGAAATCTGAAGAGACAGACGAACATATAAGTGTATACTTGGTAAACTTCTCAATTCAGAAACCACGGTGTCTGCAATGTAAGGCGGGCCTAACACTCACGGGTTGCGAATACAAATGAGACGAAGCTGGTAATCAGGATAATCTTGTTAATCAGCCCCATTGGCGGCGCCTCGTAACGCGGAGTCACGTAGCACCTTGAGAAGGGACATGGCAGAAAAACGCGGCGGAAACCCGCCGCGCAAACGCTGCTATTTTTAATTAACCTCGTATTTTGTACAATTACAATGTGTTAACTTTAACGTTATCTCGCTAACAATGAAGGACAATATCGTGATAAAACCTGAATGTCGAAAGTGTTCACATTTGTCATACTTCTTGAAATTATCGAACCGGGGTGGGTACGCTTGGCGATTAAGCCCACTCTCTCTCTCTCTCTCTCTCTCTCTGAGAAATCTTGTGCCCTATTATAGTGGGACGTATGTAGGCTAAATTATTATATTATAATTATTTTACCACTCTATTAATTTACTGTTAACAGCAGTCAGTTGATTTTCTTTTGTATGCACTTTTTGTGACTTTAAAATTAAGCCCAAACTCCATAGAATACGTAACGTATTGCGCACACTGCATAAAATTAAGTACCTACGTAATAAAATAAAATTAAAATGTTATTATTTCGTCTCGCCTGATGACGGCATCACATTGATTGATGCCGTTAATTACATACATTTAATAAACGCTATGCCAGCGCATTTCAGCCCTCACAAATCTGGACATGAACTTTCAAAGCAGACTTTTAAAACGCGCTTCCAAACACCGCAGTGCGTCGACCCTCTCGGAAGAAAGTTTTCCCCGGCCTCGTGAGCGGCGGCTCCGCAGAGTTATTAAGCGATGCAACATTACGCTACATGCTAATTAGCGTTCACTACAAGCGAATTTACTACGTGCCACGAGGCGAAAGCGGAACGGTCGAAGTCAAAGGGTCCGCTCAAAAGTGGTCGTGGGAGGCCTTTTTATTAAAAAAAATTACTGAATTATAATTTTAATGTTTTTTGTTTCTTCTTATTCATACGTATTCAAATCGATAGGGATGACTAAAACTGGTGTATTATTGTGTGGATGTCGTAGAAGGCGACTAAGGAAATCAATTACCAGGAGACTTGCAGCAGCGTCTTCCTGAGATTCCAACCGCATAGGTACTGCAATCCCCAACCCGCTTGCCAAGCGTGGCGATTATGGCAAAACCCCTCATGGTTATGAAAACCACGAAGGAGGCCTATGTCCTGCAGTGGGCGTCGAATGGCTGATGATGATGGTAATGGAAGTCTAAAAGGGAGGCCTTTGCCCAGCAGTGAAACACAGTCATGGCTACTTAATAAAAAAATATTGTGTCAGTAACAGATGTAATGCTCTGTAACTCTTTCTCTTTAAAAAGAAAGAATAGTTGGAGCTACACCTCTGTCCTGTTACTACCCAAAAACACAGAGTTGATATCGCAGCTACTTAGTTAACGCTTGAAGCAGTGGCTTATGCTGAAAAGTTGAGGACGTGTGAACGCGGCCTGAATTTTATGACCGGTAGTGTGGATTGCTGATGTTTAGGATAACGTTTAAGTCTGTGGTGTAATTGGGGACATGATAATAAAATACAGAAAACAAATTCATAAAAATCGGTGAAGCCGTTTCGGAGGAGTTAGAGACGAGATTGTTATCTTATATAAAAATCTCGTCTCTAGGCGAGGCGAGCATCCGACACATTCCCTCATCAAAGCCCAGCCCAAGCCGTTGGACTTAGAAAGCTGAAATTGGAGGGAGAGAGGAGGAGAAAAGGAGACAAGAGATGAGAACGGATTTAAAAAAAAATCTATTCCTGAAGAGGTGAAAGATGTCCAAATTTGTATGCGGTGAGATTTATACAAAAATTGACATGAATGTACGTTTACATAACTGATAGTGAGACGCGAATTTTACGGTTTTTAATCCCTAAGAGGGTGAAAAGGGTTGCCAAGGTTTGTATGGGGAGTGAATCTTTTGTGGTTGGATTTTCTCAAAAGGTAGAACAAATTTATTGGAATAAAATTTACGAAACACTCTATTATCAATTTATAATAAAAAAAACCTTTAAGAGGGTGAAAAGGGGTGCCAAATTTTGCACAGGAAGAAAAATATTTGCCGTCGCATTTTCTCAAACTTAGAAAAAATGTACTTCAATAAAATTTACGAAACAATTATTTCTCATTTTATTATAATTCAACCCTAAAGAGGGTGAAAAGGGATGTCAAAATTTGTATGGAATTTTTTTGTGGTCGAACTTAATTATAACAATACAAATTTACTTCAACACGTATTTCATAGTTTTTAAAAGTTCAACCCTTATGTAGGTGTGATAGAAATATGAAAGAAAACATTCTGTGGTTTCATTTTAGGTCACTATCCTCTTCTATATCACCCAAGATGGTAACCTAAGGATTCAGACAGCAGGAATTGATCTTATGGGACACAGATTTTCGAACGGCAAGGTATACGTTGCCTGCTCTAGAGTGAGACTGGGTGCGTATCCCGGCATATACCAATAACTTTGTTTTCTAAGTTACGTACATTTGTGAAGTTGTAATAGCAATATCACTCGCTAACTGTGAAGGAAAACATCCTGAGGAAACCTGAGTGTCTGAGGTGTTCACATACCTCAGCGCCTGAAATTACCAATCCGCGGTGGGTACGCGTGGTAATTAAGCCCATACTGTCTCTCTGAGAGAAAACCTATGCCCTGAAGTTAGACGTATATAGGCTACATAAAAAAAAATGCCAATTTTTATTAAGGCCTACCTAGTATGGATTTTTATTGGTTTTGGACTTTAATTTAAATTTAAAGTGGTGAAGTAATTAAAGTATCGTTATTTCTAAAGGTAAATTTAGAAGTAGAACGCAATTTTTGTCACAGGTTGACCAAACAATTGTAGTAAATCATACCGTATAATCTGGTTGTTTCATTGGCTGATTCCGAAAGTGACTACCATCGGTGAAGTGATGAGATAGTCAAAGTACAGCCCACAATTTAGCAGAAATATGAAACATTTTGGCAATGCAAATTATCTGTTTTGAATCTCCCTTGCCAAATTTGCTATGAGTTACCAACTGCGGCATGGAACAGCTGACGTTTATTAGTAGGTATACTTACACCCTGAATTCATCCTTCTGCAGAGTACAGGACTTTCCTCAGAGAGAGATTTACGGCTTAATCGGCAATTCGTAGTGAAAAAATCTGTATGAAAATAGACAGAAAATGCCTTGAATATTGTACGAGTAGATGGAACATTTTACTGAAAGAAGACCTTATTTTAATTTAAAAAAGAAATTAAACTATATTCATAGATTTTTAAAGAATTACGTGGTTGAACCGGGAATCGAACCCGCTACACGAGAAAAAAAAATAACCCTGTAGCTTTATCATACCGATTGAAAGGCTTCATAATAAGGATTATTTTTTGCTAAATAATATAGTGGCTGAAATGAATTTCAATTTTGTTTGCATACTATGCCTGTAATCAGCCTCTTTGTGTGTTGTGGCAATTTAATAAATGATTTACCTGTCTATCTATCTAAATAAAAGGAATACCATGAATTTTAACATTTTTAATTAAAAATTAATCAATTTATGCTCAAAATTAGTCCCATTCTGTTGCTGTTGGGCACTTTCCCTCCATGTGGCATAGCCGTGGGACGCCCTGTATATTTACAGGAAAACAACTGCATTTAAATGTACCTTCTACCTGTCTACTTTAACCACAGGGTAAATAAGGTACTACTAAAACATACTAACTACAACGAGCAGATAAAATAATTAATAGCAAGGACATTAAGCTGAAAATCCCACGTAATGAATGAGTGTCGGGCCAAGTTTCTTGAGCGCTTTGCAGGCCACCTGAACCTGGGCATTTGGTACTGCCCCTGCCTTGAAATAGAAAGGGTAAAAGGACCACTTATGGGTCAAAAGCACGTTACACTGTTATTAAGTCTGGTGTGCCGTCTCGCACGCACATTTTTTTGTGATTGTTAAAAAAGCATTTCATTTTAGATATAATTGGTGTGGCCTGCGGCTTTGCTGGATAATCAAATTATGAACATTTAAAACACATTTTTGTTTTCTTATACGTAATCTTCGATAAACAAAAGAACTAATTTTAGAATCGAATTTTCTCAATCAAAATCTAGGCAAAGCATAACGAAAATATGATGACTTAAATGTCCATGATTTCTTTAAGTAGGAAAGCCTCAGAACAATTAATATATCTAAAGTTTACTAATTTTTTGACAATATATAAAAATGTTAGAATATGGGAGCGAGACAAGCATGACGTTACAGCTTACCCATGATAGATAGAGAATACTTTATTGCACAGCCAGAGAAGAATTACAAAACTCGTGAAGATTGAGACGAATTATGATGTAACGATGACAAAGTTCTCCAAAGTTAGGATTCGTCTAAACTGAAGTGCAAGCCTCAATTGTGTTTACAAATTGAAGCGCTTGAAATTGCCAATCCGCGGCGGGCACTTGTGGTGATTAAGCCCATACTCCCTCTCTGAGAGAGAAGGCATGTGCCTTGCAGAGGCACGTATTAAGGCTACACCGAGTTTTTACGTTCACTGCAAAGTATATGTGTCACACAAATTGAGCATGTAGAGGTCATGTAATGATTAAATCTGTGCGTACAAATACGTTTACATGCGGCACGCTGCATGCATTCCGCCTGCAAACCGACGGCATGCGTGCAGCACTAAATTAATGTTGTCGATGCGAAAGAGGTATGTCAGGATCGTGGCAAGTGGCAGACCTTTTCTACCATATTTGACATGAGCTTTTCTGCTATATTTGACAATTTGTAGTAGGAATAAAATTCGCTGATAAAGGCCTGTAACTAAATAAATAGATAATCGATGTATCTAAATGTGAAGGAAATCCTTCTGAGAATACCTGAGTTTCTGTGAAGTGAATCTTAGCTCTTGAAATCATCGATCTGCTTATGTATCCATAGTGATGGTGAATAAGCTCATATTTTCTTGTGATTGAAGGTCAGTGCCCTACAATGGGACGTACATAGGCTGATTAGTTTTATGCTTCAGACCGAATAAACTTAATCAGAGAAGGTATTACACATTATTCATTATTGGACTTATTTTCTTTAGCCGTGAAACCAAACTTCTGTACGTACCATATTTTAACGTAGCTTCGTAAGTATTGCTCAAACATAACTTGGACAGGGTAAGGCGATTTTATGCTTAGATTCTTAGCCGTGTCTTTTGAGAGTTATTTTGCGCATCTGGAATCAGAAGAAGTTTTTCAAAAGTGTAATTTTATGGTTCTGAAAGTTGTAAAGTTGTAATAGGTACTGTTAAAGTAGCAGAAACCTGAGTGTTAGTCTCACGTATACTAACACCTAGTTACTAGAACTTGTCTTTTCAAAATAAAGAAAAGTATGCGTGCTACCGCTGAGAGACTACCTAATCGGGGCGTAAATACATAAATATACATAAACTCACGCCTGTATCCCAGAGGGGTAGGCAGAGACCAGAAACTGCCACTAGCCACGATCCTGACTACAGAACAGAGTAGATAGATCACTTTCGCTTCCTCAACAGTCAAAGATGTCTTGGTATAAATCCGGAAATACCACCGATTTGATTTAATAAAACGACGTTTAGAAATTACGTTAAGCGAACTTTATCTAAAAAGACTTAAGTATTATAAGGTCAATGAGTATTTAGAAGACGATAGTGAATGAATTTAACTTATCAGGAACTTACAGTCTTCTTATTTATAAACGTTGATTCCACTAAAATACTCCTAAAACAGAGTTAGGGCGGGTTTGTGGCAGGATTTCCTCTATATAACCAGCTTTAAGTGCGTCTTAAGTGTGTTTCAGTCGAGTCGACTTTTTATAAATAAGACTGTTAGTGTGCAGGTTAAAAATTCTGTTAATTAAACACCTTTGTCTCTAGAAATTATTGATGTGCTGTAAAGATTTATCTACCAATCTATGTCACTCCCCCGTTGGTATATCGGTCAACGCGCTTAACTACCAAAACAGAAGTCATGGGTTCGATTCTCACTCGATTTGTACAAATGGCCCCAGTGAGGGTGTATTTCCATGCTTGAAGTGTCCTCGTCTGGTTACCATCACACAGTGACTCTTAGTTTGGGTCTATGTCAAGTGATTTTCTTGTGTGGAAGTTATTATAATTACGATATTTCAATTCCGAAATAATCAAACCCAGGAAGCAAGCAACATACCTATGCGCTTCTCTCTAATGCGCCTAATGATGGTTTACTAACAGGCGTGATTGCTCACAATATCACGGCGCCGTATGTCATCAAGGCACTACCTTCTAAATACCAGCGAATGCAATTAGATAGCAGGAATATTAGGGCGCGTTGATATTGTCTGAAATACACAATGACAAAATAATTAATTATTAGTTTCTTATTGAGCTTCTGTATACCTACATACAGATAAGGATAAGATAAAGATAAAATTTATTCATGAAATCGTAGGTATAAAGTGTACATAAGAATTAAATTTAACATATGTAAGAGTAAAAATGTTGCCTACACTAGGAAAAAATCTGCATTTTAGGGTGTATATGTAAGACATAACTTCGTATTTATTTAGTACGTAGGTAATTAATGGGGAGCCAAAAGAGACAATTCCCTACAGGTTTTTTGGTTTTTAGTGTCCTCTAAATATATTGGTGAAGTTTAATCGCAATCCGACAAGTTGTTAATATTGCCGTCAACTTAAATGAAACTACGTTTGCATGGAATTTTGATGAATGCACGTATATGATGGGCCCAGATTATGTTAACGCTTTACCTCTAAAGTAGAATGATCATAATTGAATGAATTAATTGATTTCATTGATTATTTTATTGCCTCGTTGGTCTAGCGGTACGTCTGATTGCCGTGGTCCGACTTCCACTGGGGGCCGCCCTACATTTACTTTTGTACAAATGGCCTCAGTCTGGGTGTATGTTCATGTTTGCGATGTCCTTGCCTAGTTATCTTAGCACAGGGTATCCTAGTTTGGGACCAGGACAAGTGATTGTGTTGTGTGGAAGTTATTTATTTATTTAATCGTCTCCTCGAGTCTCGTATATGTATCAAAAAAGGCGTTAAAACATGTCACGAGACCTGACCGTGAATCTGTCTAAGTACCATAATGCTCCGACAGAAGCGAAGACCTATATTCAAAACACAGAAATGTTATCCTACTCTCGAGGAATAAGCTAACTTACCTATTTAGTCTAAAACAAAGAGATTACTGAATGCAAATGTAGCGAAATATAAACATATATAAACTCAAACTTAAGTGCCAGAAGAATAGACAAAGAACAGGGTTTGACACAACAAACCAAATGTTAATTATGATTTCCGAGAATCCAAGCTTATGACCAGGGCCTCGATTCTGTTAGTGCATTGTAGTATAATGACAGGTACACTGTCGGGTCAAGTGATGTGTTTTTTCATACCATTGACGCCTAGAAGGTTTGATACGTGTGCCCGCGTAGACCTAAAGCAGCCATGAAATGAAAACCGCCATGTTCATGCAGTTGTCATGTTACTACAATGCATTAACAGAATCTAGGCCCAGGACAAGTGTTTGCGTTGTGTGGAAGTTAATCAAATTTATTCAATAATTTTTTTTTTCAAAATAGTACACAAACTGCCATTTAATTAACATTACAAGTTCAAGTTAAACTAGGTGTCGAGAAAAAATTGACAAAAAAACTCCAATTACTGTTATTTTACAGTTGTTACAATCCGTTTTTATTGTTATTTTATTATTTGTACATACAGTATGGACTTAGAAGTCCATATATAATGGTTTCTGTCTGTGAATTCTCGTCTTCAATCACACGTCAGGAAGTATTCAGCAATTGAGCACTGTGTCAAATAAATTTGAGACTGCCATGGCACGCTCCCATGCCTCACCAGTGTGCAATGGTCCTTCCAACAGTAATGTCAAGAGGTAGAGAATATTAACACTATAAATTATCTGAGTCTACAGTTTAATATCAGGCAATTAATTGTCTCGAACTGGATTGGACTGGACACAGGTCAGGGGCGAAGCTGACCGATGAGTTATGGGGCGCCTTGCGCCGGTCATCGGCTCGTAGATTTGGCTTTTATTGCTTCTGTGATTGTTTTCGGAGTTACGGGTAATGCAGGTATACTGCTGATTCAATTGCTCTGGATGTAAACTAGCTGTTAATAAAAAGTGTTATAGCGGGAAAAATGTCCTGAGGGCTTATTCTGTTAAGACAAAAGACCCGTGGAAAACTACTGACTTTGACAGATGTTTTAATACATTAACACTTCAAAGAAACAAAAACAGCAGTAGAATAAAAACATTTGTCAAAGATAATATCTTGACAATGGTGTCACGCACTTCTGCATTATTAGTATTTGGCCATCAGAACGGAAAGATGAGGAAATGTTCAAAGTTTACAGAAAGTGGTTCTTACGTACAAAATATATATCTTAACATACATGTGAAGTTACATATAAAGGTGTAAGTAGAATCTATTTATGTCTAACTTGAGGTACATAGTGTTGATGCTTAAAATAATTTTAAAGCATAATTAAAAGAAGTCCATCCCTCTTTCAAATTAGAGCTGCTTCAGGCAGCACAGACTGAGGCTGGAAAAACAGAAATAGAAAAGTTTTCTCTTCTTCTCAATAAAAGCAGAACAAATCAAAGGCCCGGAGGGGCTATTACAGACATTTGCTTAGTTTAAAAAAAAACAGGAAAAGTGCGAGGTTTCGTACCATTATCTTTAAGTAAAACATTAGAATATTTCAAGCGTCTACCGGTTGCCGTTATTAATATCGAGCAAAAAACCACAAAAAGTCACGTTTGTTGTATCGGAGCTCCACTTAAATATTTATTTTATTCTGCTTTTAGTATTTGTTTCTATAGCGGCAACAAAAATACATCATCTGTGAAAATTTCAACTGTCTAGCTATCACGCTTCATGAGCTTCAGCCTAATGACAGACAGACAGTGTAGTCTTAGTAATAGGGTCCCGTTGGGTACGGAACCCTAAAAACCGACTAAGTGTTAGATGGGCCACGTGCGTGTAGGGTTCCGTGGAAGGTTTTTTTTCCCTACTTTACAGAACGAACAACTTCATCAAAGGAATTTTAAATGGAATTTGTACAAAGTTTACTTTTGTAAGTTGGTCATCTATTGCTCATTAACTTGTAAAGCCTTCACAGCCGTTAGTTTTTCTTTTAAGTTAATTATATGTGCTACTCCTCTGACTTTTTTCTCATTTCTACAATCAACTTTCAATGCTTTGAACAACATCCACAAATATATATATATATATATAAAATAAAAGCATTTCTATAAATATCACTAAGGTATAATATATTACATATATCTACTCTCAATATATATTTATTAGTTTTGTAAAACGTTTTTATCTCTGCCAGAACATTTGATTAAAAATTGCTTCGAATCAAATTAAACCGAAAGGGGGCCTCGACCACGGGTGCTTCGACCACTGGAGGGCCTAAGCCACGGACCCTTTTGAAATCGGTTATTTTTATTCAAGAAAAATTGTTACTGTAATTGATATGTGTAGGACCAACAAGTGAAACGTGACGCTGCTGTATTCATACTGATAGTTACTGTTACTGTAACCGTTTCTATTGTTATTGTTCTCATCACTACTGGGCGTCTGCCCAGTTACAGTTATTATACTTGTATATCCTATAGCATCCGTGGTAATTCCGCCGCTAGATACAACAGTTTCGTTCCGGCTCCGAAAAGGTATACAGAAGACACAGCCGAGTGCACTAGAACAAGTAATTAGGAGCCGAGTCTCAAGGAAAAAGATCTATTCTCATTATCCCCCGGGACAATGTTGTCTAGCATCTTCACCGGCTAGGCTTGACGGGAACAGCTGAGGCACTGAGTAAAAACCTAGGTCTACACAACATAGTTACTTGTCCTGGTCCCAAACTGGGATATGGAGCTATGGAGACCAGGGATGTACATAACAACATAGAAAAACACCCAGACTGAGTCCATTTGTAAGTACGGTGGCCTCCAGTGGGAATTGAACCCACGACCTCTGTTTTGGTATTTAACGGTCTTCTAACTATTGATATTGTCCGTGTAGCGTCGGATTAGTTCGCATTACTGATTTGACTGTCTCGTCGGTTTAGCAGTTAACACCCTGGAGTACCAAAACAGAGGGCGTGGCTTCGATTCGTACTGGAGGCCGCCGTACTTACAAATGGTCGCAGTCTGGATCATCATCATCACCATCAGCCATTTGACGCCCACTGCAGGACATAGGCCTCCTTCGTGGATTTTATAACCACGAGGGGCAGTCCGGATATTTTCCCATATTTGTGATGTACAACCTGGTTTCTATAGCGCAGGGTATCCTAGTTTGGGACCAAGACAAGTGATTGTGTTGTGTAGAAATTATTAGCAGGACAAAGCTGTTACTAATAAAAAAAAAATAACTAGAACCCAACTACAAACGTACCTAAGTTTGTAATTCAAATCTTCTTGTTAACAATTCATAATTTATTAATTTAAATAAATTATCAATTAATCGATTTTTTATTTAGTTCCGATTCTTGCGCTTTTTTTTATTATAGGTCAACGAGAAACGCCCTAAAGATTTCGATAGCGATTTGTGTGAAAAATATGACACATTAAAAATGGGTGCCTATACAAAATACGTATAAACACCTCCAGGTGTTTATTTCGTAGCGTAGAAGGCTATCATAAGCAGCCTATATACGTCCCACTGTAGGGCACAGACCTTCTCTCAGGGAGAGAGTATGGGCTTAACCACCACGCGTGCCCACCGCGGATTGGCGATTTCAAGCGCTGAGGTATGTGTATAGCTCAGAAACCCAGGTTTCCTCACGATGTTTTCCTTCAGTATTGCTACTATACTTTCACAAATGTACATAACTTAGAAAGAACATGCCCGCACTGGGGATCGAACCTGGGTCTCCCGCTTCTGAGTCCAATCTTCTACCCACTAGGCTACCACCGCTTATTAGACGGCTATCATGTGACTCTAAAATAAAGAATAACTGAGCTGTTATTGCCAATCTTAGGCCGCAGTTTGTCGTTGAGAAAAATAAGGAGGTGGGATGCGCAGTCGGCCATTCATATTCATAATGCCCGGGGAAATAATTAGTTTTCATTATTGCGACCCTCGGGCCAGCCACAAAGTGGGATGAATTCTGTAAAATTGCCACCGAGTTGCCTATCTTTGCTCAATTAAGTAGAAGGAAGTGCTTAGCCTCGTCGGTCTAGCGGTATCACGTCTGATTACGAGAGGTCGTGGGTTTGATCCCCACAGGAGACCCTATACATATGTGCAAATGGCCCCAGTTTGGGTATATTTTCATTTTTGTAATGTCTTTGCCTGGTTACCATAGCAGTCTTAGTTTGGGATCAGGACAAGTGATTGTGCTGTGCGGAATTTTCTAATGATATTATCATTACTTGTGAAGAGAAAAAATATTATTAGCAGTCCAGCAGTCGATTATGAAACACCATAAATTTTTATGTGACTTTGAAGCTACTCCCATTTATATTGAGTTAAAGCCTCACTTTTCACTTCCCAAAAACAAAAAAGTCGTATGATAGATGTTCAACTCTAATTGACGTATTTCAGGAATTGCCCCAATATTTTAATTAACCCTGTATAAAAAGTCGTATTATCTCTTACAAAAAATGCACCATTTCTCAATCACGTCGATTGTAATTTACGTGTACAAACTATTTTACTGCGATATTTTATTTTAATTGTGTACTTTTATATTTTTAAATAATATAATATTTTGGTTTTACGGTTTTTCTGTTTTGAAAGAGCACTATAAGTAATGTTAAGCATTACCGATCAAATGTGAATAATGGAATGGATACTTTTCTGTGTAGGATATTTATTTACCAGTGGCTGCGACATTGATAAACTGCAAAAAGCGCGAATTCAATAAAATTATGTAAATTCTGATATTCCGAAAAACAACTATCTGAGAGAAAAGTCATTGATCAAAAGTTGTTTTAAAACACAGATTATTATTGACGTGCTTACGTAATTACACATTTTAAGAGTAACTCAGTGTACATTTTATAGAATACCTTCTTATTTCTTGACTACAACTTTAGTTACGAATGGAGTAATCTATTATGCCTGTTAATACGTTCTTTACCATATAGTTATTTCGAATCACATTTGTCAGGACCTTGTGAAAATAACGTATTACAAATTATTCTGTGACGAAACTACCTATTCTTAATTTGGAAAATCTTTTCATTGCAATCTGATATTATTGCGTTAGGGTACCTGTGGCTTTATGACGAGTCAAATAAAATACCTACAAAATATATTACTTGTTCCTTCCTATCTTCCTGATATCAATTTGAAAATTACTGTTTTATTTCAAATACATCTTTAATAAAAGTACAAATTAAAAGTATGAGTAAAATGCACACACAGTAAACACTTGTGAATATTTTTTTTATTTACGTACATTGTGACATACCTCTTCCGTTTTATTAACAAACAGAATTGAGATAGCAATGTTGCGTTGGTTTGGACATACAGGGAGGATAAAAGAAGAACGGTTGACGAAAGAAATATATTGGGCAAATGTGAGGGGAAGGGCCGGTATAGGACGTGCCAAGTGGAACGTTGGCCAAATAGTGGACGCTTTAGCCAAAAAAAAAACAAAATAAAAAGGACCCAAAATCAGCATGCCTGTATGCAGCAACTAATGAACAATTAACATGCTGTCCACCATTTTGAGTTTCTAGACACGTCATTTGGTAAAATAAGTCGAGTCATTTGGACTCTTCAAGTTCATGATTAATTGTAGATAGATCACCTACGGAGCAAATAACAACTTTTAAGGCGAGAGTGTTCATTTGAATCCAGAGCAGAGTGAAGGATTCTAGAGTAGAATCCCGAGCGTAGCTAGAGATTCTAAAGCAGAATCCTGAGCGCAGCAAGGGATTCAAAGTATACCACTCAAGCTTAAAATAGCTCCCGAGGTGGACACTCTACTTTTTATGCCCTCTATAAAAAATGAGTAAGTGCAACTTATGAATAAGAATAGAATATAACGTTTGTACCACATTTTTAGCATCTGAGCCAATGTTCTCTGGAGTTAATAGAATACTTTCATTCTAACTACTTGAAGGCACTCATTTCTTAAAAAAACTTAGTAAAATCCAAATTTGAGTATGTAAACAATAACGAACAAAGGCGGAGGAATCCATTTCGCGCGTCTTTTATTCTTTCACAACCTTTTTTTTTATTTGGCTCGCGCGTGGTTTCTTTAGGATACAGCCAGTTACTTGTTCATACAATGTTCGCGCTGGATCTCTTTGGTGATTGGAACTTTTACTAAAAATGTTCACATTTCAAATTCGAATCACTTTACATCCCTAGGGATCAGCTATTTTGGTCCCTGTTTACGAGAACTAAGCTAGCTCTTTTTGAATCATCATCTTCAGCCCTTTGACGCCCACTGCAGGACAGGTTTTCATAACGATGAGGGGTTTTGCCATAATCGCCACGCTTGGCAGGGGGGTTGGCGATTGCAGTATGCGGTTGGAATCTCGGGAAGACGCTGCTGCCCGTCTCCTGGTAATTGATTTCCTTAGTCGCCTTCTGCGACATCCACGGAAGGAAATGTAGTGACGCTAGTCTTAATCCGGCGCCACACGGTTCTTTTTGAATAGATGTGATAAAAATATATATATTTATTCCTCCTTTGTTTTGCAGTCCGGTAAAAGCTACGAATTCTTCAAATGGTCTCCCCTATGGAGACCCTTGATGACTCTTGCACAAAACGATACAAACGGCCAGTTATTAATTGTTCTCTGCTAATAGAAAACTGTCAAAAACTGGAAGGCATTCGTTTCGTCCTCCATTAGTCGGGTCTAGTCAGCAAAAATGTTGCACCTGGATCACACGATTTAATCCCATTTTATATGACTACGGTGGTACTAAGGTGGTAGCCTAGTAGGTAGAACATTGGACTCGGAAGTGGGAGACCCAGGTTCGATTCCCAGTGCGGGCATGTACCTATGACTTTTCCTTCTAAGTTATGTACATTTTTGAAGTTATAGTAGCAATACCATTCGCTAACGGTGAAGGAAAACATCGTAAGTTAACCTGGGTGTCTAAGCTATTCACATACCTCAGCGCTCGAAATCGCCAATCCACGGTGGGCACGCGTGGTGATTAAGCCCATACTCTCTCTCTGAGAGAAGGCCTGTGCCCTACAGTGGGACGTATATAGGCTGCTTATATAAGGCACTACGACCTAATTCAATCGTCCTACGTTAAGGCAATTTAATCTTGTAATTTTAATAATCTTGTCCTATTAATCATCTGGATCAATTTTTTTATGGCTTTATGATCTACATAATATCATAAATTCATCAGAAAATTGTTCTAGTTAAAAACAGAAGGCAAAACAATATTAAAGCTCACGAAAACGTAAATAAATCATTGGTTAAATGATGTTTTCTTTAATAACTTATTATTTTCTAAAAACTCTTTGTTTCCCGGAGAAAGAGGGATTTATTACCTACGTTGTGAGTTCTAAAAAGGGCTTTAATCAATAAATTTGACTGAAAAATATCAAAAATTGTTACACGTGGTTTTCTTACGACATTTTGGTTCTCGTCACCATCTACAATAGATAGATGAAAGATATAAAAAATATCTCTGTTTATGATATTATAACCGAATTTTATTATCATTCAAAAAACAATTAAGCTGGTCACAAGACAAAAACAAAAACTAATTAGTATGTTCAGTTAACATAGATGTAATTAGTAAAACCTCTAAGCGATTTAGGATGAGTGAAAAATGTTCCCATACCGGCTATAAATTAAAGATCAAATCTTGAGGCTTAATGGAAAAACAACGTCAGTAGCGGGGAATATCTCATTCGATATTATTTTTACCCTCGAGTTGCTCGTTATTGGCTGAAATTAATAGCCTTTTGAGCGCACCCCTGTTAATTAATTCTGTGGCCAAAACGTACGTTGTTACGGTAGTGCAAGCCTTTATCCGCACTCTGAATTTTGCTAGATTAAGTGCCTTATTTTTGGTTGCCTTATTTTTGGCTTTATGGTTTTGCCGCAGTGAGCTGAAATAGACAGCTAAAATATGAATTTAATAGGCTTGTTGCGCCTAGACATTAGATTGTCTATACTATATCATCGTCATCATCAGCCATTTAAAGCACACTACAGGACATACTCGTAGGCCTCCCTCATGCTTTTCCAAGTTTTTTGGTCTTATGCCGCCCGCATCCATCAACTCCCTGCCACCGTAACCACGACGTCAGGCCATCTGGTGGGGGGCTTGCCCACACTGCGTCGTCTGGTCCGCGGTCCGGCGGTCGCGGTCCCAGGCCAAAACTTTTCCGCCCCAGCAGCCATCAGTTCTCCTAGCTATGTGCCCCACCACTGCCTATTCAACTGCATATGCTATATAAACTATTACTAGACACTATACTATTACGGTGGTAGCTTACCGGGTAGATCATTGGACTCGGAAGCGAAAGACCCAGGTTCGATTCCCACTGCGGGCATGTACTTATGACTTTGTTTTCTAAGTTATGTACATTTGTGAAGTTATAGTAGCAGTACCGCTCGCTAACGGTGAAGGAAAACATCGTGAGGAAACTTGAGTGTTTGAGCTATTCACATACCTCAGCGCTTGAAATTGCCAATCCGCGGTGGACACGCGTGGTGATTAAGCCCCTACTCTCTCTCTGAGAGAAGGCCTGTGCCCTATAGTGGGACGTATATAGGCTACTTATAATACTATTGCTACGATATTATAAAGAAGAAAAATTTGTGCGTTTGTATGTAGGGGGTAATCTCCAAAAGCACTTATCCGATTTCAAAAATTCTTTCACTTCGAACGGACCTTCAGGGTGGACATAGGCTATAGGTTGATAAGCATGGTTGACCCAAGCGTAGTCGCGGGCACTGCTAGGTATTAATAAGTTTCTTAAAATTAGAAAAACATACATACATAAAATCACGCCTGTATCCCAGAGGGGTAGGCAGAGACCAGGGACTGCCACTTGCCACGATCCTGACAGATCATTTTCGCTTTCGCAATCGTTGCATGCACGCACGCCGGTTTCGGGTACTTGTTATCTTGCCCTTTGCTAATACGTGCCCTATTTGTTCGAAGTATGAACTACTAAGCAGGCGGGACCAAGCTAGGTATATCGCAATGTGTTTCATTACTAAATTTTGGTCCAGCCTGCTTAGTAATTAATGCTCAGCAGTCGGTTTGTTAATAATTTTTTTATTTCAGATTTCTGTTTTTGTCTTATAGCGATTTTTTTTATTTTATGCTTCGATTTCCGCTAATTTTCTCCCAATCAGTTCGGATAATCGACGTTCTACTGTGTAATAATCTGGAGTCGGCGGCGAGCTGCATGAACAGCACAAAGTTTTGGGCATCAGATCCAAATTATTTTTGTACTCTATGGTCAGTTTATTCTTTTTTTACTGGGAAAGGACATCAATACAAGCCACTCTTATAACTTTTCATAATTGACTATTTCGCATTATATTTTATTTCGGTTTAGTTAGTTTCTTATTTATTAACATAGGCCGCCTATATACAACCCACTTTAGGGCACTGGCCTTCTTTCAAAGAGAGAGTACGGGCTTAATCACCACGCGTGCCCCCGCGGCTTGGCGATTTCAAGCGCTGAGGTTAGTGAATAGCTCAGACACTCAGGTTTCCTCGCGATGTTTTCCTTCATAGATAGCAAGTGGTATTGCTACTATAACTTCACAAATCATCATCATCATCATCGGCCATTTGACGCCCACCGCTGCACATAGGCCTACCTCACGGTTTTCCTAACCATGAGGGGTTTTGCCATAATCGCCACGCTTGGCAGGCGGGTTAGCGATCGCAGTATGCGGTTGGAATCTCAGGAAGACGCTGCTGCCCGTCTCCTGGTAATTTATTTCCTTAGTCGCCTTCTACGACATCCACGGGAGGAAAGGGAGTGACGCTGTTCTTAATCCGGCGCCACACGGAATACTTCACAAATGTACATAACTTAATGAACAAAGTCCGATAGTCTACCCACTAGGCTACCAACACTTTGGAATTACTTGGAATTTTTGTCGGAAAAGTCGGACCAGTTCACCTTTGTTACCTTTTTGTTTAAGTTTTATATTGCTTTTGTCTTGCACTGTATTTTTGCTAGAAATTTCTATTCTTTCTCTGTCTCTTCTTTCCGTTATTAGAACAACTCCGAAATATCGAAAAAATATCAACCGTTTAATACATGATTTTTATATCATGCACGAATCCGTTTCGGATTTGGTCCCATACTAAAATTTGCTTATGCTGATAAGTAAAATAACTACCTTGAGCTTCACTGGATCTTTCGGTTTGATTTTTCACCGCCAATGTTGGCCATCGCCAAACTCTATTAAAAACGATATTGGATGCAGTTTAATTACCGCTGGACAAACATTTGGGCAGCTCTTCGGAGCCTCGCCGTCGGCTAAATTAAAATCACTGGGCGATTTTGTTTAACAAGCTGTGGCCACATTGGATGGGGTTCTGGTTTGCTGATGTATAAACACTAACAGGCAGCTAGCAAGCCATCAAAGAGAAATTGCTAATAAATAAAATTCAATGGACGTCAAATTATAATCGAGTCAATGAGGTCTACTGTGAGTTCAGCTTAGTTAATGGCTGAAAGTGAGTTAAGATTAATACACAGACGAGAACAATTACTATGAATTTAAAATTTCATCATCATCATCATCAGCCACCTGACGCCCACTGCAGGACATAGGCCTCTCTCGTGGCCTTCATAACCATGAAGGGTTTTGCCATAATCGCCACGGTTGGCAGGCGGGTTGGCGATCGCAGTATGCGGTTGGAATGTCAGGAAGACGCTGCTGCCCGTCTCCTGGTAATTGACTTCCTTAGTCGCCTTCTACAACATCCACGGAAGGAAATGGAATTTAAAATTTACCTAATGGTTTTTAAAAACAATTGAAGATTTATATTTGGCGCAAAAAAGAATATGCATTAATTGGCAATAACTATATCAAAATAAAAATAAAGTTTTGAACAACCTTTTTTTCGAGTAACGCACTTTTAATCAGTCCCAAAATCTCCTTGTAATTAAACTAGCACTTTCCACAGGACTGTTAATAGAATTTGGCTAACATACCTTGACCATTTACTCCCAACTGTTCCAAAGGTTCACGACCTATGAAATTTCACTGGAGTAAAGAAAATCTACAATTCCGCCTTCCGCCCCTTATTCATGATTCTTCGTTACAGCTGAAAACTCTAGTCTATCAATAGAGACAATCGCGATAATTCGGTTCAGATCCCCCTACAAAGGCGTGGAGTGTAGAGCGGAGGGCACAGACGTAGAACAACAAAAGGTATGTGGGATTTATGAAGTGAATGAGTTCTTCTTAAATATGGAGGTTGACCGTTGGCTCTACATATTCCTTTTTGGCAAGGGAAATAGATCTTCGACGAGCATGCTCGAGCATGTACTAAAAAGAGATCAAAAATTGAAAAACCGGCCAAGTGCTAGTAGGACTCCCGCACGAAGGGTTCCTGGCCATTATCTATACAAAATGTGAATATTTCAAGCGTCTACCTGTTGCCGTTATTAATATCGAGCAAAAAACGGCAAAAAAAAATCAAGTTGGTTGTATGGGAGCTCCCTTATTTATTTTATTTTATTCTGTTTTTAGTATTTGTTGTTATGGCGGCAACCTGTGAAAATTTCAACTGTCTAACTATCACGGTTCATGAGATATAGTCTGGTGACAGACGGACGGATGGACGGATGGACGGATGGACGGATGGACGGATGGACGGATGGACGGATGGACGGATGGACGGATGGACGGATGGACGGGTGGACGGACGGACGGACGGACAGCGGAGTCTTAGCAAGAGGGTCCCGTACCCGTTGGGTACGGCAACAGAAATATATCATCGGTGAAAATTTCAGCTGGCCTAACTATCACGGTTCATGAGATACCGCCTGGTGACAGACGGACGGACGGACGGACGGAGGGACGGATGGATGGACGGACGGACGGAGGGACGGATGGATGGACGGACGGACGGACGGACAGATAGAGGAGTATTAGTAATAGGGTCTAAGGGACCCTAAAAACAAGAGTGTTAAAGTACTGTGAAAAAAAAAATAAATAAAATTTGAGCCGAAAAATAATTAAATTACGAATTAAGACATTGCTTTATCTCTAGTAGTTTTGTTAAAGAGTAGAGCCAAAATTAAGATTTAAAATCTGGTTATATCTACATCTATAACAGGCAATGAAAACAGACTGCAAAATTGCCTAAGTCAATGAGAAAGAAATGTAAGGGTTTATGAAAGATCTTAAAAAAGTGCTACAATTGTACGAGAATGACAGTTCAGGCTGGCCGTATCGATGGTGCGCCCTCTAGAGGGATAAATTGGCAGTGTGGAACCCCATTGTCTCTTGGGTGTCACTGCGAATCGAGGGTGATAGTTTGAATCGGGTTGTCTCCTTCTGCGTTACACAGACATAGAATAGGTGTTGAAAATCATTGAAGGACATTTATGTGCCTCTTGAGTGCCACCGTCGAATCTAGTCTGATAGTTTGAATAAGGTCATCTGCTTCTGTCTCCATTGATTTGCAAATTGTGTCACCATCAAATCTAGAATTGGGTTATATCCTTCTGTGTTATAGAATCAGTGACGGATCTGGAGCCAGCGAGGCGCAGCGGCAGAGACAATTGTTCTCGAAAGCGGCCCGACTAGTAATCTACTAATTAAAGGCATTGTTGGCCCCGGCTCCGGTGTGAAGTGGCGTAACTGACGTTTTGTGGCGTTTTTCAGATGGGTCTGTTTGTTGCAGAACGTTAAGATAGAAAGTACTCGATCGCAAACAGTATTTTATGTGTGTATTGCATAGTATTGCGGTTTGAAAACTCTGCCAATTGTACTGCATTTTTGTAAACATTTCATGTCTGTGTTTTTCCTGGTACAATAAAGAATATTCTTATCTTATCTTATCTTATCTTATTTTATTTAGATAACTTTTAACACTTAAGAAAAATATGAAAGAGGATTGCAGCAAGTGGAAAACCCTGTATCTGTATTGTATTTGTGCACGTATTATTCAATCTTGAAACATCGTGAGGTAACCTGAGTGTGACACACCTCCTCGCTTGAAATTGCCAATCCGCGGTGGGGACACGTAGTAATTAATCTGTAGATTTGTAATAGACCCGATCAGGCCACCATAACAATGGTTTTTAATTGTTCTTTTCAAGGTCATATCATCTTCTCTTTCTCTGAGAGAAGGATTATGCCCTGTTTTATTTTTTGTTTTGTCTGTTGTGTATTTAGTTTTCTTTCTGTTGTTGTGCATAATATTATGTTACTTATCTGCTTATTTTGTTTATTTGATGTGTCTTGTTGGTATAATAAATGCCTTTCTTCTTTCTTCTTCTTCCTCAGTGGGATATAACATAAGAGTACATTTTTGTTTCAATCTTCCCAAATTAGTTGCCTTAAGTGCCTTAATTATTATAAATTAGATTTCATCAGTATCAGTGTCAAAACGGATAAGTCAATATCGCTTCGATTTCCTAACATATTATTGATACCCAAGAAAATATAGATAGACAGAGAACACTTGCACACAAAAACGGAAATCACATAGATATTTCTTAACCTAAGGGTTCTAACGGAAAAATGAAAGATGAAAATAACAAAAATCATATTGCATCACTTTACCACTCGACGGAGGCACTAGATTTGCCTAATTACCCAGTTGGAGTGTCGCCTAAATTCGGTTCACGACTGGAAGGCCTATTGTCGTACGTCACCGTTCTTTAACTATCCTCCATTTCTGGTGCATGTGGAATGGCCGCTAATAATAGTTCAGCTGCTAATGACAGTTCAGAACGGACCAAAAAAGTATTTGTTTAAGTGCTATATTTGCGTAACAGCTGTAAGAACATTTTGGGGCATCTAACATGCGTAACGAATATTTGAGGTGATTCGGAATCCCCGGGGCGCCAGTTAAGGCTGTTCTTACATGGAGCATGCTGTCTGGCTCGCACAATTTAAATTTTTTTATTATTGCGACAAAACGAGTAAACTTTCAGACGACATTTAACAAAAGTGTACTCATTTTATTACAATAACTAAAAATTATAAATTGTCTGAGTGAGACAACACGTTCGATGTAAGGACAGCCTTAAACATAAGCACACGCCTGTATCCCTGGAAGACGGGGAGCACGTCTTGCCACTTGCCACGATTTGGCATGGACATACATATTAATCACGCCGACAAAACGGTAGGTATTAGGGATGTATTTTTTTCCCCCCACACCATAGTGTGAGGTATCGTTTTTTTTGGTCTTATAAACACATTTTGTGTGTAGAAAGATGGTTTTTTTGATTTTAGGGATCAACATCATCATCATCAGCCATTTGACGCCCACTGCAGGACATAGGCCTCCTTCGTGGTTTTCATAACCATGAGGGGTTTTGCCATAATCGGCACGCTTGGCAGGCGGGTTGGCGATCGCAGTATGCGGTTGGAATCTCAGGAAGACGCTGCTGCCCGTCTCCTGATAATTTACTTCCTTAGTCGCCTCCTACGACATCCGCGGAAAGAAATGGAGTGACGCTATTCTTAATCCGGTGCCACACGGAATTTTAGGGAACCGTTTACGAAATATTAAGCTTTAAAACGCATTTTTTGTCCGAGTATGGTGGTCCCCCCCTCTCCTGGCTAAACGGTTGATCGGTGAAAAATTGCACACATAATGAACTTAAAAGGAAAACTATCAACTATCAAACTATTACGGCTAAGTAGGCCTTAAGAGTTAACAAGTAATAGGCGACCAAC
Organism: Yponomeuta evonymella; assembly: GCA_963969515.1. Taxonomy (NCBI): domain Eukaryota; kingdom Metazoa; phylum Arthropoda; class Insecta; order Lepidoptera; family Yponomeutidae; genus Yponomeuta; species Yponomeuta evonymella. Next base: position 2,048,863 of record OZ018342.1, on the reverse strand, counting down.
TTATAAAAGGAAAACTTCGTATAAAATCCATTGAAAATTACGTTGACGAAGTTGTTACTTCTTTAAAGCATATAAAACATCTCTTTCTACGGAACCCTACACTGCGTGTAGCCCGACACGCACTTGGCCGGTTTTTTATTAATGGGATGATAAGGCCTTTCAAATGACATATTTAACGTACAGGCAATGCGCGATGTTTAGCGACGGGCAAGATAAAAAGTACTCGAAACCAGAGTGCTCCTTACAGCGAATAACGATTGTTGAAGCGAAAGACGTTTGTCAGAATCGTGGCAAGAGGGTAACTCTGGTCTCAGTCTACCCCCCGGGATATAGGCTTGAGTTTACTTATGTATGTATTGTATAAGTATTTGACGTGATCCGATCTGAATTGTGATCGGAATCACTCAATGTGCTATCAACTGTTGTGGCGATCGGAATTGTCACGAACCTATTAGAAAGAGAAAAGGATCTCTCTTGAGTGATAGAAAGAGATGGATACATATAGAATGGGAAAAACGTAAAACAGAGAAATATTTATTGTACTCAAGGAACGATGTAGTTTACAAAATACTTTTATCACTTATGTCATAACTACGAGTGTTGAACGAAAATGAGCTTACCTACCGGTGGGTTTGCCAGAGGCTTTAGCAAAACCAGGCCACGGGGAAGAATATTAGCGATGGCATGAATAATTCTCCAGTTGTGTGAAATCTGATGAAAAATGATGAAAAACATTCCCGTTTAGGCAAGTCGCCCGTTAAAAGGGAAAAGCGTTTGTTCCATTTTCGGTGCATATTTTACTCCGCTGCCTAATATGATGGTTACTTTGATATTTGACGTTATGACCTACGTCATGAGTGTAGGTACTGTTAAAATTTTATACCTCCTATAGAAGGGCTTTACTTATTTAAAAAGAACTTTTGTATAATATATAAAAAACCATCGCCAACCCGCCCGCTGAATGGTTAGAAAACCATGAGGGAGGCCTATGTCCTGCAGTGGGCGTCAATTGTCTGATGATGATGATCATGATAAAAATCTCATGTCACAGTGTTTGTTATCGAACGTTATCCAAAACAGCTGCCCCGATTGTTATGAAATGTCATGAAATTTGTGTATATCTGGTAGGCCTGAGAACAAGACACAGGCTAACCTAGTACGGCAAAACAACGTTTGCCCGGTCAGCTAGTAAATTTACAAATAATAGGGGTTAAAGTATGAAATTGCCGTTTTATTGCAATAGGTTCTTTGAATTGACATAGAATCTTCATGGTTTGAGGTTTTCGAATGAAACTTTTTTCAAATGGTTTCTAATTCAATTCAATTCAATTCAATTCAAATATTTTTATTCATTGTAAAAACAGAATGTTTACTTAATGAACGTCAAAGTTGTTAGTTTCACAATTAATGGATTATGTGGAGAAGAAGCTAACAAAGAAACTCCACATTTATTCTTTTCAAAACACGTTTTAACTTAATTAACAGAGTTTTCAACTTAAAATATTAGTCATGAATGTGTTGAACACTAGTCACAATCGTCCTTTAAATAATATTAATCTACTGTTTAATGCCAAACATCTTTGTCTTCTAAATAATCCTTGATGTTATAGTAAGCCTTTTTGCACAGAATGTGCTTAACACATTTTTTAAATCGCGTTGGAGGTAACTCTAATATATCTTGAGGAATTTTGTTGTAGAACCTTATACAGTGCCCCATAAAGGATGTGTTAACTTTTGCAAGTCTAAATAGTGGAAATGACAATTTATGTTTATTTCTAGTATTAACATTATGGTGGCCACCAACATTTTCGAAGTCTTTGATATTTTTTCTAACGTACATAATATTTTCATAAATGTATTGACATGCAACTGTTAAGATGTTGGTTTCTTTGAAGAAATCTCTTAGCGAATCCCTACTACCTAACTTGTAAATAAATCGGATGGCTCTCTTCTGTAAGATGAAGATCGTCTCAATGTCTGCTGCCCGACCCCACAGTAGTATGCCGTAGGACATAATACTATGGAAGTAACTAAAATAAACAAGCCTAGCAGTTGCAACGTCAGTGAGATCTCTAATTCTTTTGACTGCATATGCTGCAGAACTAAGCCTGTGTGCTAGTTTTACAATATGAGGACCCCATTGCAATTTTGAATCGATTGTGATGCCTAGAAAAACGGTATCTTCTACAAATTCTAGTTTTTCTTTTCCGAGTACAATGTTGTTTTCAACTAATCTTACGTTTGGTAAGGTAAACTTTATACATTTTGTCTTTTTGGAATTTAGAAGCAGATTATTTGCCGTGAACCAATCCAACAAACGCGAGAGAGCATCATTTGCATCGTCAAGATTATTTTCTTGTCTCTTAATTTTAAAAATAAGTGACGTGTCATCTGCAAATAATACTATCTCGGACATATTTTGTACCATAAACGGCAAATCATTTACGTATACAAGGAAAAGGAACGGCCCCAAAATTGATCCCTGTGGTACTCCCATTTTTATTTGTGAACCTGTGGATTTTATACGATTTATGTCCGCTTTTTGAACCCTTCCTTTTAGATAAGATCTCATCAGTTGTAAACCTTTCCCCTTTACTCCGTAATGCTCTAGTTTTAGCAAAAGTGTCTCGTGGTCCACGCAATCAAATGCCTTTGACAAGTCACAAAAAACACCTATAGCATCCCTACGATCCTCCCATGCACTATAAATATGTTTAACTAGCAAGACACCAGCGTCCGTCGTCGACCGTCCCTGCGTGAAGCCGAACTGCTGGTTATGGAGAAGTTGATAATTATTAAAGTGCGTAAGTAGTTGAGCTAAAACAATCTTTTCGAATATTTTGCTCAATACGGGTAGGATCGAGACTGGTCTGAAATTTGTGGGATCGTGTCTATCGCCACTTTTAAACAACGGAACGAGCCTACTGTATTTCATTAGGTCAGGGAATGTACCCTCACCTACACATTTGTTAAAAATTTTTGCTAAATGAGAAGCGAGGACATCTATTACTGAACTAACTATGATTACCGACATTCCCCACAAATCTTCCGTTTTTTTAAGATTTAATAGTTTAAACGCTTTAATTACGCTATGGGGATTAATGAAGTCGAACGAAAACTCGTAATCGCACGAGGGGACATTGTCTTTTAATAAACTTGCAGCAAGATCAGGAGACGAGTCTAAAGGAGCCGTAGTTTCAATTGGAACATTTGTAAAGAATTGTTCAAAGGCCGCAGCAATGTCCTCATTTGATGTTATTACTTTATCATCTATCTTTAGAGAAAATTCGCGATCCCCTGATTTGGCTTTACCAGTTTCCCTATTTATAATAGTCCAGACTGTTTTAGATTTATTTGAAGACTGGAGGATTTGTTTCTTTATATGTTCGCATTTAGCTTTGTGGCAGACGGCCCTGAATAATTTAGAATATAGTTTAACATACTCTATAAAACTGTGGTCATATGTGTATGTTTTTTTCTCATACAATGCATACAGTGTGTTTCTACTTTTTCGGATGCTCGCAGTGGCCCATTCATTAAACCCTACTTTATTTTCATTGCTAGGTAATTCTCTTAATTTAAAAACATTTTCAAAATTAACTAAAAAGACTCTAAAGAAGTCTTCGTAATGGGCGTTAGCATTTAGGGTTTTACCTTTATGAGCAGTTAAGCTACTTTGAAGATGTAATTTAAATGATTCTAGTTTTTTACTTGTAATGGGCCTGCATAGAATAACTTGCTCAGATTTTTCTGAATCTATTTCAAAATTTACAATTTGACCACTGTGATCTGACTTTAAGCAATTCACTGTGGAGTAATCAAAAAAATTGCAATCGCAATAGACGTTATCGAGACAAGTAGCGGTAGTTTCAGTAATCCTGGTGGGCTCTAAAAAAATATGGACTAAATTGAATGATTTAAAAATAATTTGTAATTTAGTTGTCAAAGGGGAATCTACTAGCAGGTCGATATTAAAATCACCACACACTATAACTTTCTTATTACTACTGGAAGCTACTTTTAATACATCCTCTAATACCGATTCGAATATACTGTAATCGCTGGTAGGGGGCCTGTATAAGCTTACTACAATGTGTTTAGACAATTCAACACATGACAGCTCAATTACTTTTTCAACAGAAAGCCTACAAATGTCTTTCCTTTGTTTAAATTTTAAACTATCTTTTACTAGTATTAAAGATCCCCCATGCAGTAAAGACTTTCTATTGTAGCAACTGGCTATTTGATAGTTATGTACAGTAAAATTCATTTGAGTCTCTAGTAGCCAGTGCTCTGTGACACAAAGTATGTCAACTTCATGTTGTTCTAAAAATAATTCTAACTCTAGTAACTTTCCAGAAAAGCCACCCTGTATGTTCTGATTAGCTAAAATTAATTTCTTTAGGGGGGGCTTTTCTGTGGTCTGCGCTGACAGTTTAAATCAGCAGTCAAGCTTAACTTATTTATGCTATGTTTTTTTAAAGCCTCCGAATACAGAGGTTTACTAGTAGAACTTTTTCTACAGTTTGTATTGACTACAGGTACCTCTTTTATTGTCTTAACAATAATTGGGTCGTAAATATTGAATGCCAACAATTTGGCAATCTGTCTCTTTGAAGAAAGGGGCACATGCATTGTGTCCCTAGTCAATATAAAATTTCGAATAAAGTTATTCGTATCAAAATAAAGTACTTGGTCTCTATGACCAAAGGTCATGTTATACAATAGCCGGTTAAGTTTACCTATCCGGGCATTCTGTGTCTCAGACAACGTTTTTGAATAGGGAAAAGCACAGATAATGATTTTCCTTACATTCAAAACTAATATGGACTCAAAGTAATTTATCAAGTCACTTTCTTGAATCCCTGTGCTGTTCCCCATTAATAATACAATAGTAGTATTTCTATCATATTGTTTGCTGAGCAAAGCGTTGACTAATTGCATATAAGAGGCATTAGGCATACATATGTTTTCTACATGCTGCTTTAAATTGAACTGCAGCCTGCTACCTAAACCTACACCTATCTTATCTGAAAAAATTATTGTCTTGTTAGAGGCATCATCACTGCTGGTCAATCTAGTCATGGCTTGTCCATCAAGTTTTGCATCACAGGTTGATGGCACATTGGTCTCCACTGTCACATTTGTTGGTGCAGGCGGTCCACTTTGCTCACCTCCATGCTGTTGTGCCAGATCCAGCGGTAAAGGGGCCAGTGTGTCGGGCACTGGGCATACTGGAGACAAACATGGCTTCTGACTGCCCGTTTCATTGCTCCGAGGCTGCATGGAGCTCAGCTGTATAGGGACTGAGTGTGTAAGCACATTAGATGTTAGTGGCAGTGGTAACCAACTTTGTCTGTCTTCTGAGTCTTCCAGATCCTGGATAGAGTTGGACTCGACACGTTCTAGATTGCTTTTGCTGAGTGCAATCAACCCATTCATCGCTGAAATGCTGTCATTGTACTGAGTTTGCATAGCCGAGTACTTGCAGGTGATGTCCAGTAATTGATACTGCAGATCTTCGACTTGTAGTTGTAGTTCAGCCATCGCTAGCTCGTGGTCCACGTTGCTGGTGAATAACTCCTTCTGACATTCAGCCATTTCAGTTTCTAACTGTAGTTTTTGACGGTGAATTGGTACACTTTCTAAACTCCTTCGGCTTCGTTTAATCAGTTTCTGTACCTTCTGAATGTACTTTTTTGTTTTAATATACTTCTTGAATTTGTTTACACTGTTCATTTTCATGCTACTGCTATTCTGCATAGTGCAAGACTTATCACTGGCTGTGGTAAGGTCGACAGTTGGTATCCCTGTGTCACTCATAACTTCATTATATAGAGCCATAGTTCTAGCACTCTCTCTGTGTTGTTCCTGCTCACTTATTTGCTGAAGCTCGTGATGTGCCTCAGCAAGCTGGTGTTCAAGCGAGCGTATGCGCTGTAGCGCTACATCGTGGACATCATGGCATTTGTTAAATGATTTCACTTGATGTTGCAACTCATCCCGCTGGGCAATTAAGTCCTGGCACTGGATGTCCAATTCATTGAGCTCTTCTTTCAGTGCTGAGTTGGTTTTATTTTGTTTATGGATCTCCTCTTCACTTTCCTCTCGTTCTTGAAGAAGCGAGTCACTTCTTCTTGCTCTTTTTGAGCTCGAGCAGGGTCGCCTTTAGCCTCAGCTCCATATCGCGTGCAGTCATCTTGCTTCGGGTCAGCATGCTACTGTTACCTGAAAAAAACCGGGAATCGGTGTCAGTATCTGACCGTGTAAGATGATATTGACTGATGACGATTTGATGGCACGTTTATAGGTGTTGAGTGTATGTTTGTGATGGCTGAGGCTAGTTGTTTTGTCTCAACTTCGCTTCCACTTTTCGTCAAGTAAAGAGAGCCAAAACCGAGCCGAAGTGTTTGTATGGGACGTGTCTCACGTACGTGAGGTTATTTACAGTTTGATTAAGCAGTATTAAGTGTAGTATGAGGCGTAAAATACAGTATTAAAACAATACTTCCCCGATTTAGTCGTTGCAATTCGAACCGTTTGACAGTTCGGCCGATCGGTACAATTATAGTACGTTTTTCTGGTATTATTTGATTTTCGCTAGGAACTTTGATTCACACTTCACTACTAAGTATTGCTAAATGAATTTACGTTCAATTGGACTCGAAATACACTAAAAATATCAATTATAATAAATAAAAACTACTGAGCTGCTTTTGAAGTCAGCTGTTCGGTCTGGGGTTGCCAGCCGAAAAAAAACGATGTTCTTTTTTTAAAAAATGTGAAACATTTGAATATCGACTTTCAATTGTTTTTGTTATTCAATTTAGACAAGAAAGATGGATACAGCGAAAATTCGAGTGATTTTTGAATACGAGTTCCGACGCGGAACTAACGCGGCAGAAACAGCCCGCAATATCAATGCTGCGTTTGGAGAGGGGTCTACTAATGAACGCATCGTGCGATTTTGGTTTAAACGCTTTCGTGATGGAAATTTCGACTTAAAGAACGAGCCACGAGGAAGACCGCCCACACAGGTGAATAACGATGAATTAAGAGAGATAGTGGAAGCCGATCCTAGTCAAACTACCCAGGAATTAGCGGCATGGTTTAACGTTACCTTACCCACAATATTGACTCACTTGCGTCAAATCAATAAAATAAAAAATACGAAAAATGGGTGCCTCATAATCACTCGAATTTTCGCAGTATCCATCTTTCTTGTCTAAATTGAATAACAAAAACAATTGAAAGTCGATATTCAAATGTTTCACATTTTTTAAAAAAAGAATATCATAGAAACCATTTGAAAAAAGTTTCATTCGAAAACCTCAAACCATGAAGATTCTATGTCAATTCAAAGAACCTGTTGCAATAAAACGGCAATTTCATACTTTAACCCCTAATATAATTGCTGTGCCCCCAACTTCGTTCGCGTTGGAATTCATCAGTTCGTAGTCGTCCATTGCTGGATATAGGCCTCCCATAAGGTACATTACTTGCTTTCGTCCTCGGCCACCCTTGTCCAGCCGCTGACAGCGAGGTGCCTCAGATCATCGGTCCCACGAGCTGGGGCGCGTTTCATAAAGCTACAATTCATAGTTTATTATTACTGTTTGATGTTCATTGCGTAGCAGTCTTCCTACTCGCTAACCTGTGGGTTCATAGGATTGGCAATTCACAACGAATTGTCAATGTAAACCATGAATTGGAGTTCTATTAAACAAGCCCCTGGTGGGCGTACTGTCCATTTGTCAATTTGTGGTCTCCACTGGAGAAACTTTTTGCCCCAACAGTAATAGGTTCTTTGGCAGATACGACCAGCCCACTGCAACTTTTACTTGCTAATCTTATAGACTATGCTAAGTCCCTTAATTATTTGGCGAACATTATTGTACGATGATAAAATTATAAAACATATGCAACAATACATTATAAATAATTATCAAATTTACAAAATTGATCTACCACCACGGCGGTGGTTAAAGGAGAAGATTATCAATTCGACGCGTACGTTTTGTTTTTTTTTTTTGCCGTGTTCTCGTATAACTCCATCAAATGTTAACCGATTTCGACAATTCTCTGTTTGTTCGAATAGATATAAGGTTTCATTGGTTTCATTTTAATTTGGTGAAGATTTGATGAAGACTTTTAGAGATGGAGAACGGAACTCTTCAATGGACAACAGTAAATAAGGCTTAATGGTGCCCATCCTTTAGTAATATCCGTTTGTTTCATAAAATAGCGTAAAAGTATTCCCAAGGTAATTTGGTGTTGTTCTGGTGAAGACTTCGGAAATGGAAATTGAGAGCTTGAAATTTTAAAGCAACGAACTAAGCAAGGTGAATTATGGTTATAAGGGACTTGTTTATTTTTCTCCCGCTCCCCCACTAAAAATAGAAAAAAAAAATAAAAAAAAAAATACCGACTTCAAAACACTACAGCACTAAAAAGTTTGAAATAAAATAATACCTTTAAATTAGAAGTGTGTATCATCATCATCAGCCATTTGATGTCCACTGCATCACTTAGGCCTCCTTCGTGGCTTTCATAACCATGAGGGATTTTGCCATAATCACCACGATTGGCAGGCGGGTTGGCGGTCGCAGTATGCGGTTGGAATCTCAGGAAGACGCTGCTGCGTGTCTTCTGGTAATTGATTTCCTTAGTCGCCTTCTACGACATCCACGGAAGGAAATGAAGTGACGCTATTCTTAATCCGGCGCCACACAGAAGTATGTATACATGTAGGTATTGTAGAAGTATAATTTGTAGTCGGTGCCCAGTTTCTTGACCAGCACAGATTTTGCCTGGTTACCATAGCACAGGGTATCCTAGTTTGGGACCAGGTCAAGTGATTGTATTGTGTGAAAGTTATTAAGTTCCATAAGGGAAATATATCAGGATCTAGTAGTAGCTAACGAAGCGTCTTACTTCTCAAATCCATTATTTATTGAGCTAAGTATATAGACAAATATTTTTTGCATGGTATCTGCGATTTGATTTAAATCATCCCTCGCATATTAGTGTGTTTTCTCCATGATTGACCGCATTAAGGAAGGGCCGCCTCTGGGCGTACAATATTATTGTATTGTTATAGTCCGTGTTCTCATAACGATTCGCCTTTCTAACAAGCAGCAAAATATTATAAGTCCAAACGCACGAACGGTTTTTCTTGTAAATGTATTTTTGTATGTGAAAGCTACCCTGAACAGTGGCTAAGAAAACCCGTTCTTTACCACTATGCACTGTAATGGGAGAATGAATGAGAATATCGACTAACACATAAATATTTATTACATCAAAACAGAAACCGGCGTGCGAGCATGCAACGACTAATGAATATCGAGGAAGCGAAAGTGATCTGTCAGGATTGTGGCAAATGGCAGTTGGCAGTGCCTGATCTCTGCCTATCTCTCTGGGATATAGGCGTGAGTTTTTGTATGTATGTATGTATTTATTGCTCAGCATGCTATGAAATAGGCTGTGGTCTAATTAATGGATCGTATCAGAAGTATGATAGCATAGCGATAGAACGCCGGCCTCACATTCGAGAGGTCGTGGTTTCGAATCCCGGCATGTACCAAGGACTTTGTTTTCTAATTTACGTGAAGTCACCTCGCTTGGCAGGCGGGCTGGCGATCGCAGTATGCGGTCGGAATCTCAGGAAGACGTTGCTGCCCGTCTCCTGGTAATTCATTTCCTTAATTGCCTTCTACGACATCCACAGAAGGAAATGGAGTAACGCTATTCTTAATCCGGCGCCACACGGACGTGGGACATATATATAGGCTACAAAAGAAAAATAGAAATAAGTCGGTTTAGTGATTGCAGTAGAGGTTTACTCTAATATCTAAGAAGTACTGCTGCCCACCTGTTAGTGGTGCTTACAGCAGTCTTACAACAAGATGTAAGACGTGCTGGCTGGTTGTAAGACTTGTCGCGTGATTTGGGGTTGGTCTATGCATGGCAGCGCACAAATATTGGCTGCCGATTGACATGATTCTGATTCGCCAAGGAACTAAGGTGATTGACATAGCGTACAAGATTAGCAAGCCGAAGTGGCAGTGGATTGGTCACATCTGCCAAAGTATCGATATCGGCATTTATTAAAATACCGAATCTGTAAGAACCATTCGTCTCAAAGCGTCGTCCATTCATGCAGTCATGCGTAATTCATTCGTTTTAAAAGCGACAAATAGAATTGTGATAGGTTGAATAAATTTTTGTTTTCCAAGTTTGTGTGAAATGGGATTCTAAAGCTGGCTTCTCACGGCGTGCGACATCAAAAGTCACGCTGCGCCAGCTCGCGCCTACGCGCCGTGTGGCTCGAGGCGACGCGGGCTAGCGCGTGCAAGCTCTTCCGATCTTTTCGAAGTCGGTACTTCAAAGGCGGCGCGAGTGCACTCGTGGCAACTCGAGCGCGCGTGGGGTGGCGCGGGGTGGCGTGGGTGAATAAGTTTGTATTTGTTTGCGTGCCTCGGACTATGGTGCCGTCAGCGTGTCTGAGAACGGGTAGCGCGGGCTCGCCTGCTGGCGAATGCTCGCTCGTAAAAATCGGCTGGCGTGGCCGACTTGCGATATGTCACACGGTGAGAAGCCAGCTTAACGCACAATACAGTTATTGTATATTTGATTCGAAAATTATTTATTGCACAAGAGATACATCTGCACAAAGGCGAGCTTAATTCTAATAAGTATTAGGTGATGTAGATAGAGGAAGGGGTAGAGCTGTATGTTTTTTGTAAAGCTAAGGAGGTTTGTCTGTGTCGTGTCGAGGTCAAACTCTGGTCTCTGTCTACTCTTCTGAGATGCAGGCGTGAGTTTATGTAGCGTAATGTATTATTTGTGTCGTATCTACGAAAGCATGCTGAGAAAATTTACTTTCATTAAGCCGAGTGTACTCGGTGCACATAAGACTATTATAACACAGAAAGACACCTAGAAAGAGCATTAAAACAGGCACTTACATCTTTATATTTATACAGGTACAGGGTGTATAAAATGCTTTTTTTCCCAAAAGAGAGTGAGTATTTCATACATACCAACAACAACAATTTTAAAAATACTTACATAAGTACGTTTGTAGTTTGTAGTCAGCTAAAAAGTCCATTTTGTTCAAGGCAAGCAAAATCTACTCTATTTATTTATTTAATTTTATTTATTAGGAAAACCAACCAGTATAACAAATTTACGTTAGCATTTAAAGTGATCACTTAAAAAACGAATTATAGGTTTTCACGACTTAAATATCTAGATCAAGAGAGCCGTCGCTTAGTGGATACAATCTCAAATATAAACTGCGCAAAAGGCGTAACAAATTATAGCATAAGAAATCCAAAATGCCCCACTAAATAGATAAACGAATATATATGAAAATATAATACAATAATAAAATAAAACAAAAAAAAAACAATAATATATATATGAATAGATTTTATATTAATAAATAGATAGATATATATTTAAGAATATACACATATACAATTAATAGATACATAGCCAGGGTTGGTAAAAATAGTGCTTAGACATAAATCTTTTATAAGTTTTGTTCAATAGATAAAATTAAGATTAATAGAATATATTAAGGGTTAAAGTATGAAATTGCCGTTTTATTGCAATAGGTTCTTTGAATTGACATAGAATCTTCATGGTTTGAGGTTTTCGAATGAAACTTTTTTCAAATGGTTTCTATGATGTTCTTTTTTTAAAAAATGTGAAACATTTGAATATCGAATATTGAATATCAACAAGGCAACACAAGTTTCAACACGCGTTTCTTTCTGCAGATCAATCAAATCATGAGGCACCCATTTTTCGTATTTTTTTATTTTATTGATTTGACGCAAGTGAGTCAATATTGTGGGTAAGGTAACGTTAAACCATGCCGCTAATTCCTGGGTAGTTTGACTAGGGTCGGCTTCCACTATCTCTCTTAATTCATCGTTATTCACCTGTGTGGGCGGTCTTCCTCGTGGCTCGTTCTTTAAGTCGAAATTTCCATCACGAAAGCGTTTAAACCAAAATCGCACGGTGCGTTCATTAGTAGACCCCTCTCCAAACGCAGCATTGATATTGCGGGCTGTTTCTGCCGCGTTAGTTCCGCGTCGGAACTAGTATTCAAAAATCACTCGAATTTTCGCAGTATCCATCTTTCTTGTCTAAATTGAATAACAAAAACAATTGAAAGTCGATATTCAAATGTTTCACATTTTTTAAAAAAAGAACATCATAGAAACCATTTGAAAAAAGTTTCATTCGAAAACCTCAAACCATGAAGATTCTATGTCAATTCAAAGAACCTATTGCAATAAAACGGCAATTTCATACTTTAACCCCTATTATTATTAAACAAGAGAGTAAACGTTTACAATGCCATTCGTGCGTTGACACGCCTCAGGAAAACTTAACATTAAATCACTCACCACCATGTAATTAGTGTAATTATGAAATCACTCACCACCATGTAATTAGTGTAATTATGAAATCACTCACCACCATGGTAGTTAAATAAAGTACAACGCAAGTAACGGCAGAAGCGGATCTTCCGCCCCAATCTGTATGTCGCTGGCAGTAAAGATAAAAACAGTCTCCATGACAGTCTATTCATCTTGGGGGCTTGCGTGTCATCCTGATAATGACAAGGCTCGCATCTTTTGAAGATAAATCCCTAAAGAAACGCCAACGCGCCGTTTGAGGCCCACTACGCTGTTTTCGTTCCCGGGTCTGAGTATTATTATTTTTACCCGACTGCCCGAACAGAGGGCAATTTGTTTGGCTCTTATGTATGTATGTCCGATAATATGTTCCCTCGTAACTCCTTAACCAATGCTCAGATTTTGACAAATAAGATTTCAATCGAGGCGTCGTCGTTGCGCGAGTGGCATAGTCTCTATGAAATCAGCAGAAATCTAAGAAAATATTTAAAAAAATTACTAAACAAACAAAAATTAAAAAATACCACCAACTCGACTACTGAGCATTAACTACTGAGCAGTTGTTGGTTATTTTTTATTCCCCTTTTTAACATTCCTAGTCGTAGCACAAAAAGAAATAAGGGGCCAAACTGGCTCTTAGGTAAAACATTACATTGCCAAGACGTGGCCTGGTTTTCCTTGTCTGATTATCATAACACGAAGGTATCTTAGCTTAGTACTGTTACGCCGAGGAGACTGGACGAAGACAACTAAGGAAAAATTGAATGTGGAAGAGAAAATTGGTTACGCTTAGCATTGGTCAGACAGACGTAGCGCCAGTTTCTGAATTGAGATTATTTCTAAGTAGTACTTTCTGCCCAGCTTGTTCTTTTTTGAGAAATCTAACGTGACTTATGTACAACAATAGATTATCATCATCATCATCATCAGCTATTTGACGCCCACTGCAGGACATATTCCTCCCTCATTTTTTTCTAACCATGAAGGGTTTTGCCATAATCGCCACGCTTGGCAGACGGGTTGGCGATCGCAGCGTGCGGTTGGAATCTCAGGAAGACGCTGCTGCCCGTTTCCTGGTAATTTATTTCCTTAGTCGCCTTCTACGACATCCACGGGAGGAAATTGAGTCACCCTATTCTTAATCCGGCGCCACACGGATATGATTATGTTTACAGGTTAATTATATTTATGGATAGCATCGGTCTTTTTGTGCGATAAATTAAACTACTTTATTCTTCTTTTCATGGCTTGAGAAATAGCATGCTTAATTTAAAAGAACCACATTTGCAGGTTTTCCCTTTCATATTTTTAAGATCATTCCATAAGTTCTTGACTGACCTGCAACATTCGAAGAGAGTTCCCATTCCTTCTTTAAACTAATTTTCATATCTGCATTGCAAAATATTTTATAAATTCTGTTTCGAATAAGAATTATTATCATAGAGACAGTGCGATATTTGTTTGTTTTTTTGCACTAAACATACCATTGGAAGATATTGATATTTTTAGTTTTCAATTAAACACAATATAATAAACAATCTTGTTAAAAACTGTGTAGTTAAACGTTAAATAAGTAAAATCTGTTTGCATTTTTTTTAATCCCGGGAAATATTATCCAATATAAGCCTGGCCATCCAAAGAGGTAACGTCGCCAGCGTTCTGGGCTCATTACTGCGGGACAGTGACCTGGGGCAGGTGTTTTATTTGTAAATATATAATTAGTTATTTGTATATTTTTATCATTTATATATTAATTAAGTCTCTTATTTTATGTTTGAAATAATTATTCTTCGTGTAAAAAAAAAATTAAGATTACCATATAATACCAATATATCTAATATATACAACAATAATAATACTCACGCTTGTACTCCGGACGGGTAGGCACAGACCAGGGTCTGTCACTTGCCACGATCCTGACAGATCTGTTTCGCTTCATCAACATTCGTTAGTCGTTGCGCGCACGCACGCCGGTTTCACAATATTGGATAGTGATTTTGGTACTCAATTCCCTTAAGCTGTAGAATTCTAAAGGATCCGATCGGGCTACCATAACAATAGTTTTTAAATGTTCTTTTTAAGGTCATAATTAGGTTTTTTTCGTGAATTTCGTGTGTTGACTAGCAATACCAAGTCTTCTGGATCTTTCTATGTCACGTACTCTGTTTCAAGGAATACCGGATAACGAGATCCGATTCGCGGCACGTCCGTAAGGCGAGAATCGAACCCGGATCACCCGGATTGATATTAAATCCGCAATAGAAATCGCGGGATGACGTGTTTGGCTTCTTGCGCCTTATTGAAAAATCGCCGGAGTGAAATGATCATAAGGTTGTTTGGGTATCAGTTTGTGCAAAGGTGTACGTAGTGGTGTTTATAGAAAGAATATGGCAGTTGAATTTAAAATAGATGGAGTCTATCGTAGTCTTTATTATATGTTGAAGAGTAAAGGGTGGGTTAGGAAAAAAACCTTAAAAATAAACTAAATAAACTCACCGAGTACAGGGCGGGAGCGGCGGCGTTGGCGACAGTGGGAGGTTGTCACACCGTATGCACTGAATTGTTTACTTGTATTTAATTGTTCGATTATTTGATAAACTTATATTCGTCACGCTCCGTGTGGCGCCAGATTAAGAATAGCGTCACACCATTTCTTTCTGTGGATGTCGTAGTAGGCGACCAAGGAAATCAATTACCGGGAGACGGGCAGCAGCATTTTCCTGAGATTCTAGCCGCATACTGCGATCGCTAACCCGCCTGCCAAGCGTGGCGATTATGGCAAACCCCTCATGGTTATTAAAACCACGAAGGAGGCTTATGTCCTGCAGTGGGCATCAAATGGCGGATGATGAAGATGATGACTGCTAAATAACATAGTATATGTAATCTATAAACAAAATAACATAAGTTTTGTATGCGGTTTGATAGCACTATACCTATTATAGCACTTTGTCACTTCTATTATTTTTCAATACAATCAATAGCACAATGCCAATTATTAAGAATCTTCATAAGTGAGATCGCACTATGCCTAAAATATTATCATGAAGGGTTTGTTTTTTCGCACAATGCTCACTATTACAAATGTGTACAGTCAAGAACAAAAAAACAAAAAAAATTTTGAATTCAAGAGGGCCTAGTGCGATCTAATATATGAAGATTTGCAAAAGTTGTCATTGTGCTGCCAACTGTGTTGAAATTAAATACTGGGCATCATGCTATTAAACCCTCTGAAGTACCCTCTTTCTAACAAATTATTTAAAGACTCCAAATAACGAAATGAATAAACAAGTGGCTTTCAAGTTTTCACGAGTCAGTAATTGATTGAACGGCCAGGGTGTGAATAAAAACTGCTCGCTAAGGCCCACCAATTTTGTAATCTTTAGAATTCTAAATAAGCCGATCTTAGTATCATAAGAATGGTTTTTAATTGTTATTTTCAAGGTCATAATCTAACAGGTTGTTAGGGGTTGTTGCGTCGTTACGTCCGTATAATTTTTACGTATTTTCTCTACAAAACGGCCGTTTCTAGCGCCATCTTGCCCTAGCTTCTTGGCCTTCGGTCTTGGACTGCAGTTTCCGTAAGTATTATTGACATGAATGCTGTTAGCGTATATTAAAAACGGAGATTATAAAAGGAGATATAATCCCCGAAAGATAACTTGAAAAAAATAAGCGCCATCAGGATGAGTTTACGAAGGACGAGAGATAGGAGATTTTTTTATTTTAGTGAAAGTGAAATTGTCTTTATTGCCAACAAAAATTAAATAAAGTACATAACTGAAAAAAATCTTAATAACTAGGCAAAAGGCCTTATGCAGTTTTTTGTTTGTAATAATTCCAGCTTGTCGTAAGGCGCAAATGTTTTTTTCAGTAATTGGGTCTACATTGTGGCTCGATAAATTTTGTTTTGTGGGTTATAAAATTGACTTCAATAAAATAAGGAGGTTCTAAGTTTGTCTATACATACGTGTATGTAGGTATTTTCAGCGATAATTCGTAACCACGTTGTTTGATTTCATTGACTCTTTTTCTGTTAGAGAGAGGATTCTTCGGAGGTGGTTCCGTATAAATATGGCAAATGTAAATTGTAAATAAAATGTAAATAAATGTAAATTATCAAACTTTTCAAATACCAAAGGCATTTTGATGGACCCAATCACATCGCGATACAAAATAACGTCAACGCCGTCTAGTGCTAAAATTTGCTAATTCGGTATTTGACACGATCAGCAATAAATTATTTCATAAGCTCGATTAAACAAAAATTACAAAATATCTCGGAAAATGTATCTCTTTACTAGTTATTACAATTTTTAAATAGATTAAACATAAAAATAGTGCTCTGAAATGTGACGTCATAAGCCAGTATTTTCATACAAAATTCCGTTTTAAAAGTAACTCATTTGATATTTTGTCAAATACCCAATTGCGTATTTTGGTGACAGATTTTTTGTCTTTATTGACTTGTTTTATTGTAAATTAATGTTAGGTGTTTATAAACCTAAAACCTAATAAGCATAGTTGTTCTTTAGAGTATCAAGGCAGCCAATTACTGCCATGTCACTTTAAATATTGTATTTTTCTTGTTTTCTGTTGTAGGCGTCTACAATAACTTATTTTATTCCAGGAAGTCGTGGAAAAGTTCTGTGAGAATTTATAAAACACTAAAGGCATGACCTAAGCCCACAATAGCGCCGCTGAACGTTCCAGTCAAAAGGATTCTCATACGGCCAGTAGGTGGGTTTTTAAATAAACTACGTAGCTACGAGTATATATTGGTAGTTGGCGGACCGCAAACCTACAGTACTGTGATGTATGGACACTGCAACCGGCTGAAAGGTTAGGTGTTGATTTATAAATTTTAAACTGATTAAGGAGTGATTGTATTCACTATACTGAACAACCTCTGTTTTATAAGTTAACTTAATAGGCAAAAAATGTTCAATACAACATTTCAGATGCAATAACAAAAAATTGTTTTTTTGCGTTACAAGAAAAGTAGGGCTTATATTCTGTCTCTGAATTATACTAAAGTGAAAATTGCGTGCATTTTAACTCTATGCGCATACACATAGAAGCCTTTTAGAAGTAATTTGAATTTATTTTACGCCTATCACCGAATGAAACAATATGACACTTAACGCGACTATTGTACAGTCGGGGTTGACATATTCACCTTTAAATTTATGCATTTCACTCAGTTACGGAAGACTTTGCTACTAATATGTATAGGCCGACTATCATCATCAGCCATCTGACGTCCACTGCAGGACATAGGGCTCCCTTATGGTTTTTATAACCATAAGGGGTTTTGCCACAATCGCCACGATGGCAGGCGGATTAGCGGTCGCAGTATGCGCTTGGAATCTCAGAAGACGCTGTTGCCCGTCTCCTGGTAATTGATTTTCGTAGTCGCCTTCTACGACATCCACGGAAGGAAATGGAGTGACGCTATTCTTAATCCGGCGCCACACGAAAGGCCGACTATACCAAGCACTAAAAGAATTGAGACCCAGCACGTCAGTAAATGTTTAAGAGGATACAGGATCAGCCCGCTGTACAGCGAGGACCCCTTATTACCCATGGTCCACCTCCTGAGACCACTTGGGTGAACCGTGGGAATTTTTGTTTTACAACGGACCACCTTTGTTCACCGTAGACCTTGACATCGAAACTCTTCAAAGTCTGGGTGGACTGTCACCAATAAAAAATTCCCATGGTTCACCCCTCTCAGGTCAGTGGTCTCAGGAGGTGGACCATGGGTAAGGAGCGGCGAGGACATAGTCTGACCCTAGTCTAGACTAGACTAATAAGATGAGGACAAGACGGAAACAGTGTACAGCGACGAAGAGGGGCTGTGTATTAATATTGCATGAGCGGTCGCAGCAATGCGGCGGCGGCGGCGCCTCGGAATAACCAATTTCAGAAATGTCCTGCCGTTGAGTAAATGCCTCTGCGAGGTGAGTCGCAATTGAGGTAATGTCACCTGACGAGCGATCGAGGGTATTCTTGGGGAGTGTACTTTGGGGAAGTGATGGCTTTATTACTGTTCGCTTTTCTGGGATTTCGGAATGTATTATATCACAGACATTACATTAGATGTCATTTTATTTATGGTAATAAGTTTATTATAGTGGCGCGTGTTTACCGACATTGTAGCTGAGTCCTCAAAAGTAGGTAAGCCAGGAAACATCATAAACACATCAGAGTAAGCACAAGTTTTGAAGCGCAACGGCAGAATGCTAACGTCGAGAGTTCGTGGGTTCGAATGCCGTAACGTACTCGTACCTATATTTGCGTTTTTGTAGTAGCAATACCACTTGCTAACTGTGAAGGAAAATATCGTGAGGACACTAGAGTGTTTGAGGTGTTCGTTCATTTATTTTAGGTCTCGAAATGGCCAATCTACATTATTCTCTCTCTGAGAGACGCCGTGTGGGCCCAGGGCCTAGCCCTAGCCCAGCCCTGCCCTGACGCCCTATGTTCTTTATACCTATCTCATAGAGAAACTTTGTAACATGTCTGTCATTTCGAGCCAGAAAAGTATCTCAACTTAATTTACAGCTAGTGGTACAGTTTCCTACTTCATTTTATATAATATTGTTGTTTTTTTGTAACAACTGTATTGGATGTTTTTACTAAATACCTATGGTACTCTTTTGTTAAAAACATCCATCATTGTGGACCAAACAAAGTATCGCAACATATTTTGAAGCCTCTTTATTGATTTCAGTATTTTTCTATTAACTCTTAAAGCCTTATTCATAAAAACACGAGTCCTAAGCACTCCTCGGAGTCAGTTTATTTGATCTGATGTTACGGTCTTTCCTTGTGAAATCTCCACCGCAGACTATTTCAATCGGCGTTTATCGAGCGTTTTCATACTTATGTATAGTAGTGAGACTTGGGTATGGCAAAAGAAGAAAGAAAGTAAGATTAATGCAGTAGAAATGAGGTCATTGAGAAGTATGTCTGGTGTTAGTTTAAATGACAGGATACGCGATAGTTTAATTACAATATGTTGTGGGCTGAAAGAGGATGTAGTGACTACAATTGAGAAAGGAATGTTGCGTTGGTTTGGACATGTGAAGAGGATGCAGGAAGAAAGATTGACGAAAGAAATACATCGAGCGAATGTGAATGGAAGGGCCGGTAAAGGACGACCCAGACGGACATACTTCGACCAAATAGAGGATGTATTAGCAAAGGGCAAGTTAAAAAGTACCCAAAACCGGCGTGCGTACATGCAACGCATGTCAGGATCGGGGCAAGTGGCTGTCTCTGATCTCTGCCCACCCCTCTCAGCAAGAGTTTATGTATGTATGTGCTTTTATAAATAAGGAAAATACTGAAATCAATAAAAGTGCTTCCAAATATGTTGCGATACTTTGGTTTAAAATAATGGATATTTTTCATAACCGATTTTCTATGAGCCGTGTATCCTTAGTGAAAACTTACAATACATATCTTACCAAAAAGTCTTCACTAGTCAAGTATTTAATGAAGAATTGTAATCAAGTACAAGTCTTATTTATTTATTGATATTAGATACACCAACATTACACAGATAAAAAAATTGCGACACTTCTTAAACATCACTTAAGTTGCCATTTAACTCGAATGTTGTATGAAAAATTTTAGTTACTTAAATGCTGTTTACGGGCAGCAGCGTCTTCCTGAGATTCCAACCGCATACTGCGATCGCCAACCCGCCTGCCAAGCGTGGCGATTACGGCAAAACCCCTCATGGTTATAAAAACCACGAGGGAGGCCTGTGCCCTGCAGTGGGCGTCAAGTGGCTGATGATGATGATGATGAAATGCTGTTTAAGCTGCATTTAAGAAAATGATTTAAGAAATGATGCCTTAGGGGGATATACTACTGGGGGCGTGCAACGGCATTCGCCTGTAAATCGCATACATACTAGAAACTTCACTCAATACGATTGAATACCACAAAAAAGGCATTCTCCTTTATCGCAAACACGTACGCGAGGCAAACAAGAAGAGCGTGGCTGGAGGAGAGCAATTGATATCGGATTCGCCGAAACAGGTGAGCGAAACGGCGCTAACAGCAATCGCGGCCCGATAGTGGAATATTAAAAATCACCAAGCAACCTGCGCCAAAGAACAACTGCGTACAGATATAACAAAGATAATAATGCAGCCTTTAAACGTGACACTGTAGGGCACAGGCCTTCTCTCAGAGAGAGAGTATGAGCTTAATCACCACGAGTGCCCACAGCGGATTGGCAATATCAAGCGCTGAGGTATGTGAACACCTCAGTAACCTCAGTCAACGAGTGGTATTAACACAAATGTCCATAACTTATGTTCTACCGCTCCGTTACTACCGCCTTCAAACAAAGATGATGCGCCAAAATACAAGTTGACGAATAAAATTAGCAAGCCGAAGTAGCAGTGGGCTGGTCACATTCGCCGACGAAATTATTTACTAACCGATGCGGTAAAAGCGCCAAAGAATTGCTACATATAGATAAAACAAAGACAGTGCCTCAAAATACAAGTTGACAAATGAAATTAGCAAGCTGAAGTGGCAGTAGGCTGGTCACATTGGCCGAAGAAATTATAACCGATGTACGGCATCGGTTGCAATGCAAATGCAAAGCGCCGAAGAACAGCTACGTACAGATGAAACAAATACGGCACATCAAAATACAAGTTGACTAATAGAATTAGCAAGCTAAAGTGGTAGTAGTTTACTTTGCTACTAAAGAAAACAAAAATGTTAAAAAATTCAACAGAGACCAGGTAGAAGAAGAAAATGTTTAATAAGATCTGTTCGATCAGAGGTTTTTGAAACCAGCTATATGACGGTATAGATAGAAAAGGACAGATTAAGGTTACCGTTAAGAAAAGTTTCTCATAATTTCATGCATCTAGACATTAGATATTGAAGCTTTAATTTTTTAGTGAAATGCATCTAATTTAAAGCTGTTTATAAATTTATCGTGACGGAAATTATTTTGCAGTCGGATGTATTTGCAGACGGTCTTATATGTTTTACTCAGTGTGAAGTAGTACTATTTATGTTCGAGTTCAACAAACCACAATTAGAAAAAAAATAAAGAAATATTTACTATTATAATTTTTAAATTTATTTCTATTTTAAAAAAGAACCCATTATTCTTCATATTTTATTATTCTTCCATCTCTTGCGGTTGATTGATAGAAAATAAGTCCGCCGAAGTAATTTAATTGCAATAAAAGTATTACTAAATAAATAAATTATCTCTCTTACACACTGCGAGACACGAGTGAGCCCACCCTGTTTCGGCCTCCAATACACGCCCGGCAAAGCGAGCGCAATAAATGTAAGAACAAAAATGTAACAATGGTATATTGTGGGGGATAGGCGGCAATAAAAAAAAACTCCTTTTGTCCAATTCTGTCGTTGCGATAGCATTTGTGATATACTCGAGAGATGTCTTCGCAAAATAGTACATTGTCTGAGTTTAGATACTTATATACCCACATTTGATTCTGTAGTACAATAAAAGATAATTAGTCGGATCACGAGACGTGTTTTTCATACCATTAATGCCCGGAAGTTTGGATACGTGGGCGCGCGTAGGCTTAAAGCAGCAATGAAATTATACAGTTGTCAATGTACTACAAAGCATTAAAATCTAGGCCCCGGTGTCTGCCTACCTCGGCGTGAGTGTATGTATGGAAGATTCTATTACAAATAAGTACTCCCATGCTGCACCCCAAATATTAGGGGTTAAAGTATGAAATTGCCGTTTTATTGCAATAGGTTCTTTGAATTGACATAGAATCTTCATGGTTTGAGGTTTTCGAATGAAACTTTTTTCAAATGGTTTCTATGATGTTCTTTTTTAAAAAAATGTGAAACATTTGAATATCGACTTTCAATTGTTTTTGTTATTTAATTTAGACAAGAAAGATGGATACTGCGAAAATTCGAGTGATTATGAGGCACCCATTTTTCGTATTTTTTTATTTTATCGATTTGACGCAAGTGAGTCAATATTGTGGGTAAGGTAACGTTAAACCATGCCGCTAATTCCTGGGTAGTTTGACTAGGGTCGGCTTCCACTATCTCTCTTAATTCATCGTTATTCACCTGTGTGGGCGGTCTTCCTCGTGGCTCGTTCATTAAGTCGAAATTTCCATCACGAAAGCGTTTAAACCAAAATCGCACGGTGCGTTCATTAGTAGACCCCTCTCCAAACGCAGCATTGATATTGCGGGCTGTTTCTGCCGCGTTAGTTCCGCGTCGGAACTCGTATTCAAAAATCACTCGAATTTTCGCAGTATCCATCTTTCTTGTCTAAATTGAATAACAAAAACAATTGAAAGTCGATATTCAAATGTTTCACATTTTTTAAAAAAAGAACATCATGGAAACCATTTGAAAAAAGTTTCATTCGAAAACCTCAAACCATGAAGATTCTATGTCAATTCAAAGAACCTATTGCAATAAAACGGCAATTTCATACTTTAACCCCTATTATTATATATCTTACCGACGACGGAATCACTGCGCTACAATGTCTCAATCAAGGTAGTGACCATACATTGTTGGTGCAAAACTACGGACGGAATAGTACAGTCAACAGTACATCAATATTTAAATGCGTGCACTCTACTCAGTTGCGTTGCGGGTGACATTGCTACTGAAATGTAAAGGTTGCTGTGCTGTCGACTGTACATAATATAAAATTTGCTTAGTGAAGTCACTTGACCCGGATTGAGAAGCTTCCTCTTCATAATTTACTTTAGCTGTAATTAGAAGTAGCTAGTAGTAGGTAATTACAGAGTAGGAGACTTGAGATCCCACCGTGACTTTCAAAGTGCTGAGTTACCATGAGTTGTAAGTTGAAAATATTTATTTTAAAAAAACCGGCCAAGTGCGAGTCGGACTCGCGCACGAAGGGTTCCGTACCATTATCAATACAACATTAGACAAAGATCGAATTTGAGAACAGCGCCATCTATAAAAACCAATAAGAAGCGTTTAACATTGACTTTTAAACATGACATCGGCGCTGTGAAGGTTACATAGATGGCCGCTAGATAGCGAGCGCTGTCTTCAGACAAAGTTTGTTGTCTGGGAACCCCCTTAAATGTTTATTCTATTGTGTTTTCAGTATTTTTTTTATAGCGGCAACAGAAATACATCATCTGTGAAAATTTCAATTGCCTAGCTATCATGGTTCATGAGATACAGCCTGGTGACAGACAGACAGACAGACGGACAGTGAAGTCTTAGTAATAGGGTCCCGTTTGGGACCCTTTGGGTACGAAACCCCAAAAAAAAGTAAAAAAAAATATTTTTAAAACCAAAAACTCGACTGCAAGCAAACCCTAAATATATCTGCTGAATTTCAAACGTCAGCAGATGGGACCTCTCGTTTAATTTCTTGTTGGTAATTAAGTTTGGTCCCGTCTTCTGATATTTCAAATTCACCGGACGTTGACTATTATATTTTTTCGAGTGACTCATTTATCAAAGTCGGTGTAGATGTTTGATCTTTACGCGGTATAAAGAAATAGTGATTACATAATTACTCCCCTTTTGTAGTTCGCAGTTGGGTAACTAGATTTAATAAGTGTTTATTCAGGGTAGGTTTAACAAAAATGGTTCTACTCATCAATATGGACAACTTTTACTGCAGAGAGAGATAGAGAGAGAGAGAGAGAGAGAGAGACACAGAAAAAGTCTAATATTTTTGTAAGATTTTGAGCTTTTCTCTGTTCCAAACCTCTTAATGCTTTAGTTTTGAACAGTAGATAATGCATCTGCTACTTATGTAATAAGTTCATTATATATAATAAGTTACTTGTATAATGAGTCAATACAGTTGTGTATGTACGAAAAGTGGTTGAAACCTACAAGGTATGAAGACTGCAAATCATTTCATGTTGAGCCCCTTCTCCAGTGTAGAAGTTTATCTTATAAAAACAGCGAGGTGAAAGTTCATTGCTTGCGAATGAAAGTATGCTTTGAGATTGTTTTAACTAACGCAATTCTGGCTTCGCCTTTTAAGAGTTTTCATACAGTAATTTAATCATTGTTTGACAGTAATATCTTATCTTCCTTTCTTTCAATTTTGCATCTAACGAGTACCAAAACTTAAAAGTTCGGTCTAGCAATATGGTAAAAAATCGTGGAAAAATTACAGTAAAAATTACAGAACGTTAATAAGTCGTGAGTTGTAGATAATATAATTTTGCGTTGCAAATTCGGTCAAGTACACCCATCGCAATTGGCAATCTCTCAATCGGCGTCGGCGTTTCCTGCAATCAGCGTTTGAATTTACTCATAATTTCCAATGCCTCAATGATAAGATTTTAATATTAGAGAGTTATATAAATAATTATAAAAATATCCAAGGCACGGCAGTGAAGGGACCACTCGGATGGGCCCTTCACCCGTCTAGTGTGATTTAAGGTGCCACTGGACGCTGTATAAATCATTTCATTATGTAGATGCAAAGGCCAAAGTTAGTATCATCAAATCATTATCTGAGAGACTGAAATAGGAAGAAGAAAATTTTGGGTAAAAACGGGATATTTTTGGCCTTCTTTTTATTTCTCTCTCGTAACTTATGTACGGTGTATCCTAATGAAAAGTTACTTGGTAATAAATTAAAGAGCATAAAATTTTGTGTCTAACGAGTACCAAAACTTAATAATTCGGTCCAGTAATATGTAGAAAAAACCATGGGCAAAAACAGGCATAGGCGGCGGCATGGCAAACTTAATATGCTGCTGGACATAGGCCTCCTCCATGGATTTCCAAAAAGACCGGTTGGAAGCGGCTTGCATCCAGCGTTTTCCTGCCACTTGGATGAGGTCGTCTGTCCATCTTGTGGCTGGTCCTCCTACGCTGCGCTTGCCGATATGTGGTCTCCATTCGAGAACTTTTCGGCCCCATCGGCCATCAGTTCTGCGTGCTATGTGCCCCGCCCACTGCCACTTCAACTTACTAATCCGCTGGGCTATGTCGACGACTTTCGTTTGTCTACGGATCTCATAATTTCTGATTCAATCTCATAGAGAAATTCCAAGCACAGCCCTTTCCATAGCTCGTTGCGTAACCTTGAGCTTTCTTATTAGGCCCATAGTGAGAGATCACGTTTCAGTGCCATAAGTCATCAGTGGTAACACACACTATTTGTATAATTTTGTCTTGAGTGATCGAGGTATATTAGACGAAAATACTTTTCTAAGTTTCCCGAATGCTGCCCAGCTGAGTTGGATTCGACGATTGACCTCTTTCACGAAGTTGGACCGACCTAGTTGGACTGTTTGTCCTAAGTAGACGTATTCGTCTACAACTTCGAGAGTCGTGTTCCCCAATGTTATTGGGGTGGGCACAACACGGGCGTTCGACATGACCTTCGTTTTGTCCATGTTCATTTTAAGGCCCACACGTTGGGAAACTCGACTGGGGTCTTCGAGCATTATGCCAAGGTCTTTCATCGTTTCTGCCATGACTACTATATCGTCGGCAAATCTAAGGTGAGCGATGTACTCATGATTGATATTGATGCCGCGTCCCTGTCATTCCAGAAGCTTGAAGACATATTCCAGTCCGTTCGTGAACAGTTTCGGAGAGATGACGTCTCCCTGTCTCACACCCCTTTTCAATGGAATTGCCTCCGAATTCTGCTCCTGTACTCGGACCGATATGGTGGCGCTGTTGTACAAGCACTTCAGCACCTCGATATACCGATAGTCAATACGGCAACGCTGGAGAGGCTCGAGCACTGCCCATGTCTCGATCGAATCGAAGGCTTTCTCATAGTCTACAAATGCTAAGTAGAATGGAAAATTATACTCCTCAGTCTTTTGTATAATTTGCCGCAGCGTGTGGATTTGGTCTTAATGATGAAACTTAATATACCTACCATGATTTTAATTCAATTTCGTATGCTAAAACTCTATATTATATTATATATGATACCATTTTAATACAGCCATTACTGTTTTTGGAAAGATTAGTAAATATCGTAGTCAATTTGCTACGAAATTTAAGCTACGAAACTTACTAAACTTTATATTTCGGTTCATTGTCCTCAACTTAACAAACGTATTATTGTAATCAAATTAATTCAATTTTTTTTTATTCAAAGTACAGAAACTGCGACTAAATGAACTAGGTGTCCATTTCAAAATCTATATCATTTTGGAGAAAAAATGGACAAAAAAACTCCAAACTTAGTCTTTTCACGTCGTCCTGGTCACTCCTGGTAATTAATTTCCTTAGTCGCCTTCTACGACATCCACGGAAGGAAATTGAGTGACGCTATTCTTAATCCGGCGGCACACGGGATATCTCATGTTACCATTTTTTATATTTACTTAGTAGCACCCACATGTACGATATTAAATAATAAAAACTACTACACCACCTTTTGCAATGGAGAATCATTCTAATTTTTTCGTTGGTTTTAGTACAGCCGAAGAAAACATTAAATACAAAATAAAAACCGACTTCGAAACACTACAGCACTAAAAAGTTAGAAATAATTTAAATAATTTCTAATTTTTTAGTGCTGTAGTGTTTCGAAGTCGGTTTTTATTTTTTATTTATAAATATTTTTTAATTTTTAGTGGGGAAGCGGGAGAAAAATAGATAAGTCACTTATAACCATAATTTACCCTACTTATTCGTTGCTTTAAAATTTGGTGTACTAAATTTCCATCTCCGAAAGTCTTCACCAGAACCTCACCAAATTAAGTTGGGACTACTTTTACGCTATTTTATTAAACATACGGATATTACTAAAGGATAGGCCCCATTAGGGCTTATTTACTGCTGTCCATTGAAGAGTTCCGTTCTCCATCTCTGAAAGTATCCATCAGCTCTTCACCAAATTAAAATGAGACTAATGGGACGTTATACCTGTTCGAACAAAAAAAGAATTGTCGAAATCAGTTAAGATTTGACCGAGTTATGGAGGAACATAGCCAAAAAAAAAACGCGTCTAATTGATAACCTCCTCCTTTTTTGAAGTCGGTTAAAAAAAATATACGCGTCGAATTGATAACCTCCTCCTTTTTTGAAGTCGGTTAAAAACCGCGCCCGCCGCCATATGACCATTTTCGCAAAAATTGCAACTTAATTTGATCATAGTAAAATCATAATTATTGTATCATGAACAGAGAGACATTTTTAGAATTTGGTACCCGAAGGGTAAGGGACCCTATTACTGAGGCTCCAATTTCCGTCTGTCTGTCACCAGGCTGTATCTCATGAACCGTGATAGCAAGAAAAGGAAATTTTCACAGATGATGTATTTCTGTGGCCGCTATAACAACAAATACTAAAAACAGAATAAAATAAATATTTGAGGGCATCTCCCATACAACAAACGTGATTTTTTTGCCGTTTTTTGCTCGATATTAACAACGGCAACAGGTAGACGCTTGACATGTTCAAATGCAAGAATAGTATAAACGGATTCTGGGCCGGTACGAAGTTTGCCGGGACAGCTTGTAGGTATATTAATATCGAATGTATCACATGATTATAAAATTATTCGACTGCTAAGTAAATACGATAAGTGTTTACTTAGTGAGAGTTTCAAATCTAAAACCGTTAGAGATCATTGAAATTGTTTTTGAAGTGACACTTTTTTACGATTTCTTACGTGACAGTTTACTGTCATGAATGGTATTTTAAATAATTTATGTTTCTGATGTTTTAATTTTATTTTTTTTATTTTATTTATTAGGTACACCAACAGCAAGCACGCAAACATAACAAAGCTTATAATAAATGTGACTTAGGGCTAGCGATTATGCCAATTAAAGGTATACAGAGCATTTGTAAACTCTACTTTTATGAAAACTACGACATTTAGGACGGTACTTAGGTACATAGGTTTAAATTACATTCAAAATGTTGTAACATAGCGATAGTACAGTTTTATGCATGCAATCAAGGAATTGGGAAAGGCATCATGTTGAAGCTTTGTTAGGCTTATGGCAAGTGGCAATTCCTAGTCTCTGCCTAACCCTCCGGAATACAGCAGCGTGAGTTTGTTTCGTATATGTATGTTTTTGTTTTTCTTTTTCACCAGAAGTTTCTTAAATGTGTTGTGCCTGCGGAATTTTTCGACTGCCTGATCGATATCACGTCTGGTTACCGTACTGGAGGTCGTGGGTTCAATTCCCGCTGGGGGGCGCCGTACATTTGTACCAAAGGCCTCAGCCTGCGTGTATTTCCATGTTTGTGATATCCTTACCTGATTATCACAGCACAGAATATCCTAGTTGCGGACCAGGACAAGTGATCGTGTTGCGTGAAAGTTCATCATCATCATCATCAGCCATTTGACGCCCACCACATGAGGGGTTTTGCCATAATCGCCATGCTTGGCAAGCGGGTTGGCGATCGTAGTATGCGGTTGGAATCTCAGGAAGACGCTGCTGCCCGTCTCCTGTTAATTGATTTCCTTAGTCACTTTCTACGACATCCACGGAAGGAAATGGAGTGACGCTATTCTTACTCCAGCGTGAAATAAAAGGTTAAAAATTTCGTAGCATAGAGCTCCAACATTATCACGTGTAAATTTTTTCACTTCTTTCACATTCTCGCTTTTCCTTTATTGTTTCACTGTAGTTAGTTAAACCTGAAATTTCCGCACTTAGCCTCATAGTTAGACCATTGTACTTAGCATGCGCCGAGGTATAGGGTACCTCAGACAATAGGGTTTCATCGCGATGTTTGTCCTTCACCTTTAGCGAGTGGTATTAACTAAAAAATAAAGTCATTGGTTCATGTCGAGATTTGAACCCACGACCTCCCGAATGTGAGGCGAGCGTTCTACCGCTCACCTTTTCACTGTTATAATGGACTGTCTTGTTATCGTCATACTCTCGGGATTGACATAACAACTGAGCCACAAGAAAATAAAAGAGCTTCCGTTCCACATGGGGACCCCAATAATGTAGAAAATATCGAAATAGAGGCCTCTCGAGTTTTCTTAAAGACTCTCTGTGGAGGAAATGTGGGAAATGAGATTGGGTAAGATACAGAGAGTTTGGATGTATACCGAATATTCTGGAATAGGCTCTAGAAAACTTAGGACATGCTCAAAAATAAAAAATAAATTATAAAAACAAAGTGTTTACGTAATGAACGTCAAAGCTGTTAGTTTCAGAATTAATTGATTACGTGGAGAAGAAGCTAACAAAGAAACTCCGCATTTAATATTTTCAAAACAAGTTTTAGCCTTACACAGGGTTTTCAGCTTAAATAATAAAGTTTTCTGGTCATCTCATCTCAGACGAAAAATGTTTATTTCAGTTCGAAAAATATATTCGATTCTATCTAACAGTGCTTTAGGCCACTGCAGATCTTATTATATGTGACTTAAGTAGCCATTCAAATTGAATTTCGAATGAAGAATTTTAGTATATATTTGGATCAGCGTTCATAACAGTAAATGGATGAACCCAAAATCTTCTTTGTTTCTTTCTCCTGTATCTTCTTAGCAGCAACAGAAGTGAGCACTTCTTTTAACGATCCATGTCACGACCTACTTTACAAAATACGTTCAATACTGTTGACGGTCGTCGAAGGAATGGTCACCCGAATCGTGGAAAAGAGATGCCCTGCCGCACGAGATCGCATCGCAGCAATTCGTGTCGCAGTCTTCTGTGTTAGATAACACACATAGGAATAAATTATGTTTGCCAATTAGCTAACTTATTAAATACTCTCAAGTCGATAAACGGGTTTTGGTTGGAGTCGTTGGTCTTCATTCGACGCATTTTTTAAATTTATAAACTTTGTTTGGCTATTTGCGTTTATTTTCATTGGACGAGTGACGCGTTAGAGCGTTGGATTGACTTTCAATATTTTTGTTTCTGTTGAATAAAATACTGTTGAATTCACATCGTCGTAAGAGTTTGGTAAAAGGCAGTTTATTCGTTGAATCAAAGCCCACCTCTATACGGTGTGTATGTTCCTACCTCGCTGGCCTCATTCTAGCGTAAGGACGTGTTTCCTGACCTTTTCCTCCTCTACTTTCTGACGTCCTCCATACATCTCTTTGAAGTCTGATCAGTCTACAAATCTCGAGGGCGGGTAAATAAATGGACAGCCCCACTTCACGCGCGGATATTTATTGAAATCCGTCAAAAGCGATACCGGAGTATTGATATTTTGTAACGCTGATGTAATTAGCTTTTACTTTAAAACGGGGTTCGATATAGCTAAAGGGTTCTTGTTGTAAATGATCATCATCAGCCATTTGACGCCCACTGCAAGACATAGGCCTCCTTCATGGTTTTTATAACCATGAGGGGTTTTGCCATAATCGCCACGCTTTTCAGGCGCGTTGGAGGTCGCAGTATGTGGTTGGAATCTCAGGAAGGCGCTGCTGCCCGTCCCCTGGAAATTGATTTCCTTAGTCGCCTTCTACGACATCCACGTATGTCAGTGGTTTTATTTTGGAAAACTGTAGTTAAGGGGTGGTAAACAAAAAACTTCGATCAAAACAAAAATGTTGGAAAAAAGCTATTCACAGGTAATTTTGTCAGCAGTAGTGTTTCGTCAAAGGGTGAAGTAGTAATGATGGACGGACGGACATACGGACAGTAAAGTCTTAGTAATAGGTTTGGCACCCTTCGTGTACGGAACCCTAAAGATTAAATCAATCATAATACACCTTCTTCTACGGAATGCTGTGTATGGCCCGTCATGCACTTGGCCGGTTTTTTTATCTTGCCCTTCGCTTATACGTTTATGCGACAGCATTTTTTGGCAACTTATTTTGCGCGTTTTAGTTGGTTATCGATTTAATTTCGTACAAAATAGCCTTAAAACATTTCTAATTATTACAAATTCAGTCGGTCGTATACGTAGGAATTGCTACTAAAAACGCTATATCAATTATTTAACAGACATGTAATATACCTGTAATTGTTTAAATAATCAAAAAGTCCTCGGTAATTACCAACTGGAGACTGTTAAGCCCCAATCAAGCTAACGGCGGCAAACATGAGACATCTGCCTCTGACGGGCATTTGCATCTCGATGAGATACTGTTTTACATGCCGCGCCTTCTTATAAGGCTGCGGGCATAATACGGGTGGAAGTCTTCAGTTTCTTTGCCCCACGTTGGGCGCCAATTTAGGGTTCTTGATTAAGAACAATAAAAAATATTACGATTTCCAGAAAAAACTGTGTTTACTTTACTGCAGCGAAACTTCGATGAATACAGGACAATACAGAATAAAAAGCAGGAACCAAAAGATAAATCACAAGTCGATAGTTTTCCGTCAAAAGATGGAGGTGGCTGTGAATATCCGAAAGAAATCTAGATTGGGTGACGTAGATTTAGATTTTGAGTCTAAGATGATAGACAGAATGAAAGAAAATAACAGAAATGGTGTAAAAAGATTTACACCGTTACAAGGTGTCTGAACACCCCAGAAATTTAGTCAACGAACACTTAGGATAGACTTTTTCATGATAAGCAAAAATTTAAATTTAAATTAGATCAGGTGTATGTCGTTGCAAGTTAAAAAACTACACTAGTGCTAACTTTCGATAGAAAAATTATAAGGCTATTTTTTAAGACCAATACATTTTCCTTCAAAACATCACGAACACCCGATCAACAAGAGTAAACAACACTTTCAGTGACAGTGTTTGCCAATGAATGAAGCAGCCAATTAATAAGCGCGGCCATTACTGGCACATTATGCAGCGGGCTTTAGCAGGACTTGCATCGCCGGCCGTGACTTCTGCCGCGGACTAATTGCCACTCGCGCCCAGAGCCGTGCTTATTACGGGCTTCTACTCGGAGTTTCTTACCTAAACAGGAATTAACAGGACTTTTCAAAACTTTCCGCATTGTATACATATATAACTACACCGCTACGAAAGAGACTGCGGTATCACGTCTGATTACCATGCCGGAGGTCGTGAGTTCGATTTCCACTCTGGGCTGGCATACAGTTGTACAAAAATGGCCTCAGCTTGGGTGTAGTTCCATGTTTGTGATCTCCTTGCCTGGTTACCATAGCACAGGGTATCCTAGTTTGGGTGCAGGACAAGTGATTGTATCGTGTAGCTGTTTTTTTTCTTTCTAGTTCCCGTTTCTTTTCCAATTAATAACTATTCTGCATACTGATAACCAATGCGTTTTGTTCTTATTTAATGTTAATATTAACTATAAATAATCGTTCTATTAAACACGCCACACCTCTATTATCACGTGATGCTCTCACGTGACCAACGAACAAAATTTCATATTGATATATACAGTTGTAAAGGGTTATAAAGGTTATCGCAGAAATGGACCGATAAACTTCAGATGGTCTTAACTTTGGTCAAGACCAAAGCAATAAAGCACGTGATTCGTTAGGCACTGACTGAAAATCAGCGCTGAGGGATCACTTCCTCAGCACAACGCTGAGTCAGCTACCTTTTGTGGCAACTTAGATACACCACAGGCTACATCTATGGTCCTGTTTTATTTATTCGTTTTGTCTGTTGTGTATTTACTTTTATTTCTGTTGTTGTGCATATTATGTTACTTATCTGCTTATTTTGTTTCTGTGGTATCTTGTTCATATAATAAATGTCTTTCTTCTTCTTCTTAAACCACGTGATTCACTTTAAACCACGTGACAACTGTAATTCGGAAAATCTAGTGTAACTCGAACAACACTAGATTTTCGGAGTTACCTACTTTTAAATACTAGCTGGCCCGCTGAATGTCGTACCGCCTTATATTTATGTTTTCATAAACTTTTCGCTTGTCTTAAAACTTATTTTGATATTTGGGGCGGCGACAAATCGAACAAATCAAAGATCATAAAAATACAAAAATTATACATTGAACTCGGCTTTGTTTTATATTATATATATATATATATATAATAGATCGTGAGTAGCTTTATCCGTAACATCTATCTTATGCCATAAAGAACACTAAATTCATCAGAAATTCACTGCTATTTAATATTTCCCCCCGTTTTGTTTGGTACAAAACTATACACAAGAAAAAAAATCTGGTGCTTTTGGAAATAACCTAGGGTTTTAATCGAATTCCGCCAAAAACGTACCTACTATTACAGTTTTTTTTTTCCATTGGTTCCGCTAGTTAACACCGGGTAGGTGATTTACACGTTTAGGCATTTAAGGTGCAGTGCCATTAGTCGCGCGTTTTGTGACATTTTTGAGAAGCAATACAAACGCGCTGCAGCATAGCATAAATATGTTTCGCTTCCATTGTTGCGTAATTTTAAATCGTCGTTGGCGATGGCTCTTAATTTCTTAGGTCTCCGACTCTTTTTATGTGACTTTTGTGTAAATTGTGTTAGTCTTTATGTGTGTGTTTTTGTGGCAGTCTAAATAAATACTATTTTTCTTTGCGTTTTCTTTCTTTCTTAGTTTAACCGTCTGTGAAAGCAAGGTAGGGTTTTTTCATCTTTCATTGAGGCACTCCCGATCGCCAGTAGGCCCGGGAGGCTGTTTCGACAAATTACTAATGCAAATTGACGTGTAAATGCTACCCTGTTCCTGATTCTGGTATGATTTGTAGCCGAATCGTCGGATGGAAATTTTGCGGTTCGCGGAATCTGCTTTTCTAATTAGTTCGTTGTTATGTTAACGAATTTACTCCGAATGTATTACAGGTTGCATAACTCAGTGGTCGATACCATAAACTCGACTGCTTCGTTGGTGTCACATCTGACTACCATGCCGGAAGTTGTGGGTTCGATCCCCACTGAGAGCCGCCGTACATTATTTGTACAAATGGCCTCAGTCTGGGTGTATTTCCATGTTTGTGATTTCCTTGCCTAGTTTCTATAGCACAGGGTATTTTAGTTTGGGGCCAAGACAAGTGATTGTGTTAAGTGGAACTTATTATTATTATAAGCAGAACCTCCACTAGACGCCTCGCATGCGAAAGGTTATGGGTTTTAATCCCGACTTGAATTGTCTTATATGTTACCAATTTTTAGCAACAATACCACTTGCCAAGTGGCGACTTCTTCTATCGAAGCCCAAAACTCACTTCTGGTCGCTGAGCTGGTGGAGTAAGTTAGTAAAACTACTCGGTAAAAATGAAGGAATATGTCGTAAGAGAACCCGCACACACGTATTGTTCCGATTATAAATGGGGATAAAGCCAACTAAGCTGAGAGGATGGTATACGCCTACTCTATCAAAAGTATCTCCCAGATACTAGGTACAGCGTCTGAGCGGTCACTTCACCTATCTTTTTTATGTAGTCTAAATAAGCCCCACTGCAGGGTAGAGGCCTTCTCTCAGAGAGAGAGTATGGGCTTAATTACCACGCGTGCCCATCGTGGATTAGCAAAA
Source organism: Yponomeuta evonymella (assembly GCA_963969515.1). Lineage (NCBI taxonomy): Eukaryota > Metazoa > Arthropoda > Insecta > Lepidoptera > Yponomeutidae > Yponomeuta > Yponomeuta evonymella. The sequence goes on along the minus strand of OZ018342.1, from coordinate 2,014,079 downwards.
TCAAGTGCTGACGTATGTAATCACCTCAGATGCTCAGGTTTCCTCACGATATATTTCTTCACGGCCGGCGGTTGATATTGCTTATATATATTACGTAACTTGAAAAACAAAGTCATTGGTACATGCTTACATCGTGAGCTTTGCCTGTGTAGCTTCGTCAAGCCGTACCATCGACGACAACCAAACCACCCCGGCAGAACACAAGCGGGGCCGCTCTTGTTTCTTTTTCGTAGTGCAGAAAAAGGTTACCAGCCTCCTTTCATTGAAAATCGAACACAAAAAAACCCACCTCTTTTTTCTAATTATTCGATATAAAACCTTTTTGAGATTTGACGTTTCTATTTTTTTTTATGTTCGCTGCTAGAAAACAAAAGAACGCTAGCAGGGCACGAATGAAATTTCGTGTAACTTTTCCCGCCCCACATTTATAAGGGAGAAACTACGAACTTTGTAACCCGAACGAGCAATGAGACACTTTCTGAGTGGGTGTGGTTTAAATAAACTAATATATTTGTAGATGTAGCCAGAGCCTCATAATTATTATAAATCAGCCCCGGTCTTTCGTTCAACCCATATTATAACTCAGCCCCGGTTTTTCGTTCGACCCATATTATAACTCAGCCCCGGTTTGTTGACATACTGCTTTCGGTTTTCAATTGCTACTTTGGCATAAATAAAAACATATAGCAGTCTTTTCCAGTTTTTAAGATTCCATCTTCAATAAGAAACCCTTATAGTTACGCCATGTCCGTCCGTCTTTCTGTCTGTCTTTCCACTGCTTAGCACGGAGACGACACGTACTAGAAAGCTGAAATTTGGCATAGATATACATATTAAAACCGACAAAACGGTAGAATAAAATCTCAATAAAGTGTACCTCCCCTACACTTAAATTAGGGATGCAATTTTTTTTTCTCGCCCTCACTATGGTAGGAGTATCGTTGGATTGGTCGTTTAAAAAATATTAGTGTAGGAAAACTATTCTTCGATTTAGAGATCCGTTTGCGAAGCTTTAAAGTGCAAATTTTTGTTAGAGTAGGGCATCCCCCCACCCTCTCTTGGCTAAACAGTTGATTGTAGAAACGTGAAAAAATATGAGCTACTGCCCTAAATGATTTTACGTTTCTCTTCCTTAAGTTCATTATAATCATCATGAGACATTTTTACGCCCACTGCAGGACACAGACCTCCCTCATGGTTTTCCCATAAAGGGTTTTGCCATAATCACCACGCTCGGCAGGCGGGTTGGCGATCGCAGTATGCGGTTGGAATCTCAGGAAGACGCTGCTGCCCGTCTCCTGGTAATTGATTTCCTTAGTCGCCTTCTACGACATCCACGGAATGAAATCGGACATCCGGCACCACACGGACTATAATCACGAAATATAATCATTATAATATAATCACGAAAGCTATCACGACTAAGTAGGCTTTACAAGTTAACGAGTAATTGGCGACCAATTGAACCTCCTCAGTCCTGACCTTCATTTTCAATAACAATCGTCTTCAATTGTTATTTTCAAGGTCAGGACTGGGGAGGTTATAAAAGGAAAATTCGTATAAATTCCGTTGAAAATTACTTTGATGACATTGTTACTTCTGTAAAGTAGGTAAAAAAATCCCTCCTTCTACGGAACCCAACATTGCGCATGGCCCGATTCACACTTGGCCTGTTTTCTAACACGTTTCTCGATTTTTCGTACATTTACAATATACAACCAGAGGTAATCCTTTTAGTGTCTGTATGGTCCATCTACGGATACAATTAACTATTATAGCGAGCAACACTAATGGGATGCGCCCTCTAAGGTTGACACGGGGTAAACCTCCGCGTCGCTACTCCCCTCACCACTCAGTCAGTCGTTAAAGCTATTAAGTGCAACTCATGCGCAACGTGCGCTCTGCTAATAGTTTGATTGTTTAGTGCCTTTATTTCAACTAATCCGTGTCAGTAAACCTGTGTATCGTGTTTGTGACATTAAACACTTTTTCCTATCCACACAAACCCACTAAAACCCCTAGCTAGCCGAGTGGTCGTGGCACCTAACGCCACACTATATTTTTAGTAGATTCTAGACCCTTCACCGTCGCATTTTCATTCCGTCATTCGAACTTAACTCTTCATACTAACCGCTAGTAACATCACCTTAGCCCAACCAACCAACTTAGAAACTCAAAGTAGAAACTTTAGACTATTTACACTAGTTTGTTGGCAAAGGGATTATTTGCACACCCAAGCTTCGCGCGTGCCGCTAACAAATACCTATGTGGCTGAAGCGAGTGTTGACAGAAAATACATAGAGCAAACAAACCCGAACTTTCAAAGGCCCAAACATGGTTTAAACAAGACGTAAAACAGAGTTTGTTACTTCCCAACTCATGTACGCTGGCCTGCCCGCTAATGTAAACAAATAAACCTATTTAAAATTACGCACGAAACAGAAGCTATAGTTCACTAATTTTAACTGACGTGGCGTTGTGGCGCTGACGGCATTCTGTATCGCCGTATAGTCGCGTCCATAATGCTGTGAATATGCTTTTGCAAATAGAAAAGGTTGTTTGTTACGTTTTATTGCACAAAATAAAAAAAAACTTAAATAACAGGTAAGTCTAAATGTACAAAGGCGGATTTATTTCAAAAGAATTTTCTTCCAGCCAGCCTAAGAGAGGTTCTGATTGATGATTTTGTCATGGATCCCGGCAACAGATCTTGTATTTGGGACCGACACAACGTATCAAAGTACCGTAAAATTGTACGGTATCAAGGAAATCGGGCAACGAATGACATTTGAATCTAATTTAAAATTTAATTTCGATTCCCTGGTTGGTCTAGACAAATTGTATCATGCTTTACTACCAAAACTGGGATCTTGGGTTCGGTTCTCAGTAGGAACCTTTGTACAAATGGTCCCAGTCTGTGTGTTTTGCCGCGACGTTCTTGTCATCCAAGTTACGGACCAGCACAAGTGATTGTGTTGCGTGGATGTACGGACATTTGTAAAAGTAACGGCATTAGTACCAAAATCCCGTTTTTTCAATGAATATGAACCCACGACCTATGTTTTGATAGTCAAGCGTGATACCATTTACGACAATTATCATAAAATATCACACAATTCTGTCGTAGCATCGTACCGTTAATACTACGATACTGAGTACGACAAAGCTGCTACGGTGTAGTACGGCGGCGTAGCGCTATGAGATCTTCTTACAGAACTTTCAAAGCAAACTCATCGACAATTTAAATCAACTTAAAGTATTTTATATACATACTGGCTGACTCGGCACAGTTGTTTTGCTATGTTGATTAGCCTAAGACCTACCACATAAACACAAAAAAAATCATAAAAATCGGTGAAGCCACTTCGGAGGAGTTCGATAGATAGATAGTTAGATAGATAAAACATTTATTTGCATCTGCGTACACACACATATACAACAATTTAAATACAATAAATAGTTGCATAAGAGAAAACAGAGCACAATTTTACATCATCATCATCATCATCATTCAGCCACAAGAAGTCCACTGCTGGACATAGGCCTCCTCCATGGATTTCCAAAAAGACCGGTTGGAAGCGGCCTGCATCCAGCGTCTTCCTGCCACTTGAATGACGTCATCTGTCCATCTTGTGGCTGGTCGTCCCACGCTGCGCTTGCCGATATGTGGTCTCCATTCGAGAACTTTTCGGCCCCATCGGCCATCAGTTCTGCGTGCTATGTGCCCCGCCCACTGCCACTTCAACTTACTAATCCGCTGGGCTATGTCCACGACTTTCGTTCGTCTACGGATCTCATCATTTCTGATTCGATCTCGTAGAGAAATTCCGAGCATAGCCCTTTCCATAGCTCGTTGCGTGACCTTGAGCCTTCTTATGAGGCCCATAGTGAGAGACCACAATTTTACAACATTGAGACAAACAGAGAGCACAAAAATGCAAGCACAGGCAAAACAACAGAATACGAGAAAACGATTTGTGGGTGTGGCAAATGCAAAGGGGCTCTGACTCAGCATATGCTGAAGAGGCAGACCACTCCAGCGCTGGTCTTCCGTCAGTACCCAGTAAATCGCTGACGTGCAGCACTCGGAAACGAAACTAGGTTAATAAATAAATAAATGAATCGGCAGCAATATTCAAATGTCAAAGTATAAATTATTAATAATACTTAGCATTAACGGTATATTAAATTAAATAAGTACATGTTGAATAAATGTCATTGTGATAGAAATATGTCGAATTATGATATAGTATTTAATATTTATTTATTTAAGTGCTTCGACTAAATTTAAGAGTTAATAAGAAACGATAAGAAACACTGTGACACGAGATTTTTTATATTAGATGTATAAATTTTATACTACAAAAAGACAGCTAGGCTACATTACAGTAGCACTTATAGTTCGCAGCATAAGATCGAGCATCGAAGAGTTTCCATGTGAACTCGCCGCTCACGTGAGATAGTGTCAATAATCAGATTATATTTCCACTAGAATGTTTTGCTGCAACATTTTATATTTTGAAAACAATAAACCAGGCGCCGGTGTAACGGAATTAAAGGTTATCTCTTAGCCGGGCCGTGGACACGATAAATTATTATTTACGCCCGGTTTCAGAGCTCCATAAATGTCGTCAGCAGTGTTTAACTGCACCGTCGGGCCTCGTATGTTGCCACCGGATGCAAAATGTGCAATATCAAAAATTCAGCTCAATTTATCGATAATTTCCTATGAGACTTGCGCCCGGCCGTGTGTCTTGCTGGCGCTGAGCTAGTTACATTTTATTCGGGCAAAAAATTAAGGATTTTCGGAAGTGTTGAAACTAGTGTTTTTGATAAATTATTGCTAACCTCCTAAATCCCATCATAGGATACTAACTTTTAACTTCTTAATTCACACCGAATGTACTTTTAAAAGAAAAATTTGGAAAACCCACTTTCTTGTTTTGTTTTTTCTTATACTAGGAATATTTTGTACCTCTAAGGGCCAGTTTCTGAACTGAGAATTTCACTAAGTAAATACTTAACTGTAGTGCTCTCTTCAAATTTCTCTGAAAAGAGCGTGACAGAACGTTACTTAGGTATTTACTTAGTGAAATTCTCAATTCAGAAACCGGCCCTAAGCATTAGAGAGGTTAATTTAATGTAAAAAGTAAAAAATTCAAACATTAGGGGAACTCCCTTAATGTTTGAATTTTCTACTTTTAATAATATGTAATTATAATATATAAACACACAAAAACTTAAGCCCCGGAGGTGTAAGCAATATTACATTTTGCCAATTGCCACTATACTGACAAACCTCTGAAAGTTTCACACTTTTGAATCCGAAACAACATTTTAATAATAATAATCCTTCTCTCAGAGAGAGAGTGTGGGCCCAGCCCAGCCCACCGCGGATTGGCAATTTCAAGTGCTGAGGTATGTCAACATCTAAGACACTCAAGTTTCCTGATGAGGTTTTCCTTCACGGTTAGAGAGTGGTATTGCTACTACAACTTTACCAATATACGTAACTTAGAAAACAAAGTCGTAACTATATGAAATAATAATAGCAGGTAAACTAAATTCAAATGTATTATCTTCGTTGTTATGGTCTTGACGGATAAGAATAGAATAGAATAGAATATTTATTGAGAAAAAACATCAACACAAAAGATTAGCTTCTGACGCTGTGCTACGTTAAAAACCTGTGTTACAGCGATCAGTGCTAATTTCCCACCGAAATGACGATTTATTTAACTTGAACTTGAATTGTACATGATATTTAGTTCGATTTGATAATAATAACTTTAATAATAATAAAATTAAAAATATTACTATTTGTAATATCTTTCAGCTGGTTGTGCAATAAAGTGTTCTCTATCAATATATAAAATTAATTAGTTTAAATTAAATAAAATAAGGTAGTATGGAACAAATTAGGTATGTGTAGTGTGTTTGGTGAGTGAGTTCCTCTTTTTGTGTGATGTATGTGAGCAGTGTTGTGAATGAGTGCGTGCGTGTAAGAGGATGTGTTTAATAAATATAATTATTTTAGTAATAGAATAGTTGTGTTATTGTAATGTAAGAGTTAACTACTTTAAAATAAAGAGTAGGTTTTCAGTTTCATCGTGCGTAAGATGCTGGAACTATTTAAGAACTTCGTGTTTGCAATCTGTTCTGTATCGATGGCAGATGTAAATTTTTTATAAATATGAGGTCCTAAAAATTCGGTAAATCTTTGACTAGATAAAGTTAGTCTTAATTTAATTCATAAAATAACTTTGCAGGCCATAAAATTCCAAATAATACTTATTAAATTCCAAGTCAAAATATTTGCAGTTACTCGACGTAAGATAATATGAAATTCATAACGCCCAAAACAGGTGCACATTCCAACCCTAAGCATTCTTAAGAAGGATTTTGTAAAATGCCTGCGTCATTTTATGGGGTACGTAGCGTGGTGTAAGAACTTACGGTAATCTCCTCAAATTGTAGAACACACGAGACTGAGAGTCACTAAGGCTGTGTTGTAAGATTGTAATCTGAGGAAGATTGGATTGGTGAAATTTAAAGGGCGCGTTCAGACTATGATATAGAATGCTATGTAAAATAATATCACACTATTTTTAACAATATTTACTCAACTTTGTCATAAACTAACCATATCAACATGAAAAGGCATAAAAAATATGGTTCCATCGTCTTGAAGCGGGGTTCGGTACAGATGAAAGATGTACATAAGTAATAAGATAGTATAATGTAAGATAAGATAAGAATATTCTTTATTGCATACCAGAAGCGAGAATTTACAACTTCGAAACTATGGTTTTATTTCATTGTAGTGGAAAAATTCGACAAAAATTCTGCCTTATGGGCAAAACATAGAGACATCTTCTTTTCCTAATTGTAACATCTCAACTATGTTGTACCTATGTTTCACAAAGAAATCGTATCTACCTGCAAAATACAGAATAGGAAAATAGATAATTCACAAGTTATTTTGTGAGTAGTAGTGTTTCGTCAAAACGTAAAGTAGGAATTATAAAATGCCAAACAAATGTAGAAATGGGTGACGTAATTTTTAATTTTTAGTTTAAAATGGTAAGACAGGGTGAAGAAAATAACAGAAATGGTGTGAGAAGGTTTGCACCGTTAAAGTCTTATAGTCGATAACGGTCAACGCAATTTTTTTTTCTAATTTACGCAGGCCGGACAGTGGCACTTTAAGGGGATCCAGTGGGCTAGCTAGAGCCACCAATGAAAAAAAAACATATCTTCTTTTACAGATAGTAGGTATTTGCAAAAAGTATCCGAAAAATCTCTCAATCATCATTATCATCATCATTAATCAGTAATCAAATTTACTCGCTATAACCAAACATAAGACCAAAGGATATGAGGCATATTTCAATTATGCGGCTTCCAAAATTTAGAACAATTTGCCACCGCCATTAAGAATAAGAATAATAATAAACTTTATTTGACTTTATTACGCTCAAAAATTGGACTAGCTTCATTTAAGACCAAATTGAAAATTATCTTCTTGGACAAACAGAAAATAAATGAGAATTTGAGACGTTCCTATACATAGACACTGTATTTTTATTATTATCACCTCTTGCGATTTACTTCGACACAAAGCACACACTTGCCTCTTAGCAGTACCTACTATACTGAACCCAAGACCTTGTCGCAGGGCTAAGAGGCACGCACCCATTCATACGTATACATACTCATCCACTCATACACACTCACACACACACACTTAGCACGTTTCTTGTTTGTTCCTTTAATTACCAGTAGTCAGGTGACTGCTGATTTTTATTTAATGCGTAATTGTTTTTTTTTTCTTTTTATTTATTTATATAATTTTATATTTAACGTGTACCCCTATAACGTGTATATTTAAAGTTAACACCCGCTCTAAATGTCAACCTAAGAGCTGGGGAGTGCTAAAAACCAGCGTTGGTTACTACCCTGTGGTAGCCGACATGTTAGCTGAGCTCTCTCCAATTACCAAAATGTTTAGACGTAGTCTAAAAAAATGGAAATCTCTGCTATTATTGATTTTTTAAATTGTTTGTGTTTTGGTAATAAACGATTTCTATTCTATTCTATCTGTCCATCTTGTGGCTGGTCGTCCTACCCTGCGTTTGCCGATATGTCGTCTCCATTCGAGAACTGATCGTGTTAACAGTGGTCTTTAGGACCCACGATATGTTTTTTTCCCTCGGTGGCGCTAGTGTAACTCCCTGGAGCCCCTTCATCATCAACCCATTATGTCCCCACCGAGGGGCACGGGTCTCTTCCCTGAGGGAGGTATAGGCCATACTCCACCACGGGGGCCAAGTCCGGATTGGTGGAGGCTTTTAGACTAGTAGCTCGTCTACTGTCAGAAGTTGTCAAGCCGCCCTAAGGCCTCTGACTTGGCTTAACGGTCTTATTTATAAAAATACGATTCTGCTAAGACAGGGGTGTCAGAGACAGTTTGAATAACCTGTGAAAACGTCGCTCCCTTAGCCGGGGTATTTTAAGGAATAATGTTAATTCATTTTCATCCTTTACGTCGGAAACTGTACATTATAAAGGGACCACTTAATTGGGATTATCTTTGTATAAGTAAATAAAGCTAACGGAAACCGAACTTAGATACAGTGAAGTTCAGTTTTGTTACAAAGTTAATTTATTTTCACCCTGTGATCATAGCTTTACGTCCGAAGATGTACATCATAAAGAAACCACTTAATTCGAATGATCTCCGTATAAGTAAATAAAGCTAACGGAAACCGAACTTAGATACATAGTCGAGTTCAGTTTGCGTTAGCTTTGGCAGTGGGCCGAGAGGATTGGAGTGACAGAAAAGAGGTCTGTGCCCAGCGGTGTGTTTTACTATACATGGACTGAATAGATTATATAAATTATTATAATTATATAGTGTCTAATCAACTAATAAAACTGTCTAATTACTTAAGTCCTGGGCGGAGATCTAGAGGAACAGCGAAATCTAGGTGGACGGATGTAGTAAAGAAAGATCTCACAGAATGCGGAGCCTCGGAAACGAGGTCGTGAGTAGAAGCGGAAAAAGTAAATATGGAAAGCTGACCCTACCACCACGCGGGAGAGCTGGCAAGAGAGAAAGAGAGATACAATGTGTCTAATAAGCCACCTCGGAGGAAAATTCCATAGTCGTCACACTGGGGTCTGAACTACAACAATCCACTTAATTGACGTTTATTAAAATTCTTCGCTGTCTACTCGACCCTGAGTTGCGAAGTTTCGAATAATATGAATAAAATTTCGCAATCAGTGCTCCCGGAGCATTCTATTAATTATTAATTCCATTAGCAGATCAAGGGGAAAAAGAAACTTTGAATTTCATAACAGCTGTTATAATCTCGAGTAAAGAAAGTGACACTTCTTTTTCGCTGCGCACATTTTTTTGGCATTTGTTAATGACCACCCAGAGTGATATTTATGTGAAACCTTATCTAAATCTCTTCGGCATTAACGAAGTAAATAAACGAAGCCGTAACTTTTTTTACGTAAGCTTAGAAGTTTTATTTTTTCACAGCTTCAAGGAACTGTAAACTTGAGTATGTGGTTTTAATTTCAACTTGATATCTCCACGCGTTCCCAACATATAGGTTCTTGACAGACAGACGGACCGATGGACGGACACACAGCAAAAAGATCCCATAAGGGTTCCGTTTTTCTTTTTGAGGTACGGAACACTAAACTCGGGTGAAATTCGAAGGGTCGCGTAAAGTAAACTCGAATGTATTGGAAATCCGACTACCACCGAACGGCTCAAAAGAGCCAATTTGCATCGCCTAGAGCCTCCTCAAGGAGCAATTCCCATACAAACGTAGTTCAGTTTTAATTCACAAACGACATGCCGGATTTCAATGACCCTTAACCAATACGTTTAGGGGACACAAGTTCTATTTCGACTGGAGATTTCCGCACTTAGCCTCATGGTTGGGCCATTATACGTAGCAAGTGCTGAGGTATGTAAATACCTCAGGCAATAGGATTTCCTCATGATGTTTTCCTTCACCGTTACCGAGTGGTATTAACTTCGCAAATGTGCGTAACTTGAAAAACAAAGTCATTGGTACATGCCGGGATTCGAACTCACGACCCCCGAATGAGATGCCGGCGTTCTACCGCTCCGCTACCACAGCTCTTAGAGGACACAAATTGAAGTTTTTTTCAGAACAGAAAAGAGATTACGGCCTCATAACACTTTTCATAGAAGTTGTTTATGATAAGTTTATTTCCAAATCTAAGCACGATCAAACCTCTATTTGTATCCTCTAAATGTCGTTTGGGAATAAAAACCAAACTACGTTTGTATGGGAATTGCTCCTTAAAGCGCTGCCGTAAATATTGATGTGGACACTATGGTTTTTTTCTCGAGGCTCGAAAGCTAGATCGAATAAGTCTCTATGTGCTTACTGAGCTGTACCAAAATTTCGCTTCAGACTGCGAGCACGCAGACGGCTGATACACCGCAAAGGAAACCCTTCGCTGCCCAACGTTTTTTACCTAAAACTTCAAAATTTTTATCCAGGCTTGCGAGACTACGTTTTCCACGAGCGGTTCTCGCACCCGTGACGTCACCGCGTCCGGTTCAATCCGGTAACGTCCAGCTACACCGCCTCTACTGGAAACTAGGGATTGGAAAGTGTAAGAAAATATCGATGGAAATAGTATCGATATTCGGAAATAGCATGTACTTTTAGGTATACTAAATATATTTTAAATCTATCAATAGTCTATCAATATTCATGCACCAAGCCAAAAATAAATTCAATTTTAAATTATTATTTTTATTAGCAACATAGTTTCTTGAGTGAAGATCATAAACAGTCAAACGCAGCATAGGACACTACTGGACTGACGGTCTGAGGTAGATTAATGGCGTTGGCTTGATAGAGGTAGCCGAGAACATAATCTTCCATTGGCGAGCAATGAGATTGATCTGTAAGATTACATAAGGCGCCTATTGTAGGGCATGGGCCTTCTCTCAAAGGGAGAGTACGGGCTTATTCACCACGCATGCCCACCGCGGATTGGCGGTATCAAGCGCTGAAGTATGTGAATAGCTCAGACACTCAGGTTTCTTCACGATGTTTTCCTTTACAGTTAGCGAGTGGTATTGCTACTATAACTTCACAAATGTACAATACTTAGAAAACAAAGTCATAGGTACATTCCCGCACTGGGAATCGAACCCGGTTCTCGCTTCCGAGTCCAATGATCTACCCACTAGGCTACCACCGCTCTATTGATCTTAAATACTAGAATATAAATAGATACTAACACTGGAATACAATCAGTAATAAATTTATTCGAATTTTCATATTTGAAATAAATGAATTGAATAAACAAGAAGTGGGCCTTGGGGGCCTATATCCAGCAGTAGATAAATACGGATGGATGATTATATTCTTTTTGTTAGACTAACCCGTGCTGAGGACTTTTTTTTTTAAACCTATTTAGAGACAAAAAAATTCACCCATGGCTCTAAATAGGTTTTTAAAAAAAACGTATGGATTTTAGATATTCTTTTTTAAAAGTGTTCCCAAAATATAACAATGTACAAGAGAAATTCTGTTTATTTAAAAAAATTACAAATTACGAAGAGTTGTTTCTTAAAATTACGAAAATTGAATACTGAGCTACGTTCAAATATCGAATTTGACATAAAAACACAAAAAAATACTTGCGTGTATTTTTTTTTAGTTATGTATGCCGAGACTAAAATCAATGGCGATAAGCAGCGATTATTTCATGAAACCATATCAATATTTTGATATATCGATATAAATTAAGCAAGCCTAGTAGAAACAGGTCCGAGGGCAACATTTGCCACAAGATTTTTATTTCGCCGCCTGAAACTACTTCACGGTTGATGACGCTAGAAATAAATGCGGTCAGAAGTAAAGCTGACTACTTGTATATTTATACCGTATCAATATCTGTTTTTAGGGTTCCGTACCCAAAGGGTAAAAACGGGCCCCTATTACTAAGACTTCGCTGTCTGTCTGTCCGTCCGTCCGTCCGTCAGTCTGTCCGTCTGTCTGTCACGGGGCTGTATCTCAAGAACCGTGATAGCTAGAGAGTTGAAATTTTCACAGATTATGTATTTCTATTGCCGCTATAACAAAAAATACTAAAAACAAAATAAAATAATTATTTAAGGGGGCTCCCATACAACAAACTTGATTTTTTTGCTGTTTTATTTATCTTTGTGTCTAATGTTGTATAGATAATGGTACGGAACCCTTCGTGCGCGAGTCCGACTCACACTTAGTCGGTTTTTTTTAGTTATATACTTCACATAATACATATAAAATTGATGGCTCTGACGTGTCGCTTGTTACTGCCAAAGGCTTACATTATTATAAAGAGGAAAAAATTGTAAGTTTGTATGGAGGGGGTAATCTCCGAAATTACTTAACCCTCATCAAAAATTCTTTCACCAGTATTTAGAATAGACCCTCAGAGTGAACATAGGCTAATAGATTTGCTAGTCTATAGCATATGTGTAGCCTATACTGAGCCTCCTGGCACTGCTAGTCATTTATATTAAACTTTTTTACATAGCGCCATTTTAATTAATATTTTTAACTAGCTGCGCCCGCGACTACGTTCGCGTTGGATTAGAATATGAAGTGCCCTTGCCTCTTAATCAAGGCCATGGTCTATCTCCGTTCTGAATTTGGTCCCGTGAGATCTTTTCGCGGTGGTGTTAAATTTACTATTACTATCCTACCTCGTCATCTCCCGTAGGTGCAGCTCGTCCTCCGCTCAAACTCATTACAGCATAGGTAGTACGAAAGTGTGGGTCACGCGTTTTATGGCGCGGAAACGTCAGAATTTGACAATAAATAAACCGGAGAGGTGCGCTTTTAACATTTAAAAGGCGTAATCGTGTTGCTGCCTTTCTTTTTTTAGTGTCGGTGACCAAACCAGTTAGATTTCATCCGCCCAGAACTTGGCCACGCGCACTCTAGCGTCTTCTGTGGCCTCTAGCAAGTCTTCTTGAGTGCATTTGGAGTGGCACAAGGGACACACAGAGAGGCTTCTCTAGTCTGAGGGAAGAATTCTTGACCAAAATCTGTCATTAAAAAACCACGTTCACACCCTCTCTGGTCGAGTAAGGACCAGAGAGGGTGTGAACGTGGGCCCAGCGCTCCGTCATCAAAGTTATGTTAATAAAGAAATCCCACTGCCAAACTATCAAAAATCCCAACTCGACTTTCATACTAAATTACGCTATTCAAGTACCCAAGAAAAAACCGCCTAATAAAAACAATGAAAGTAGATCCCGAAAAAATCTATGAGTAGAAGTAAAAGATTCTAAGCTTTTCTCCACCCATATATGTCCAATATAAACCTCTCCTTATTTGCGATATCAGACAGGCATGCACATACACACAAACACACACACACACACACACACATACACACACACACATGCGCACTCACACACACACATACATCATTAGTTTAGTTTCAATTTTGTTAATATTTTAAGTACCTATATGGTTATAGGCTAGACATGTTCTCTCCATAAATCTATCCATCCATTCGAACAATTATGCTTACCTCTAGTATGGTACCCACGACACAGGCTTGCCTAGTGTGGGGGCCGCAGTGAAAATGTGTATCGTTAAATATTGTTTACCTACTATTTTAAGATTGTGTACATATTATATATACTTTAATGTCTCAGCTACAGTAAATAAAGATTTATTATTATTATAGACTCCACAACAGCAGCGGTTTCGCCTTTGCAATGGGAATAGAATGCAGAATATATACAATACAGGCAGCGATGTTAGTACAGTCTCGTATTGTCTGTTGATTTGTGTTTGCTTATTTCTGTTACTCTTTTTGTGTGTTTACTTGCTGTACGATTTTGCTTTGTGATTTTCTTTAATTGTTCTGTATCTATGTGTGTGTGGAAATGCAAATAAATGGTTTTATCTATCTTATATCTTATCTACAGCGATATCATTTCGATGTAAAACCTTATTGCAAAGTGGGTACCCGGGGCTGCAAGTGATGTAAATTACTTCAGCCAGATGTCGCTAAGTGTACGTAATACAGAGAAGTTTGTAAAGAGGTTCGAAATTTCGCCGATGCCTGCACTTGCCCATTAGCTCAGTTGGGAGAGCGCTGGCACGGTTAGCCAGAGGTCGCGGGTTCAAGTTCAAGCATGGGTGGAATTTTTAGCCTCTAAATAGGTTTTTAAAAATGTCCTTAGCACGGATTAATGCAACAAATAATATAATACTAAAAGTGATGTTTACTATGTCAATTCACTACACGTCTATACACGTCTACCATTCTTTCTTCCACCTCCTGCGGTTGACTGGTAGAAAATGCTTATGGCATTAAGTCCGCCGTATTGTACATTAGGCTAAGTGCAATAAATATTAATAATATACATTCCAAAGGCGATTAACGCACAGATTAATAAAACGAATCTGCTACGCAATGTAGCTCGAACTCTCATAATAAACTACAAATTGCAGTGTTATGAAACTCGGCCCTGAAAGCTCAGAGATCATCAAGTACGTGACGGAGTATGTTCTATAGTGTCGGATACAATTAACCAGTTTATAAAGAATTGTATAGCGATTTTCTGGCTCCCTGTAGACTTAAGCGTGATGTTATATAGCCTATGTTACGCGGGAATCTAAGCTAGAATCACGGTAACTTTTATTCAATTCCCTTCAATGGTTTTTGCGTGACGCGCGCACAAAGAAACATAGTGAGACAGACATAATAATGTCAGACAGAGAAAAAAATTACAGAGTTATTATTCATTTTTTATCAGGTATAGAATATCGACTAAGATTCCATTGTAAAAACTTACGCAATATCCTACAAATTATATATTTACTTAACGGAGTTTTCACACATTCAAGATCGTGAATTCAGTGTAGTGCATTTAATGCATTCAAGGTCATGGCTTCGAACCCCTGTTTGTAAGTACCAACGTACTAACGACATTGTTTTCTAAGTTACTTTCACGTGAATTTGTAGTACAGTAGCAATACCACTTGCTTACTACGAAGAAAAACCTAAGTGCCAGGAAACCGACTGCTTGAGGTCTTGTACCTCAGCGATTGAAATTGCCAATCCGCGGTGGGCAAGCATCCTGATTAAGCCCAGTATGGGCTATCTAAGAGAAGGCCTGTGCTCCATAGTGGGACATTATATAGGTTTCATATTGTAGGCCGATTATGCTATTGAACTCCTGGTTAGCCCAGTGACGCTTGTCCCCACACCAACTCAATATTGCGACAGGGCAAACTTCCCCCCCTGAAACTTCTTGCAAACTTCCCTAAACATTCTTAAACATTCTAATAAACAACTTGGGTCGTTAACAACAAGTTGACTAATTATACATTCAGCAATGTTGTCTGGCAGAGGAACGACAACTGTTGCCCGAAGAATTGCCGACAACTTCATTATTGCTTAATGAGAAAATTAAGCAACATTATGGGCCTTTATTGAGACCTCACGAAGAAAACTTCATTCATAATAATAATTGTAGACATTGTAGCCGATATGACATCAGTTCAAAATTAATAAACCGGACAAGAGCGAGTCGGACTCACCCACCTAGGGTTCCGTACAAATTTGTAGGTAGGTACTTACATATTATAAATAGTTCAGGAATCGAATATCGCAGTTTATTCCGAGCTTTTCCTGAAACTAAAAGGCATTTTTTTATTTAATTACAGATGTATAGTTTTCGAGTATTTCCCTGTACTTGTACATTTCCCCGTAATCGTAAAAGAACATTTTACTTGCCAAATGTTCTAGGTCAACGAAACATACCCTATAAATATTGATTCCCTTGAGTGTGTCGAAATAAACGTTTTTTTGCGGCATAAGTGGCCGTATCTCTTTTAACATTAACTTAGAAGTTTCACAGGTTTGAAACACTGCTGTAGACCTGAATATAGAAAGTGATCCTATAAGGGTTTAATTTTTTTTTCCTTTTTAGGAACGAAATCGTAAAGAAACTTCATATTGTGCTGCCAGCACATACTCAGTGAGCAGAGGGCGTGTGTGTTAAGGGAGTGTGCTCATTGACTGCAACATAAACTTAAGAACACAGTCGTTGCTGAGTACTGATTTCTGAGGTGAACACACAGACACACACACACACACACACACACACACACACACACACACACACACACGCGCGCACGTACGCATGCACGCACGCACGCACAGATATTTAGGATATTTCTTATACTTTTATAATACGTGGTTTGCTTATTGCATTTAATCTAATCTAATTTAGCAATTAAATTATTAGCGATTTAATTAATCTAATTGAATTTAATTTAAACCAATAGCCGGTTTTTAAGGCATTATGGGATGACACAGGGTATCCTAGTGTGGGGCCAGAAGCAATGTATGTGCTTGTATGTAAATGTTTATGTTTATGTTTTATGTAATATCATGGCAGTTCAAAAATTGCTTTACTTTATTGCGGTCACCCCTACCTAGCTTCCGTGAAACTCAACTGTTTCTGAACAAGCCTTGCGACCTCTTCCAACAATATTTGTACAGAATTTGAGCATAAATACAAGCAGGACATAAAATTGTAATGGTGTTTTCAAAGGACGCCCGGATCTGTTAATAATAAATGCTGAAGCTGTTTCCTGCGAGGTCCTAAATGGTAGCGTGTTGTCAATGCTGCTGTGACGTCGGGCATTCTGTCTCGGTCACGCAATAAAAAAAAAATTATGATTGTAATAAAATTAGTTATGTAGTTCATTATTTACTACTTACAAGAAAAACTTTGAAGTGGTAAAATCATTTATAGTGGTTCTATAATTATATTCCTACTGTTTTCGAACTAAAAAATTAAGCAGCCCATCCATATACATCCCACTGTACGTCACAGGCGTTCTCTCAGAGAGACAGTACAGGCTTAATTACCCTCACCCCGCGTGCCCACCGCGGATTGGCAATTTTACTCTCAGGTTTCCTCACGATGTTTTCCTTCACCTTCAGCGAGTGGTATTGCTAATACAACTTCACTATATAACTAAGAAAACAAAGTCAGTGGTACATGCCGGGATTCGAACCCACGACTTCCCGAAAGTGAGGCCAGCGCTTAGACCCGCGACCCGCTTTTAGACTCGTTAAAAAAAACCGGCCATGGGCATGTCGGACTCGCGTACCGAGGGTTCCGTACAAATTTGTAGGTAGGTTTTTACAAACAGGGCGTTCTACGGCTATGCCACATAAGAAGAAGAAGAATGAAAGGAGACATTATTTTAATTTAAAAAACCATTTAATCTGCATTCATAGATTTTTAATAATTAGGTACATGGTTGAACCGGGAATCGAATCCGCTACACAAGAAAAAAAATACCCTGTAGCTTTATCATACCGATCGAAAGGCTTCATGATAAGTATTATTTTTTGCTCAATAACATAGTATCAGAAATAAAAGGATGACCATGAACTTTAACATTTGATGTGAAATTTTGTGCAGAAAAATGAAAAGCTGACATTGCCTTTAGGACATACAACTGACATTATCATTTTTAAGTACCTATCACCTATGAATCAGTACCCACTTGAGAAGTACTCATCATTTCTCTATTATAATTTAAGTAAATGATAAAATGAAAAAGAGATACGTAAGTAGTAGGTACCTGGTTGTATGCAATACCGAAAACCATAACTAATCTGACAACAGGAAAAAAAACCAGACATTCTTGATGGAAAATTATTACTTACACAACGTATAACTGATTGATGGATGCATCGAAATGATTTTCACACCTTACGCTATTATTCTCTATTAACTTAATTTTGAGATTCCTGAGATTCCAACCGCATACTGCGATCGCCAACCCGCCTGCCAAGCGTGGCGATTATGGCAAAACCCTTCATGGTTTATTTGTTCAGTCATTTGACGCCGACTTCAGGACATAGGCCTCCTTCGTGGTTTTCATAGGCATGAGGGGTTTTGCCATAATCACCACGCATGGCAGACGGGTTGGCAATCGCAGTATGCGGTTAGAATCTCAAGAAGACGCCGCTACCCGTCTCCTGGTAATTGATTTCCTTAGTCGCTTTCTACGACATCCACAAAAGGGAATGAAGTGACGCTATTCTTAATCCGGCGCCACATGGACCTCTACGACATCCACATATTGTTTATTGCGATGTTCAAATTTTATTAACTACTAAGTTTGTAGCGATTTGGCATAAGCAGTAAGTTACAAATCTAAATAAATAAATAAATGATGATTTTCTGTATTTTCCCATCGAAGCAAGTATCCGTCTATAGTCTATCAATCCAGTCCACCCAAATGTTGTCTGGAAGAGACCATTTTTCATGGTGTCCGCGTCTGTACTCTTAGATTAAGAAATATCTTTCTAA
Organism: Yponomeuta evonymella; assembly: GCA_963969515.1. NCBI lineage: Eukaryota > Metazoa > Arthropoda > Insecta > Lepidoptera > Yponomeutidae > Yponomeuta > Yponomeuta evonymella. Next base: position 1,995,658 of record OZ018342.1, on the reverse strand, counting down.
TATCTTTTTTGTGTACAATAAAGTGTTTCCTATCTATGTAAGAACGCCGCCTGCAATAGTACATTACTTCAGAGGGAAGAAAGTTACAGTTCCATACCGAGATTATGGCATTTGCGCCACGAGCTTGCGAGGGGCGCAAACCATTTGAGGTATGGAACTGTACTTTATCCTGAGGTATGTATAGTGCTTTTTATTACACCTACGAGGAAAATTATCACAAAGATAAATGCTAAATCAATCGAAGTTTTTGCGAAAATGCGCGGGCTTTTCCTTTTTTTATTCGCCCGTTTTTGGAGTAGGCTAAGATCATAAGGTCATGCAGCCACTTCTTCCGTGATTCCGCGCGTTTTATATACAAAAATAATTTCATTTTTAATTTTCTGTATGCACCAAGGAGGTTAGTAACTGGTAAAAAAAAAAAACTGTATGTGGCCAGTAACAATTTACTTGAAATTTAATTAGTAGAGTGCGTTTCACGAGATAGTTCCCTTAGCCGTTATGTTGGCTCCACTGTCTGTCAATACACTAAACAGTAAAGGCGCTTTGTCGAGTTCCATCTTATTTTTAAAGTTTTCGAGAGTTTTCTGCGTTTAAACATGCCAAAAACACTAAAAAGTGGTGAAAGGGAGATGGTGTTGAAGGTGAAACGGTTCTGTGAAAAAGAAAAGTCGAGAAATGGGCCAATAATTCCATTTCAACAAGTTCGTCTTCGGGTTTCCGCCATGACAGGTAAGCAAAATAGGATTGCCAGCTTTGAACGAAAGACTCATAAAATTCCCGAAAAATATTATATAAGGACCGATTTTGCCATTGAATAAATATTCGAGGCTTATTCGACAATAAATAGTCGTTTACCGCAAAAAAAAATCAAAAAATGTTGTCATTGCCTTTCGTTCGGTATGTTCAGACATTTTATTTTTTTGTGTAATACTTTATTCCATGGATAAGTTTTATCTAAGGTTGGTAAAATCGGCCCTAAATCATACTATCTAAATCAACAAGAATGAAAATTATAATTTTAAAAAGTTTTGTCCCCAGGTATATCTGAAAAAACTATAACAAAAATTTCTAAAGAAGGAGAAGTGGCTGCTAGTACGTCAACCAAAATTTCAACGCCTGGCAAAAGTCGACCCCGGGATAACAAGATTCAGCTCGACGATTTTGAAATGTGTGCACTCCGGCATAAAATTCACGAATTTTATGTTGTTAGAAAAGAGTTGCCTACTCTAACTAAAATATTGCATGAGTTGCGGAATGACATTGACTTCAAGGGCAGCCGTACCACTCTTTGGAGAATAATGAAGAGGATGGGGTTTTTCTTCAAAAAATGTCAATCCAAAAGGAAACTATTAATGGAAAGACATGACATTGTAGCATGGAGATTTCGATATTTACATGAATTGCAAGACAATCGAAAGGGGGAGCAGCGGCCAGTTATTTATTTGGACGAAACGTACATTCATCCTACATACTGCGCCGGGAAATGTTGGCAAAGCGAAAATGAAGAAGGTGTTCTATCGTCTGACTCAAAGGGGCCACGCTGGATAATAGTTCATGCCGGTGGAGAAATGGGCTTTATACCCAATGCTCAATTAATTTTTAAATCCCAGAATAAATCGGGAGACTATCATGACGACATGAACAGGGAAAATTTCAATAAGTGGCTAGAGGAAAAGTTATTGCCAAATCTTCCTCCTCGGTCTTTAATTGTAATGGACAATGCATCCTACCACACAATAGCTGTCAACAAAGCACCAACTATGTCTAGTACGAAACTTCAAATGCAGAATTGGATTACGAGTAAAGGTCTTACTTTTTTGTCGACAATGGTAAAAGCCCAGTTATATGAGATTGTGAAAGAGCACAAGGAACCAATTAAATATGAAGCTGACCTGATGCTTGAAAAATATGGTCATAAAGTGGTAAGACTTCCACCTTACCATTGCGATCTTAATCCTATTGAATTAATATGGAGTTTACTAAAACGACGTATCGCTGAAAAAAATGTAGGACAAGAAGCAAAACATATCGTGAAAATTACTGAAGACGCATTTTCGAGTATAACTGCTGAAGAGTGGAAAAAGGAATGCGACCACGTGAAAAAAATTGAAGATAAATATCACCATGATGGTATATCTGTGGACAGTGAAATTGATACTATAATAATTAATTTAGGAGGTGATGATAGCGACACATCTGATGATAGTGATGAAAGTAATGTTTCAGACGTCGAGATAGGATATGATCACACTTATAGTAGAAGAATAAATTTTTGACGTAATATTAGCTTATTATTTCAATCACTTTGTTTTCAACAACCTCGTTAGACTTTGTGAATGTGAAGTTCCATAACTATGACTTTATGGCTAAAAAATTATTGTAGTTTTAACAATGATTGCCTCAGCCTCATAGTGAAGGTAATTTATCTGTATGCAGTCGTTTACCCCAGGTTATGGGGATTTGATTTCTTCAAACTGTAGCAACACTGATTTCATGTTTACCAACCTAACGGCGAAGGGAACTATCTCGTGAAACGCACTATAGACAGTTAAAGTCTCTTTGCAGTATGACTGCTGACAAATTAAAAAAAAAACCGGGTATGTAATGGAATTTCATACATACTTCCCACCCTTGGGTCGGAAGGATTTTCATACAAACTTCCATACCTTGGGATGAAAGGATTTGAAGGGCGGGATAAAGGCGTTTCTTCCCTCTAATTGGTATAATTAGTAGGTATTTTCAGAGCAGGTGTGATAAAAAAATATTACATACAACAATCGATTTCGTAACCGCAATTTCGGTTCGATGAGTAAGTCGGTATTATCCTATTTCGTGACCAAGTCATTGTCAAGGTACAACGTAACTAAACATGTTGTTGGAATCACAAATTTGGAGCTTAAATTGCTCCCGTGACTGCCAGCGTAAAACGAGGATTCTTATTATTATGAACCCTACTCCGGAGACGCATTCATGTACATAAGGAGCCTATATATGTCCCACTGTAGGGCACAGGCCTTCTCTCAGGGAGAGAATATATTTACATAAATTTCGTCTGAAGAGTTCGACCAGGTTTCGGTCTGATTCGCAGAGCTTAGGACATTTTTGTGCTTAAAACTACCGTAGCTCTTCCTAATAGTCATCAGAAATCAATAATTTATTTCAACGTTAAGAATTTACATTCTGTTTGCTGAATGTCAATGTACTATGTGACTATTTTAGCCGCTGCCGTATTTGTAGTGGAGAACATAGGAAGCGGGAAAAAACTCCACTCTGACCATCTTTTCTCAAATCATCTTAAACTTAATACATCAAAACCAATATGATATGATTCCGTGATTGTCACCAATAACTTTAAAAGCCAAAATAACACTAACTTCTTACAAAAGTAGGAAAAACATTAATCCTGCGGCCAGACACACGAACAGCACCCGTTCACGACCATAACGCAGGGTTCAGCCATCACCGGTCTCAATCATTTTAGAGGGAGATAGGTGACCCGGCCACCACGCTACTATTCGAATGACCTTTAGCAAACCTGCAGATTGAGTCCTTGTCAGCTATAAAACGTGTGATATAGTTATTAATATGTAATTACGCCGTCAGTACAGTTTTTTAAAACTAATTAAATTATAATACTAATAATTAAATAACAAGTAAATCGCAGTGGAATTAGTTTACTACCAAGGGCTTACATCGCTCATATACTCGTCTCAGCCTCATATATAATAATAGGCTTTTTCACATAGCGACTTTTTAGTCTTGGACAATGTCAAGGGAACGACAAGATGACGCGAATGCCCTGTTCTTGCACCCATCTTCACGCAACCCACAACCGCGTTTGTGAATTTAAACACACGCTTCAGCAACCCAAAATATGCACCTCAACACCTTTGATAAATAAATAACTTCAATACGACAAAATCCCTTGTCCTGATCCCAAACTAGGATAGTGCTATGTTAACCAGGCAATAACATTATAAACATGGGAATACACCCAGACTGAGGCCATTTACACAAAATCAAGTGCAGTGATCGATCAAATCGCTCGTAGCCCCGGCTGCCTGAGTGATCTTAAACGATCACGAAGGTTAAGCAACACAGGGCGCGTTCAGTGCATGGATGGGTCGCCGTCTATGCCTAGCGCTAGTGGCATTTTTCCGAGCGGTTCCGTGCTTCGCAAGGCACGTTAAGCTGTTGGTGCCGGCTGCCGTCGATAGATGGCAGTCGTTAAGCCAAGTCAGAGGCCTTAGGGCGGCTTGACAACTTCTGACAGTAGACGAATCACTAGTCTACAAGCCTCCACCAATCCGGACTTGGCCCCCGTGGTGGAGTATGGCCTATACCTTCCTCAGGGAAGAGACCCGTGCCCCTCGGTGGGGACATAATGGGTTGATGATGATGATGAAGTGCGGTGGTCTCGAGTGGGAATCCTACCCAATGGCCTCAGTTTTGGTAGTCAAGCGTGTTAATCGACTGACCAACGATACAGATATACAACTGCTATCCACGTGAACGGAGAGACCGTGGAAAGAGTCATCAAGTTCACAGGCTGAGGTAGTACGGTGGATTCATAAAGTGGAACAGAAGCTAACATAAACGCCCACACAGACAAACTGTGATTAACAAACTTCACATAGAAGGAAAAATTCCCGGCCAAAGGGGGATTTGAACGCGTGCCACTAACATACAGTACCAGCGCTCGTACCAATCAAGCTATTAGGACGTGGCCATTATTTTTTCTTACTAGGTATATTAAGTTTATTTATCAAGCCTCACAACAGAATCATGTTGAAAAATTAGGTAATTAAAAACATTTAACTTTGATCAAGTTTAGCTCAACTCAAAACCGTCAGGGATTCTTCCTTCATATCCTTCATATACCACGAGCGGTGGTAGCCTAGTGGGTAGAACATTTGACTCTGAAGCGAGAGACCCAGGTTCGATTCCCAGTGCGGGCATGTACCTATGACTTTGTTTTTTAAGTTATGTACATTTGTGAGGTCATAGTAGCAATACCACTCGCCAACGGTGAAGGAAACCATAGTGAGGAAACCTGAGTGTCTGAGGTGTTCACATACCTAAGCGATTGAAATCGCCAATCCGCGGTGGGCACGCGTGGTGATTAAGCCCATACTCTCTCCATGAGGGAGGCCTGTGCCCTACAGTGGGACGTATATAGGCTGCTGATGATTATGATCACGGTATACAAAAATCACGATTTTTCAAGTCCGTGTTCTTAACTGGACGAAAAAATTTTTTAACAAATGCGACAACTTTACGATTCACAATTTTCTGACCGTGAATGATCCCAAATAATAAACTGTTTTCTGTTGTGCGGTAAACAGAAAACAATCGACTCGGTAGTTCCCCAAACTATTTGAATTCTCCAGTTATTTGAGCTTCGCATGAAAATATTCCCATAGGAAAAGATCTCTCTATCATCGCCAGAAATCACCCAATTTCCGGCCTCATCTAACTCTCCACTTGATAAACAAACTTCACACCCTGACGAGGAATATGTCACGTCCTGCATAAGCTGGGGGGGAATCACGTCCGTAAGGCCAACGGTAATGGTAAACAAACAACACAGAGGTCTCACTTCTGAGCAAACGGCTTACTTGCTATTTGCTCTTTGGCGTTTAGCAAAAAAAAAATCAAATCAGAAATTTTATTTCACCGTAAAGAATTTATATTCTGTTTCATTATAATCAGAAGCAGCTTATATATGCCTTCTCTCAGAGAGAGAGTTTGGGCTTTATCACCACGCGTGCCCACCTCGGACTGGCGATTTCTAGCGCTGAGGTATGCGAAGAGCTCAGACACTCAAGTTCATTCTATTTGCTGAATGTCAATATTAGCCCCTACCTTCGGGTCGTATTTGTAGTGGAGAAAAAGGCAGCGAGAAAAATATCTCCACTCAGACCATCTTTTGTCAAATCATCTTAATCCTTGTATAGCAGAGGGTATCCTAATTTGGGAATAAGACAAGCGTTGACACCAGGCCAAAAATCCCGACCGAAGCGAGGTTCGAACATACCTTTCTAGCACTCTTACCAACTAAGCTATCCGGATCTCGTCTCCGCTCTCCGCAATTTCTCTTTATATATGTATATTAACATAGTTAGATAGACAGAATATTTTAATGCACACAGATATTACATCGTTGTAACGTATGCAAAAGTTTTTATATAAAAAATCCATGTGAAAGTTGAAGTACATTTAGAAACAATGTTGGCTGGTAAAACACATTCTTATTCAGGTGAGGATCTTCTGCGAATGTTTATGCTGAGGCATCGGACAACTTTCTTGATTAACACCACGTGGCGCGAATGACAACTTTGCACTGCCTTGTCGAGAACAGCTGGCGTGTCTTGAACAACTTGCAAGTCTGACATTTCTTTGGACCGCCCAAAAAACTGCCAGTATGGGAAGCACGATGACGCGAGTCGCGCTTTTTAACGTCAAAGGTTGCGACTCCTCAGTAAATGAATTGTAAAATTCTGTAATTTAGAGCCACAAAACGCGTGACTCGCGCCATCATACTACTCATGCAGGAGTTGATAGAACTAATGAAGCTGTCCACTATGACTGGCACCTATAAACAACAATAAATAGATAATTAAAAACCGGCTAAGTGAAAGTCGGACTCGCACACGAAGGGTTCCTTACCATTATCTATGCAATATTAGATACAAAGATCGAGAAAAAACGGCAAACTGAAATATTTATTTTCATCATCATCATCATCAGCCATTCGATGCCCACTGCAGGACTTAGGCCTCCTTCGTGGTTTTCATAACCATGAGGGGTTTTGCCATAATCGCCACGCTTGGCAGGCGGGTTGGCGATCGCAGTATGCGGTTGGAATCTCAGGAAGACGCTGCTGCCCGTCTCTTGGATATCTCTTGATTTCCTTAGTCACCTTCTACGACATCCACGGAAGGAAATGGAGTGACACTATTCTTAATCCAGCGTCACACGGATATTTATTTTATTTTAATTTATTTTTATTTAATTTAATAATTTATTTTTGAAACGAATATAGAACTGAATATTCTGTGAATATTTCAAACGTCTACCTGTTTCGTTATTAATATCTTGCAAAAAACGGCAAAAAAAATACGTGTTTTGTATAGGAGCTCCCCTTAAATATTTATTTTATTCTGTTTTTAGTATTTGTTGTCATACTATACCGGCAACAGAAATATATCACCTGTGAAAAATTCAACTGCCTAGCTATCACGGTTCATGAGATACAGCCTGGTGACAGACAGACAGACGGACACTAAAGGCTCATCATCAGCCATTTGACGCCCACTGTAGAACATAGACCTCTCTCATGGTTTTCGAACCATTAAGGGTTTTGCCATAATCGCCACGCTTGGTAGGCGGGTTGGCGATCGCAGTATGTGGTTGGAATCTCAGGAAGATGCTGCTGCCCGTCTCCTGGCAATTTATTTCCTTAGTCGCCTTCTACGACATCCACGGAAGGAAATGGAGTGACACCATTCTTAATCCGGCGTCACACGGATATTTATTTTAATTTAATAGAATAATTTATTTTTAAAACGAATATAGAACTGAATATTCTGTGAATATTTCAAACGTCTACCTGTTGCGTTATTAATATCTTGCAAAAAACGGCAAAAAAATTACGTGTTTTGTATGGGAGCTCCCCTTAAATATTTATTTTATTCTGTTTTTAGTATTTGTTGTCATACTATAGCGGCAACAGAAATATATCACCTGTGAAAAGTTCAACTGCCTAGCTATCACGGTTCATGAGATACAGCCTGGTGACAGACAGACAGACAGACAGACGGACACTAAAGGCTCGTCATCAGCTATTTGACGCCCACTGCAGGACTTTGACCTCCCTCATGGTTTTCGAACCATGAAGGGTTTTTCCATAAGCAATTTATTTCCTTAGTCGCCTTCTACGACATCCCCGGAAGGAAACGCTATTCTTAATCCGGCGCCGCACGAAAAGGTGACTATAACATAAGCATAAGCAGCCTATATACGTCCCACTGTAGGGCACAGGCCTTTTCTAAGGGAGAGAGTATGGGCTTAATCACCACGCGTGCCCACCGCGGATTGGCGATTTCAAGCGCAAAGGTTTAATTATGAATAGCTCAGACACTCAGGTTTCCTCGCGATGTTTTCCATCACGGTTAACCTGCGGTATCGCTAATATAAATTCATAAAGATAAAACGTAAAGGACAAGATAAAAGTACCCGAAACCGGCGTGCGTGCATGCAACGACTAATGAATGTTGATGTAGCGAAAGCGATCTGTCAGGATCGTGGCAAGTGGCAGTCCCTGGTCTCTACCTACACCTGTGGGAAATAGGCGTGAGTTTATGTATGTATGTATCTAAACTCAGAAATGTACGTAGCTTAGAAAAAAAAGACATGCCGGAATTGAACAAAATACCTTTTGAACGTCAGGCGAGCATTCTACAGATGCGCTATCGCCGCTATCCTACCACCGCGACAGTTAGATGAGATGAGATTAAAATATTGAGTCATCATCAACCCATTATGTCCCCACCGAGGGGCACGGGTCTCTTCCCTGAGGAAGGTATAGGCCATACTCCACCACGGGGGCCAAGTCCGGATTGGTGGAGGCTTGTAGACTAGTGGCTCGTCTACTGTCAGAAGTTGTCAAGCCGCCCTAAGGCCTCTAATATTGAGTACTAGCTGTTTTTTTTTTATTTATTTATTTCAACTAAAAAACCTTAGTGTAGCCCGCAATTTAGCCCGCGTGGAAATTGTGATGGGTATTTTTCCGGTAAAGAAGTAACCAAAACATGTCATAGAGACGGCTTCTCGCAGCAAAAGTATTCTCCACAATGCCCGCGACAGTATGGCGACCTCAAGCGCTTCTTCTCGATGGTTTCCTTACCAAAAAACGAGAATATGTTGTTTTTTCTCTGTGAATTTGTTCTGGTGTAAAAAAGCTGTTGCGTTGAAAGCGGAGTCTCCGTGTTCTAATGATGTGCCGGCGAACTGGCAGTTGAGGTTGATAATTGCGTGATCATTGCTTCTCTGGGAGCACTTTCAAGGCTGTCCATCAATATGGCCGTATTGTGGTTAAATTGTACGAAAAAAAAACATAAATCTCTTCGTCTTCTTATTTTGTAGCTTTTATAGTTGGGTGAAAAGGTCAACTAATTTAATCTAGTATACTAGCTTTATGCTATACTCTGCGAGTTTGCAGGTAAATAGTTATATATTTATTTATTTCTTAACGTTTAGTTTGCCTATTTAATAATCACGACTAGACTCGTTAATATAACTAACTATGAGCACATTCGGTGGCCTCGAGTGGAATAATTGGCATGTGCCTGCAAGTGCGTCCAGTCCGTTAACTATTCCCCCTATGAAAATCCGCTTGACAACTACCCGTTACATTTTTTTCCCCGCCAAATTACATATTCCAGCTGTAGCCGCCCCAAGTTTCCCGTGATCCTGGGTGGATTATTTAAATGTGAAGATTATCGTTTGTCCCCCGTTTATAACTGGGCCCTCTTTAACACGCTCGCCGGGGATTTTTATGTAAGATCACGATGTTGGAATTTTAATAGAGGCCACATTAAAGGAGGGTTAAAGTGCCCGGGAGATGGAATATCTAATTTGGCAATTGTTTTTGTTTGTTCGTTTTTAGTTATTTTCTTATACCAGTATTTTCTTTGTAGGCTTTTTTATGATGGTGTACAAATTTGTTCCGATTTAGATAAATATAATGTCATGACTGTACTGTAAGTATTTTTTCATGTGGTACGTCCCACTGCAGTGCACAGGCCTTCTCTCAGAGAGAGTGAGATTACGGCCTTAATCGCCACGCGTTTATGTAAATGGTCTCACGATGTTGGCCTGGTTATAAATGCATGAAAAACAAAAATGGTTCATATTCATTCTCCCCACATGATTAGTCAATTTACACCTGCCGTTTTAGCACATGAACACGAATGTACTCGTATGCACGGGCGCGCGGTGTGTCGGTGTGAGCCGCTCGAGCTTGTAAACAGTCACACCCACTTAGGACTCATAATAGATGAACGGTTTAGCTGGGCCTCTCACATTGACAACGTCTGCGATAAGCTAAGATCAGTTATGTCACAATTGTATACACTAAAATATAAAGTTCAGAATAGTGTTCTAATATTATTGTTTATTGCCCTTGCGGACTCAATAACAGGTTACAGCATATGTAGTTAGCTCATAAAATGTATCTAGAAAAAATTATAAACTACAAAATAGACTGTTGAAAATTTTGGTGCCTAATAACATAAAATTATAATTTCAAGACGATTTTTCGAAATTGTTCTTTATGACAAAATTAAACCCTCAATAATATTAGGGGTTAAAGTATGAAATTGCCGTTTTATTGCAATAGGTTCTTTGAATTGACATAGAATCTTCATGGTTTGAGGTTCTCGAATGAAACTTTTGTCAAATGGTTTCTATGATGTTCTTTTTTTAAAAAATGTGAAACATTTAAATATCGACTTTCAATTGTTTTTGTTATTCAATTTAGACAAGAAAGATGGATACTGCGAAAAATTGAGTGATTATGAGGCACCCATTTTTCGTATTTTTTTATTTCATTGATTTGACGCAAGTGAGTCAATATTGTGGGTAAGGTAACGTTAAACCATGCCGCTAATTCCTGGGTAGTTTGACTAGGGTCGGCTTCCACTATCTCTCTTAATTCATCGTTATTCACCTGTGTGGGCGGTCTTCCTCGTGGCTCGTTCTTTAAGTCGAAATTTCCATCACGAAAGCGTTTAAACCAAAATCGCACGGTGCGTTCATTAGTAGACCCCTCTCCAAACGCAGCATTGATATTGCGGGCTGTTTCTGCCGCGTTAGTTCCGCGTCGGAACTCGTATTAAAAATCACTCGAATTTTCGCAGTATCCATCTTTCTTGTCTAAATTGAATAACAAAAACAATTGAAAGTCGATATTCAAATGTTTCACATTTTTTAAAAAAAGAACATCATAGAAACTATTTGAAAAAAGTTTTATTCGAAAACCTCAAACCATGAAGATTCTATGTCAATTCAAAGAACCTATTGCAATAAAACGGCAATTTCATACTTTAAACCCTATTATTAGAAAGCACAAATAAAATAGAAGCTTTGTCTAAGAAAAAAAAGATCATGTTCACTTAGAAGGCTTGATTACCTACCTACATATAAAAACCATGTTATGAAAACCATGAGGGAGGCCTATGTCCTGCAGTGGGCGTTAAAGGGCTGATGATGATGATGATGATATAAAGTACCTAAATATGACAATACGTACGGAAAAAGAACAGTAGACTATGTGCTACCGAATATACTGAACTAACTACCATAAAATTTGGTAGGTAATCTTGCTTATCTAAAACCAAATCAAATTAAAGTCCTATTGCAAGTGTGTTATAAAGTAAGCATAAAATGTTTATATAAGCAGCTCAGCTTCACGCAAAAACCCAATAAGGTTTAAGTGATGCCTTTTGAAATGTAAATATAATTGTGCGTTATCAATAAATTATTTAAGCTAACAAACAAGCCCACCACGGATTGGCAATGTCAAGCGCTGAGGTGTGTGAACACCTTAAAACACTCAGGTTTACTCACGGTGTTTTCCTTCACCGGTAGCGAGCATCCCGGCAAACACCAATGACTTTATTTTCTAAGTACGTACATTTGCGAAGTTACAGTTACATAGGTACTGCAAGTATTATACATTAAAAATGTTTTTCCGAAATTCTTACATACTTTTCTTGTTGGAACTAGTTTATTTATCGGTAATTAATAAATGCGTTATTTTAATAATTTTAATAACACTTTGTATACTGCTGCCCAGCCAAGTCAGAGGCCTAAGGGCGGCTTGACAACTTCTGACAGTAGACGAGCCACTAGTCTACAAGCCTCCACCAATCCGGACTTGGCCCCCGTGGTGGAGTATGGCCTATACCTTCCTCAGGGAAGAGACCCGTCCCCCTCGTTGGGGACAAAATGGGTTGATGATGATGATACTGCTGCCTATAGACCTCAAAAAGAGAGAGTGATACAGACAGAGATGGTGATACAGACAGAGATAATTTAGGTTTACCTCGTTTTGTAAACACCTCAGACACTCAGGTTTACTCACGATGTTTTACTTCTACGTTTACTAGTGGTAGTTAGATAGTTAGACCTGAGATATTCGCACTCTCATAGTTGGGCCATTGTACGTAGCAAGAGCTGAGGTATGTAAATATCTCAGACACTAGGATTTCCTCACGATGTTTTCCTTCAATGTTAGCGAGGTTTCTACTTTAACTTTTTAAATGTACGTAACTTACAAAACAGTCATTGGTACATGCCGATATTCGAACCCACGACCTCCCGAATGAGAAGCCGGCGTTCTACCGCTCCGCAATCACCGCTCGGTTGGCGAGGGTATTCATACAAGAACGTTGCTCATAAAACAATCTAATAAATTTAATCTGGTACCTACATACCGGAATCGAACGTGGGACCTCTCTGATATGAAGCAAACGTTCTATGGATGCAACTCCACCGCTACATTATTAAGCCGGCCAATTGCTCGCACTCAGACTCGCACACGAAGGGTTCCGTACCATTATCTATACAATATTAGACAAAGATCGAATTTGAGAACAGCGCCATCTATAGAAACCAACAAGAAGCGTTTAGCATTGACATTTAAAGACATGACATCGGCGCTGTGAAGGTTACGTAGATGGCCGGTAGATGGCGAGCGCTGTCTTTAGACAGCGTTTGTTGTATGGGAACCCCTTAAATATTTATTTTATTCTGTTTTTAGTATTTGTTGTTATAACGGCAACAGAAATACATAATCTGTGAAAATGTCAACTGCCTGGCTATCACGTTTCAAAAGATACAGCCTGGTGACAGATAAACAGACAGACAGACGGACAGTAAAGTCTTAGTAATTGGGTGCCGTTCGGCACCCTTCGGGTAAGGAACTTTTTTAAGAAAGTTTTTAAGTTCTACGACACACGAACCCTTACGTACGTGCACTCTGTTCATATATATATTACGGGCCACAAACATGTAAACTTCCATGGTACCCATAAAATAATCAAATAATACTCACGAAGGAAACATGAGGCGGTAAATAATACAAATCCTAATAAGCTGTATAATAACACTTATACGAGCACTCGTGTCTCTTCTAAAAACTCTAAGGGAAACTGTTAGAAAATGTGTTTTAATAAAATATAAAGTGAAATAAGAGCTGGTGCTCCTCGATACTCTATTAATATTCTAGTATCCGCTCTCTGAAAGTAGAACTTGGTAACAGTTATTCTGTATAAAGCGGAATTGGATAAACTATAAAACCTTTTCGGCTTTTCGTTCTAAAGTCAATTGCAAAATTAAAAACCATCCAAAATTTTGGGAAATTATACATTTTGGGATACCTATCAACTTTTATGACAATTCAACTTTCTCTTCCGAATGGTTAAAATCAGACGGTTTACTTTTAGGTAAATACCTGAAATACATGAAACTTAGGCATACAAAGTTGTCAAAAATAGGCCAGTCTCAGCATGAATAGAACTTAGTCATGCGAGAACAGTCAGGGAGAACCTTCTCCTTGGCCCATCTCTAGTTCCAACTATTGCGTCGCTGTAAAGCAAATGCATTATATAGACGCGTCATCTCCATAAGTACGCTATCGGGTGCTTCTCCTTGGCCCATCTCTATTTGCAACTATTATGTTGCTGTAAAGCAAATGTATTATTAGCCACGTCATCGCCATAAGTACCCTATCGGGAGCTGGTAAATGAATTAAAACATGTCACTGAGAAACCCTTTGAAACCCTTGAGAAACCCGCTTTTTGCAATCATATTATTATCTCAACGTTGATAATACAAGCGTATCTCTAAATATTTTATTGGACCTCCAGCCGGGAATATTGGACAAAGTAGCAAGATGTTACTATTTCACAACACTTTTACAGCAATGGTCCTCATAAAAGTCTTGAGAACAATTGAAGTGGAGTATCGCCGGTATCGCTACATGGTTTTTTATTTACCGAGGCGTCACAAAATATGGAGCGATGATCTAATAAAAAGGTTATATTTCACCGTGTTTTACTGCACGACCCCTTAACTGAGAGAGGGTTTTGACCCGTTCGCCCCAGGGAAGTTTTAATAGTTAATTCCTGCAGCAATAAAAGCTGCAAAAAAAATTTTGGTTTTTTCGTATTTTATTTCCTTTAGACACTGTCGTGTATTTTTACATCTCGCGGAAAAAAATATTTCATTAAAAAACCCTTTAAAAAACTTCTCCGCATGCGGACGACGAGACGCGACTTGACACAATCACTTGTCCTGGTCCCAAACTAGGATACCCTGTGCTATGGTAACCAGGGGACATCAGAAACACGAAAATACACCCAGACTGAGGCCATGTATATCGCCATGTAATCAGACGTGATACCGCTAGACGAACAAGGCAGTCCATATTTACAAAGTTAGAGAAGTGCAAAAAATCGTCGGTCGGTTAGTTTGTATCGTTGCGCCCGCACTTCGCCAGTCCGTTGTATTGTGAACAGTCCTTGATCAAACCTTGCGGTTCTTACGGTCTAAGACCGACTGGCGTTACCTGCAGTAACATTTTTATGTGTTACATAAAAAGAGACCCCGATGCGGCCTATATTACTTTATAGTGTATCGTTTCTTTTGTATAACTCAACGTGTATCTATCACCCAAGCGTTGTATAGCGTATACTATTCGAAATTGTGAGTACGTGAAAACCACAGAAAAGAACCTGAGCCGTTTTTGCAGGTCTTTTATATTCGGCCAAATAAAGAGCGGCAGAAGTTGAGAGACATTGAATGAAGAAATAGTTATGAATGAAATAAAGACCATTGAAAATGCTGGGGATTTTAATTTTGTGCTATTTATTATGCGTCACGATTTGCAGGGTCATCGATTTAAAGCCATAGCTATTATTCTGTGAACCCCAGCTTAATATGGTGGTTAGGTAATACGCGTTCCGTGTGGCGCCGAATTAAGAATAACGTCACACCATTGGCTTCCGTGGATGTCGTAGAAGGCGACTAAGAAAATAAATTACCAGGAGACGGGCAGCAGCGTCTTCCTGAGATTCCAACCGCATATTGCGATCGTCAACCCACCTGCCAAGCGTGGCGATTATGGCAAAATCCTTCATGGTTAAAAACCATGATGGAGCCCTATGTCCTGCGGTGGGCGTCAAATGGCTCATGATGATGATGAGGTAAAACGCTCCAGTGTAAAACGTGTTATTCAAATAACGCAGAACCTGTAAACAATTTTAGTATCGATCTAACGCTTCTAGTAAGCTAAAGCTTATCACTTTGTGACGGACCAAGCTCCGTACAAGTGCTCACGATCGTTAATATCATGTTGAATTGTGTTCTGCACGAGAAGACTGAGGATAGAAGCTAAAAGAAACCGAGAAATGATAATCGTATTCTTATATAGGGATTGTAAAACATTTAAAGAGCTTATTATAGAATCGGATAAAGCGCTAAAACGTATTTGGTTCCCCAACATAAAATAAAGCTAGTTATATTTTGTTTGTATCATTTGTAAACATTTAAGCAGTTCTTGTGAAATATTGCGTTGTCTTTTCTAGATTAAATTTTTACGATAATTGAGATTAATTACAACGGCATCTATTTTGCGAGATGGCACAACTAATAAATTATGGATTGAAGAAAGTTTTCACCTAAAACCTGTTACAATACATGACAGTTCATCGCTTTGTTCAGAGGTGACGCTACCGGTCTAAACGCGTGGGTCTGAACTGAATTCATTCTCTAAAACAAAAACAAAAAGAAAAGTGCATCCGAAAAGCTTTTGTTTTGTAGCATTTGTAAACATTTAAACAGTTCTTGTGAAATATTGCGTTGTCTTTTGTAGATTAAATTATGCAACTTGTTTTAGGGATGGTTTACGATAATTGAGATTAATTACAGTGACATCTCTCTTGCGAAATAGCACAACTAATAAATTTCGGATTGAAGAAAGCTGTTACTAAACCTATTACAATACATGGCAGTTCATAATTTTGTTCATAGATGACACTTTCTTAATTCATTCTCTAAAACAAAAACAAAAAGAAAATTGCATCCGAAAAGCTCGGTCATCCAAGTACTAAATAAATAGGGAACTTAAATCATATAAAACTTTAACAAAACAACATAGACTCACGCCTGTGTCCCGGAGGGGTGGACGGAGGTCGGGGACTGCCACTTGTTGCGATCTTGACGGATCACTGTCGTTTCCTCAAAATTCACTCGCGTGTGTGGGCCGCGTCGGCTTCCTTTGTTTCTTTTGTAATAAGCCGCGGCGTGTTAAGGTAGTAAATTTAAAGGGATATTATGACAAAGAACGTAATTTATGAGCTAGGCAAATAAAAATAAATTACTTATGTTAAAGTCCTTAAACTAATAGCAATAAGGAATAGAATTCTTCAGATGGCGGTATTTCGTTATTGATTTAGCGAGAATGCAAATTTCTTTTGAAAAAAGCCGCGGCATGCTAAGGCGGTGATATCAAAGAAACACTAGGACAAAGAACGTAATTTATGAGTTGACGAACAAAAATAAATTACTTATGTAAAAATCCTTAAACTAATAGCAATAAAGAATAAAATTCTTCATTTGGCGGTGTTTCGTTATTGATTTAGCGGGAGGGCAAATTTCTTTTGAAAAAAGCCGCGGCATGCTAAGGCGGTGAATATCAAAGAAACACTATGACAAAGAACGTAATTTATGAGTTAGGCAAATAAAAATAAATTACTTATGTTGAAGTCCTTAAACTAATAGCAATAAGGAACAAAATTCTTCAGATGGCGGTATTTTGTTATTGGTTTAGCGAGAGGGTGAAGTGGCACCATATTAGAAGGGGGCCGCGAGGGTATAAAAGCGGGGTTCGGGAACTATTCGAGGCTTGTTCGGAACAGAAAATTGAGAAGTAAATACGTCTGTTGCGCTCGTAGGCAAATTCGATATTTTTGCGAATTTATTACTATTAGGGAGTTTCGTTTGCATTTAAATTCGAAAGTAGGAGAGTGGATTCGGATTTGTAACCTAACATCACCTGTGGGCACTGCGTCCCAGACTATCAGATCTGGTGTGAAGTTTCAGGTTCTGAATTACTTTCTTAGCTAGGGAATGAGATTTGAAAGTGAAAGTGTAATGTTAGAAACGGTCTTCGATTCCTAAACAGTTAGTATACTTAGCTAGAAGTTTTCCGCGTAAAATAGGGTTTTCAGCCTTAGTAATTAGGGTAGCTTTCGCGAAATAAAAGTTCACTAATCCTTTGCCTCCACAGTACTACGTTTATGCGGAAATAAATTTGTGCAAAGGTAAACTCACGGCGGCAAAGGTAAGTTCTAGATAATCAGTGTTTCTAGCCCTTGTGAAATAACCAAGGCTCGACGGGGCGCTAATGTAAACCTGCAAAACTCTGTTTGACTAAAAGATTGTGTTCGTTATTTAATTGTGCGAGTCTTGAATTAGTAGCTGCTAAGCTTACTGCTTATCTATGTCTCTGGTCCTTACCTTAAAACTAGGCGTAAATGTTGGTGCGCTTCATTCACACGGTGATCATTTCAAACTAAGGAATAGGTAAAGCTTAACGAAAGTATTAGCTTCATAGGTACCTTTCTTTTGATCTTCGGACGGGACATTCCACTATTGCAAAGAGGTAGGGACAATTTATGTAGGTGCGTATATACTTTTTCTGCCGACCGCAGTTTCTTTAGTATTATTGCATTTTAGACGCAATATAGGGTGAATAATATATAGGGTGGCCAAAACACGAATTATTGTTAGGAATTGAAAGACGTTATGGGACGTTAGGGAGTAGTTAAGAGCCACTATAGGCTTTGTAGTAGTATACTCATTTCAAGTATATTGGCTTAATACTCTGCTTAATCTCATAGTTGCGTAAGCGCGGCTGGATTGTTTCAGTGTTGGTAAGCTTTCGATGAAGTCTTATTCCAACGTACCTAGTGCATTTGCTTATTACCTCTCACACACTCTCGTCAGCCAATGCATTGTACTGCTGAACATCCCTTTGCCGTTTCTTGCGTTAATTGTGTGAAGCGTCTTGAGTCTTAAGATCTCTATACCTGCTTAAAGCTTTTATTATGTTTGACTTGTCCTTGAGTGGCATCTAATAGTTGCGTGAGCGCGGCTGGATTGTTTCAGTGTTGGTAAGCTTCGATGAAGTCTTATTCCAACGTACTTTGTGCATTTGGTTATTACCTCTCTCACACTCTCGTCTGCCAATGCATTGTACTGCTGAACATCCCTTTGCCGTTTCTTGCGTTAATTGTGTGAAGTGACTTGAGTCTTAATATATCTATGCCTACTCAAAGCTTTTATTGCTTCTATTATATTTATTTGTATGACTTATGTCTTTGGGTGACATTTCATGGTGGCGTGGGTTTGGCCGGACTGTTTCAGTGTTGGCAAGCTTCGATGAAGTCTTATTCCAACGTACTTTGTGCATTTGGTTATTACCTCTCTCACACTCTCGTCTGCCAATGCATTGTACTGCTGAACGTCTCTTTGCCAATTCTTGCGTTAGTCATGTATGTTTTCTTAAGGCATAGACTTGGAATAATGAATCATTGTATTCTTATTTCTAGTCAGTCATAGTTTTATTATTTATAAGTATATATTAACGGTATAACGTAGTGGCGGCCAATCCCCATCCACGGTAGATATAATTAGCACTATCGGCTAGTAGATAATTGAGTATTGCACTCTCTTCTTCTTATCCAATATTATCTACTTAGCTGGCTAATAATGTCTGCCTTAACCGGCCTTTGGTAGGGGACGTTATACTAAAACACTCACATGTGTAGTAGTATGACAAGTAGTTATTTATTTCAAATATTTTGCTACTATAATCTTATCTTATTTAGATGGAATTTATTTTATTCAACCTTTAATTTATTGTCTCCTAAACTTAACTTCTTTATTTAAATTTTCCTCTTTTATCCCAATCTTGTCTCGCTTCTGCTAATTTAATGTTGCTTTATTGCTATTTTAGTTTCTTCGAATCTCCCCAAAATTTACCTTTTCTAGTAAACATTTGGTTCGAACTGAATGTTCTTAGTTCCACTTTTATTATTTTAACGGATCTCTTACATGCACTCATTACTCAATCTCATATCCTAAAAGTTCTTGGGTTATTAATACGTTCACAATGAAGGGTCCTCACTAGACTAGACGATCACAGTTGGCCATTAGAGTGTTTTGCATCATAGTATCTTTTCTCTTTGCTATCGGGGGTTCATACCTTTTAATATCCAGGGGTGGGAGTCACAATATGGTGTGCCGTGACCATGATATTTTAATACGAGTTTGAGTAGGTTGTTTGTATGTTTTATGATGCAGAATATTCTTATTTTTAATTATTATCGTTGGCTTTATGCCACAATTTGATGTTCGTGAAATGGAAGGATTTGAGATTGACGATGAGGGTGTGAATGAGTTCCGTTAATTTTGCTTTTGCATAGATTTATGGATGTATGCACGGGTAAAAATAAATATTGAATTCGTGTATGGATCTATTTATCTAATTGTTTACGTGTAATCACGTTATTTTACTAACGTTCCATAACTTCTTGGTAAATTCTATTCAAATTTCGTTACTTTACAATAAATATTTAGTTGATTCAATGCTTTCGTGTCGGATTTTAATAATAGTCTGTAGAGGTTATACTGTTCGATCGTTTTTAAGTAGGTACGTTTAACAGTTTTTTATTCAGGGGGTTGTATCAAATTATGTTTTACGTCAGAAGTTGCTTTCATAGGTAAACTAAGGTCAATAATAGTTCTAGTTTAGTTAATTAATTAAATAATTAGGGAGTTAAAAAAAAAAAAAAAAAAAAAAAGAAAAAATAACGAATGTCATCAGGTTACATTAATTAGTCAAAGGTCTGCTTTGTGGGGGGTTGTCAGAATATGAATTTTCTTACGCGATTTTAAATTCTTAAATACTTTAATACTTGTTTTGCTTATTAATTAATAGTTATTATTGTGAAAGATCTTTCTTATTTTCATTTGTTGATGTATTTTATTTTAAATATTTTTATGCTGGGGGTTGATATCCTTCTTACTTTCGGTTTAGCATTCCATTTCGCGGACACTTGTCTTTTATTTGGGGGGTTGTGGGGTTGTTAAAGAAAAAAAAAAGCAACATAATTAACAAAAGTTTTCTCGACGGGGGGTTGCTATTATTATAGTATTGCTAGGAATTTAGTATTGCGTAATTCGGTAGTTTCGTATAGCGGTGGCGCAAATAAATTCATGAATTATAATTATTCCATTAGACTCGAGAATAATTTTAATTTGCTAAATTATCGATATGTCAAATAAATTTAGTGTAATTTTATTCACATCGATTCGTAAATTTCTTGATAGACATCATAAACTAATTTATTAATTAAAACAAAAAAAAAAGAAAAAGTAAATTTTTTATTTTATTTTAGTAATCCGCGTACCCATAATAAAGTATAAATAATAGAGAAAAAAAAAAAACAACACCGTTTGTTTTATTTTAATAATTCGCGTACAGTAAACGATAAAAAGTAGATAATCGAATATTCTTAAACCAAACTTTGGATTTAAATGTACCTTACCATAATTTACGTATTACCCAAATACTATTTTTAATAAAATACGGACGCATGTTAATCTAATCGGGATTTAAACTTGATTAATTAATTTTCGTCGTTGACTGTACTTCTTAAACCAGGTAATTGAAACGGTTTTGAAAGGTAATCTGGTAATTGAAGTTGAGGTATTGTGTACGGTAATCAAGGTAATTCGTGTGGTACTGTGTAAGGTAAAGCAAATTTAATTTTAAAATTTTTACTTGCGTCTCATAACGTCTGTCACTACATTTTATTGCGATCGCGGGCTCTGGTTCAAATTATTCTATTCCTCATTGGATAGGTTTGTCAAATTTGTAATAAAATTAGTAGTTATTTTATATCGCGGTAATCAAAATCATATCTGCGAAGAGTTCATTCGCTAAATTCTCAGGCTTCATATATCAGTTTGTAAGCAAGTAAGAGTAAGCTTGGAAATGATTCAATGAATGGAGAAGGAATTAGTTGGAGTATTTAGAAAGAGAATGAAAGGGGTTTGAATGGAAGTTCTAGAGTTCGGTGAATCGATTTTACGCAGATAACTTGTTTTATTTAGTTTCCGAATACAGCACACACCTCAAGCGGATACAAATACTTCCTTTGATTTTCATTTTAAATTAATTTAAACTGTATTTGTATCCCGGACTCCACAAGAAGCTAAGAACTAGTTTCGGCAACTGAGCAGGCTCCAGAAGCGAAGATGTTGTCGATTGGGGATTTTCATTGATTAATATCGTTTGTTTGATAGCTTCCGTAGTGATTTCGCAGCTGATTGTTATTTGAGGCTATTGTAAGGGTCGGTTCTACTACCGGTGCACGTTTGCTCTTGGGGAGGCCTCCCCTTTGGAGTTTAAGCGAGTGTATCTGGTACTTAGCAGTCGGTGCCTTCGGGCTGTCCTGCCTCACAACCAGGATCCCTTTATCAAGGTCTTCAATGATAGGCTGTGTTAAAAGCTGCTAAGCGATCCGAATAAAACGGTGTCGATTGAAATTTCACATAGACAATTATCCGAAGAGTCTGGTTGAAAAACACAACTCACTCATTTCGTCATTTCTGGAAAATAGTGAAACAAGTAACAATTACTTAATTATTAATAACTTATGTAGCAAGACCACTCTCATGATCACATGTTTTATTGAAAATTTGATAACGACAGGTCTTATCCAAATTTTGGGGGTTGATTGTGACGGACCAAGCTCCGTACAAGTGCTCACGATCGTTAATATCATGTTGAATTGTGTTCTGCACGAGAAGACTGAGGATAGAAGCTAAAAGAAACCGAGAAATGATAATCGTATTCTTATATAGGGATTGTAAAACATTTAAAGAGCTTATTATAGAATCGGATAAAGCGCTAAAACGTATTTGGTTCCCCAACATAAAATAAAGCTAGTTATATTTTGTTTGTATCATTTGTAAACATTTAAGCAGTTCTTGTGAAATATTGCGTTGTCTTTTCTAGATTAAATTTTTACGATAATTGAGATTAATTACAACGGCATCTATTTTGCGAGATGGCACAACTAATAAATTATGGATTGAAGAAAGTTTTCACCTAAAACCTGTTACAATACATGACAGTTCATCGCTTTGTTCAGAGGTGACGCTACCGGTCTAAACGCGTGGGTCTGAACTGAATTCATTCTCTAAAACAAAAACAAAAAGAAAAGTGCATCCGAAAAGCTTTTGTTTTGTAGCATTTGTAAACATTTAAACAGTTCTTGTGAAATATTGCGTTGTCTTTTGTAGATTAAATTATGCAACTTGTTTTAGGGATGGTTTACGATAATTGAGATTAATTACAGTGACATCTCTCTTGCGAAATAGCACAACTAATAAATTTCGGATTGAAGAAAGCTGTTACTAAACCTATTACAATACATGGCAGTTCATAATTTTGTTCATAGATGACACTTTCTTAATTCATTCTCTAAAACAAAAACAAAAAGAAAATTGCATCCGAAAAGCTCGGTCATCCAAGTACTAAATAAATAGGGAACTTAAATCATATAAAACTTTAACAAAACAACATAGACTCACGCCTGTGTCCCGGAGGGGTGGACGGAGGTCGGGGACTGCCACTTGTTGCGATCTTGACGGATCACTGTCGTTTCCTCAAAATTCACTCGCGTGTGTGGGCCGCGTCGGCTTCCTTTGTTTCTTTTGTAATAAGCCGCGGCGTGTTAAGGTAGTAAATTTAAAGGGATATTATGACAAAGAACGTAATTTATGAGCTAGGCAAATAAAAATAAATTACTTATGTTAAAGTCCTTAAACTAATAGCAATAAGGAATAGAATTCTTCAGATGGCGGTATTTCGTTATTGATTTAGCGAGAATGCAAATTTCTTTTGAAAAAAGCCGCGGCATGCTAAGGCGGTGATATCAAAGAAACACTAGGACAAAGAACGTAATTTATGAGTTGACGAACAAAAATAAATTACTTATGTAAAAATCCTTAAACTAATAGCAATAAAGAATAAAATTCTTCATTTGGCGGTGTTTCGTTATTGATTTAGCGGGAGGGCAAATTTCTTTTGAAAAAAGCCGCGGCATGCTAAGGCGGTGAATATCAAAGAAACACTATGACAAAGAACGTAATTTATGAGTTAGGCAAATAAAAATAAATTACTTATGTTGAAGTCCTTAAACTAATAGCAATAAGGAACAAAATTCTTCAGATGGCGGTATTTTGTTATTGGTTTAGCGAGAGGGTGAAGTGGCACCATATTAGAAGGGGGCCGCGAGGGTATAAAAGCGGGGTTCGGGAACTATTCGAGGCTTGTTCGGAACAGAAAATTGAGAAGTAAATACGTCTGTTGCGCTCGTAGGCAAATTCGATATTTTTGCGAATTTATTACTATTAGGGAGTTTCGTTTGCATTTAAATTCGAAAGTAGGAGAGTGGATTCGGATTTGTAACCTAACATCACCTGTGGGCACTGCGTCCCAGACTATCAGATCTGGTGTGAAGTTTCAGGTTCTGAATTACTTTCTTAGCTAGGGAATGAGATTTGAAAGTGAAAGTGTAATGTTAGAAACGGTCTTCGATTCCTAAACAGTTAGTATACTTAGCTAGAAGTTTTCCGCGTAAAATAGGGTTTTCAGCCTTAGTAATTAGGGTAGCTTTCGCGAAATAAAAGTTCACTAATCCTTTGCCTCCACAGTACTACGTTTATGCGGAAATAAATTTGTGCAAAGGTAAACTCACGGCGGCAAAGGTAAGTTCTAGATAATCAGTGTTTCTAGCCCTTGTGAAATAACCAAGGCTCGACGGGGCGCTAATGTAAACCTGCAAAACTCTGTTTGACTAAAAGATTGTGTTCGTTATTTAATTGTGCGAGTCTTGAATTAGTAGCTGCTAAGCTTACTGCTTATCTATGTCTCTGGTCCTTACCTTAAAACTAGGCGTAAATGTTGGTGCGCTTCATTCACACGGTGATCATTTCAAACTAAGGAATAGGTAAAGCTTAACGAAAGTATTAGCTTCATAGGTACCTTTCTTTTGATCTTCGGACGGGACATTCCACTATTGCAAAGAGGTAGGGACAATTTATGTAGGTGCGTATATACTTTTTCTGCCGACCGCAGTTTCTTTAGTATTATTGCATTTTAGACGCAATATAGGGTGAATAATATATAGGGTGGCCAAAACACGAATTATTGTTAGGAATTGAAAGACGTTATGGGACGTTAGGGAGTAGTTAAGAGCCACTATAGGCTTTGTAGTAGTATACTCATTTCAAGTATATTGGCTTAATACTCTGCTTAATCTCATAGTTGCGTAAGCGCGGCTGGATTGTTTCAGTGTTGGTAAGCTTTCGATGAAGTCTTATTCCAACGTACCTAGTGCATTTGCTTATTACCTCTCACACACTCTCGTCAGCCAATGCATTGTACTGCTGAACATCCCTTTGCCGTTTCTTGCGTTAATTGTGTGAAGCGTCTTGAGTCTTAAGATCTCTATACCTGCTTAAAGCTTTTATTATGTTTGACTTGTCCTTGAGTGGCATCTAATAGTTGCGTGAGCGCGGCTGGATTGTTTCAGTGTTGGTAAGCTTCGATGAAGTCTTATTCCAACGTACTTTGTGCATTTGGTTATTACCTCTCTCACACTCTCGTCTGCCAATGCATTGTACTGCTGAACATCCCTTTGCCGTTTCTTGCGTTAATTGTGTGAAGTGACTTGAGTCTTAATATATCTATGCCTACTCAAAGCTTTTATTGCTTCTATTATATTTATTTGTATGACTTATGTCTTTGGGTGACATTTCATGGTGGCGTGGGTTTGGCCGGACTGTTTCAGTGTTGGCAAGCTTCGATGAAGTCTTATTCCAACGTACTTTGTGCATTTGGTTATTACCTCTCTCACACTCTCGTCTGCCAATGCATTGTACTGCTGAACGTCTCTTTGCCAATTCTTGCGTTAGTCATGTATGTTTTCTTAAGGCATAGACTTGGAATAATGAATCATTGTATTCTTATTTCTAGTCAGTCATAGTTTTATTATTTATAAGTATATATTAACGGTATAACGTAGTGGCGGCCAATCCCCATCCACGGTAGATATAATTAGCACTATCGGCTAGTAGATAATTGAGTATTGCACTCTCTTCTTCTTATCCAATATTATCTACTTAGCTGGCTAATAATGTCTGCCTTAACCGGCCTTTGGTAGGGGACGTTATACTAAAACACTCACATGTGTAGTAGTATGACAAGTAGTTATTTATTTCAAATATTTTGCTACTATAATCTTATCTTATTTAGATGGAATTTATTTTATTCAACCTTTAATTTATTGTCTCCTAAACTTAACTTCTTTATTTAAATTTTCCTCTTTTATCCCAATCTTGTCTCGCTTCTGCTAATTTAATGTTGCTTTATTGCTATTTTAGTTTCTTCGAATCTCCCCAAAATTTACCTTTTCTAGTAAACATTTGGTTCGAACTGAATGTTCTTAGTTCCACTTTTATTATTTTAACGGATCTCTTACATGCACTCATTACTCAATCTCATATCCTAAAAGTTCTTGGGTTATTAATACGTTCACAATGAAGGGTCCTCACTAGACTAGACGATCACAGTTGGCCATTAGAGTGTTTTGCATCATAGTATCTTTTCTCTTTGCTATCGGGGGTTCATACCTTTTAATATCCAGGGGTGGGAGTCACAACTTTCATCTCTATTTTTTAATTTTTTTTATACGCATTGATCGCGACGAGTAAATGAACAATTGTATGAAAAACCATGTTAAATTTTTCTCAGAAACGGTTCTCAGGTATTGTGTAATTTGCTTAAAACTCAATTTCCCTCTGCCATTTTTGTTACTGACAAATCCTGGTCGCTGCATACCCCTTAGAGATACTTGCATTAGTTTTTATATGTTTTTTTATGTAGCCTATATACGTCCTACTGCAGAGCCCAGGCCTTCTCTCAGAGAGCGAGAGTATAATAGGGAGTTTTTAATAAAAGAAATAAATCTGCTTGCATATCTCGCCAATTTTCGCACCTCAGATGAACTTTGGCTCTACAAAAAAATATTCGAACGAGCCGAATAACTATAGGTCCCTGTTGACTGGCGCAGTCCCGGCTTGTTATACGTATGACATAAAAAGGGAGCCTCGGAAACCTCATTCCGTTGGCGAACACAAAACGTTTTATTCGAGAGCAAAAATCCAGTTGTTAACCGCAACAATTTTGCGCATGACGTGGGGTCGTGAGAGTAAGACATTTTGGCTATCGGCTGTGAGCGCACAGTGTTTGTATGGCTACTCGGACTGTAACCAATAATATATATTTCTCTAAGAGAGAGATGGAGTACTTACTCTATCCCATATATCATCCTAGCGTTACACTTATCCCATACTTATGGGCCACCGTGATCTGTTCACGAAAGACAAGATATCGGATTATTAGAACTTCGGAATTTCAAGTTTTAAAATCCTCGTATCCGCAAAAGAAATCAAAACTTGCCACCGAGTTGGTGCCGGGCTATAGATTTATTTATTTACATAGCATGGCATAAGTGGTTATTACCAGTGATGAATTATGGCACTGAAACGTGGTCTCTCACTATGGGCTGCATAAGAAAGCTTAAGGTCACGCAACGAGCTATGGAAAGGGCTATGCTGGGAATTTCTCTACGAGATCCGTAGACAAACAGAATTCGTCGACATAGCCCAGCGGATTAGTAAGTTGAAGTGGCAGTGGGCGGGGCACATAGCACGCAGAACTGATGGCCGATGGGGCCGAAAAGTTCTCGAATGAAGACCACATATCGGCCAGCGCAGCGTAGAACGACCAGCCACAAGATGGACAAATGACCTCATCCACGTGGCAGCATAAACGGGTTACAAAGTTCGTCATTTCTTCCTTGTAAATGTGCAACGGGAAACGTTGAATTTCATTCCTGCCCTCCGTAGTAACCTTTTTCTTCACTACGAAAAAAAAACAAGCGCGGCAATTTGTTTTGTTTTGTTAAATTTTGTTTTTCACTAAATTGATAATTTAACATTACGCTTTTAAATATTCAAAATAATGTTATTTTTCTCGTAGGTGTAGAAGACGTTGGCGAGACGACCTCGACCGACACATGCCGGAGTGGCCTGAGGTGGCACAAGACAGAAACATCTGGTCTGAGTTGGGGGAGGCCTTTGCCCAGCAGTGGGACACAAACGAAGCTACGTAAAAAAAAAAAAAGGTGTAGAATCCTACTAATATTATAAATGTGAAATTTTGTGAAGATGTTTGGATGTGTGGATGTTTGGATCTTTGTTACTCATTAACGGCTCATAACGGGTGAACGAAGTTATATGACACTTGGCATACAGATAGACAAATGTCTGAATTGAGATATAGGATACTAGATATTACGGTAATGCGTTCCCGTCGGATAATATTTTATTGTTACCGTAACATTTTTTTCCAAGCCAAACTCTAAGATGTTTATTTATTGCGTTGCCATGGTAACAAGAATCGTATAAACGGATTCTGTGGCGGTACAAAGTTTGCCGCGACATCTAGTAAAGCACTATGTAGGTATCACTCAGGCGAAAGTTCTAGTTCTGTTTTCGAGTTTCTTTTAAACTCTCCGCTTGAACAGAAATAGATTGTTTTCTCCCCTCGGTGTACAATGCACTATTTCTGATCATGAAACATATTAGACGCACAGAAAAAAAATATCTTTTGTCAGGGCCTCTCCAATGATATTAAAACATATTTTAAATTCCCATAGTAAACCATCAATTTTTGTTCGAGTTCTATAAATAAAAAAGTGCCCTAGACCGTTACTGTACTGTGCGACTTTCTCCACGGTTTGGGGTCTTCGGAAATAAGGGCCCGCCCGGGGACCGCGCGGCGTTCCAGCTTGATTGGCCGCCGGCTTAACGCGCGGCGGCCGATGTCGGAAGATTGAAACCGCGATACGGTATGGGCCAGTAATGTATCGGTCTTGATGGAGTGTGATGCATAAGTTTTTGTTGGAGATTGCTAGTTTTGAATTTGCCATGGCCACAGTAAAGTCACCTTAACGGCTTTACTTACGCAAAGTGACATTTATTCTATTTTTAACCCCCGACGCAACGCAAAGAGGGGTGTTATAAGTTTGAAGCCTATGTCTGTGTGTCTGTACGTTCCGTCGTAGCGCCGAAACGGATTAAGAGATTTCGAGGCGGTTTTTTTTAATTGAAGGCTAGATTGATCGCGATGGTTCTTAGCTATGTTTGATGGAAATTCACTAAGCCGTTTATGGACATGGCCAACTGCCTGAAAAATCGGTAAGAGATGTAAGGATGGTGCTTTGACTAAAACAACGTACACCCCGGGCAAATTTAAGTGCGATAAAAAAAACAATGGCGGAAAAAATGGCCGTTTTACTTTTTAATGGACAGTGTTTTGTGTCGGGGGTTTTTTAAATATTTAATTTAAGTTCTTTACATTCTGTTTTTGTATATTGGGAACAAACAGTGCACATGCTTAACATTAATATTCAGTACTATCCTATTCCGTTACTTTCCCTCAGTTTCGTTCCGTTACGTCATTCCTTTTCGTTTTACTTCGTTCCGTCCCGTTCTGTTCCGTACGATTCCATTCCTTTCCTTTATGTTCCGCTCCATTCGGTTATCTTTCACTCTGATCCGTTCAGTTTTGCACCATCCTATTCTTTTGGTTTTGGTTTTCTAGAGTTGGCCTACAGCTTAATGCGCGGCGAGCCATATTCTGCGACCAAATAATATGAGTGCTTTCTGTTTGGTTCCAATACGTTTCGTTCTCTCGTATCGTTCTCTTATATTCTATTTCATAATATTTAAATCACTTGATCCCCTGCCAGCTTATAGCACGGCGAGCTATTTTCGAAAATTTAACTCACGACAGGGACAGAACCTGCCACATCCAAACAGGCTCGAACTCCCAACTCGCTTCCAACATCCGTGCGCCCGCAGATATCAGTGTCGATACAGAAATCGAAGTAGAGCCGTTTCGTTTACTTTTATGCTTACGTCGCGAGAAAAAGATTATCAAAACGACATCCGCGGTTTTTAGGGTTCCGTACCCAAAAGGTGTGAACGGGACCTAACAAACCTCCAGTTTCTCGTACATTAAGAAACTGTTAATCTACATACGAGGGATGGGGGTTAGCCTACACTACACGATTGCATGTTGGGCCGCGCGCAGTGTAGGATCTCGTAGAAAGAGCGGTTTTTAATCTGTTTTACAGAAGGAACAACTTCATCAAAGTAATTTTCAATGGATTTTGTGCGAAGTTTTTCTTTTATAAATCGGTTGCCTATTATTCATTAACTTTTAAGCTTACTTAGCCGTGTTAGCTTTCCTTTTAAGTTATAGGCAACCATATGTGCCACTACCTTAATTTTTTTTACTTTTCTACAGTCAACCGTTTAGCCGGGAGAGGGAGGGGACGCTCTACTCTGACGAAAAATTGCGCTTTAAGGCTTAATATTTCGCAAACGAACCCGTAAATCGAAAAATGGTCTTCATACACCCCGTTTCTGCTACACCTACAATATTTTAGAGACCATTTCAAATATACCCTACACTATGGCGTAGACGAGAAAAAAATGCATCCTTAGGGAGGTGGGGAAGGTGTGGGGAGTTACCCCAAAAAAATGTTTTTTCGACATTTTTTTCTACCGTTTTGTCGGCGTAACAAATATGTATATCTATGCCAAATTTCAGCCCTCTAGTACTTATCGTCTCTGTGCTAAGCCGCGGACCGACAAACAGGTAGACAGACGGACGGACATGGCGAAACTATAAGCGTTCCTTATTGACTACGGAACCCCAAAAGCCGAGTAAGTATGTGTTCAACCCCTACCTACTATAAATCCTGAACTGAATGAAAAAAAAAACACACTTTTAGTAGATACGTTACAGAAGCAACAGGTCCTAGGGTTAGAATTCCGCTTCTTTCTTTCTATGTGCAGTATGTCTATTTGTTAAAACAAGCAATATTTTATGGCGATACGGAACCCTCGATGCAGGAATCCGACTCGTCCTTGGCTGGTTTTATTATGATCTTGGCATACGTATAGGATAAAAAATATGCCGAACTCATAAGCGCCTTTGAAAATGACGAGTCAGTGAGTAAGCCGATTGCCTTGTGCCGCCAACTAATCTGAGGTCGTGGGTTCGCTTCCCGCTGGGGACCGCAGTACGTTTTGTATACATGGCCTCAGTCTGGGTGTATTTCCATGTTTGTAATGTCCTTGCCAGGTTACCATAGCACAGGGTATCCTAGTTTGGGACCAGAACAAGTGATTGTGTTGTGTGAAAATTATTATTGTCACAAATGAAAGTGATTAAATCAGTGAACGAAGTTAGCGCTAGTATTGTAGTCTCACATTCGGGAGGTCGTTCCCCTCCCGATTTGAATTGAATCTTTGAATTTGAATCCCGGCATGTGCCAATGATATTTACGTACATTCGTGAAGTTGTAGTAGCAATATCACTCGCTAACTGCAAAGGAAAACATCTTGAGGAAACCCGAATTTCTGATATGTTCACATACCTCAGCGCTTAAAATTGCTAATCCGCGGTGGGCACGCGTGGTCATGAAGCCCTTATTCTCTCTTTGAGAGAAGGTCTGTGCCCTGCAGTGGAAAGTATATAAGCCACTTAAAACTGCGAATTGACCAAAATAATAAAGTAATATCTTTTTAATAAAAAAGTATTCATTCTTTCAAACAAGCCTCCACATTATAACACGCGGGGCTGTAAAGGCCAGTGAACGGTAGAAACTTCACCATAATATACCTATACCCAGGCCCCCAGTCCCCGGCGGCCCCGCTATTCTTGGCTACGGTAGCGGTCATGGTAACGGCGGGGCAGGGGGTGCGAAGGATATAACCTGAACAGAGCTTCTAACAGAGTGGGTCTTAAAATGAACATGGACAAGACTAAGATAACGTCGTACGTAGTACTCACTCCTCCCCACCTATCAACGTTGGCGGCTCGGACCTCGAAGTTGCCACCACTATGCACACCTGGGACAAACAGTCCAGTTAGGTAGTAAGTTCAACATGGAGAAAGAGGTCACTCGTCGAATCCCACTCGGATGGGCAGCGTTCGGGAAACTAAAACACATTTTCACGTCCAAAATGCCTCAGTGTCTCGAGACAAAGGTGTATTACCAAAGTGTCTTGCCAGTGATGACTTATGGATGTGAGACTTGGTCGCTGACTATGGGCCTCATAAGAAGACTCAAGTCGCCCAACAAGCAATGGAGAGAGCTATGTTAAGGTAGCATTCGGTTCCCAGAGACCACGACGCGCGACCGCGACCATTCGACTACGCGACCATGGTTGCCTGTCGTGGGGCGACTTCTAGCTTTCCGATGTCAGCGACAGCGACTGCGACATCGCCACTCGTGCTGCAGTTCATTTTAGTACGATATGTCGGACAATTTATCCGCAGCTATGAAAAGAGTTATTCGGCAGCTATTGGAGGATGAAAACGATGATTATATTCTTATGTTATTATCTATGCCTCCGGAAAAAAGGATGAAGATCGACTCAATTTTCACGTCGCGAGAAGAAGAGGGTTGCTTTCAAATACTCATAAAACATTTAAATTATAAGGAAGAGAAGTTCAGAAAATATTGTAGCTTAAATGATGAAAAATTTGATTTTGTACTCAGTTTAATAAATCAAGACATCAAACCAAAAAGAAATGGCACATCAATAATCACAAGCGCTGAAAAACTTTTTCTTTCATTGAGGTAAGGATTATTTATTTTTAATTATTACTAGCTGACCCGGCGAACTTTGTTCCGCCTTAAAGGCTCTCTTTTTTTTCTGTATTGATCTCTTGACGTCGATCAAGTTGTTCCTGTGTGTTGCCCATGAAGTATATTTGTAAAAATTTATGCTGTCCATCATCGAGAGGTTGCAATGATCCAATTCGATGGTGAATCTGTACTTGTATCTACAAAATCAAAAGAACTCATTATTACTGATTTACAAACACTTCAGGAATAAATATAATATGTTATTATCCTACTGTATTGTGTATAAGTATAAAAACAAATAACGGCATAAAAAGTATCCTATGTCCTTCTCCCAGTTCTTAGCCCTACCAATTTTCAGCCAAATCGGATTAGGCGTTCTTGAGTTATAAATAGTGTAACTAACACGACTTTCTTTTATATACCTATATAGATTTTTACAAGCTAAAAAAATATTTGTCGTCGTACTCTTCGTATACAGAACGGGCACTTAAGTCAGCTGCTTCGGCGGGTGGGGAGGCAACACTGATAGGAGAATATGGGGTCAGGTTTGATGCTCAACTATTTGAAATTGGATAGCTTTGATTGGAATGTGGACTGAAGGAAAGGCCTATGCCCACCGCGGATTGGCGATTTCAAGCGCTGAGGTCTAATTATCTATAACTCAGACACTCAGGTTTCCTTAAGCGTTAGCGAGTGGTATTGCTACTATAATAACTTCACAAATGTACATAACATTAGAAAACAAAGTCATAGGTATATGCCCGCACCTGGGTCTAGGCTACCGCACTAGGCTACCAAGGTAGAAAAAAACACCATATTGAATAAAAAAACACATTTTATAAAAATTTTATTGCATCTTATTCAATCTCACTATCTACTTATTGAACCCCCCCTAGTATATCACAATTCGAATTAAGAAAAGAAAAACAAATATTCTTATCTTCAAATTAATACTACGGTCGTCAGTATTTTATGACCCTTTCACAGTGCAAACGTCCTACTCAGTTATATAACAGTGAACTTACTACCTCCTTGCTAGTCCTGTAGTGTTGTTTACGAGTTTCCGTGACGGCAAGTAGTACCCGTTGAACTTTTCTCATAACGGCCCCAACTGTACTCTGATTAGTGGTTTGAGAGCAAATAGTTTGTTACTTTGACAGCGATTGTACCGAAGATGACACCACTAGAACTAATGAAAATGGATGGGAACATAAGATTGTAAAACAATTTCACAACAACGATGTAATTACGTTTTAGATAGATAGATAAATTATTTACTCACATAAGACACACACACGTATACAAAGCAAAGCAATACAAATCCATTTAAAAGTCACAGTACGAAGAAAGCATTATATAACAAAACTATAACATACATTAAAAAGCAAAACATTGAAAACTAGCCTTACACCGTACGGCAGTGTACAAGAGTGACCAACGTAGGTGTGGCAAATGTGAACGGGCTCCGACTCAGCCAGCACGACAATGTGCTGAAGGTTCGGGAAGAACTTCAGCTCTGATTTTCTGCCGGTACCCGGTGTGAGCGGCATGCAGCGCCAAAAGAGCTGAGGTGAGGTGCTCAATTTGTTATCAGACCGGATTAAATATTTCTATATAGATATATTATTAGAAATTTAGAAATTTAGCAAATTTAACACGAAAAAAATTGTCGACTGTGGTTTTCAGAAAATAGAATGAATATAATGCATAATTCTTCATTTGACTGACATTAATATAAATTCAATTGTGTCGATGTTTCCTCGTGTTCCACTTCCCTTAAGGAGCATTGTAACAAAATGCTCTTACCTAGTCCGAGTACTCTCAAGTGGTCCATTTTTCAAAAGTGTTATTCCGTCGTTGTTGTTGTGATGAGATGAAAAAAGAAATAAAACTTACAAGTGTACAAACATACAAGACTAACTCAATATTATTGTTAGTAAAAATATAATTTGAGAGTCTTTACTCTTTCTTTTAATGTGTAAAAAAGTAAATGTTTTACTTGTTAGTAACCGGTTATCTGCCGTTTTTGCCATTTTAAATACTTTTGATTCCTTTTTTGACATTTTTTGGTTGTTTAAATAAAACGTAGTTCTCGAACGAGCTTGTATTATTTTAATTATTGTGTTGTTTTACTTTTACGCTTGAAACTATATTGACGCATATATATAAATATACTGTATTGCACATATAAAAACACATAAATAAAACACAACATTTACAGAAAAATTAAAAAGTGTTTATGGCGAGCTTATTTCAGCAGAAATCTGAATTATTACATAAACACAGAGCGCAAAATTAGTGCAAAAAACCACAGAGCGAAAGACAAAGTCAGAGGAAGGCAGAAAGCGCGCACAAATTATGCAGATGTCGGAATCATTCATTGGTTAATGCGGGCTTAATTGACGCTCTCATTGGCAGCTCTAATTGCTTTGGCGATTAAACCTATTTCATTTCATATGCAGATCAGAGCCCGCTCTCATTACGGCGGCGCTCCACGTAATGGATCGCTAAGGACCTACACGCGGTGCCCATTTGTGGGCTACCTCCATTTTTTTCGTGCTCTGTGGTTTTGTTTTTTGACTATTAGTTGGAGAAGGCGTCCTTATAAAGGTGGTGCTCAAAATTGTTTTTTTACTAAGACGAAGGGGAGGATGTGTATCCTAAAGAACTGTTTGAAAACACCTTTACTTGTTAGATTTCATGTACTTTGAGTGATAAAGGCACAGGCTTGAATCTCTTTAATCAGAATTCAAGTTTGCATTCATATAAGTAACCTTGTATTTAAAGTATTTGTTGCTTTTGCTAGTGTGATATTTGTAAAAAAGTGTTACACATTTACACATATTTGATCGCGTCGACTAGATATATTTGAGCGTAATTACCCGTTTAAAGCCACACACTGGCGCGCCACAGCCTATACAAATAGCAGGCGTAACAGTTATAATTAACGTACATACCATACCACGAGATAGACCTGTCATTTTAAAAACTGTAACAACGACGTCAAAATATGTTAACAATTACGTTTTCAAGTTGTTGACACTGTACAAATTCTTAGTATATTTCTACGGCGCTAACACAGTCGAGAAAAGCCTTCGTATTGCAAGTGTGCGCTGCAAAATATTTAATTTAGCTGAAACCATACGTGGCGAGCGTTTTTGGCTCCAAACTCAGCTGTTGCCAAAATCCTCATCGCGCGGACCTATTCCGGAGATTCGAACTAATACATTACGACAACAATTTGACTTTCTCAACAATTCTATTACTATTTACTCGAAAATCATTCATTGTGAAATACTATGGGCTGGTTTTTATAATTCTTTTTGACATTTTGATATAATTATTCGCTGTAAGTATGTATTGTAAACCTATGACTTGGTTTTCTAAGTTATGTACATTTATGAAGTTAAAGTAGCAATACCACTTGCTAACGGTGAAGGAAAACATCGTGAGGAAACCTGAGTGTCTGAGCTATGCACATACCTCAGCGCTTGCAATCGCCAACCCGCGGTGGGCACGCATGGTGATTAAGCCCATACTCTCTCCCTGAGAGAAGGCCTGTGCCCTACAGTGAGACGTATTAGGCTGCTTATGTATTTTAGGTTTTAAGATAATTTCATTCAAAATACATGTCGTTTTTGAATAAATAAATTAATGAAAATATTCTGAATTTGGGAAGTTAAAAGATTTTTGTTTTAATTTGATGTTGTCGAATAGATAAAGTAATAATTACTTCGTTGAACTAATACTAAACATACTTAGCACAAAGCCCTTGGCAAAAAGTCGTTTCAATGTACCTATATATTCCAATAATAGACCAGAGCACTTGTCCTGCAAAACATATGACAAACATTTCCGTCAGCGTAAACACAACGTCATAATGAACATGAGGACTACATGAACAATAGGAGTAATCAAATCCTGACAAATTTTTCACAGAGTTTAATCAAATCTACTCGTAAATATGAACAACTCTTACTCAGCTATTCCATACTAATGCTACCAACTACGGCATCAGAAACAGCTGAAAGTTGAAAGTGTCCCTATGATAAAATTTATCGTATTGACACGTATAACCCCTTGTACAGTGTTTATTACAAATTAAACTGGTGGTAAATAAAATAAGGTAAGAATATTTTTTATTGTACATGACATAAAAAATGTTCAGACAGATGCAGGGCATTGACATTCAACAAACAGAATGTAAATTCTTTACGTTGAAATAAATTTCTGATTTCTATAATAATTCAAATCGTACTAATTCACAAGAATAGGCCTCTCGATCCACATTTCAATCGTAACATCAACGCGCCGCATTCGCGTCACGTTTCATTCCCGCTGAATCCGAGGCGACGATATTGAATCGAGTTGCGGCTGCGAAATACTCGGCGGTTCCATTTTAGGGTTCTCTACCCAAAAGGGGCCAACAAGTCCATTGTTGGACACAGGCCTCCCCAAAGGTACGCCACTTTTATGCCGTCGGCCTACATCATCTAGCCGTCAGCATGAACTTCAGTGATTATAGTAAAAACTATAGTAAAACCACAAACAATAGAAACCAGCTAAGTGTGAGTCAGAACGTAGACTCCTACTAAGAATATCGAACTGAAGTAAAGTAAACCCATGATTTTGTTTTCTAACTTACGTATATTTGTGAAGTTTTGGTAGGAATACCAATCGCTAACTATGAAGGAAAACATCGTGAGGAAACCTGAGGTGTCTTAGGTGTTCACATACCTTAAAGTTAGAAATATCCGAGAGACGATGGGAACGCGTAGTAATTAAGCCCATACATACTCTCTCTCTCTAAGAGAAGGCCTGAACCCTGTCAGTAGGACGTATATATATATATTTTGTGCGGTAGGGAACCCTCGGTGTGCTATTCCAACTTACACTTGGTCGGTTTTTGTAGGATTATCTGTTTTCCTTGCCTGGTTTCGGGTAGGGCCTAGATGGGACTAGGCGAAGAATTGTAAGGCTCAGAACCGCAGTCCGGGCTTTCAAGGAAACGCAACGAAATGAGAGCCAAATAATAATTGGTGTTCTCAGTGAAGCCGATTGCTAGTTCTGCACTACTAATGTGCATGTTTGCGTTTCTGAGAACGTCACTGACACTGATGTGCCGCTATAATTCCCAACTCAAAGAAATTTAATTATTTCTAGCCATTAGGAGTGCATTAAATTGTCATTATACTATTTTCGCTTCGAATCAAAGTACTAATTGTCATCTAAGTCATATAAGTATCATTCCATGTAATTAAATACAGCACCGAGAATTTTGAGAGTATTCCCAAAAATCTCGACAGCGGCACGTTAGTAGACTTACCAACTACAATGCGCTTTCGCGCACAGCTATTGGGAGAATGTGTGCGCACTAATATTATGACATAGAAACCGTTTACGCAGTTTCGACCGCATCTCTTAGGGCGCCGTACCACAGTGCATCGCTTCGTTTTTGAGTGGAATTTTGTCCGTCACACTCTGTCTTTGCGTAGTATATCTTTGAGACTAGGTCCGAGGACGCGAACTTATGAATGTAAAGGATGGTAGTGTTTTAACTAACTGTGGAGACTCGGTAGTACCCAAGAGACAGGTTTCCGGTATCCCGGCGGAGACTGAAAAACAGCATTAATCCTGAGGCTGTGACCATTAAACAAGTGTTAAGTGAAACGTACATTTTGCCATAAGCTACTTTTTGCTTTTGAATAATGTTTTTGTTATTTCTCTATTTATTTAAAAATATGATTTAGTTTTCCGATCTTTTAACATTGGTCAAAGTGTTCACTTACATTAATTTGTATACCTGCCATGTAAAGGGGAGAGTTTTATGAGCTTTTTCTCTGAACTATATTTTTATAAATATCAGGGCTTATATAATTATTTTAAATTTGCGCTCTACGCGCTTTATTAATGTGAAAATGAAAGTCCTTAGAAGATTTTGAAGAAAGACCATTCAATTAATCATAACCATAAAACTATATGAAAGAGTGGAAAATTTGTCAAAACTATTTGAAGTCTTTCAAAGTCACGACAACTTTTGTTGTGTACAAAAGTTGGTGTCAATGACAAACTGTAACTGACGTGTTTTAAAAAAGTAACCCTGTATAGAGCATACCATAGACTGAAGGAATTAATATTGCAACGGCAACCATGTGGCACCAAATTGGAAATTGCTGGCTCCACGCGCGCGTAGGCTGCGTTTAATAACTTTTCAATACTATGCTGTGCTATCGTGAGCTATGTTTTTGCTAAAAACACTTTGTTAGGATTTCTTACAAATTCTATCAAATACACTTTTGATGGATCGCATCAGAAATGAGACAATCCGCCAAGGTGACTGACATAGCCTATAAGATTAGCAAGCTGAGGTGGCAGTGGGCTGCTCACATACGCCGAAGTACCGATGGTCGACGGGGTGCAAAGGTTCTCGAGTGGAGACCACGAGCTGGCAAACGCAGCTGCGGACGTCCACCAGCTCGCTGGACCGACAATCTGAGGCAGATTGCTGGCAGCGGCTGGATAAGATGGCCGAAGACAAAAGGAAGCGGCGTGCTATGGGGGAGGCCTATGGCCAGTAGTGGACGAGTACGGGCTGATTGATTGACACTTTTCTTAAAAACAATTTTGCTTTTTTTTATAATATTGAGTGTTGACAGAAGTTATCTGACATCTTTAAACGAGCAATTCTTATATATATAATTGGAATCTCGGAAACGGCTCCAACGATTTTCATGAAATTTAGTATGCAGAGGGTTTCGGGGGCGATAAATCGATCCAGTTAGGTTTAATTTTTAGAAAACGTCGTTTTATCCGTGTTTTTAGGCAATGAAAAACTGCTAGTAGAATGCCACCGTCTACGAGGTTGTACTCGTAATAGCTCAGACCCCGGATTGAGCCTGTCTTCACTTAAGAGCTCTTTAGTAGCAAGTTGTAACTTAATTATTAAGTGCCTTTTTGTTTTTATAATAACTTCATCAACTTTACCTCTTGGATTGGAGATCTACAGTTTTGATCGAACCAAACGTTGGAAATAACAAATTGCATGTAATTATTTTTTAACCGACTTCAGAAAAGGAGGAGGTTGTCAATTCGACGCGTATATTTTTTTATTTTTTTTATTTGGCTATGTTCCTCCACAACTCCGTCAAATCTTAACCGATTTCGACAATTTTTTTTTGTTCGAACAGGTATAACGTCCCATTGGTCCAATTTTAATTTGGTCTGATGGAGACTTTCAGAGATGGACAGCAGTAAATAAGCCCTAATGGGGCCCACCCTTTAGTAATATCCGTATATTTCATAAAACAGCGTAAAAGTAGTTCCAAGTTATTTGGTGATGTTCTGGTGAAGACTTTCAGAGGTGGAAATTTAGAACATCAAATTTTAAAGCAACGAATTAAGTAGGTTAAGTTATGGTTATAAGGGACTATTGACGACCTCGTGGCGCAGCGGTAGTGCATCTGCATACCATGCGAGAGGTCCCGGGTTCGAATCCCGGCTAGGGATAAAAAAACCCCCCTGGTCTTGGTCTTGGGTTTACATGTTCGAGATGTCGTTGTTTCTGGTTCCCACGACACAGGGTATCCTAGTGTGGGGCCAGAATCAATGTATGTGCCTGTATGTTTACGTTTACGTTTACGTTTACGTTTACGTTTACGTTTACGTTTACGTTTACGTTTACGTTTACGTTTACGTTTACGTTTACGTTTATGTTTACGTTTACGTTTACGTTTAAGTTTACGTTTATGTTTACGTTTATGTTTATCTTTACTTATTTATTTTTCTCCCACTCTCCCACTAAAAATTGAAAAATAAAAAAAATTAAATAAAAAATTAAAACCGACTTCGAAACACTACAGTACTATAAAGTTAGACATAATTTAAATAATTAGAAGTATTTATACATGTAGATATTGTCGTCGGTTTTTATTTTTTATTTATTAAAGCTTATTATAGTTTACTTAACCAAAAGTATTGCTAACAACTTCTAATATACACGCTGTAAAATAATTAGAACTATTTAAAATATCGTCAGAATATCCAAATGAAACCAAACAATTCAGGCAACTAGGCCATCCCGAAGCTAATCCCGCAAAACTGCACCAAAACTCACTCCGGAGCGAAGTCAAAAATAAACAACACATAAGCGGCTGCTTCCCGAATGTGTGAAATAGCTGGCGCTGATTAGATGCCGAAGATTGCACCAGAAATACTCCGAGATTGTCTATCTACCCGCTCCGCTGCACTGATATGGAAAACTAGGGCTGTGACGCGAATACACGTAACTAGTTATTTGTCCGATACCGTTACGTAGATAAACGCATATCTGTCACGAAGAGGTAGGCTTCTCTTTCTTTGTAGTGTTTCTTTCTCTTCCTCAACACTAAGTAGTCACTAAATACATGCACACATGCCGGTCTCAGGTACTTTTACTTGCCCTTCGCTAGTACTACCCACAGTCGCTTGATATAGATACATAGAATATTCTATTGTACACCAGGGCCGCGTTTCATAAAACTACAATTCATAGTTTATTATGACAATTCGATGCATATTGCGTAGCCCAGTCTTCCTACCTGTTAACCGCTTATCTGCCGTGTCACAGATCTGTGTCCAAGTTTGTATAGACCTATACATCCCATTAGCGAGGACAGGTTGTTAGGTTAATCTGTAGGTTAATCAACTTTGCAATGTTATATCGAATTATTTTGGTAAAACATGAATTGTAGTTCTATGAAACACGCCCCTGGAATTACAATTAAAGCTTAAAAATATATAACTATACTACTGTGGCCACTTCACCACAAAAATAATATTTCTGTTGCCGAAATTTCAACTACCTAGCTATCACGGTTCATGAGATACAGCTTGGTGATAGAGAGATAGACAGACAGACATACAGTGGATTCTTAGTAATAGGATTTCTTACCTTTTCGGTACCGAGCCCTAAAAATGAGACTAGGTACATTACTAATTTATAGGTTTTTGAGCAAATACAGTACTGTTATTATCCTTATTTATACCCGATTTCAAAGAATAAAGTTGAGAAAAGAAAACCGGATAAGTGCGTATATTTCAACAGTTTTCTGATTTTTTTCTATCGTTTGGTCTTTAATTCTTGCCAAATTTCAAGATTTTAGGTGAATGAAAAGTACCTTATGTTTTGATAGTATGAAAAATGTGACATATATTCATATTTATATTAATGGTGTCTACTTTTAAATTTATTTGATGATATACTTCTGTTGCCACTATAACAATAAGTACTATAAATAGAACAAAATAAATATTTAAGTGGGGCTCCCATACAACAAACGTGATGTTTGTGCTGTTTTTTGCCTGAACGGCAACAGGAAGACGCTTGAAATATTCACAGAATGTTTAGTTGTATATTCACTTTAAAAATAACAAACGCGATTTTTTGCCGATTTTTGCTCCGTTATTAAACGGCAACAGGTTGACGCTTGAATTATTCAAACGTTGTATAGATAATGGTACGAAACCCATCATGTGCGAGTCCGAGCACTTAGCCGGTTTTGTATATTTCAGATACTTTTCTTAAAGGTTCCTATTAATTCCTATATATATTTTTACGTCAGTTCTACATTAGAGTTTTTTGTTTTTGTATTAAGCCCACAAAGTACAAACATTCTTTCGAGTTCTAAAGTAGGATACTATTAAAGTAACCAGCCATAGAATCACATGAAAAATATCCAAAATATCTGTATCCAACATAATTGTCCCTAGAAATCAGTAAACTGCCTTCGACCTCTGTACTCTTGGTAGACACAAAAGACGACATGTACTAAAAGGGATGAAATAACGTAACTAAAATAACGTTACTCAAGCTCCGTTGCATCACGTCACTACTCTAAAATGTACTTTCAGTACATTTGAAGCTCTTAGATTACACTTCGCCTCGGCGTACGGTTGGCACTCCATTTCCGCCGCGCAGCTGATGCGGGCTTATCTTGTTCATTACTGCCCTACCCCGGCCGAGATGAAGCTTGACGGTATTACACGTAGGTTATGATTTTGTTATTAAAACAATGAGACATTTGCTTCTTGGAAGACCATTCATCTTAGATATTGCTCAAGAGAAAACCTAAGTGTCATTAAAACCTCAGCGCTTGAAACAGACCATGCTTGGCAGTGGGGTCTATTTATAGGCTAAAAAACTGAGGTTTATTAATCAATCAGCCCGTACATGTCCACTGCCACTCCGTCCTGCCAAGCGTGGCGATTATGGCAAAACCCCTCATGGTTATGAAAACCATGAGGGAGGCCTATGCCCTGCAGTGGACGTCGAATGGCTGATGATGATGATGATGATGTCCACTGCTAAACATAGACCTCCGCCAAGACTCGCCTCTTCTTTTTCTCCTCAGCCAACCGCATCTAGCGGCTGCCAGCACCTGCCTCAGACAAAAATAGGTAAAACTTTCTTGACCTAACATCTTCGGTCCAGCGAGCTGGTGGGAAGTGAGGTACTGATGTTAAAAAATCTTCACCTAATGAGTTTTTTATTTATATTTTGTGGCATTAATAACAATATTGTTTATACATCAGACCTAATTGAGGCGAAAAAAGTAGAAAAAGAAGAATCGAAATTACAATTTTAATATATTTTTAAATTTTTGTAGCTGTACACAGATATAATTATTGGAAAAGAATAAATTAGGAACAAATTTATAAAATGTACAAAATTTTACAATTGTACAAAAAATTTATAAACTGTAAACGCAGATTTTACAGTTATATATAAGTATCTTTAAATTTTATGACTTTGTTTTCTGACTCACTTACCTCTGTGAATATCTAGTAGAACTAACACTCGCCGACGGCAAAGGAAAACATCGTGAGAAAACCTGAGTGCCTGAGGAGTTCACATACCTCAATCTATAACGTGATATTTAAAACAAAAAACCGAAAACTGTCTTTTCAGTATTAAAAATTAAGCCACTTCCAAAAAGCTAATATTTAAAGTTTCCATTTGTATTCTTTATACAATCTTGAAACTTGATGCGGTTAAAGATACTGAAGATTTGTTTACTTAACGATACCGAGGAAACAGAATCGCCAGATCATATCAGTACCAGATCTGTCAGGATCGTTGCAAGTGGCAGACCCTGATCTCTGTCTAGTGCCTACCCATCAAGCGTGAGTTAATGTTGTATTTGACGAAACAGTTTGCAGGTTTTACATTATTTGAATAGCGAAATTTTACAAAAACTGGTACTTTTTTATTAAAACATTCCCAAGCCATATTTTAATCCCCAGCCGGCCTGCAAATAGATATTTAAAACATCGCACGCATGGTGACGTCAGCTCAGAGTGGACTGTAAATTATAGCACCAGGCGAGCACTCTATTATGCGCCGTGTAACAATTTATGCCTCCACTCATCGCTCGCGGCAGCTTTTTCAATAGTTTCGGGTTTCAAAATGGCCTTTTATACGTGTGAGCTTTCTCTCTAGGTACTTGATTTATGCTGCGATTCGCGCGCGTTTTAAAAAGTTGCGCAAATGCCTACAGTTGAGAACCAGCTGAATTCGACTGAATTTCGTCCCTGGGGTTGTAGTAAAGATACGGTCGACAGCACATCAACCCTTACATGACGATCCTTGTCACTAATTCGATTGAACAGTCCAGTGATTGGACTAGCAGAGCTTTTTTTCTTACCGGATCTGAAA
This sequence comes from Yponomeuta evonymella, assembly GCA_963969515.1. Classification (NCBI taxonomy): domain Eukaryota; kingdom Metazoa; phylum Arthropoda; class Insecta; order Lepidoptera; family Yponomeutidae; genus Yponomeuta; species Yponomeuta evonymella. Next base: position 1,952,026 of record OZ018342.1, on the reverse strand, counting down.
GACCATTACCTCGGATTGGCAATTGCAAGAGCCGAGGTATGTGACACCTCAGACACTCAGCTTTTCTCACGATGTGTTCCTTCACGGTTACCGAATGATATTACTACTAAAACTTCACAAATGTACTTAGAAAACAAAGTCACTGGTACTTGCCAGGATTCGAACCCACGACCTCCGGAATGTGAGTTCTACCTCTGTGCTACTACCGCTTGAATTTGCATGAAAATCTAATTGGGGTGTCTTAGAGAGTTGGACTTGGCCTCACTCAAACACAAACTCAAACTTTTATTGTATAAAAAATGTTTTACAACTTAAACTTTCGTAAGCACTACATATTTTATATATTGGTGTGAACCGTTCCACCAATATATAAAATGAAAAATGTTATTACACTATAATCGAATTTTGTGCCGAAAAATTATTTATAAATTTTGTGACACTGCCGTAGCCATTGACACAGCTAGTTTACATCGTATTTATCGTATTTTAAAGTGATATTTATGGCCAAACTCTTTATAGTTAGAAAACCATGAGGGAGGCCTCTGTGTCCTGCAGTGGGCGTCAAATGGCTGATGATGAAAGTGAAGTTTTATTATCTTAGACATACCTTTTCATAACATTTAATTTCATTGTTTGATTTGACATATCGAATTGTATGACTTGTCGACATACTACCTATTCCTATTCTTAGTTTTTGAAATGACATTGTATAGTAAAATGTTCCTCTCTTATTGCATGACTTTAATAATATTTTTAAATTTTAAATATTGTACGCCTCAAATGGCAAAACATGCTGGACTCAATTAATTAATTTCTATAACAACATATTACTGATGTTTTACAAATAAAATTATTTATCTCTTTGCGCATCTTAGAGGCAACCCTGTATATTGGTCTACCGCTGTCGCAGACCGGTGACAGGTTTAATGGAGAGAACACTTGCGGTTACTATGTGCCCTACTATGTCTTGTCTACACTCTCGCTGTCTTAGCATAAGTATAAGCATAAGCAGCCTATATACGTCCCACCGAAGGGCACTATAGGTAGCTATGTAGGTGGCCGAGTGTTGATGTTATTGAGTTACCTACAGGCACAGGGCTTCTCTCAGAGAGAGAGTATGGGCTTCATCACCACGCGCGCCCACCGCGGATTGGCGATTTCAAGCGCTGAGGTATGTGAATAGCTCAGACACCCAGGTTTCCTCACGATGTTTTCCTTCAGCGTTAGCGAATGGTATTGCTACTATAACTTCACAAATGTACATAACTTAGAAAGAAAAGTCATAGGTACATGCCCGCACTGGGAATCGAACCTGGGTCTCCCGCTTCCGAGTCCAATATTCTACCCACTAGGCTACCACCGCTCTGTCTTATTGTGATTCAATTAAATGCATTTATTTAGGAAGTCAATCTTCACAAAGTGAATAGTAGCCTTCATTGGTCTAGCGGCTAACTCGCTTGAGTCAAACGCAGACTGGGTGTGTTTCCACATTCGTGATGTCCTTGTCTGTTTACCAAAGCATAGAGTATCCTAGTTTGGGGCCAGGGCAAGGAATTATGTTGGGTGAAAGTTATTGTTATTCATGTAGCCTTATGTATAGTAACATAAATATCCTGTGTCGTATCATCATCATTATTATCAGCCACTCGAAGTCCACTGCAGGACATAGGTCTCCCTCATGGTTTTCATAACCATGAGGGGTTTTGCCGTGTCGTAAACCTCATAACAAATTGTAGAGTTTTGTTACAATGCAAACTAAATAAATTTAATGTGTTATAATATACCAGCTGACTCGACAAACGTTTTTTTGCCATATTAATTAGCCTACGACCTATTCTCACACCTACCAAACATATACAAAAAAAATAATAAAAATCGGTGTTATTTTTATTAGATTATTATTATATTACTAAAGAAACCCAGATTGGTCCATGCCTAACAGTGGACTTATTTCATAGGCAGTATAGGACCATAGTTATCTATTTTAGATGTAGCAGGTATGTCTAATTATTATTATTGATAGAGTCTAGCGCTGTTCCGCGAATCCATGATTTGTCACGTATTTTTTGAGGAACGGGGTACCCGAAACCGGCGTGCGTGCATACAACGCGAAAGAGATCTTAGGATGACAAGTGGCAGACCCTGGTCTCTGCCTACCCCTCCGGGATATAGGCGTGAGTTTATATTGTGTTTATGTGTTGTTTGAGATAACTGTACTGCGCCGTTAATTTAACACAAACAAACAATAACATAAAACGGCGGTTCCCAGCATTAAATCCTCTCACTAATGTATTCCACAATCCGCATATTTACAGTTTACACAACGGACGCGCCGCCAGGTGGCCCAGCCGGTGAATTCCGCCCAATACTGGACTTTCAAATTACGCACTTTGCATATGAAAAAATGCAATGCGGCAAAATAATTTAAGGGCGGATGGCTTTTGATTTGAATAAACAATTATTCACTATTCTGCCTCTTTGTATGGAAGAACTAACGACCTTGTTCGACAAACAGTTATTGGGGCGCTAGAGCACGTTATTATCTACTCTTTGACTTTGAGTTCGTTCACTGTTTTGACATTCTAACCATGATCTAGAAACATAATATGGTACTAGTTCGGAAAAAAACAAAGCGTCAATTTTTTTACGTTTTACAATATTACTTCACTTAGGCATAACTAAAAAAAACTATCAAGCGTCGTGTGTTCGGCGCCGGCCAACTCTATGGTTCTTTTAATAGATACGCGTATTAAAAAATATTTTTCAATGTTTTGGTACTTCCTACCACTTTGAATTTGGATTCACAGTTTCGACCCAAAGGTCGGAAATCAGTAATATTTACTAATATGTTAGGTATACCTGCTATTACTGATAAATCATCAATAACACTGCTTTTTATCATAAAAAGAATGTTCCCTCAAAATTTGCTAACAATTTCAAAGTCACGTAATGGTAAGTGTTTTACAAAAAAGTAAACTTACGAGTTTTACTACAGTTCGCATTACCAACGTAACGGGATCTGTTGGAGAAAGTTTAGCTGTGAAAAGTAAAGTAGATTTTTTTTATGTTTATCATCAAAATCTACTTTATCTACACTCATATCATAATCTTCAAATTAAGAATTCAAAGGTAAACACATATTGACAGGCTTTAAACAATACATAACTTTAAAGAAAATAAAAAAAAAGTGTAATATAATAGTAGTTTATGCAACTGTCATATAATGAAGGGTATTAAACGAGCGCAGCGAGTTTCATAATAGTAACGAGTGTTTTAATACCCGTGTTATATGCAGTTGCATACACTACTTTATCTTCACTAATGCAATTAAAAATTAAATTCACGCGTACGTGTATAATCACAGTGATTTTGCCGCCATTAAAATTTAACCAATGAGAGCGCAACTGCGCGCTTCAATAAAACGCGACCAACCTGATTGGCCCTGCAATCAAGTTGGTCGCGTTTTATTGATGTTATAATGAGATTTTACGATATCGATGTGAATATTATACCATCATGTGAAATTGCTTAAATTGAGTGTTTTGTTGTCTGCGCTATAACAGTAGTAATTATAAGTCAAGTATTGAAAACATAAGTAGAATGTTACAACATTAGTGTAGATAAAGTTACATTAAAGGTCAGATTTTTCACTTTATGTTACAGTTATTTATTTTAAAGTGTTGCTGTGATCACGGAACAAAACTTAAGTTTTTTTTTTTTAATGTCAAAAGTTGACTATATAAAAAACCTAATTTCATTTTCGTGGTACCAAAAGTGCAACTAAAATACCTAAAATTGCGCGCGCAAAACTGAGTGCAGACGATTGAATGTCAAGATACTTCTGTCGAAATTGCGCCATTTTGTTTCAAAAATTTCATTATGAGTGTAGATAAAGTAGTGTATGAGACTGCACATAACTTGGTATTAAAACACTCGCGAATGCTATTAAAAAACTCGCCAAGGCTCGTTTTTTAAAATCTCGCTCATGTTTTAATAACCCTTATTATGTGACAGTCACATAAACTACTATTACGGTTAGTATGATGGTACGAGTCACGCGTTTTGTGGCGCTAAACTGGCGACTTTTGACATTTAAAACGCGCGGCTAGCGTCGTCAAGCTACATATGTCGGAGGCCTGTGTCAAATCTTTTAAGACCACATAGATTCCATAGTACGGACAAAATTATGGAAGTTTTGTTTGATATTTAATAGTTTAAACTAATAACCTTGATAATAAATGTCTCTTTCTCCATGATACAGTTAATTACAATAGCTTACTATTTATTCGGGCTGTCACAAGAGAGACGTGCAGGTCGCATTAACGAAAATACTTTTATTTTATTACAATAGTCAGAATAAAATAATCTCTCAAACAATCCTTAAGTTTCGTAGCACTTTATTTTAATACTATTAGTTATTTAGCATAGTAAAGTTGTAACATCCGCAGGACATAATTCTCGTTATATTTATTTCTGGATTACAAGAGTTTCGAATTTAAGACAACAATCTTTTTTTCCGCAATTAATACTTCATTAACCTTTTCTCGTAATTACAACACGAATTTAAAACTTTGATTCTTTTGTACAACCATAGACGGAAGTGTTTGCATTTACAGTCGAGTACTGCATGTTTATTAATTAAATTCAAACAAGCTAGAAACAAGGACGTTTATTAATGATTGATAAATAATAAAACTTCCAGATTCATCATCATTTTTAGGGTTCCGTACCCGAAGGGTGCCAAACGGGACCCTATTACTAATACTTGACTGTCCGTCTGTCTGTCTGTCCGTCTATCTGTCTGTCACCAGGCTGTATCTCATGAACCGTGATAGCTAGGCGATTGAAATTTTCACAAATAATTTATTTTTGTTGCCGCTATATCAACAAATACTAAAAACAGAATAGAATCAATATTTAAGGGAGGCTCCCATACAACAAACCTATTTTTTTTGCCGTTTTTTGGCTCGATGTTAATTACGGCAATAGGTATACGCTTGAAATATTTACATAATATTAAGTTCTATGTTTATTTCAAAAATAAATAATTAAATTATAATAAAATAAATATTTAAGGGGGGCTCACATACAACACACGTGATTTTTTGGCGTTTTTTCTTGATCTTTGTTTCTAATGTTGTATAGATAATTGTACGGAACCCTTCGCGCGCGTGTCCGACTTGCATTTGGCCAATTTTTGGATTTAATCACGATCTTTTACGTTTACAATAAAAAATATTCTTATCTTATGTTATCCTTTTTAACTAGTAGAATAATTCAATTCAATTCAAATATTTTTATTCATTGTAAAAACAGAATGTTTACTTAATGAACGTCAAAGTTGTTAGTTTCATAATTAATGGATTATGTGGAGAAGAAGCTAACAAAGAAACTCCACATTTATTCTTTTCAAAACACGTTTTAACTTAATTAACAGAGTTTTCAACTTAAAATATTAGTCATGAATGTGTTGAACACTAGTCACAATCGTCCTTTAAATAATATTAATCTACTGTTTAATGCCAAACATCTTTGTCTTCAAAATAATCCTTGATGTTATAGTAAGCCTTTTTGCACAGAATGTGCTTAACACATTTTTAAATGACCGGACAAAGTACCATCACTGGTCCTAGTCCCAAACCAGTACGTAATACTAGTACTCTGAGGCAATTCATAATAATTAAAGTAACAAATAACTCGGTCAACAAATCAGTCTACCTAGCTTCCAATACAATCAAAGATTTACGAAGCTACCAGTACATAGGACGAGATTCCACTAATTTATTGGAAAGTTGTAAAAAGTTCCCAATGAGTCCCAGTGCCGGAATACTTTCCCTTTCACCGGGGGCGGGTTATTAAAATAATTTCCGTCGGGATTCGAATATTTCGGAAGACTTTCGGGTCCAAGAATGGCGGGGACCTCGTCAATTTCGAATACTTGGCATTATTTCAGAAAATATGCAATAGGCAATGATTTTTTTCCTCTGTGGCAATGATAACGTTTTGACACAAATAGAAACCTCGATGTGTATTCAATTTAAATAGCAGTAAAAAGCTAACTACACGCAGTTTCAAACTCCTTTTCACATTTTTTGTACTTACCTTATCACTTTAATAAAACTAATGTGGATAGTCGTCTATGTTAGCGAGACACATATCTTCAAAAAACTCATTAACTAAATAAAGGTATATCAAAAATATATACAGTTAAACGAACTTAGTTTTTTTTTTTAATTCTTGTTGTCTACTTATCGTCCTTACACATCCATCAATCCCACAGATAAGTGAAATAATAAACTTACGATAAATTAGTCCACAAAATTGAAATAATAACAAGTGCTCAGCTACGAAGAAAAATACGCATACCGAAAAATGACAACAGAAATTCTGTTCAAATCAAAAGCAAATCATTCTGTTATCTAAGTTATTACATTTGTCATTAGTTTTTATCTGTTGATCTAAATATATATCAGTAGTATGTTGTAACACCTTATCATCATGATTCAGGTTTTTAAAATTCTGAATGTTTGGGTGGCAACTCAGGCGGGGGAATCGGTGCCTGGTAGTATTTGTCGTAAATCTCGTCCCAAAAACGCACACGCTCTCCTAACAAAGGACTGTTATGTAGTTGAGGTTGAAGATTCAGATCCACGTACGGAGAGCCATTGGGCGTGGACACTGGCGGCCAGCCTTGTGGGAATTTTGTGGTCACTCCTGGAACGGGCTTCCTAAAAACAAAAGAAGTTTTACGTGCCAGTTCCGCATATATGAAATCGAGTAATGTTTTGGGAAAATTCAAGATCATATTTAATGATTACATGGAGTCAGTTGATAAGAAATCTGATAAACTGTACGTTAAACTAAAGTATAATAAAATTATATTAAGTATTTTCGTGATTTCGTTTTCGTGATCAAAATTTAAAAGGACGCAGGTTGTAAGTTTAACAGTCACAACTATAGGAAAATCAATAACTATGAAAACATCAATATCAAGGACAAGTTTGTAAAAAGAGTTGATGGAATATAATAACCGAGAAATTGTATATTAAAAAAAGTCAAAATTATGAAATATACAATCTTTAGAGAAATTTACAATAATAAATAGTAACGGAGTTATAAATGTGGAAAAAAATTATCCACAAATTTTTCATCAGTGCATTCATCTGTTTATAACTGTCAGTATCTTGACCATCAAAGTCTGATAATCCCAAAACCACATCCAGTAACATCAATGTTTGAGCATCATGGGTGGCTCCATCAACGTCGGGCATGTTAGTTTGTAATGTCTCTATGTTATATTTGTGGGCATAGGAATATTCGTATAAGTACACATCCTTATTGCCGGCTTCAATTTGATACTTAACACTCCGTAAAGTAGGATCATCATCATCAACCCATTATGTCCCCACCGAGGGGCACGGGTCTCTTCCCTGAGGAAGGTATAGGCCATACTCCACCACGGGGGCCAAGTCCGGATTGGTGGAGGCTTGTAGACTAGTGGCTCGTCTACTGTCAGAAGTTGTCAAGCCGCCCTAAGGCCTCTGACTTGGCTTAACGACTGCCATCTTTCGACGGCAGCCGGCACCAACAGCTTAACGTGCCTTGCGAAGCACGGAACCGCTCGGAAAAATGCCACTAGCGTTAGGCATAGACGGCGACCCATCCATGCACTGAACGCGCCCAGTGTTGCTTAACCTTCGTAATCGTTTAAGATCACTCAGGCAGCCGGGGCTACGAGCGTTAAACATAATATCACCAAAATAATTAATGTATTTTGTAACAGTCTCCTTGCTTACAGCTTTTGTACCAAAGTAGAACATTTTGATCCTCTTTGCAACTTCTTCTTTTTCCTCTTTGCTTTCAAATTTCAAATCTGCAGGCAAAAACTTAACGAAATCTTCATTCATTTCGTTCTTCCATTGATGAAATAGCTCCGATCGCAGTAACCCTTCCATGTTTGCAAAACCCATGAGCATAGGCATCTTTCGGAATTTGCCCTTTTTTATTATAGATTTTTATTATATCTACAGGAGTTTCCGATAAAAACGCATCCTTAACGGTATCTCTTTCAAGACAAGGTGTAATGCCAAAAGTAGACCGATCTTACGATCTTTTCCAAACAGATCTGTATTCAATTGTTCAAAAGATGCCGTCTTGAAAAACTCTTCTAAAGCATAGATATCATCTACTTCTGTGAAATTCTGATGCCTTGCCAGCCTTTTGGCATATTCTAGCGGGTCCAATTGTACACTCCATAAGCCAACACCAGCCCCACTTTCAGAGCTTATTCTATGGAATAATCCAGTAGTCGTCTCTGATAACAAGAGGAGCTCCACTGCTGATGATCCTGCACTGTGCTCAGAAATACTGATATTGTCAGGGTTGCCACCAAATTTGTGAATATTTCTCTTTACCCAACATAGAGCTGCCACTTGGTCTTTCATACCGGCATTTTCCGGAATGTCTTCTGTGCCAAGGCATAAGAAACCTTGGACACTTACTCTGTAGTAAAAATTTACAGCTATGAAATTACCTCGCTCCAAAATCACGTAAGGATTTTAAAAGTTTCCAGCTCCTCCCTTGTATCCGCCTTCATGTACGTAGACAACTACAGGAAGATTAGTTTCTTCAACATCTGGTACGAAAACATTTCTTAGAAGACAGTCCTCTTCATCAATCTTAAGAACAGGCAGGTTTAAGGCTTGAGGACATATAATATTCTGTCGAACGGCTTCAAAAGGTTCGGTTCATACTGGAGTAGGAAGTGGTGGCTGAAAATAAAAAATAAAATATTGAATTATTTATTCTATACTGAATTATAATAAATATTGAATTATTTATAAATACTGCTATAAAGCAAACTTCAACGACAGCAACATCTACGTTTCCTTAAAAACGTTTCACTGCGCTACTGTACTTATTGAAACTACATTATTTTTAATAAAATATTGATAAAAAAAGCTTTTCTCGGTCACGGAATAAAAAGTAGAAAATAATTGACCTTCTTTCATAAAGTTTCAGTAGTTAATCTGTTTGTGTTGTTCAATTAATTTCGCTAAGCTAACCTGAATTAACCCAGTGATAAATGGAGTTTCCGTAACTATAAACATTCTATTTATTGATCAGTGCCTTACACTTTGGCTTAGCCATTGAAAATAAAAACAACTATAAATAAATTATTTTCTACTTTTTGTGAAGCGCTTTGCCATATTAATAAGCCTACGACCTATCACATCTACCAAGTATACACAAACAATTTCATAAAAATCGGAGAAGGCATTTTGGAGGAGTTCGATAACAAACACTGTGACATGAGATTCTTATATGTATTTTTATTAGAATATATAATTACAGCCAGTCTTCTACAAAATTATAAAACTGCGTCATTATAGCTTAGTTTCTATCCAACGGTAGTTTCTGACTGCGGTCTCACCTTAAATTTGCCTCTTCCTGTTGGAGTAGTTGCATATGGAATTCCATGGAACTCATAGAAATTCCCTTGAGCGGACTTGTACCCTCTGACGGGACCTTGATCAATGGTCACTAGTTTAGACTTCACATCGGTAGCTCCAGCTGTGTACACAACAAACAGTAGGTTTAATAGTATCGGTGTGTGTCTCATGATTTTCAGCACACTACTAGCCTTTTGAGAGATAACGTTTTTTTATATACAATGATTTCGGCCGCTCAGCATGAATGCGTTGATTATTATCTTTTCAAATAATCAAGAGCAACGTTAAAAATTATTGGGATTGTAGTAATAAAGTGTTAGATGGCACCTGCACATCCGGTTTAAACGACTGATAGCCATCTTGCATTATGTCTGGTCTTGCTCGTCACCATCAGTAACCTTGTTGTTGCAATCATTTCAACATTTTTATGCACCTACACTTTTATTATAAAACGTTTAGAAATTAATAAAAAACACTTAATACAATAAGTGTTTTATTATTAGAGTAACTTATAAATAAGCAGCCTATATACGTCCCACTGTAGGGCACAGGCCTTCTCTCAGGGAGAGAGTGTGGGCTTAATCACCACGCGTGCCCACCGCGGATTGGCAATTTTAAGCGCTGAGATATGTGAATAGCTCAGATACTCAGGTTTCCTCACGATGTTTTCCTTGACCGCTAGAGACTGGAATTGCTACTATAACTTCACAAATGGTACATATCTTAAAAAACAGTAAAACAATAAAAGTAACTTGATTTTTATCATTTATTGGTAACAAGAAAACCCCGAAAAAAAATATTTTCCTGCTTTTTTTATCTTTCCTGAGTTTTTCTGTGTCTTCTATGTAAGATGGATTCATTTTACATAATAATTATTATTAAAACTTTATATTCTAAAACTCATGTTATTTACATGGCAAATAATGTTAGTATTTTAAGTAAGTTTGCTTATTCTATGTTATGTTAGTTTTGTTAGTCTCAGATAGTCAACTGCTTGCTCAGTAAGAAGTATTTTAGAAATATGTTCTACTATTGAGTCAAGGAACTCAGAGAGATGATTTGACAAATTATTACGAGTCCATAATTGCTCTTCACGCAACAAAAATTAAAATCTGCGCTTGTCCCTGTTCCGAAATTCTAACAAGGGTACAGAATGCCCAGGATGATAAACTAAACTGGCTATTATTATGACTACATTATGGTATCAGAAACTTAAAATCACTGAACGCAAAAGCAGTATGAATATAGCGTGAACAGCGTGGTTTGGCAGTGGGGAATAAGCGACCGAGCGCGATGAAAAATTGTGCCCAAATGTATCATGCATTTCATCTAGCTTGCAGTTGGGGGAAAAAGTTATTTTTGGGGCATTATTTCCAGCCCCAGTGGGTTAACGTTTTTTACCCGATTGCGAAAGTAAAGGAAGGTCTTTGGCAAAAGTATGTTAGACTCGTTATTATTATTTTGAAGTATAAAATATTACAAACTAATAAACTGTAAACCTATTTAGAGGCTAAAAACTCCACCCATGCCGGGACTTGAACCCGCGACCTCTGGCTCACCGTGCCAGCGCTCTTTCAACTGAGCTAATGGGCAAGCTCAGTTGGGAGAGCACTGGCACGGTGAGCCAGAGGTCGCGGGTTCAAGTCCCGGCATTGGTGGAATTTTTAGCCTCTCAATAGGTTTTTAAAATGTCCTCAGCACGGGTTAGTGCAACAAAAAGAATATATAATAAACTGTAAAATTAAGAATAGTATTATAAGAATGTAACGTAAGCTGCACCGCAGTTTGGCGACATTCGTAACAAAAATTATGTAAAAGTCCTAAAGATATGCATAAATGAAAAACAAAGTTTTTCTCTTACGACCATTCGTGGGCCAGACGGTCTGACCAGTTTCGGTAAATGAGATGGCAAATTAATTCTGTTACATATAAAAAAATAGCTGCCTTTAGCTCTGCTTTCGTCACCATCACCATCATCATCATAATCTGCCGCTGTCAGTCCACTGCTGGACATAGACCTCTCCCAAGATACGCCGACAAGGCAACCGTTTAAATGTAAGATAAAAATAATGTTTCATTGTAAAATTTTAATTGTAGAAAAAAATATCAGTAAATGAATACTTTAGTTTAAGATTATTAACATAAAGTAGAAAATTAAATGCAAGTTACTTTATTTTTTATTGGCAAATAAAGAGTATTTTCATTTCATCTCGTCTCATTTCATCTCATCCCATCCCATCTTATCTTATCTCATTTCATTTTATTTTATTTGTTTTCTTTTATTTATTTGCAATGAAACGTAAGGAAAACGTATCAAAGGACGCTTAAAAAACTAACTGTTAAAACCATGAAACATTTCAAACTCAATAGGCGGAACCAAACTACCTTACCTGTTAAATGAGAAGTCTCACCTGCTTGGTTGAAAGTTTATATTATTTCATATTGTTTATTTAAGAAAAAAAAAACCATTGAAAAAAATACACTAAACAAGTTTCATGCTTACTTAAATAACTTAATAATATAGTTGAGTACATACATGCTGTCAATTAAACTAAAGCGACAGAGATTTACAGTTCTTAGAGCTAAGCATTTCAACGTTTGCGTGGGTATTCTGAAAAAATATAATATTATAGGTCGTGGGTAAGGGTAACGTTTTCGTTTTCAGCAGTAACGTTTTTTTGTTTTAATAATAAGTTTTTCCAGCGTATGCAGAGTGGAGAGATAGAGTGCCGAAGCAGTTCTGCTTTAAAACAAAAGCACACGGCAAAAATTATTTTAAAATATGTGTTTACATTATTGTATCGTGTTTATGTTTCTTCTGCTTAAATACATAAGACTTAAAAAAGCTTTGAAGTCCCATTGCAGTACATATGCATTCTTTTGAAGAAAAAAATTGGACTTAATCGTAACGAAGATTGCCTATATTGTACCTTTTTACCCGACTGCGGCGGAGCATGTCCAATTCTTTGTTCTCTAACTCCTTAACCAATGGTCAGATTTTGACAAATAAGATCTCAATCGATTTATGATATATAGCCCGAGTATCAGCGGCTATATAGCATACAATAAAAATAATAACTGAAAAGACAAAAATAAAAAAACTGAAATATAAATAACCAACAACCCGACTGCTGGCCATGAGCTTTACTAATAAGCAGGCGGGACACAAATTCAATAATGAAACTCATTGCGAGGAACCTAGATTAGTCCCGCCTGCTTAGACTTAATGCTCAGCAGTCGGGTTGTTGGTTATTTTTTATTTCAGTTTTTTTTGTCCGCCGAATTTAAGCTGGCGTCTCGTTGGTCTAGCGGTTAACCCTTTTTGTCTGCCATAAAGTACCCGAAACCTGCGTGCGTGCATGCAACGACTAATGAATGTTGAGGAAGCGAGAGTGATCTGTCATGATCGTGGTAAGTGGCAGTCCCTGGTCTCTGCCTACCCCTCTGGGATACAGGCATGAGTTTATGTAACGGACTACCAAAACGGAGGTCGCGGTACTTTCTTTTCTGTTGCTACAAATGGCCTCAGTCTGGGTGTATTTGCCACAGCATAGTTTCTCCTGGCTTAGGACCGTGATTGTAGTGTGTGGAAGTTATTATGAATAGTCAGGAACTGCCAATAGGCGTTGTATAAATCATGTAGCAGTGCGTAAGTAACACTCGCTGACAGCTTTTGTAGCACAATTAGGACCGTCTTCGTTGCCGGCTAATGTAATCTGCCCCCGATCGGCGTACACGCTCTGTGTAGCGCCAACTTACATAATTATATTTACACGTGCGTTTATTTCTACCCGAGGCTTGAGAGATTAGCGGATAGATTATCTAAGTCGATTCCTTATTTTATGCTCCTTAGATTAAGCTCGCTTAGGTGCAAAACTTTGCTTTACTGAAATAAATAATTTTAATAACAATACCTACAGAGCGAGTCGCAGAAAGTTGAAACCTACTACTCTTCTTCGCTTCTTTTCTTATGAGAGCGCAAATCGCAAAAAATCAGAATCAGAAAAATCAGAAAATCAAATTATCAGCCACTTCATATTTTTAACCGACATCATCATCATCATCATCATCATCATCATCATCATCATCATCATCATCATCATCATCATCATCATCAGCCATTTGACGCCCACTGCAGGACTTAGGCCCCCCCTCATGGTTTTCCTAACCATGAGGGGTTTTGCCATAATCGCACACGCCTGACAGGCGGGTTGGCGATCGCATACTGCGTTGGAATCTCAGGAAGGCGCTGCTGCCGACATCTTTATAGATTTCTATACACTTAGGTTTTTACTTCCTTTACTTTTTTCTGCTCTGTAGTAACTTTCTTGTAGATAATGCTTAAAATCGAATGCGTTACATAAAATCAACATTTTCTTAAGTAGTACATTCAGCGTGAATTGCGATTACTTTTTCTAATACAATTTATTTATTATACTTATTTGCTGACACTATTTTATCTTTGCAAAACGTATATTGCTGCTTATGTTGCTAAAAATAAAGTTTTTTTTACGATTAGTTTACAATAATTATTTTATTGCTTGGCAAACATTTACTTTGCGGACCATTTGATTAGTTTCCGTTGCCATTTATGTAGTTGTGCAACTAACAACAAGCGGTGAGGCATTTCGCTTATCACTTCTATCTCGAGCCAGCTCCTCAGCATTGCCATACGAAAAATCTCCCACCGGTATGAGATTTCGCGGACTGCGTACGAGATCCTATGGGAGAGAAATTGACTAAAATGAACAAAATCCCGTACACTTTCGCAAGAGATTTTAACAATGTTGACCGCCTGCCAGTACGATTTAGACGTATTTATAGATTGATAGATATAAAACTTTATTTACTGTTGTCCGTATTGCATTATTTTTTAAATTGGTTTCTTATCTCTTTTTTGCTCTACCTATACAACTCAAATGTGTAGGGCAATGTAATTTTAAGTATTATTTAAATAGATGGTGAATATACGTTATTGCGCACAAGGAGATAATTTACAGCGAAGTTTAATCCTCTTACTAGTCCAAGCCCCAGTAATGACGCATGTCAAATGCCTAAGTGCTCTGCAACTGCAACGATATTCACTATCCATTTGCATAATGAGTAGTGTAGATAAGTTAGTGTAAGGATATATGGTGATTTGATTTGATGGGGACACCGTGACCAAAGCTTTTAAATAAAATTAGAGACAAAAAAAATACGTGGTGACCGTGAATCTTCATCAACCCCACCTAAAAAAACGTTAAAAATGTAGAATAGATTTCAATTAAATGTGGTACGAGAAATAAATCTGGCATCTGGCAACCCTGCAGCCCCGGCAGAGCGAAATGAGCGAACAAAGTTACCCGGTACCCTCCATGCCTCGCCGGCCCTTGACCGAAATCGGGCCTGACACCAGCGTTATATACTTATGAAGGATGACGCCTTGCGGCTTCATGGTCTGTGGATTTAGCTGTAGAGTCGTTTATGGATTTAGAATATAGCACAAGCAGCTTATGTACAACTAAGCCCATATTCTCTCTCTTTCTCTCTTGTAACTTGAGTTTCTACGTTAATAAAGCTAGTATTGCTATTTCTGTTAAGTTTATGTTGTTCTGTGTTCTGTACATACAAACTGTTACCGCTTAGGTTTAAGCTCATTTGGACATTGGTTCTGATTGTAAAATTTGTGTAATTTGAAAGCACCTTGTTTGCCTACCCAGCATGGGAAATCCTAGTTTGGGAGCCTGTAACCTTTTTTGTAAACATTGTAAAATAAAGTATTTATTTTTATTTTATTCTCTCTTAATCCCTTTCTCTCTCCCTAAGAGACATCCTGCTGTGTGCAGGTCGAGTATGGGTTGCTTGTAAAGAGCTGCCTCGTTACTCAGCCGGATCCGAGGCAGCACTAACAGCATCCTGAGAGTTATAGCAGGCAGATATGACTGCCCGGTCATGTGGCACATGGAACAATGGCACCTTAATTTAATTGGTTTTAATTTGGTCTAATTTAATTTAATTTGATTCAGTTTGGCTTGATTTGATTTGATTCAATTTAATTTGATTTATTTAGATTTTCTTTAATTGGATTTGATTTGATGTGATTTAATGTGACTTAATTTAGTTTGATTTGATTTAATTTAGTTGAATTGATATGATTTGGTTTGAATCGATTCGATTTGATTTAATGTGTACATACGAATATTATTACTAACATAGCATAAGTCACGATTGTTACTAATACTATATGGGCATTGCCTGAAATAAATGAATACAATACAATACAATACAATATCACACTAATATTGTTAATAATAATAATAATGAAGCCAATATACGTCCCACTGTAGGGCACAGGCCTTCTCTCAGAGGGAGAGTATGGGGTTAATTACCTCGCGTGCCCGTTCAGGGCAGGAATGGATTTTCATACAACATTCCTGGCCTGCTACGGATGGCAGGTTGTTTTGCTTCATTACATTTTGTTTTATACTAAATTGATAATTTTTCTTTTAATTATTCTAAATTTTGTAAAACGTACGCATTTATAAAAAAAGCATTCGCTAGTACGATTTAACCCTTACCACTGATTTCTCGAATGCTAACAAGCTGTCAACAGTCCGTTAACTCCTTGTTTTTAAACGAGAAATCGAGCGTTAGTGTCGTGAATATCAAAGATACCAATAAGATAAGTAGTACGTATCCAAACATCACGATCACTCGTCCGTCCCAAACCACGGTACCGCGAGCTATTGAAACCAGACAAGTACCTACATCACAAACATGGAAAACTTTGACGCTGAGGTCACGTCATAATAAGCTGCTGTTACGTCTGGCGTCCATCTCGTACGCACATTCTAACGTATTTAAATATCTATCTATACAACCCATGAAAGCCGACCACTGTTGGGCACAGACCTCAATACGGTATTTGACACGATCGACAATCAATTATTTCATATGCTCGATTAAAACAAAAATTACAAAATATCTCGGAAAATGTATCCCTTTTAGTCAATTACTAGTTATTACTGATTATTACGTGATTGAGTAACAAACATTGCAACATCTTCACAAACTTTCACATTATAATACTAGAGTGTGTCGAATGAAATTCCTATCAAAAGCGAAGCGATACGCACACATTTATTTATTTAATACGGAGATATTACAGAAACATGCTACTTATTCTAAACTTAGATGATAAAAATATGTGCTAGGCATGTATCCAAAAATATATCTTACTAAGTACTTTGGGTAAGTTAAAGGTGAGGGCGGGTGTTCAAGACATATTAGTCCCTTTTCTGTAACGCCTGCCAAGCGTGGCGATTATGGCAAAACCCCTCATGGTTATGAAAACCACGAAGGAGGCCTGGGTAACTGCAGTGGGCGTCGGGTGGCTGATGATGATATGTAAGACATCGTCAGTCTCAGTCTGATTAGCTGTGTATACTATTACGAGTAAATTTTCTTCTAATTTACTAATTTTCTCGAAATATCGATGAAAAAACAAAAATCATATTTTTTGACACGTGACATTTTGCAACATCAACGACGCTATGTAGAATTTGTTCAACTATATAACTGACTTTATTCAAGGTTTGTAAAAAAATATTCGTTACATGATTTTTTTTTTATTATTTTTATATTGCTTGTCTACCTTGTAACAGCGCTGTGTGGCAGATACCTATTGCACAAAACTACGTACCGTTTATACAAGGCTGCGACCATTTTAAGTACGAATATCACAAAAATGTAAATTCTGGTATTACTATCAATCAAAGCAAATATTATTAAACAAAAAAAATACTGCCTGTATTTCTGGGGCCTGTTTCATAGAACTACAACACATGGTTTACTATGACAATTCGATGTACATTGGATTAATTAACCCACAGATTAACAAGTAGACTCTGCTACGCAATGTACCTCAAATTGTCATAATAAACTGCGAAATGTAATTTTATGAAACTCGGCCCTGGTCAAACTTTAGTGTTCTTTTTGTTTTAGTAGTTTTTTTCTCCTAATGTAAACAAATCATTCATGAAACTTCACCTGGATAAATTTAAAGGCTATGTAGATTTGTTTAAGATAAATACTACTTGCTAGTCAAGCTCATTTATTTTAACGTAATGTGTAACAATCGATCGGATACAAACCAAAACAAAAACTATAAAAGAGGCCTAAAATTTAGTAACATAGATATTTGCCTTTGCACAATGATATTGCAGAATATTGCAACTGCATTGTTGTTTTTTGTTGGAACCGTGTTTCTAGAAATAAAACACGATTTGAACTGAAAAATACTCGTGAGTATGTAATTTACTTTCGTAATTTAACAAAGTGCATTGTATTCAACATTCAGAGATATACACGTGGGAATGGAACGCAAGGAAAAGGAAAGAGAGGGAAGGTGCGAGAGGGACGGAGAGAATGATGGCGGACGCCTGTAGAAAAAGAGCGGTGTAATTTGGAAGAGAGTTTTAAAATAAATAAATTAACGATGCCCACGCGGTTTTCTTTGTCTCCCACAATTGGGGGCTCGTCCGGGATCAAGCAAAAAAAAGGATTTACGACGGAAAGTTACGACGATAAGAAAAAACACGGCGACTAACCTATACGACGCCACGCCACGCGGTGAATTTACGACGGGGTTCACTCTACGACGAAAGACGATGGCAGAAGCAGCAGATGGGAGCAGAACTTCAACCGGCGTGGGCGCCGGCGAACCAACAATGGCGGCATTTTTCATGGACGGCGTACCTAAGTTCAGCGGTAACGATAAAACTTTGTCATCTGCAAAATGGGCTCAAGATCTAGAGGACAACGCGGACATCTTCAATTGGACGGCGCAACAAAAGCTCATCTTCGCACGACGATCCTTGGTGGGCACGGCGGCGCTGTGGTTAAAAAGTGAAAAAGCATTCAGATCCTACGAAGAATTGAAGATGGCTGTACTAAAGGAGTTTCCGGATACCGTCAACGTGAAGGAAATGCACGAAATGATGGCTGGCGACGTAAACAAAAGGACGAAACCTACTACCAGTATATGCTTGTGATGAGAGAGCTAGGTCGCAGAGCGAAGTTTCCGGATTACGTCGCAGTGCAATACATCATAGACGGAGCTACTACCTACCCAGTGTTAAAAGAAAAGTTGATGTTGTACGAGAAAATTAAGAGCAAATCGCATACGAAGACAACGGATGGAAGAAGTACTAATACGGCGACCATTAAGAAGGAAAGAAAGTTTCAGAGGTGTTACAATTGTGGGGACGTGAAACATGTGGCCAGTAACTGTCCTAACGGGCTGAAATGTTTCCGCTGTAACAAGTTCGGGCATATTGGCAGCAATTGTACTGAAAATATGAGCGCGATCGCATCGGTGAAGCAGGGCAGTTCGATAGTTCCATCCACGAGCACCAGTGGCGCTATCGGCGGTCGGTCGGTAAAACACCGATCTTCTAACTTCAATATGGCGGAACATAGTGACAACACTATTGACAGTTCAGAGAGTCGCGGAGAGGTAATGCAGATAAACAAGGGAAATACGACGACAAAGCCAGTAAAGAGTGTCAAGATCGGAAAATTATCAGTGGACGCGTTAATTGACTCTGGCAGCGATGTAAATCTTATGTCTTACGAGTGTTTTCTCGAGATGGGAATAGAGAAATGTGAGGATAACTTGTTGTTAACCGGACTCGGACATGCAAAGGTGAAATCCTTAGGGAAAGTGTTTGTAAACATAACCATTGATAACAAATGCTACGAAAAAGTGTTATTTCATGTTGTTAGCGAAGATGTAATGCCATTTCATATGATTTTGGGTCAGGAATTGTTACGAAAAATAACCATGATAATGAATGGTAGTACAGTGAAGCTATTGTCTGAAGGGGATGATTGGATGAGTAAGTTGACTTGTTTTACAGAAAATGTGGTGGAGCTCGACCACATTCTCAATCCAGTGGTTCGAGAAAAGGTGTTAAGATGCATTGAAGATTATAAACCGGTGCAGACGAAGGAAGCACCCATGCGGTTGTAGTTCTTAAAGACGATGCTCCTGTCTCACAGAGGCCTCGACGTTTGTCCTTAGTTGAGCAGAAGTTGGTTGAAGATCAGGTAA
The DNA here is from genome assembly GCA_963969515.1 of Yponomeuta evonymella. NCBI lineage: Eukaryota > Metazoa > Arthropoda > Insecta > Lepidoptera > Yponomeutidae > Yponomeuta > Yponomeuta evonymella. The sequence continues at coordinate 1,932,478 of OZ018342.1, read as the reverse complement.
AGGAGTGGCTGGACAACAACATAATACAGGTAAGTTTCTCCGAATACTCAAGCCCTTTGGTTTTAGTTAAAAAGAAAGATGGTGCAGTGAGGGTTTGTGTAGATTACAGATTATTAAATAAAAAGATTGTTAAAGACGAATTTCCCCTGCCTGTGATTGATGATATGATCGACAAGCTGTGCAATGTGAAGGTGTTTAGTGTACTAGACTTGAAAAATGGTTTCTTTCACTTAAGAGTGTCTGAAGAATCAGTTCCCTACACATCGTTTGTAACGCACAACGGACAATTCGAGTTTCTCAGAGCTCCCTTCGGATTGTCCATCTGCCCGAAGTATTTCATGAGATTTGTCAGTGTTATATTCAGAGAGTTAATTGCTCAAGGAGTTATGATGATATTTATCGATGACATTTTAATTACAGCTGAAGACGATGAGCAAGCGGTTGAAAGACTCGCAATGGTCCTGAAAGTGGCTTCGGAGTATGGACTACAAATAAACTGGAAGAAAGCTGATCTAATCAAGAGGGAAATTGAGTACTTGGGTCACATTATTAAAGATGGAGAAGTAAGACCAAGCCCAGGAAAAACGGATGCTGTTCTTAGATACCCAGAACCACGGGATGCCAAGCAGCTTCACAGCTTCATTGGGTTAACTTCATACTTCAGGAAGTACATAGAAAATTATGCTCAGATTGCCAAGCCACTTACAGATCTGTTAAAGAAAGAAAAGGAGTTTATTTTCCAAGAAGAGCAAAGACAAGCATTTCAGATTTTGAAAAAAAAACTGGCTACTAGCCCAGTATTGAAGATTTTTGATCCAAAGTTAAAGACAGAGTTGCACACAGACGCATCCAGTGTGGCATATTCAGCTATCCTTATGCAAAGTCACCCAGACGATGACCTCCATCCAGTACACTACATGAGTCGCAAAACAAACTACGCGCAGAGCAAGTACTCGAGCTATGAGTTGGAAGCAATGGCCGTTATAGAAGGCGTGAAGAAGTTTAGCCATTACCTATATGGTATACATTTTAAGATTGTGACTGACTGTAAAGCCTTCGAAATGACGTTGAAGAAGAAGGATCTCACTGCAAAAGTGGCACGATGGGTGATGTTTCTGAATGAATACGACTTTGACATTGAACACCGAACCGGAACGAAGATGAGGCATGTAGATGCACTAAGCCGACACCCTTATGTAGCAGTAACAACATTACAAGATAAGGTGAAGCAGGCACAAGAACAAGATGAAGGGCTCAGAGCTATAAAAGAAATACTGAAAGAAAAGCCATACCAAGATTACTGGACAGAGAATGGTTTGTTATACAAAGGTGAGATGAAGTTGCTAGTAATACCTAAGACGATGGAGAAAGAAGTTTTGAAGAAAGTCCATAACAACGGACATTTCTCTAAGAAGAAAATGAGAGAACTGATTGACAAAGAGTACTACATAAGCAGGCTGGATAAGAAGATAGAAGATTTCATTGTAACATGCATTCCATGCTTATTAGCTACGAAGAAAGAAGGCAAGTTGGAAGGATTCCTTAATCCCATTGAGAAAGGTAGCATTCCATTGGATACTATCCATCTGGATCATGTTGGACCTTTGACTCAGACCAGTAAGCAGTATAATCACATTCTGACAGTGGTAGATTCATTTACAAAATTCGTGTGGATATTCCCAACTAAGACTACATCAAGCAAAGAGACGCTGAGTAAACTGAAAATCCACCAGCAGACTTTTGGGAACCCACGACGGATCATTACTGACAAAGGAGCTGCATTTACTAGTCACGATTTCGCAGAATACTGTCAAGAAGAGGAAATACAACACCTAACCATAATTACGGGCGTACCGAGAGGCAATGGTCAGGTGGAGAGGATACACAGAATTGTAATCCCATTACTAACAAAGATGTGTTTGGAAGATTCAAGCATCTGGTACAAACACATAAACAAAGTACAAAGAGCAATTAACAGTACATTTCAGAGAAGTATAAACACACGACTCCATTTGAACTACTAATGGGAACAAAAATGCGAACAAAAGAAGATATAAAAATAAAAGAATTATTACAGGAAGAATACCTACAGCATTACAATGAAGAAAGAGAGCTACTTAGAAAGCAAGCTAAGGAACAAATACTTAAAATACAAGAAGAAAACATAAAAGTTTATAATAGGAAGAGAAAAGCAAGCGAGAAGTATGAAGTTGGAGACACAGTGGCCATAAAGCGGACTCAATTTGGTTCCGGCCTGAAACTGAAACCCAAATATCTAGGCCCCTATAGGGTAGTGAAGGTGAAAAGGAATGACCGCTATGATTTAGAGAGAATTTGTAGTTCTACTGAGGGACCTGTTAGAACTTCTAGCTCAGCTGATCAAATGAAGCGGTGGCCTGAAGAAGATGGAGAAAGCCCATATGAGTAAGTAACTGAGTGTTTCTGAACGAAGATGAATGATTGTTTAGTTGATTTATTTAGCACACTGTGTTTTATTCATTATCATAGGATATTTGAGTAAATGATACAAAATAAAAAGACTGAAAAAAAAAGATAAAAATAAAAAAATAAAAAAAAACTTAGGATACCAAACTTGTTTTAATAATACTTGTTACTATTTGTTAAATAGGTACTTGTTATTGAACAAACTAAGATAATACTGATATTTATGTTATTTTGGAAAATGTTATGTTGTTATGAGAAGAGATAATAAGTTTCTTTGTTCACTTATGTTACATTATAAGCTGATTTTATCTTGTAAACGGTGTAAAACTGTGCTAGATTAAGACTTTAAGTATTGTCAGGATTGGAAACAAGGTTTATGAAAGAGTGACGAGTTATACTGAAAGATAAGAAACATAATGAGTGCGGAAGAATGTCTGAGGACAGACATGGTATCAGGACGGCCGAATGTGGGAATGGAACGCAAGGAAAAGGAAAGAGAGGGAAGGTGCGAGAGGGACGGAGAGAATGATGGCGGACGCCTGTAGAAAAAGAGCGGTGTAATTTGGAAGAGAGTTTTAAAATAAATTAATTAACGGTGCCCACGCGGTTTTCTTTGTCTCCCACATACATCCATGTAACAAGTTTAATAAATGAGTAAATACCTATGTTATTTTTACTTCAGTAGCACGTACACCAATTCTTGTTTTCAATTTGCCTTTTCCGCAATTTTTATTGCGAATGGAGAGAAACTGGATACATAAAAGAGTATTGAAAACACATCGCCGGTTATTGTTTGTTTATATTGAGACGATTCTAAATGTTCTTTTGATAGGTACCTTTTATTAACTTAATTCCAGAATTACATTATAACATACCATAATACACGCCTGTATCCCTGAATTATTTACTTGAATTTTTGTCGGAAATGTAGGTACATTTGCTTCTTCTTTGGTTTGCCTACAACTGTACGCGCGTCTTTACTCGCGTAAGATTTTAATAAGTTCAGCACATTACGAGTTTACGCCGCCATGACACTCAGTGTAGGTATAACTGCCAATTACTTTAGAACTAAGATTGACACAACATTCACATATAAAATAAAAACTCTGTAAAAACCTGATAGAGTCTTCATATTTTTTATTATGAATATAATATTTACTCGTATTCGAGACGTAATATTTCTATTCAGGTAGCTGCAATTACGTAATTTGGCAATTCACCAATATTATCACGCCTGCATCAACGAAAAAGTAATCAAAAGCACCTAATTTCTAATCTAGCCAGTGTGTTGCCAATGAACTTTGGTAAATAAAGAAATAATATACAACTTTTAAATCTCATAACCTTTACCTCGGAGAGGTAAACTGTGTTTTCTTGCTAACTGTATTTTTTTTTAATATGTGATGTTTTCTAAGTTATGTACATTTGTGAAGTTATTGTAGAAATGCCACTCGCTAAGTGTGAAAAAAAACATCGTGAGAAAACCTGAGTGTCTGAGATACTCACATACGTGCTTGAAATCGCCAATCCGCGGTGGGCACGCGTGGTGATTAAGCCCATAATCTCCTCTGAGAGAAGGCCTGTGTCCTACAGTGGGACGTATATAGGCTGCTTATAATGATGATGATGTGAATGGGGATCCAAATTTCATGAAAACTTATGGATAGTGTAGCTGCAATGGATAAGGTACTTCCTTTAACTGCCCCGCTGAAAGTTTCCACCCTGTATACTGTGCACATATTGGAAACAAATATAACTAGCTACTACGTACGTAGATCAGCCATAAAATTACTAAAAATACTTTGCTACATTGCTCTATTCTATAGATATCATAAATCCATAAATCTGTAAATTTTGTCTCAGTCTGATATATGTCTGTCTCACTCTGTTTCTTTGTGCGCGCATCACCCAAAAACCACTGAAGGGAATTGAATAAAACTCACCATGTTTATAGCTTAGATTCCCATGTAACATATTGTAGGCTATAATAACATCACGCTTAAGTCCACAGGGGGCGAGAAAATCAGTATAAATATATAAACTGGTTAATTTTACGTGAAAAACACATACTCGATGACCTCTGAGATTTCAGGGCCGAGTTTCATAACATTGCAATTTGTAGTTCATTAGTTTTGTTAATCTGTGTATTAATCTAATTCGCATTTTATATCGAATTATCATTGTAAACAAGATCATGACTTCTTAAAAAGCAACAGAAGAGCAGAATTATCGGGAAAATTATTATTATTATATTTAACTTCCGATTTAAATGAAAGTTTGGCTGGGACGTACGCCTCAATATTTCAACACATTCACAGATTAATGTACACATAAAACATAATCAACCTTTAAAAGAAATCACTGTAGTTTCTCCTTCAAAATTAGTGTATGTAAATTAAAATTATCCTTTATTGTAACACAAAAACACGATATAGGAAAGTATTAGTATTGTAAAACGTGATAAAGGAACTGAATTATTTATTTAATTAATGAAAACAAATTAACTATGAATCAACTTCTGTTCTTTTAAACGTCGTTGTTCTAGTAGGCAAATGTTTTCGAACGTACGACCTCATTATATTTAAAAAAAATTAAAGCGTCCAAGGTCGGAAGTCCAGATAGACCACATAATAATATCCATGATTTTTATCTTAGATTTCCATGCTAAAGAAAAAATACAACTGATAGGTTAAAAATCTTGGTACCTAATACCTACATAAACAATCGAAAATATTGAAACATTTTACATATCTTAAGCACAGAATTCAAAAATCATTACGCTATGAAATATTAAACTATGTAATGTGCGGACAAATGATATTTATTAGAGTGCTGCATAAAAAAAGCGAAGTTTTAATTAATATGTTTTGGCTTAGTCCAATCCAATCATCATTCTATCATTCCAGCGCGAGTGTTTTCGTGTGCATTGGGCATAAGATTGGGCAACCTTATGCCCAATGCACAACATAGTTTTGTTCCCGACCATCCTCGTCCAGCCGCTGCCAGCAATCTGCATTACGTTTCAATCAAATATAACTAGTTCACCAGCACGATAAGAAGATGGTAGTAACACGACGCGAGTAGCACGTTTAAAATGTTAAAAGCGCGTCTTTCCTGTTTATTTATTGTCAAATTCTGACGTTTCAGCGCCACAAAACGCGTGACCCACACTTGCGTAATATCTATGCTGTAATGAGTTTGAGCGGGCGACAATCTGCGCCGACGGGGGACAGCGTGATCAGGTAGTATTAAATAGTGGTAGTTAAATTTAATCCAACCGCGAAAAGGTCTCACGGGTTGTAATTTAGAACGGAAACAAAAAAATGGCCTTGATTAAGGAGCAAGGGCACGCGAATCCAACGCGAACGCAGTCGCGGGCACAGCTAGTCATTAATAATGACATTAAGTTCTTCACTGAGTTGGACTCAGTTGCAAGGATGGCGTTCAGTGAGGATGGTGCGAGAAGGCCAGTCGAAAAGCCGGTGTCTCTCGACGATGTACTGTCTGAATTCAGTTTGTTTGGTCGGTACCACGTCACCGCAACGTTACTAATATTATTTGCATTCATGGGCAATGCAATTTACAGTGTCAACTATATATTTGTCGTCGAGAAGGTTAATTACAGGTGAGTCATGGTTTTTTTACTGTTTTTGTTGCTTTCTTTCTTTATTGTTGTAATACTTTATTGCAGACGAAAACACAATGCAGGAAATATGACGTAAAATTAACGTAGATTAATAGAGTGCACGCGTGTAAAGGTTGATGTGCTGTCGACTGTACAAAGGCGAGTTTATCTTTGTGAGAGATTTCTTTGGGATGAAAACTGAGTATGTGAGTTATCACAGCTAGGGCGAGCAATCGGTTCTGATTTAATTTTGATAATCGCGGATCCATGGTGGGTAGCGATATTTAAAAATCATAAATGTCTCATCATCATAAGCAGCCTATATCATCATAAGCAGACCTTCTCTCAGGGAGATAGCAATTTTTTTGAGAAAAATTATGTAGGCATGATTTCTGCTTTTTATGGTGGTATTTGATAGCTGACAATGCTTAAAACCATATGTTTTGCATAAAATTGACATTTCTGTATGCAGGACAATATTTTACTGAAGGCTGGGGTATTGGTACAGCGAGTTAAGCGCAAATTTAATAAAATTATGTAAACCTTTATATATCAAAAAAATATGAATCTAAGAAAGAACTCCTGGAACAAAAGTTGTTGAAAACACAGACTGTAATAGAGGTGGTTCAGAAATTACCCATTTTAAAATGAACCTATTTATTAACTTTACGCAAAAGCTGAAATTAATAAAAGTAATTTTTTTGTCAATCTTTTTCACATAATTTTACCACATAGAGTTTCAAGATTATATATAAAATTATCTCAATTTTTCTCACAATATATCAATACTAAAGAATTATATTCTTTTTGTTGCATTAACCCGTGCTGAGGTTAAATAGGTATTTAAAATACTAAAGAAAATTTTTAGTTCTGACAAAATTCCCTCATTAACAAGATCTAACTAAACCATCCCAAACTACAAAGGCGTAAGGCCGAAGACGCAGCACGGTTGTTAATATACATCGCTACGACGTATTGTTCGTTAAGTTTACACACGTGTTTTAATTTCTTCAGTCCTGACCTTGAAAATAACAATTGAAGACCATTGTTATTTTCAAGGTCAGGACTGAGGAGGTTAAAGAAAGATAACCTTAAAAAATAATTTTGACAAAAATTAAGAACAGCCTCCAAAAATTGCATATAATAATCCGTACTAATAATAACTTCATTGTTCAGCAGGACGTCGACTCCAATGAAGGCTGATTGTTTACGAGTATTATTATGTGTCATTTCTGAAGGCGGTTGTTAATTTTTGTTAAAAGTATTTTATGTCACTATTTTTAGTTTTCATTGTCTAATTAATCGGTTCAGCCAAACGCGCGATAATCGCGGACAAACATACGGGTCAAAATGAGAACCTCTTTTTTTAAAGTCGGTTAATACAAAAACTTTTCCCAGAATATAACAAATACTTTTCTGAAAACCGCATCAAAATCGGTTCAGCCAAACGCGAGATAATCCCGGACAAAGGACTCCTTTTTCTTTAAAATCGGTTAAAAACACTTGGTCTGCATATTTTTTATGCTCTGGCTATGCTAAAATAGTCTTCACGAGTCATAAAGATGTATTAAAATTATTACTGTAGTGCTTTGTATTTATTTGCCTTTAGAGTTAATACTAGCCAATGTAGCCTGAATCCTGGTTATGTAACAAAGGTGACTTGTTTTAAATCGCGTACCTACAGGCTGACTTTGAATTTGATTGACAAATTTTAACGGGACATTCTAAAAGTAATTTAAAAACGATTTTGATACATAATTATGGCTGCTGGTAACGTAAAAAATGGTGCGTGAAAAAAAAAATTTTTTAGTTACCCAAAATTACTTCACTTAAACGTAAAGAAACAATATCAGCAAGAAAAGTTATATAAATAAAAAAAACTATGGGTCGAGCGTCTTATGGTCCGCGTCAGCCAAACTCAATAGTTCTTTTAATTGTTTACACATATCGGAGGACAGACTCTTATACATTTAACATTTATTAGAAAACATTTTTGGTACTTCCTACCACTTTAAATTTGAATTCAGTTTCAATCAAACGGTCAGAAATCACGAATATTTACAAAAATATTACCGATAAATCATTTATAATGCTGTTTTTAGCATTGAAAAGGACATTATCTCAAAATATAGCTAACTGTTTCAAGATCACCCTGTAGAAATTTGTCTCAAAATATAGCTAACGGTTTCAAGATCACCCTGTAGAAATTTTAGTTTTTGATAGATTTTCTAGTTTTTTAAGTTTACTGAACAAAATGTTTTAATAAAGAAACAAAGAAATATTTAAAATGATCAAAACAAGAGTTCTCAAATTTTTTATGACTAAATTTTAACTTAAAGTTTATATATTTTTCGCGCATAATAATAATAACTTCCACGCAACATAATCACTTGACCTGGTCCCAAAATAGGATACCCTGTACTATGGTAACCGGACAAGGATTCAAAAACATGGAAATACACCCAGACTGAGGCCATTGATGCGCATGGCAAGGGACCGTGAGAGATGGCATTCGGGGGAAAAGCCCTATACCCAGCAGTGGGTAGCCGTGTTCTGATAGTGATGATGAGGCCATTTGTACAAATGTACGGCGGTTTCCACGACCGCCATGGTAACCAAAGGTGATACAGCTAGACCAACGAGCCAGTCAATAGGTCGATAGATCGATAGGTCGCATCTTGGGTCTCGTAGAACTTAAAAGGGTTAACCCTTAAATTCTACCGGCCCTTGTGAGCAGTTGTAGTAGGTACAATAAGCTATTTATTACATGCCATTCAAGGATGGGCATTGAATGGATTCGCTTCATTGGTGTCTCAATTACTCTGTCCGATGGTAGATCCCGATATAGACACGACTCCATTCATGTCCCGTACCGGTAACTACCACATTGACTCAAGGTTCAACGTCTCTACATTTAGTTTCATTTGATATGCTGCACAGCTATGCAAAATGATGTATTGTTCAGTTGGTACAAATTTTTTTTAGGCGAGACAAAATTTCAATGGCGAACTTACATTTTTTTCGTTCGATCTAATTGGAGAGGCCTTATTAAAAGGTGTAGCGGTCTTATTTATAAAAGAATCGATTCCACTAAAACAGCCCTCAGAGACACTTGTGGCGGTCTTAAGATAGATCTCCACATTAGTTCAGCTATAAGCGGAGGACAACTAAGAAAATAGAATAAATTTAATCATTTGCATGCACAATTACAAACAGGTAGATATGGTACTTCAAAGTTACTCGATTTTAAAGCAATCATTACAGTGATCCCCACACTAGGCCTAGTCTGTATCGTGGGGATCAGTAGAGTGATTATAACCGTTGCCTTATAATTACCTATGACAATTTTAAAAACCTATTTAGAGGCAAAAAATTCCACCCATGCTGCGACTTGAACCCGCGACCTTTAGCTAACCGTGCCAGCGCTCTCCCAACTGAGCTAATAGGCAATTGCAGGCATCGGCGAAATTTCGAACCTCTACAAACTTCTCTATATTACGTACAGGCAGCGAAATCTGGCTGAACTAATTTACATCACTTGCAGCCACGTTTAGCCAGATGCCACGGGTTCAAATCCCGACATGGGTGGAATTTTAAGCCTATGAATAGGTTTTTAAAATTGTCCTTAGCACGGATTAGTGCAACAAAAAAAGAGAATATACTTGTGACAATGTTTAATAATAGACTACAAAATTGCAAATAACAGTGAGACTTATTAAGTGCAACACTTTAAAAATCAATGGGCGTTTTATTATTTTAGCTGTCTCATCAGTATCGTTTTCCAAATGGTTATTTGGGAAACCGCATTGATACATCAAAATAAAAGTAAGACTTATAAAAACTAAGGTAATAAAAATAAAAAATAAAAACCGACTTCGAAACACTAAAATACTAAAATGATACAAATAATTTAAATAATTAGAAGTATTTATACATGTAGGTATTGTACAAGTACGCGTCGAATTTATAACCTCCTCCTTTTTTGAAGTCGGTTAAAAAGTAAATTAGAGTACAAAGGATAAGATGAGATATCAATATTCTTTATTGCACACAAGAAACAAGAGACATACATAAGATATGAAAGTAACAATGGAAAAGTACAATGGGCGGCCTTATTGCTAACAGAGCTGCATATATAAACTAAAGTCTCTTAAACCTAAAGTAGGCCTAAAGCAGTATTTTTGAAAACCATATGAGTGAATGAATGTCAACCACAAAAAATGTTCGTGTCAATGAGGCGATTATGGCGGCCAAAAAACCTCGCAAATCTTCGTCAATTCTTTGACATCACATTAATTATACACATTAAAAAAACAACAGCGTTTTAGGTCAAACTTTTTGGTAAATCATAAAAAGTCAAAACGCCCACTAAATTTAAATAGGATCTTACTTAAAACAACGCTGAGAAAGGCATTACTTCACTTTTAGGATTTCGTACCTCAAAAAGAAAAAGTGGACCCTTAGAGGATCATTTGTGGTCCGTTCGTCCATCCGTATGTCTGTCAAGACCCTTTATTTCGGGAACGCATGGAGGTATCGAATTAAAATGAAAACCATATACTCAAGTCTACAGTCCCTTAAAGCTGTGAAAAAATATAACCTCTAAATTAACGTAAAAAAGTTACGGCCGTTTACGCCGCAAAAAGCGTATATTTTGACACTCTCAAGGTAATCAATATTTATAGGGTACTTTCCGTTGACCTAAAACTACGAAATTTGGCAAGAAATATTGTCGTATACTACAAATACAGGAAAAAATCATAAAACTGTACATTTTTTATGAAATCATAAAAAAATGTCCTTGAAGCTCGGGAAAAGATCGGAAAAACTGAGAGACACGATTCCTGAACTATTTATGATTTATGTACCTAAGTACCCACAAATTTGTACGGAACCCTCGGTGCGCGAGTCCGACTCGCACTTGTCCAGTTTTTTTTAATAATAAGACCGTTAATTTTTATACACACATAAACTTAACCAGGTGTCCTGCAAAGACTCACTTACCAGGATGTTGATAACATCTTTCGCTTCATCAAAATTCAGTAGTCACCGCACGCACGCACAGTTTTGCTAGCCTTTGTACAAAGTTATTTTAGTGCAATAAAGAATTTTTCAATTTTAAATACTTACAAAAACATTTGCTACGACTAATACTTTCATAATATAACCCGTGAAAGTCTGGCGTAAACTGTGACGTCACATCGACCTGTAATATTCTTAACAAAACTGATTTCTCTAATCCCAGTTGTAAGCATTCGTCACCACTCTGCGATGTAGCAGCAAAAAACTCTACTAGAGCCGACACCTTCAACCTCCAGTGCTACGAGAGGGTGGCTGGAGACGCAGAAGTATCCTGCAGTAATGTGAACACCTCCGTAGTGGTTCGCTGCAAGGAATGGGATTACGAAAGACCTGACAGTTTCGTCGGCGAAGTGAGTACATTTTGTTTCAATTGCATACTCGATCGTAACGGATTTATAAAAATACTTCAGATAGGATAGGATTGCCGCGGATTGGCAATTTCAAGCGCTGAGGTATGTGAATACCTAGGACACTCAGGTTTCTTCACGATGTTTTCCTTTACAATTAGCGAGTGGTATTGCTACTGTAACTTGGATAGGATAGGATTTTGGAGTTGCGTTACGCGACTGTGATGACTTGTAGGGACAGAAAAACAGTCAGATGAATAATATTAATATAAAGTCAATATTTTTTTGCAAGTATTAACGTGACTAAAATATTAAATAAAGTCAGTAACTAAACCCCGGTTTCTCGTACACTACCACGCTGTTAATCTACTGTTAACAGCTGTCAATTGACCAAAGTGCATGCAAAAAAAAACACTGACAGCTGTTAACAGTAGATTAACAGCTTGTTAGTGTATGATAAACCGGGGGTAAGGCACATAATAAGAATAAAAATAAAGCTAATCTTCTAAGTCTTACAGCATTTGAACCGGATAATACACGATACAATTTTTATTGTAAAACGGTTTCAAAACAATGTTTATTGGCTCCCAAACTATGATTCCCTGCTCGTAGGGTAGCCAGGCTACTTCCAAAATACATAATAATATATGTTTTACAGTAAGAACTCAGTCTGGGTGTATTTCCATGTTTATGATGTCCCTGCCTGGTTACCATAGCACAGGGTATCCAAGTTTGGGACCAGGTCAAGCGATTGTTTTGTGTGTACGTTATTTATTTATTAACTAACAGCTAAACGTAAAACTAAAAATAAGATATGTATTATCTCACCTACAGGCACCGTTAGTATTTTGTTGCTTGAAGAGCTTAATGTTTACCTAAATATAGTTTACACTGGATTTTGTCGTGTTTCTCAATTTAAGTAATTAACCCTACTTATTAAGTCACCTAGAACAATTTTCCAGCGGCTGTATGATTAAAATCGGCCAAGTGCGAGTTGGACTCGCGCAAGAAGTGCTCAGTTAAAATATTGTAACGCTTTGGTGTAATTACTGTCATGTTGCAATATTTGTGTAAATAAAATAAGGAAACAAAGAAGGGTTACGTACCATTATCTTTACAGCATCGGAATATTTCAAGCATCTACCAGTTGCCGTTATTAATATCTATGTGGTGTAATAATGATTGTGAGCCCCCTTAAATATTTATTTTTTTCTTTTTTTAGTATTAGTTGTTATAGCGGCAACAAAAATATATCATTTGTGAAAATTTCAACTGTCTAGCTATCACGGATCATGAGATACAGCCTGGTGACAGACAGACAGACGGACGGACGGACAGTGGATTCTTACTAATAGATATTGAACCCTACAAACGACACAAAGGATTTTTTTAAATCGTGACCGGAGCCAGCCTCGGGAGAATAATTAAATCACGTATGGCGGCGGTATTTACCGTCTACTTCGACGGATTGAAAGGTTGATCTGCATACGAATATGATACGGCTATTAGGACTATTATTAATTTATTATATTTCTATTCTATGGCAGACATTGGATTGTTGTAGGTTGAAATTATCGTAATAATTAAATCGTAATAATATACACTTTTGCACTGTGACGTCACTAGAGACGCCATGTCATTGGCAAGCGTTTCGGTGGGAATTTTAAATCTGAAAACTAAAATGTATTTCTTATCATTAAACTTTAACTGTGACCAACAATATGAAATCAATTTTAAATTATGTACGTTTTGGGACATTATATGACAGTTTTTCAAAATTAATTTGTCATCATGCCTGTGTACCGCACTATATTATTGTTTAAGTCTCACATGTAAATCAATAAACAATATTCTATCTATCTATCTAAGTTATTACTTAGTATTACTTGGCCTACTAGGCACCCTGTTAGAACGGAACTCTAAAAATCTATTATCTTGTCAAGTGTTCCACCAAAAGTAATAAAATTTTCATAATAATAGAGCTTAGAATACACAGGGTTATTTCTAAAATGCGCAGTTCCCGAAAAATGTCGGTTAGAGTTTGTTATTTTTAACAACTTTTACTCTAGGACCTTTGAAAATGATTTGTTGAATTTTTATTTTTTCCCAAACTATATTTTTTGCTTCCGGCGTGTTGCTGTATAATAATAATAATATTAATAATAACTTTATTGATAGTTAACAGGGTTGATGTACATTCACTTAACCGTTTAAATATAAATAGAAAAACGTGAACGAAACTGGTTGGTATCTGCTGCTATAGCTAGGTTACTAAGTAGCCTGTATTAATAGCAGCAGGCCCGTGCCTCTTACGACAAATTCTAGTTAGTAATTAAACAGTAGATAATGTCGTGTTGCAACACCGTAGGCGTTGAAAATAATGGACATTGGTAATCCGCAAATTTTATTCTATTTAATACATCTTTTTAATAATTACACATAAAACCGTGCCATTATTAAAAATTATAATACAATAATGCAGTCTATACGGCAATTTTAGGTGCCGAGTTATGTGAACACCTCCGGTATTTAGGTTTCCTCATGATGTTTTCTTTCACTGAGTGATATTGCTAGTACAAAATCCGAAACATTACGTGACTTAGAAAACAAAGTCATTGGTACATGCAATTAAAAAGCCAAAACAAACCGGAAACTATATACAATTTAAACAAAAGAAAAATGAGAGGAACAACAAAAAATTCAAAAATCGTTGACCAAAAGTTGTTTTTAACCGACTTCAAAAAAGGAGGAGGTTATCAATTCCACGCGTATATATATTTTTTTAATAATAAACTCAGTAATGGCGTATTTTCGAGTTAACCTTGTTGAATATGAGAATTATTAGTTTAAGTGTATTCAAGATATTTACAGTTTTGCACGTGTTTCTTACAAAGTATAGTTTTTACTCAAAAAACGTGCCCAGTTACATACATCCTTCTCGCACGTCATCTATTCAGCTAGACAATATTGTATTGAGAACTCACGACCATTAATAACTTTGTGTTATATGCACTCACGTCCACTAGATACAGAATTTTATGTTTTTTACGGCACAAACGCGGTGGTAGCCTAGTGGGTTGAACATTGGACTCGGAAGCGAGAGACCCAGGTTCGATTCCCAGTGCGAGCATGTACCTATGACTTTGTTTTCTAAGTTATGTACATTTGTGAAGTTATAGTAGTAATACCGCTGGCTAACTGTAAAGGAAGACATCGTGAGGAAACCTGAGTGTCTGAGCTATTCACCTACCTCAGCGCTTGAAATCGCCAATCCGCGGTGGGCCAGCGTGGTGATTAAGCCCATACTCTCTCCCTGAGAGAAGGCCTGTGCTCTACAGTGGGACGTATATATGTAGGCTGCTTATGTATGTTTTGTATGGCACAAACAGTTCTGTGACAAAAATAAATAAATGACAAATACATGAAGACGACCTGGTTACGGTGGCGGGAAGTCGCTGGATGCGGGCGGCACAAGACCGAAAAGCTTGGAACACCAGAAGGGAGGCCTGTGTCCAGCAGCGGGCTGAAGATGATGTCATGAAGACAGACCTGGAGGTTTCTTAGATAAAAATATTGCTTTAAGTATGCAATCTTAATCAGATATGTATATAATAGTTAGTTAGTTGGTTTGGATACATGGAGAGGATGAAGGAATAAAGATTGATGAAACAAATATATCGAGTGAATGTGGGTGGAAGGGCCGGTAAGGGATTTCCCAGGTAGACATACTTTGACCAAATAGGGGATGTATTAGTAAAGGGCAAGATAAAGGTACCCGAAACCGGCGTGCGTGCATGCAACGACTAATGAATATTGATGAACCGAAAGAGATCTGTCAGGATTGTGGCAAGTGATAGACCCTAGTTTCTGCCTACCCCTCCAGGATACAGGCGTGAGTTTATTCTATGTTAGTCCACTTGACCTAAATTGCCTGCAGATTATAATTGACTTAAGTTAACTGAACATAGTAGAGAAATAAATTTTTGTTAAATCCAGTATAACTCTGTTATACTTCTCTTAAACAACAATAAGTATTTATATGCTACCTATTCCAATCACTGATTAAAGGTTTTTTGCATGTCCTTGCACAACTTCTTCGTTTTTTGAGACTGTTGATTTATTTTACTCACCAGCGTATGTTGATTTTCAGTTCAACCTAGCGTGCGAGGAATGGTGGCAGACGTTCGTGGGCACAGCCCACTGCGTGGGCTATATGGTGGGTTTGCTCATCGTTGGGCCCCTGTCTGACAGGTAAGACCATTTTAAACCATTTGACTGCCTCCTTGGATTATTCGTTAAGGCGCTTACTACCAAGATAGAGGTAGTGGGTTCGTTAGCCACAGGGGACCGCCGTATATTTGTGCAAATGCCCTCAGTCTGGGTGTATTTCCATGTTTGTGATGTCTTTGCCTGGTTACCATAGCACAGGGTATCCTAGTTTGGGACCAGGTCAAGCGATTGTGTTGTGTGGAATTTATAAATATTATATTATTATTTGACCATTTAAACTAAAAGTAAGTGTATCTAGAGTAGCACTTAAGTATAATTTCTTTTTATGTCGATACTCATCATAATACACGCTGAAGTGTGGGTGGTTTGAGAGTCACGGGTATGTAATTAGAAATTAAGAATGCCATCTGTTTAGACTATTACGTAAAATAAAGAAATGCCGCCTCTCCGTCTATGAGAGCAATGACCCGCGGACCCGTGGCGCGCAAGCGTAGCTCTGGCTGCCTACTAATGGCTCTCACCGAATCGAGTTTATGTCGAGATACTTTTGGAAAACGAAAAGGCCGTAAAAAAATACAAAGGCACATTAATTTTGCTATGGCTCTCAAACCACTTAACATATATGGTGTATAGCAATAAAAGTCAGTGTGTGTGTGGGTTGATCGACTTTGTGATGTGCATTGAATTGTCATTGGGGGCCTTGGCTGTAGTTTTATGACATACGGCCCAGCTTGTCACAAAACACTGTCGTTTGTAAATGTGTTCACAGTGGGAAACTCCCTTAGGATATGTTAATTCACTTGTTTCTTTTATTATAATATTACTGGCTGACCTGGCGAACGTGTTTTTGCCATATTAATAAGCCCAAGACCTACCAAATATACACAAAAAAATGCATAAAAATCTTTGTAGCTGTTTCGGAGGAGTTCGATAACAAGCACGGTGACACGAGATTTTTTTTATATAAGATGTTTACATGTAAATCATCCTCTTGTGATCCGGGCAAATAAAATAAAATACAGGGTTTAATATAATACCAATAAAAATAAAAAATGGCGTGTTCCAGCCGTCAATACAATAACAATATTATGTCGAAAACTTTGAAATCGCGAACATAGAAGCAAGGTCTGAGAAGAAATCCGAGAATGGATGGTATGTAGTTATATCATGTTAAAAATTCAAGCGATAACACACTTATTTTTGGGGTTGGGTTGCATGGGAGAAAAAAATATTTGAACTGCATAGTTACTCGTAAGTTCGTAATGGTTTGTTGAGAACACTCAGGGTGCGAATTTTACTCGCGCTATGACTGTCAAGCATCGTAGTGCTGTGTGATAGGGTTACTTTAAGGTATAAAGGGATGATAATAAATGACAGAATTTATTTCAGATTGGGAAGGAAAGTTACAATGATAATAACAGGAGTAACTGGAGCCATTATGGGTATCGCAAAGAGTTTCACGACACAGTTTTTTCTCTACATTGTCTTGGAATTCTTGGAGTCAGCTATCGGAGACTCCTGCTCGCCTGCGTTCATGTTAGGTGAGAGACTTATCTCTGGTTTCTTGTACAATAACAATAGATTAATCTACTGTTAACAGCTGTCAGCTGTCAAAAGTGCATAAAAAAACAACTGACACTTGTTAACAGTGGATTAACTGACTGTTAACGTTCAAGAAACCGGAGCTTAGTATAAGTAGAATATCCGGAATATCAAGTCATTGTTAACTAACATCGTAGACTAGGCTTCAACTACAAGCATAAATAATAAAGTGAGTTGCACAGCCACAGTTTTGGCCGCCCACTAAGTTTCTTCCGTAAACAATATAATTGTTGAAGTAATTTATTAATGACCTATTTAGAGGCTAAAAACTCCACCCATGTCGAGACTAAATAGTTTGTGGCGACCTCTCCGCTACCCATGCCACCGCACCATTTTAACCATTAAACTTTAGACATTTTGACACACATTCGAACCCTTTAGACATTCCGTCATGTGAACAGCCATGACCCGGAAGGCAGGGACACCGGGCTCGTGCGGCGGACGCAGCGCATTACTCTGCGCGCGCGTGTAGCCATGGCAACGAGCGTCAACGGTTAGATGCCTGTGAAAGAATCCTGTCGGTTTTGCAAAAAGTTTTCTCTTGTACATAATATAATTACTCTCGATCATCTCCATCTTTAATATTACGCCAACACTACCAACACGCCTACATCGTTTTTAAAATTGTGCTCAGCACGGGTTAGTTCAACAAAAAGAATATAATTAATTAATAAGCGATCCAAATAATTCGGCAGACACAACTGCCTTTCTCTAAATCTGTTATGACAGCCATAAATGACACTACGTTTAACTGAACAACTTTGTTATGTTTGGCAAGATATAGCCCATAAGTAATTGAGTTGAATGCTATTGTCAGCCAAAATCTGAATCATGTCAACTTATTCAGGTTATTTACGGGTTCAGAGACAAACTATTATATTTTAATACTAGGTACACATCTGTGTATCTACATAGGCCGTACCTAATTATGTTTTGTAAGCATAGGAAGCTCATTAAAAGCTACCTATCATGCTACAACGCAGGTTGCTGGTGAATTACCACTATTTTATCAGCAGCTGGCATAATATTGCAGGGTCTGGATCAACTGTAACTTCCAAAATAGTCTGATACCGAATAAATGTTTACTTGTTATAACGTCTCTCGAGTTATGTCCACTATGGTCACAAGAAATATAATTATAATTCTATTCTAATATGGCTGATGAGGATGGAGAAACCCTGTTGATTTTTAACAGTTCTATCATAGTTGATCGATCGCAAAAGCTCCGAATCCTACTGTCCCATATATTTTATGGTGTGTATACGTTAAGTGTTTAATAAGCGTTTTATTTTAGGTAAATCCCCGCTTATATTTAGATTGTCCTACGCAGCGTAGGACGGCCACTAGTTCGCTTGGACTGACGACCCGAGACAAATTGCTGGTAGTGGCTGGATGACATTAATCGAGGCGTATATCCAGCAGTGGCTTTGCAAAAAACTTATCGTCAAATAAGGACCCATCATTAGGTCATCATCAGCCATTTGACGCCCACTGCAGGACATAGGTCTCTATCATGGTTTTCCTAACCATGAAGGGTTTTGTCATAATCGCCACGCTTGGCTGGCGGGTTGGCGATCGCACTATGCAGTTGGAATCTCTGGAAGACGCTGCTGCCCATCTCCTGGTAAATGTATTTCCTTAGTCACCTTCTACGACATCCACGGAAGGAAACGGAGTGGCGCTATTCGTAATCCGGCACCACACGGATAAGTAGTGCATAATTTGGCGCTATTAAGTGGCGCTATTCGTAATCCGGCACCACACGGATAAATAGTACATAATTTCATAAGTTCTGTGTTAATCAAAGCTTAAGTTTCATAGCCATCACAGAAATGTCATTATCGCCAGTTCAAAATCAAAATTTCCACTTCCAGTTATGGAGATCGTGGCAACGAAAGACCGCGCCAAATTCTTTGTAATCACCAATCTGGGCTACATAGGAGGCTCTTTCATCTTCGCCTGGGCCGGCTGGTACTTCCACTACTGGAGATCTCTACTGCGTATCATCTACGCACCAACCTTACTGATGCTTCTATATATATTTTGTATAGACGAGAGCCCTCGATGGTTACTCACCAAAGGCCGGAAAGAAGATGCCATAGCAATTCTAGAGAAAGCTGCTCGAATGAACAGAATTACTCTGGACAAAACGGCGTTGGAGAACATTACAGTTGAAGATAACTCAAAGTCTGATCTGCGATTAACGACGTTATTAAAAACCACTTTTAAGTCGAAAATTCTGATGAAAAGGTTCCTAGTTTGTATCGTTTGGTGGATGACATGTACGCTAGTGAGTTATGGGTCGACAGTAAACGGAGTCTTGCTGGCTGGCAACAAGTACCTAAACTATACACTGATGGCTTTAGTAGATGTCCCTATGAGTCTGCTCATGGGATACATGCTGATATATTTTAAAAGAAAGAACCCACTATTTTTGTCATTCCTGGTGTCTGCAATTTTCTTTGCCCTCCATCCATTCTTGCCGACGGGTAAGTGATTTTATTTATTCAATGAACTAAAACTAAAAAGGATATGTATAATCTAAAATCCTCGCCAATTTGAGCTACTTTAATTTATTTATTTAATAGTTTATGTCTCGGGGAACATCAGTGCCTGGCCCGTGCCGTTGAATATGCGTTTTTTTTTTCTTTCTAGCTTAGCTACAGTTTTGACTTTTACATTTGCTCCAGATACTATAGATATTTAATCTATAGTACTTACCTGGAACAAATGTAAAAGTTAGTTTAGCTACGGTTTTGACTTTTGCATTTGCTCCAGATACTATAGATATTTAATATATAGTATCTGGAGCAAATGTAAAAGTCAAAACATATCTATAGTATCTGGAGCAAATGCAAAAGTCAAAACCGTAGCTAAACTAGAAAGAAAAAAACGTATATTAAATGGCACGGGCTATGCAGTAGAAGTGATAAAAATAAACAAAACAATGAACCAGGAAACGCAGATTAGATTAGATTAGAATTATACACCAGGAAATTAAATTAACTTTTTAGCTATAAACAATATAAAATTGGCGACCAAAGCAATATCTTATAGGCAACCATAGACTGAGAACAGAATCACTTAGAGACGGGTAGTAGCATACTACTCTAACTTCATATTTAGGTGCCCAGGGTAAACTAGCTCAGTATAACTTACGGTTTTAAATTTAAGCAGTCCACAAACCAACACCTAGGCCGAGATTCATAAGACTGCAATTCGTAGTTTATCATGACAAATCGACGTACATTGCGTAGCAGAGTCCACTTAGTCTGACAGTTAATCGACTTTGTAATGTACATAGAATTTTCGTAGTAAACCATGAATTTTAGTTCTATGACACAGGTCCCTGCCCTTTTCATCTGTTGATTCAACTAATTTAGAAAGGTGGGTTATGCAGAGCTCGATCTTATAAGTGTTATTCAATTTGATGTTGAATTATTATCCTAGGCCTAACGCCTACCAGTTAGCGAATGCAAACTTGTGCATTGGTGCTTTAGCTTATGTTATTTTATTTATAATTTTATTATATTACGAATAGAGGATAGAGGATTCTTTGAGGGTACAATAAGTACCTCGATCTTCCTCTTTTCAAAATTACCTGCGATCGAGAAAAGTTGTCCGACCCTAAATTGTATTACATATTACATACTCTAAAACTATATGCGGAGTCTTCTTTACAAAGGACCTCTAATATCCGAATAAGTAAGGCTACCAAGTGTCATTATTAGACACATCTTGATTTGCAGATATGACCTGGCTAGCGCTTTGCTGTT
The DNA here is from genome assembly GCA_963969515.1 of Yponomeuta evonymella. NCBI lineage: Eukaryota > Metazoa > Arthropoda > Insecta > Lepidoptera > Yponomeutidae > Yponomeuta > Yponomeuta evonymella. The sequence continues at coordinate 1,911,371 of OZ018342.1, read as the reverse complement.
TCCTAGCGGGCAGGAGCATGGTCGTGATATTCTTCAACATCACATACGTGTTTACGTCGGAGTTGTTCCCGACGTACACTCGTAACACTATGCACGCTCTCTGTTCCTCTATTGGGAGGATCGGGTCAATAGCGGCCATGCAGACGCCATTACTAGTGAGTAAAGCATCACATAACACAGCATTATCTTAGTAACCCAATAATCTGAAGTAGTGGTAGCGGTGATAGTGGATGGTCTTAATACTAATTCCAAAAGTGTTTTTTGTGCGACGATTTATTGCAAAGATAAAGATGAAGATGAAGATCAAAATATTTATTGAGAAACAAACATCGGTGTACATGTAAAGTTATGACTTATTAACAAGTTGACTTAGACTTACGCATACGTAATTTATTTATCACGTTAGAAACGAAACTAGTTAGATCCTATTATTATTATTATTTGTTTGGGAAACTTGCAGCTTACATTATAAATGGACAGAGACTTAGAATAACTACACTATACTCCTATATTATGGTTTTACCTATACCAACGTCCAACGCCCCTTCGGCTATCGTTAAGTCAAGTAAAATTAATTACCAAAGAAATAGAGCAAATCTACTGAAAACTACCTCTTATTCTTTTTAAAATAACAATCTGTTACGCGCACCAAATCCTAAACGATTCAAATCGTCTAATTACCAAATTCCCTACAAGTTTATATCGCAAATGTCAGGATTCCGACAGGATTAGGTAAGTCTAATTAGGCCCCAGATATCCAAGTTTTAGCTGAAAATTACCAAAGCATGTGACCCAAATGAAATCTTCGAATTGCAAAGTAACTAACTCCACACACGCTTTGTACAATCTAGATTTTAAGTCAGAGTTCATTTAACCATCGTCGGTAACACTTGTCTCTTGCATATTCTTGACACCCCTACAGCCACATTTTTTATGATTTGGGATTAAGTTAGGGCCAACGTCGATTAGCGTTAGCCAAGAGACAATGACAATGAGTGACAATGTCGTGATGGGGTCGATATAATTTCAATGCCTCTTAGATAGATAATAGATAAAAACATTTACTTCATTTCATTTACTTCATTAACTCACACTTCGTGTATACACGCCATTACACGCGCACTCATAAACAACCTTCTAGGCGTCACTGGATTGAAAAACTAGCCAAGTGCATTTCAGGCTCGCACACGAAGGGTTCCGTACCATTATCTATACATTTGTTGGCCACCTATTGTCGTTATTAATATCGAGTAAAAAACGTAAAAAAAATCACGTTTGTTTTACGGGATTTTACGGCCCCCTTAAATATTAATTTTATTCTGTTTTTAGTATTTCTTGTTATAGCAGCAAATACATTATCTGTGAACATTTCAACTGTCTCGCTATCACGGTTCGTGAGATAGAGCCTGGTAACAGATAGACAGACAGACGGACAGAGGGTAATAGGGATACCCTTACTCTTTGGGCACGGAACCCTAAAAACATGTCACGTGACTCTACTATGAATCTCTCATTGTTCCATAAACCATTAATAGAATCGAGACCCTGGTTGGCATGAGGCAGACAGTTTTCAACGTTAAAAAACGTACTAAATTTTAATTATCCTCTCTTTGTTATGACGTCAACGTGACCTCTGAAATTAATGAAATTTCATCCGTACAGTAAAAACACACCACTTCACATTGTATTATCTACCTGACCTGTTAAGTCTGTCACGTTTCTTTTCAGTTAAAGTATTGGCACGGCCTACCCTCAACCCTGTTCGCTGGCATGTCCCTGCTAGCAGCACTAATGACACTTCTGGTACCAGACACAGCCGATGGCGAGTTACCGGACACAGTGAAGGAGGCTGAAATTATAGGCGCTTGTGAATTAAATGAAAGTAAGATTAGCCGGTGATTAATATGCTTTTGATTACAATTCGGTTTGGCCGATACCACCCAACCCACTAGTCAAAGTCACTAAGTTATTATATATGACAGTTAATTAGTTTTTGAAATGAATGCCCGAATCACACTGGTAAACACTTGTTTATCACAACCGGTATTATATCTATCTATTAACTGGACATATTGCCCGCACTGGGAATCGAACCTCGGTCTCCCGCTTCCGAGTCCAATGTTCTACCCACTAGGCTACTCTCGCTTCTGTGTACCTATGACTTTGTTTTCTAAGTTATGTACATTTGTTAAGTTATAGTAGCAATACCACTCGCTAACGGTGAAGGAAAACATCGTGAGGAAACCTGGGTGTCTGAGCTATTCACATACCTCAGCGCTTGAAATCGCCAATCCGCGGTGGGCACGTGTGGTGATTACGCCCATACTCTCTCTCTGAGAGAAGGCCTGTGCCCTACAGTGGGACGTATATAGGCTGCTTATGAACTGGACATATTAAAAAGATGAAAATTACTTAGGTACACAAACATTATTATCTTACATCCTGAAATAAAATGTACGTTATTGGGAAGGGTAAGATAAAAATACTTATCAGTAACTGCCGCACGTGCACCCCCAGCGACTATTCGATTAATGGATGTCGATGAATTAAAAGAGGTCTGTCAGTATCGTAGCAAAAGGTAAACATCTATGCCTGTCCCTCCAGTATGGTATTATATGTTTGTCTCCCTTGTACGTAATTACATGCACATTATACTGAATTCCACGAAACAAGATCCCAAAGAAAATCGTCTAAGTGCGACCATTAGTTAATGCGCGTGACCTTCAATAGCCACTGCATTAAGTAAACCTACCCCACGAAGCGGACCGTCTTCGCTTATTGTTTCGCTTATCTCTAGCCGGGCGCATTGACCTATGAGATGCGAGTATTTGTTACCATAGGAGTTCGAGTCGTGGAATGGAGTATAAAACCTTTTAGGAGACCGGCAAACAGGCGACTATTCTTGAAATTCACAAGTACATCCCCGGATTCCCGACGATTCTCAACGTTCAACTTTTCAACACGACCCTTAGCCCCTGCAAGACATCCATTACACGATCCGGGAAATCCCGGCACTGGACATGGAAGAGGCGTGGCCCCAGGTACTGTACCCACTTGTAACTACCCACTTTACCGTCCAATTATCAATTCCGGACAAGGTACCCGAGCGATTCCAAATTCGGGATTCAGGAATAGTTGGTCGTTTGGGAAAGTGCCGCTTTAAGAGGTGGTCGTTAGAATAACAAGGGAAATAAACATCAAAATTGAAGGACCCACAGGTGTAGATTGGATTAGTGAAACTATTATTCTGTAACCGAGCGACGGCTTAACGAAAAACTTTGCTTGACATACTTCCAATTTATTATTTTTAAGAAGAAGAAAGACATTTATTATACCAACAAGATATATCACAGAAACAAAATAAGCACATAAGTAACATAATATGCACAACAACAGAAAGAAAACTAAATACACAACAGACAAAACGAATAAATAAAACAGGACCACGACTACGCCTACCTATGTTTTTAGCTTGACAATGCGCGACGTGTGGCGACGTTGTTTGTTACACTTAGCACCTGAGAACTATGGTACCTATATCACTCATTTTGATAGTTGCGCGCCATAAAGAGAGACGAGCCACGGCAGAATGTACCGAGAACTTATAAATGCAAAATGGATGGAATGATGTATTAATTCAATTAATTTTGCTCAGTTATTCACAGTAACACTACCGTGTGGCGCCGGATTAAGAATAGCGTCACTCCATTTCCTCCAGTGGATGTCGTAGAGGGCGACTAAGGAAATACATTGCCAGGAGACGGGCAGCAGCGTCTTCCTGAGATTCCAACCGCATACTGCGATCGCCAACCCGCCTGCCAAGCGTGGCGATTATGGCAAAACCCCTCATGGTTATGCAAACCATGAAGGAGGCCTGTGTCCTGCAGTGGACGTGAAATGGCTGATGATGATGATGATGATTCTAAAATTAATCATTAAAAATTATCTTCGTTCGAAAATGCTTTAGTTGAATTTTTTTCAACATGTTAGGCTTGATAAACTAACTTTATAGAAAGAAAAATTACGATTACAAATAGTTTATTTGTGGATTGAAGGTGGATATACAAGGTGGCAAATACGTTTATGTAGTCTAGACTTCTTTCCATGTGAAGTGTTAACAGTTCAGCACTTTGCTACTAGACGTCTTCGTTTATTTTCGAACAAATTCCTGACGTTTTGATTATTTTGTGAGCTAGTCACTTGAAAAATCTGAGTTAGTAAAATAATGCAGGAGAACTAGAACTGGGATCAGTTTCCCGGCACGCAAGCACTCAATTCGCAGCAGTGACACCTACCCATCTGTCTGGGATCGAAGTGCGTGTTAGGGTTGTTCCACAATGCTCCAAAACCATTGTCATAAAAACATCGACCTGAATTGGTCACTTTGCTTAACCCAGAATCAAATAAACTAAATTACATACTTTCAAATATCGCACAAATTAAAATGTGGACAAAAGCTAGAGTCTATACTAACACAACAAAGATTTTCAGTCTTATTTATAAAAACACGGTTCCTGACAACACTCCTCAGAGGCAGTCCTTGGTAAAGGGAAAAACGTATTTTTTAAACTGCATGTAAAGAGTGTTATAGAGGAATCATGTTCTTTATAAATAAGACCGTTTAAGTTTGGATTTATTTATTTATTTATTTATTTGATATATACAATAAGAATTTACAGTTAAAACCAAAACGCTCTTAATGTTATTTAAATATTGCACACAAAAATTAATTACATAAGTGTAATCTTAAATGTACTACAATATTTTGAATGGAATCAACAAAAATATCGACAAGTTGGACCTCGCTTAAAAACTCATTGAGCAGGGCGAGGGCCCTAGCAGTGTGTGCGTTGTTGGCGCGGCGCGTGCGCAGCGCAGTGTGACCAGATTCAGTATTTTAATACTTTTTCAGTATATTTCATCGATTTTTCCGAACATCAGTATATTTCTAGGTATATTGCCGGAAGTCAGTATTTTTGGGTATATTTTGGTTAGTGAGTTATTTATCTATAAGTAAAGATGAGTAAGTTACAGATATGACATAAAAGATGGCCGCCGCCGGCGTTGTGGTATTGTAATACTATACAATTATTAACCTACTAGCTGTGCCCGCGACTCCGTTCGCGTACATTTCGATTTTTACGAAGCATTTGTATGGGGGCCACGTCTTATCATAACTGGAGCTAGAATTTAAATAGCCTATCCTGTGTCCCAGATGTCTATATGTTTTTATACCAAATTTCATCAAATTCGGATAATTGGTTTAAGAGTTATGGAGGAACATACATACATACACACATACAGAAAAAAATTCTAAAAATCGTGAAATTAGTTTCAGTATCATATGTTGAGCCTATAAACACAATATCTCTGAAAACAAAGTAACTTACTCCATGACCGACCCTTACAGATTTATTATTAGTATAGATTATTTTCAAAACAAGTTCTAGATTTTAAGTTTTTAGTTGCATGAATAGGTAGTTAAGCATAATAATATACTTTGCTAATAGTATCAAATGATTGTCTCTTCTGCACTTAATCTAAACTTAATCTTTAAGGACTTTCTTTCGATAATTCGGGGATTTCCCCAAAGTAGGAGATGTTTTTGTCGTCATATAAATAGAACGCGATTTTCGTTTTTATTTACTTAGTTCATTGTACATCCATTCATTGTAAGTGGGAACAAATTCCGGAATTTTCTTCGTGGCTTTCACGTTATAAAGATGACGAGTTCACCGCTTTTTGCAAAGCATGCAGTGCGAAACTGCAAAGTAGATTAGCATCTATAAAACAGCATGCAAATACTGAAAAGCATAAATCGAACTTGATCAAATATAAGGGACAGTCAAAGGTAAGCATAACTCGCCCTACTTACCTAAATATAAGGAATTTGGATATACAATATTTTAATTATAAAAGTTAATCATCCTAGTTTTGTTTCACAAAACCAGTTAGGTAGGTACTAGCTATAAAATGCGGCGCTGTTATTAAAAAAAATATTAAGTTTTTTTTTTATTTCCAGGTTGATACATTTTTCAAAAAGGCCCCATTGAAAGACAAAGTCAAGAAAGCTGAGCTGCGTTTATGCAATTTTCTGTCGGAACACAACATCCCATTTAGAGCTATGGACCATCTTAGTGAAGTTCTAGTGAAGTGTTTTACCGATTCTGATATTGCGAAAGAATTTTCCTGCAAGAGAACCAAAGCAGACGCTATAACTTATAATGTTTTAGGATCCGAATTCGAAAAAGATATGATTGAAGACATACTTTGTACTGCATCGCCTTCAGGTAAACCAGTATATTCAATTATAATCGATGAGAGTTTTGATTTTGCCACAGTCAAAGTATTGGTGATAGTAATTAAATACTTCTCTGAAACTAAATGTACTGTACAAACCAAATTCCTTGATTTAGTTGATTTAAATGGTGAGACCGCAGGTCATTTATTTAATTCATTGTCATCAAAATTATCCGAATTAGGTTTAGAAATAAAAGACGTAATAGGATTTGCTGCTGATACTACGAATGTGATGTTTGGTCAACACTCTGGCATTGTTGCAAAAATTAAAGAAGTAAACCCAAAGTGCTTTTTCATAAAATGTGTTTGTCACTCTGCAGCATTAAGTGTTAGCCATGCCTGTAAAATACTGCCTAGAAATTTAGAACAAATAGTAAAAGAAGTATATGGGAATTTTTCTCAAAGCAGCAAGCGTCAAAGAGAATTTGCTGAGTTCCAAAATTTCACAGACACTGAAAGTCACAGAATTTTGCGTCATTATGACATAAGGTGGCTATCACTTCATGGCTGTATTAGTAGAATAATTGAGCAATGGAGGGCATTGCAAATGTTCTTTCAAGACCAATACTTGAGTGATCGCAATATGTCATCAGATTTTTTATATCATTCTTTTACCACTGATATAAACAAATTGTACTTTTACTTTTTGGACTATATTTTGCCGATTGTAAACAAATTTAATATAATTTTTCAAGGCGACTATCCGTGCATTGAAAGACTGTACGACGATGCATCTAGTATGTACTTGTCGATTTTGGGTTGCTTCATGAAAACTAATTATATCAAAGGTACGGACAACGTATTTACGTTAGACCCAAAATCTAATGTAAATTATTTGCCATTGAAAGATATGGGTGCCAATTATTTTTAATTGAGTTGAGCATGCAATTGAAATCAAAATTGCACGTTTGCCTTTTGAAAATCCAGTTTTTCAAGAACTGAAATTTCTTGACCCACACACTGCCGTGCATAAAGAATTTCGCAGTTTACGAAATGTGATAGAAACTTTCCCATGCGAAGTACAGCCAGAACAAATGCAGTTAATTGACGAAGAATATAGAACCCTAAAGTTTGATCGCGAAGTAAATAATTTGTTACAATCTTCAAGAACTGGCTCACCCATCTCATGTGAACAATTTTGGGTGGAAGTTGGGAAAATTTCTAACAGAGATGGCATGTTAAAATACAAAAATATAACTAGTTTCAGTAAATCTCTGCTATGTTTACCGGTGTCGAATGCTGCATGCGAGCGCATATTTTCACAGATAAATTTAATAAAAACGGATCAAAGAAACAAATTTATAAACAAAAATGTGTCAGCAATTTTAAAAACAAAGCAAGGTGTTAAAGATGAAGGAGGTTGTGTAAATTTTAATCCTACGAAAAGGATGTTAAAATATAACTCTAACATTTATTGTGACTCTGAATAAATAAAACGTGTTAAGAAAATCAATATTTTTATTGGTATATCTGTCCTATGTAAGTCGGTATATTTCAGTATTTTTTTGAGGTGCCTCGGTATTTTCGTAAAATTTTATCTGGTCACACTGGCGCAGCGACAGCCCCGCGAACAGCAGGTGCCAGCGCCGACCGCAGCGCACGTATCTATCGGGGACAAATAGTTCTTTCTTCTATTTAATTCTATTCCGCATTAGCAGACAGTAATGACAGTAATGAATTTGGGAGTTAATCTTCAAAACTACCCGACCGATGCCAAAAATTCTTTCACCTATATTTAGAATCGACCTTCAAAATTTACTATTTTTTATGTTATGAAGCGATGGCTGAATTCCGCGCGTTGAATTATAGTGTTTTATAAAATGAAGCTTGACCTACTAACGACCAGTTCAATAATGTTTCGAAGCAAGGTGGAACAGGCCACGCCCGCGTGACACATCGACCACTCGAGACTCAGATGGCCGCATCCGTCAGCGCACGGTACATTACGCTTGGTGGACGCGCGGCAATGGATCGCCTCCACCCGTGTGGATAGGGATGCGCTGCTAGCTAATATGTACTAACACAAGGACACGGTAAGCTATTTTTAGATGTCAAATTTCTTCCGTTTTCCATTCTAAAATGTTTTCGTTCGCTAGGGGAAGAAAGTGAAAGCGTTGAAAAGTGCTCGGATTATTGACCGTCTTCAGAAAAAGGTGGAGGTTTTCAGTTCGTCTATATATAAAAACACAAAGATATGGATATATGGATTTTTTATACATGTGGATTTTTTTAGAAAGGTGTTACCACAGTCACGTTCTAAAAAAAGTAGTGGTCCCGTATAAGTTTGATCAAGACCTGTTAACGAGATCCATGAGAATGTCAATTTGCATTGACATTCTCATGGATCTCAATTTCAATTTGCAAAAGCATCTTTACGGTATTTATACAAGCATACTGCGATAAAAAATACCGTCAGCGCCACCAAGTGTTTAAACTAGCCAATTGTAGTTTCTGTTTATTTTGAAGGCGGTTTTTTTGTCTTCATCGTCTACTTTCGTGTAATGTTTCATGAAAACATCAGCAGGAGATCTGCCCCTATATTACGCGCACCAAATCCTGAGCGATTCCAATCGTCTAACTGTCAAATTAGTATCGCATTTGACAGTTAGACGATTGGAATCGCTCAGGATTTGGTACGCATAATTAGGCCCCTGGCCTCGTTTACTGTCATTAATACATTGATTGCAAATTAAAACGTGGGAATTAATCATTTACGGAAAAAAATATACTCTGAGGCGGTGCGAAGTTTTCCGGACCGTATAGTTATGTAATAAGCCTAAGCCACGAAGAAGTTTGTAGACGTATCTTAGTATATCCGGATTTTATCTCAGTTTATAGCGCGTAGCAAACCCTGGTCTCTGCCTCTGGGATACGGGCGTGAGTATAAGTAATGCAATGTTTATAACGTGGTTTGTTGCAAAATTTCTCGATTATAGAGGCAAAATCACCAGACATTTATTTCTACGAGGGATAGAATAGAAGTGGTGAAAATATTAACCAACAAAAAAAAACGACCAAATGCGAGTCGGACTCATGCATGAAGGGTTCCGGACGATTATTTATATAACATTGGACACAAAGATCGAGAAAAACGGAAAAAAATCACGTTTGTAATGTTATTTCCTGTTAAATTTCTTGTGTGCAATAAAGTAATAATAGTAATAGTTTGTTGTATGGTAGTCCCACTTAAATATTTATTTTATTCTAATTTAATTATTAATTTTTAAGTGAATATAGAACTAAATATTCTGTGAATATTTGAAACGTATACCTGTTGCCGTTAATAATATCGAGCAAAAAACGGCAAAAAAATACGTTTGTTGTGTGGGAGCCCCCCTTAAATATTTATTTTATTCTTTTTTTAGTATATTTATGTTATAGCCGCAACCGAAATTGTCATCTGTAAAAATTTCAACGGCCTAGCTATCGCGGTTCATGAGATACAGCCTGGTGACATACATACAGACAGACAGACGGACAGTGAAGTCTTAGTAATAGGGTCCCGTTTAGCACCCTTCGGGTACGGAACCCTAATAAAGAGAAGAAATAGACACGGAAATGGCAACCATACCACCTAAGCTTCTTCCAGCTCACAAAGTTCAACTTTTCATTGCCGCTCCATCCGAGTATACCAAGCCCGCCGATAAGACATACGATACAAGTAGCGTCCGTGTATAAATTTTAGGTCACTCGGTCGGAGCGCACTAAGATAGTGAAAATTCGGCTTCAGCGTCGTGAAATAGCCGTAGCTGTCACTTAGGTAACCTTGCGACCGCGACACCCGGCGTGCGGTCGTGCATGGCGGGACGGAAATGGCCACGAGCCCACGAGTGCCTCTCGTGTGGAATTGTGGCGAGGCTTAGGGCCGGTACACATTTATCACACTAGGAACTGAGTTAGTACATACACTCTCGGTCTTATATATAAAAAGTTGATCCCACTAAAACACTCTTAAGGCGGAGTTAAAGGCGGTTCATCACAGGAATTCCTCTCATAAACCGAGCTCAACTCCGTCTTAAGAAGAAGAAGAAGAAGAAGAAGAAGAAGAAGAAGAAGAAGAAGAAGAAGAAGAAGAAGAAGAAGAAGAAGAAGAAGAATATTCTTTATTGGAGCGGGAAAAACACAACATAAAATAAGAATGCTTTAGTAAGATCGACTTTTTATAAGTATGTTTATTATTTATTTTTAACCGACTTCAAAAAAGGAGGAGGTTATCAATTTGACGCGTTTTTTTTATATCTATATATTTTTTTTTTATGTATTTATAAAGAGTTAATACATGTTTCTCGAAAACAAATCATTCGCCAAACTGCAGTTTGCAATTGGCAGTTTGTTGGCGACTTCTTACACTTCTTATTTTTTCTCTTATTCTTAGGCTGTCATGCTTTATGAGTGTGTCTGAAAAAGCAAATAAATTTCTTATCTATCTCATGTCTGAAATGATAGGATTTAATTATAGGTACTTATTTGGTATATAGTAGACAGAACGATGCACGAACGAGTTCATCCTTCACAGGTAGCCTGACGACGCAAATAGCACTTTCACTTTTTAAAGTCTTTTTTTCCCAAAATTCGCTACTTCCCAGTGCTTAAGTGCTGTCAAATTCTGATAATTATTTTACTAACTTGCTTACTCCGCTGGCTCAGCCACCCGAAGTAGGTCTTGGCCTCCGACCCAAGAAGTTGCCACCTGTTTTGTCTTTTCTGACATTTTAGCGCGACAAAACGCTCGACTCGCGCCGTCACCCACGTTGGGCGACTGCTGACTGCGCTGGAACAACTTCAATCAGAGAAGAGGCTCTCGGCAATCTGCACCAAATGCCTCCGAAAGATTTTCGATCGTACCGAAGTTCATTTCGATTGTACTAAGAATATGGCATGATGTCACCGACCGCGCAGACGGGAAAAGAAGCACAGATGCGACGGGCGGTCACCATTAAAGAAGCTACGGAAGGGACCCTACAAGTGGCCACATATATCATACAGGGCAATATGTAGGGTCCCTTCCGTACGATAACGAATGGAGAGCGTTGATCTAGTCACGTGTCTCAGTGTCGAGGCTAGAACCTAGAACAACACTCTCGATTATCAATAAAGATAACGTCAGTTCGACTCCACAAGAGGTCGCCGTATTTTGAGTTAATGACAAATGACATATCAGTATTTTTCTGGGTGTGTTTCCTTGATTGTGATATTTTAGTCGTATTACTATAACACTACTATAATTTTGCCATAATCTTAGTGGGATTAAGACAAATGGTTGCTGCAGGAATGTTGTTACTACACTCACGAATATTCATATTCGCACCGACTTCCCGTCTCATTTTCCTACAGCAACTTTCCGTCATAGGGTTGTCTGGAAGAAATTGCTTTTAGCAATAAAGCCGCCAATTGTACTGCGTATTTTTTTAATTTTTATGTCATGTGTACAATAAAGAATATTCTTATCTTATCTTATCTCTTAGCTAGTACAGACTTTAAGGCTAAATGTAGTATCCATCTGCATTAAAAATACTTAGGCATAAAAGACGTAAAGCATTATTTTATTTTATTTATTGACTAAACCCTTAGCCTGATATCCGCGTACACTAGATAAAAATTAACATAATATTGATAACTCGAACTTGACGTTACACAAAAATAAGGTGCACAAAGGTGACAAATTAATTGCATTTATTTATAAGCATATAAGTCCTACAGCAAGGCCTTGCAGGCCTTCTCGCAGGGAACATTCTTTATTGTACCGGGAAAAATACAAACACAAAATATTTACAAAGATACAGTACAAGTAAAGTACCAGAAACCGGCGTGCGAGCATGCAACGACTAATGAATGTTGAGGAAGCGAAAGTGATCTGTCAGGATCGTGGCAAGTGGCAGTCCCTGGTGTCCGCCTACCCCTCTGAGATACAGGCGTGAGTTTATGTACGTTATGTATGTATGTATGTATGTATGTATGTCCATAGTAGCACTGTTCTTGTTTACATCTATGACTCGATACCCGATATTCTTTCGTTCTGTCAACCGGTGCTAATTATGATTCTGCGTATCCTACCCGACTCCCACGACACAGGCTGTGCCTAGTGTGGGAGTTGCAGTTGTTCATATCTGTAGTGTTTTGATTTTTAATAAACAATTTCTTATTTTATTTTATTTATTTTACAGTGCAATTGGCGGCCTCATACAGAGATAGTATAGACTTAATCATCGTGCGTACCCATCGCATATGGAAATTTGAAGCCCTAACACTCACTTTCCTCACGATGTTTTCCTTCACGTCAGCTAGTAGTGCTGACTACAGATTCACAAATATACCTACGTAACTCAGAAAACAAAGTATTTGGTGTATGCCGGTGTCAAACTCATAACCTCGAATAACACCGGGAATAATATAAACATAATTATTTAGTTAAGACACGGCAAAAAACTTTAGTTTCTATAAAATTCTCTCTTCAAAGCTGCTCTACAGCCCCAGTGGCCATTTCTTCCTAACGCGCTGGTGACACCCAGACTCTTAGTTTAACTCCACTGAGTGAACAACCAAGAACATCTTCGCTCCTGTAATTCATACAAAACAACTTGCAGTGGAGCTCAAAGGAGGAAGCGGCGGCGCAAGTAAAAACTGACTGAGCACTGGATTCTTTAACGAATTTATCTAAAAGTTAGAGTTCTGTAGAGGTACTTGTAGGCATACTAACATGTTTTGTAGGGTGGCCTTACTTTTCGGAGGTTGGAACTATTTGTTCACTAATTTTGTACTTGAAACCACGGTTTTGGGTTACCCTCCTCGCAATTTAATGTGACCCGCTGATGAAAGGAAAAACTTTACTGGTGCACTATATAGTCCTCTCCCTGATAAAGAGGCATTGCACCAAGTGAAGTCTGTTGATAACTAGTGATCTTTCAGGTAAGCACACAATAACTAAATTCTTTTTATCGCTTTTGAAAAAGCGAGCCATACGTAAAAATAATTCATGTCTTATCTAAAGTACAATTTTTTTTATGTAGCATATAATATGCTTTCCGCCTCAGGGCACAGGCCTTCTCTCTGAGAGAGAGTATGGACTTAATTACCACGCGTGCCCACTGCGGATTGACCATTTCAAGAACGAAAAAATTATAAATTATATTTTGTAGATCGCACTGCACGTTTATTTGCATCTACCTTGTTTGTTTGAAATACGCATTTTAACTAACCTATAGTATAAATTAATTCACTATTTTCTGAAATATTTTTGACAATAAATATTATATGATTGTAAAAAAGAAAAAAAATTGCAGCATTTTTTTCAATACAAATATAATTTATATTCTGTGTACAATAAAGAATATTCTATCTAGTTAAGTATATGAAAACTAAAATACATTTCAAATTTCCGTAATTTTATTACCTACCCGAATAATTTTATATCCAAGCCTCAGACATTTATCAAAAGTATAATATTTTTAACCGACTTAAAAAAGGAGGAGGTTCTCAATTCGACGCGTTTGTTTTTTTTTTTTTGCTATGTTCCTTCATAACTCTATAGTTTTTTAACCGATTTTGACAATTCCTTTTTTTGTTCGAAAAGATATAACGTCCCATTGGTCCCATTTTAATTTGGTGAAGATGTAATGAACACTTTCAGAGAAGGAGAATAGAACTCTTCAATAGACAGCGGTAAATAAGGCCCAATGGGGCCCATCCATTAGTTATATTCACATGTTTAATAAAATATAGCCTCAAATTAGTCTCAGGGTAATTTGGTGACATTCTAATGCATACTTTCGGAGATGGAAGTTGAGTAGGTACTTTAAATTTGAAAGCAAAGAATTAAGTAGGGTAAATTATGGTTAAAGGGACTTCATGTTAGTTAAAAGAACATTAAAACCACGAAGCACAATCGCCTGTGATAGAGTAATCAAACAAAGACATCAAATACATAGGCACAACTTTGGAAGCTTAGACTTAATTCAGCTGCCTCTATCGCCCGTGGGGTCTAAAAGCGAGTCCGCAGATTTCTTAAAATCATGGCGACCGCAGTGGATGTCAGGCCAAAGTGGTCTGTCGCGCACAGTCGTCAGCGCAAGGAAAATGCATTCGGAGTTGCCACCTCACCTTTGCAGTTACACGTTACTAAGAGTATTTCCATTTCCTCGCCGAGGTTTGTTTTCAAGGCTTATATAGCGTTTTACTTGCTTAGTGCAGACTAAGCAAAGCAGAAGCGACTGGTGAATGTATGAAGAGGCCCTCGTCCAACAGTGGATATTAAAGAAGAAGAAGAAGAAGAAAGACATTTATTATACCGACAAGATACATCACAGAAACAAAATAAGCAGATTAGTAACATGAAGGGTAACATAAGTAACATGCCCATCAGTAACATATTGATGGGCTGAAGATGACGATGAAGTCCAGAATCATTCGTGTTAATTTAAATGTTAAAACATAACTAAAGTACCGTGAGCTTGATAGGAAATGGGATTGTCAACAGGATGTTCCTACCTATATGGGTATTTTGTAAACTCAATGTGACACAAGGTGACACGTAATTCTCAAGGAATTTTGGATCGCTCGGGGGTACGACGGGATTAATTAAATTTTAGTGTCGAAGTTTATTAGCGACCGCGCACCGCCAAAATATCGGCGGAAATACGGAGTATTTGTAACTAGCACGGGGCTGGTCTAGCTAGGACCGGTGACACACGGTGCGTTTTGCACCGTCTTGTACTGATGTGCCTTTCCCGGCAATTTTAAGAATATTTCCGTACCATATTGTCACTATATGTAAATGCTGGCAGACCTCATAATCTTTGTCCTGTCAATGTGGATTTCCCACTGACGTGCTAGAGGATCACCCTCGCCGAGGCAAATCTATCTTGGATCTATCTTGGACAGAACTGCCCTTACTTACCACGGCGACGAACCTGGAAGGCCATAGTATCGACTCTTGACTCCACGGAGGAGATAATCAAGCACTATAATCTCATAGTTAAGATTGAGCTTCCAGAGCTAGATTAATAATAAAATCTATTCAGAGGCTAAAAAAGGGGCTGCAAGAGGACTTGAACCAATGTTTTTATAAAATAGGAGAGGCCACGTTAAAAGATTAATAAACGTGGTATATTTTTTCTGCGACTAATACTTTTTATTATGTAACCAGTTGAAAAGTGGTACTAAAACGTGCCATACAAATCGACTTTAGACTATGACGTCACTCCCTAACGTAACGCTTATAATTTATGAAGCGTTTAGTATTTTCTAAGTTGAACACGAGCACTAGATATAATCAAAACTAAATTGGCACGGACATTTACTCGTTTATTTTTTCATTTTCCAAGTGGATAGACCACGTCTTTCGAGACCACGGGACTTGCAAAAGTACCGAAACGACGGAAAATAGTAAAATGAAAAAATAACAAATAATTATTCCTGCAAATTCAGGTTTTTATTATGAAGCGTTTATAAATATTTGAGTTATCTCGTAAAATAATTTAATGTTTTCACGCATGTACACTCTTACAAGAAAACGTTCAGAATTCAATGACAAAACGAAATCTAATGAGTTTTATGTTATTAGAGTAACTTTATTTTTTGCATATTTTGTGACCTAGGTTCCTAGGTTTTTATATGAATAGAAATCAAAGTCACTCCAATTAAAGTTAAGTATAAAAGCAAAGTAACTCCAATCTAAGTTAGACGCAAGTTCTCCACTGTACGGAACGGCGGACATTTTTTTTGTGATTCCGAAGTTTTCCCGATAGTAAAAGTGGTTCAGATCGACGAAAACTTGGAACCCTTTTTTTCGGATGTACGAGTAAATGGGTTTTTGTGGAAAACCTTGAAATCATAGGATTTACCTCCAAGTGTGTCTCCGCATCAATTCTCTGGCGTCGAACTAAATCCGTCGGCAAACTCGACGCTGAAATTGGTTGAATTTCACTGTAATTTTCTGTCAATTAGATAGTGCGGCTTGTTTGTCGGCATGCTTGTGGCGAAACTTTTACAAGTTGCGCTACTATTCGTAGCTTTGATAAATTTAGTGCGGTTTTGCGATTATGCTGATATACGTCGACCAAATACGGGATGTATCAGCGAACGGTATAAATCCGCTACTGTTTTGGTTGCTCTTCGCTGATACATCCTGTACCTTTATATTGTACTTTGCTGATACATTCTATACTCCTTATGTTGCCCTCCACTGATACATTCCATACCATAGAGTATGAGATGTATCAGTGAAGAACAACATAAAGAGTATAGAACGTATCAGTGGAGGGCAACATAAGGAGTATAGAATGTATCAGCAAAGTACACCATAAAGGTACAGGATGTATCAGCGAAGAGCAACCAAAACAGTAGCGGATGTATCAGCGAAGGGCAACTAGAGGGCGTGCAACAACTAATGAATACGTGTTTCGTCTCAATGCCCCGATAATAAGTTTACGTGGCATTGATAAAACTGCTTAGTTTACTCAACGGTGACCTGAACATACTTTCTAAGAAAATAACATTTTCAGACTGCAGTATGATTCAAACTCACACCTGTAGCACATTGTGCATGCTCTGACCACATATAATGAGTTTCGCACCACTACTCTGCAACTCTACAAAATGTGCCTTTCCATTCAATTTTTTTTTGCGTAGCCTCGTTTGTGTCCTAATTCTGGGCAAAGGCCTCCCCCAACTCAGACCAGATGTTTCTGTCTTGTGCCACCTCAGACCACTCCGGCATGTGTCGGTCGAGGTCGTCTCGCCAACGTCTTCTTGGCCTACCTCTCCTGCGACGACCGCCTTGTGGCACCCACTCGGTGGCAAGTCTCGCCCACCTCTCCGGGTGCATTCTACTGATATGCCCTGCCCAGCTCCACTTCAACCTTGCAGTCTGGACACCCACATCAGCTATGCGTGTTTTTGAGCGTAACGTAGTGTTGCGGATATGGTCAATCCTTCTGATGCTCAACATACTACGCTCCATAGCTCGCTGGCAAACCTTCAGCCTGGACTTCTGTTCTTCGGTCAATGACCAAGTCTGGGAGCCGTAAGTGAGGACGGGCAGGATGCTGACGAGTCTCCGTTTCAAGGAAAGCGGAAGGCTTCCTTTCAACAAATCCTTCAGCAGTAGCATTTCCAGGCGTTTTCAATACGGCGGTTGATTTCCTTGCCTTGCCTGTTTTCGAAGCTTACTATCTGGCCCAAGTAGATGTACTCGACGACATAGTGTATATCCTGCCCATCGACCTCAACTTTGCTTTTCGACCGTTGGTCATGACTTTGGTTTTAGACCTGTTCACAGAAAGTCCAACCTCAAGGCTTGCAGCACTAAGCTCTTGCAGCATGATTTCGAGCTCGGATGCATTCGAAGCGAACAGGACAATATCGTCGGCGAAGCGAAGGTTTGTTAGTTAATTAAATTTAATTACTAACAGTTAAAGTAAAGTGGTAATCTCACAGACCATTAACTGACCTGCCAGTTGACCTCATATCGGCGTGAACTTTTACAATAGTCTTCAGGCCTTAAGACCGCTTTGGGCTGAAGCCAATTATGATTCAACGAAGTACAGTTAATTAACGCAACGGATGTGAGGCGAGGACGTGTGCTCATCACTGGCGGCCCGCCGACCGTGTACCGGCATTGCGGGACGGCTAACTACCCTCCTGGGCTAGAGGCCAAGCAACCGGCGATGGACACCACATTTACATAATTTTACAAAAAATAACAATATACGAGGTTTTTCATTCGTGGACTTGTGAACACGAGTTCAAGTAAATTTTAATGATGAAAACATTAGGGATCTACGCTAGATAATTATACCCCAAAGAGCGTGAAATTATTATTGTGACTGAGGGCTAATCCCAAAACATCAACCGCATTTTATTCTTTATAAAAACAATATGTTTATTTTTAACTGTTAGTTTCACAATTCATATTTTATGTGGAGAGTAACTAACAAAAAAACTGTACATTTATTCTTTTCAAAATATTTTAACTTAATTAACAGAGTCTTCAACCTAAAAATTATTACTAATGAATTTCTTGAGCACAAGACACAATCATTCTCTAAATACTCAATAACATTAGTACCAGACATATCTGTCTTCTACATAGTCCTTGATGTTATAGTAGGTTTCTTTGTACACAGCACTATCACGCTTGATTACCATACCAGTCCCCGCCCGCGAGTTCCGTGGCAGCCGACTTACACCGATGGATAGATTGTACCGCAAATTCCCGGAACTTTGGCTTGTCGCCGTTGTATTTCAACACCGAGGCGTCGCTTATTGCCCACCTCCGTAAATGGGTTACATTATGTATCGCCCAATTACTGGATCGACGCTCGGTAGATTAAGAACGGAGTTTCGATTGCTTACATCACAAGGGGCTACTGAGGTACCGTGCCCGGAAATGTTCCTGAAATGCCCTGGTGCAAATATGAGCTACTGAGGTACCGTGCCCGGAAATGTTCCCAAAATGCCCTGAGCTGACGCCTTCAGCTTATTGTTAGAAGTTACAAGGCTAGCGTGCTTTTTCTAATGGGCTTTTTAGCGTTCCGTAGTCAACAAGGAACACTTATAGTTTCACCATGTCCGTCCATCTGTATGTCTGTCTGTCCACGGCTTAACTCAAAGACGATTAGTTCTAGAGAGCTGAAATTTTAGAGAGTTGAATGCATATTAATCACGCCGACCAAACGCTAGAGTAAAATCTTAAAAACGTTTTACAATGCATGTAACCCAACACGCACTCGCTTGGTTTTTTACCTAAAGCCATACATTCTTGGGCACTGACGGAAGCAAAAGAATTTGAAATCTGTGTCAAATTAAAATTCCGCGGCTTAACTCAAAGACGATTGGTAACTAAGCCGCTGACAGTCAACAGACAGATGGATGCACATGGCGAATCTATAATGGTTCCTTGTTGACTGCTGAACCCTAAATTGTGAACAGCCATGTGATACAATTAAAGGCATAAGCAGCATTTAAGAAATAGTACGAGGTTCAAATTAGAAGGACGAACTATCATCATCATCATCATAATCAGCCCCTTGACGTCCACTGCAGGACACAAGCCTCCCTCATGGTTTTCATAAACATGAGGGCTCTTGCCATAATCGCCACGCTTGGCAGGCGGGTTGGTGATTGCAGTATGGGGTTGGAATCTCAGGAATACGCTGCTGCCGTCTCCTGGTAATGTATTTCCTTAGTCGCCTTCTACGACATCCACGGGAGGAAATGGAGTGACGCTATTGTTAATTGACGCTATTAACGAACGAACGGACGAACTATATTTATATATATATATTTATCATTTTTGTAAAGTTAAAAGACAATAAAGACCTTTCAAATTAAAACATCTTAAATAACCAATGATGTTAAGCTACATTCTTGAAAAGTACGATGTTCGCTCAAAACTAACGAATCGTGAAAAAGTTCGCCTACCTGGCTCCGACGGCATGTTTCATCAGCGATCGTACTGCCGTCGGCGTCGCATGTTTTTCAGTTTCAGTCGAAAAACTTCGGAGAATTCGTCAATTTGGCCACATCGCCCGCGCAAATTGTACCCACCGGGATATGAATGCGAGAGCAAACAAAACAATCCGGACCTTTTCTATGGACCAGACCAATTTTATTTGAGCAATGGGTATCCTAGTTTAGGACCGTGACAAGTGATTGTGTTGTGTGGAAGTTATTCATCATCATCATCAGCCATTTGACGCCCACTGCAGGACATAAGCCTCCCTCATGGTGTTCCAAGCTTCCCGGTCTTGTGCCGCCCGCATCCAGCGACTCCCCGCCACCGTAACCAGGTCGTCAGACCATCTGGTGGGGGGCCTTACCACACTGCGTCATCCGGTCCGCGGTCGACAGGTCAGAACTTTTTCGCCCCAACGGCCATCAGTTCTTCGAGCTATATGCCCCGCCCACTGCCACTTCAACTGAGCAATTCTTCGAGCTATATACGTATCAGTAACTCGGGTTCTTCTGCGGATCTACTCATACCTGATTCGATCACGCAGTTATTGGAGGTTATTATTATTATTATTTAAATGAATGCATACGACGTTTTGCGAATGGGACCGACAAGGACTTTTAGAGCGATTTTGGTATACTTTGGGACATTTTACGAATATTCTGCTCCTAATTCCTTTTGATTTTTACTTCATAGCCTTATTTATTCTCGGTGTCTTCTGAAACCTACCTACAGTTTTATTCTTAGAGTTCCATGAACGAAATCCATGAGATTTAAACGATTTTGATTTATATTCCAATTATATTATGGACTGTGAATTTACTGGCGACGTTAGCTTGGTTGGCTCCGCACTTATTGACTTTCTTGTGGGCTAGGCTGCCTAAGCTGTCAGGATGGTATAGGTGCTAGGCAAGCCTACTCCATCTAAAATACAATGTCCCAGGCACTGCAGCGTCTGAGTGGTCCTTTAACCCATCTAATGTGAGTGATGGTGCCACTGGACGCAGTATAAATCATCTCATTACGTAGATGCAACGGCCTAAGTTTTTTTAGCTCTAAAATATTTGTAACTGCGCTTGATGATTTTTACATGCAGCGGTATGTAAGTAGTAGAATTTTATAGGAATTTTATATGGCTTACTTTATTTAAGTTATTTTTGTTTTTTTGACAGATTCATGTATATTTGATTTCGTTTGTACCACCGGCGCACATAAAGAATCAACTGAAATCTTAATCATGAAAAGGAAGGAAGGAAGCGGCGTGCCCTGGGAAAGCCTATATTGAGCAGTGGTCGCGCACGGGCCGATTGATTAATTAACTAACAAAGTAAGATTAGTTAGTCTTCCTAATATTTAAAAAATTAAAATTCGATCATTGATAAAGCAGTTATGAAAGAAAAAAATTGGGCGTATTCACAGAAATACCATTCAAAACACATTACCTTCATTTCTGCCGCCACCGTCGGGGAAAAAGCTATTTATTTCAATGTGTAAAAGTAATTTAAATATTGAATTTAAATTAACCCTCAGTCGCATCCCCGAGCTGCGAGAAAGTTTGTAGTCTTTCATTTATTAGTCATTTCACTAAAATATCACGTTGACTTGAAACTTATTTCGTAGCACTAAAACTTTTTAATTTAAGAAAGAATATTTCTTTCCCTGATCCTGTATCGTGTCACAGACTAGGCAACTGCCGAATGTGAAAAACGTAAACTTCGCTTAAGGCAAATATAAAATTAAATGGGTGACTCGCACCAAATCATTACGTTATTTACGTAAATAGAGATTTTTTATCCAGGGGTGCACCAATAGATAGCTGACTGACAGGCTTGTCATTCATACAATTTACGTATAGGTAGCTCTGCAAATGTCATGGTGCAAGATACTTATTCACTGGATATGGGTCACCCATAGTTAAACATAATATAATATATAGTGTGCTGTTAGAAAGCGTTGGCGCCAGCCTGAGTAACTGCGTCGGTTTAATAGCACGATTCCCACTATCGCACTTGTTTACTTTTATTTAATTTCAATACAATCGGTGACAACTTTTAAAAATCTTCGTAAGCGAGATCGCAGTATGCCTAAAATAGCACAAAGCCTAATGGTATAAAAGATATGTTTAGTCGCACGATTCTACGGTATGCAATAATTTAAATTCGTGGATTGCCACCGATTTGTACAGTCAAGAACAAAAAACGAAAACTTTTTATAATTATTAAAGTGGGCATGGTGCGATCTAATGTATAAAGATTCGCAAAAGTTGTCTTTGTGCTACCGATTGTATTGAAATGAAATAAAAGTAACAAAGTTCTTTCTATTCTTTTTTTTCTCTTTGATTAGGCATCGAAAATTTATAAAGAACTTGTAAGCTCACTTAAGTTTAATTATCTGTTGGTAATTAATATTAATTTATGTACAGCACGTATTGTTTTAGCGGCATCTTTATAACGTTTGCATTATATACCTACTTCTCAGAGTGAAGGTGAAATTAAACAGTACCAAAAATTTGTATCATAAATGTATAAAAAACTTTTAGGTTCACTTAAGTTCAATTATCTCTTAAGTTAAGTTGTAGGATAACCTTTCGCTAATTATTATTAATTTAAGTACAGCACCTAGTGTTTTAGCGTCATCTTTTCAATGTTTATATTATATACTTCTCAGTGTGAAGGTCTAAGGATGCAGTACCTACTCTACGTTTTATTTGTATCTGTTTTTTTTTTTCAAATGTTTAATTGTCCTTGCATCTGTTTCTTCACCTTCTAATAAAATTAAAATAAAATAAATAAAAGTGCGATAGTGGGCATCGTGCTATCAAACCACTGCGTCTATAGTACAACTACTGCGCTTCCACCAAAATTTGAATTTCGAACCGCACATTCCACATTCGAATGCCGCCGCATCATGTATGTTTTACCACCGAGTACGTTTTACTCCATTTTTACCTGCGAGTGGGTTGGAATTCTCTATCAAATGATCGTCGGACTCTTCTGTCCCTATATTACGCGCACCAAATCCTGAAAGATTCTAATCATCTACCTGTCAAATTCCATACTTATCGTGGTCCTAAACGTCAGTATTCCGTCAGGATTTGGTGCGCTAATTGCGCCATTTTCTGTTACTACGAAGATGGACTTGGATCTCTTATGTAATACATGGGCACACAGCTTAACAGGCAGACGTTGCTTTTTTATTTATAATATTGTCAGCGGGTTGCGATAGACTGAAGTAACAAAAGATATTTAGAACTAACGACTTGGAATTGATTGCATAGAATGAAGAAGAAGAAAACAGAGGTCCTTAAGGCTGGGTTCTCTGACATTGCTCCTAAATCAGGTGTTTTAAAGTAATATGTGGGCACAATATTTTTTATCCCTTGTGTGGTTTTTAAATAAATACTTTTTTACTTTACTTGCTTTACATTTTTCTCTCCAATGGCTAGTATTTAACTTTTTAATGTCCTATATAGACGCGTCGGTTATTATTTTTATGATTTTTTTTATTTTATTGCTACAAAAAACATCGCGATCACGAGTCTAAAATTATAAATAAATATGATTTTCTCATCTAGCTGGATGAGAGTAGCCGAAGGCCGTGCTCAGTGGCGTGCAACAGGAGAGGCCCATGTCCAGCAGTGGATAAGCGTAGGCCGATGATGATGATGATAATGATGATAATGGTTTTATTTGAGCTGTACTGAGTTTTGATGATAAAAAATATACCAAAATGACTATCACTGAATGTGTTAGTGACGTAGGTCGTCAAAACTCTATTAATCTATAGAATTCTAAAGGACCCCATGGGCCACCATAGCAATGGTTTTTAATTTAATTTTGCCATAGGTTAATAGTATTTGTTTTCCTGTGATTTTAAAATGCCTACTTTTCTCGGAACTTATTGCTCGCACAGCACAATAACTTCCATACAAATCCGTGCGCTCGGAGAACTCTGTCTTAATGCTATCAAGAAAAGGAAGCTAGAGCATTTCAGACATATGTCTTTTGTGGCAACTTAGACACACCATACGCTACATCTATGGTCCTGTTTTATTTAGTTGATATGTCTGTTGTGTATTTAGTTTTCTTTCTGTTGTTGTGCATATTATGTTACTTATCCGTTTATCTTGTTGGTATAATAAATATCTTTCTTTTTATAAGTTGAAGCAAACTGTAATACAGTCACAAATACAAGGCCAAATTCCAGGGTTATGGAGGCCTGGGAGACAACTTACGCCAGGAGTTCAAACAGAGTACCAGTTCCTTGTTAGTGTTTGCAGCTTCGAAAAACAAGATACTCGTAGCTGGACTTGTTTGCCAACATCCAATGACAGGCGAAACATAAAGAAGGAGAAAAAGCTTGTTTGTATAGCTATTATGCTACGAAAATTTTGCTCCTGGATCTCGAATCTAATTAGACGGTTAGCACCAACAGTATAGTTTTCTTACTCCGCAACAGTCCCGCAACAGAACTGTCGCAGAATAAACTGTATACATAATCATCATCATCAGCCCACTGCTGAGTATGGGCCTTTTCCCTCAAATGCCATCTCTCACGATCCCTTGTCATACGCATCCACGCACCGTATTTTTATACACTGTATTGTACTGTTACAACGGGTCCCGAATTTTGAATTACACGAAAATAGAATTTAATTGAATTCGAGAATTAACACAGAAAAATTAAGGACCAGTGTTTGCGCGACGGAGTATGGATTGAGACTTAGTCAAAAGGTGTCTGAAGGATCTGACCATGAGAGAATGCTGAGAACATGAGTATCGAATAAGGGATGAGTAAGCAATAGTGTATGGAAGGTAAGGGTATAACAGTACGTAAACTGTTTTGTTGTGCTTCACCCTGTGTACTCCAGTGTTGAGTATATAAGGTCTAACAAAATCCCCATATCTATCTGAAAAAGAGGGGTTTTACTCTTCAAGGTAAATAACATCGGTTATCAATATGACCAAAACTTAAGAGTTATTTTATACTTTCTATAACTACGAGTACTATTGTTTACGCAATATCAGAGTCGGTCTTACAGCAAAAGTGTTTTGTATTGATGAGTAGTATAACCCTTTTAAGTTGTACCTGATATTTCCGGTGCCAGCAAGTTACAAGCTTAAATGTAGGTAGGTACAGTGTACAATGTACTTTACAACGTACGTACAACGTAAATTTAGCCTCAATTAGGCCTTGCCAGGGCAATTCCTCGGTTCCTCCGCTCGTAAGACGGGGATTAAGCCGGGTTTACCGTGAGCCGACGAATTGTCTCAGACACACGTATCGGTGAAGAGTGGAACTGACGCGTCCATACCACATTTGTTGAGGGATTAGGCGTGGATTAGGGATCTCAATGGGCCCGACCATACAAGTATAACGACAGGTCGGGTGACGTTCCTCGTGTATGCTGTTTGGGATGTGTTTGCGTTCGCCTAATGGTCGCATTGAGATACACTCGATAAAGTGTTGAATTAAAAATCGATACTATTTTATTGTTCCAGTAACGTACTTGTGATGTGGTCAGGTGGGCAGGGGGCCCGTGGATGCAAATGGCGAGAGACCGCGAAAGATTGCGTGATGGGGAAAGGACCTATATCCAGCAGTGGGCAGAAGTAGGCTGATAATGATGACGTGCTGTCGCTACTGTGACTGATGTAGCTTAAATCAATCAGCCCACACTCGTCCATTGCTGGATACTTTTTTCTATCTGGTGTGAAATTGTTCGTCGCAACTACGCACAGTGATGTGTACCTACTGTATGGAGATACGGAAAAATATTTTTATTGTATTTTTAGAATGCCCTACTGCCCTACCCCGCTCTCTTTTTTTTACATCCGAAATTTCTAGGCTGGCTGGAAGAATTTCCTAGTGAAATAAGTCAGCCTTTCCGCAATTTTTTTTTGTTATTACAAGCCTGTTATTTTAGTTTTATTTTTGTTAGAGTTTTTTATCGTGCAATAAAGTTCAACTAACCGACAAAACAAACAAACAAGACACATCACGATTTTTTCTATGTTTATTAGTTATTTAAAATACATATTTACAGTTGTCCGCTCTCATGTCACGCGAGAGTATAAGACTGTTGTGTATATAAAGGTGGAAGAATATCGTCATACCGTATGACTTATACGTGTGTCGTTTTGTGCTCGTCATTTGTCTTGCAATGACAGGTTTAGATAAAATAGGCCATACTGTGGAATTCATTTCTATCGAGAAAATGTTATCCAATCGCGTTGGTGCACTTAACAGGTTCCCTAACATTTGTACGAAAGGAATGAGCACTGTTTAAAATCCAGATGTACCAAAATCCTCCTTCGCCCGGTACCCGGGTCTCAAATTAAATCTTCCAACGATTTATCGAAACAAAAATATCAAACCAAAACCGAATTCTTTTTTTCCACTCCAGTGGATAGCGCATTAAAGTCGACGCTCCCTTTAACTTTTTTTCCTCAAGTCCATTGGCAGTGCTGCGGCTGCGCCCGCTTCCGGCACTTCCGGTCGGGATATTTAGCACCGGAAGTGAGACGCCGCATTGCCCATCCACCGTACTCTTTTCGCACAAGTAGGAACGCAATGGCTTGTCTTGAAACCCTAGAGACCGTATGGCATTCTTCACACAGCTGAATTATGAATAAACGGCATTGTTTGGTTATTGCTAGTTGTTTGGTTTCTCGTATTATTTCTGTGTTGTTTTTTGTCTGTCCTGGTTTTTGTTTTTTTTTTTTCTCTTTTATTTTAAGAAGAACCCAACTTAAAATAACTTAAAGTTTCTTGCTGCAGTAATGTATTAAACGGGTCTAACCGCGATTATTAATTAGGTAGAATTTTATTGACCACGGCAACTGCAACGTTGCCGAAACGTCGGGAATCAAAGGTAATTAATTCGCGGTTAAACCCGTTTAATATAATTATTACTATGTATTAGCATCGCGAGTCATTGAAAAATACTTTTCCTGCTGAACTTAACTATAAGTTAGTTAAAATTCGGTTATGAAACGCGTAGGGATAAGTGAATACACAAAGAAAATCTTGCGTGTACAGCTCGAGAGTAAAGGCAGGACTCGATTGTTGCTTGTATTCGCTGAGTTTGCTCCACTGTATTCATTAGATTTTTTTGCAGTTCCCTTGGATGGATTGAGATTATTTTTTTTTATTTGAGCTCAGGAATTGGAAAAAAGCCAAGTAAAATCGGTTTGCTACTACTATGCTGGGATTTGAACCCACGACCATGTGAGGCAACCTAAACAATACCACCGTTAGCCAGCAAGCACGTTACGTTTAGTATTTTCTAAGGTTAACACGAGCACATTATAAAAAGTGTATTTCCATGGATATTTACTCGTATATTTTTTCATTGTACAATTTTCCGACGTTTCGGTACTTTTGTAAGTGCCATGGTCTCGGTAGACGTTTGTTAATTTGTGGTAATAGTATCACTCTCTAACAGTAAAGAAAAATATCATTAGAAAAATGGAAAACCCATACCTACTATGAGAAAGAGTCCGCTGACTCTTTCTCATAGTAAAAAGCTTGGATGGTATAGGTGCTACGTAAGCATACTTCATTATAAGTATATTTCAGGCACTACATCTGGGTAAGTCACCCTTAAGGTCAACTCTAGACCTGTGCCGTGTTTCATAAAACTACAAGCCATTTATCGATATTCCATAGTCTTCCTACTTGTTAATCTGTGGGTTAATCGACTTTGCAATATACATCGAATTGTCACAGTCAAAAATTAATTGTAGTTTTATAAAAATAGGTCCTGGTAAGTACAAAGCGAAAGTAGAATCATGTAAAACTTCAAAGAACCAATGCTTTAATGTAAGTATGCTTCAAAGATTGATTTTTGTCTCGATCGCACGCAAAGACTGCTTCAAATTACATTTTGTCTGGCTGCATAAGAAGAGATTCAAACAATTACCAACAATAGAATGGCAAGAAAAAGAACAAAAATTAGCTTTTATTTCCTTTTCAAGAGTTCAAATAAACAGAATAAATTAACGGCATCCCAGCTTTGAGCTACAATTTACGTCCCCAACTTCTAATTTCCACAGGCTACAGCTTAAACGTTACAGCAACAGATTCATGCCGAAACAAAAGCTTCCTGTGGCTCGGAAAAGTTCATGAAGAATTTAAAATATTTTTTGTTGCTACCTTGTTACTAATGCATGTTGTGGTCACCTATAAGTAAGAATTCACATGCCTTTTTTTACAATTTTTCAGAGACTCTTGTTTGTGATTATTGATAAAATAAAACTATATTTTTCATATAAATTTATTCATTCATTTATATAACACCTACTTCATACTTCTCACACATACATGTTCTACTAGAAAGAAAGAAAGATTGGGTGGACAAGTGATTTTCAGCTCTAAAGCACAGTAAATTAGTTAGACCGCTGAAACAGGGAGTAAGTGCAGACAGCACTTACCCCCTGATTCTCATATACCAACACTATTTTAATCTACTGCTTTCAGTTGGCCGAAATGCATGAAAAACCTGCCAAGTGCGTGTAGGGCCACGCGCAGTGTAGGGTTCCGTAGGAAGAGGGGGTTTTATCTGCCTTACAGAAACTACCAACTTCATCAACGTAATTTTCAATGGATTTTGTACGAAGTTTTCCTTTTATAAGTCGGTCGCCTATTACTCGTTAACTTGTAAAGCGTACTTTGCCGTGATAGTTTTCTTTTTAAGTTCATTCTATGTGCTGCCACCCTGAATTTTTTTACGTTCCTGCAATCAACCATTTAGACAGGAGAGGGGGGACGCCCTACTAAGAAAAAAAATTGCGTTTTATTATAGCTCAATATTTTGCAAACGGAACACTACGTCAAAAAATTATCTTGCTACACCCACACGATACCCCACACTATGGTGTAGGCGAGAATCCCTCATTTGGGTGTAGGCGAGGTACAGCGGGGTACATTAATTTATTTTTTTTAGGATTTTATTCTACCACTATGTCGGCGTGATTAATATGTATGTCTATGCTCAATTTCAACTTTCTCGTCTCTGAGCTAGGCCGCGGACAGACAGACGGACAGACAGTCTGTCCGGCATAACGTTAGAGTAAAACCTTAAAAACATTTTTTTTATAAGATAGGGGCCAACTTATTCTAGGACATCTTCGTACAAATTCAATTAAAAACTACTTTGACGAAGTTATTAATTGCAGCAGGTAGTTAATAGAACAGAAATGAAATCCTCGTATCAATAAACCTCCTTCTACGGAACCCTACACTGCGTGTGGCCCAATACGCACTCGGTCGGTTTTTTGCCTAGAGCTGTACTTTTTTTGGGCACTGGCGGAAGCAGAACACCTCAAATTAGTCATTTGAGACCTGTGTCAAATTTAAATTGCCTAGTACCAATCGTCTTTGACCTAAGCCGCGGACAGTCAAACAGACAGACGGACGGCCTGGCGATACTATAAGGGTTCCTTGTCAACTACGGAACCCTAAAAACTACTGATAGCTCTTAATAGTAGCTTAACAGCTTGTTAGAGCACGAGAAACCGGAGCTTAGCCTCGTATTTGGGCCATTGTACGTAGCAGGGCTCTTTTTCCGGATTTTGAGTATAAATATTGTCAAGCCGCCGCCCGTGATAATAACTTCCACACAATACAATCACTTGACCTGGTCCCAAAAAGGATGCTGTGTGCTATGGTAACCAGGCAAGGACATCCCAACATGAAAATACACCCAGACCGAGGCCATTTATACAAATTTACGGTGGAATATTTGGAATCATAATCTTAACAGCAGATGTACTGTCAATTGTGGTGATTACAAACTGGAGTATGAATGAAAGCAATAAGTGGAAAACGTTTTTTGTCACCGATTTTCTACTGAAGTTACAACTACAGTGAGCGACGTCTGTTGACAGATATTTCGGTCAGATCCTGACACGTCCCTGAACTTCCACTTTTTCTAACCATAGTCCACTTTCTAATCAACCCATTTCACGGTAACGAATAATCCCAGTTTTCCCAAAAGTCCCCAAAACAATACCGCAGGCGGCAGTCCTTCCAAACCAAGTTATTCTATGACGGAGCCCGCTGTGAGGACAATGCAACTAGAGCCGATAAATTCAAACGAGACGCAAGGAAAATATCTTCACATATTCTTTTAACATTTCTTTGGATGTATCGAGCAGGCGCTGTAAAGCTCCGCTCAAACTGACGCCGATGAATCTAAAAGGAGAAGCAGCATTTCACAGATTACAATGAAAAGAATGTACATTGACTGCCTCGTTGGGCTAGCGGTATCGTGTCTGATTACCATGCCGGAGTGGGTTCGATTCCCACTGGGGGCCGACGTACATTTATATCAATGGGCTTATTCTGGATGTATTTCCATACTGCGTGTGATGTCCTTGCCTGGTTACCACAGCGCAGGCTTTCCTAGTTTGGGACCAGGACAAGTGATTGTGTTGTGTGGAAGTTCTTTATTTATTTATGTAAAAAAAATATCTTAACTTATACGTTATTTACCGTAAATAAAACAGTAGAATTTTCATAACCTATCATCAATCAATCAGCGTCTGGACATAGGTCTCCCTCAAGGCACGCCACTTCCTTCTAAGCTATTATACAGGGTATTAAAATACTTACACCCGACCCGAAAACACTTTGTCATACCTACTGGACACTAAAACAAACTAATTCATGAAAATATTTGCTGGGAAATCAATTTCTTCATTTGGTTATTAAAATATTAGGTAGCGTAAGTATAAACTACCCCTGTGCTTGGTTGAGGTCGCGATATTTAGAATACAATGCGTATTATTTCCAATTTGTTTCCTAAAGAAAGCTTTTCCTCGATATTGTAATTTTTCGTATGGTAAAATTTATCCATACTGACGAGTAGAACTCCTCTTTCGGTGGATATGGGGATTTTGTTAGATCATGTTTAATGCAAGTGTAAAATAATTATTTGCATTAAATTAAAACTATAAGGGCATCATTCTTGACCCCCTTTAAAACGTATTAAGTAAAGCTATTATGAAAGCATAAAACGTAACATAAACTCACGCCTGTATCCCAGAGGGGTAGGCAGAGACCAGGGACTGCCACTTGCTACGATACTGACATTCTTTAACTAAATTATTTTATTTTGTGTTACGGTTTTTTTGCTCTGGGGCGGCGAATATTTTAAGGCTTCTCCGTGGTTCGTGAGCGTAATTAGGCCCCAGATATCCAAGTTTTAGCTGAAAATTACCAAATCAAGCAAATCTTTAGTTTAAAGCGTGAGACGTTGGGGAACAGTAGTCATTTTTGAAATTACAGGAATTTGTATTCCTGTTAATAGAATTTCGGACGTCACTAACACATTCAGTGATAGTAATTTTGGTATATTTATTATTATTTAAAACTCATTACAGCTGAAATAAAAACCATATTTAGTGAAAATTCAGACTCAGATTTGCGATATTTTTTTTGTTGCTGTAAAGTTTAAAAAAATCATCAAAATAATGACCGAGGTTCTAGGTAGGATAATATTGAAAAGTAATGTATACTACATTATGTACAATTATGTTGAATTTTAAAATATAAACCATTAGAGAGTAAAATGTATTTCAAAACACCCGATTTAGGAGTAATGTCGCAGAACCCAGCCTCAAAGTATGTTTGGACTTTAATTGTTATGTTCACTATCTTACTCTGTAACTTTCATACGGTTGCCTAAAAACATTAGGTATATATTTTTTCACCTCAGTTTGTCTATACCTCAAGGCGCAGTCCTTTAAGAAATACTCCTTTGGGCGCGCCGCTCTCTTGGCGCTGGTCCAAATTCGCCTATCAACGTGTATTTGAACAATGTGTGACCACCACCAAAGACTAGACTGTTGGATAAACTGCAATAACTTGCAATTTATTCGCATTTTGGTAGAGTCAACGCCTATTTTTTAACAAATTGGAGATGTACTAGGGGGGCGGAGGGGTTCTGTAAGTAGTGAGAATGAATAAGACGCAGTTAACTTTTATAAAAATGTTATACCTATTATTTTTCAACATAGCCACCTTTTAGTTGTATACTCTTATCAGATCTTTTTTCTGCACCTAGAAAATCTTCACTTTGATTCTCCAAAAAACCTTGTACTGCGGCAATCAATGCGTCATCGTCGTCGAATTTCTGGCCTCTTAGATATTCTTTCAACCTCGGAAACAGATAAAAGTCTTTAAAACCCATTTGAGCTAGAAATAAACGCTTACTAAACGTTGGTACGTTTCACCAACCAACGGCCATGTATCCCGATACAGTCTCACCAACTTTTTTTCCCAAAGGCACCAAAATTGAGGTGGAACAACCGAATTAACAACCGAATCGAACTTTTATGTCATTTTAATCAGTTTGTGCATTGATTTCCTAATTAAATTTTAAAGTAGTTTTTTTTTCAGTTTCTGTATGCCTTACTTTTGGGCCAGGTGTTAGTTTTTTGATAACGTATCCTGTGCCAAATTCCATTCAAATCCATTTGGCCTTTAATTTTTTACAAACATGCAAACTTATATCTGCTGATTTCAAATGGATACTATATTTTACTCTTAGGTAATTATGCAATACCTCACTAGCTCTATTTGTTTCGATAAACTCTCGGAACGTCACAGCTACGTTTACAGAGATATTTCTAAACCTAAGAGTACAAATGGCGGCCTTATCACTAAAAATCATCTCTTCCAGACAACCTTTGCTTGAACTGGAGTAATATATTGGAGAAAGAATTTGATTCACAAGTATAGAAAATCATAATATCATAGAGAGATCGGGATGGCGCTAGTCTTTCTCTATTCTCTAAACTCTTCATGCTACCGGAGCTAGTCCGTGACAGCAATGTAAAACTATCCGAGACAATCTGAACCTAGTCCGAGAGACACTGCGGGCAAAAACTAGTAGGGGATGAAACTCAATCAGTCTGAGTGCACCCGATCGCGCGTGCGACACTTAGCGCCGGCTGTCTGCTCTGCAACTCCGATTAACCGTAGAGTAAGAGATTTTTTTTTTCTATGTGTTAAACTTTTTTCTTTCATTATTATTGCTGTTAGCAATAAGGTCGCCCATTGTACTTCATTGAAACTTTCATATTTTATGTCTCTTGTTTCTTGTGTGCAATAAAGAATATTCTTATCTTATCTTATCACGTCTGATTACCATGCCGGAGGTCGTGGGTTCGATTCCCACGGAGGGCCGCTGTACATATGGAAACATGGTCTCATTCTGGGTGTATTTCCATATTTGTGATATCCTTGCCTGGTTACCATAGCACAGGGTATCCTAGTTTGGGACCAGGTTAAGTGATTGTGATGTGTGGAAGTTATTTATTTATTCTGACTGGCCCGACCCGAGGAGGGTCTCGGCCTCTGTCAAAGTTCCCTTGTTGCATGATAATTCCGAGGTCAAATAGCTAGTCATTTATAGAAAATTACATTGATGAAGTTGTTACTTCTGTAAAGCAGACGAAACCCCCTCTTTCTACGGAACCCTACACTGCTCGTGGCCCGACATGCACTTGGCCGGTTTTTATGATCTTATGGGTCCAATCTGGCTGAATTTCCAGTACAATCGGTAGGATTTTGGGTACTTTGGCTTTCTTTGTTGGTGTCGCATTACGTTGACTAGCCGATGTAGGACCGGCACCATGATCAGAAGCGAGGCTCATTAAATGATTGCTTACTTGTATGCTTGGTGACTCCCGGAGCCTGATTGATCGAACCGGGGCAAGCCGTTTTGGAACTTGCCAAATCTCGGAGGCATATTCAGCAGGTCGTATACCAGAACACGATAGGCTTTCGTTGGATGAAGACCTAGTAATGTATTTGTCCATCGAAGGTGATGTAACAATTTATCGATACCTTAACTATCGATGACGATATCGGCAACATAGCTGCTCCTATATTACATGCACCATATGTAAGCAGGATGTTCGTCTTCTTCTTTCCGAACTACAAAACATAACATAAACTCACGCCTGTATCCCAGAGGGGTAGGCAGAGACCAGGGACTGCCACTTGCTACGATCCTGACAGATCACTTTCGCTTCCTCAACGTTCATTAGTCGTTGCATGCACGCCAGTTTCGGGTACTTTTTATTTTGTCCTTTGCTAATACATCCCCAATTTGGTCGAAACATGTCCGTCTGGGTCGTCCCTTACCGGCCCTTCCATCCAAATTCGCTCGATATATTTGCTTTGTCAATCTTTCTTTCTTCATCCTCTCCACATATCCAAACCAACGCAACATTTTCGAACTAAATAAAGGAAAACACATTTTTGCTAAATAACCACACGAGTGCCCTGTAATAGGACGTATGTAGGCTAAATAAAAATACATAGTAAAATTATCATGGTGGTGTATTTTTACTGGACTCATTTGATAAAACACACACGCTTCCTCCATCCCATTCGTAGCTCCGGCCTGCTCAAGTTAAAGTGTTAGATTAGCCTCACCTCAGTAGCAGCGGACATCGACGCAATACTTCCATTTACTTACTCCATCCTTTTACTGCTAAGTCCTACAGCAATCTCAGTCAGCTGCACTGAATTGTGGCTTGATACAATTAGTTTTAAGAGGCTGTGACCAGAAATGTATCTTATGCCGAGAGTTCTGCAGTCTAATTCATTGTGCACACGTGGATTTATATTGAGTGTGCTGTCGTCGGTAATCCAAATGTGCTCGGTGCTTTAAGTGCACATCTTTTCTTTACTTTTTAAACCACTTCGAATGTTTTGAACACGGCAAAAATAAACATATCGACGCGTATGTTTATTTTTGCTGTGTTCCTTCGTAACTCCGACAAATCTTAACTGATTTTGATAGTTCTTCTTTTGGTCGAATAAATACACCATCCGATTGGTCCCACTTTCATTTGGTGATGACCTAATGAAGACTTTCGGAGACGGAGAACGGAGCTCTTCAATGGACTTCAGCGTAAAACGGTTGCTTCACATTCAGGAAGTTGTGGGTTTGTACCCCACCATGTAGTCGCTCACTTTGAAGGAAAACATCGTGAGGAAAGCAAGGTGTTGCTCGCATAAAAGCGGTTAAAATTGCCAATCTGCGATGGGCATGCGTGCTAATTAAGCCCATATTCTCTCTGGAAGGACTGGATCGTTGGTCTAGCGGTAACACCAAAACAGAGATTATAAGTTCGCTTCCAGCCGGCCGCCTTACTTAATTTGTACAAATGGCCTAAAAGTTGTTCCAGAATAGTCCAGGAGCAGCACAAGCTAGTGTTTCGTGTGGATTGCGATTTCATCGGTATAAGAAACTTGCCAACTGTAGAAAACAATGATCTTATAGCCACGTATACACCTGTCCACATACAAGGTGTAACAAAATCCTTCATAAATATGTAATTCTAACGTAATTTATCATGCTGTATGCACATGTTTTGGTGTTATGGTTTGATTTGAGCGTTTTTATGTCATTTCATGTTTATAATTTATGTCCGTAACACTGTCTTGTGTATCTAATAAATAAAATAAATAAAAAATAACAATATCTTGCACAAAAGTGTGGGTTAATACGCCACTTTTATTATGGTGACAATATCATCTATCAAGTGTTCCATAAAGTATTACCACCTGCGGCACTAGACAGCTGCATGGTACAGCTTTGTTTGTACTATTTTCACGACTGGTTCTTATTAACGAATAGAATAGGAGGGAGGCTCCCCCATTTTTATATACATTTTATTTCTACTAATATTAACCTCCAATCACTTAAAACATCTAAGTTGGATCGGCACTAATAGCGGCGATAGATCTAAGTAACGAAGCCTACCACCAATAATCACTGAACACGTAGACTTTCAGTGGATAAGGAAACCGAAATAGCATAGGTACAACTCCCGATTCCCAATACCGGGACTTTAGATGGAGAGTTTCACGAGTCAGTTAATCTGAGGTTAGCAAACTAGGGCAGGAGACAAAAATCTCTGTTCGAAAATTCTTATATCAAGAGTAGAATCAATAGAAATTATCTTCTACTCCTTTAATTAATTAAATTATTATTTAAAGAATATTAAATGTGGAATAAGACAAAGAAAGTATCAGTTTATTCTTTGCTTAACCCATTTCTTATTTTCCAGGTTTACTATAATTTCTGTAACGCTGATAGTATCCTTTGTAAACAAACACGATTCCTTAAAACAGTAAAAGTCTTCACCACAGATTATTTAAAATGCATTTTAAGGAATCGTGTTTTTATAAACCCCGTACTTTTTCACAGACCGGTAACATTCGTTTTCTAACCTTCGAGTTAAATAAGACTCTCTCTGAGAGAAGGCCTATGCCCTACAGTCTGACGTATATAGGCTGCTTATGAAGTTAAATAACATACATTTTTGTTAACCATTTTCCCAAAAAAAAAAAAATCTTCTTTGCTCATTCGCAAATTCATCTGCCAGAGGGTCTAGTCACGGAAATTGATAACTGTCTCAATTCTACGCATAGTTTAACCTCTTAACCCCTTGACGTAAAAATTACTCCAAATCTTCTGAAATTAGATAGGTATTTTAAAAAACCATTTTGTCCAAAAAAAAAAATAATTTCATATTGGACTTAGAAAAGTAGGCTTTCTAGATTTCCTACTTTAAGAACGTTGGGTGTGAATAAAGACGTTGTAGTTGATGTCCTATGATTAGGACGCCAGGGCTTAGGTTAAACGACCGTTATCTATCGTGTGCCCGAACCTTTAAGGTGCATTAGCTGATGAATTCGCAACACATCGGCGTCGGCTAGCGGATGCATTTGCATTCAGCGATCGCATTAGCAGTATCTGCTCCACTACTTTCAACGTCGATGCCGTAATATTGCGCTCTAATGGGGAACTTGCATTAAACTCGTATTGAAGTAACATTCTGTTCATACCATAGAAGACATAGAAATATAAAATAAAAAACTAAAAATAGGCCTCAAAATTCAGGTCGGTACAAATTCAGTTACTCTAATAATAAAAACACTTATTAGATCTAGGTGTTTTAATTTAATTATAAACGTTTTCTAATAAGGGTGTAAAATCAGAAAAATAAAATTTAATGAGAAGTGTCAAAATATTGATAAACGTTTAACACATTATATGGCATTACGAGCAGGTGCTGCAATACTAACACTATAGGCTTGTTCCAAAATAAAAAATGTGAATTGAATTGAATACGTAGCAAAATGAGGTAACCAGACATCACGCCGGAACACCATGTATCACTTGGCGTCATGTCTTTGTCTGGTGGGTGGTGGCTAGCTGGCCTAGGTCTACCAGTAAACGCTATAGGTACTCCTTTGGCACCACCTGATGGTCACGTGACGGCGTGGACTTGCGTGAGCTTCAAGCAGGCGACTGGCAGGAGACCTCACAACGGAGACAAGGGGTGTCTTCTTGTATCGGAGACCAAGACCCACTTCGGCTCGCTGAGCCAGCGGAGTAACTATATTTTTATGTTTTTCGTAAAATGGTTGTACGGTGGTTTATAAATGAAAAAAACCGGACAAGTGCGAATCGTACTCACTAAATTTGGTTCCGTCTAAATTTGTAGGTATTACAAATAGTTCAGGAATCAATTCTCGCAGTTTTTCCGAGCTTTTCCCAAACTTCAAAGACAAATGTTTTTATGATTTAGATAGATAAGAACACTTTATTGCACGACCTGAGAAAGAATTACAAATAGTAATAATTTAATTAAGAATGTATACTTATAAAAAATTCCCAGCATTTGTAGTATATGACGATATTACTTGCCGAATTTCGTAGTTCTAGGGCAACAAAAAGTACCCTATAAATTTTGATTCCCTTGGGAGTGTCGAAATATACGTTTGTTGCGACATAAACAGTGGTATCTTTTTTAATTTTAACTCAGAAGTTTAATTTTTTCATAGCTTTAAGAGACTATAGTTTTGAGTATATGGTTTTAATTTCAAATCAATCCCTCCACGCGTTCCCGAGATAAAGGGTCTTGACAAACAGACGGACGGACGGACGACGGACGGACAAAAAAGTGATCCGATAAGGGTTCCATTTTCCCTTTGAGGTACGGAACCCTAGAAATCACCAAAGTGCGTAGCAGAACCGTAACGTCGCAACATTGGCCTCGAGAGTAGAAGAGTCGGGCTGCTTGATAGCGCCCGCTGCAAAATGCAAGCGGCTTGCTCGAGCAAACCAATTCGGAGGGGAAAATTGGATGCGGCCTCGTTCATTATAGAATAATGTACTAACTGGGCTGCTGGTAAAACAAGTTTGATCGGTGTATTTTAATGTTAACTGACAAAGACTGGTTCGTACCATTATTATACTTTATTGCACACGAAAAAGACGAATTACAAAGGCGAGCTTATCGGTCTTATCTTATCGTACTTTTATTATTAATGTTTTAATACATTATTGCGCGATTCTACAGTGTGAATGTACAAGGGCGTGATTAATGCAAGAAGCAATCCCTTCCTTTTTTTCTGAAAATTTATTTTTCTGCAGCAGGGCATAGGCCTTTTCTCATTGTTATATTATATAATAAATTGTCCCGCCAGGGTAGCACGACGACACCAGTCACGTGTTTTAAATGTCAAAAGTCGCGACTTTCCAGTACATCAATTGTCAAATTCTGACATTTTAGCGCCAGAAAACGCTTCACTCGTGCCATCGTACAACCCATGCTAGTCTCAAACTAGGATACCCTGTGCTATGGTAACCAGGACCCACGACCTCCGGCATGGTAATCAGACGTGATACTGCTAGACCATCGAGGCAGTCCATTCATTGTAATGTAATGAACATATTTACGTCACAGTGAGTGGCGGACGAACTATTGGCTCAAGATTCATTGTTGGCCTATTCCTCACTATTAAAGCTATCAGTGGTCACTTTTGCCCACGTTATTGGCTAATAGACATCCTACATAATGATGAAAATAGTAGACTAACTTTTAATTGTGATTACTACTCCAAAATACCCAAAATCCGTTTCCTAAACGATAAGTTCCCTCTTGTCACATCAAGTTTGAATGGTCAACAGCTGTACAAAGGCAAAACTTGAACAAATGGGAAAGTTTACCTCATTCATTATTAAGTTATGCCTTCGGATACTGTTTATTTTGTATGGGGCTTTTAAGTGAATTGAAAGGGTGGACGTTTGCTTCATAATTTGGTGATAGTGGTGCCTAATGGATTAGTTTGGGATGTTTACAAAAGTTGTACGATTCAATTTGGTTTACTGACTAAAGGAATTTCCATTTTGAGGGTTCCGTGTCCGAACGGTATCTGTCCGACCGTCTGGATGTTTGTCTATGGGACGGACGTCCTTGTCTCTATCCGACCGTCCTTCCGTCCTTCAGTCGGCTGTCTGTCTGTATGCCTGTCTGTCGGATGGACATCTATGTCTCTGTCCGACAGTCCGTCTACCCTTCAGACAGTCTTCTGTCTGTATGTCTGTTTTTTAGAAGAACATCTATGTATCTGTCTCTGCCCGACCGTCCGTCTGCTCTTCGGACAGCGGCTGTCTGTCTGTCTCTGTGTCTGTCCGTCTATACCTAAATAATATAGTTTTTGAACCAAAAGTTGCCCAATATTAAATACAAAATAAAATAAAAACTTAATTTAGGTTCAGTAAGGGTTAAAAAATAAAAACACCAAACAACACAAGTTTTTTAAATCGCATCAAACTCGGTGTAATTTTTGTGGCGTCCCTATAGTGTAACAAAAAAAAACAAGTCTGAGTTGGATTCCTGCTAAGGGTCTAAATGAAAGGCAGATGTTTTTGTTAAGTAAATTGGTAGATGTTACGATGTTACATAATTATAGTTACGTCCGTCTGTCACCAGGCTCTATCTCATGAACCGTGATAGATAGACAGTTAAAATTTTCACAGTTGATGTATTTCTGTAGCCGCTATAACAACAAATACTGAAAACAGAATAAAATTTATATTTAAGGGGTTCCCATACAACAAACGTGATTTTTTACCACTTTTTGGTCGATATTAATAGCGGATATTAATAGCGTCTAATATGTTACATGCTTAAGAGTCTGACGTCCGATATGCGTGAACAATATCGGACGATAGCTGGTGCCGACCATGAGACGCTCAAAACATAGTTTTTTGGATTTTTATTAATTTTCCTAAACCTGTAGTGATTGCAGACGATAAAATGCTATAAGCTCTGTCGATTTTTAGAAAAGAATTGATACTTTAAGCGATGCTTCGTCCAGCGTTACTGAAGAGAAGAGGCGTCAACCCGACCAGTTTATCGATGTACATTGAATAAACTGTATTGACTCCGAAAATTTTTTCCCTGATCCCATATCTACTTAACATTAAGGTGAATTTATTTCTATCAGAGTTTTACACATTGCCGTAGCTTTCTTGGATATCCAAAGAATGGCGCAATTTATATCAATAACAACTACATGACTTCAAAAACCTATTTTAGAGGCTAAAATAGGTTTAGCCTCTAAAATACGTTTAAAATAGGTAAGGTTACGGGTTCAAGTCCCGGCATG
Source organism: Yponomeuta evonymella (assembly GCA_963969515.1). Lineage (NCBI taxonomy): Eukaryota > Metazoa > Arthropoda > Insecta > Lepidoptera > Yponomeutidae > Yponomeuta > Yponomeuta evonymella. Next base: position 1,871,131 of record OZ018342.1, on the reverse strand, counting down.
GGTGGAATTTTTAGCCTCTAAAATAGGTTTTTAAAATTGTCCTCAGCACGGGTTAGTGCAACAAAAAGAATATAAGAATATAACAACATAACTATTTAAATAAAATTCAAAATCTGCTCCAAATATCACTCAGTACATGCACGAGTTGCCTCTCTACACTTCTTCTTTTAATTCGTTGTGTAGTGGTTGTAATAGCACATCCATTGTTAAGTCTAGCTTGTTATAAAGCTCAGCAAAAAATACTACAAGGAAATATCATCCCCAAAACCCGAAAAGAACCGCCACAATCGCATTAGCTAACCGACATATCATACGCAGAGCGCAATGAAGATCGACTGACCGCCGCCGCTCACATAATTGTGTTTATGTAACTTCCAGACCCTTGCTTACCCTCAAGACTTATCTTCCATAAGTTTTCGTTTCCTTGTAGCGGAATAGAAGACTTCTTGTAGCTAAAAATTTTCGAGTCTTATTGAACAACAAATAAAAAAATATATAATAAAATACCCGTATTGTTCGTATTGTTTATGGTAAGTCTATGGCAGGATCTGTGTGAACTCCCTGTATATTAAATAGTTGATGAAGCGAGCTACATTTTTTCGTAGAAACTACAATTTTTCATAGCAACGGCAGTGGCCGTAGCCGTAGCCAATTGGCTACGCCGTAGTACTCGTATTAGCCACAAGTTGCAGTCGTTACCACAATGACAATAAAAACCGGCCAAGTGCGGGTTGTACTCGCGCACGAAGGGTTTCGTACCATTATCTATACAACATTAGACAAAGATCGAGACAAGATAGATTTGGTACATTGGCAACAGCGCCATCTATAGAAACCAACATGAAGCGATTAACATAGACATTTAATGACATGACATCGGCGCTGTGAACCCCCTTAAATTTTATTTCTCTTTTCACAGTGTATTCACTTTCTTTCATCTTCCCTCTCGCTTTCACACATAGCTGTCGTCCATCCGCCTCATTCGCACACAAACAATGTCAACAATAATTTTATTAACAAGGAACCATCACAAAACTTGATCAAAAATCTTTACTTTCAACAAAGAAACGGAACATCACAACGCACAAGAATATCTTCAAATTTGGACAACTTTTATTCATATATCCTTTTGTTGTTTTGTTGAAAAGTTTTAATTGCATTACTTGTCAGTGAGACGGACTTTTCCGTCCATTGTGAAGACTTGTCAATTTGCTACTTTATTTTCGTCTTTACTTTTGATGAAACCGTGAAAAAGTTGCGTGTGACTTTGGAGTTACGATTTAATGATTCGGTAGAACGTGGGCCTTACATCCGAAAGGTGCTATACGAAGGGTGCCAAACGGGACCCTATTACTAAGACTTCAGTGTCCGTCTGTCTGTCTATCTTTCTATCTGTCACCAGGCTATATCTCATGCTAGGCAGTTGATGTATTTCCGTGTCTGACTCGCACTTAGCCGGTTTTTTTAGTACATTTCGGGTTCGAATTTCAAATTTATTTATTAAACTATTATTATCTACTTCCTTCTCCAACGTATTGATACAGTCAATCCAAACGTTGTCTGGAAGAAATCACTTTTAGTGACAAGGCCGCCGACTGTCCTCTTAGGTTATGAAATATCTGTGTAATTTCCTTTTTTACGTAAAAGAAGTGGGCTTACGAAGCACTAAACTTAAGTGGAGATTGACGGGACATCTGGTTAAGTGGGACGAAGGAAGTGACAGCACAGAGTGTTCGCCGAGAACTGACCGAGGGCCCCTAAAGTATTTTAGTTGTCCCTATCAAATAAATACCTACTCGTAAGCGATATTTATGTATAGTATATAGGTACTAAAAACTATAATATTATATCCTCTTAAGCCCTAGCGTCCTATGGACACATAGGACGTATATTTTCACCCAATGAACTTAAAGTAGAAAATCTGGAAAATCATCAGTTGTAGGGATATCATGATGATGAGGTCCCGTATATTTTCATAAAAAATTTACACAATTATTTTTTTTATTTACCTACGTAGTTTTACAAGATTGAGTTTTACCTCCAGGGCTTAGGAGGTTAAATAATAATATTATAAATCATCATCATCGTCATCAGCCTATCGACGCTATATAAATCATCTAATTACGTAGATGCAAAGGCCAAAGTTTTAGGAGTACATTTATTTAAAAGTTTGGCCAAAATATGCTTTCAGTTTCTGATGCGCTCTTAATGCTAAAAAGTTTACTCAATCGTTATTTCTGACTTATTGCATTTAATGGTGACGCTATTTGAACATAACAACGTCGAGAGTAGAGCGGCTGGTCCCAAACTAGGATACCCTGTAAACATGGAAAAACACCCAGACTGAGGCCAATTATTCATTGGCCTGTGGTAAAAAAAAATATTTAGTACTATATTTGTATTATTAAACTTGTGCTGTGAGTTTTGCTAATAAAAAAAATAAATTTGTGGCGGCCCTTAGTGAAAATCGAATCTATGACCTCCGTTTTGGTAGTCAAGCGTGTTAACCGCTAGACCAACGAAGCAGTCAAACTTTATAGATTAACGTTGAAATAAATGTTGATGCTTGCAATTTTGGTGCTAATGTTTCCTATATAAAACGATGCCACCGAACCGCTCATAATTCGGTGCCTAAACTATTAAAACTTTCACACAAAGCTCCGGAATATACAATCGCGAAGCCTGAAAATTCAAATGAAGTTTGTATATAACATGTGGAGTCAGGAATAAACAAAATAGAGTAATAATAAATTGAGTAACATCGTGAGAAAACCTGAGCGTCTGAGCTATTCACATACCTCAGCCCGTGAAATCGCCAATCCACGGTGGGCAAGCGTAGTGATTAAGCCCATACTCTCTCCCTGAGAGAAGGCCTGTGCTCTACAGCGGGACGTAAATACGCTGCTTATGATAATAATAAATTCAAATAACACAATTGCTTGTCCTGTCCCAAACTTATATATCCAGTCATAATAATATAATGAACAGACAGAACATTGAAAAATACCCAAAACTAAGTAATAACCAACTAAGTTAAGTGTTTCTTACTTTTCTGAAACATCCTGTTAACTTATCACTGCATAAAACCAGAAACTCTGCTTTTTATCGTATCATTTGTTTTTCAGTTTTTTATTCATTTAAGTTACTTGGAAAAAATGTCTAGGGCCCTTATTATTACGCAGCGATATGTTTGGAAGGATCGTCAACGTCGCGCTTGAGCCCGACAATTCACTCGAATCTAGCGATAAATACGGTTCTTTTTCGAATAGTTTAATTGAGTTAGTAGAAACTAATAAAAAAAAACTTTATTCGTTGCTAGATTCGAGTAAATTGTCGTGCTCAAGCGCTACGTTGACGACCCTTCCGAACATATCGCTGCTTCATAATAAGGGCCCAGACGTGAAAAATGTGTACCTAATGACATCTAGCACCACCGACTTTCTCCTTTTATAACGACGTTCTAGCATCGAAAGCTTTCTCACTCTCTCTCTCTCTCTCTCTCTCTTATAAAATAACTCGCTGACTCGGCACACGTTGTTTTGCCATATTAATTAGCCTAATACGACCTCTTCGAAGACCTCCCAAATATACACAAAAAAAACATAAAAATCGGTGAAGCCGTTTCGGAGTAGTTCGATAACAAACACTGTGACACGAGATTTTTATATATTAGATAATTCCAGAAGCCCACTCCTTGATGCCTTATTGATGTGAACAGTAGTACAAATCAAAAGCACAACAACGCAATCCAATTACAATCCACGTTCCAAAAGGCCGGCGACGTGACTGCGGCATGATTTCAAACTAAAATTATCCTTAAATAATTATGAAATTAGAGACTACAATAGCCCGCTCCCGTCGGCCGCACGTTGCCGGGCTTTTTGCGCTTGCATTTTAGTCTCACCTTTCAAGTACTTGAGGTACTTTTTAGTCTGTCCCATTGTGCCCGCACTAAAACGCAATAAGGCAGCCCGTTCTTGTGTGGATAGCCCTTTATAGAGATCGCGCCGAAACGTCATGTCATCCCCATGTTTATCCCAATACTTGCCCGCGCGGGCAGAAGTTTTAATTGCGTTGGCCGCTGGTCAAAGCCGCAACTTGGGCCCCAAGTGGCGCGACGACATGTGATTCGGGCCGGGCGTAAGGCTGTGGTCATTCCGAGAAAACGGAGGAGAGTCTTTGGTACATTTCAGACCATTTGTCTGTATTTAATACAAAAGTTGATACATTTGTGTACAAACACCTTTTTCTTTTTCATTTCGTTGTGGACTGAAAGAGGATATAGTGACTAGAATTGAGAAAAAAAAGTTGCGTTGGTTTGGACACGGGGAGGATGAAGGAAGAAAGATTAACGAAACAAACATATCGAGCGAATGTGGGTGAAAGGGCCGGTAAGGGACGTCCCACGCGGACATACTACTAAATAAGGATTGTATTCGTAAAGGGCAAGATAAACATGCAACGACCAATGAATGTTGAGGAAGCGAAAGTGATCTGTCAGGATCGTGGCAATTAATAATACCAGGTCTCAACCCCTCCTCTGGGTTGCAGGGGTGAGTTTACGTATGTATATATGTGTGTTTGTACATAGTCGAGCTTAACACTAATAAGAATTTTCTCCCAGCTACCCGTGTCAATTTTAGATAAATGCCGACAATAATACACATAAAAAAAACACACATTCAAAATTGACCCAAAGGCACCTTACGTTACGTGTTATATTCGACATTAAACAAACAGAATGTAAATTCTTTACGTTGAAATAATTTTCTGATATTATTACATATTTTTCTTATTCGTTTTGCATCACATCCGTTTGGTCAACCCCTAGCCTAACTTGACAGTGTCAGAAAGTTATCAAATGAACTCTGTAGGGCTGTCGTGTCGGAGTGTGTTGTAAAGTTGCTTTCAAAATATATCTTCGGTTTTTTTCCCCTAACATGTAGGTAATTATAGTTTTTTACACTTGCCACAAAGTCTGTAACCTCCTTCCTAGTTGTAACTTATTCTTTTTCTGTTTACTTTCTTTGTTTTTCTTCTTGTAGAAACATAAGCAACACGTTTTATTATTCATCATCATCATCAGCCATCTGATGCCCATTGCAGGACATAGGGCTCCTTCATGGTTTTCCAAGCTTCGAACATAACCATGAGGCGTTTTGCCATAATCGCCACAGGATTCTATACAGGATTCTAGATTTAGTTCTAAGATTAAAATAAACAAACAATAAAGCAACTGTTTTAGAAAGAGATACATACACAAACACAATCACTAATATTACTTATACATTGGTAGAAGATAACAAAAGATTTAGCCTTATACGCGAAACATTTCTATTATTATGACATATTTTGTGTGTAAATGTACAAATAATCAACACACAAATGTAACTAACAATCAGCAACCAACATTGCACACGTACTTGCTGACAGCGCAACACAATATTGCGTCTGCGCTGAATAATGTAGCAATGGCGTCGGTCTAATTTCCATTTAAATCCCTGTCTCCAGTAACGTAGACACAAACAGCGCCCTAGGCCTCCGCCTGTATATTGAGAAACTACTGTTTGCTTTCCATTAACTGCGATGCGTCGTCTTAGATACAAACTACTTGGAAACTTACAGCGTAGAAGTACCTATATAGAAAGGCGAAGGTAGAGATAATATGTACGAGAAGTTAAGCAAAAGGTGATAAAATACTAATTGGATTTAAATTGTAGCACATCAGAGAAACTACTGCGTAGTAAAATATGATAACACACTGACGCACACACACACACACATACACACACACACACACACACACACACACACACACACACACACACAAACACACACAAACACACGCACACGCACACGCACACGCATACGCTCACTTCTCACATATATATACATATAGCTCTGTTTTAATAATAAAACGCCCATTCATCACCATCATCAGCCCACTGCAGGACATAGGCCTCCTTCGTGGTTTTCCAAATCATGAGGGGTTCTAGTTCTAGTTCTAGTTCGACTGGAGATTTCCGCACTTAGCCTCATAGTTGGGCCATTGTACGTAATCATGAGGGGTTTTGCCATAATCACCACGCGTGGCAGGCGGGTTGGCGATCGCAGTATGCGGTTGGAATCTCAGGAAGACGCTGCTGCCCGTCTCCTGGTAATTGATTTCCTTAGTCGCCTTCTACGACATCCACGGAAGGTAATGGAGTGACTATTTTGTCGTACCGAATTTTAGTTAATTTTTACTTTAGCTCTTATTTCTCCATTTTCACTTTTTTATGTTTTGTTTCCGTATTGTGTGTATTTGTTGTTAATTTTTAGTGGCACATTGTTTATCGATTTTCTCGCAATCTTCTCGAACTCTGCTTTTCAAATCTTGGTGCTACGGCCTGTGGGGTGAGTTATTTAACATATAACCCGATTTTTCCTGCATCCTTTGAGACAGCATGGTGAACGAAAACCGTAACGAAACAACATCTCTATTGTACGGGTCAAACCGCACATCTAGCATTTTCACACAAATGTATTTAGTACTCTATCAGCCGCCTCGGCGAGCACTCGTACAATAAATATGAAAGGGTCATCACTAATCATCATAAAAACCCGACTTTGATCGTACATCTATTTTATTTCTACTATCAACTGTGTAAACAAACCGTTAATAGAAATCAACCATCAAACCAATCCAAGTTGTTTGCTTTTAATTAATTCATCTCATTAATTTAAGAAATATCAACTCCTATTCAAATTTTCTTCACTTTAATAGTCATTAAAAAGTTTTTTTACACCCAGACCAATGCTCAATGAAACCAAATATAGTTTCATACATTTAAGATGATCATGGAAGCACGAAAATATTTAAGCGCAGTTACCGATACCATCCAGCGTGAAACCGTTCATAGACTGCGGAGATTCGACTAAACGAGTAGGTAACCACAAAATTTCCTCTTAATCGTAGCTGCTTAAACACCATAATTTACGTTCAAGGCGGGGAATTGAACCCACGACCTCCTTTACAGATTTATTTCTTTATTATTTATTCAAGGAGAAAAAACAGAATTGACAAACTTATAAGATAAAAAATATTAGAGTTAATATAGTACATTTTGCTAATTCCTCAGCATTTCCCACAGATAGGTAATACTTAATATAATAAATAAGTAAGAGGCGCCATACAGGATTCTAGATTTAGTTCTAAGATTAAAATAAACAAACAATAAAGCAACAGTTTTAGAAAGAGATACATACACAAACACAATCACTAATATTACTTATACATTGGAAGAAGATAACAAAAGATTTAGTCTTATACGCGAAACATTTCTATTATTATGACATATTTTGTGTGTAAATGTACAAATAATCAACACACAAATTTAACTAACAATCAGCAACCAACATTACACACGTACTTGCTGACAGCGCAACACAATATTGCGTCTGCGCTGAATAATGTAGCAATGGCGTCGGTCTAATTTCCATTTAAATCCCTGTCTCCAGTAACGTAGACACAAACAGCGCCCTAGGCCTCCGCCTGTATATTGAGAAACTACTGTTTGCTTTCCATTAACTGCGATGCGTCGTCTTAGATACAAGCTACTTGGAAACTTACAGCGTAGAAGTAACTATATAGAAAGGCGAAGGTAGAGATAATATGTACGAGAAGTTAAGCAAAAGGTGATAAAATACTAATTGGATTTAAATTGTAGCACATCAGAGAAACTACTGCGTAGTAAAATATGATAACACACTGACACACACACACACACACACACACACACACACACACACACACACGCACACGCACACGCACACGCACACGCACACGCACACGCACACGCTCACTTCTCACATATATATACATATAGCTCTGTTTTAATAATAAAACGCCCATTCATCATCATCATCAGCCCACTGCAGGACATAGGCCTCCTTCGTGGTTTTCCAAATCATGAGGGGTTTTGCCATAATCACCACGCGTGGCAGGCGGGTTGGCGATCGCAGTATGCGGTTGGAATCTCAGGAAGACGCTGCTGCCCGTCTCCTGGTAATTGATTTCCTTAGTCGCCTTCTACGTCATCCACGGAAGGTAATGGAGTGACGCTATTCTTAATCCGGCGCCACACGGAACGCCCATCAGTTTTTTTTTTTAATTTTCCCGCTTAATTTGTCTCACTGTGATTTGTAATTTTGTATTCTGTGATTGATTGTCATAAGCCATCATAAGTCATTGGTCAACGGTTATAATAACTTAATCGGAAATCACTCTACTGATCCCCACGATACAGGGGGGTTACTGTAATGTTTGCTTTAAAATCGAGTAACATTGCAATGTACCACTTCTACCTTTTTGTAATTGTGCATGCAAATAAATAAATGTCTTTCTTCTTCTTCTTCTTCTTCAAATTATTTAAAAAATAAATCTATTCTATTCTACTTTGAATAGTGTTGGCTTCTAGTTATCAGTCTCTAGTTAGACAATGCTAATGGTGTGTTATCGGTTGTGGGATCAGCTTTCAATGTATATTAAAAGGCTACGAATGTGCTACTTACATGCTACACCGCGCTCAACCTTCGCTGCTAGCAAAAACTACAATCAACAGTGCTTAACCAATTTCACTAGTTACATACTAACCTTGTTCGCGCTAGTACTGTCAAAGTGACATAAAAGTCACTTTTTCTACGTGAGAATTCTTTCAGGCCTGGGCAAATTTAAATTCGCCTCTCGTTGCTATTTCGACGTAACACATTAATGGAGAGGCGACTTTTTTTTAGTGAACGACCCGGCGGCCTGTCCAAAGTGACCCTCGCAGTTTTAAACTGAAAGCTGCATGTTCACGCAAGGGTATTTTAGTATTTTATGCGAGTCATCATTGTTTGGTTAGTCGTTCATAAACAATACTTAGCGCCGGTTTCTCATACACTAACAATCTGTTAATCTGTGGTTTTCAGCTGTCAATCGTTTTTTTGTACGCCCTTTGGCCGATTTGCTCCTGATTCGTTATATTTTTGTGTGTGTGTACATCTGCTTCCTTCTCCAACGTATTAGTCCAGTCCATCCAAAGGTTGTCTGGAAGAGATCACTTTTAGTGATAGGACCGCCATCTTAGGTTAAGAAATATCTGTGTAATTTCCAATTTTTTGTGCACAATAAAGTGTTCTCTATATCTATCTATCCAATCCCTATTGGTCATATTCCTTACTCGACACTTTTTTAACTGGTCATATTCCTAACTCGTCATATTCCTGATTTGTCATATTCCTAACTCGTCATTGTACAGTCAAATGAAATCGCAAACACGTGCGAAGTAGTTAGGCATTAAAAACATAACTTGTAAAAAAAACAAGTCACGCAACTCAGCTCTTCTGCCGTAAAAAGTTGTGAGATCCATGTAATACCAAGTCGGTAAATTTATTCAGTGCTTACTTAAGAGTCCTCCTGTCTTAAGCTATTACGTAATTAGCTAATCTAACAACATCTTATAGTTAACAAAATCTCATAAGTAATACATATTATTTTAAATTAATTTGTTTAGTGCAATTGCCGGTCAATATCTGCCTTCTTCAGTGGCAAATGCTACACAATCCTTAGATACTTTTCATAAAGCTTTTTGGTAATGGAAATAACATCCTGTTACATTTGCGCCCTGAAAAACTGATAACAAACCGTTTATACCGGCTACATCATAGTCACATTTAAACTTTGTGATATTTAAACCAAACCTTTCTTTTAAAAGGAGAAATACACGCCAATAAACCTCTTCATTTTTTCTTGGTCAAAGTGCATAAACAAGTGGTAGAAAACATGAATTTATACCACTTTCGTCCAAATTTGCATGCTGACTATAGACTTGGTAAAAAGGGGGTGGGGCAACCTTGAAAGTCCCATCAGCGTAACAATTTTCCATCTTTGATAGTAAGTCCAAAGCAGTGGGCGATGAAAATATAGTATAATTTTTTATAAGTGCATTTTTGTATTTTAAGTGATATGTTTCTGGCTTCGTACAAAGCACTTTTCTTGCTTTTCAATTTTTTCAAATATTTTTTGTCCCAATTCTTCGGTGACAGCCCATTTCATATCAAAGCATTTGTCAGCCTCTTGCTTCATAGACTCCGGACTCCGGATTACATTCATAGTTAGGCTTCCTTATGGCTATATTATTATCATTTAAAGTAATAGAAGTTAAACACTTGCCTCTTTTTGTATATCTCCAGGTAACAGTACCATGTGGTTTTTTTTTTGTGAAAACTGTATTTGTACTCAGAATGCAACAGTAACTTTTTTCCTCTTTCACTTGCGATAAAATGTATTTCTTCGTCCGCATCATTATTACAAATCTGCAAGGCCAAAATTCATCTCAAATCCATTCTCCGATAAAAATTATATTACAATATCATTGACTCGATATAAAAATAAAATGACAATGATATTAGCTTCATGATAGACAAGTAACACTCATCTAAAGAGGTTCTTATCATTTACCACATAGGATTTCTATAATAAGCAAATGTACATGGCATGACGAGTTAGGAATATGACCAGTTAGGAAATTGTCGAACAAGGAATATGACGAATCAGGAACAAATTCTTTAGCATACTAACAGCTGTCAACAGTAGATTGCATAGATTAGTAGGTTAAACAGTTGGTGTACGAGAAACAGGAGATTGATCAGTCCGTCTCAGTTTCAGTTAACTCGAACTGGGTTGCGCCTTTTATGTAGCGAACAATTAATGTTGGTATAATAAATGACTTTCTTCTTCTTCTTCTTCTAAATATTTTATGTTTGTGTTTCTCCTGCTTTACAATAAATAATGTTATCTTGTCTTAACACTTAAGTTTACTGGGCTTATGTTATTTATAAAATGGGCAAATCCTGTAACATTTCAGTTAAAATCAGTATTTTTTTAATAAGGAGCGGTGCTAGCCTAGTGGGCAGAACATTGGACTCGGAAGCGAGAGACCCAGCTTCGATCCCCAGTACGGGCATGTACCTATGACTGTGTAAGTTATAGAAGCAATACCTCTCGCTAACTGTGAAGGAAAACATCGTGAGGAAACCTGAGTATCTGAGTTACTAGCATACCTTAGCACTTAAAATCGCCAATCAGCGGTGCGGGCGCGTGGTGATTAAGCCCATACTTTTTCGCTGAGAGAAGGCCAGTGTCCTATAGTGGGACGTATATAGGCTGCTTATGTATGTTAAGTAGTAATTTTTAGATCACAAGTTTTGTTTTGCAAATTAAAAAATTCTTTGTTCAGTTTTCCATTTTTAGGTTTCCGTACCCCAGTGGTGCAAACGTTTTTCTGACCTATAAAGGGCTGTCTTTTGAACCGTCATAAGTAGCCTGTTGAAATTTTCACATTTTGTGATGGTATGCCTGATTTCAACAAATGATAGGCAATAAATACAAGGAGAGATAAAATAAGTGGCATTTTTAGGAACCCAAACCCGCTGGATTCCCATACTATTATATCTACAACGTTCATCTGACTTATAAAGCGACTTATCTCTTACTGCGTAATAGGGTAGCTAGTTGAATTTTTCTTAGAATATGCGTTGTTATGGTAGACTGCCAAACAAATATTCTTCTCCATAAAAAAAAAAACATCTGTTTCTCGGAGCATAACTTCAGAACTACGCGACCGATTTGGATGAAGTTTTTTCGTTGTGTTTGCAATTGTCAAGACAAGGTATGTAATAAAGTGTTTTTATTTAATTTTATTTTTATTTCAAAAGATAAAATAAAATATATTACTTCCACACAACACAATCACAACGCTGTGCTATAGTAACCAGGCAAGTACATAACAAACATGAAAAACGCCTGACTAAAAAACTGAAGCCTGATTTTTTAGTAGCGAGACTTTTATTTCTATCGGACCTTTCTGCAACTTTCCCTTATAAAGGTAGCATAAGTGCAATCGTCTTCGCACGAACGGATTATTGCTGTGCAGTGGGTACAATGCTTCCCCCTGATGGCATCTAGAATTTGTCCTGTCTTGGAGGGTACAATGTTTTGAGAAAAATAGGCTTGAACCTGATATTTGAAAGCCCCCATGCAGTGACGTCGATGGCAATGAACGTCGCGTCGCGCGTCAACGTCAAAGTATGCCGTGACATGTGAGCACCATGCAATCCATTACTTTCCGAGTGGGAAATGTGGCCTACAATAGTTATTTGTTATGCAAGGCTGCAAAGTTAATTTTTGGCGCGAGTACCTTGTATTGAAACCTGAGCAAGCGAAGGATTCTAGGATTGAGCCACGAGCGAAGCGAGTGGTTCAAATATAGAATCCTGAGCGTAGCGAGGGTTTCAAAGGTACGAGACGCTAAATAACTTTGCTGCCGAGCGCAACACACAACTTTTCACCTCACTAAAGCGAGGAAAATGTTAGGTGCAAGAAAAACAGTTTTAATAAATATTAAATTACTGTTAATTTATATCTTCATCGCTGCTAGCTTCGCTCATATTTTATGATTTCTTTCGATTTTATCAAAAAACAAACCAAAATAATGGAAGTAAAGTGAATTCAATAAAGAGAAGAAAATTTCAAAGTTTTTTTTTTAATCAAATTTTCTTGCCGGCCAGTGCGATTCTTTAAATGAGGCTGGCGCATGACATGAAATAAGTATTTGCATTTCAATCATCAATGGACTGGCTGCAGAGAATATAAACTATTACGAAACCAATGAGGTTCTATATATATGTAATTTATTGTACGAAACCTTTATTGAATAAAAATATTCGAATTTTAAAAACACTTTCCACGCTAGCGGATAAAGTGCGATTTTCCACGCAGATTTCGAATGATAAACAGAGCTTTTACGAGCTAGTGAGGTGAAAAACATATTATTGAGGTTGAGGTTTGTGTAAAATTTAACATAACATAACATAAACTCACGCCTGTATCCCAGAGGCGTAGGTAGAGACCAGGGATTGCCACTTGCTACGATCCTGACAGATCACTTTCGCTTCCTCAACAATCATTAGATTTTCTTCAGTTTTTGTAATATATGGATGTCATGTCATGTCAATGAAGTATAGCTTAATTTTGGGTGGTTTGAAAGACATAGCAAAATGAACGTGCGAGACAATAACTACCGAATACGGTAGTTTAATTTGCACACTTTCAAAAATATCTCGACACAAACTCGAATCTATTAGAACCATTAGAAGCCATTCAGAGCGGTGCGCACCAGAGATGGGTAGTGGATTATAACCCAGTAGTTATAAACCAGTTTTAATCCGGGTTATAACGTTATCGACCAGTTTTATCCCATTAACTACTTTTTTGGTGGGTCAAAATGAAAGACAGGAGCGATACGATTTAACAAGAACAAATTACAACTAAACAAATATGCTTTGGGTAATCGGGAGTTTTGCTTGACATTATAGTGCCATAGTGATTTATTTTTGCACCACTGAAGTATTTTTAAGTTTTAATGAACTGCATACACTTTTAAAATACTTTGTTTTCTATGAATAAAAGTACGTATGCAACTAATATATCGAGAGATCATTAATTTAACGGTACAACAGTAGCCAATCTGCGCTTACGTTAGATAAAAATTATACAGCAAATCCCATATAGTCATAAAATAATAACGCAATACAGTGGCGAGTGCATATTATGACGTTATGCTACCTTTGTCTTATAGTTAATTAGTCGACATCTCAATTATATTAATTTTAAGCGAAAGTTTGTGAATGTTTTTTTTAATGCACAATTACTTAGTGGTGGTATTATTGCCCTATGTCTTGAAATGTCAGCACCAGTCTAACGAAATTAACGATTAGGATAATTTCAAAAATATCGATAAACATAATCATTTGCATATAGTGTTGTTTAAAATAACTGTGCTCAATAATACTAGATTTACAAATACAATCTGTTTAATTTCTAAATTTTTTTCTTATATATTTGTTTTACTACATACACAATATTTTACATAAAAAATTACATGTGCAAGTAGGCGTTTTTGACACCACATTAATCAGATTCACTGTCGATACTAGGTTCAAAACCTTGTTCGCAATTGAAAAATTCAAAATTTTGCAAGCCTGAAGTTGATGGTTCTGGGCTAACCGTTCTTGTCGGAGTGGTGGAGTCTATGTTAAGGGGCGAAGAACATTCTTCGATATCTTCATCTGGATTGCTTACACATCTGTGTAATAAATTCCAATTGTACGTTATGAAAGTGATCTTTGCTGCCCTCTCTGTCGTCAGTCTATTTCTTCTTTTACTGTGTACGTTACTGTGGACACTAAAAGACCGTTCTACAGCTGCAGAGGTACAGGGTGCAGTGAGAATTCGTAATGCAACTTTGCTCAGGTCTGTTGATCCACAAAGGCCCTTCCACCATGTTAACGGTTTTACATCGTTTGTGCTCTCCCACAGGAATCTTCGACTCCAGAACCCATCTCTGGATCTGTACAAAGCCAGTTCTCCTATGATATTAAGGTTGATACTTCGCCCTACGTCGTTAATGTATTCCATTGCCTCTCCTTCTTGGTTCTGGTTCAATTCAACTCCTTGCGTTGTGGGGTCTAGTAAATATGCTGATAAGTGTATTGGTTTTAAACACATTTCGATCCTGTCATCAACAATTTGTAGTATTTCATCTTGTATGGCTTCTATTATTGTTATATTTGGCAAGGCGAACATCAGTTTTGACTTCATGTTTTTAAGTGCTAAAAACACCTTGTGAATATTGTTTTTGTTTGACTCTAGTTCCAGTATTACTTCTGATATTGGGTCTAAAAGTAGTATGCATTGCTTGATCATTTTCCAGAAATTGTCATCTAAGAGTGCTGACTTCTCTTCAGCCGGTAAAAGTGTTGCTTTTTCGTGCACTGCGAAGGTCATCAAAGCAATTTTTGTGTTTTCTAAACTTTTGAAGCTGGTACAATAACTGCCCCATCGCGTGTCACATGGCAGCTTTAAAGTTTCGCCAGCGTTTTTCTCTTTTACTATCTTAGCAAGTAAAGATGTCAGAACTTGACTTTTTTTTATGGTTTTGATAACGCTGGTTGCTATTTCTTTGCAAGCGTTTATTACATTACATTTCATGAAGTCTTTGCAAAGCAAGTGCAGGGTATGTGCAGCACAATTAAGGCAAGTTATGTGCGGATGTATATCTTGCGTAAGACGAAAGGCTCTTTTGATATTACTTGCGTTGTCGCCAATGAGTGTTGCAAATTTATGGGGTCCATACTCATACAAAACGCTTGAAATAATTTCATGTAAGTATTGGCTTGTGTGTCTGTTCTCCTCCGTTGAAACACTCTTTACGAATACAGGTTCTGGTTTTGATATCAAAATATTTATAATGCCTTCGTTTCTGCAATTTGACCATCCATCAAGCTGCAGGTGTAAGCATTTTTGTGATATTATTTCTTTTTTCAGTTCTTGGTGTATGTCATGATAAGTCCTGTCTAATATTGTGGTGGAAATTGTTTTCCTGGTAGGCAATTTATAAATGGGCTGGAGTTTGTTGAAGAATTCAATCCATAAAGGATGTTCCACCATTGACAGTGGGGTACCGGTCACATAAATTGCCTTTGCTAATAATGAATGCAAATCTTCTTTTGTCCCATCTGAAAGGCGTGGATGCGAAGAAGTTTCTTTGACTGTTTGTGCTAAATCAGCTGGCATCATATTTTCTTTGTTAGTCATTGATGATATCCGTGCATCATCACTATTTCTAAGCCGTGGTGAACTCATCCTCAGCTGTCGCTTGCTGTCTTCAGGGCAGTTAATGCATTTCAGTAAATGCCTTTTCATTTTTTGAAGAATTCCTTTTTTGTAGTGTATTTCGCAATATTTGCATATCACGCCTTTACTCTCTGTTAGTCTGTAGTGAGTCCATACTTGTTTGTCTTTTGGTCGCACCATTATGATCTAGAAAGATACGTTTTATTGCTTAGTTTAATTAACAAAAAAAACCCGGGCAAGAGCGTGTCGGGCCACGCGTAGCTTAGGGTTCCACAGACATCTAGTTATTACAAAGATTTATTACATAACATCAGGCATCAAACAAAATAGGAGGCTTTTTACTAATCCTACTAAATGTACTCGACCATTACTCGTTAACCTGTAAAGCCTAGTCAGCTGTGATAATTTTTCTTTTAAATTTATTATATTTTTAGATTAAAAAATACTTTTTCTGACATTTTATTATTTAACTTTGTCGGCGTGATAAATATGCATACACATAAAAAATTACAGCTTTCTAGTACCACCGGTCTTTGCGCTAGGCCGCGGATGGACAGACAGACAGACGGACATGGCGAAACTATAAGGGCTCCTTGTCGGACTGCGGAACGCTAAAAATGGAAGATTTAACCTAAGTAACACGCTGCAGTCCCCGTGAAATATTTTCAGATAATGTAGGTAGTCCTAATAATGATTCTGCATCTATACTTTATAAATAATCCAGAAATATTTAAGTAAAACGCCAAGTGCATTCAACACAGGCAGGCATCATCACTTCATCAGGAACTGCAGTGACTGACTTCTTTACACAATGAAAAAGTGCATAAACAAATGGTAAAATAAAAAGATAAAACAAGTAAGTACTTACGTAGGTATTATTTCAGCAGAAGAAATAGAAATATCGCGTTGGAAATTCAGTCAGTATTCAGGCCAAGGTAATTCAGGTAAGCAGCGATCACAGTAACAATAAACAATGCCGGTTCGATAAAAAAAACACGAAACAATAAATATCATACCAAAAAAACGCTCGTGCGCATTCTAAGCAACAAAGTACTGGAGTGAGTGCTGTGCCGTACGCATTGTGCACGGCGCAAGTGCGAGCGAGATCGACGATGTCGTAGTCCCAATCGCTCATGCCCGGGGATTTCCGCCGCAAAGGATCATAAAAGTGTGGCTTGCTTGATATATTACTTTATGAGATGCATTGCCTGCAATGCTTAGGTTTAAATGTACTTAGGTACTTAGGGCCACTTGCAGATCTCGCAAACTAGAGTTTAAGTCGAGCATTTGGCAGATAATGCATGGACGAACTATCAAAATCTCGACTTAAACTCCATTTAGGACACTGGCCCTTAGTACAGTGCAAGCGCAAGAGATAAAAACTAAACATCGAAGTGAAATCCCAAATTAATATTGTATTGTATGGAGAATTTCCTGTATATTTTTGCGTGCATAATTTCATAACGATACATGCAGCTTACAACTACAACGCCTTGCACATTATTCGACGTATTCCGTATTACTATTGAACGAAATCATTATGAACCGCCATAATGGGTTATAACGGGTGCATAACTGGGTCAAAACTGGGTTATAACTCACCAGTGGATTATAACCTGGGCCATTACCCATCTCTAGTGCGCACGTGCCGCAGGTCCGCGAATTATTGTTCTATTAGACGGAGAGGCGCTACTATGTTCGCGCATTTTTTAACCGACTTCAAAAAGTGATGAGGTTCTCAATTCGACGCATATATTCCGTTGTTTTTGCTATGTTCCTTCATAACTTTGTCAAGTCTTAACCGATTTGATAGATATGACGTCTCATTGGTCACATTTTAATTTGTTAAAGATCTGATGAAGACTTTCAGAGATGGAGAACAGGACTCTTCAATTGACAGCAGTAAATAAGGCCTAAATGGGTGCATCCTTTAGTAATATGCACATGTTTAATAAAATATAGCGTAAAAGTAGTCCCAGGGTAATTTGGTGATGTTCTGGTAAATCTTTTCGGAGATGAAAATTCAGAACTTCAACTTTTAAAGAAAACAATTAAGTATAGTAAATTATAGTTATAAGGGAAATGCTTTTTTTTCTCCCGCAAAAAATTGAAAAATAAAAATTTTAAATAAAAAATTGTATTCGGTGCCCAGTTTTATGACCAGCACATATATTTTGGGCACCGACTACAAAATATACTTCTGCGATACCTAATGTATACGTACTTCTAATTTAAAAGTATTCTTTTAAATTATTTCTATCTTTTTAGTGCTGTAAAGTTTTGAAGTCGGTTTTTATTTTTTATTTAAAAAAGTTTTAAACAAGATTTCTCTTTTTTTTATTTACGGCTATCCTTAGTAATAGTCTAAGTAGATGCCGTGTTTTGGGTTCCGTACCCGAAGGGTGCCAAACGGGACCCTATTACTAAGACTTCACTGTCTGTCTGTCTGTCTGTCTGTCACCAGGCTGCAGAGATGCATCTCATAAACAGTGACATGAGATACAGCCCGGTATCAGCTAGGCAGTTGAAATTTTCACAGATGATGTATTTCTGTTGCCGCTATAACAACAAAGGGTATTTCACCAAATGTGTCCTATGGTTTGCTAATTTAATTATGCACATATTGTTTGTAATTCTTTGTAAGGATATTGGCTTGTGTGCCTACTGTATGTAATTCTTTGCAATGTTGTCAAATAAAGCTTATTCTTATTCTTCTTATTCTTCTAAATACTAAAAACAGAATAAAGTAAAGCTGTTAAAAACATAACTTGTAAAAAAACCAAGTCTCGCAATTCAGTTCTTCCACCGTAAAAATATGTGAGATCCACGTAATACCAAGTCGGTTAATTAATTTAATAAATGGATCCACTTGGCAATTGCACTGAACAATCTAATTAAATTTAATTTGTACCTATTACGTGTGAGATACATTGTTTTTTCATGCGCTGGCCAAATAATTCATACATTTATTGAATAAATTATCCAGCAGTGGACTTCTTGTGGCTGAATGATGATGATGATGATTGAATAAACTAACTGAACCGAAACTTGATTTAACTGGACCGAAATTGCAAAATATTTTGTTTTTCCTTCATTTATGAACTAAACACTAATTGTATTCTAAATTTGATACGTCTGCTAAGAGTGCCTTAGAGTTTTGATGATCGATCATTCAGTGAGTGAGTGCACTCGTCCACTCACGTCCGTCCACAAAATTAAGAACTTTGACTAGTCATAATTCTTAAACTACTGGTTAAAATTGATTGAAATTTGAAATATACCGTGTTTATACAATGCTTGCTTGATTAATTAAATTCAGGCTTCTAGTTTTATCCCCAACTAAGTTATAGGGGTCAAAAATGGCCTGAACTACTTCGAAAAAAGGATGGTACGGCCGTGCCGCTTTTTTGCTCGACTTGGCGGATTTAAGGGGGGCTCCCATACAACAAACGTTTTCTAAAGGCAGCGCTCGCCATCTAGCGGCCATCCATGTAACCTTCACAGCGCCGATGTCATGTCGTTAAATTTGTTAAATGTTAAACGCTTCTTGTTGGCTTCTATAGATAGCGCTGTTCTATAGATAGATCTTTGTCTAATGTTGTATAGATAATGGTACGGAACCTTTCGTGCGCGAGTCCGACTCTCACTCGGCTGTTTTTTTATTACTAATGACATAACCGCAGCTATCAAATCATTCAGAAATCAGCGTGTATATAATGCGATTTAATGGAACAGAGGCAAATAAGCAATTCATACTTAATTACGTAAAGGAACATTTTCCTTTTGTGGTCTGTTCAACAGCAAACAACACTAGCCCGCTGCCACATTGTCGTGAATGTGTTTAGCCTTTAATGTTTTTCCACCTTTGCCTTTGGAGCACACATCATTATGAATGCGGCACAAAAGGCTTGTGATATCCTTCGGAACAGAAGTATAACTCAGTTATAATCCCCCAAAAAACTGAATAGTAATGTTTTTCATAAATGTAGATAAGATTCTGTGTCTATTTCTGGGCATAGGTTTCACCCCTGCCACGCCAACACTTTCGGTCCCCGTGACAAACTCGCCCATTGCTTTCCGACGGCTTTTGTTATATTATGGACACATCGGCGGGGTCGATGGTCTGTCTAGCGATGAGACACGATGTAGCCAACCTCGGCCACTACTCTATCATTCTGAGACGTCAGCATACGAATAACTAAATTAAAGTGGAAATGGGAAGAGCATGTAATCAGACGGCAGGACAGTTGTTGACAGCCTTCTGGCACTAGTTCCTTCTCAGATCCATTGTCGTACGTCTGAAAAGGCTAGTGTTTGTTTGCCATTAACTTCGATACAACTGGCGAGAGTCTTCAGTTGTTTAAGGGGTAAAGGTACTTTCAGACACGTGAATGTTTACTCGACGCGCTGCGCCTATGAACCGTTATATAAACTATTCTCGCTGTCAAATGATTATGGAATGAGGGCCTATGTCCTGCAGTGGGCATCGAGTGGCTGATGATGATAGGAGCCACCCGGCGAGCCTCACAGGCCGCGGTATGGTACAACCATGAAAAATACGATAAAGAAATAGAATACTTACTTATTATGTAAGTATACAGAATGGAATAGATACTTACTTTTACTTTTACTACTACGAACCACTTTTACTAGGGTATCCTAGATTGTAATGAAACTTTGCTTTATTTGCAATTCTTGTTTAGAATGACGAATAAATAAATTAAAAAGAAATTAGAACTTTCAAAGAAGTTTCAATGGAGTTGCGTGCATGCATGTAGTGACTGACAGATGTTGATAAATCGGAACGGGTGTGTCAGGATCATGGCAAGTTATGAAATATAATGTATAAAAGTTTCAATGAGAAATGAGGCTCTATTTTTTAATCATAATATATTCTCAATTCTAAGCACAACCAAACCTCAATTTGTGTCTTATAAACATATTAGTAAAGTTTTGTTTTTAATTTTCGTAGGTACTACTATGTTTGTATGGGAATCCCTTCGTGTGGCGCCTTCCTAAGAGTCGAGCAAAGCGGACTGTTGTGAATAAATAATGGGATAACAATGTGTCGCTTACACATCACAAAGGCGTGTTATTTTCAAAGAAAACCCTTGCTTACCATTGTTGTCTAATAACGGCCCTTTGTATTCCTAAGGACTAATGTAATTACACCGCGCCATTACGCGCACCAAATCCTGAAAAATTGCAACCGTCTTACTGTCAAATTCCATACCAGTTTGTTTTTTAATTCGATGCAAGAAAAATACTGTTACTTTGACTTGTGCCGGGGTCGTCATAATAATCATCATCAGCCATTTAACGCCGAGTGCAGGACATAGGCCTCCCTCATGGTTTTCCAAGCTTCCCGGTGTTGTGCCGCCCGCATCCAGCGACTCCCCGCCACCGTAACCAGGTCGTCAGACCATCCGGTGGGGGACCTGCCCACGCTGCGTCGTCCGGTCCGCGGTTGCCAGGTCAGAACTCTTTCGCCCCAACGGAGCTGAGCTATGCCTCAGGAATGAGGAGATTCGCAGAAGAACCCGAGTTACTGATATAACTCGAAGAATTGCTCAGTTGAAGTGGCAGTCGCCACTGACACTGATTCGATCACGCAATGGAACTCCTAACAGAGCTCTTATTATATCGTTTCTTACACTCTTTATACAGTATAATATTATCTACACAAAAAATACGAATATTCAGCCGACAAGTATCAAAATTATAAAGTCACAATGGTAACAGTTGTACATCAGCACTGACAGTCATTTAGTGGCGCCATATAAAGACTATATAAAATTCCAGGTTGCGCTTTCATTTGCCAACGTATTCTTCTGCATACTTTGTACGAATGTAAAAGCCGCTTCTAAGGGAGCGCTACTTAGTCTAACGATAATATTGTACTTGGTTGGTTAATACGTAGCCTGTGGGCGTTGTTTAGCAAATAAATAAATTATTTCTCAAGACAACGCCAGTGTGAAAGTTTGCGTAGAAATAGGAATTAAATGTTCTAATATAGAAACTAAAATATAACTAGAGCTAGTACAGTGAAGAAAACTGCTGTCTGCTATGTATGTTATAAGTTTCAAAAGAATTTTAGTGAATCAATTAAAAAATCACAATTTTTCTGGTTTTGTTTGAGCCTTTAACAATTTTGAGAAATTTTTAGTTAATTAATTATGAGTGTATCCTTTTAAAACCTCTAACGTACAGTTCCTTTATCCCCATCCATGAAATATTAAGCAGATTTATCTATTACCATATTTTTTTAATGTATTTTTCAATATTTCAAATCGGGTTGCTCCTTCTGAGCAATATAAAAGTAAAAAGTGCTACAATCCATCCGTTTATTGAGTCGCATTATCGACAATTAACTAAATAGTAAGTGCTCTTTTTACTCTAGTACCTACAGAATGCACGATCCTCGCTACAGACGCTCGGTTGTTTACATTCAATTACCACCCGTCCGGGACATCAAATACTGTCTCTCGTCTCGATGCATAATTTACCGCCACATCTGCCCGTTCGGTCCCTTCCAGCTAGTCACGCCTAGACCAGTGATACATCTATACTAGCCTTATATCGACAACTAAGGCCTCACTTCATACAACTACAATTTATGTAGGTTTCGTCAAAAATAAACAATTTTTATACCATTCCCACTCTAAAAAGCTTATTTTATTCACCGAAAACAGTGAATAAAAAAGCCTTTTTATCACTATTTTAGTGTTTGAATTTAGAACACACCAATATATTCGACCTCCATCTCAATGCTTATACAACCTCCTTGCGCAAAAAATGCTCGATACAAACTCTTTGCGCAAATAAATCCTCAAGCTTTGATTGGTCAATATTTGCGACAAGGAGTTTAGCATTAGAATAAAAACTTTTTTGTGTTCTTTACTGCCATAACAGAAAAAAATATATATTTCACAACTTGACCATTCAATGTGCATTTTAATTAATTTAACCTTGCTTTTTTCTTAATGTTTACGTTCGCTTAAATTATATCTTTTTCTCGTAGTCATGGTATTTACTCAAGGATGTATTTAGTTCATTAGGCAACTCTTGAATAAAGTAGGTACCTACGGATTTACTTTGCGGGCCATGAATCACTCGCGTCGCTCAGCATTTCTGTGGCGTGGCCCTCGCTTTAAATCCGTCCTTTATTCACTAATTGCATAATATACTATAATGAGTTCACTGAAACCAGAAGTGCAATAAACATTTTTTTCTGAAAGGTCACACCTCTTCTATGGGATCAAACCAGTGTGAGCCGTCGTAAACAAACGAGGCCAGCGAGAGGGCGATCAATCGCGCACGGACCCGATACGTCGCAATTTGTCACGGGCCGCGATGACAGACACACGATTTTCATGATTTATTAAATGCATAGCGCTGACGCACGGCCTGCAAACCGCTCACGATGCCCTGGCTATGGACCTATTCCATCTGCGGGAACGGTTACAATTATTACAAGCCAAGGCGAGAATACCGTAGTGTACGCGTATTGTCGAGTATTCACTGAAAGTAGTTTAAAGTCCGAAGAATTCTAAGCTACATTCCGCGTCCTTCGCCATCGAGACCCGGATTAGGTCCATGCGAATTCAAAGTCATTGGTTCAAGTTATTGGGCGGGTGTTTCATATATCAATAATTGAATATTAACTACAATTAGATAGAATATAGAAAACTGTCAGGGAACTTACATCTGATAAAGATTAGACTGAGGAGAAATTTGAAATTAAAACAGTTTAAAAGTGCAGAATAGAGCAGGCATTGTTTTATGCAAGCGTCCATCTACGTATATCCATAGCGCAGCAATGTGTAGACATTCAGAGGTATTTGTGCGATGAATTATCGATTGCTTCCGCGGCGATGACACCGTAACTGCTGCCCTTTAGCTAAATAGTCCCGCAACAATATGTAAATATACGCCGAATGGTTACAAAAATGGTTACTGTGAAATTATTATGCGGTATAGTAAGGAGACATTCTAGGGCTATCATTAGAAGAAAGAATAAAGAAAATCGAATTTGTTTATTTATCATACTCACATTAAATTTTCTTAGCAAGAAATAGAGATGAATATGGAAAACTGAAAGCCACGGTTACGCTTAGTTTAAATTGCAATGCATTACAGTATTGTGATTTGACTAGGCAAGTAGGTATTGTAAGATAAGATAAGAATATTCTTTATCTACACTAATGTTGTAACATTCTACTTATGTTTTCAATACTTGACTTATAATTACTACTGTTATAGCGCAGACAACAAAACTCTCAATTTAAGCAATTTCACATGATGGTATAATATTCACATCGATATCGTAAAATCTCATTATAACATCAATAAAACGCGACCAACTTGATTGCAGGGCCAATCAGGTTGGTCGCGTTTTATTGAAGCGCGCAGCTGCGCTCTCATTGGTTAAATTTTAATGGCGGCAAAATCACTGTGATTATACACGTACGCGTAAATTTAATTTAATAAATTTGTTGTTTGATTAATTGCATTAGTGAAGATAAAGTAGTGTATGCAACTGCATATAACACTGGTATTAAAACACTCGTTACTATTATGAAACTCGCTGCGCTCGTTTCATAAACTCACACACGTGTTTTAATACCCTTCATTATATGACAGTTGCATAAACTACTATTATTGCACCAGGAAAAACACAAACATAAAATATTTACACAAATACAGTACAAGGCCTTATTGCTTACAGCAATTGCTTATTAAACTTCAGTTTCTTAACTATTTGACTGTAGAGCAGTTCTACTATAAACACGACCACAGACAAGAGCACACCCCAAAGGTAAAGCATGAAGACTAACGTCTGATGTTTCATTGAGAGCACCGTATGCTCTTCTGGTGTGCCAAATTTTTTCACGTAGTTTATTTCCATAAATGTGTCGGCACTTCTCTCATAGTATTGTATTATACCAAAATTGCGTGCAGCCAAGATTACTTTGCTAATTATTTCTACGTAAGGATGGCTTCGGTGCAAGTAGAAGTAGAAGGGGACGAAATCAAGTAAAGGCTCCTTCATTACATGAAAAGGATTGTACGGCTCGTTCAAGTATCTTTCGAGCTGTGACCTGTAGTGTCTCTCATACATGACAACGGATGCTAACTCATCGCTATTCGAAATGAAAAGTTCGTGCAGTGGCAGGTCAACTACATGGATATTCTCGGCGGGAATCTCACAGTTTCGCAGTATTATCCCGTTTTCAAGATAACGTTTGTAACTTTCCTTTATAAAGACTTTCTTCGATCCTTTACACAAGTCGTTTGGAGAATTCATTTGGTCGCTGTCATCTTTGTGAAGGAGGAGGGATATTAGTAGTACTTCAAATGCAGCTCTTAGGAAAAATGAGAACCAAACCCAAGTCATGATCGGCATCCTAGTCCTTGGTCGCCTTTTGAAATGCAGACCTTTACCCAAAAATACCGCCAACGTGTACAAGCATATTGTATCCATTCGTGCGTGCCTCGCCGTCATCTTTATCCAAAAAATGAATATTAAGTATATAATGGTTGTCACTGCCCATACTTCAGGTGTTAACACGCTAAATAGACTGAGAACATTTTGATTCACACGTTTCTTCACAATCACATTTAAAGTAACATAGATATGCGGGTAAGTTGTGGCTATGAAGCTTTGACGAGGAATTTGCAATGCTCCGGCTGCAACGTCGATTCGGTTATGATAGAGTTCATTCAACAGACCTGTTCCATTGCCATCGTATGCGACGCTCCCTAATTGGTGTATTTGGGAAAAATTTAAAATGAACTTTTCAAATACCACGTATAGAATTGCCACTTCGATACCTAAGTATTTCATATTTAACCCATGTCGTCGAACATCGCTAAGGGCGATAGAAAACGTGTACGGCGCGATGAGTTGTAAACCAACATTCACAGGGCATTGGATATTTGTCTCACCTATAGTTTCGATTTTGGTGTTATTACTATCGCATAGAAAAATATGAGGATGATTCACGTATTTATTGCAGACGGGTTTGGTATTCCAATAAGTTAAAGTACCTGTTATATTAAATTTGTACACAACAGATGATTTATATAAGTTGTGTAGCTTCAAAATGTTCAGCATTGCATTGACGTCTGCAGTCTCCGGAACTGAGATTACAAATTTCGAATCGGAACTCCATTTGCGACACAAGGAGTTGTTTAAGATCTTTCCGAGATGACCTGCTGATTCCGTGAATATTATAATCTGTCGGTGGAGTAGCAACTTCATAATGGGACATTTTTGATATTTCGTGGATCTGATCTCTATGTTATACTTTTGTGTTAATTCTAAATTCTGTATGAATATTCTCACCGTATCAATTTCAATAATTTTGTTATATCTTTCGGGCACAAATAATAGTATATGTTCAAATTCAAACATATTTTTTATGTATGTTTTTAAGCATTCCGCTGCGCTATACTCTTCTTTTTTGATTTCTATCAATTCTTTGATGCCAAATTTTTTCACGGGTGCATGGGTTTCTGCAAACACTTTTGAAGACATTATTGAAAATACAAAGAGTATTTGCAAAACAATCATTGTAGTTTCATACAAATATTATTTCAAGCACGCGAATAGAAGTATCTTGAAGTTGTTTCAGTTGTTAGCGAGACGAAAGCGTATTCAGTAATGTAAGATATTATTTCGACGTCAGTATATTACTCCCAATGTATTGCCTATGGGCCATTTGCACACTTCAAGTCAGTAATACAACAAAGCTAAGTACTAGACCAAGTGCAATACTCCAAAAAGGAGTTATCGTCGTTACATAATAAGAACGTCGTTACATATGAAATAATATACTGACTTGAATTGAATTGAAGGCATGTGGCACTATCCGGGGGTTACAGTCATATAGGATCATCATCATCATCAGCCATTTGACGTCGACTGCAGGACATAGGCCTCCCTCATGGTTTTCTAACCATGAAGGGTTTTGCCATAATCGCCACGCTTGGCAGGCGGGTTGGCGATCGCAGTATGCGGTTGGAATCCCAGGAAGACGCTGCTACCCGTTTCCTGGTAATATTTCGTTAGTCGCCTTTTACATCCACGGAAGGAAATGGCTATTCTTAAACCGGCGCCACACGGAAATGTAGATGATAATGAGGGTAAATCTACGGACGAATAGTAGCTTCAACTCCCAATAATTAATTACCTCTCAAGTTAACGCTTAATAATTAATTACCTCTCAAGTTAACGCTTAATAATTAATTAACTCTCAAGTTAACGCTTTCGGGAAGAATCTAACTTTTCTTCTTGTTACTTGAACTTTTAATTTCAAACCAGTATCTCACCTATGTACTTGTTAGTGTGTAAACAAGGTTGATAACGTTTTCTTCGTTTAAATATTAAACAAGGAGGAACCTACTTTATTTAAGTAAAAGTCATCTTTCAAGCTGAATATTTGATGTGATGATTTATTCATAGGCAATTCTTTACCTTTCATCTAGATTAATAAATAAGTATAGTTCCTACTTAATTAATGTATTTATGTTACTTATTTGGAGCGTAAGCATGGCCTGTTGCGGAAATCGAAACTCTTTTGACTTTGATTTCATACATCACTTACGTATGAGTGTTTCTTCATAAACCTTCCGTTATATCATCCCAGGACATGTATATATATAAATATATATATATATTTTTATCTGTGATTGATGTAAAGACCTAAATTTTATATTCGTTATCAGTAGTGATTTGAATAGGTAGAGTATAAATGCCTACTGTTTACGAACTATTATTGTTTATTATTAACCTAATTCTGGATTCGCTTACTTGACTTACTTTACCGCCAAAAAACCAAGTAAATGAATCCGGAACTAAGTTAATAATGTGAAGTGCTTACGAAAGTCTTAGTTCGAAAAGTATTATTGTTATTTAGACTATTATTTTATAAACTACTACTATTAACGGCTCCGCAACAAATTAAGTTCCCGTGTTTTCGGGATTCGACAAAAACAATCTGATGTATTTGGTGTTCTTAACTGTTATTCTGTTAATCTGTTATTTCCATTAATATTTTTAACGACTCTGAGCAATTTTGCAATAAAATGTAATACTTGATTAGCCGTCGACTAGACTCGGACCGTAAGGCATTGGCCACATAGAAAAGACGTGGGTCTTTCCAATTCACTTTCATACAAAATGTACTAAAGCGACGGGAGGAAGCTTATACGGGGTGGGGGCGCGATTTCTATACAACGCTTCGCATTTTTTCTGTGCCCCCGCTCCACGTCCCTTTTGTGTGGCCAGGGACTGAATTAGCCGTAGACTGATAACCAGTGATAGAAATAGGTAAATAACAAATATCTACAGTGGGCGAGGTGACATAACATGTGTAGATAGTTATGTAGAGATCACTTTATTATACAAAAAAGTGGAGATTACATAGTTATACATTTAAAGGGTCTCATAGCGATTATTCATTAGGTAAACTTACTTACCGTGGCGTGTGGCGCTGGATTAAGAATAGCGTCACTCCATTTCCTTCCCTGGATGTCGTAGAAGGCGACTAAGGAAATAAATTACCAGAAGACGGGCAGCAGCGTCTTTCTGAGATTCCAACCGCATACTGCGATCGCCAACCCGCCTGTCAAGCGTTGCGATTATGGCAAAACCCTTCATGGTTAGTGTACAATATCTAAATTACTTATTTGGGTTCGAGACTAAATGCTCTGCGTTCCCCGCGCCAATTCAAATTTGGCGCGCTTCTGAATGAGCGACGTAGATTCGTACAGTTCATTCACTCACTCTTTTCACTCTTTTCGTTTGGGGTGCACGGAAGAAAAGTTCGTTGGATCCACCTTTTCATAACCGCCGGCCGGCGTGTGCTAAATACTGAAACAACCCTGTGAAATCTTGTGTGGATTGTGTCCCGGGACCTGGAGACCAGCTTCATCATCGTCTGTGAGTAGAGCACCATTTCTCTTACCCAAATTCTTTCCGTAGTTAAGTATCAAACATTTTGGTCATTTCGAGCCAAATCTCCAGTTCGCAAACTAAATACACATTCAAGCACGCATCATTTACATATTAACAGTGTTATTCAGTCACACAAAGCTTTATTT
This sequence comes from Yponomeuta evonymella, assembly GCA_963969515.1. Lineage (NCBI taxonomy): Eukaryota > Metazoa > Arthropoda > Insecta > Lepidoptera > Yponomeutidae > Yponomeuta > Yponomeuta evonymella. The sequence goes on along the minus strand of OZ018342.1, from coordinate 1,842,306 downwards.
CGAGTCTAAAGTTGAGTGTTTGTTGTCTAAACTTGTTCCGATTCCAAGTTTTCAACGAGTCGCGTACGACGCCAAAGGCCGTAGGTATATATAAATCATAGTTTACAGTGTTAAATACTTGCCACTAAGCTTTATTTCGAGTCTAAAGTTAGTGGTAGTTGTCTAAACTTGTCACGATTTCCAAGATTTCAACGAGAAAACGTTCTTCCAAAATGGCGGACAAAAAGTCGCCCGAAATTTCCGATTCAAATAAAATGGCAGAGGACCTAGCCCGAGCCGACTTGCTCGAATCTCTGATCAGTAAAAAAGAGATGTACTTTATAAGGTTACAAACCCTGCTAGGAACAGCTGATTTGATACATGTCGACGAAAAAGTCATTCCAGAATTCAAAATGAGATTGAAAGAAATTCACACCATCCGCGACAGTTTCGAAAAAATTGTTCTTGACATAGGCTGCTTAATGAAGAAAGAAAATCCTCACTACATCACAAATTATCAAGAAATTCAAACGTTCGATGAAATATATTTTCGTATTTTGGCTGCGGCAGAAAACATAACGCAATCTTGTGGCTATAGTAAAGTACCCACCGCTGGCGCCGAGCGAGGGCCCGATACCACCAATTTTCAACCGCGTTTAGCTAAACCAAGACTTCCGAAGCTAGAGATTTTTCCTTTTGATAGTAAACTAGAAAACTGGCAAACATTTTTCGACACGTTTACCACGTTGATTCATAATAACAACGATCTGTGTAATATTGAAAAATATTATTACCTACTCTCGGCCCTTAGCGGCCCAGCACTGACCCTGGCAAAGGGCATGCCAGTAACTTCTGATAACTACCCAATTGTATGGGAACTCTTGGTTAAAAAGTACCAAAACATACGAGCTCTTGCTACGAGCTACTTAGATCGACTGTTTCAATTTAAACCACTGTTGGTGGAATCTGCCTCTGGTCTCAATGCATTCTTACAAACATATCAAGAGTGTGTCAAAGCTCTAAAACTTCTTGAAATCAATGACTTATCGAGTTTCATGTTATTCTACATGGGCTTACGCAATTTGGACCCAGTAACTAGGCGGGAATTCGAACAGACAGTTGAACAAAGCGAAGTACCGAACTTCGACCAATTAGTCAGTTTCGTCGAAAAGCAGGCGCGAGTTCTAGAGATGTCTACTGCCTTTGTAAAACCGGCTAGCTTCCAGCCCAGGTCCGGACCAATGCGGCCGTCCGGTAATAACTATAATAACCCGACTTCTTCGAAAAAACCGTTTCAAAAGCCGTGCTTGTCAGCTGTCAGCAATTCTGAGCAAAAACCGAACGGAAATTCTAACGCTATCCAGTGCTTATTCTGTGGCAAAACCCATTCAATATATCGCTGTTCCGAGTTCATTGACCTTTCCCCGTCACAACGTGTTGAAAAAGTAAAACAACTCAAATTGTGTGAAAATTGCTTACGCTAGCATGCAGTGTCCGAATGCACGTCCAAAATTAGATGCGTCTTGTGTAGGAAGGCACACCACCACACACTTCATGTCGACCTTTCATCGAGTCAAGGTCAAAGTCAATCTACAAGTCAAATTCAACCTCAAAAAGTAGGTTTAACTTGTTCGTCAAATTCAACCGTTTTGCTGGGCACTGCCGTGGTCCACGTCGCAGACCGATGGGGTACATACCATCCCGTACGTGCGGCCATAGACAGTGGTGCTATGTCCGGTTACATAACAACCGAATGCGCGCAGCGCCTAGGGTTGGCACGCCGCAAGTGTCCATTCCAGCCCGTAGGCCTGGGAGGTGCGCCAGTGCAAGATTTCGGTCTGGTTACATGTTCAATTAAACCGCGAAACTCATCTGGTCCCGTCCTTAGCACTGAGACTGTAGTGGTGGGTACTATCACTAGTAGTCTACCCACCATTACACTTTCGGACAAAATTATCGATCATTTCAAAAATCTCGAGCTAGCTGACCCGAGCTACTACGTGGTAGCCCCTGTCGAGCTACTGCTGGCCGCGGACGTATTTCCGTATATCTACGATGGTCAAAACCTACTACCGCGCCACCCGGGTTTGCCCGCCGCGATGCATTCAATCTTCGGATACGTCATTACCGGGCAAACGACGCTTGACCACGAGCACGAATCAAAAAGTACATCACACAGTCTGCTCTCGGCCAACAGTAGCATCGAAAAAATTATGAATAATTTTTGGGAAACTGAAAACGTACCTTGCGAGTTAGACGCGAAGCCGGAGGATCTATACGTCGAAGGTTTATTTCAAAAGGAACACAGTCGCGATAACAGCACGGGGCGTTACACAGTGACCTACCCATTCAAACCAATCTTTGAACTTGGCGATTCAAAGCAACAAGCCTTGCGCCGTTTCAATAATTTAGAGTCAAAACTCAACCGCCTTCCGGAACTTCCTCTGCTGTCCAATCTCAGACACGAGCGACAGGCGATCGTGAAGCACCACACGTCCTACCAGCTCCTAGGTTTTTCGGATGCTTCCACTTTAGGTATAGCCGCAGTTATTTACCTACGCAGTTTCAATGATGCCGGTGACATGAAGGTCAGTCTGATCATTGCAAAATCCAAGGTCGCGCCCTTGAAGACAATATCTGTCCCGCGTCTTGAATTAATGGCTGCACATTTCTTAGCCAAAGTTGCCAAGTATACAATGTCTATTCTTCAAGAACAGATACCGATCCAAGACGTATTTCTGTTCACCGATTCTTCTGTGGTGTTGAGTTGGCTGAACACACCCAGTCACAACTTGAAAGTTTTTGTCGCTACCCGAGTCACTAAAATCTTAAAAACTGTGACTAAAGAAAGTTGGTATCATGTGAGCGGTACCTCTAATCCCGCAGACGTGTGCTCGCGCGGTGCATTGCCCTCCGCGCTGTTAGCGACGCGGGAGTGGTTGAGTGGCCCAAGCTGGCTTTACACACCACAGGAGAATTGGCCTATCAAATCAATCGATCAATTCAAAACTGAAAATGTACCTGAGGCAAAGAACACTTGTTTAGCTAGTTCTACAGTTCAAATTTCAAACCCGATCGGTCAAAACGAACCTAACTTAATATTGAATCTTATCGAAAAATGTCATAGCTTCACAAAGTTGCAAAGAGTGATAGCACGTTGCTTTCAGTTTCTGCAAGGATGTCGAACGGGCAAGCGGAGCACAGGTCCACCGTCCCTACCCAGCTTACGCCAAGCTCATGACGTAATTATCAAAGCTGTTCAACATCAGCATTTTTCAAAAGAAATTGCAGAACTGGCAAGCGGTGGTAACTGTGAACACACGTCTCTAAAAAGGCTCTCGCCTTACCTGGACCCCCTGGGTTTTCTCAGGGTGGGGGGTAGGTTGTCAGAATCGAGCCTCTCTTATCAAAAAAAACATCCTTTGTTGCTTCCCAAAAAATGTACCTTCGTTAAACTTCTAATCGACCACTTCCACAAGGTCTACCTACACGTTGGTCCTCGATCGCTTCAGAGTTTGATCAGCCAAAAATATTGGATAATTTCAGCGAGAAACGCCATTCGCTCTCGTTTTCCGAAATGCTTGCGTTGTTTCAAGGTCAAGCCCGCCACTTTGCAACCGATAATGGGCAATTTACCCAAGTTTCGCACTCAAGACATTCATGCCTTTCACACAGTAGGGGTTGACATAGGTGGTCCATTTTACACTAAAGAAAGCACACGACGACACGCTGCAGTATCAAAATCGTATTTGCTTATCTTTGTCTGTTTTTCAACACGTGCAGTGCATGCTGAAGTTCTCAGTGCGCTCACCACCGAATGTTTCATGGCGGCATTCGACCGCTTTACTTCTAGGCGCGGCCTGTGTCACACGATCGTTTCGGATAACGGGAAAAACTTTGTCGCAGCTGGCAAACAGTTTGCTGAAATTAAACAATTCTATGAACAACATTCTAACGACATTTTAACCGGTTTTCATTCTAGAAATGTCAGATGGACATACAATCCGCCTACTGGTAGCCACTTTGGCGGAATCTATGAAAGCGCTATCAAGTCAGCCAAGCTGCATCTAAAGCGCGTGATAGGTACAAAAGCTCTTTCGTTTGAGGAGCTCAACACTCTCTTTGCTCGTATCGAAGCAGTGTTGAACTCCCGACCGTTGACCGCTATCTCAACCGATCCGTCCGAGTTCGATGCGCTCACTCCCGGACATTTTTTGGTAGGGCGCGAACTTTTGTCCGTCCCAGAGTATGATCTCTCTGACAAACCTACCTACGCACTGACTCGTTGGCAGTTCGTACAACAAGCTTCTCAGAAATTTTGGAAATTGTGGCGTAACGAATATTTGCATACACTACAGCAAAAGCAAAAGTGGTTTAGTAAATGTCACAATTTAAAAGTAGGTGAGTGTGTTTTAATGCACTCTGACGCTCCTCCACTGCAGTGGCCTCTGGCCCGCGTGACTGAGCTTTGTCCCGGAAAAGATGGCGTTGTTCGCGTTGTCAAAGTCCGCAATCAAAACGGCCTTTATACGCATCCACTGCCTGTAGATGTGGACTCAGAATGACTTTAATTACCTATAAATTTCTTGAACATTTGGCAACTCCATGCCCGATTGTCAAATGTATTTCAGTGTTAAGCTTCAGATTCAAATATTAGCTTCTAAGTATGTAACTTACACTTTACACAATCATAATTTCAACTACTCAACTTGCTACTTACATACATTCAATTAATTTATTCACTTCACTATACAGTCCATTGTTTTACACAGCTATACCATCCCTGGTTTGTGAACTGGGGAATCAAGGGTGAATTCCCGGTGGGGGGTTTATGTACAATATCTAAATTACTTATTTGGGTTCGAGACTAAATGCTCTGCGTTCCCCGCGCCAATTCAAATTTGGCGCGCTTCTGAATGAGCGACGTAGATTCGTACAGTTCATTCACTCACTCTTTTCACTCTTTTCGTTTGGGGTGCACGGAAGAAAAGTTCGTTGGATCCACCTTTTCATAACCGCCGGCCGGCGTGTGCTAAATACTGAAACAACCCTGTGAAATCTTGTGTGGATTGTGTCCCGGGACCTGGAGACCAGCTTCATCATCGTCTGTGAGTAGAGCACCATTTCTCTTACCCAAATTCTTTCCGTAGTTAAGTATCAAACAGTTAGAAAACCATGAGGGAGGCCTATGTCCTGCAGTCGACGTCAAATGGCTGATAATGATGATGATGAGTAGTTCTTAGTTCTCTACGTTTCGGCTTCGGTAATCCACTTTTTGGTACAATAAAGTTTTCTCTATTCGTATAACTACCTATACTGTTCTGTCACCTCGCCCACTGTATGTATTTATACTCTACCTATTTCTATCACTGGTTATCAGTCTACAGCTGATTCACAGACCGAGTCTAGTCGACAGCTGATCAAGTTTTACGTTATTATTGCAAAGTTGCCCTTTTTAGGGTTCGTAATCGACAAGGAACCCTTATGGTTTCGCCATGCCCGTCTGTCCGTCTGTCTGTCTGTCCGTCTGTCTGTCCGCGGCTTATCTCAGAGACGATTAGTACAAGAAAACTGAAATTTGGCATAGGCATATATTAAACACGGCGACAAAACGGTGGAATAACATAAAAAAAAATATTGATTTTTTTTTTACACCTAAATCAGGGATGCAATTTTATTTTCGCCTACATCATAGTGTGAAGTATCGTTAGATTGTTCGTCTTAAAATATTATGGGTGCAGGAAAATTATTTTATTTAGGGTTCCGTTTGCGAAATATTAAGCTTTAAAGCGCAAATTTTTGTCCGCGTAGGGCGTGTCCCCCACCACCTTTTCCTAGCTAAACGGTTGATTGTAAAAACGTGAAAAAATTCAAGAAAACTATCACGGCTAAGTAGGCTTTACAAGTTAACGAGTAATAGGCGACCAACTTATACAAGGAAATTTTCTTAAAAACCATTGAAAATTACGTTGATGAAATTGTTAGTTCTGTAAAGCAGATAAAACCCCCGACACCCACTTGGCCGGTTTTTATTTAGCGTAATAAATACATTATATTTAGGCATTCCACAGCAGGGCACAGCCCTTCTCTCAGTGAGAGAGTATGGGCTTAATCACCACGCGCGCCCACCGCGGATTGACAATTTCAAGCGCTGAGGTATGTGAACACCTCAGACACTCGGGTTTATTTACGATATTTTCCTTCGAAGTTGGCGAGTGGTATTACAACTACAATTTCACATTTGTACGAAACTTAGAAATCAAAGTCATTGGTACATGCCGGGGATTTGAATCCACGACCACCCGAATGTAAGGCACATTAACCTTCACGCGCATGTAAAGGTTAATGTGATGTACATGGGTAGATGAGTTATTTACAATTCGCCACCGCGGGCGCAATGAATAGGTTTCAGCCACTCACAAGCACTCACAAGTCACACAACCCAATGTTCCGCTAGGCTAGAGAGCCGGTCGGACCGAGACCGGACCTTACTCGGGAGTCAAAAACACTAAACAACAAATAAACTAGCCGTTGCCCACGACTTGCATCGGGATAGAGCAGAGTAGGGAAGGAAGAAAGATAGGCACACATTGCACACAGCACAAAATTGTTAATTCATAATTCATAATTCATTTATTTGTGGATCATAGGTAATTATTTTTTACATAATTGGTGTTCAGTCTTAAATTAGTGATCACTATGGTCCTACCTGTACATAGGCATACAAATATAATTAAGTTAATAAGGCAAAACAAGTTACAATGTGTCATTTAGAAAGTCGTCGATATTATAATAACATTTGTCAATAAGTAGATTTTTTAATGTCTTTCGAAATAAGTCTACATTTAATTCTTTGTACAGTGTTGGTATCTTGTTAAAGTATCGTATTGTATCGTAAAATATCATATTGTATCTTGTTGGTATCTTAACATTTTGTTAAGAAAATTCTATCTCTCAGTCTTTGGTTTTTGTAAGTGGTGCCCGGATCAGGTGTTAATTTAACCCACATAATACAGACGGATATAGATAGATAAATATATATATAGAAAAATCATTAAATTAAATCCTTTACAATTAATATACTTGAGCTTTTGCTCACGATGTAAACAAACTTCTGATTGAAATTGTTTGGCATAGGTGTGAACGACAAAAATTGACAATAATATCAAAATGAAGAAATCTATTGTAATGTAAACTACCGCATCGCATCTTCAGACGTCTCTCAAGTTCTACCAGGTCTTTCTACAACATCCACCCTGATCGCCACCACTACTAACCACCATCACTATACCCACCATAACCACCTATATGCCAGGAACCATAAAACTTCTGTCAGTAACAGTCTATGGGAGTCTTTGTTATTGAGTAGAAAAAATGAATTAAAGTACCTGCTTAATCTTAATCTATCTAGAAGAAATAGGTACTTACTGAAGCTTAACTTAATCTGAATTACGGTATTAGAATATCGCTTCAGAGGAAGGTTCCGATTTTCTGGGTGGCTATTGGAGCCCTCTGTTATGGGTTTGACAGTTGTCTGATTAGGTACCTGGTCCACGTGGCAAAAGCTGCGCTATTCAAGTGCGATCCGGGAATTCAATAAGGTGAAGTTACATTCACGGAGGGTAGTCCAAGTCATATTTGAGCTGTTACAAAAAATTGTTTATTTTACCCAACTACCTACACAAAGGATTGTAATTTGACAGCTTTATACAAATGTTTATAATGACAATAAAAAATTACTATTATGATTATCCTCGTCGAACACAAGCAAGACGAGATGGGATCAAAATTCTACACCGACCGCAAAGTTACTCGAAGCTTTAGTATGATTTTGCCAGCAAAAGTCGTCAAAAACGTCCAGCCTCTCCTGCTGAAGGGGATCCAGTGGGCTAACTAGCGCCACCAATGACAAAATCTTGTATTTACAAAAAGTATGTACTTACAAAAAGTGTCCGTACAATCTCCAAATCTAAAGTGAAACTAACAACTTTGACGTTCATTAAGTAAACATTCTGTTTTTACAATGAATAAAAATATTTGAATTGAATTGAATTGAATTGAATTCATGTTAACAGTGATTTTTAGGACCCACGACAAAGAACCTAGGGTAACGAACTTGGGACTAGATAGGATTTATGCCAAAAACGGCCGTTGTTGGCGTTAATCATCATCATCAGCCATATGGCGCCCACTGCAGGACACAGACCTCCCTCATGGTTTTCCTAACCATGAAGGGTTTTGCCGTAATTGCCACGCTTGGCAGGCGGGTTGGCGATCGCAGTATGCGGTTGGAATCTCAGAAAGACGCTGCTGCCCGTCTCCTGGTAATTGATTTCCTCAGTCGCCTTCTACGACATCCACGGAAGGAAATGGAGTGACGCTATTCTTAATCCGGCGCCCCACGGAATTGGCGTTAATGCTGCCTAGTTTTAGGTTTTTCGCCTTAGGTTCACGGCTATGGGTCCTAAAAATCACTATTAACATGATTGAGAGATTGAAATGTATCGAGCGAATGTGGGTGGAAGGGCCGGTAAGGGACCAACCCGGCGGACATACTTCGACCAAATAGGGGATGTGTTAGCAAAGGGCAAGATAAAAAGCAACCGAAACCGGCGTGGGTGCATGCAACGACCAATGAATGTTGAGGAAACGAAAGTGATCTGTCGGGATCGTGGCAAGTGGCAGTCCCTGGTCTCTGCCTACCCCTCTGGGATACAGACGTGAGTTTATGTATGTTTGTATGTATGAGAGATTGCACAGACACATTTTATAAATTGTATATGTAAAAAGAGATATGATTTTTTTCCTCTTAGACGCTACTCCCTGGTGCCCCGCCCCATAAGCTCGCATATTTTATCAAGTTTAATGATTGTAAAAAATGAGTAGTATACCTTTCCGTTACAGGTTTTTATTCTTGGTAGATTTATCATGCGCCTTACGATAAAGCCTGTCATGACGTGCAAATAACATTCATAAAGAGTATTACGCAAATTTCGCGTGCAATTGTTCGGCGAACCGCTGTTGGTTCAGGAGTAGGCCATATGTTTGCACCCTTAATAGGATCCGCGGTTTTTCTTAGCGCTTCAGTGAGTTTTGACTTCTTGTGAGAAAATAGAGTGCAAGATTTGACATTCGAACGCTTTTCTTTCATTCTTAATCGCGATTAGACGCGTTAAACATAGAGCTAAGAATGAATGAGTTTTTTTTTATTGCATAAGCAGCCTAATATACGTCCCACTGTAGGGCACAGGCCTTCTCTCAGGGAGAGAGTATGGGCTTAATCACTACGCGCCGCGTGCCCATCGCGGATTGGCGATTTCAAGCGAGTTCTTTTTTATTGCACTAAAATATATTTGTACAAAGGCAAGTTTAATACTAGATAGTATTTTCTTCCAGCTACGGGTTAGCTACACTTAGTTCAACTTGTTAAATGAGGCCTTCACCAATATTTAACTAACATTCATTCAGTTTAAGTGGCTGCTATTTATCGCGGACGGACAAAACATACGTCACATACATCATCCCAGAACAAAACTTGTGGTAAATGAAAAGTATTCATGGACGTTTCAAGAATTCAATATTTTTAAAATGACCCTGTAATTCGGTTTTGGTTTACAAGTGAAGCCTTTTTGGACCTTAAATTTGTGTAAAAACGGCTCATAATGAATCAACCATAACCAAGAGTGCGTAAATCTTCGGTGAAAATATTGTTTCTATTCATGTCTCGTTTTCTGTCTATCTTTAGCAATTTGTGAAGTCCATATTTTATCAAGTTTGGAGATGAATTAAATTACGACCATCTCTTTTATTTGTTTGACTGCCGAATTATTCAGTGTGGCATTTATTAACCGACTGCGGCGAAGCCTAAAAGGAGGATAATTTGCTCGTCTGTATATATGGTCCTATGTATCTATGTTTGAATGTAAGTATATTACATCCTCAATGGCCTATGCATCTATTGCAAATGATTTATGCAGCGTTTTTGGAATATTTTTGCTCGTGACTAAAAAGTGTTATTCTGAAGTGAATGAACTCCACGTCCACATGCTTCATAAAGGCTGGATGACTTTTAGCCCTTTAATTGGATGCCACCACCTAGTGAACGTCCTGGACAGTTAATTTAAAGGCTAATTTTACCAGTTGGCGGCAACATGTATACGTATTTATTTGTAAAATACACAATTCTTGAAATATGTCCGAGTGTACCGTTCTACCACTTTTGATCGTTTTTTTGTTGTCAAGAGTTTCATTTTTGAAAAAAAAAATCTTAGTCACCAGAAGACTATTGCAATTTTTGATAGAAACTTACTATTATATGTTTTACAGGGTAGAAATTCTTTTGTGACACTATGAAAGAAAGAAAGAAAAAAGAAAGAAGACATTTATTTAAATTGTCACAGAAACACAAAGCAAATATACGAAGGTACATAAACAAAATACACAAACAAAAGCGCGAGTTTCTAAAGTCGGTTTTTTATTCATTTATTCTATTCTTCCTTATTTATATTCTTCACTTATCTTCATTTTTCCACTCGATTTGCTCGTACGGTGTCGAATTTGTATTCATTTGAAGTTGCTTAGCATTTTTTATCAAGTCAAGCATTGATTTCAGCAGGATCAACAACGTGATAAAACAAAAAAAACCGGCTAAGTGCGTATGAGGCCATCCGCAGTGTAGGGTTTCGTAGAAAGAGGGGGTTTTATCTGCTGTACCGAACTAACAACTTCATCAAGGTAATTCAATGGATTGTGTGCGAAGTTTTCCTTTTATAAGTTGGTCGCTTATTACTCGTTAACTTGTAAAGCCTACTTAGCCATGATAGTTTTCCTTTTAAGTTCATTATATGTGCTACTACCCTGACTTTTTTAAATGTTTTTACGATCTACCGTTTAGCCAGGAGAGGGGAGGATGCCCTACACAGACAAAAATTTGCGCTTTAAAGCTTAATATCGTAATATTTCACAAACAGAACCTTAAATAAAAAAAATATTTTCCTATGCCCACAATATTTTTAAACGACCGATCCTATGATACCCCACACTATGGTGTAGGCGAGAAAAAAAACTGCTTTCCTAATTTAGCTGTAGGGATGGGGTACCCTAAAGAATATTTTTTTTTATTCTACTGTTTTCTCGGCGTGATTAATATGTATGTCTATGCCAAATTTCAGTTTTCTCGTACTCGTAATCGTAATCGTCTCTGAGCTAGGCCGCGGACAGACAGACGGGCGGACATGGCGAAATTATAAGGGTTCCTTGTTGACTACGGAACCCTAAAAACCGGATAAGTGCGAGCACCAATCTCGTTTTAGGATTCCAAACAAACTATTACAAACTTCATTTTGCAGTCGAACCAAATGTTCTTCCATACAACTCAACTGATTAATTTTTATTTTTTTTTATTTATTCAAAAAATAAGACCTTCGCCTAACTGTGTAGCGTATTTTGGTATCGTAAACACATTTTTTTGCTATATAACTAAAAATTTATCAATTTTGGCTGTTCCGCTTGCTTGTGCTACAATATCTTACTTATTTCTAAATGTCACACTTGACATAACAGCAAAAATATAAATTTCTCCAAATTGCTCCTCAACAGCATATATATATAATTATGTAAGAGCATCGCGCGTCATAAATATAAGCTTAAAATTATTGCACTACGGCACAACCGTTAAATTAAGTAGTTTATATTAATTTCATCTTGATACCTCTGCCGATTCTTGGGGAAAAGGATTTTGTCAGACAGATAGACGGACCGACAGCAAAGTAATCCTATTGAGGATGTAATTCTAAAAGAACAAACGCATTTGTAAATCAAATCTCAATTGAAAAAAACCGGACAAGTACGAGTAAGGCTACGATTGCAAACTTTGCACTGCAAACAATTTTCTCCCATACAGTAACGGGATCATTGTAGTCGCAATGTTTTTTTTTATGTGTCACAAGTTCAAATTTGCTTTTTTTAATTTTTTTTTAATGACGCAGACTTTGATTTTAGATCCTATTCAAATCAAATCAAAATTGTGACTTAATCAACGTCACATGTAAAACTAGGTGTCCATTTCAAAAGTTAGATCATTTTGGAGAAAAAGTGGACAAAAAAACTCCAAACATAGTCTTTTTAAATAATATGTTCCTTAATTAACAGAGTTTACATAATTATTCTAAGACCTAGATCTGATGCATTGAACTAGCCTTAATTCCAGACATCTATGTCATCTAAATTATCTTCAATGCTATGGTAGCCCTTTAGGCACAAAGTGTGCTTTACACATTTTTTTGAGCCGCGTTTCTGACAACCTTAATATATCTTCAGGGATATGTTAAGATGTACGAGTATTAGCCTTTGCAAGCCTAAATCTTGGGAATTGAAGTGTATGTTTATTTCTAGTATTTACGTTATGTTGGCTACCCACAGTGTTCATGTTACTGATATTTTTCCTGACGTCTATAATATTCATATAGATATACTGACTACTAGATATACACAAAAAAAATTGTACAAATCGGTGAAGCCGTTAGGAAGAAGTTCGATAACAAACACTATGCCGCGAGATTTTCATATATTGGGAAGATTCACATAATGACGGGAAAATCTACAGGGAATTGAACAGCATCATTAGCTCTACACTCGCGTAACTCATATTGTATGGCAATAAAATTATTCAATCATTTGCCACAAAACATTTCGGAGCTACCTCTCACAAAATTTAAAACAGTATTATATACAATTCTCATAGACAAAATGTATTATAGTGTAAAGGACTTCTTAAATGGTCCATTGATCTCAGTTTAATTTTAAGCATTTTTTTTCTTTTATTGTTATTACTATGCAAAGATTTATTACATATTTTTGTACCTACCTACTAATTTAGCTCAACAAACTTTTTTTTTTAAAACAAAAATAATATTTGCGCACCCTGACGGGTAGAGCATGCTTGTGCCATAATTTTAAGTTACCACCTACATCATTTGTAATTACCATGCTTTAGCAAATAAATACTCAATACTCAATACTCAACATAACTTTACATCTGAGATTAATAGTACGGTCAGTTACGGATTTCCACGTAACTACTTATTATTTATCTAGATCTTAATGTAAATAGATACATAACACTTTTTTGCCCACCAGTAATGTAGATAGTTATTTAGTTAAGTGAAATATGACAAGGATGCCTATCTTTCAGGCTATCTTTTGATTGCATTAGGAAAAGTCGAATGACTTTTTATGATTAAAACATCGAGAAGCTTGATTTTCTTAAACCTTCAAAGGGTCTAAGTATTTGACTTGGGTATTTGGACAAAGACCTGGTTCTTAACATTTTAAATTAAGGGGCTACCCTACACCTTTAAAACCTACAACCTAATGACCCTAAATAGGGTCACTACAGGTTAAAAAAATAGCATCACTTTTTTCAAAAATTTATTGATAAAGAAGAAAAACACAATGTGTCGCCATTAGTGCCGGATCGCCCCTAAATTCACTCGTCCTGAGATAAAGGTTCTTGACAGACGGACGGAAAGTGATCCTAAAAGGGATTCGCTTTTTTTTTCTTTTGAGATACGGAACTCTAAAAAGGATTCGATCAAAGTGGCAAAAAGGAGGCGCAATTCCCAGCGAATCCTGGCTGCACTTCACAACTAAAAATAAAAATGAAGCCGGGCGTTTCGTGATTTAACTAATTTCATTAGCAGGCGCCTCTCGGGCGCCCGGCGCACTGTTTCGGCTTTTTGCCACATTGTCCGCCTTCGACTGACAAAAACTGTAATACCATTAATCTATTCAGGGGCCTTATTCCCGTTCACTTAAACTAAAACTACTTTTCAACTGCGTACTTTAGACGTGAAGCGTGCAATGTGAAAACCAGAGTACATGATAATAACATCCACACAACACAATCACTTGTCCTGGTTCAAAACTAAATACGTTATGTATTGTAAATGTACACTGCCACCGTTAAATCGAAGTGAAAATGTGTATGTATTTATTTTTTTTTTAAAATTATGTTTTAAAAACCTATTTAGAGGCTAAAAATTCCACCCATGCCGGGACTTGAACCCGCGGCCTCTGGCTAACCGTGCCAGCGCTCTCCCAACTAAGCTAATGGGCAAGTGCAGGCATCGGCGAAATTTCGAGCCTCTTTACAAACTTCTCTGTATTACGTGTAATCATCATCATCAACCCATTATGTTCCCACCGAGGGGCACGGGTCTCTTCCCTGAGGACGGTATAGGCCCTACTCCACCACGGGGGCCAAGTCCGGATTGGTGTACGATTACGTGTAATGCGTCTCTGTATTTTATGTTTGTGTTTTCCTGGTGTACATACAACAAACAATTTTCTTATCTTACCTTAGAGTCAACCCAATATAGCCATAGTTTGACATGGACCACCACTTTAATATGGGCCACCACTTGCAGCCCATGATGACGACATCCGGAGGACCCTCACCACCGGGGAAATTCTACGATGGGAAGGGGCCCGATGGAACGTCTATCCCCTAAAAACATGAGAGGCAACTAGTATAGCCTGCGCAGCCTACGTCGACACGGTTGGCGCCTTTTCATGATCCTCAGAGTGGCAAGGCGGCTGGCTCGCCAGCAGCGGGCCCAAAGAACCTCAAACGGCGCAATATGCATCATTACTTTACGAAAAACCGAAACTTTTCAAAGTAAAATAAACCTTAAACACTTTAGAGAAAATATTACATAGATAGATAGATTAATCATTTATTTCCATAAGAAACATATACTTATGCAAAGCATTACACATCTAAAATCAAGTTTAGCATATTAAAAACACAAAATCAGACTTGTGATTACTTGTGACTGTTAAATCTACTTATCATACTTGGCAAGGTGTCTTTGTAAAACTATTCCAAGTCTTCTAAAAACTTCGCCGGTAGATTTAAAAAGTTTGCTCTGTAGATTTAAAAGATAAGCAATTCTTCATTTTTTATTATAATACTGCTAATTCCGCGAAGACAAGAAACTAGGCAAGTTCTTATATATCAAGTATTTTTTTGGGACGAGAAGTTGTCCAGTTTTGTTTTACATTTTTGTTTTGGAGGGATTACCTATTACAGGTCAAAGGATAAAGCTCGAAGGTCAGACAAATAGACAGACGTCGTAGGCATAGTAATAGTAAGATCGTGTTTTGCAACTTTTAAAAACTGTAAAAAAACCCCATCTCACTACCCCTGACGTGTTGCCTTAAATACTAAACGCGAATAGCCCCGCTGAATCTTTTCATTAGTGAGCTAACTCTAAAGTGAATTTTAATGTATCTTTTCTGTTCTCGGAGGAAAGTTTCGCCGCGTTGTTGTAAGCAAAAAGTTTCCGGTCGATTTTTTCTCCGCTCGGGCTAATGCAATTATTGTTTTGAAAATAACATTTCTTGTTGTAAAAAAAGTTTAGGGCAGAAAGCTGGCCACTTCATAAAATATAAGACATGTAGGAGACTGCTTGTAGTTAGAATTTTTACAAAGAGCAATCCGGAATTAAGGTAATAAAATAAAAAGAGTTACTTTATTTTACTAGCTTAATTCCGGAGTCACTTAGGTAGGTACCTACTTGATTTTTTTGTCGTCAAATACTATAGTTTCAATTATGCGTCAATTCAATTATTCTCTAGCTGCCATATCGTTAGTAAAAACTGCGAAAAATCAAAACGTACATGAACAAAAAACTCGACTGCTATAAAGTCTCAAAGATGCAGACGAAATCAAACTAACTTAACTACAAGAAATGGAACAAGGGGTCCCGCCTGCTGCGGTTTAAAATTCAAGAGACGTGAAACAAACCAAGTATGACCAGCTCGTCGATAATTTTGGTCAATGGAGTTATTATTTTGTCACCAAAATAAACAATCGAGTTGTGAAATTCGTAAAAACTTACACCTGAGCACCACCTGAGGTAGTCACGACCTGCACTTGGCCCTTTTCTCCTAAGATATAAAATAAATACTACTACATATAGAAATACTAAACATAGAAATGGTTGTTTTCAAGGGCAAATTAAACACGGCACCTCTGCTATGATTTACTTCGCGAGTAGTGTAACAGACGCTTAATAAAGGGTTACGTGTAAAGTTTTCTCCACTTGCATGAAATGGTATGGAGCATGTCACGGACCCAATGTTACAGCGTTTTTCCCATAGATATATATAACCGAAAAAATTGACCGGCTTATCTCTAACGTTACTACCTACCTTTTATCCCCGCAAATGTGGACTTAGTCCATCGGGATTGAGAGCAAAAATTGGTTGAACCTATCGCGATCCGATTGCCTGCCCTGTTTTTTTGCGAAGGTACTTTCGATAAGTAGCTTCAGTTTTACCCCCACACCCTTTTCTCCTCGATGTTATCTACGTGTTTGGTATACGCTTGGATTTTTCAAACGAATATTTGATCTGTTTCCTTTAAAATAAGAACAGTTTTACTGAAAAATATGATTTTCAGCGAACCTAAACGGACCATTCGAATGTGGTGTCAGTTTTTTTTCTATTCTAACCCTTTTGAAGCTCTTTAAAATCGTTGAAATGGTTATTCGAGTGATTTCACAGTTGGAATGGCTTAATTAACTTGAAATACTTTCTAAAGTGAAATATTTTACTTTAAATGTAATCGATCGGGGCGTATTGTAGCTAATCTGAAATTCGGGCACCGAGCCAACGGCTTGCTTGCCGCGAGTAAAAAGACAAAATCAATTCTACGATTCATTAGAGAGTCAATTGGTCAGAACTCTAGGGGCTTGTCTATACAAAATCGGCTGTTGTTTGCGTGAACAAGGTGGTGTCGTTTTATAGCAAGTCTATGACGGAAACATTAAACGTCGGCATCTCTTTCAGCCTGTTCTTTCTTATTTATTAATTATCTTAAAATGAGTGTACAATAACGCGAACTTATTGCCGCAAGCATTTTCTACCAGTCAAACGCAGGAGGTGGAAGAAAGAGTTCGAAGACGTGCAAAACAAGGGGAAGGATATACATGTGGAATAACCTTATAATGCAAGCAACCTACATACGTCCCACTGTGGAGCACAGGCCTTCTCTCAGAGAGAGAGTATAGGCTTAATCACCACTCGTGCCTACTGTGGATTGGCGATTTCAAACGCTGAGATATGTGAATTTCTCAGACACCCAGGTTTCCACACGATGTTAGCGAGTGGAATTGCTGCTATAATTTTAAAAATGTACATAAATTAGAAAACAAAGTCATAGGTACATGCCCGCACTAGGAATCGAACCGAGTCCAATGTTCTACCCACTAGGCTACCACCGCTGTTCATTAGAATCTTTGCAAAAGATAAAAGGAGCTTTGCAACTTGGCAGAATATTAGTGCAGAATCAGTAGTCCTTAGTTGCCGGTAATTTGCCACCGCCCTGTTAAAAGAAAGTGTGCGTTAATTTGTGCTCAGTGCGCCATGTTGAAAAAAATGCAACTAGTGGCCCAGGTAATAACACACATGTTGCGTAATTTAGCTATATAAAAATCTATACTCTTTCAATGACATCAAAAAGTACCTGTTTCATTGCATTTGGTTGGTATTTCGGTAAGTCTAATATACTCATTTCGAAAATGGCGACGTTATTTTATGGAAGTGTGCCGGTGCCCACTATGTAAATATAAATATGTGTAAGTCTGATGCACCTCTCTGCATTTTTCTACGTAACTTTTCTACCGTATAAGTTTAAAGCCAGCATTTTTATCTCAGTCAAGTCACGATTTAGTGTAAAAGATCAGTTGCAAGACCTAGGAGCTTCTGAGGGTCTACTCTGAAACCGTAACAGAAATACATAATTGACAAACACGTGTTGCATTGGTTTGTACACGTGGAGAGGATGAAGGAAGAAAGATTGACGAAACATTTATAATAACAAATATCTTTCTTTTTATTTTGTATTTTTTGGATCTCTATATCAAGCGAATGTAGGTGGAGGGGCCGGTAAGGGACGCCGGTAGGCAGAATACCAAATACATGCATTAGTGAAGGGCAAGATAAAAGTACCCGTAACCGACGTGCATGCACGCAACGACTAATGAATGTTGATGAAGCGAAAGCGATCTGTCAGGATCGTGGCAAGTGGCAGTCCCTGGGCTCTGCCTACCCCTCTGGGATACAGACGTAACTTTATGTTATGTTATGCTATTTTATTTTATGTTTTGTTATGTTGTGTTGTGTTGTATTGTGTTGTGTTGTTATTATTTTTATGTTAATAGTAATTTTTAGGAACTATGGCCGTGAACCTAGGGCAAAATCTAGATATCTAGATAGACGCTTTACCCATTAATTAAATAATTAAAGCTGCTTCAGTTCTAAATTATCTACTTTATGTTCAATTTAGGCTTAATGTTTTAGATTAAGTACTGCATATCCCACTTCCATTTTGGCAAACTTCTATGTTTACATACCTTGGACTACAGTCCAGAACACAAATAGTTTATTTCTAAGTTTATTTTGTATAACAATCGACTGTATTCTGTTTTGTAGACTCAATAAAATAAAATAAAATAAAATAAAAATAAAATATCATTAACGCCAAAAGCGGCCTTTTTTGGCATAAATGCTATCCAGCCCCTATACTACGCGCACCAAATCCTGAACGATTCCAATTGTCCAACTGTCAAATTAATATGGAATTTTGATAGTTAGACAATTCGAATCGCTCAGGATTTCGTGCGCACAAATAGGCCACTGATCCTAGAACCTGGTTTTTATATAGTTTTTTATGAAGTACAGTTCGAGAATAAATAATATTTAATTGTCTTAGTTAACCATTAATTATTATTGCGGTTCTACACAGCATGCCGAACTATGGACAATGGAAACGAAGTACAGGCAAGTCAGAGAGGCTCTACCGACAATGTCGAAGCGCCTCACACGCAGCCTGCTGCGTCTGAGGAAATGCAATCTGCGCAAAGCTGTGGCACTTATACCGCGCCACTGGGCAGTGAATAAACACTTCCACACATGGGACTGACCAACAGTGATTGATCTCACTGCTACGTATAATGAGCCTAAGGACCGGTAAATACTTAAGTAACGTTCTGTCACGCCCTTTTCTGAGAAATTCGAACTACAGTTAACCATTTGCTTAGCTAAATTCTCAATCCAGAAACGGGCCATAAGTGCGGAAACCACAGGACAATCTAACTAAACTAAGTATTAAAAAAAACAATTATTAAATAATAACTATAGTGGTTCTATAAAATAGGGCTCTAATGACGCCACAATAAAACAATACTCCACGTAAACAATTTCTCTTTTCCGACACTAATAATTAAAATAAATACTGAGTTATCAATAACATAAAAGTAAAACTGATTTCTATAAATGAATAAGGCACAGAATATTAAGTACATTACTCACGCGGTTAAAGAGTAGAGGTCCAAAGTTGAGTAGGGTATGTAAGCAACTCAGCAATAGTGTAGCCTTTGAAATTGAAATTTTGCACTCGTTACGAAACTCGCACACGTATATTTTTTGGCTCTCTTTACAGAATCTCAGTATCCTTTGCCAAAAGTTGAAGGAATTTTGAAAAGCGTGATGTACTCAGGGCCAACTATACTTACAGTAGGCAAGATGAAATTAAGCTCTCGTTCATGAAAGAGGTTTGAGAAGAGTATTACAAATATATTGGGTGCACTATTGTATTTTTTCTTAGAATATTAGTTTCTACTGAAGGTCCAATGATTAAAACATCCTGTTTGATTTCAATTGGATCGCTACTTTCAGTATTGTATCAAATTCCACCGATTACAGAGTTAAGAAGAAAGAAACTCAGAGTTTAAAATCTATCTACTCATCTGTCCGTTTCACGTTGTCATGATAATAATAATCTCCACACAACACAAACCCTTGTCCTGGTCCCAAACTAGGATTCCCTGTGCTATGGTAACCAGTCAAGGACATCACAAACATGGAAATACACCTCGATTGAGGCCAGTGGGAATCGAGCTTACGACCTCTTTTTGGTAGTCCAGCCTGTTAGTATTAGTATAATTAGGTTTCTCTTTCGTTAGTGCGCTAGCGAATGTCGGTGAAGTCGGTCGACGAGTCTTTGCAGCTTTCCATTTGCTTACGCGTCTCCTATTCTTCCTCCCCCTTAAAACTAGAACTATTCTTGTTCAGTCTGATACTTCCCCTACTTGACTAAAGTTGCAGTTAAAGTTGTAAAGTTTTTTAATGTCATCATTTTCATCATGCAGCCACAAGAAGTCCACTGCTGGACATAGGCATCCTCCGTGGATTTCCAAAAAGACCGGTTGGAAGCGGCTTGCATCCAGCGTCTTCCTGCCACTTGGATGAAATCATCTGTCCATCTTGTGGCTGGTCGTCCTACGCTGCGCTTGCCGATATGTGGTCTCCATTCGAGAACATGTCGAACCAAGCGGCTATCAGTTTTGCGTGCTATGTGCCCCACCCACTGCCACTTCAACTTACTAATCTCCTGGCCTATGTCGACGACTTTCGTTCGCCTACGGATCTCATCATTTCTCATTCGTAATTCAGAGCATAGCCCTTTCCACAGCTCGTTGCTTTTTAATGTGTCAAAACATAATTAAACTGTAATTCAAAACTGTTTTCTACAAACCACATTTTATCTCAATGTAGCGCAGGTGTTTTGCCGGCAATGCTACGTACTATCATTAGCAAACAAAGGCGTATTCTTTTAGCTCTTGCTGCATTTACACTTACAACCGAAGTTATGGAAGAGCGGGTTTCCTTGCCACAGGTACTTTATACTTAAAAGGTAATCTCGGCAAAAGTGTATTTTAGCAATAGAGGTTGGATGAATGAATAAAAAATAAAATATAAAAACATACCTTTTTCGGCCTTGGCAGGTACATGCGCACAAAAAATCGGTACACGAGCTAATTGCACACTTTTTAAACTAAAAGGCGTTCAAAGACGTCCAAAAGACCAAAACATTTGGTAAGATTAGCCCTTTTAGAAAAGTTAAGTGGCTTTTTCGTAGTTTTTTTACGCTTCCCATTTCAATAACATCGTATATAATTACATAGATAGACATACGGTGAATAGGAAGTATAGAGTAAATTATACAGGGTGTAGATAACAATGTAACATTACCGTACTGGGATATGGAGCAGAAACCTGGAAACTGCAGGCTGCCTGCACAAGCTGTAGGTCACCCAAAAAGCGATGGAGCAAGCGATTCTAGGCATTTCTCTCCGCTACTAAAGATATTGAGACAAACAAGGCACATCGATATTTCTAAGGTTGTTGCTCTAAGGAAGTGGAAGTGGACGAGCCACGTATGCCACAGAGACAACAACAGGTGGAGAGGGCCGGCAGAGTCGGCGAGCCTAAACTCATTGCTTTGCAGTTTGGCGAAACTGTGTACTAATATTAAGGTTTTATATTTTGAATAAATAAACGTATAAAAGAAAATATTCAATGGCAATGGACCGAAGAAGAAGAAAACAGGATACAATGAAAGTATGAGTATAGTAAGGCACAGGAAGTTAGACCTGAGATTTTCGCACTTTGCCTCATAATTGGGCTATATTGTACCTACGGGTCGATAGTATTATCCAAGCTTAACTACTGTCCGACATTGTTGGCTCCTGTTTACTTAAAAAAACAGAAAATCTTGTCCAAAGAGTGCAGAACGCCTGTGCTCGATACTGTCTAAATAGCCCACCTCGCACTCATGTGACTCCCTTCCTTAATGGCGCAGACATGCTGAAAATGGAAGCAAGACAAAAGCTTTAGCTAGCCACCATGTTATTTGGAATTGTAAAGAAACAGGAGCCTTCCTCTCTGCTAAATAAATTCACCTGGAGACAACCACGTCACGCAGGAGGCATAAGAGAGGCTTCTGCACCACTCAGTTTGCCGATACGCATATACGATACGATATGCCTTTCGGGGCAGTTTTAGGTACGCAGCAACCAAGTGCTGGAATAATATTCCACCGCCTTTTTGCAACTGTAAAAATAAATTAATTTTTAAAAAAATGTTACAAAGCACATCTGTTGCAGGTACAAAAATCAAATAGTAACTCCATCCCCGGTGTACCTACTTGTGCTGGTCCTTCTGCCACTATCAGATCAACGTGAGTAGATAGTCTTCGGTGAAAATGGCGCAGATATCACCGGCAAAACACCGTTCACGAAACACTTCATTTTATGCTCTATATTTTGCACACACACCACAGATGACACACCACACTAAAACACATCACATTCGCATCCATTTTCCAACTGCATTCCACAATTTTCCTTTTTTTCACAAACACTACTAACCGCAACATGGCCACGACCTCAGAACATCTTTTTGTGTTCTGAGGCCACGACAGAATATTAGCGTTGTAAGTAGGTATCTCGGTGCTCTTTTACGTTAGTCCTTGTATCGAGTCATGGTATCGGGGTCGAGGGTGGGGAGGGTGGGTTGTGTTCACTTACACATTTGTATAAATGGCTTCAGTCTGGGTGTACTTTCATGTTTGCGATATCCTTGCCTGGTTGCCATAGCAGTTTGGGACCAGATCAAGTGATTGTATAGTGTGGATGTTATTACTATTATTATCACTAGAAACAGACAGCTCGTAGGGTGAGTCCCTAGTCATGACGTAGTTCCGTGAATGACTTACGTCTAGTTTAACAGACTGTGGATCTTCTTTTCCGCTTTAAAAATTAAGTAAAGCAGCGCAAATCAAAATATTTAGGCCAGGCTCTCACAAATATAAAATAAAAAATATAACGACCAGTGGTAGCGGTGCGGTGAAACGCCGGCTTCTCATTCGGGAGGTCGTGGGTTCGAATCCCGGCATGTAGCAATCACTTTGTTGTCTAAGTTACGTACATTTGTGAATTTATAGTAGCAATACTACTCGCTAACCGTGAAGGAAAACATCGTGAGGAAACCTGAGTGTCTGAGGTGTACATACCTCAGCGCTTGGAATTGCCAATCCGCGGTGGGCACGCGGATTGGCACGCACTTCCATACTCTCTCGCAGAGAGAAAGCCTGTGCCCTGCAATACGACGCATGTAGGCTAAAAAAAACATACTTTATCTTTTTAGGACAATGCCCATTGTAATGCTATCTTTTCAACTTGTCTCCGTTTTTGTACAATAATGTTATAATTTATGTATCATGTGCTCTTTTGGTCTAAATACACCACAGCTAATTGTTTCTCGTTTTAGCAAACAAAACAGGAAGCGTTTCATCCTATTTATTCTGTAGAACACAGCCCCGTGGCGTTTGGTGTAACGATAATAGCTTGGATAGATAGAAAAAATAATCAAGTTACCATCATAGATCGTTTAACGACTGGTGATGACTTTGTTACAAATCGCCTACAGCTAAATCTTCGTTTTCTTTATGATTGAGTTAAAGAAATTGAAAAGTCGTCAAAGCAATTATGTAATTTAACAGTGACCAAGGAACTACCTATAAATATATTTCATTTCGTTCAGCTTTGGTCTACGCGTAAACAAACCTCTTTGATATACATCGTTGAAATACAGGAAGCAATAACGTCTATCAATTCGTTTTCTCTTCCTAAGTCATTCATACTTCCATTTCTCCAAAAAATATCAACCCCTATTATTAATTCTTTGACTTTGATAGTATTTGAAAAAAATATATATTACACCCAGACCAAAGCCGGAATGAATGAATTCTTGATTCTCAATTGATATGGGAATTACACTAAGTAAAATTTATATCTTCAGATTTATTATGTTACCGTAATGTCAAGTATTAGTGTATATTGTATTATATTATTGACGATATATTCATTTTTATAGGTGCCCCCTTCCTTAAAATAACACATTTAGGTACTTATTAATAGTTTTGTCTCTTTCTTTTTTGCACGCCTACCTCAATTTTTGCCTCTCCTGTACCTCCTGCGAGTTGACTGGTAGAAAATGCCATAAGCATTAACTTCACGTTTTGTACACTATCTGCGTGGAATCAAAAAAGAACGAGACAACGTAAACTGGCGGATAGAGCCACGCCAGAAATTTTTAAAACACAATTTTGTCGTCAGCACATTCAACCAGTGTCTTTGACTGGCAAAATGCATAAAATCCAAGACAAAACTAGCAACAAAGTCTTCAGTAGACGATACAGACTCTGATATTCAACAGCAACCAAACAACAGTTTAGTTAAAATAATACACCGGAACTTTGCCACTTCATCGTAGAGTTTATTCTGCCTTTATACTTACTGACCTCGGGCTTCTATGGAATCTACGCAAGGGATTTTTTTCACACATATTCTGTTCATCTATGCCTTATGGAACTAACAACACCAGTTTATCACGATAGTAACGTTGGCATCCATAGGAAAAGACCTACTCAGTGTGGCCAAAGTGAAGGTGGCTTTTGTACAGTTACCATTTCTTTAATACTAAGTTGGCAATTGTAAATTTTCTGTCTGTCAATATTCATTATATTATAGAGAATTTGTAATTTGATAATATTTTCTCCATAGAAATTACATTCGAAGTAAAGGCTTTTATTCACTTTATCACTACTCACTCCGTACTATTTTAAACTACAGTCTCATTTTCTCTCTGAATAAGCAATTAATGTTTACGGAACTTGACAATATTCTTTTTTTTTTTTTTTCGTTTCAGGTCACTCTTTTTTTATCATTCAAAACCGTCAATCGCTATTGCTCATTGATCGCTTTGTCAATATTTCGCGCATCTGAAATGTACTTACGGTCAGGGCGCACTTCGCGCGACCTATCCTCACTTTCTCATCAGATTCTCGGTCTTAAAGACGTCTGTCTTTACGTGAAGTGTCTACGTGTCTACGTGAAGTAAGTACGTCGCGTCCGCAGTAACCCCTCCGTGCAAGCCAAAGCGCCCAGTGAGTGTAATGTCGCGAATTCAATTGCATTTTATTAGGAACCGAACGGCATACGTGTGGGGCGATTGGAAACTTCGATAGTTTACAAACTTTGAACGGTATGTTAGGGGTATTCGCATCCGCAACTGTGGAACATCCGCATTGATTGCGAAACATCCGCGTTAGCAGCTACGGATGTCCACCGCGGCCACATCTGCATCCGCAATAACCAATGCAGATTCTTTGCGGATACTAATGTTATACACGTAGCCCGGTACAGGAATAAATCCACCTTGTCCTAAGTCTAGAGGTTCTATCCGATTGTAAAGATTTTTTTTTATTTCAGTCTTGTGACCGGTGCTAGTTTTTGTGAATAATAAAATCAATCAAAATCAAAAGTGTTTTAATTAAAGTAACACAGAAACTGCGACTTAATAAACGTTACAAGTTAAACTAGGTGTCCATTTCCAAATCTAGATCATTTTGGAGAAAATTAAACAAAAATATTACTTATGAATTTTTGTTAAATGCTGTTAAAGCCACATTTAAGAAAGTGGTGCAAGTCGGCCTTAGTCTTTTCATATTTGGTCTTTAATCAACAGAGGTTTCATATAATTCTAAAATCTAGAACTCATGCGTTGAAATTCCCAGCACAGCCCTTTCTATAGCTCGTTGCGAGACGTTGAGCTTTGTTATGAGGCCCATAGTGAGAGACCACGTTTCAGTGCCATAAGTCATCACTGGTAACACACACTGGTTGTATAATTTTGTCTTGAGCGATTGAGGTATATTAGACAAAAATACTTTTCTAAGTTTCCCGAATGCTGCCCAGCCGAGTTGGATTCGACGATTGACCTCTTTGACGAAGTTGGACCGGCCTAGTTGGACTGTTTGTCCTAAGTAGACGTATCTATTCGTCTACAGCAGGGGTCGGCAACCGGCGGCCCGCGGGCCGCATGCGGCCCGTAGACTATCTCGGTGCGGCCCGCAAGCCTGAGGTCCGGAAGAAAAAAATACCGAAGCAAAAGGCCATATAAATTCACTAGAATTTATACGGCCATGCTGCTGGGCCACGAGAGTATTCTTGAAAGCTCGCTCTCACTTTCATTTCTTAAGAACTGTTTATCAAGACTGTGATGTTATGTATTGTTTCTACCGAAAATAAATATTTGCTGTACTTATTCAATTCTTGGCAATTTCTTTTGCGTTTATCCGCCGCACGTGCGGCGGCGGGCGGCTCCTTTGAGACAATAGGCGGGGCGGCAGTCTTTGATTAGACGCAGGTGTGCGGCGGCGAAAAAATTCAAAGCGACCGGTTTTAGTTAAAATCACAGCCGCGCGCAGCTCTCGCCACATTCGGTTGTGGAAATTCGCCGGAAACTCACGTCTCATCTGGTTGCTAGCTACGCGTTTCGTTTCACCTTTCTTCCCTTCGCTGATAGCTTCTCACGCACGACGTATAAGGTAAGTTGTATGCACTCGCGAGCATTTTGTTTTATTTTATTTACTGCTTGTTAATGTGAACCTTCAGATTTATGGGTAAATGTTATAAGGACGGGGATAGTAGTTACATGACATGAAGTTAGTTACGAGTGTGTCATGTTTTAATTATTATTTGAATGTGGAGTTGAATTTGTAGGTGCTAACTGGAACATATAATTTTACAACGAATTTAATTTTTTCATTATTGTTACAGAATAATTATATAAACATGGCTTCAAGAAAAAGGAAGATAGAAGAAGAAAAAAGAGTTTTTAACGAATTATGGACAGAATTATACTTTTTTATCGAGTTGAAAGGAAAACCGTTATGCTTGATTTGTCAGAAGAGTATTTCTGTAGTAAAGGAATATAACCTGAAGCGACATTACGACACTGAGCACAAAGCTAAATTTGACTGTCTTGAAGGAGAAATACGGAAAAGGAAAATTTCCACTTTGAAATCGTCATTACAAAATCAACAAAACATATTTAAGGTTGTGGCAGACAACAGCGAATCGAATGTTCGGGCCAGTTACAGGGTAGCAGAGATTCTTGCAAAAAGTGGACGTCCGTTTACCGATAGTGAATTAGTAAAAGAGTGTGTCTTAGCTATCGCAGAAGAAATATGCCCAGAGCAGAAAAAAATGTTTGAAAGTCTTAGTCTCTCTGCAAGAACTTGCACCCGACGTACTGAAGACTTGGGTGCTAATTTGTGTGAACAACTCAGGGATAAGGCGCAGTCTTTCGACTGCTTCTCTTTAGCGATGGATGAAAGTACGGACGTGTCGGATACAGCACAGCTACTCATATTTGTACGCGGCATTGACGAAAACTTTACTGTTTACGAAGAGCTTGTGAAAATGTGCAGTTTGAAAGGTACAACTACGGGAGAAGATTTATTTCACCATGTGGAACAAGCTCTGGATTCATTGCAATTAAGCTGGGAAAAGTTAACAAGTGTCACTACCGATGGAGGCAAGAACATGAGCGGTCAAAACAAAGGTGTTGTTGGGAGAATCATCAGCAAAGTGAAAGATTCTGGATCTACTGTGCCATTGATTTTTCACTGTATTGTCCATCAAGAGGCATTGTGCTCCAAAGTTATATCCTGGAAAGAAATAATGGATACTGTAACATCCACTGTTAATTTTATAAGAAGAAATGGGCTCACACACCGTCAGTTCCAAAAGTTTTTGGAAGATCTGGAAGCTGAACATGGTGACGTGGTTTACTACTGTGAAGTGAGGTGGCTCAGTCGAGGTGCCGTTTTGGAACGGTTTTTTGATTTGAGGAAAGAAATTGGCAACTTCATGGAGATGAAAGGAAAGCCAGTATAAGAGCTTACTAACAAACAGTGGATTATCGATCTTGGTTTTTTGACTGATTTGACTAAGGAACTGAATCAGCTCAACAAACGCTTGCAGGGACAAAAATAAATTGATTTGCGATATGCATACAGATGTAAAGTCATTTGAAATGAAACTGAAACTGTTTATCAAGCATATTGATGAAAAAATGCTTGACCATTTTCCTAATTGCAAGAAAGCCGTGGAAGAAGCTGGAGATAATTTTGTGTGGCAAAATATTACAATGAGAAACGTGTTAACACAACTACAAACTGAGTTTGTAAATCGATTCACCGACTTTAAAAAGAGCTCCCTCAACATGGAAATATTCCAAAACCCTTTTGCAATTGATATTAGTGAGGTACCAAGCAATTTGCAAATGAACATAGTAGATTTGCAAAGTAATAGCACACTTAAAACGGCATTTAAGGAAAGCACTGACTTGATACAGTTCTACGGAGGTTTGAGTTCTGAAAACTTCAAAGAATTGAAAAAGTTTGCTCAGCAGATAATAACTATGTTTGGTAGTACATATTTGTGTGAGCAGACTTTTTCAGTTCTCAACTACCGCAAAAATAAGAATTGTTCGCGGTTAACGGATGAACATTTAGACGCGATACTGCGCGTGTCTACTACTAAAATGAAAGCAGACGTTAAAAAACTTGCAAGTCAAATGCAGCCTCAAAAATCTCACTAGTACTTACTTTTATGTTAGTATAGTAGTTCAATTAAAAAAGACATAATTGTATGAATATATATGCGTTTTATTTCAAATATTAAAAATATATGCCCGAACATATAAATATAAGTGCGGCCCGTACTGATACTCTGGCAACATATGTGGCCCGGCTATAGCATAAGGTTGCCGACCCCTGGTCTACAGCTGCGAGAGTCGAGTTCCCCAATGTTATTGGGGTGGGCACAACACGGGCGTTCGACATGACCTTCGTTTTGTCCATGTTCATTTTAAGGCCCACACGTTGGGAAACTCGACTGAGATCTTCGAGTATTATGCCAAGGTCTTCCATCGTTTCTTCCATGACTACTATAATATCGTCGGCAAATCGAAGGAATAATAATAATCGCGATTGGACGCGTATAATTTATAATAACAATGTTATTATTAGAAAAGATATATCAAAAATGCATTCACTTTCATTTATTTATGTCTTGAAACTAAATATCTCTTCAAAAATCATGAGATCTTTAGCTGTGGATGTGGGAGTAAATAAATCTGCATCCGCGGATGTAAGAAAATCTGTATCCGCAACATCCCTGCTCGTGACTGTTTAGACTCGCAAAATATATTGAGCACATGGGAACACGGTAGGCCGCAAAAACGAAGAAAATATTGTCATTATAGTTTCAGTTAGTGATACTAAAAAAACCGGCCAAGTGCGAGTCGGACTCGAGCACGAAGGGTTCCGTAACATTACCTATACAACATTAGACAAAGATCGAGACAAGATAGATTAGGTACATTGAGAACAGCTTCATCTATAGAAACCAACAAGAAGCGTTTAACGTTGATGTAGTAGTAGTAGATATTTGTTATCGCTTCTATTGTTGAACTTTTATACCATTCTTGCACTACGCCATCTATATTAAACTTAAAATAAAAATTATCCCACGGGAAGGCATTACCGGGATGTCAAGTATGCTATGGCTCAATTCGGGTTTTTGTCTATCTGTATGCCAAGTTTCATGTAAATCCGTTCAGCCGTTATTGCGTGATTGAGTAAAAAACATCCAAACCTCCAATCATCTTCATAAACTCACATTTTTAATATTAGTAGGATGTGATATTGTTTTTTGTGTTTTATTTCGTTACTTTCGTTCAAAGATCTTTTTAGAATACACGAACGCTGCTAACGGGAACTTATTAGGTACTATGCCTACACAAGCATTAGATAGTGTTATCTGACTGTTTGTTCGATCATCTCTGTTTGTCTTTCTGCCTTACTTTTAAAGGTATTTATAACTGGAAACCTAAGGCGAAACATTGGACGAGACTAGCTCAGCTGGTGCTGCGGTGACCCGGGTCAGACCCGGCAGCGCTGGTTTCCAGCCACTGCCTTCTCCCTGATATTTTCGGTCTTCAGCTTTCATAAAGCCGTAAAAACATCGTTATTTAAGACCAAATAATCTGTAAAATTGTGCTAAAATTACTACGAGTAGCTACATTTAATGTACAGTCGACAGTTAGCCTTCACGTGATATGCCTTACTCCATGATAGTAAGAGTTGTATGCATCATCATCATCATCAGCCCTTTGACGCCCACTGCAGGACATAGGCCTCCCTCATGGTTTTCATAACCAAGTAGCCTATATACGTCCCACTGTAGGGCACAGGCCTTCTCTCAGGGAGAGAGTATGGGCTTAATCATAACGCGTGCCCACCGCGTATTGGCGATTTCAAGCGCTGAATCAATATTTCAGACACTCAGGTTTCCTCGCGATGTTTTCCTTCACCGTTAGCGAGTAGTATTGCTACTATAACGTCACAAATGTACTAACTTACAAAACAAAGTCATAGGTACATGCCCGCACTGGGAATCGAACCTGGGTCTCCCGCTTCCGAGTCCAATGTTTTACCCACTACGCCACCACCGCTTAGTATGCGCCGATTATAATTTTTGAGGTTCCGTACCTCAAAAGGAAAAAAACGGAACGCTAGGATCACTTGGTTGTCCGTCCGTCTGTCCGTCCGTCCGTCCGTCCGTCCATCCGTCCATCTGTCTGTCAAGACAAAACCATTTATAATTGAATCATAAAAAAAATTGTCTTTGAAGTTCGGAAAAAGCTCGGTACTTACAATTTTGTACGGAACCCTCGGTGGGCGAGTCCGACTCGCACTTGTCAGGTTTTTTATTTTCATTTTTTTAATTAGGATAGGTTGACACTTAGAATGGCGTGAACGGCGTGTTTTTATACATCAGTCATACACCGTGGCTCAGCAACATCAGGGAATTGTCGGATGTAGCCAGCGTTGAATATCTATTTCGCTTGGCAAGAAATAAAGAAGAATATGAGAAGCCGACGACAACCTCCATTAATGGAGAGGCAAAGGAAGAAGAAGAAGAAAGCAAGTCTATTTCGAGAGCTTCTACAAAAATATATAATCTTGTTATAAAAAAACCCACGCAAATGCATCCATCGATAAATTTATTCTATATACAACGTGTTTTTGAAATAACACATAACCTTAAAGCCCGATGCTGAAACAGTTCTCACATTTATATTTTGTTTACCTCATCTTTAATTTATTATTTTATTTTTCTCATATTTAATTCGCTTGAACCTTGACGCTGTCAATTTGTATAAAAAACAAATTGTGATGACTGCCTCGTTGGACTAGCCGTGAAGGCACTTACTACTAAGTTAGAGGTCGTGGGTTCGATTCCCACCGGGGGCCGCCGTACATTTGTACAAATGGCGTCAGTCTGGGTGTATTTCCATATTTGTGATGTCCTTGCCTGGTCACCATAGTACAGGGTATCCTAGTTTGGGACCAGGTTAAGTGATTGTGTTGTGTGAAAGCTATTATTATTATTTTCAAACTTTGGCTCTTTTTTTCATCAATACAAGATTACGAGAATTTTATCGATTCTAAAGAAACTGTTTTCACATTTGTGTGATGTCAATAACACGTTGTATAGTTCAGAAAAAGATCACGCAATGACAACTAATAAAATGTAAACTGGCAAGAGACCGCGCAAGTTGTGCCGCAGGACAGAGACAACTGGCGACTTCTTGTGTCAGAGGCCAAGACCCACTTCGGGTCGCTGAGCCAGCGGAGTAAGTAATGAAAACTGACGGCGCGCTTAAGTATCATTGTAGTAATTTTTTTTTTAATATACGTATGGCTAAAAATTTGACCATTTTTCAAAGACTTTCCCTCAAAAACTAGACATGCTAGCTATTTAAATGGGATTCAAAACATTGCAATTAAATTATCGTCCAAAAAATGAGGTTCATAAAACACTGCGGGCGGCGCACATGTCATGCATATTTAAAATTCGTCACACTTATGATATGAATAAATTAAGAAACAATATGATGACGACACTTAGTTTTTCTGTGTCTTACAACCAGAAATGGAGCTCAGTGAACACCTAATGAACGCAAAACCAGTGACTCTGGACGACATTTTGTCTAAATTCAGTTTATGTGGATGCTATCATGTGAAAACCATATTTCTGATAAGCTTAGCGTGCATGTTGGATTCCATGTGCAGTCTTAACTATGTTTTTGCCGTAGAAAAAACGGAGTATAGGTGAGTAATTTTTATATTACTTTGTATGGTATTCTTATACCTTTTGAAATATACTAACTTTAAATATAGCAGATCGCGTACCTACAGTGGTTGGATGCGGATGGCTGGGGATGCATAACCAGACCTGTGCTTGGTACAGATCCAAAAGCTGTCTTGTCGTGAAGATATAATTTCTCAGAAATTCAAATTGTCATTCTCATAAAGTATTTTTTTGGTCGTGGGACGACGGAACCCACGATGCGCGCAATCAGTTACCTACCAACATAAAGAAACCATCCAGTATGGATCATAACTTAGATCTGTACAATTCGATACGACAACACATTAACTTTTACGCCTGCAGTTTCTCACCCCGGTTTCTCACTTTCTCACACATTAACAACTGTCAGTTGCTTATTATGCACTTTGGCCAACTGACAGCCCACTGACAACTGACCAACAGAAAACGGTTTAGATAAGATAAGATAGATAAGATAAGATATTTGTTTATTTTCTGTCCACAAATTACATTCACACCCGAAAACAACATTGAATAGGTAAATGATACAGAGCAAAGGAATGTAATGCTGCGTAAGCCCGGCGTTCGGCGGCCGCCCAGCGCTGGGGTCGCGTCGCCGCGGCGTCGGCGTTGCGTCGACGCTGTGCAGACGCTGGCACGTCGACAACGTTTGAAAGACGCTAGTGTGGGGGGTCTCTTAGTGAGGCCTTCCCAAAACTACAAAATTATGATCTTAGGAGGAAATACTTTTCCTCGTAAAATAGCAAATATTCGAAAAAAAAATTGTCGTATATTACCCACAATAAAATTATATTGTTTAGTACTATTCGAATAGTAAGAATCAGCGAATATTACAAGCTCTAGTAACGAGTGACTTTTCAGCTATAAGTAATGGTTGACCGGTGGTCGACTGTAGGTACCTACTAACCCACACCACAATAGCCGTCAATATTTTAATACACTTTTATTTCAGGTGCCAAAACACCATAAATGTATGTGATGTGCGACAGTTAAACAGCAATGTAGTGGACAATTTCAACCCAGAATGCTACGAAAGAGTGGCTCTGGAAGGCGAAATTTCGTGTGCATATTATAACAACACCAAAGTGGTGGCTTGTTCGCAGTGGGTGTACGATAAACCGGAGAGCTTCGTAGCCGAGGTGTGTATTATTTCCTGCAGTAATAATTAAAAACGTAGATGTCTAACTAGGGCTAAAAATGACCCCACGTTCAATTGTGGGCTGGCGGGCGGGGCTTGTCAATTGTTTTACCAATCGGAGCGAGTTCAATATTACTCGGCAAAATATATATGCATCTGCCACCATCAGACCGCCATCTTGCTAGGTACCTATAGGTATCACGACGGGTTATACACCAATGAAGTGAATGGTTTGGCGTCTTTGTATAAAACCAATTATCAGTTACGCTGATAATTACTATTGACCAATCAACGTTCCTTTCGTCATGCATGGCGCACATAATGAACCAATCACAGAGTGATTTACTGTACAGCACATCAAGCGCTCATTTCATTGGTAAAGACTAATCGAGAGGACTAGGGCCGTTTTTGAGTGTGAATTTTACGGGAAGAAATACTTCTATGATTTTTTTATTCGTAGATTTCCTGTCATTTCCGTAGTCAAAAGGCTAGTTTAACATGGGATGATAACCGCAACTGCACAATATTGGTCGACTAGCATTCACACAACGTCCGCACAGCGGCCTTAGTAAATAATATGCTGAGTTGGGCCCATTTTGGTGACTGGCACCCTTTTCACTTTTCACCCTTTGTCTTTATAATTTTTGCCTTCCTATTTTATTATTGTTTGTTTTCGTGTTGTACCTATTTTTTTATCGTTGAGTACCCTCGTTTTTTGTTAAATGTTGTGATTTGTATGTTTTGATAATTTTACGTTTTTTGAGTATCGTGTCGTCAAATAAATTAATTTTCTTTCTTTCTTCTTTCTAAATGTTTGAATCTACTAGTCCGACAATGTGAAACTGTTGACATTAGTTCACAACATCTAATTTGCGTAGGTAATGTAAAAGTATTAAGGTTTTTGAAGCTGATAAAATATAAACTTAAGGGGATCCTTAAGGGGAATGGACTAACTAACGCCACCAATGAAAAAAAACATATCTTGTTTTACAGTTTGCATTTGCCTGTACAATCTTTTAATCATATTAACAGTGATTTTTAGAAGCCATGACAAAGAACCTAGGATCACGAACCTGGCACTAGATAACATTTATGTTAAAAACGGCCGTTTTTTGGGTTAATGTTATTTTGTCCTAAGTTTTGTGCCTTAGGTTTACGGTCATGGGTCCTAAATATCGCTATTGCTATGATTGAGAGATTGTACAGACACTTTTGCAAATTAGATCTGCAACAAAAAGATAGGAGTTTTTTCATCGGAGCCCCTTAAGTATATGAAACCGACCATTCTCCAGTTTCAGATAGCATGTCAGGAATGGAAGAGAACTCTTGTGGGCACCGCCCACTGTGTCGGCTATTTGTTCGGCCTTCTCCTCACTGGACCTATTTCTGACAGGTATGGTATCTGAAATATTTAAATGAAGAAAAATTTTAATTTAAATATTTGAGGACAGACTAAATAAGGTAGACAGACTAAATAATCTCAAAAATCGACTAGGTACTGAGCATCGATCAAGATGTTTGCCGACATTGAAGTGCCAGCAGCAACACGCTTGTTGCTCGCGATAGACGCGCGCGTTGGTTATTTAATCATGTGTGTCTGAGTATAAAAAATGTCTGGCTTAACGAATGAAGTAAAAGAATACAAGCTTAATCCGGTATTTGTTTCAGATTGGGACGGAAAACTGTTTTTGTTACGGCCGGAATACTAGGCGGAATCATGGGAGTAACTAAAAGTTTTGTAACCAGCTATTGGCTATACATTTCTTTTGAATTTTTTGAGAAGGTTATTGGTGACCATTACTCGTCGTCTTTTACGTTAAGTGAGTACATACTCCGTAATGCTGTTATTCATCAATCATCTGTGTATTCTCCTACGGTCGAGCACAAATCACCGTCGACTTAGTCTGGTATCTTCCATACAGTTGTAAAGCTTAATTCGTTAGCTAACCTTACACGACATCACCAAATATTGTATGTATATTATCTATACATCATAATATAGATTATATACATACAAGTACCTTAGCGCTTAATCACTAATCCGCGGTGGGCACGCATGGTGATTACGAACTCGTAAGACATTAGATGAATTGATAACAACTTCCTTTTTCACAGTGATAGAAATAGTTGCGACAGACGACCGGCCAATGTTTACGATGATAGCGCTCGTGGGTTCGGTTATGGGATACGTACTCCTTGCATTGGTAGCATGGTATGTCCAGTACTGGAGGAACATGCTTCGGGTCATTTATGCACCAGCCTTTTTGTTCATCCTGTACATATTTTGTCTTGACGAGAGCCCTCGATGGCTACTAACCAAAGGCAGAAAACAAAAAGCCATTGACGTATTGAACAAAGCCGCCAGAATGAACGGAATGACTTTAGACAAAGCCATGTTACAAAATCTGGTTTGTGAAGACCAAACCGAAGGTAACACAGGATACAAGACTTTACTGAAAAGCACATTAAAATCAAAAGTGATTTTGAAAAGTTTGCTAGTATGTTTAGTTTGGTGGATCTGTGGTACATTTGCGATCTACAGCTTAGCAGTGAACTCTGTCTTATTGTCTGGGAACAAATACACCAATTTCATGCTCATATATGTGGCGGAACTCCCGACTGTCCTCCTCTACGGATACACGTTGAAGTATTTCAAGAGAAAAATACCTCTCATGCTTTCTTCGTTCGGTGCAGCTATAGTCTTCTTGGCACATCCGTTTTTACCGGATGGTAAGTTAAACCTTAACTCAACCTAAGGTAGAGCTACATTATTCCGTCAACATTGTAAAAGCGGTGGCGTGAAAGAAAAGTAACGTTTTCCTATAATTGCCCAAGACTGTTTATAGGCCGGTAAGGTTACAAATATGGGGCAAACCGGAATATCCCCGCTGAATCATTGACCTTATGCACAGCTGCTAACCTTCACAGCTGTGAATTCGGATTGATTTACTGAAAACAAAATGTGATGAAAAAATGTGGGCCTACATACCTATGATAGAATACAACCTTTTAAAAAAAATATCGACGTGTTCCTTCACCGTTACCGGGAATGACTGGACTGCAACGCTTAGAAGATAATGACAACCCCTCTGTGTTCCAGGACGGCCCTGGCTATCTCTGGTCATCTTCATATGCGGCAAGTCCATGGTATTGCTGTTCTTCCATATAGTTTACGTGTTCACATCGGAGCTGTTCCCCACGTACACTAGAAACTCGATGCACGCGCTGTGCTCGTCCATTGGTAGAATTGGATCGGTGCTGGCGCAGCAGACGCCTTTGCTCGTGAGTTTTTTCTAAATTATTCTTCCTATTCTCGCGGTGATATCACAATAACTGGACTCGTACGTGTCAGGATTAGTATAAGTAGTATTTCCTAAGCGTGGACAAAAAACTTGGTGAATACTTAAAAAACTTACAGCACTTGAAATTAATCATAATGACGAAACAAATGAGTAGGATGCCCACCAGCTCGCTGATCCTACGATTTGAGGCAAATTGCTGGCAGTGGCTGTATAAGGATAACCGAGCATAGAAGGAAGAGGCGTTCCTTGGGGGAGGGCTATGTCCAGAGTGCAGTGGGTACGGGCTGATTCATAGATTGAAATGAGCCATTGTGCATTCCAATCCTTCTCAGGTGGGCTACTGGCACGGGCTCCCGTCGATGCTCGTCACTGGCATGACGCTGCTGGCTGGCTTGCTGACTCTTCTGGTGCCAGACACAGCCCACAGCGATTTGCCGAATACCGTTCGTGAGGCCGAAGAGATTGGCAAGCACGATGAAGGAAATGACAAGACTAGATTGTAAGAAATAGAGCTCCCCATCGGTATCTAGTCTTTTTCATGGCACGTCTAACAATAGGCAAGAGTATGCTGATAAGCTTAGAAGTTTATTCAAAAATTAGAAATTTATTTCAATGTAAAGAATTTACATTGTTTTTTGTCGAATGTCAATTTACAATATTAGCCGCTACCTTCGCGCGTAATTTGTATTAGCCCCATATAACCCCAGTTATTTAATTTCGTGGGCACACCATTTTTTTTTTATTTGCAATGCTTCACCTTAAAGCACCTAGATTTCGTCATAGTATACTTCGTTTTCTCTTTTAAGTAACCTCATCAATAATTGTTTGGCGGTAAATAAAGTCCATGATGTATTGATGAGTAATTTCACCCAAACTTTATGTAACACTTCGTATACACAGTATGCAAAATTCAACCCAAAATTTAATAAGAACGGATCCGCCGGTGGAGTCGACGGTCGCAACCTCCTAAAGATCTGATGTCCTCTTGGAGGACCTGACGCGGTTGATCAACCTTATGCTTGAGGAAGCGTGCGGAAGGGCATGACGGATATTCTGTACGGTGCCCACCTAGTTGCCCTTAGGAAAATGGACGGTGGAATAAGACATATCGCAGTAGGTAACACTATAGGACGGATAACCTCGAAGGTATAATTTCCCGCCAACGCAGCTTGATTTTGGCAGCAGAGGCGGTTGCTGTAGACGCAGCCCGCTTCTCTAAATGCGAACTCCATCCACAATAGACGAAAATGCAGAAACCAAACTACAATAGATGTCACCAGTACGGCCTCAAACATAAAAATTCTCAGTATAAGGAGTCGCTTCACCTCCTTGGTGCCCCGATCCTAGAAGAAGGAATTCTGGTTTCTGAGTCCGATTCTGCCTTTGCGTCCCTAAATTTACTTACATATTACGCTGTTCCTCCTTTTGGGAAAACAAAAACCTTTTAAGAAAGAAAGAAAGACATTTATTTGGACAAATTAACACGTCACAAGAAAAAAAGGCATAACAAGTAACATAAGCCTCTTGACTAAATTCTAAAACAGACCCTCACCGAAATTCTAAATCGCTAATTAGACGAAAAGAATTGGAAACAGTATTAAGTAGGTACTATTATTAGTTACAACACACATATACAGTGACAACATTATTATTATTGTTTGGAATCGTCCAACAATCTAAGTATAAATACTTACTTTCACAATTGCTATAACTTCATCGTGAGCAAAAACGAAAATAATGTTGTAGAAAAAACGCTTTTAAAAGTACCTATCACGATTCTATTCTAGGTTTAATAAGTAGAATGAGACACTAGAATGTTCTTTTATCTAAATGCCGAATTCGAATATGCACAAAGTGGCGACAAAATTGAATTGCCACTGCGTTGTGTCTTTGTACCGGTACACTTGCGTGGTAGAGACGAATCCGTTTTTTAACCGCCAATATAAAACAGTTCATACAAAAACGATCACTTAGATAAACAATTTTGGAAAATTCACAAAACAATTAGGTACACCCAGTGATAGTCAGAAACACGACACAATTGACAGATTGAAAGATTTTTTTTTACTCATTTCGGGATTCATAGTCGTAGTCAGATTCATAGGTAGGTACTTGAGCGTTTATCATTTGTTGTAATACTATAACAGTTTTTGCGACAGAAAAATTAAATTGAATAACACCAGTCGTAAACGCCTTAATATTTTTCCATATTTTTAGGAAGGTCCGCTAATAACACACATGAGCCTGGCCAACGCAACTACGCTCGTTTACTTTTCGTAAAATACCTACGAATGTCGTGTAACTAGGACTACAAAAAAAATTAAGTAGAGGTTCCCATTTCACTGTCTATGTTGTATTTAAATAACTCAATGAAATGATTATTAATAATAAATTTAAGAAATCGTGAGTAAAAAATCAAAAATAAAGTCACCGGCCAAGAGGGCTTTTTTATGCCTAAAAACAGAGAAAACGAAGTTTACTGAAAAAAAAACCTAGCTGTTAAAGCTAGGCTGTAAAAATGCTTTGGAGCCGTTTGCAATTGTATAAAATGTACAATTTGAAATCGATTTTTTAAGTGGTCTCTCCTTTATTAATATTAATATTATTGTAATACATAACTGCGGCCTTCAAACCACCCCGATTTGCTCTGTTATAACAGGACATTAATAACAAATTATGTTTGTACTGGCGGCATTTGATAGCGACGTGATTCAGGAATTACGCATTTGAAAGGTAACCACGGGTAAGGTACACGCTGAAATCTGCGTGATTTGAAGGCTGCAGTTATGTATTAGTAATTAATATTAGGTGAATTATTTAGTAACTGCATTGTTGCCTTGCTGTTTTGTGTCGCTAACAAATAAAATAAAACTAAATGAAATAAAACTAAATAAAATAGAAGCGAAGCGAAATGAGGCACGCACGCACTGTCTTGGCTGTCTACTAATGGTTCTAATAGATTCTTGTTTGGGATGAGATAATTTTTGGAGTTTTTTTTAAACCGCCAAGTGCGAGTGGGTCTCCCGCACGAAGGTTTCCGTACCATTATCTATACAACATCTGAAGATTTCGAGCGTCTACCTGTTGTCGTTATTAATATCGAACAAAAAGCGGCAAAAGTATTAAGTTTGTTGTATGGGAGCCCCCCCTTAAATACATATTTATTTTATTTTAATTATTTATTTTAAAGTGAATATAAACTAAATATTCTGTGAATATTTCAAGCGTCTACTTGTTGCCGTTATTAATATCGAGCAAAAAAGAGCAAAAAAAAACATGTTTGTTTTATGTGAACCCTACTTAAATAATATGTTTTTAATATTTATTGTTATAGCGGCAACAGAAATACATCATCTGTAAAAATTTCAACTGTCTAGCTATCACGGTTCATGAGATAAAGCCTGTTGACAGACAGACAGACGGACAGTGGAGTCTTTACAATTTGGGTACGGAACCTTAACAAAAACTAGCGTTTGTCTGTTAGAGTTTGGAAAGCTTAAGGCAAGTCAATTTAAACCACCCAAAATTCATGGTGCATGGTTTGGCACAAAAACGCTAGCTTTCTTCAACCGCCCGTGTATGCCGCCGCCGGCTCAACAGAGAACCCTGACTCCGAAATTATTCATGCAAATTACCCCAATGATAGGGAACGCTGCACTTTCGCTTCGCTACTCGAAATCTCCATTCGCCGATAATTAAATGAGTGTGAACTGCCGTTTAATTTGCTAATTTGACGGTGGCTGAGGGCTACAATATTTAAACGTTTATTGAACTCTTTTTGGCGTCTGCAAATTTCGGCACTTCAATTCGCCGGATTAAGAATAGCGTCACTCCATCTCCTTCCGTGGATGTAGAAGGCGACTGAGGAAATCAATTACCAGGAGACGGGCAGCAGCATCTTCCTGAGACCAACCCGCCTGCCAAGCGTGGTGATTGTGGCAAAACCCCTCGTGGTTATGAAAATCACGAAAGAGGCCTATGTCCTGCAGTGGGCGTCAAGTGGCTGATGATGGTGATGATGATTTTTTCTGGTTGTGCAATAAAGTGGTCTCAATCTATCTATATCAAGCAGAGAAGTGCTGTAGGTACCGGTAGCACGAGATGATTAATGTGTTTTCATCCGAATTTCAAATTTCTACCAATTTTAATAGTTCATATAAAACTATTCTAAAACTAGTTATCAACACTGGTTTTCTCAGTGTTTATTTGTTTTATTTAATGTTACTTGCGCTTGAGGTAGGGTCATCTAGAAACTTTAATAGGAGTACGGGGAGTCATAAGTTTGAGAAACCCTGCTGTACAGTATAGTGGTATACAAGGGGGGGGGGGGCATTTAGGGCATCTATCCAAGCCATTGCTTTGAGTTAAATCCCAAAGGGTTTTAGAGACAATAGTTAAACCTTTCGCCATAGATAGTCAGTTTGCCTACTGACGGACAATAAGGCGCAGAGAGCTCCAAACTCTGAACTAATCCTCAAGGGTTCATGGCTGACTATTTATCCCCGTGTCATCATTCGATTTCGATTATAATAATGAAAAATATTTTGAGTAAAAAGGATCGTTTGGATTAGCAAACAAAAAACAAAGTGGAAAAGAACGAATGGTTGAAAATATAGTTAAGTGACTTTTACTTACGATTAAAAATAGCCATTTTTTAAACTGCCTCGCAGTGAATAGTGAATGGAGACACTTTACCCCATTTGATGTCACTTAATAAAATAGAGTGCTCGTAATATGACTGCAAACTAAGTTGTAACTGAACTTGAACTAGCGCGAAGCAAACAGACAAATAAACTTACTTCCACAGTAGCTACAATCGCCAAACTTGGCTGACCTCTAGTTTAGTTGCACCTGTTTGTACTGGCGTGCTTTGGCGGCTGGTGAAGTCTTGAGGAGTGGTCATGGAGTTGTGCCATCAATCTCTGGACTTGGCTGGGTTTGTCCGGCTTGTCATAACTCTTGCCTGTTTGATTAATTCATTCTTTGACGTACAGAGGTAGGACCATGGTTGGACTGAAATGTAGGTCGATCTTGTATCTCAAGATTATCAACACATTTTTTTTCATTTCCCATAAAAAAAAGTAGTTCCCAAGGACTCTGTAGATGGCGCTGAACTGACTACGTTACCAGCCGAACGTTCCAATTTGCGACCGTGGGCAAACCTGAATGCACTGCAGATCACTTACATACTCAGATTAATTAATAGAAAACGTTTAAATTATACGACTTCAATGAGCAAGACATTAAAGTCGTAGGTTCTTGCTAATTTCGCATACGAATCTTCGATATCAACAAAAGAGAGGAAGTAATGCTGTCAGTACGTTTCGTTTTATGATCTCAAACTACGAGGGCTT
Source organism: Yponomeuta evonymella (assembly GCA_963969515.1). Classification (NCBI taxonomy): domain Eukaryota; kingdom Metazoa; phylum Arthropoda; class Insecta; order Lepidoptera; family Yponomeutidae; genus Yponomeuta; species Yponomeuta evonymella. The sequence continues at coordinate 1,800,575 of OZ018342.1, read as the reverse complement.
TTCAGTGACAGCTGTCAGTTGAGTTTCATTAAAAAAAACTAGATGGCGCTGCAAGGAGAACAAATTTAATGTCATCATACATTTAAATGTTACAGTGGTGTCATGTCAATTTTGACATATTATGTGACGTCAGCACCATCTATCGGTAACTTGTGGTACTGTATTATTTTTTTAATGACGCTACTAAAAGCCCTCATTAATCAAAAAATAATGTGACGTTCCCTTCCTTGCAGTAACGTACCAAGTGCAGCGCCATCTATCCAGCAACTAGGGAAGAAATTTAAAAAAATAAAAAGAAAATCCCTCATTAGGAAGACGAACTAAATTCGGAAGAGATTTTTTGCGCGGCGATAAGTCTATTAATATAGGCTGTATGCATAGATATCTGATGTATGTAACTTATCTTTGCCTAAAAACCCGTGACTCTGTGATCGTCTTTTGACAGCTCTCTCTTTTCCCTGGCCTTCGCCTACCCGCACGCTTTGCTTGGTGTAAAATTGTAATAATTAGAATATAATCTAGATTAATTGATTTGACATAGGCATCTTGCATTCGCTGTATCATATTCTTGAGGAATATAATCTGCAAATGAAGTTCATATGTTTCCTTGCCTTTGTGTTCTTCCCTGCTGCGACGACCGCCATTTTGCCAACCAGAGTCTCATCCCGTGTGTCCCCACCAATGAGATGTGAAATGTGTATGAAATACCTATGTCCATGGGAAGTCGAAATCGAAGTAGGTATTTGTCATGCAAAAAGGTTCTCTGTAAGTGAGGTGCTTCTTTGACAATTAATTACTGTGTAATATACATTTTGTACAAAGTTTAGAGGAAAAAATCTATGGGACACTGTGTTACGTGAAAAAACATGAGTAAATATGTAATTGTTTCTCAAAATCGAAAGAAACTAAGTAAATAAAAATAAAATTTTAAATTGAGTTTATAATCCGGCATTAAATTAAAATTCAGTTTACAATAAAAATACATGCGGTTCTCGCCTAAGCCCACAACGTTGAAGGTTATACAAATGTACACAAGTGTTGCATCCACAAACGGCCAATATTTACCGGAGACCGGCCAAGCGGCCACCCCATAAATCCTACCTCAGCATTGTGGACAAACAGGATAGCGGGCATTTAAGTTCGCTTTATTGTTTCAGAGTTACTGATTTATCACCGCAAACAGTTGCCCGCGGGACCGACTGTTTGCAGAGCCTTAGTCCCTCGGCTAATAATTAATGGTCAAACCAATATTGTGCTCGTCCGGTTAATTAATTATCTACGGGTCACCGTTCTACTTCAGCACTTCAAGTTTCAAGGTGTTGAATGTTTACTAACTAATGTCTAGTTGCATTAGCAGGATTTGGCGACTGTTCGGGTGTTTGCGACAAGTACCTTTGAAGTTTTATAAGCGACAGTCGATACGAATCTTTAGGAATTATCACGTGCCAAGCGGGAATTAACAGTCATGTACAACGAGTTATAGTTGTACAAACGCCTGAATCTCGGATACAGGCATACAGGCGTGATCCCTTTATTCTATGTTTATCGTGTCTAATTGCGATTAAACGTGACCACTGCACCTGCAACGTTGCTGAAACGTCGGGAATTAATGTCATTAAATTTACCTAATAAGCAATCGTCATTAGACTCCATAAATGTATAAAAATGTATCAGCATCGCTACTTGCGAGTCATTAAAAAATACTACCGAGATATACCCCAGACAAATGTTATTTTTGTTGCAATAAAAACAGTCGAAAGTTAAAACATTTTAGTAGCCCTAAAAGTTTCAGGAAAGGTAGGTACCTATACCCGGCAGATAACATAAACAAAAATCCGCACAGTCGGGACGCTTTAAGAGCAAAAAATATATGTTTATGTTCTAATTTACTAATTGACTGAAGTCCAAAAGGCGTGGTAGCCTAGTGGGTAGAACATTAGACTCGGAAGCGAGAGACCCAGGTTCGATTCCCAGTGCGGGCATGTACCTATGACTTTGTTTTTTAAGTTATGTATATTTGTGAAGTTATAGTAGCAATACCACTCGCTAACTGGAAGGAAAACATCGTGAGGAAACCTGAGTGTCTGAGCTATTCACATACCTCAGCGCTTGAAATCGCCAATCCACGGTGGGCACGCTCCCTGAGAAAAGGTCTGTGCCCTACAGTAGGAGGAATATAGGATGCTTATGTAAAGTCCAAAAAATTCTAGGTCACACCCCCAGTGAGCCCCAAAATACGTGCATAGTCAAATTAAAGTTATTCAAGTTTGTTCAAGTCATTTGTCGGGCGTTATACTGTTTTCATTTATTCGAAAAAACATATTACCTAAGCAAACACAAAGGTAAACATTTTCCAATTTTCATAACTTTTGTCTAAAATACTTTAACCAACAGCGGAGTTTTAATGGGTTTTAGGAGAGCCGAAAGTATTGTAAAGCCACAAAACGTTTGAATATTTCATCCGGAGTTGAATTTATTAGATGGTAAATAAACGGTCGTTAAGTAAAGAGGAGTGGTGACCGCAGTGTTGTACTATGGCAGTGTGGTGTGGTCGCCGTGGAATACTGGAGAATAAAGTTTTAGATACACTGGAGGGCAAGAAAAGCGATCGATTGGTTTTGCTTTGGTTTTGCATTAAAAACCTAACTGCAACGTCGGTACTCGGGGCTGCAAGTGATGTAAATTACTTCAGCCAGATGTCGCTTCCTGTACGTAATACAGAGAAGTTTGTAAAGAGGTTCCAAATTTCGGCGATGCCTGCACTTGCCCATTAGCTTAGTTAGGAGGACGCTGGCACGGTTAGCCAGAGGTCGCGGGTTCAAGTCCCGGCATGGGTGGAATATTTAGCCTCTAAATAGGTTTTTAAAATTATCCTTAGCACGGATTAGTGCAACAAAGAATATAATATTTTATCTACACTCATATCATAATCTTCAAATTACGAATTCAAAGGTAAACACATATTGACAGGCTTTAAACAATACATAACTTTAAAGAAAATTTAAAAAAAAGTGTAATATAAAGTTACATTAAAGGTCAGATTTTTCACTTTATGTTACATTTTTTTTTTAAAGTGTTGCTGGAACAAAACTTAAGTTTTTTTTTTAATGTCAAAAGTTGACTCTATAACAAACCTAATTTATAAAAATAAAAATAAATTTATAATTGAAAATTTTGTTTCATTTCGATATGAGTTTAGTTAATAACCGTAGATTTATGTATAGTACAAAGCTTGTCAAACGTGTTTTCCTTTGATTCCTTACTTTGAAGATTAAGACATGAGTGTAGATAAAGTAGTGTATGAGACTGCACATAATTAAAACACTCGCCAATGCTAATAAAAAACTCGCCAAGGCTCGTTTTTTTAAAATCTCGCTCGTGTTTTAATAACCCTCATTATGTGACAGTCACATAAACTACTATTATCTATTTAAATTTGTTTATCTAATTACCAACTAATGTATTATTTTGATTGTGTCATCATGATAGAGGGAATAGGGGGCACTTATATCGTGTGAATTTTGATAGAAAATTGTTATATAAAAAACTGTTAAACTTTATTTTGTCAGTCCATTCTTTCCATTTACAATTTTTCTAAATCCTCACTTAAATTCTTTTGAAACTCATGACGAAGATAGTATTTCTCTTTCTCTCACCCACTTTTTGTGATACTATAAAAAAAGATTTTATTATAATTAAGTAATAATATTACCTACTAAATAATCGCGATTAGACCCGTTTAAAATATAATTAATAATATGCAATTTGTAAGAAAACTTGACTATTTTTACATAAATCAATTGAACAGAACCTCTAGACGACTTAGGTCAAGTGAAAAAATTTAAATAAATCCACAGTTTTAGTTCAGTTAATTAAGGACATTACATAATCATCTTATTACGGCACACTGCATAACGCAGGCCTCCTCTCAGAGAGACAATACAATAACCCGTTTGAGTTTGTTGTTGAAGATGACATTTTTCTTGCTACACTTTGTACCAACTTTAAACATAAGTGAGCTTAAAAGCTCGCACACACTTATCTGTAAGTATACCTATTAGGAAATTCTTTTGTATTATTATTGAGAGTAAGAAAAAATGGAATCTCGATTAAGAAGTCTTTTTTTGTTGTGTTAGGTTAGGTTATGTAACGTTTTGTTTTTTGTATGCTAAAATTATTTTTGTACGTACCTATTTGTTCTGTGTTCTGGACGAAACTCTTGGTGGATATTGCATGGTGCGTAAGTATTTTTTTTATGTGACATCTTTTACTTTGACCTATTGTAAAATGTGAAACTATTTTGATTATTAAATTAGGTATTTGAGATCTTTGTGAAAAAAACACACGACACAAAAGTTTTAAAGGTTACATAAGATAAGAATATTCTTTTCACACCTGCTATTCAGAAAAGATCCCTTGATTCCCTCAAATGAGGGATCAAAGTTGTACTTTTCTTCCCTGATATTCTAGTTTTTTTTTTATTGCCCTCAGCATGATCCGTGTGCAGATTTTCACAAAATGTAATTCCAATTCGATTTTTATTTTGTTGCGATCGATCATAATTGTCTTCCACGGCACATAAATAATTTTTTCACCTCACTAGCTCGTAAAAACTCTGTTTATCATTCGAAATCTGCGTGGAAAATCGCACTTTATCCGCTAGCGTGGAAAGTGTTTTTAAAATTCGAATATTTTTATTCAATAAAGGTTTCGTACAATAAATTACATATATATAGAACCTCATTGGTTTCGTAATAGTTTATATTCTCTGCAGCCAGTCCATTGATGATTGAAATGCAAATACTTATTTCATGTCATGCGCCAGCCTCATTTAAAGAATCGCACTGGCCGGCAAGAAAATTTGATTTAAAAAAAAAACTTTAAAATTTTCTTCTCTTTATTGAATTCACTTCACTTCCATTATTTTGGTTTGTTTTTTGATAAAATCGAAAGAAATCATAAAATATGAGCGAAGCTAGCAGCGACGAAGATATAAATTAACAGTAATATAATATTTACTAAAACTGTTTTTCTTGCACCTAACATTTTCCTCGCTTTAGTGAGGTGAAAAGTTGTGTGTTGCGCTCGGCAGCAAAGTTATTTAGCGTCTCGCTTCGCTCGTGGCTCAATCCTAGAATCCTTCGCTTGCTCAGGTTTCAATACAAGGTACTCGCGCCAAAAATTAACTTTGCAGCCTTGCATAACAAATAACTATTCCTTATAGCAGGTGTGAAAAGCAGTATGTGTCACTCGGTAGCAAAATTATTTCCGTCTTGGGCGTAAACACTTGAATCCCTCGCTACGCTCAAGATTCTACTTTAGAATCCCTCGCTACGCTCGGGATTCTATTGTAGAATCTTTCGCTTCACTCAGGATTCAATATACTGCCCTCGCCGTAAATATATCATTTTGCTCCCTTGAGACACAATCTACTATTTCATCCCCCCATTTTTATTGTATTTTTGCTCTTCGATATCTGAGTGCAAAAGCCGTTTTTATCCACTAGAGGATAAATTGAATTGAATTTAGAACATCGTGTGCACTAACTTTTTTTTCCACGCTTGGCAATGCACGGGACTGTGCTTATGCCATTATCAAGTTAAAAGGTATGAAAACAGGGTTGTCAAAATAAAATTGTAAATTCAAAACATCATTAAACCTATTTACTTCTACCTCCATGGTGCCGAATTCATCATACAACTTTTTTTAATCCATCACTAAAAAAAAAAAAAACTTTTTTTTAATTTGTTAAAAAATCCGACTCAGAACCTCCTTTGTGTTTTTTTTGCATTTAGTCATTTCTTCGTTGAGCTGGGATGAAAAGTTACGTGTTGCACTTGAGTGCAAAGATTTTTCACCTCGTGCTCCTTTGATTCCCTCGCTAATGCTCAGGATTCTAATTTTAGAAACCTTCGCTTGCTCGGTCATAAAAATTGAGCACGCAGTTAAAAAGCAACTTTGCACTCTTGTATAACAAATAACTATTATTGTACACCAGAGCACACAACATGTTATATTGTGTTCTGGTTATCGAATAGGATGGTATTAGTTACCTAAAGAAAATTATTATTATAACAAATAATGAAAATTAAACTTACCCTGTGATACGGTAACCAGGCAAAGATATCACAAACATGGGAAAACAGCCAGACCTAGGCCATTTGTACAATTAATGTACGGCGTACACAATATTTATTTTATTCTCATTTTAGGCAGGAGGATAGTCAAATATAGAAGTTAAGATTTAATCCGACTTGCGCTGCCTCTCAGATGTCATTTGAATTGAACAAAACTCAACTACTTGTATGCCCTACGTTTGGAAGAGAGTGGCGCGTGTCAGACTTAAAATAAGAGATAAAATAAGAAGTGCGCTATAATTCACCAACACACTGCCACACAGCTTGGCGAATGATTTATTTTCGAGGAACATGTGTTATTATAAATATTTTTTTTAAAGTATGTGTTATAGCTGCAACAGAAACACATCATCAGGGAAAATTTCAACTGTCTTGATCCATGAGATACAGCCTGGTGACAGTCAGATAGACAGACGGATAGTGGTCTTAGTAATAGGGTTCCTTACTCTTTAGGTACGGAACCCTATTACTAAGACAGTACGGGGATGGGTCGGTAGATTTTTCTAAATTACGTTGTAAGCGCCGTAATCACTGACATCTTGAGTCCTGACTCGGAACGCACCGCATAGTACATACTTTGCGGGCCGGCGGGCGGGGGCGAGACGCGGCGATCTCCTGCGAAAGCGCGCAGCGAGTACAGCGACTTACTCATCTAGGAAGCCTATTCTGAGTATTGAAGATGAAAAGGCTCTGCTACCATTTCCGACTACCTATTTGTGTGAAGCAGGATATTCGTGCCTTGCTGTCTTAAAAAACAAGTACAGAAATAGACTGGATCCTCAGCATGACATGCGGTGTGCACTCATGTCCATAAACTTAACACTACGTATAAATCTGCTTTGCTCAAAAATACAACATTAGGGTAGTCACTAATATTGCCGATGAATGCTTGTTTAACTTTGATTTGAATAAAGAAAAAATTAATAATGTTATTTTTTTATGGCAATCCTATTATTTTATTATCATTGGAAGATAAAATAAGACATTAGGGTGCGAGCATCAAATACCTATATTTATACTTTGGGTCGTCAGTCAAAAAGGTTTCCCTTATTTTTTATTATTTGTTAGGTAATCCGCCGTAATAACACATATTTAGTTTTTTTTGACAGATTAGCGCCATAAATTAACTGGGTGTAGATATGCCCTAATCAGTTTATTGCAAGGATTTGTTTACCAATATTTAATGGTGACAGGAAATAAGATTCGATGTGAAGAAGAAGAAGAAGAAAAACATTTACTTAACACCACAAAGACATACATTTAACAATGATTAAAACGGACAAACAATTAAACATGAAAAAAAAAACAAAAATAATCCCAAAACAATAAGGGACCCAGGGTACGTCTATGCAGCGGTAAAATGGCCTCGAGCTCAGTATACGCTGCGGTTTTGCCCACAGCACTGATTTTCAGCACGGGCCTTTGGTAAATCACGGAGTTTCAACCGAGCGTGAACAAAAAAGTTATACTTAATAAAAAATATATATCTTATCTTATCTTATCTTATCTAATATATATTAACATACATACACTGAAAAATAATTACTAATAAACTAGATACACTTTAGTACATATAGAATTGTGCAAGGGGTAGGACAGCATTAGAAGGAGTAGCATTTAATGCTGGAAAAGAAAGAAAGGTTCATGTTTTCTGGATACTCAACAAATAACCCCTAAGTTTGACCTTAAAGGCATATCTGCTGGTAAGGAGCTTGATAGGAGGAGGAATGTCATTCCAGCATTTTGACGCCGCGAATCTGAAGCTGCCTCGAAAGGCTGCAGTTCGATGTGCCGGCACTACTGCTCTGGTCTTGAAATTGTACTTATTATGAGACGACTGAATTTTGTTATACAAATATTCAGGGGTCTCAGTTCTGATGATATTGAATAGCAAGCCAGCAAGATGAAGGTTTCGACGCGCGGACATCTTTAACAGATTCGCATTGTCAAAATACCGGGTGACATGGGTTCGTAGTGGTATTGGGAAACAGAAACGAGCACACGCATTCTGCACACGTTGTATCAATCTTTCAGACCTGCGAAGTAAACTGCCGCTATAGACAACGTCACAGTAGTAAGCAGATGTCTTTCTAAGTCTCGCTAATAGTGGGTTGCCTTGGGCTCGTAGAAAAGGTTAACATTCCATGAGTTAGTTAGAAGGACAGTTGTAATTTGCCTGTGAGCCGAATCGATCCTAAATCCTGGCCCGTCGGACGACGAGATCGCGAGTGGGACGTGAAACGAAAAAAAAAACCTTGCTGCGCGGAGTTTAGATTTATGGGGTAGGTATGCAGAAGGCGAGTCAATAGAAATACATTATTGTGTGAAGATGGCCTACCGGGCGTCATGTTTAGTACCTAAGAACATCATTTATTAATACATAAAATAAATGTCCTCACGTACACCCCCTTGGACAACCGAAACAGGGGGCGGCCAAGGATCATCTGGAAAACATCTATAGCCCAAGAGGCCAAGTCGATGGGCACTAGCTAGCCTGGATTGGAAGCTGCTGCAAACGACCGTCAGAAGTGGAAATCTGTAGTTGAGGCCTTACGCTCCCCTAGCAGTTAAAGGACCGAAGAAGAAGAAAATGCATGCTATTTTATATGAAATGAATTTATTTCTAACCAAAATTTTATTTGCCACGGACAGAAAATACTTACATAATTGGTATACTTAATAATAGGGGTTAAAGTATGAAATTGCCGTTTTATTGCAATAGGTTTTTTGAATTGACATAGAATCTTCATGGTTTGAGGTTTTCGAATGAAACTTTTTTCAAATGGTTTCTATGATGTTCTTTTTTTAAAAAATGTGAAACATTTGAATATCCACTTTCAATTGTTTTTGTTATTCAATTTAGACAAGAAAGATGGATACTGCGAAAATTCGAGTGATTTTTGAATACGAGTTCCGACGCGGAACTTACGCGGCAGAAACAGCCCGCAATATCAATGCTGCGTTTGGAGAGGGGTCTACTAATGAACGCATCGTGCGATTTTGGTTTAAAAGCTTTCGTGATGGAAATTTCGACTTAAAGAACGAGCCACGAGGAAGACCGCCCACACAGGTGAATAACGATGAATTAAGAGAGATAGTGGAAGCCGACCCTAGTCAAACTACCCAGGAATTAGCGGCATGGTTTAACGTTACCTTACCCACAATATTGACTCACTTGCGTCAAATCAATAAAATATAAAAATACAAAAAATGTGTGCCTCATGATTTGACCGATCTTTCAACGCGTGTTGAAACTTGTGTTGCCTTGTTGAACCGGTACAGAAATGAAGGAATATTGGATCGAATTGTAACATATGATGAAAATTGGATTCTTTATGATAACCGGAAAAGAAAAATGCAATGGCTGACCCCAGGTCAAATGCCACAACAGTGTCCTAAAGCAAAACTTACCAATAAAAAGATAATGGTAACTGTTTGGTGGTCGCAGCATGGTGTTATTCACTATAGTTTTCTCCGATCTGGTCAAGGAATAACGGCAGATGTCTATTGTGCCGAACTCCGAACCATGTTGACAAAACTAGCAGTAAAACAGCCCCGACTCATGAATCGATCTTCACCATTATTGCTCCACGACAACGCGAGACCTCACACAGCACGAGAAACCATTTTGACCCTTCAGGAACTGCAGTTAGAAACCATTCGTCATCCTCCGTATTCACCAGACCTTGCTCCAACGGACTACCATTTTTTTCGTGATTTGGACAATTATCTACGTGACAAGAAGTTTTCTTCCCAGGAGGCAGTACAAAATGCTTTTACACAGTTTGTGCAGTCTAGATCGTTGGAGTTCTATCGCAAAGGCATTAATGATCTTCCCATTAGATGGCAGCAATGTATAGATAATATTGGCAACTATTTTGATTAAATAAATTTGTTAAAAATTTAAAAAATAAACAATTTAGATTTTCAGTACGAATCGGCAATTTCATACTTTAACCCCTAATACAATCGACAGCAATTCGATCCTCATATTATAATATAATAATAATATGTACCTACACTTTATTCGGCTTTGTTACGTGTGACCTTGAAACCTAGGTATAAAGTTCGAGGCGCTGTCGACTGTAGGTACCTAGCCAATAACTCAGGGATACCTATTTTTTTTTAACGTAAGGTAGCATGACTCGCGAATCGCGATGCGATACGATAGTTTATTACGTTAATAATTATTTCATTTATCACGATTAGACTCATTAAATGTAGTTATAATAATACATAAAAAGCCAACTGAACCTTATTTCGATCCCTACGTGACCCCTTCGCTGTTTGTCTATCTGTCTTACATTTCAATCTTTAGCCGTTATAAACAGCAGTATTTTCGCAGAATATAATACTATATTATTATTATGGCGGCGTACTATTGCCCAAGTAGTAATCTAACATTAGGTTCTATCATAAAAATAATACTTACTTAATTATTTACAGATATCAAACTTAGAGTGATTATATTGCAGCCAAGAAAAAACATCCTTGATTGCAGCCCATGTAAAAAATAATAAATATTACTTAGTTATTATTATTTGTTGGCAACAAATGCCCAAATATAATATAAACCATAACCTTAACTAGATCCAAAGTCCACTGTTAGGCATCTGAAGCCTCTTCACCATCTCGCCGGTCACCTGCTAATCTCGTCCATTGTGATCCTGTCATCGCCCCATCGCGTGGGGGAGCACGTAATTATTACATAATTAATATTATTATAAAGAATTAGATATATACATACATAAACTCACGCCTGTATCCCAGAGGGGTAGGCAGAGACCAGGGACCGCCACTTGTCACGATCCTGACAGATCGCTTTCTCTTCCTCAACATTCATTAGTCACAACATTCACATTCGCTCGATATATTTATTTCGTCAATCTTTCTTCCTTTATCCTCTTCTCGTGTCCAAAGCAACGCAACATTCCTTTCTCAATTCTAGTCACTACATCCTCTTTCAGTCCACATCGTTATCTAATTAAACTATTGCGTATCCTGTCATTCAAAGTCAAGAACTTGTTCAAAGTATCACCAGGCATACTTCACATGGACCTCATTTTTGATTTAGCAAGTAACCACATTTATTGGTAATACCACGTAATACGTAACCGCGGAGGAGTCGACTGCACCTAAGAAAAGCGAACAACTATTACGTTCCAACCTCCATCGGGGCACCCGTCCACTAACCGACAATTCGACAGTTCTCTGATTGGGTTCTAGTGTTCTGCATTGTACAAACGGACAAAAGAATCGGGAAGAAAACTGGAGCACGGCTGGCATCGCACGGATCATTTGAATGGAACTGAACTGGGTAGAAACGCCCGGCTACTATGGAAACAACTGAAAATACAAATACGAGTATACGGGGTTATATATCAAGGTAAAAATATCTTTTAGAAGTTCACTTAAATTCGCGTTTGACGCGCTCTCAGAACACAAAAAGAAGGACGCGCTCTACAAATGTGCAGCATTCAGTAAATTATTGGCCCACATAGAATAATGCCGCTTCTATTTTACACTTATTGTTTCATTTAAGCATTAGCCATCAAACAGCGCCACTGCAAAGCAGAAGATCTGTATTTTTTTTGTGCCCTTTTTTATTTCTACACATGACCGAAGTCTGGATATTTTTCTATGTTCCTGATGTGCTTGCCTGGTTACAACATCACGGGGTATACTCCATTCCACGAGTCGAACTCCCAGGGAACCAAATACTCACATCTCATTGGTCAATGCGCGCGGCTAGAGATTTAATAAGCGAAACAATAAGCGAAGATGGTCCGCTATTGAAGTGGCTAATGAAGGTCACGGGCATTAACCAGTGGACATGGACGATTTTCTTCGGGAGCTCGTTGCGTGAAATGGAGTATAGCTTTGAACTGAGACAGATGATCGTGTTATCTGGACGTTATTAATTTAATTTCTTATTCAGATACTACTGCAAAAAGTACCCGAAACCGGCGTGCGTGCGTGCAACTAATGAATGTTGAGGAAGCGAAAGTGATCTGTTAGGATCGTGGCAAGTGGCAGTCCCTGGTCTCTGCCTACCCCTCTGGGAGACAGGCATGAGTTTATGTATGTAATTATATATCCAATGTTTTCTTACTAAATCTTTTGTGAGCTCTACACATTATTAGGTTAATTCCGGATTCACTTACTTGAAATTGCCAATCCGCGGTGGGCACGCGTGTGGTGATTAAGCTCACCATATTTTAAATTTGATTAGAAAAAAATTATGCTGTTGATTTGATTAAAGTCGAAACCCGAGACTTAAATCGAACGTCAAAAATGCCGCGCCGTCGCAGTAACCCTGCTGAAGTGCATTTTGCTCCTGACTGCCGCGTATAATGGCATAACTGACTTTTCCGTTTTCGTTGTTCAATGGAAGCGAAGCGATCCGCCTCACAGCGCCTCCCGGCTGAATGGACAAGGCACTCTTTTGTGTTTAACTGAAACAGCAATGCTACTAAGTTGCCGGTAAGTTCGCGGTTGAATGAAGTTGGCAAAGGGAAGGAATGTTGGACTATTGGTTATTTATTTGCGCAACTTCTTGTAGACGTTCTTACCTATTGATACAAGGCAAATCAATAACAAATAACACAAATACGTACAAACAAATAAAACTGCAATCATAGTACCTATATTATGACAATTGTATGTATACATTGCGTAGCCGAGTCGTCCAAAGGTTTAATCAACTTTGCAATGTACCTACATGGAATTGTCATAGTAAACCACGAATTGTAGTTCTATGTAATCAAGCCCAGACCCTATTTATCTATACCATTTCCTTCTGTGGATATCGTAGAAGGCGACTAAGGAAATGCATTCCCAGGAGATGGGCAGCAGCGATTTCCTAAGATTTCAACCGCATACTGCGATCGCCAACGCCAACCCGCCTGCCAAGCGTGGCGATTATGGCAAAACCCTTCATGGTTAAGAAAACCGTGAGAATGGCCTATGCCCAGCAGTGGGCGTCAAATGGCTGATGATTTATCTATAAACCTTGAGTTAATTTACTGACGCTCTTGCCAAAACTCACGAATTCTGTGTATCATTACGAACATTTTCCAGAAGAACCATGCCTATAAAATCCACGGCTTAGGAGATTGAGTTCTTAAGGCAGATTTGTTTTTGCATGTATCGTGTATCTTCTTAAGAAACATCAAAATGTTTAAGTTTTTTATTAGAAAGTTATTTTTTAGTTTCAACGCGCAGTTAATTCAAAACACAGGGATATAATTACGCTTACGTTCCACAAGAATGCTGAAAGTTACGTGTCCATTGCGCGCGAACATTTTTTTAAGTGAATAGTATGCCTACGATCGGGCGTCAATATTTTAACATCCTGTATAAATTAAAGAGAATTATTTTACCTATATATAATATTGTGTACGGACTTCCCACAAGTATCAAACCCATCCTTGCACAAACCGCATCGGGGAGCTAAAAATTAACCTGAAACCGTTCGGCGCTTGAATGGTACCAACCCCTTATTGCCAAGCCTAGACGTCTGTCTAGGACGTATGTATTTTGTTGTTTTTTCCGGTGTACAATAAAAAAAAATCTTATCTTATCTTGTGTTGGTCTGTCTAACCTAGAAAAGGCTTTATTTATCTCTTGAATCACAATAGGTTGTCAATTGAAATTATAATGACGAATTGCCTAGTAATTAAAAAGAAACAAAGATTAACACGCACAAAAAATTATGGAAACACACAAGAAGCGTTTAATTTTTTTCATTTTAAGGGTTCCGTACCCAAAGGGGTAAGGGACCTTATTGCTAAGACTCCACTGTCCGTCTGTGTCTGTCTGGCTGTCGGTCACCAGGCTGTATCTCATGAACCGTGAGAGCTAGACAGTTGAAATTTTCACAAATAATGTATTTCTGTTTCCACTATAAAAACAGAATAAAATAAATATTTAAGGGGGGCTCCCATACAACAAATATTGTCTGAAGATAGCGCTCGCCATCTAGCGGCCATCTATGTAACCTTCAAAGCGCCGATGTCATGTCGTAAAATGTCAATGTTAAACGCTTCTTGTTGGTTTCTATAGATGGCGCAGTTATCAATGTACCTAATCTATACTGTGTCGATCTTCTTCTAATGTTGTATAGATAATGGTACGGATCTCTAGAGCATGAGAACACACAATGTGTGATCTCATTCAGTTAAGGAACCTTAGCGGAAAGGAAGGAAACTGTGGTGTTAGTCAGACCACGCTAGATAATCTCCATAGAAAGACGCGAGCGCAGCTGCACACACACATCCTCATTCCGTTCCGTGTTTGTACACGCCGCCAAACGCACACACAGGCGAATATAGACCGGTACGGGAGTTATTCAGACAGGTCCAATGCGCCCGGCCGGAAAATATTGACAATAGTTATAAATGATACTTTATTTTAAAGGTATACGAGTACCTAAGGCCAGTGAATATAATGCTGCAATTATCTAATAAGCTGTTGCCCGCGACTTCGTTCGCGTGGTAATTTTGATGTGTATTTTTCTAGGATAAAAAATAGCCTATGTGCTAATCCAGACTATAATCACTGTACAAAATTTCATCAGGATCCGTTCAGCCGTATTTGCGTAAAAAAGTAACAAACATACATACAAACTTTCACGTTTATAATATAAGGGGTAAAGTATGAAATTGCCGTTTTATTGCAATAGGTTCTTTGAATTGACATAGAATCTTCATGGTTTGAGGTTTTCGAATGAAACTTTTTTCAAATGGTTTCTATGATGATCTTTTTTTAAAAAATGTGAAACATTTGAATATCGACTTTCATTTGTTTTTGTTATTCAATTTAGACAAGAAAGATGGATACTGCGAAAATTCGAGTGATTATGAGGCGCCCATTTTTCGTATTTTTTTATTTTATTGATTTGACGCAAGTGAGTCAATATTGTGGGTAAGGTAACGTTAAACCATGGCGCTAATTCCTGGGTAGTTTGACTAGGGTCGGCTTCCACTATCTCTCTTAATTCATCGTTATTCACCTGTGTGGGCGGTCTTCCTCGTGGCTCGTTCTTTAAGTCGAAATTTCCATCACGAAAGTGTTTAAACCAAAATCGCACGGTGCGTTCATTAGTAGACCCCTCTCCAAACGCAGCATTGATATTGCGGGCTGTTTCTGCCGCGTTAGTTCCGCGTCGGAACTCGTATTCAAAAATCACTCGAATTTTCGCAGTATCCATCTTTCTTGTCTAAATTGAATAACAAAAACAATTGAAAGTCGATATTCAACTGTTTCACATTTTTTAAAAAAAGAACATCATAGAAACCATTTCAAAAAAGTTTCATTCGAAAACTTCAAACCATGAAGATTCTATGTCAATTCAAAGAACCTATTGCAATAAAACGGCAATTTCATACTTTAACCCCTATTATTAGTAAGGATATAAAAATCTCGTGTCACAGTGTTTTTTATCGAACTCCTCCGAAATGGCTTCACCGATTTTTATGAAATTTTTGGTTTTGATAGGTCGGAAAATAGGTCGAAGGCTAATTAATACGGCAAAACAACGTTTGTAAAGCTAGTAAATTAATAATATTCACTGATTTCTTGTATTTTAATGAATTAATAATAAATAATTTTTAATAGCCTCATTAGGAGCACTTTAGAATATGGTTCTGTTGTTTGGTGTCCTTACTACATGGTTCACTCTCAAAGCATTGAAAAAATCCAAAAAAAAGCTCTTAAGATTCTCTGCTACCGCGCTGTGGTTATGGCCGTAATTTACCTCACTATGAGGATCGTCTAAAATTGTTCAATATGACCGCTTTATCAGTTAGACGCCAGCAACAAGATCTCGTTTACCTATATAAAATAATTCACTCTACGCTAAAGTCACCACATCTACTGTCATCTGTCAACTTCAATACCAGAATAAATACTCGCCATCCTGTCCCGTTCACATTGTATGTCTATAAAAATAACACTTCATATTATAATCCGATTGTTCGCATGTGTCGTTTGTATAACACTGTCTCTACTCTTTGTTCTGACCTAGATATATACAGTCTTAGTCTTCGACTTTATAAGATAAAATGTCTGCAATTATTGATCTCTAAAACTAAATACTAAGTATTATAAATATAATAAGTTATTGGATTTGTTCCGGATTCACTTACTTGATGTTTCAAGTGGGTGAGTCTGGAATTGGGCTAATGATAAAGTTTTAGTTTCAAAATGTAATAAGTACCTATTTAAATGGCAATTTTGTAGTTTCAAGTAGGTGGTAATGTCCTCTTTAGTTTTTATATAATGCTTGTCTCATTACTCTTAAATATGAGGACCACCGTAACTCGTTTTTCTATGTATTTTAATGTGCGTGTATACTTTGGGTGTCAATCTAGCTTAAAACTAGTATGCTCCAATATTGTTATTTTAAGATTGTTACCTGTTTTACATGCCTAATAAACAAAACAAAACAAATAAGCGAGTGACTTAATCGACCTTCTAAAGCAAAAATTAATGATTATCTATCTATCTATTTAACGTTCATTTCACACGTGGATGAAAGTACCTACCTTTAATATTATTAAGTGAAAACGCCATGATATTGACACCTCCGTATTCCGTGAAAATACAAGTTTGTATAACATAACTTTTACGTTGTATTATATTATTAAATTATATAAATAATTTGATAACGAAGGATTTTGCACTTGTGGAGCCCCTCGCATTCGCGCGTTCGCCCGTCGCTGAGCGACAGACAGCCCCTGCCATTTTAGCTAGTGTAGGCTATTATGCGTCGCGCGGGCCGGAAGATTACTTAATATCTTTATTTGTACTGTGGAGACTGAGCAACTCACGCCACAATTGGCCAGTTTTTACTTGCATTATTTTGTTCTTATTTACGTTCTTAAGTTAGAGTAAAAAACGGCCAAGTACGAGTCGAACTAGCGCACAAAGGGTGCTGTACCATTATCTATGTAACATATGACAAAGATCGAGATAAGATAGATTAGGTACATTGAGAACAGCGCCCTCTATAGAAACCAACAAGAAGCGTTTAACATTGAAATATTAGGGGTTAAAGTATGAAATTGCCGTTTTATTGCAATAGGTTCTTTGAATTGACATAGAATCTTCATGGTTTAAGGTTTTCGAATGAAACTTTTTCAAATGGTTTCTATGATGTTCTTTTTTAAAAAATGTGAAACATTTGAATATCGACTATCAATCGTTTTTGTTAAGTATTCAATTTAGACAAGAAAGATGGATACTGCGAAAATTCGAGTGATTTTTGAATACGAGTTCCGTCGCGGAACTAACGCGGCAGAAACAGCCCGCAATATCAATGCTGCGTTTGGAGAGGGGTCTACTAATGAACGCACCGTGCGATTTTGGTTTAAACGCTTTCGTGATGGAAATTTCGACTTAAAGAACGAGTAATATTGACTCACTTGCGTCAAATCAATAAAATAAAAAAATACGAAAAATGGGTGCCTCATAATCACTCGAATTTTCGCAGTATCCATCTTTCTTGTATAAATTTAATAACAAAAACAATTGAAAGTCGATATTCAAATGTTTCACATTTTTTAAAAAAAGAACATCATAAAAACCATTTGAAAAAAGTTTCATTCGAAAACCTCAAACCATGAAGATTCTATGTCAATTCAAAGAACCTATTGCAATAGAACGGCAATTTCATACTTTAACCCCTATTATTTTAACATGACATCGACTTTGTGAAGGTTACATAAATGGTCGCTAGATGGCGAGCGCTGTCTTTAGACAACGTTTGTTGTAAGGGGGCTCCCTTAAATATTTATTTTAATCTGTTTTTAGTTTTTGTTGTTTCTTCGGCAACAGAAATATCATCATCATTATCATCATCATCATGATAGATCATGACAGACAGACGGACAGCCCTTTGGCTACGGAACCCTAAAAAAACATTTGATTGTCGAATTCCATAAAAGGAGCGGGCACTCCGAATCTGATTTTAGCTTAGAGTTAAGCCAGGTTTACTTATGATTATGAAATTGGACTTTGAATTTTCTAGACGTTTTTTCACATTATTAGTAATGACTGTAATAAAAAAAAGTAGACGAAAAGATTGTCACTAGAAGTGAGAGAATAAAAAATGAAACCAAGCTCGTTTAAAACCCTAAAGTGCCTACCTATATTTTAGTCACGAATATAATGGAAATCCTTGAATCCTAATTATGGTTGGAACCTTTTCTCTGCGAGAATATCAGTAGCCTTTTGTCCTTGTAAAAATAAACGAGTAATATGACTATTACCTTCCGTACGCTAAACATCTCAGACAAACATACACATCTGCCATTGCCATTCTCTTACTGTTGGCATTTTGATCCTAAATAGTACCAAAAATTGCATAGACATAATTATTTTAAACATATCAACATAAGAAGAATACATGAAAACGTAAGATATATTTTGGCTAAATTGATAATAATAAAATCAAATAAGGGACGGGACGCGAGTTGTATGCACAGTAAGATAGGATACAAAGATAATGTATATCGAACCAGAAAAAGTGTGGGCTTTTTTCACGTGAACAGTCAAAACAAAATTTTACTCTTTTAACTTAAGTCCGGATTCACTTCATCATCGGCACTATTGCACGCCTCTGAGATCTGTCCTCGGCTACTCTCATCCAGCTCTTGCCAGCCACCCTGCGAAGATCATCGCTCCACTGAGTCTGAGGACGTCCTACACTACGTTTACCGATCCGCGGGCTCCACTCAAGAACTCGTCCACCCCATCGATTATCAGTTCTTCGAGTGATACGGCCGGCCCATTGCCACTTCAGCATGCTAATTCGGTGGGCTATGTCGGTGACTTTGGTTCTCTGTCGCATCACCTCGTCCCGAATTCGATCTTTCAGAGAAACCCCGAGCATAGGTATTTCCATAGCACGCTGAGTGACTTTAAATTTGTGGACCAGCCCCACAGTCAGTGTCCACGTTTCGGCACCGTATGTCATGGCAAGTATTTGAAGACTTTCGTCTTTAGACTCTATGGGATTGGCGATGTGAAGACTCGACGTAGTTTCTCATACGCTGCCCAGCCCAGCTGTATTCTTCTATTGGCCTCTTTCTGGAAGTTGTTTTTACCTAACTGCATAGTTTGCCCGAGGTAAACATACTCCTTAACAACTTCGAGAATACTGCCTTGAACTGCAATTGGCTCCGGATTTACGTGTCCATTGAACATAACGGATTCAGTGATGTACTTGAAACTTTGCCAAAAGAGTACGACCAGAAGTATCCCTCTGATTCGAAAAGCTTGATCAAAGTTAAGTTTAAATGTGTCTCAAATGACTTTTTAAATGACTCCAGCCTCTATACTCATTACTATTACTTTAATTGTACCTACTACGTGTCCTGATACCTCATCATCAGCTATTTGACGCCCACTGCAGGACATAGACCTCCCTCTATGTCCTCCTACCTCGGTTTTCATAACCATGAGGGTTTTTGCCATAATCGCCACACGTGGCAGGCGGGTTGGCGATCCATGCTTGGCAGGCGGGTTGGCGATACCTGATACCTTTGTGAGAAGGAAATAAATAAATTACTTACTCACTAGATACATAGAAATGACCGTTTCATAGAGCCGGGTACATAGAAATGAAGAATGAACTCGCCCAAATTAGATCAACTTCGCGAGTAGATGACGCTGTAGACTTATTATTGGCGTACATGAACTTAAGCTCGTGAAAGGAACTGAGTTCCATCCTAGTACAGTCGACAGCACATCAACCTTTATATTTGAGTTGCAACGTTGCCCGTGACATAACTGAGTATAGTCCACGGATTTAAAGATTGCTGTGCTGTCAACTGTACGTGTGCAGTGCATTGAGTGTTGCATCTCTATGATTCGATTTACTCGAATCATTTTTCACAGGTACTTACTGCTTTTGTGCCCGGCCAGTCGTTTCGCGCACAAAGCGAAATATGATTAGAAAGCAAAGGTTGGGGCATGAATTAAAGCATAATAGAGTACCTAGCCCTTAATTATTAATTAATTATCATGGTACGTCGGACGCAGGCTTCGTCATTGGCCATGAGTGCCCTTCGCCCGTTTCAACCGAGTCATTTTCGGGTTAATGAGCGAGCATTGTGTCAGTTGGAGATTCCTTTTTTGCGAAAGGGACGTTGAAGTTTGCATTCAGTGAAGATCTGATTTCGAGCTTACGTCATCATCAGCATCATCAGCTTATCAGCCCATGAACACTTGCTTTTTGACCCTGATCAATTACAGAACAATTACATATATTATTAGTACTGACTGATAAATAGATTTGACTACTTCGTTGGTCTAGCGGTATCACGTCTGATTACCATGCCATGACGGAACGTTTCCCACCGCCGTACATTTGTATAAATGGGCTCAGTCTGGGTATATTTCCATATTTATGAAGTCCTTGCCTGGTTACCATAGCACAGAGTATCCTAGTTTGGGGCCAAAATAAGTGATTGTGTTATGTGGAAGTGGTGTGAAGAAGAAGAACAAGTTACAGATATAATAATGAAAGTAGTAACTCATTATAAAAATGTACAAATAATTTAACATTTAATTAAGAACTGTTATTCAATGAACCAAACCATTTATTTAAAGCTAGCTGACCCATATAAATTAGCCTACGACCTATTTTCAGACCTATCAAATATACACAAAAAAAATCATAAAAATCGGTGAAGCCGTTTCGGAGGAGGTTGAAAACAAACACTGTGATTTTTATATATTAGAAAGTGTGTATTCTAGGTACCTACGTATTTATGTTGATGTATTTGGTGTATTGAGAATTATACTATAACTATGAATTTAATTATATTATATTATATTATGGTCTATGTAATTTTTCGCAATAAATCTTTTCTGGCACTACACTTTCCAATGTCCACAAAACCAAAGGCTAGCTCGCCTGTGTAGAAATAAGCTTAAATTTAATTCAATAAGCCTTTGTATCCTGAACTTTTCGTATCAGTTTGTGTTTCTTAATTTATAGAAAATCTCTTAGTTCAGTGTGCCTCCAGGCAAAGCCCTCCTCCAATAATTTCCACTGTTTCACATCCTGTGCGACTCTCCTCCAGTTAGGAGTCCGCTGTTAGCTTGATTTCGTCTTCCCATCTTCTGGTTGTGCTTCTAAACAAGCTTATTGTTGTGCAATAAAGATTTTTCTAATCTAATATCGAGTGCCCTGATCAAGGTCATGGTCTATCTCCGTTCTAAATTTCGTCCTTTGAAACCTTTTCGCGGTTGTGTTAAATTTACTATTATATTAGGTATTAAGTATTCTACCTCACCACGCCGTCTCCCGTTTGGCGCAGCTTGTCGTTCGCTCAAACTCATTCCAGGTGGAATAGAATACTCAATGTGAAACAGTGATTTGTAATTTAAATGTGTTTGACAAACGCAGGATAGGGAGCCCATCAGCTCTCAGGATCGATGATCTAAGGCAAATTACTGGTAGTGGATGAGTATGGCCGAGAACAGTAAGATGTGCTTTGGGAAGGCTTCCGCCCAACATGAATATTCGGGCTTAGATTAGACTGAGCCACCCAAACAATTAATTATTTGAACGCACAATCATATACCTATAGTTTTAATGCGGTTTCGTGCCCGGCGCGACATCGTCGCAAGATCGTGTTATTCTCTAACTGCCAAAAGTGTAGAATTTGACAGGATTTGGTGCGCATTTTAAAGATGATTTTGTGTTCTCATGAGAAAGATTATTACAGTTATACCTAGATACCTATGAGATGATTCGATTAAAATCTTCCTGTTTCAAATCAATTAGTGATTCCTTGCCATATCGCACACGCAGTTTTGTTAGTTTCCCGTAAAGAGTAAGCAAAGATATTGAAACGTAGAGACCGCACCACCACTGAAGTCCATTGAACTAAGACATTTTCGTTCTTATATCAATACGGTCAACGGTCTTCTCCGTAGGACATAAAAGACACTGATGCTGCTTAATTTTTGTAGTATGTACAGTACAGTACATTATAGTGCATTTTCTTATGGCTTATACTTTATTTTAGCTATTGGTTGCAATCCCGCTTATTAGTACAATCAGTGCATTGTTTGATGTAAAATCAGATGCAGGTTTTTTGTAGTATAAGCCATGCTAACCTCTAAACTACTACAGATACCTATTGAATTTGAAATTGAATATAATCATTACATTAATACGGCATTTAAAAGAAAAAAGATGTAAAAAAATTTTTTATTATTATTTTTTGTTTTCGCTCTCCTGCAAAATTCGTAAAATGGCTTTGGCAAAGGGTGAATCTAATTAAAAGATAAACACATTTAAATAAATGTAAACACATTTTGGATGTCATTTCTTATCTTTTTTAATAGATACTGGAAAATCATGGAAAACCGGATGCAAGCAGGGCCACCTGGCGGAAATGCACACATTAGGTTGTGCGTTTAAGTTTTGCTTTTCGAGAAAACTAAAATAAAATTGATACATAGTTCGATTAAAATTTTTGTAACTTTCATTATATAGGTATATATTCTTAATGAAGCTTTTTATTTATTTTTCTTTCCGTAAGATCAGTCCCTTGCCACTTCATAAACATTTTTTTATGTTGCGACGATATTCAATTAAGCAGAAGCCAAACGCAGTCCAAAGAGTATATAATCACTAGAGTATATATAATCACTACGTTTTAAGAGACGGAACTCCTCACATACTATTCAAGGAGTTTAATGCCACATAATACCAACATAACAATATCTCTGTCAAAAACAGCTTGACAGGATAGTGACGTACCCATACGGTAGAATTGATATCGAACCTAGTGATGTACTTACATGAATGCCGATATCGACATTTTTTTTACTGTAACCCACGCCCATGTGGCTTAAATATTTTTTTGTAATCTTATTTATTTTGTAAGCCATACATCATAAGATAAAGTGGGCAAGTGGTTTAGTTTATTCAGGAAAAAGAAAATAAAAAGCTAGGGATATCGTAATCTCGTTTTACTTTATAACCCACTTTATAAATAGCAGTAATATTTCGGCGATCTCTTCAAAATCGCCAAACATGATATTTTGTGTTTTATAGTCCACCTTCTTCCTTTGGGTTTCCTTTTTTCATTTTTGCAGGAGTTCACCACAAGTTCCTTTAAAACAGTGGACTCAATTTTCTCTATGAACATCGCACTTTTTTTGAGTGACTTTAGACTGCATTGTGTTCTTCTTAACCTCTCCACAAATTTCTTTTTCCGTGGTGTGAATTCTGAAAGAGTAGAAATATGATTTCAATAATATGAACTGTGCCATGTGGCACCATCAATGCAGTCATACTACAGATATCTCAATTTCTAAAGGATACCTGGTTCTGAAACGCAGACACCGATAGGACTGGTCCACCAATTTAAAGTAGCTCAGTGAGCTATGGAGAGTTCTGAGCGTACATATAGGACAGATACATAGACAGATGGACGGCATAGGCTCAATAATAGAGTGCCGTTTGGAACTCTTCGGGTATCGGTCGGGTTCGGGTAAACCCTTAAAAGATAGCCCACAAGGTATACAAAACTACTGCTCAAACAACCTCCAGTACAATACAATCATCACAGTCCTGGACAAAACTACTAGTGTCTCTAGTTACCTTCATCTTCAAATTTCCATTTAGCTGGTTGTTGTGGTAGCACAGGTGTACTTCTACCATCCTGATTGGCAGGTTGCTGTCCCTCTTTGCTGGTGGATATGTATCTTGATGGGGGAACTGAAAACGTGGGAGTACATTATGCTACCTGTACTTAAATTAAATAAACCACATGCGAAGATTCCAGAGAGGGTAGGCAGAGACAACGACTCATTTAATTGGGCTCACACTTAGCCGCGTGTGTTAGAACCTAAGGTGACAAGCTTATTGCTTAATTTCTATTGCACACTATCTCATATGTATATTTTTTATTTGATTTTGTTATAACTCACTAGATATATCACGTTGATGTGATAGCACATGTGAACCTGTAGCACTCTCATCGGTGGGTCTTTGTGTTGTATAGCTGGTGAATGCTGCCTTTCCAGACTGGGAAACTGAAAACATTTCAAAATTAATTCAGTTTAATACTTAATTGACTTTTAAATATTTGTTACACACCCATGAAAAGCAGGCAGCAAGCATACATAACCGACAGATAAATAGGTTATTTACCTTGCTTCTTCAACAAATTAAGTGGAAATTCTGTCATTTGATCATCACTCAGTGGAGTGGATATCAAATTTAGGCAAGGTACAGCATGCCTTTTGAGCCGGGTATGGTTTTTGTTAAATTGAGTCCTTTTGAAATGTTTTTCACAAATGTGTTTGTTAACATGCAATTTTTCAATTGGCACATGTACTAGCTCCTCATTGCCTGTGACGCGCACCCATTTTCTGCAACTGAAAAAGGAAATGAATTACTAAGTTGTCACTGCAGTGTCAGCCGAGTGTCACCTCATTTAATTTTATTATGGACCTTTTAGACGAGGCCAATAGGCGAGACAATCCAATAAGCGAGTCTAGTAAGCCAATCCAGTGAAAAACGCAAAATTTTCTTCATGTCGTTCACACACAAGCCAGTCGATACCGATATAAATAAGTAAAGTAAATAAAATTCATTTCTATTAACGATGGACAGACGTAAAATTGCTTTAAGAGCTACGTTCAAAAATGTTATTAAGCTAATGCATGAAGAGATTTTGGATATGCTAGAAGAAATAAATTTTAAAAGAAACCTAAAAATAAAACAACACGTACGACATGACATGTATTGGACTGGCTTACTCGCCCGGGACGGAAACACGTTTCACATGAAGCCAATACACAAGCCAATTCAATGGGAAAGTAGTGGGGGAAGCACTAGCGCCAGCAAATTCGAAATCGTTCTAATTCACTCGACTGGCATAAGCTATTAGCTTGGGACAATCCAATGCATTCGCCTGGTTCCATTCACACGAAGCCAATATTCGCTTGGCTTACTCGATTGTCTCGTCTATTGGCCTCGTCTAAAAGGTCCATTAGTCTGAGGACATGTACCTACCACTCAGAGTTGTTTAAGATGTTTTCATGTAATAAAGATGCAAAAGGCGTGTATTTTTTATGAACAGTTCCGTGTCACAGTGTAACCATTATTAGTATTATTACGCATTGTTAGAATTATCTAACTACGAGAAGAATGTGATTCCGATAGTAACTTAGGTTAGGTAGGTACTTACCGGGTTTCTGCCAATGGAAAATTTGCAAACGAGACTTTTTCAAATGAGCTACTACGACGGGTCTTTCTCCCTGCCATTTTACGGGACACAAAATCACTTTGTTAAACTTATTCAAAGTAAAGTTTTTACCACTGAAATAAACTGCAAACCACAAAATATTTGAGTCTATCTCTACGAAATTGTTCCACAATTGTTTTCCACGGAGGAGCAGTCGCGCAACTCAACGTCTGCAACACAAAATTCGAATAGCTAGAAGATCTATAATCTTATTTTGTCAGCAAACAAACAATCGCGAACAAGAACAAAACAACCAGTAGCCATTTTATTTTATTGCATTGCCAGACTTAGGTAGTTATTTTTTCTACTATGGTAGAATTTTCTTCTATTGTAACTACGAAAGTTAAGCTATAATAATATTTAAACAAATTAAAAAGCAGTTTTTTCTGCAGGATATTATGTTTTAGGCCACTTTTATTATCTGTGAAAAATATTTACTTATCTAAGAGTATATTAACATTTGATATTTTCTTCCATGTCGGACATTTTTCCACGTTTTTACCATACTGCATAGAAATGGCATCAGGGTGACCATTTGTTGCAGATTTCTGCCATTTTGGCAGATTTGGCTCCAAAATTTTAGCTGTGGCAGATGTTGCTGACGAATTGCAAAAGTGGCAGATTTTAGCAGATTTGGAGGATACTCAGAAAATCTGTACCTAAAATTAGTTTTTATGTTCAATTTATTCGCTATGACATCGTTATTCAATTATTTTGAATTCTTAACAAAAGTATATTTGGCAAAAAATATTTCTCTGAGCTGGCAATCCCAATTCAAGCTCAGATTGTTCGGGGATTCCCGACATATTCTGTTTATTACTCAGGTACGTCGCATGATTATGAACCTTAATGCACTTGGAATAGGATACATATTCCTAATACATTGCATTGAGTTTCACAAGAACTCTTGTTTATTTATTTCTTTTTTACGCCATTCTCTTTCGGCGCGTGCTTACGTTCGTTGGTTGAGTGAGATTTTGATTGTGAAACAATACATTCATTATGAAAAGGAAATACGAGCGTTCCTATCGATCGGAGTGGGAGCAAGATCCCTTGCTTTCTCCCTGGATTGCAAGTGCTAAGGATGACCAGGACGTTGCATTCTGTAAAGCTTGCAACTGCAAATTAGTAACCAGATTATCTTCTCTAAAAGAACACGCAACATCCCAGAAACATAAAAAGAATATGATTGGGTATAGTGGCCAATCGTCGGTAATTATTAGGTACTTTGCAAAGACAAAATTAAATATTGTCAACAACTTATCAGCTTAAGTTGAAGTTATTTTCTTAAATATCGTATTAATCTTTTTCACGTGCAGCAGTTTTTCAAGAAGGCTCCATTAGAAGAGGAAGTGAAGAAAGCAGAAATAAATTTTTGTGCTATGCTGGTGGAACACAATTTACCATTTTGTCTAATGGACCATTTGAGCGAAATAATTTCAAAAAGCTTTCACGATTCTGAAATCGCCAAATCATTTTCCTGCAAGAGAACTAAAGCAGCAGCGGTAACGTATAACGTGTTGAAGCCCAATCTAGAAGCAGAGATGCTTGCTGATTTAAAATCGTGTGAAAATATTAAAAGAGGTACACCAATGTTTTCCTTGATTATCGATGAGATCACAGATGTTTCATCTACATCGACGGTTGCAGTGGTAACGAAATATTACTCTGAAAAAAATCTCGAAGTAAAAACAAAATTTTTGACTTTGGTTGACTTGCAAGGGGCTGATGCACAGTCATTATTTGATGCACTTTCCGGGGCTTTAACTAATGCTAACCTCAGTATTAAAGATGCTATTGGCTTTGGTGCTGACACTACTAACGTTATGTTTGGAGAACAAGGTGGTATTATTGCAAAAATAAGGCATGTTAATCCCCACTGCATATTCATTAAGTGTGTATGTCATTCCACTGCTTTGTGTGTATCTCATGCCAGTAAGCACAATATACCACGGGCTATTAACCAAATAGTACAAGAGGTATACGGGTACTTCGCACATAGCAGTAAAAGACAAAGGGAATTTGCTGAATACCAAGATTTTGTTGGCACCGAAAAGCATAAGATACTAAAACGTTATGAAATCCGTTGGCTATGTTTGCATGCATGCATTAAACGAATTTTGGAGCAAAGGGATGCCCTCAAACTTTTTTTTCAGACACAGTTTTTAGAAGACAAAAATATTTCGTCGGAATTCCTGTGTAACAGTTTGGCGGACAAGATATATAAACTATATTTTTATGCCTTGGATTATATATTGCACACAGTCAACAAACTAAACACCATATTTCAAGGAGATTATACAACAGTCCACACAGCGTTCAAAAAACATTTCAGAGGTGTACGTTTGCCTTTTGAGTTATTACATGAAAGGAAACTTTTTGAAAACCGCAGATCCACTTTCTATTGATCTAAAATCCACCGTAAGCTTTTTGCCTCTAAAAGAAATATATTTTGGCGTTAACGTGGGCAATGAAATCGCTCGCTTATCCGCGGAATCCGAAAATATGAAACCTGGAATCCAAGCATTACTTCAAAGAATGCAAACATTCCTGATGGAACTTTGCAATCAACTAAAAATGCGTTTGCCACTGAACAATATTTTTAAAGAATTACAGTTCCTTGATCCTCAGAATGTTGTTTACAAAGATTTTGCATCAATTTCAAACGTTGCTCAGAAATTTCCCAACTTTATAGACGAAAACAACATTCAAATGCTTGATGAAAGAATATTCTCCCAGGTGAATTTAAATAAAACTAAAGGAAGGAACAGGTTTATAAACAAACACGTGTCGGCTATCATTACGGCAAAAGAGGGAATAAAGGTACACGGAGACTGAATATCTTTTAAACCCACAAAAAATATGTTATAAAAAAGGTCTTCAAAATCAATGTATATAGAAAATTAAAATGAAAATTTTGAGGGAAACGTAGATTAATTGTTAATTTTAGTGTTAAAATTGTTAAATTGTTAATTTTGTGTCCCTGTATTAAATATTTTTCTTGTATGTACATAGTGTATTGGTTCTTTTATTTTTTCCTTCTCCTTGAAAGCGATATAACAAACAAGGCATATTTTTGGCAGATTTTAGCCTTACGTTTGGCAGATTTTGGCAGATTTTTAGACAATGTGTGGCAGATTCTCGTTTTTTGAGATGGTCACCCTGAATGGCATTATATTCCATACATAATTTTTTCAATAGGAAGTTTCTATCTACCATTCTACCCACCAGTCCACAGAGAAAATAATCACCAGTCTTCTAAGCAAAAACAAACAACATCAAAAACCAAAAGCTTTGTTGCGGAAAAACATGTGTTCTGTGGGAAAAACAGCGTGAAAAAGAAAAGTAGCAAAGTTAAGTTGACGCTGGTAATAGTGATAAAATCGATAAATGGAAAGCTAGATTATAAAGCTATTCGGAGTAACCTCTAATAATGGAGTTCTTACAACAACACGATTGGTAAGACAATAATTTAACAGCTTTTACATAATACACCATAATTATTTCTACTTTATACCCTAACCCCCGTTTTCTCGTAGACTAACAGTCTTATAATGTACTTAAAAACATTACAGTCCTAACCAACAGTAATAGTATAACCTTTTCTGCGATCTCCAAAACTCGCCATTGGCACAGTTCTTAAGGAGCCACTTGCCGAGAATGGTTAATTAATATTTTGTTTACGAAGGGTTTGGTCTACTATGTCACCCTTGTAATAACCTTACTTTTAGCAAAGAATTTCTCGCCTTCATCATTCCCTGCATTTTGGTTTCAGGACTTGTATGTCGGTGACAGATTCCGAGCATTTTGTCACAGATAAGGACTTAGACAACTGCTGCACTGAAAAGATATTGAGAAATAAGTTCTTTGACCCTCTCATCTCCAGTGATTCCGAGGATGAACAACCTAGAAACAAAATTAACTGGGACCAGGTGTTTAAAGCAAAGAAAAACGTAAGTTAACAGAATGTTTTTTTATAGGCCATAGCAGAAATAGTTAACAATGCTTTGGTGGGTCAAATAGTAATAAAAAATTCCTCAATTTGTTTTTAATTATTTTCTTATGCTTTTGAACAAACAAATACTTATTGTTCAAGACTGCAGGCCGATCTAATGCTAAGAATACACGACGACACTGACACTCACAAATGTTAACACTAGTGTCGATTGTGTCCACAAGTTGACATTGGTGTATACATCTAGTGTCCTGGTTCAAACGTTTTGGCTGTCGACATGAGTCAATGCAACACTGACTGCAACTCAGTGCCATACATATCCCCATGAATCGACGTGCTGCTGCGTTGATTTTTGTGATATGTCTTTCAATTAAAATGTGTTGTCATAAAAAATTATTGATATGGGTTAAAGATTGGATTAAAGGAAGAGCACAGCTGGAGGCATATAACCAATTGTTATCTGAACTGTAAAACAAAGATCCAGAATGCTACAAAAACTTTCTTTAGATGAAACACAAAGACTTTCAATATTTAGCTAATACAATTTCTATTAGTTCTAGCAGCGAGTCATAATATGAAATCAAAGATTTTATTTCCTCTGATGTGTGTGACGTCATCTTTGTCTAGCTATAGCCACAGCCCATGGCCTGTCCCCACTGCAGTGACACATACTCTACTAGATGAACCGCGTCAGCTACCGGCCGAATGTCAACAAAAATTTCCTGTAGGTTGGAAACTGGCGACACTTAAGCCAGAAACAGTCCATTCCCTGTCCCCAAGGCAGCGACGCCAGACCCTGAAGGAGACTGACATTATGTCTGCAACTCGGTGTAGCAACGGTGGACACATGCAAACACTCGATGTATACACTGAGTGTCTAGTGTCGTGTATCACCTTAAGTATAACTTTTATTACTCCACATTTCCATTTCAGCAAGAGTTCATACCCCGTGTGTATGTGCCGGGCTTCCGTCCAAACATGCACTACCCTAAGCTCTCTGCACTGTC
Source organism: Yponomeuta evonymella (assembly GCA_963969515.1). Taxonomy (NCBI): domain Eukaryota; kingdom Metazoa; phylum Arthropoda; class Insecta; order Lepidoptera; family Yponomeutidae; genus Yponomeuta; species Yponomeuta evonymella. Next base: position 1,770,196 of record OZ018342.1, on the reverse strand, counting down.
AGCCAATCAGCATCTCCAGTGCCTCAAGGTGATCTGCGCACAGTACCCTAACGTTCTGGAGTCTGAGTACATGCCACGGCCCAACAATCTGGATTACACCTTGTTTGAGGTAACATTACCAACTGTAGAGTAAAATATACCTCATGGTACAACAGGTAGGGTATGATGACAGGTTCATACCTCAGTTTTTGTTTATGCTTACAATCTTTAATCATTTACCAACCTGTGAAACTACCATTACTGTCTCACTTGAAGTAGATAAAATTCATGTCTGCTAACATCTATGGTCCGGTTTCTGAATTAAGAATTTCACCAAGTAAATACTTAAGTAACGTGCTGTCACGCTCTTTTCTGAGAAATTCGAAGAGCACTACAGTTAACTATTTACTTAGCAAAATTATTAATTCAGAAACTGGCCCTGTGTCATCTAAAAGTCTACAACCTCAAATCATCAGATTAATCATAAAACTAATACAGTACAATTTGGTGGCATGCCAATTACCAACAGTAATATCCTACTTTAATATGAAGAAGAAGAAAGACATTTATTATACCAACAAGACAATTCACAGAAACAAAATAAACAAATAGATAGATAACTGATGTATTTCCACAAGACACACACACATACAAAAAGCATTACATAAGTCACGAAGTAACGGCACAGAGTTAACATTGACAAGATAGAAGCATAGGTACATAAATCATGGAAACATAACAACTTGACACATTATACGGTACAGTAAGTACCTATCTATTGGTGACATTAGAATAATAACATAAAAACGTCTGTGTGGCAAATGCAAATGGGTTTCGACTCAGTATGTGCCGAAAGTTTACAAGTAAACTCCAGCGCTGGTATTCTGCCGATACCCGGTGTGAACGGCGTGCAGAGCCCAGGAGAGTGAGGCTAGCCAACTGGTAGAAAAACAAGGTATTAATGAAGTGCGCTAGTGTCAGGCTGTAAAAATAAGTGGAACAAGTAACATAATATGCACAACAACAGAATGAAAACTAAATACAACAGACAAAACAAATAAATAAAACAGGACCATAGATGTAGCCTGTGGTGTATCTAAGTTGCCACAAAGGGCAGCTGACTCAGCGTTATGCTGAGGAAGTGATCCCTTAGTGCTGATTTTCAGTTAGTGCCTAACATAACTCTTAATTGCACTGTGGAGTGCATGCCGTGGTGCATTTAAAAAGAATTAAAACAAATGCAATAACATACATGCAATAAAGTAAAAAGTATCTTTATAAAATACTTATATTTGTATTAGGTTTAAATTAATATGTGTGAAATATAGAGGAAGACCATAACAAACTAAATTCAATGAGTAAATATAAGTGAAGTGAAATAATAAGGAGAAGAGAGATAGAAAGATACACACCAAAGTAAATACATGCCCGACATTATGCAATGGTAGCCTATGATTAAATTGATGCGATTGCATAGTTGGCTTTTAGTAAAAAGTAAAAAAATAGAAGTAAAAGTCAATCAGAGTCAGAAGCGTCGAAAAATCGGGCGGGTCAGTCTCTGCTTTTCAAGTAAATATACCTTGGGCTTGCGCCCGAAGGCATACCTACTGGAAGCGTCACGGACTGGGGGAGGCATATCATTCCAGCATTTGGATTCACAATATGGAATATCACTCACTAACATATTTAATTATACATTTAATGGATCTTATCGCGATCTGGAGTCAAAAAATACTGTTATCATACAGTCCATGATGTCAACCAAAGAGTTAATTATTCTTGCCATTGTATTCATGCGTCGCCCAACCCATACAAAAACCTTATTAATTACCAGGATATTAAACACATCTACCAGAAGGAGCAAAAAGAGTTCATAGAATGGGCCAAAGCGCAGTGGACCAGCAATCATTGCTTCAGGGCTCTGAAGCCCAAACCTCTGGTGGAAATAGTCTATGAGGCAGAATTCAATATGAAGGAGAAAGAGCTTCAGTCTCTACCCAAGACCTATGAGATGGCAGCTCAACTTCCATTGGTCACTGAAAATGACACCTTCGAGTTCGTGCATCAGAAGGACTTGATTACTGTAAGTATTTACGCTTCATAATTATGAAGTATGAGATACATATTTATCTTGCTTTTTTTTCTTATAGCCTGATGACTGAGGGACGTGGGCAGCTTTCGCCACCAACGCTATTTATCTAGCATAGATGTACCTAAATGTCTACCTTAGTTATTTGATGCTCTGTCTGTTACTGCTGCCAGCAATATACCTCGGATCAGCGGTCCAGCGAGCTGTGGTGGATGTCCTTTGCTGCGTTTGCCATTCGAGAACCTTTGTACCCCATCAACTATCGGTTCTTTGGCAGATGTGACCAGCCCACAGCGACTTCAACTTGCTAATCTTATAGGCTATGAGATTTGGGATTTTTACCACTATTTTTTCGGGCACAGGCCTTCTTTCAGAGAGAGAGTTTGGCCTTAATTACCACGCCCTCAGACACCCGAGTTTCCTCGATGTTTCCCTTCACAGTTTCCACTATTATAGAAATCAAATAGATTTGTATAGTAACAGTCCCGTTTTCTTTATGATTAAGTCATTCTTATAGACATTGCCCCCACTCCAGGTGAATCCAGACGAGCTGCCGAGCGTAGAGTTTCCCGACATGTTCACGAAGAAGGTTAGCATTCTGCGCTCCTACAGCCCCCCCACGCCTTGCGAGAAGCACCCTTGCCGGTTCGTGCTGCCAGGTCAGTATGAATGAAGGAGATGAGCTAATCGGGAACTTGCCCGGAAATTAATTTAAGTAACTGTATTTATCCCATAGAGGAAAACTTAGAAAAAATTTAAAAATAAATCGACAAAAATATTTTGTTATTAAAATTGATGTAAAAAGATAGAATAGAGTTCCTAGCTAGAATTTCAAATGCTTTCGGTCGCCTACGATACCAACGCTATGTAACCAGTTACGTGACAAGAATTGTTTTTCTTGCTACGAAACCAGTTACGTACAAAGAACTTTTTTTCTTTCTTCATAACTAAGGTTAGCTGGTAGATAATGCTACTTGCATTAACCTCGCCTATGTGCAAAACTGTCTGTTTAAATGCAATAGAAAGAAAGAAAGAGGATATTTATTTAAATTGTCACAGAAACACAAAGTAAACAAAAGGTACACAAACAAAAGACACGAACGTCAACAAAACCGAGATAAAACAAAACAATCGTGAAGAGAACATGTGAAAAGGATTTAATAATAATAAGAAAAACTATTTCTTGTCGCGTAACTGGTTACGTAGAGTTGGTTTCGTAGGCGGCCGAAGGGCTGAACTACCTCTAAATGTTTATCGTAGAATCGTTGTCTATTCAAGTTCAGAATGATACTATAAAGACATTATGATGGTTTTGCGTGCACACGTACACGTGTATGGATGGTATACCTACATATTTATGACACTTAATTTTTATTTAAGATTGCTTAAGTGAAGTAACATTGGGTAAAAAAAAATTTTTGAGGCACTTATAATTGTTCCATTAAAATGGTGAACAAATACGAAATCATGGTAAGAATGTTCTTTTGAAAATCGGTAAACGAATTCGAAGGTGACTTCGAATTAGTATTTGCCTCTCGCTCATACAATATTGCCGTCTATATTGTTTGAGCGAGAGGTAAATGGTTATTCAGACCCTTTCTTTAATTCATCATCATCAGCCTGCGCTTGTCCACTGCTGGACATAGGCCTCTCCTATTGTACGCCACTGAGCACGGTCCTCGGCTACTCTCATTCAGCTCTTGCCAGCCGCCCTGCGAAGATCATCGTTCCACTGAGTCTAAGGACGTCCTACACTACGTTTACCGATCCGCGGTCTCCACTCAATAACTCGTCTACCCTTTAAGTTGGGTATTTGACAAAATATCAAATGAGTTACTTTTAAAACGGAATTTTGTATGAAAATACTTGCTTATGACGTCACATTTCAGAGCACTCTTTTTATGTTTAATCTATTAAAAAATTGTAATAACTAGTAATTGACTAAACGAGATACATTTTCCGAGATATTTTGTAATTTTTGGTTTTAATCGAGCATATGATATGCTATAACTTTTGCACAGGCGAGAAGTCGGTCACAGTGCTACCTTTGACGGAGATACAGCGCTCGCTAGCGCAGTACGCGTCGGACCGCGGCGCGGGGTACATAGCGAGCGAGTCGGCGCTGCAGTGCCTCGCGGCCGTGCACCGACCTTACCTCCTGCCGGTGGCGGTGTGCAGTGTCATTGGCGCGGGTGAGTGCATAGCGTAATATAATAGTAATACTTAATACAAATTTATTTCAAATGCAAGAGTCATAACAGTGTACAATCTAACATTGGTAAAAATAACATATTTATGCTTGAACTAAGTTAAAAGATAACCTGTATCTTAAGCGTCTTAATGGCAACATGTACAGTAAAAGGTCTAAAATTATTAAATTGTAGCAAAAGCTAATTGAATTTAAACAAATGTTTTTAATAATTGAATCGTGTGATCTTAAAACGACACATGTCCTTTCATTACAACTTTGCAGGAAATAGAAAAAACTGTTTTATTCAAATACTAATATCTACAACAGCAATATTTTAGCATATTATGTTAATTTCTGTATGAATGAACTACAATTTTTTTTTTCTAATGTAAATCAATAGGTAGGTGTAAATAATTTAATACAAAAAAAAATGGACAAGTGTTATTTTAACAACACATGTGACTTGTGTTGTTTTAAAATCACACGATTCAATTAGTTATAATGAAGTGATAAGGTAAATAATAATTACCTATTAGTAATAATTATTTACCTTAACACTTAACACAAATAGGTCATGTAATGGCAAAATAATCCTTACACCAAAGACGTTAGAGAGTATAATACAAGTGCAAAATTGCCAAAAGCTCGTTCCCGTGACACGCCCGTCGGCCGCACGTACTTAGAAGTATTTAAGGTTTATATTAGTTTGTATCGTTGCGCCTGCACGTCGCCGGCCCTTCGTAATAGCCCTCGGTTGTGTCAATATTCGAAGGTAGAAAAGACTGAAGCGATTGTATCCTGAATCGCGCTATCAATGTATTTTGTTTTTGAGCGTTACACGACCAGTCGATGATGAGGGTAAATCCTATACCAATTTTTATTGAAATAAAGCAATATTTTTGGTACTCCAGTACCTACTTACTCCAGATTTGTATTGTTTGCCTCACCCTAAATCAAAACCTGGCTGCGCTCATGGTAATTGTATATAATTAATTAATAATTAAATTATTAAATTACTAATTACTGTAATGTTGCAATATTTATGTAAATAAAAAAAAATAAATAAATAAATAAAACCGGTAAAACATAGTTGTACCATGTGACTAGAATTACTTTTCGACAGGTAGGTAATATTATTATTTTTGGAAAAGTATTAGTTAGTTGTAAAGTAGAATCATTATAACGATTATTTATTTCTTGACATTACCTATCCAATGACAAAAGACATGAAAAAATATTTTGATCTCATTGGAGAGTTCAAATCAATTTTTTTTATTCAAAGTAGCACAGAAACTGCGACTTAATGAACGTTACAAGTTAAACTAGGTGTCCATATCAAAATCTAAATCGTTTTGGAGAAAAAATGGTAAAAAAACAATCCAAAAGCCCGCCTTCGGCGTTCTACGTAATATTCGAAAACGCATTTGTGTGAAAAAATTGTTTCAGACGGCGACAGTCAAAACGTCGTCGTTTTGGGCAGCGAGTTCACAGTCCTCAGGCAGTCCTCGATGAATAGGACGTACAGGGCATTCAGGCATCTGTTGGAGTACACATTGATTCCGTAAGTACAATTCAAATATCACAAATGGTATCCGTTTAACAAGTGTTTAGCCTTCTACTGCTCTCTGTCTGGCAGACCATTGTCCAACACTGAGATACAGAATCGCCTAATAAAAAAAGCAAATAATGCCTCTAACATAAATAAAGGTTCCTCGCACTTCAAAAAATGGTTACGCCTGCAATAAAATAAACCCACAGGGGGTAAAGAATATAGCCAACGCAGTAAAAAATAATTACCAATAATTAGTATAGTAACAAAATATAATCATAACAGCTATGAAATAGTTTTCCACTACTTTAAAATAAAGCTCCAATTGTAAATTTAAGTAAACTTAAGGAAGAAATTTAAGGAAGTCTAATATGTCTTGATAGCTTAGTGGTATTATGTCATCATTCTGATTCGATTGATTGAAAATGACAATTGAAAACCATGGCGGTCCTTTAGAATTCTGCAGATTAAAGAAAATTTCAAGTTAAAAGTAGCAATATTATAGACGACTTTATTATAAGTAGAAATATTAAAGACAATTTCACTATAGTAATTATCAGTAAAATCATAGCGTAAAATTTCATTTAAAGATGTGAAGTTAAAGTTGAGAATCTCTATTTTGTAACTGCTATTTGTATGCCCGTTGTAACAGCGCTGAAGTTTTCCCAAACTTTCAACACATGCTGAGTCGGAGCTCAGTTACATTTGCCACACCTACGTTGCCACGCTTTTCACCAATGGGCATGTTGCTTCACATGTTATCTTCTCCACTATTTTGTTTTTTTTTTTGTTTTTTTGACGTTAATGTATTTGGTTTGTGTACCTTCGTATTTACTTTGTGTTTCTGTGGCAATTGTAATAAATGACTTTATTCTTTCTAAAAACAAATACTGTTTTTATATTTATTAATTTTTTCGAGAAAACTGGTAATTTGAAAGCCTGGTCGAGATGTCAATATCTTGGCGTCTCTTATTCAAAAATATTAAAAATACTCTCATTTTTGTCTTTTTAATCTGTGCTTTCATTCACGTGTGAAACGAACGTTAGAACGTTTAGCACGATGTCCATTGGTACATTACCGTACCGTGTATTGCAAATCTTTGTGCTTTTGCCATTCAAAAGGCTTCTGTTTGGTTCTATGTTTTATTTCTGCTGTAACTTGTAATTAGATGCTTTGTATACGTCTGTTTGTGTGTGTGTATCTTATGTAAATAAATGATTTATTTATCTATCTGTCAGGCCTCAAGAAAAATCCAGAGTTTTAATGCTTCGAAAGAAGGCTGGCAGAGAGAGTGCCAAAGCTAACGACCCAGTCAGTGCCTTAGATTTAAATGATGACGATGACGATGAAAACCTTGTTATTGACATAGGTAAGTTTTTTTTCACTTAGGTAAAGTTTGGCAAATTCCGCTCGAAAAGTTGCTTCTTATACTCGAGGCGAAATTAGACGATTCACTTTTCACCTTTCGCTTTTAACCGACTACAAAAAAGGAGGTTCTCATTTCGTCTATATGTATATAAATATAGACGAAATGAGATATATACAGGGTGTCGCAAAAATAGTGCCAAGCTGAAGTCCAGCGATAGAGCACCTCTAGGGGTACCCGAATCACCCCCATGTAGTACCGCGATTTTTTGTAGTTTTCGAGTTATAACTAACTAAATATGTTACCTAACTTTGCGATTCTTCATTTTTTTATGGCGCTATTGTATCAGATTGACCCACAATTGAGTTTCTGTCTTCAAGGTACACTGTTCACCTATTTTGGAATAAAAAAAAATAAGCATGTATTTTAATAATTCATGGCTCTATGGCCAATAATGTTTTGTAGGTCAAGGTGGGACAAAAAATACGAAAAAGAATTATAAATCGAAAACTAAAAAAAATCGCGAAATAGGTACATTGGGGTGATTCGGATACCCCTAGAGGTGGTCTATCTCTGGGGACACCCAGCATATATTTTATGTATATGTATGTTCAGATTGTTCAGTGATAATTCCTGAACAATCTGAAGACCAAAACTGAATGAGACTAATTATTTATTCTTGTACTCCATTCAGCCACGTTGCAGATAAAACAATAAAAATCTTACGCGTTTCAGATATCATGGAAACAAAACCGGAAACAGACACTGAAGATAATGTAGGAAACAACGAAATGGTTCTTAACAAAGAGGAAAGACTCAAACCTGAAAACGACAATGCAGATTCTAAACAGAACAGTGATAACGCTAAACATGAATCGACCAAACCTCTAGAAACGTATTCCTGCTCCTGTGAAAGTAAGTAATAGAAATACCATTATTTATACTCAAATTCCCAGCAGTAGGGAGTTGTGGACAAAAATTTCACAAATCTTCAGTGGGCACTCAGGGGAGACTTTGTGGAAATTAAGGACAAAAATTTCGTTGCCCACTTTGAACAAATCGTTGAATCCTCCAATTCAAATTGTTGTTGCTATAAATGTGGACGATTCACAACAGCACGAATACAACAGTGTAGGAATAATGGCTAATAGATTGTTTTTTTTTTTAATCTTTTTTGTTTGTTTTTATGAACGAATTGCATTTTCCTTGATCCAAGCCGTTGCCAATAATTCAATTGTTCCGTTTTGTAGACACATGGCACGAAAACCCCCCGCCGAGGTCGTTCAGAAAATGGCAGGTTCGGAGCAAAACTCGGCAAGAGAGTTTCGACCTCATCGTGCACTGCTCGCATAAGATCAAAGTAACTTATTTAATTTATATTTATTCACAAGAGATCATGGAATACAAAGTTACACTCTTTTGCCCAACTGCTAATGCAGTTTATTTATTTATTTATTTTAATTCTTTATTGCACTAATTACATTGTAAGTGTACAAGGGCGTGCTTAATGCAAGAAGCATTCTCTTCCAGCAAACCTCAATACCAAACCAGCAAGCTCTTGGTAACAATTCCTTACCTTTACTTCTAAAGTATCTCTCATGGTCCTCTATGTCATCTCCTAATTCAAGTCACACGAGGATAGCTGGAAGTAAATATAAATTTTATTCTCTGGCCTTCCTTAGAATGCCGATACCTCTGTCTTACTTTACCTTTATCTCTCTCTCTCTCTCTTTCTCTCTATTTCTGTATCTTCCCTCTCTATCTCTCCTCTTCGCCCCCCCCCCCTCACCGTCTAGTTCTAGCTAGACCTGACATTTTCGCATGCACGCCTTACAGTTGGGTCATTGTACGTAGCAAGCGCGTACGTACATAAATACCTCAGACACTAGGGTTTCATTTGTGAAGATCACAAATGTACATAACTTAGAAAGCAGAGACATTGGTACATGCCGCGATTTGAACCCACGACCCGAATGAGAAGCCGGTGTTCTACCGCTCCGCTACCTCCGCTCCTCCTCCCTCACCATATCTCCACCTCAGTCCCTCTCCCCACTCTATATTTCTCGACCCCGCCCCCTCCCACTCCCACCCTATCTCTCATCCTCTTTATACTGTCTGTTCTCCTCAGAACCTCTGTCCCCCCCCACTCACTCCCTCTACATCGCTCCTGCACTGCGTGCCCACATTCCCGATAGAGTTCTCCGCTTCCAGGACCTTCCCGGTAACTTCCCCTTGTCTTAGTACCTACCTAGTACGGTCGTTCAATCCGGCAACCGAACTTTCAGACTCAGTTCGGTGATGCAATACGACCGGACTACTGAGCCTGTAATATTACTTTCGATTCTTTAGCCCAGTGACTGAACTAGCGGACTCAGTAGTTCAGTCGTGTTGCATTCGGAACTACTGCGGCGGAAACGTCTCACTTGCTAGTTCGGCACCCAGTCCAGTCGAGACAACCCCCTTGTCTCGTCATCATCGTCATTCAGGCACAAGAAGTCCACTGCTGGACATAGGCTGAGTCCATGGGTTTCGAAAAAGACCGGTTGGAAGCGGCTCGCATCCAGCGTCTTCCTGCCACTTGGATGAGGTGGCTGGTCGTCCTACGCTGCGCTTGCCGATATGTGGTCTCCATTCGAGAACTTTTCGGCCCCATCGGCCGTCAGTTCTGCGTGCTATGTGCCCCGCCCGCTGCCACTTCAACTTACTAATCCGCCTGGGCTATGTCGACGACTTTCGTTCGTCTGTCCCAGTCGCCCGGTTACTTAGTCCGGTGATCGGACAGATGAGACTTTTCCGTCCCAGTAGTTCGGCGGAACAATAAAACCGGACTACTGAGCCTGGTACTTCGGCACTTTCCATTGTGCGACGCGAGTCACCGGTCCGGTGCCCGTCTCCTGATCTTTTCTCTCTGTCACGGCTATCTTGCTCTCAAACTTCAAAGTAACAAAGTGTAAATCCCCAGGGCAAAACCGGCGAGGTGATTCTCGAGCCAATCCCGGAGTATCAACTGGATTTAGGTGCCAGCGAGCAGCCGCTCGAGAAGAAGCAAAGCCTGGCGCTCTCGCTGTACTTACGGAGGAATGCTTCCGTCATGAATGGTGAGTACGCACTGGGAATAAAAATATTATGTTTATTAATAAAAATAACTTTAATAGGAATGCTTTCAGAAATTTCGAAAATATTGGTAGTCATCATAATTTTCGAACTCATCATCATCATCAACCCATTATGTCCCCACCGAGGGGCACGGGTCTCTTCCCTGAGGAAGGTATAGGCCATACTCCACCACGGGGGCCAAGTCCGGATTGGTGGAGGCTTGTAGACTAGTGGCTCGTCTACTGTCAGAAGTTGTCAAGCCGCCCTAAGGCCTCTACTTGGCTTAACGACTGCCATCTATCGACGGCAGCCGGCACCAACAGCTTAACGTGCCTTGCGAAGCACGGAACCGCTCGGAAAATGCCACTAGCGTTAGGCATAGACGGCGACCCATCCATGCACTGAACGCGCCCTGTGTTGCTTAACCTTCGGGATCGTTTAAGATCACTCAGGCAGCCGGGGCTACGAGCGGTTCGATTTTCGAACTCAAACATTCGTAATCCGGAATGAAGCTAATAAAGCCATCATAATATTAATACTGGGAATAAACAACCTGACATTTCCACGACTTGTCTATGTGACTGCCTCGTTGGTCTAGCTCTAGCGGTATCACTTCTAATTACCATGCCGGATGCTCACTAGGGGCCGCCGTACATTTGTACAAATGGCCTCAGTCGGGGTGTATTTCTGTGTTTGTGATCCCTGGTTGTCATAGCACAGGGTATCCTAGTTTAGGATTAGAACAAGTGATTGTGTGGCGTGGAAGTTATTTATTTATTATTTTATTATTTACATTTGCAAGAGTCAGTACATCCTCTATGTGGCATCGTATCGGGTTCTACAAGATTCCTTAGATATATTGGAGTTACCCCCGACGTGACTTTACGATTGTCCATACATTTTAAGATAACCCATATTTCCGTATGAATGTATGGGGAGTTCGCCTACCAGCTCGCTGGACCGACTAGAGACGATCTGAGGCAGATTGCTGGCAACGGCTGGGTGAGGATGGCTGAGGACAGAAGGAAGTGGTGTGGCTTGGGGGCGGCCTATGTCGAGCAGTGGACGAGTGCAGGCTGATTGATTGATATGGGGAGTTTGTTATACCTTCATCATCATCATCAGCCATTTGACCCCCACTGCAGGACATAGGCCTCCTCCGTGGTTTTCATAACCGTGAGGGGTTTTGCCATAATCGCCACGCTCGGCAGGCGGGTTGGCGATCGCAGTATGCGGTTGGAATCTCAGGAAGACGCTGCTGCCCGTCTCCTGGTAATTGATTTCCTCAGTCGCCTTCTACGACATCCACGGAAGGAAATGGAGTGACGCTATTCTGTTATACCTTGTCGTTGTATATCTATTTATTTTTATTTTATTTATTGGTTCCACAACAGTTCATAGTACTGATAGATACATCAAACTTAAGGTAATGATAAAATTGATTTAGTTACCTACCTTAACTAATTATAGTCAAACAGGGCATGAATTATTAGTTGCAAAGTTATGTAAATAGATAATTCTACGTGCTTAAGAACTTAAAACAAAATAATTTTACTGATATAAAAGCGGCAACTGAGTAAAAAAAACCGGCCAAGTGCGAGTCGGACTCGCGCACGAAGGGTTCCGTACCATTATCTCTACAACATTCGACACAAAGATAAAAAAAACAGCAAAAAAATCACGTTTGTTGTATGGGAGCCCCCCTTAAATAATTATTTTATTTTGTTTTTAGTATTTGTTGTTATAGCGGCAACAGAAATACATAATCTGTGAAAATTTGAACTCTCTAGCTATCACGGTTCTTGAGATACAGCCTGGTGACAGACAGACGGATGGACGGACGGACGGACGGACGGACAGACAGACAGACAGAGAAGTCTTAGTAATAGGGTCCCGCACGGAACCCTAAAAACGAAGTACACATACAAATATAGGTACGTGCGGGGGACCTCAGATTAGGGTCTGTGGCTCAAAAAATATTTTATTTTATGTAAAGGGTCTTTGTGTAACGTCTACTACCTCACTATAAGTTAGAGCGGTGGTAGCCAAGTGGGTAGAACGTTGGACTTGGAAGCGAGAGACCCAGGTTCGATAGTGTGGGCATGTACCTATGACTTTGTTTTCTTAGTTATAGTAGTAATACCACCCGCTAACTGTGAAGGAGATACCTGCGTGTCTGAGCTATTCACATACCTCAGCGCTTGAAGTCGCCAATCCGCGGTGGGCACGCGTGGTGATTAAGCCCATACGCTCTCTCTCTCTCTCTCTCTGAGAGAAGGCCTGTGCCCTACAGCGGGACCTATATAGGCTGCTTATGATAGACGAGGAATAGCTGAGTTATTGGTTTACGGGGAAGTTTTCGGGGGACTCTAAAGTTAAATTTAGATAATAAAGGGGAATCGATTCGGTAATTTCATAATTTACATAAAAATGAGAAATCATTAATATCTAAGCGCTTTGCCAGAGGAATCTGGAATATGACAAACTCGTGTTTTAGAAAATGCTCATTTAAGTCCTGTGTTATTTCTCTTATTCTTTCTAACCAGTGCGAGTGGAAGGCACGACCGGCGACCTCGTCACGTACGAGGACGTAACCCTGGAGAGCTTGGAAAGCACACTGCCGGACTTCGTCCCCTCCACGGCAAACAAACTGTACACGATGCTCAGCCAACTGCAAGGACTACTGCCGGGGAGCTATTTGCTGAAACATGAGGTAATTTAGTTACTGATATAGCTCGAAGAATTGCTCAGTTGAAGTGGCAGCGGATTATATATTTTGCATAGCTCGGAGAACTGGTGGCCGTTGGGGCGAAAAAGTTCTGACCTGGCGAACGCAGTGTGGGAAGCTGCGGAAGATAGCTGTCTTGGCGCAAATCGCACCCAGCAATTCGTGTCGCAGTTTTCTGCTTTGCGAATTCGCATCGCGCCGTTTCGCAGTTTTGTGCCTTTAAAGCTGTTGTTAGGTCGAGCGTGCTGTCTCGCTCGCACAATTTAATATCTTTGGTGATTGTAATCATATGAGTAAACTTTTGATAATTGTGCTCTGAGGGTTTGATGCATAATTAAATTGCGGATATTGAAGTCACATTTTTCTTGTCCTGCGTAAAACTTTTGACTGAGAGAGTTTGCTTACAAAATTAATAATATTGGAAACAACTTTTCTTTATTAAAAACTATGATTAGAAAAAACAAAAATATATTTAAAATATCCGCAATTTAATTATGCTTCAAACCCTCAGACCACATTTATCAAAAGTGTACTCATTTTCATAATCAGTATTTTTGAGTTTATATAAAATTATTGTAGTGTCAATTTGTATTTAAAAATTTGGCAAAGTATTTTTGGAACGTAACTTAATAATTTCTGCCAAGGGTAGTAAACTAATAGTTACTACTTTCAAAAAGACGCCTGTCACCTCAGTCTACCGAGACCACGGCACTTGCAAAAGTGCCGAAACGTCGGAAAATTGTAAAATGGAAAAGTAAACGAGTTAATATCCGTTAAAAATAAGTTTTATTATGTAATCATTTTATTACAATCACTAAAAATATTATATCGTGCGAGCGAGACGGCACGCTCCACGCGAGAGCAGCCTTAATGGACGGCGCCCCACCCCCTTTCCGCGTCGGCAGGTGGAGCACGGCGCCAACGCCCTGCTGTACGTGGCGCGGGCGGACGCGGGCGCGGGCGAGGGCGCGGGCGCGGACGGCTCGCTGACGCTGCAGTGGGACTCCACGCAGCTGGCGGACGCCGATGAGGCTCGGGGCGTCACACGCGCGCCGCAGTTGGCGCCCGTGCTGCTTCCGATGCACAAGTGAGTGCACCTTTGTATCTCTTTAGACCTCTTCGATGGATCAGTAGAAATGAGGTCCTTGAGAAGTATGTCTGGTGTTACTTTGTTTGATCAGAGAACGTTGTGGACTGAAGGAGGATGTAGTGACTAGAATTGAGAAACGGATTTGCGTCGGTTTGGACGTGTGGAGAGGATGAAGGAAGAAAGATTGTCGGGACAAATCTGTCGAGCGAATGCGGGTGCTAAGGGAGGTCCCAGGCGGACATGCTTCGACCAAATAGAGAATATATTACCAAAGGGCAAGATAAAAAGTACCCGTAACCGGCGTGCGTGCCTGCAACGACTAATGAATATTGAGGAAGCGAAAGTGGATATGTCAGGATCGTGGCAAGTGGCAGTCCCTGATCTCTCCTACCCTCTGGGATATAAAAATCTCAGTTCTCAATTGTTTATATATTTTATTTTTTTTACAGTTTCTTGTGATGCTTTTTTATAGATGCTTATGTTTTCCATAACTGTGTGTTAAATAGATCGCACATTAATCTATATAGGAAAGTATAACGGACGCTGCGACATTGGTGATACGCGAATTTAACCCTGATATATCAACATAGCAACCTCCTCAGTCCTGACCTTGAAAATAAGAATCCTAAAAATATGTTAAAATATTTCTGTTTTATATGTTTACCTATTTCATAAGGTAATTTGGTGAGTCTAGGCTGAATATTTCGATTTGAGCTGCTTTAATTAATTTTAAAAGTGAAAAAAAGAAAAATTATCAGTACAAAACACTAATTTAACGTCGTAACATTTTGTAACAAGATGTAAAATTTTATCAGTCTTATTTATAAAAAAAAAGTCGATTACACCACACTGAGTTAATCCGTAGAATTCTAAAGGATCCGATCGGGCCACCGTAACAATGCTTCTTAATTGTTATTTTCAAGGTCACAATCTAACAGGTTCAAGCCGGTTTATACCAGGCATTCCCGCCACGACCAGCTTTAGCTCTGTCTTAAGATGTTTCAGTGAAATCGACTTTTTATGAAATAATACTGAATTTTTATAAAGATACTTTTATCATTAATCCTCGCCAACGTCTCCATCTGCGGCCCAGGTTCCACAAGATGCTGCCGTGCGCGTTCACGCCGCACGCGCGGCACGTGAGCCGCGAGCCCAAGCGGCCGCCGCAGCGGCAGCGGACCCCGCCGCAGGCGCTGAAGGTACGCCGCCATCTCGGCAACGCCCCGTGGGTTGCGGAAACTTTGGCGCCACTTGACCGCTTTTATTTGACTTATTATGTAGAATTCTCAATGACCCGATCGGGCCACCATCTCGAGGGGTTTTAATTGTTCTTTTCAGTCATAATCTAACAGGTTAAAGGTCCCCCACGTCTAGGCGAACCGAACGAAACGAAATTTAGAATTCAGCGCGCAAGGTACACCGCCATCTTGGAAAAGCCCCGTGTCCGGTTGCGGAAATTTTGGCGCCACTTGACCACTTTTATTTGGGACCATCTGGAATTTTCGCTGATCAATTTAGAATTTTCTGCTAATAATTTATTATAACTCTTTAAAAATTATGGATCTAAATAATGTAACTCTTAAAAAATTATTGATGAAAAAATGGTTGCGCTTGCAATAAAATGAACCGCCTGAAATAAAAAATACATCCAACATTATAATTTCCGTCTCATTAGGTATACCATTTATGGGCGTGAGCAATTTCAGGAATTTTAAAAACCTATTTAGAAGCTAAAAATTCCACCCATGGCCGACTTGAACCTCGCGGGTTCAAGTCCCGGCATGGGTGGACTTTTTAGCCTCTAAATAGGTTTTTAACATTGTCCTCAGCACGGGTTAGTGCAACAAAAAGAATATAATTTCAGGAATATTAGGGACTTTCCAGTGCCTATTTTAAATCATTCGCTAGTGGCGCTGAAGTTTCGCCTCAGCTTACAACCCAACGGAGAAACAATAATATTTTTTTTGCAGGTGTTCAAAGCAACATCGAGTTTCGACGTTACCTTTATGTTTATTGTCTGTCAAAAAGAAGCTAAACAAAAAGTTAATAAGAAAGCTACTTTGACCGATGTTTTAACATCGAGAAATGTATGTTTGTCTGTAATACGTAACTGTAACGATTTTCTTTTACATTTCTAAATTTCAATTAAGATAAATAACATTCATCACGGTCTTTGTAGTTACATCAATGTGGCTTTAAATTATCTAAACACAATTTACTATCAATTTTTTTTATTGGTTTTCCTTGCATAAATTGCCAGTTTTAATAAATATCCCTAGTGCCTGGGTTTCCTAGGAAAGCGTTGTTCGAGTGCCAGCCTTGACGTGACAGAGAATTATGTGATTAAAATATACCTTACAATACCAGGTGACGTAGTCTCCAAAGCTGTGATTAAAAGTACCTAAGCTTATTTGGAAACCACGCTATTTCTTTTGCATAGGGAACGTTCTAATGACATTATGTTTTAAATTGAAACTAAGATTAATAATTATTAATCCACATACATGTAACATAATTCATTTGGTAATAAATATTTTTTTAAAGATAATTCTCGGCCACTTTACGACCACACACAGACTTCGCCCTCCTAGGAAGCTCTAGCTCATTACGGGAAATGTATGTGTGTATGTATTGGCAACAATACAATACGCTCTCCAACGATAACAATGCTCATTTGTGGAATCTCTCCTTGTTGATAGCCGAAGGAGGGCACAGCGGCGCACGGACGGAAGGTATCTGAAGGCCTGAACAGTGTGTCTGCCACACTCGAGAACGGTATACGGCACTCGTGGCCCCCAAATGGCACAAGAGGCCAGTCTGTCGAAGGGAGACCAGAGTGACGTATTTGTCTTCTCCGCCAAGACCACACGATATTACACTCTGTAGCTTAAGCTTGTCCAGCAGTATTCGATCTTGCATTTCGCTGTTGTAAATTCTAAGTAACTTTGCAGAAGAGCTGTCAAGAGTGGAGTCCCATGGAAAAGATAAAACATACATTACGTAAAACTTACGCCTGTAGCCCGGCGGGGATTAATCTAATTAATAAAAATAAACGAAACAGATTTATCTAATTGAAATAATTAACACTACTATGGGATTTCGCTGGTTTTGGCGCTTTTTTTTAGCCTATCACGAGATGGACTATGAGGAAGCCAAGTAAAAGTATTTTAGTGACGCGGTTTTACAGAAAAAACGCATCATTGTATAAATTACTTCAAATTTGTAATTAAACTCGTTCTAAATACACACGACAGCAAATCAAGCTTTTAACTATGTTTTAGGACGTCTATTAAGTACCTTCGGAGGTCAAAATAAGGGAATTAAGTCGAGCAAAATCTCAATTACTCAAATAAAGGGTGGTCCTAAATAAAGCTTGATCTGGTGCATGTACGACATAAGTGTGAGCCTACAGCACATCGACCTTTCACATGCGAGCACTCTAATCAGTTACGTTACGGGCAAGTATCGGTGTTTCATCGTGGCCAGGAATATTGTCGATATGCTCGGACGAATGTAACACCAAGAAAAGCGTGTCGCGCCGCGCTAATAGGCATCTTTACAGTAATTGAAAATTACTAAGATCATGTATTTATATAGCGTGATTCATAATTAAAATGTAAAAAAAATCTATGTCCGCCATATTAAGTTGAACAGCGAATGACGTCATTTTAAGAACACGCGAGTAAATCTGCTCTAGACATTAGTTTATCATCTGTGACATACCTACGTATTGGTTTTATTTTATTTTTTCAATTCAATTCTTAATTATGGCTACTCTAAGGATTCTGCCAATGTCGAGTTTTGGAGATAGCAAGTTTTTTTTTTTTATATTTAACATGCGTATACGAGATTACGGTGTTGACGTTTTACACTTTTTAACTGTGACGTCACTAGCGACGCCATGACTTTGACGAGCGTTTCGGTGGGGATTTTAAATCTGAAAACTACTCTTTTTCTGTTAAACCTTAACTGTGACCCAAAATATGAAATAGATTGTAAATAATATATGTGGGACATTATAGGAGTTTTTCAATATTTGTCATCATGCCTATTGAGACCGCGCATATCTCCCGCGTATTGTTTGTAAAAAAAGCGCTAGCGCGCTATCGTTGTTGTAACATTAGTTTCCGGGCATATTGGCAATACTCTGGGACACCGTACACCAATACTAGCGACTTTGTATCGAAAATGGACAGGTTGATCTTCTGTAGCCTGTGTAAACGACATCGCTAGAATACTTTTTTCGACATTGCCACAGCTCGCGGTAGAACAACATTACTTATCAGAGTATATTTTACATTTGGTGCTGATTTCAAGTCATGTCCCGATACTGTAAAGTGTGTTTTGTTTCAGTGGCCTAAGAAGAAGAACAAGAAGAAAAACCCGACGAACAATAACTAAAGAGAGAAATAAATGTTCATTTAGTATCTAAACCAGACTTTTTTTATTGCGTAAAATGTAAATAATTTTCTTTCCATATATTATATGCTCTTAAGTTCTCTATAATATTTCGTAGATTCGGTAGACAGCTATTGGC
This sequence comes from Yponomeuta evonymella, assembly GCA_963969515.1. NCBI lineage: Eukaryota > Metazoa > Arthropoda > Insecta > Lepidoptera > Yponomeutidae > Yponomeuta > Yponomeuta evonymella. The sequence goes on along the minus strand of OZ018342.1, from coordinate 1,751,570 downwards.
GTATCCAGGGTTAATTTTCAAGGGACGCAGGACCCTTGAAAGTGTGGTGTATCACAAAGTATCTCGTTATGCAGTAACTTTATATAATTTTATTTTAAGATTTTACGGCTAATTGCGTGACGGGGCTGCTTCAGTTCACTAGTGATTACAGTATCGACTCTTATGGATTTTTATTATTCATATAAGTAACTATGTGAGAATGAATAGCAATTATTATTTTACCATAATCTGAACTAGGTACTAACTTAAACTGAATGACATTGTATAAAACAATGAATCGTTATTCTCACTATTATTAAGTAAAGCAATTAATTATTGTTATTAACAGTTATTATTTGCGTATTCGTCGATTCAAAATCGGGTTGGTCACACCGAAATTGGCAAAAAAAATTCAGAAGAATACATTAACATCCAGGGGTGGGCTTTGGACAATTCTGTGACCCGGTACATCCTCCCTTATGTACGCCAATGTACATAGATTTACTTTCATTCAACTTTGTTCTGGGTGTATTTTTTTTTTTTGTAAAATACTGTCGATTTTTATTGAATCCCGTATCCCGTATTTTAACGATTTCTATTAACGGTGTGTACATACAGACCAAAGCTGAATGAAATTAAGTATGGCTACATAATTGCTTAACTAAATAAATAAATGGAATGCAAATATTCTAAGCAGCCTCGTCAAAGTAGCCATCGAGTTGTGCAGCCACCTGAAAATAAACACAATTTTTTTAAAATTACCTATAAAGAAAGTTGTGTAAAGGTGCACTCAGACGTAGATTTATATTTTTCGAATTTGATATGCTACTTATGCTTGGAAGAATCAATAAGGCCCCGCTCGATGGACATTTACTATCTTTATAAAAGGTACAAATCAAGCAATCAATATTCTTCATTAGAAAATATAATTACTTACGCTAAACAAATAAACGTGTTAAATAACTACATATTGACAATTAAGACCATGTTGTAAAATTATAATAAATAGAATATTACATTTGATTGATCTAACATTAAAGTGGGTATTATAAATAAAAACATTATTTCCGTTTGTTTTGCCTGTGATCTCCACACTAGGCGAACCCTTGAAATGATCTTAACATCAAATTCGTGAGGCACATGGAGCCAGCTAAGCATTCCTACCGACCTCACGGTCCTAACTATACCTACCCTACAAGTCATCCTCATGCAGACATGGGTGGATAATCCACTGGTAGATTAAAACCTACTTTCCAACCAATTATCGTCGAGTTTTGTCCCGTGGGGGTGGGAGAAAACCAAATAGGTATAGTTTTAGCATCTAGTACTCTAGGGGTGAAGGTATGCGATGATTCAAAACGTAGTCCTCTGCCACCCCAGAATCTGTCCCAATTCGGGGTCGTTGACACAAAGGTGTCGGGCAGTTGGGAATGGTCGATGCGCAGTGATCCAGTCCATACATCTCCATGTTGATTTTATTTGGTGATTTAAAAAATATTATGCCAACGTGGTTGTAGTAATGCTTTTTAGAAGCGACCCGGAGCCTCACCTACCTACCTGATATCCGCTACGTTGTTGGCCCTAGTTTTTAGGCTATAGGTTCTAAAATTAGCTATCACAACTATTGAAACTACTAATGTTAACTTTTTGCAAAAACGTATTACAAAAGATTTTATTTTCTCCATCGGTGGCGCTAGGTAGTCTCTCATTTCTTCCGATTGGCCACATTTAAAATCGATTTATTGGCTAAATCTGCGGACAGAAACACAAACAAATCTGTTATACCTATTACCTGTGCAAACTTTTAATGGCTGTCCGTTTTCATTTCGGCTTCGTAACGTTACATCGTTTCAGTCACCGGTTATCCTAAATAATAAATAAATAAACAAAAACCGTCTCACCTGCACGGGAGTGTACTTGACGTACTTGTCCGGGTGTTTGGAGAAGGGCAGGTGCGCGTGCGCGTCGCAGAAGCGCGTGTAGCGCGGCAAGAGCGCCTCCTGGTTGGCGCGCTTGAGCCACTCGCGCAGCTCCGCGTCGGGCACGGCGTAGCCGCGCTGGGCGCGCGTGCTCTCCTCGAAGTCGCGGTTGAACGCCTGGCCGGCCGGGCCGGGAATGGACAATGAGTGCGGAAAGGACGATAGGATTACCGACTCGCTGTTTTATTTACGTACGGTGTTTTCTAGCCGACATGCATGTATCAAATATCATGTGTGCTTCCGATCTGAGCACCGATTGTCGTCTAGATATTTTTAAATAAGTAAAGACGGCACTGACAATTTCTTAAGCAAAGTGCAAGATAAGGAGTACCCGAAACAGGCGTGCGCGCATGCGACGACTAATGAATTTTGAGGAAGCGAAAATCAGTAGAAATGTGAATATTGGTGACGGTTCTTGTAGATGTTTTAGATGTTTATAATAGCTACTAGATGGCGTATGGAAGTGACCCACGCTTTGTCATCTTAGCAAAAAAGAGTAGAAATCTAAATAAAACCAGTAAATTTTTTGCCGAAAATGCAATACATTGATATGTTTTTATTAATTAAATTATGTACTGCAGCTTTGTAAGAACAAAAAATAACTAAAAAAAATTATGTTCAAAGAGTATCTCAGTTATCTCTTTATATATTTTTTTTTATTTTGTGTCTATGTGTCTTAAGATGTTAATAATGTGATGCGAATAAAAAAGAACTAACAGCAAAAAATATTGTCAGTTCACCAACAACGCTTCTTCCGCAATCAATATTTTAAACCTTTTATGCCTTTTTCTTAACCTGGGAGCCCATGGCATACGATTTAATATGGAAGAAGAGGCTATTTACCGCCGCCAACCGCAGATGGCATATTAAAATTGTAAGCGACAAAATCGTTGCGTAAAACGAGCACATCATGTGTAGTCTAACACTCACGGCAAACTTATCCTTGAGTATCTGTCGGTCCTTGTCTCGCAGCTTAGCCGGCAAAGTTTCTTCTAGCTCCAGGTGGGCCAATATTTTGTTCCAACTGAAAAAAAAAGCGACAACTATTGAGTCATATTCATAATAACATTTATTACACTTAACTGTTTGTCCTGGCGTGTCTTCTCTACTTCATTTCATCTCTTAGTAAATTACCTTTGCAAATAGGCTTTTTTGTGATCTTGTATCATGTCTCGATAGCTTGTCTCGCACTCGGGTTCAGCCAACATTAGCACGTCCAACAGTCCACTGCGCTGTAGCTCCTGCAAACATAAGTTGCGACATAGAAATAACTGAATATTCATAAGAACAAGGACAGAGCGAAACCATCTTTTCCATGAACCATCCATTCTCCATCTTTTTCTGATATTTAAAATAAAAGCCTTGGTTTAAGGCATCTTTGACATTTTCAGCTGTCAACGTTAGCGATGGACGATTATTACAAAAAAAATCGAACTATTCGAATATTGCGTTTAGTCGATAGCAATCGGTAGTGCGTCTAGCGGACCGCAACGCAAACGCAGACGTATAATTAGTCATTTACCTTGTACCTTAACTGTGCGGCATGCCACAAGGCCGCATGCTACAATAAATAAAACTGTCGCACATTGTGGCAAGAATGGTGCGGCATAGCAACACCTTGCGTTATGTGGCGGACTGTCGCAGCTTGTATCCGAACACGATGATGCCGAGGCGTAAAATGGACTGCCGCATGCTAAAGGCTCTTTTAAGCCAGAGCAACATCGTGCTACAGTGCGGCCTGCTACAAATTGTGGCATCCGGCTCCTTGTATGCTACATGGCGTGCCGCATGCTACATCGGCCGCTTGATGTTGGCGATTGTAGCATGCAACAAGGAGCCGGATGCCACAATTTGTAACACGCCGCACAGCGTACTGACGACGTGATTGCACATTAATAACTATAGTACACATTTTATAGCTGACAAGAACTCAATCTGCAGGTTTGCTAAAGGTCATTCGAATGGTGGCGTGGTGGCCGGGTCACCTATCTCCCTCTAAAATGGTTGAGACTGGTGATGGCTGACCCCTGCGTTATGCTCGTGAACGGGTGCTGTTCGTGTGTCTGGCCGCAGCATTACTGTTTTTCCTACTTTTGTAAGAAGTGTTATTTTGGCTTTTAAAGTTATTAGTGGCTATCACGGAATCATATCATATAGGCTTTGATGTATAAGTTTAAGATGATTTGAGAAAAGATGGTCAGAGTGGAGTTTTTTTTCCCGCTGCCTTTTTCTCCACTACAAATACGGCCCGAAGTCAGCGGCTAACATAGTAACATAGTACATTGACATTCAGCAAACAGAATGTAAATTCTTTACGTTGAAATAAATTATTGATTTCTGATTTCTGATTTCTGTAGCACGATGTTACTCTGGCTTAAAAGAGCCTTTAGTGTTTCGTTCTTTGCATTTATTGTTTAGCGTTTATGACTATGCAAAGGTATAAAAGCATTTATTTTTACCTACCTGGAGTAGATAAAACGTATTGTTTAGCAGAAATATAGCCTTGAGCGCCTCTGGGTACTGCTCGCTTGTACTTCGGAGTGCCACGTTCAGCTGAGCCAGTACTTTTCCTGCGAAGCATACAGGATGTTTTACAGAGGTCTGGTAAAATTTAAGGGTTTTACCTGCTCATGAATATAAACAACTTTTGTTATGAGTGAAACTCTAGAAAAAATATAAGCTGCAAAACATTTGCTAGAGAATAATGAACTATAAACAAATTTAGCAATTTTAGGGTTCCTTACCCAAAGGGTAAGGGTCCCTATTACTAAAAGTCCGCTGTCCGTCCTTCATCTGTTTTTTGCTCGATATTAATAACGGCAACAGGTAGACGCTTGAAATATTTAAATGTTGTATAGATAATGGTACGGAACCCTTCTTGCGTGAGTCCGACTAGCACTTAGCTGGTTTTTTTTCTTTATTTCGGAGTGGGTCTCACATAGTGGTAACTATGGATGAGTAGAAGAACCCAGTTAAGTTTCACCGGACCTCAGCGTAATATTTAAGAATAAGACGAAATACATTTTATTTGCAACAACAGTCACACACACAGGTACAATGAAATACTATTTACGTTATTTCATGAAGCCTACAGATATTACTAAAGGATGGGCCCCATTAGACCTTATTTACTGCTGTCCATTGAAGAGTTCCGTTCTCCATCTCTGAAAGTCTTCATCAAATATTCACCAAATTAAAATGGGACCAATGGGACGTCAAATCTATTCGAACAAAAAAAGAATTGTCGAAATCGGTTACAATTTGACGGAGTTATGCGAGACATTAATAGATAGAGACATATTTGTAACACTCACGCATGTAAATAGACAGCATGACGGCGTCTCTGTCCTGTGCTCCGAGGATCTGGCTGGCGGCGCGCATGTAGGCCGGCTCCGTCGCGAGCGCGGGGCCTGCGCAAACGCACCACGTTTATGTCGTCAGCCGCTGAGTTGCATAAGTCGCAGTTTCAGTGCTAATTTGAATAATAACATTTTGATGTTTGATTTTCAGTACCGTCGTAATGTGACTGATGGGGAACATGCATCGAAATCAGATTGGAGTGGTTTTGTATTTGTTAAATAAAGTAAAGGACGTAGATAAATTAGGAAGTAACGGTGTTAATTACAACACGATTTATCTAAAACACTCCTCAAATTTAGTTTAAATAGTCGATGGTAAACGAAAAGACCAAGTTAAACTACATTGGAATCGTGTTTTTATAAATAAGACTCTAAAATCATAAAGATTTTTTTCGGGACTTTACAGTTATCAAAAAATGCGAAAAATTCAGTTACTCTAATAAAAATTACTTACGTGTTAGATTTAGTTTTTCCATTAAATTTTATACACAAAACACTATTTTACGAGATACCTCATACTGGTAACGTCACAGTTTGCGCCCGATTTGTATAGAGCGTTTTTCTACCACTAGTAAGTATTACTTTTCGACATGTTATACATATTATGAAAAGTATTAGTTGTTCAACAAAATCTTTATCAGTGTTATGAATTTTTTAACAAGATCTCTGGAACGACATAATTTCTTTTGCAATTTTTACACTGGCTAGAGGCAAAACGAAATTGGGGAATTGTTCAGCCATTCGCGTCTGTCACTCCACATCTCTCACTGGAAATTAACCTCCAAACTCAAAATTAAACAAAAACACCCAACAATGTTGAATCGATTCAACACTTTCACTCTCCCCAAAATAAAAGAAGAATCTAAGGTCTTCAAGTTTCAGACACAGATTCATAAGGGTTCGTTTATTGCAACCAGCACAACGCTTCATTAGCGATAAATAACGGGTGATAATAATTCTCAAGACATTTTCACCACTTAATTTAATGGAAGGCCAGATTTTTTTATGTTTTTATCTAAGACCAGAGCGGCGTTTTATAAAACTTTAATTCATAATTTATTATAAAAAGTCAACGTACATCGCGTAGTCGCAAATCTGACTTCGCAATGTATATCGAATTGGTCATAGTAAATCATGAATTGTAGTTCTATGAATTGCCTGCCATGACATTAATTTCTCGATCAACGAGCATGGTGCAAATTTCATAAGAACTAATGGAGAACTTGCGTTAAAAAATGTTTTAATACAATCGGAGAGACCATTTTAAAAGATAAATAAATAAAGACCGTTAATTTTTTTCTCTACGACTAATACTTTTCATAATGTTACCTGTCGAAGTCATTCTAGTCACGTGGTACAAAAATGTGCCATACAAATCGGACTGCAGCTATGACGTCACAACTTGCACGTAACACCTTATTTATTATGTATAAAGCGTTTATCCATATTATCTCGTAAAACACAACTTGCACGTAACAACGTATAAAACGTTTATCAATATTGTCTCGTAAAATAATGTTTTTATGCATCTACACCCTTTTTAAAATAGTTTTGGAGTTGAATGAAAAAACGAAATCTATGTTTTTTATTATTAGAGTAACTTGATTTTCCGCATTTTGTAGGAGCCCGAAAACCCCGAAAATATTATTATGATTTTATCTTTAAACTTTTCTTAAGTTTTTCAATCCCTTCTATGGTATAAAAACGATGCCGTTTCAATCTAAGTTTGACGAAAGTTCCCCATTACATCCGCGACAGCAGCAGGCTCACCCAGCGTGTGGACGTGTTCAGCCAGCTGGTGCAGGAAGGCCAGCGCGGCGGCGGCCAGCTGGTGCACCGTCCCGTCGGCCGGGCCCGCGCCCGCCCAGCCGCGGGCGCCCTCCACCCACTCTTCCAACGAGCGGATGCACTGCGGCAGAACGGACGAGTTGGCAGTCACAGAATACGTAGGTACTGGAGTCGCTCGACGCACATTGAAAATTAAGCTAGGTTAAGTTTTATCTCTCTCTCTCTCTCTCTCTCTCTCTGAGAGAAGGCCTGTGCCCTGCAGTGGGACGAATATAGGGCCCGTACACAAAACTATGTTAGAGAAACTATGTATGAGAGCTACGTTAGGAGTTTCATTGCGTAATCGAATCAGGAATGACACACACACACACTTAAATGTACAAAAGCGAAACAACGTAAGAGTACAGCGGGAAGAAGAAACACAGACAAACATAATACAACGTGCAATGATGCAAGGTACTGATTCTACCTCCATCAAATAGGTACGACATAAGAAGCTGAGTTACTGATATAGGTCGACGAATTGCTCAGTTGAAGTGGCAGTGAACGGGGACATAGCTCGGAGAACTGATGGCCGTTGGGGAGAAAAAGTTCTGACCTGGCGACCGCGGACCGGACGACGCAGTGTAGAAATGCCCCCACCAGATGGTCTGACGACCTGGTTACGGTGGCGGGGAGTCGCTGGGTGCGGGTGGTACAACACCGGGAAGCTTGGAAAACCAAAAGGGGAGGAATATGTCCTGCAGTGAGCGTCAAATGGCTGGTGATGATGATGACAGAAAACTGCGATGCGACGTCGCATCGTAGAAATTCGCGAGCATAATAGTAATAAATGGATGAAGCCAAAATCTTTGTTTTTTCATAGGGTTCCGTACCCGAAGGGTGCCAAACGGGACCCTATTGCTAAGACTTCACTGTCCGTCTGTCTGTCTGTCACCAGGCTGTATCTCATGAACCGTGATAGCTAGGCAGTTGAAATTTTCACAGATGATGTATTCCTGTTGCCGCTATAACAACAAATGCTAAAAACAGAATAAAAAAAATTAAGGGGGGCTCCCATATAACAAACGTTGCCTAAAGACAGCGCTCGCCATCTAGCGGCCAACTATGTAACCTTCACAGCGCCGATGTAATGTCGTTAAATGTCAATGTTAAACGCTTCTTGTTGGTTTCTATGCTGCTGGCAGCCGGCGACGAGCGCGGCGTAGGGCGCGGGGGGGCGGGGGCGCACTCACCTGCTGCTGGCAGCCGGCGACGAGCGCGGCGTAGGGCGCGGGGGGGCGGGGGCGCACTCACCTGCTGCTGGCAGCCGGCGACGAGCGCGGCGTAGGGCGCGGGGGGGCGGGGGCGCACTCACCTGCTGCTGGCAGCCGGCGACGAGCGCGGCGTAGGGCGCGGGGGGGCGGGGGCGCACTCACCTGCTGCTGGCAGCCGGCGACGAGCGCGGCGTAGGGCGCGGGGGGGCGGGGGCGCACTCACCTGCTGCTGGCAGCCGGCGACGAGCGCGGCGTAGGGCGCGGGGGGGCGGGGGCGCACTCACCTGCTGCTGGCAGCCGGCGACGAGCGCGGCGTAGGGCGCGGGGGGGCGGGGGCGCACTCACCTGCTGCTGGCAGCCGGCGACGAGCGCGGCGTAGGGCGCGGGGGGGCGGGGGCGCACTCACCTGCTGCTGGCAGCCGGCGACGAGCGCGGCGTAGGGCGCGGGGGGGCGGGGGCGCACTCACCTGCTGCTGGCAGCCGGCGACGAGCGCGGCGTAGGGCGCGGGGGGGCGGGGGCGCACTCACCTGCTGCTGGCAGCCGGCGACGAGCGCGGCGTAGGGCGCGGGGGGGCGGGGGCGCACTCACCTGCTGCTGGCAGCCGGCGACGAGCGCGGCGTAGGGCGCGGGGGGGCGGGGGCGCACTCACCTGCTGCTGGCAGCCGGCGACGAGCGCGGCGTAGGGCGCGGGGGGGCGGGGGCGCACTCACCTGCTGCTGGCAGCCGGCGACGAGCGCGGCGTAGGGCGCGGGGGGGCGGGGGCGCACTCACCTGCTGCTGGCAGCCGGCGACGAGCGCGGCGTAGGGCGCGGGGGGGCGGGGGCGCACTCACCTGCTGCTGGCAGCCGGCGACGAGCGCGGCGTAGGGCGCGGGGGGGCGGGGGCGCACTCACCTGCTGCTGGCAGCCGGCGACGAGCGCGGCGTAGGGCGCGGGGGGGCGGGGGCGCACTCACCTGCTGCTGGCAGCCGGCGACGAGCGCGGCGTAGGGCGCGGGGGGGCGGGGGCGCACTCACCTGCTGCTGGCAGCCGGCGACGAGCGCGGCGTAGGGCGCGGGGGGGGCGGGCGCGAGGGCGCGCTCGACGTCGGGCTGCAGCCGCTGCAGCCGCGCCAGCAGCGCCCAGCCCCCCCCCGCGCGCCCCCCGCAGCGCCCGCACGCGCGCCGCCAGCGAGCGCACGCTTTCTGCAAACGGGAAACCGATACTTAACCTCCTCAGCCCTGACCTCGAAAAAAACTATAATAAGGAGAAATGGTTTTTTTTTTTAATAAGGCCGGTCTCTCCGTGCGCACACATTTGTATGGGACTTATTGCGCTGCGCGAGCGAATAGTTGGGGAAACAGTAGGCATTATTGATATTACAGAAACACAAAGCCTGGTATATTTTTTACTATCCAAAACTTAGTACAACCCAAATAAAACCATATCTAGTTATAATTTAGACTCATGTTCGCAATTATTTTTATGCAATAAAGTTTAAAAAATCATCAGCATAACGACCGACGGCCCTAGATAGGAAATTGAAAAGTAATACATATTTTTTTAGACATTAAATACAAACCATTAGAGACTGAAATGTATTTCAAAACACCTGATTTAGGGGTAATGTCGGAGAACCCGACCTTAAAAGAATTTAACATATATTTTCCGTTTAAAATTAATTAGGCTACCATGTGACAAGTGTTGCCTAAACTACGTTACTTTAATGTATCCTATATATAAGGTGTATTCAATTTTTTTTTTAATAGACGCAGAACTTTTATAAAAAAATTTAAAATGAAATATTTGAAAGAAAGATTTGGTTTTATACAATTTCGCTTGATGTTTTCAAGGTTAGAACTGAGGAGGTTAAGGCAACATCTCGAGGAGCAAATCCCATACAAACGTAGTGTGATTTTTATTTACAAAGGACATGCCGGTTCGCAATGTTTACCAATATGTTTAGAGAACACAAATAGAGGCTTAATCATACTTAAATTCAACTTATCAAAAACAAATTATAGCCTTGAGAATTGTTTCTATAAAAAGTCTCATGAGGCTGTAATTTCTTTTTAGGGTTCCGCACCTCAAAAGGAAAAAACGGAACCCTTAACCCCACTTTGTTGTCCGTCCGTCCGTCCGTCCGTATGTCTATCAAGACCCTTTATCTCGGGAACGCGTAGAGGATCGAGTTAAAATAAAAACCATACACTCAAGTCCTCCCTTGAAGCTGTGAAAAAATCAAATTTCTAAGTTAGAGTAAAAAAAAGATACGGCCGTTTATGCCGTAAAAAACATATATTGTTGTCGAACATATATTGTTGATTCCCTTGAGTGTCGAAATCAAGGGAATCAAAATGTATAGGGTACTTTTTGTTGACCTAGAACTATGAAATTTCGTGAGTAATTATTGTCTTAAACTACAAGTACAGGGCAAAAACCGAAAACTATACATAAGCAGCCTATATCGTCAGATAAAAGAAAAACCGACAAAGAAAAACACAGACTAAAACAATAATTCGATGACTATCTCATGGATCTAATCAGCAGATCTTCACCAAATTTATATGGGACCACCCTTGAGATAACCAAATGCACTGTCAACTGTACAACAGGAAACAGCCACATATAAATGAGAACAAACGCCAGCGAACGGAGCGTAAGCGCAAGCTTACCTCCACGTCCGCAGCCAGTATGGCGAAGCAGTCTTTCAGCACAGCCATCAAGAGTTGCGGTAGGCGGGGTAAAGGTACCAAACCAAGGAGGTATCTGCAACGATCAAAACAAAATTCTGACTACCTCGTTGGTCTAACGGTTACCACCAACACAAAGGTCGTGGGATCGTCGGACTTTAGCGCCACAGGAAGTAACTAAAGATAACTTTGTAGCACCACAGGAAGTAAGTAAGAGGACCTTCGTAGCCCCACAGGAAGTAAAGGAACCTTCGCAGCGCCATAGGAATTAAATAAGGGTACGTTTGTACCAGCACAGAAGGTAAATAAGGGTACCTTTGTAAAAGCACAGGAAGTAAGTTTACCTTTATATTGTACCAGCACAGGAAGTAAGGGTACCTTTGTACCAGCAAAGGAAGTAAGTAAGAACACCTTTGTACCAGGACAGGCAGTAGATAAGAGTACCTTTGTTCAGCGCGCGCGATGCGGCACAGGCAGGCGGCCAGCTCGCCAGTGGCCTCAGCCTCGTATTCGTCTAATATCTCGCCGCCTGGCTCCTCCGTATCTAAACAGGGACACAAGGTTGCTCAGACTAGGACCATGACCAATTTACTAATACACGTAGCAAAAAGTTACATTGAGTTTTCAGTTTGATATAAGAACGTTTGTTGTATAAGTGCCTATGGATTTCTTTGTTCAATTTTGCCTTTTTTATTCTTTATTTAATTTTCACTTGCTCTTGTTATATATTTTTTTTTATTTCTATTATCTGTTTGTGACGTTGAAATTCGATGTAACGTTATGCCAACATAATTTTTTGGCGTTTCTATTTTGGCGTGCTTTGAAAGGCCTTTAAATGAATGAGGGCTTTTCAAAGCGTCGTTAAAAAATACAGTACCGCAAGTTACCGATAGATGGTGCTGATGTCACATAATATGTCAAAATTGACATGACATTGGGGTACCTTCTCTGTGGTTTCTGTCACGTTGCTCCTTGTTTTGTTGACGAGAGTAGAGATGTTTAGATTATCACAGATTAATAACGATGTACAACATTTAAAACGTTTAATGACATTCGTTCTCCTTGCAGCGCCATCTAGTTTTTTTTAATGAAACTGACTGCTGTCATTGAAAAGCCCTCACGTCAGATTTAAATTCGATTATTTTTTGTGGCATCCCTAGGATTCAGAGATAATTAATTTTCTTGTAAAGTCAAATAGAAGGCAATGCGTTCTATTATTAGAGAAAGTTAACTATAGAGTCTGTTGTGAAGAAGAATGCTAGGTCTTGGCGGGGTCTTCACGTTATAACAAAATTACGTTAGGCTACGTTACGAACAGAAAGAACTTTTAATTTTAACATAAAAAAAAAAACACATCAGTCGATAAATCGTAATAAATATACTAAATACGTGGGAAGAGTTCTAAAGGAACAATTCTACTTACAAGAATCGTTCATGCCACGTCGCGATCCGATCGCGAGCCCTGTCGATTGCTCTAGGGTTTGCGTCGCCTTTTGCACTATCTTGTTTCCGCGCAAACTGAAAAGAAAATTAAAGAAATAATTTTAAAGGAAGGAGTAAGGTTAATCTACTTATCAATTTCAACTCTGAAATATCGTACTTTCGCTAGAGTAAAAAACAAAATATTGTTACATTCTAGGGGTGGGTTTGTGATCGGAAAACGCACTTTATACACCGATGAATAAGAGTAGGATTTATTTCCGCACTATTTCTTAACTTCACAACACTTTAACAACAAACACTTTTAATTACACTTCACTGATCCGATAATACTCGTAGTAGGTACTTCTTCCTTCGCTTGCACTTCGTTTCGCTTCCGCTTCCAAAGTAAAACTGACTCGCGGCAGAGGTTGTCTTCTCGACTCGCCCGAAGGGCGAGGCTGGGAGGCGGCTTCTGGGCGTTGGCCCATTTGCGCGGGAGCATCGCCGTCCGTTAAGACGGACGGGTCCTGGGCGGTGGAGCTCGGCTCCGGTGGTCGGGTCCGGGGTCCTCGAAGTTCTTCCGTCGCCGGCGAGATCAAGCACTGCCGGGTGGGACTCCGTTGGGAGAAGCCCAGCAGGCGACGACTCTTCGGTGTCTCGTCTAGGTCGTCTTCACGCCGCCGGCGAGGTCGAGCCCGACTGGCGGCCCCAGGGAGCGGGCCAGCGGGCGCCCATCAGCCGGCGGCGCCAGGGTAGAAGGTCCGAGGGGGTGGCGGCCGCGGTGACGTCACTCGGGGAGCAGCATCCGCGGCAGCCCGGCTTCTCGTCCCCGTCCTCGTCCCCAGAGGGCCCCCGCGCGTTAAGCGCAGAGGTCTGCCATCCCTCTGAGGATGATGGGGACTGGGTTGTGGCCATCCTGGATGGCCACCAAGACCTCTTGGAGGACCTAGATGGCCCTCGCGAGGACTTTGTCCTTCCCGTCTTGGGTTTCCGGGGCTCTCTCTCTCGCTTTGCCTTCTTCCCCTGGGTCGGGGCGGCGACCGCTGGTAGAGAGGGCCACGGGCGCGGGCTGCTGCGCTCGTTGGGGTTGAGGCTGCTCCTCCGGTGTGGCGTTCTTCTTGCCCCTCTTCCGCCGGCGACGGCGAGGGGACTTTGGGGCGTCCGGGTGGTTGGCGGCCGCCATCAGCGACCCGGCTGCATCTTGCTCCCCGGCGTCAACTCGGGGAGGGGGAGGGGGCTCCGCGACGGCGGTGGTGCGCGCCGTGGTGCCCGCCCTCTTGTTCCGCGTTTCCTTGCGGAACACAGGACACTCTGTGCTATTCGCCGTGTGTGCGCCATGGCAGTTGGCGCACGTCGGCAGGTCCTCCAGAGGGCGGAGGCAGTTCCGGGCGACGTGTTCCTCGCCGCACCGCACGCAGGCTAGCCGCCTGTGGCATTGGTGCGACGAGTGCCGGAACTGCTGGCACCGGTGACACTGCGCGGGTCCCCTCTTCCCGCGCCAGGCTTCGATCCTCACCCCCGGCATGTTGAGGAGTTCGCACACCTCATATATACCGGGGATGGGGCTGGGGGTCCTCTCCACCTGGGCGAAGAAGATGCAGCCGGGCCTTCCGTGTCTCGCGTGGATGGGCCGCACGTATTCCACGCCGAAGCCACGCTTCTTCAGGTCCTCCTTTATCGCCTCCGGGGCCGTGTTGACCGGCAGCCCTCTGATGGCCACCTTCAGGCTCCGTTCGGCGAGCAGCGAGTACGAGAACCAGGAGATCCCGGACGATTTCTCCAGCTCTGTAAAGTAGCGCTGGATCGCCCGGTACTCCTGGTCCGACTTCGGCAGAAAACGAACGCCCTTGCCGAACGGGCGTGCGTTTGGTACGTGGCCGAGGATTGCCCTCATCGCATTGAAGTGCAGGGTCCAATCCGGCAGGTTTTCGACCACTAGCGGCGGGTACCTTGGCTGCTTCGCAGGCGATGGGGCAGCTGCCGGGGGGGGGCAGCGGAGGCGAGTTGGGGGCTCGTGGAGCGGGCTTCGGCGGGCTGGCGGCAGCGGTGGCGGCGGCGTAGCTGGGAGCAGTCGCCGCGGTCGTGTCCATCGGCGTCCCCGCTTATATACCGTTTGAGATGTTCTAGAAAACTCCATCAAGTCGTGGAAGGTTCTGCCGTCTCGCTCGATCGTGATGTCTCTGTCACACCTTTCCGGAATGTTCGGACTATAGCTATCCCTCTCTAACAGGGCTATCTCTTTCACTCCTATTGAAAATTTCGTCATAAACTGAAATGTACTTCAAGAACCCATAAGGGATCCTGAAAATGCCTGAAATTTTGATAAACTAGTATGTGACAGAGCACCCTCTGAAACGGCCTGAAACGGTATTTCAGCCTGCTGAAAACGCCTCCAAGGCACGGAAAAACGCGTTCAAAGTTTAACCTGCTATCCACCGTCGTAACAATATAATGAGATAAATGTAATGTATCAGCTGTTTCGGCGTTGGTCTCGTAATGAAAATTGTAAGTTTCAACGGACCTTCTAAAGCACCCAGTAAAGGTAAAGGGTAAATATACATAACAATAATATTTTCACAAAGAATTCATACTCACACTTTTTGAATTTTACTTGTCTTCTTGGTGCTATCTGACCGGCTAAGGTTATTCTTGGCTCTCTGGAAATAAGAAACGGAGATGGTAGAATGGAGTTCAGATATATTGACAGAAGAGTACATTTTATTAATTTAGTACTTCATTTATTATGTAAAACAATTTAACCAGTTTCGGATGTCCGCTGGCACACGTAAGGCAAAATAAGCCTTATTCCAAGCCCATATATTTTATGAAACAGTAACACTGATACAGACACCCTCGTCTAACTTATATCTAATATAAAATGTATAAATCTGTAACCTTTAATTTGAAGCCTGCCTCAGCCCAAAAGCGGTGACGGTAAGCGTCTTTAAGTAGTCCCAAAATCGCATACCGTAAGCGGCGACGGACCGCGTCCTCAGGTAATCCCTAAAGCGCTCACTATCGTAGCCACATTCTCAGGTAGTTCTTAAAGCGCTCACCACCGTCACCGCGTCCTCAGGTTGTCTCTAAACGCTTACCATAAGCGGCGACGCGGCAACAGACCGCGTCCTGAGGTAGTCCCGGAAAGCCGTGAGCGAGGTCTTGGCGACGGGCGCCCGCAGCCGCTGCAGCGCTGCGGCGGGGGGCCGGCCCGCGCCGCTGAGCCAGGCGGCGGCGGCGCGCATGGCCTCCAGCGACGCGCCGCCGCTGGACGCGCTGCCGCTCGCGCTCACGCTCACGCTATCTACGCTCGTGTCTGGAGCGGAAATGTTTATTTGCACGTGCAAACGTGTACCCAAAATCTAATATAAAAATCTCGTGTCAAAGTGTTTGTTATCGAACTCCTCCGAAACGGCTTCACCGAATTTTATGATTTTCTTTGTGCATATTTGGTAGATGTGAGAATACGTCGTGGGCTAATTAATATGGCAAACCAAGGTTTCCGGCTCAGCTAGCTCTTTCTAAATCTGTTCCCACTGTTCAGTGTTTATCTATGTTTTTTTTTGTCTTTAAATAAATAAATTGTTCGCTGTGAAACTGGCTGAATTGTATTTCCCGTTTATGTAAAATTTAATATAATTTTTCATATCTTTTTTATTCGATTTTATACGTTTTTAAACTTGTTAATTGAATTGTACATTATAAGCAAATTTTTAACTTTTCAATGTTCTTTTTATTTCAGTTATTTCATTTAGGTAGGCAAATTATGCATGGTAAAAAATTATTACAAAATCGCAGTCAGACAAAAGAGATTAGAACCACTACTGATTTTACTTTTGTATTACTCTGGCTGATTTTGCAAGTATACATAGCAGGTAATTCATACCTTCTTCCAAAGCAATCATATCCATGATGGTGGTGGGAGAAAGAGGCCGCGTGTTACGACTTAGAAGCTCCTCAAACGCGCCTTCCAATTTCTGCACTCCAGTGTTGTATAGCTGGTTCTGAAATTAATAATATGTTACCAAATGCGAAAGAATTTAGGGTGTACAGCTATTTGTATCGCAACTATGCAACAAAGTGAATGATTTTCAACCACACCATAAATTATTTTCTGTCTGACTAACCATAAATATTGGTTTACAGACAGACAAGCTAGCAATTGCGAAACTAAAAATATTATTATAATGTTCAAAATTTACTTACAATATTCTCCAATTCAACACTTTGAGGGTTGTTCTTGTTGAAATAACTTTGTGCTTCAGCTAGTTTATCCAAAGACTAAAACAAAAAGGACAAAGTTTTCACATAGTAGCATTGAAAATCTTTAATTGTAGAAAATTAACAAAAATAAACCCTGACACATAGTAGCAGAGACCACAAACCCACCTCTAGATAACCAGTGAGTGAGTCAGGCGTAGAAGTGTGTGGCCCTGACTGGATGAGGTCGGCAAACTCCCGTGACATCATGTAGTAATTAATCACATGTTCCAGGGATTTAACAGTGCGTTCCATGTCTGGTGATAAATAAATAAATTTAAATGAAGGTTTTCAATGTTATTTTTGTCATCCTAAAATCAAAACTCTCTGCACCATTCCTGATGCTTACAGACAACAAAACCACAGGAATGCCAGAAAGTAAGTACCAGTAAGATAGAACAGAGCTTCATCTACCACACTCAAGTCATCTTCAATTTAATTGGTCCAGATAAGCCCATCCCACAATGTCTAGTACTCATTCCAGGAGGTTGGGATACTCCACACATACTTTGGGAGTCATTGTGATTGTTGATGGGGGACGTTTGGTACAACTAACCATAAATATACCAATGTGTTTGTCAAAGAAACTCACTCTCATAAATATGCTGCAGTCTTGCAGTGTCCCCGTACAGAGGCAGCACAGCAGTCTCCAGCTGTTGCAGCCGCTGCTCGCAGGCTCCTAGCACATTGCACACGTCCCCGGCAAGGGCAGAACTCCGCCCCGCAGCTGCTTTTAGCTCTTGGACGTTGTACATCTCCTATGACAATTTTGAACGTTTTTAGCATTGCCCATAGCAGAGTTTGTTGTGAAAGGCGGGTATACCGCCAGCGGTATATCCACAATCCAGATTGTGGTAAGATTACGGTAAAAATCTAGCATATGCTGAGTCAGAGCCCCTTTGCTTTTACCACACCCACAAAATGCTCTCTAGTATTGTCTGTTGATTTGTGTTTGCTTATTTCTGTTACTCTTTTTTTGTGTGCTTACTTGCTGTACGATTTTGCTTTGTGATTTTCTATATCTATGTGTGTGTGGAAATGCAAATAGGTAAATGGTTTTATCTATCTATCAAAATTGGTATTAAACTTTCTGATAGGAGATTAGAGATTGAGTTGGTGGTTTCGCCGTTTGCCATACCTTTTTCAACTTCATTTCGATCTCATACTTCTTCTCGACGGCGTACATGGCAACGTTTACTTCACTTTACGCTAGCACGATAAAACAATAAGAATTTATTTAGGATGAGTATTATATTCCTTGTATATATACCTATCAGTATACAGTAAAGTACTCTGTGCTATAATTCTATGAAATGAAAACTATGAACAAAGATGAAAAGAAATGGAAAACAGGAGGCGTATCGTTGTTTCACTTTGACGTATGTGTGTGTGTTGCCAGAGCCGGTTCTTCAAAAGTACCACGAGTGAAGTCCAAAAGTTAAAAGAATTTCTTATCGATTTTCTTCCTGTGAATACTTACAGATAAAGTCATGCAAAAGGTAATTCCAAATACATTTTGAATCCTCTTTTTTGATTATTATTTGAAATACATATTTATTTGCAAGAATAACAGGTACATGAATGGAATTCCTAGGAAAACATGTGAACCATGCCAGACATGTATTTTTGTTGTACCTACAGGCGTTTGTAACACGCGACTATCACAGACATTATGTATGCGGATGATTTGTGTTATGTAGCGGAATCCCCAGAAGACTTACAAAGGCTTATTGTAAGCTTTTCATTGTAGTCTTGATGAGTCGTGTTGCAGGTTTACCTTAAGATCAGTGTTGAGAAGATCGAAGTGATGGGTCTCAATACACTGAACAGTGCCCCAGTCGACATTAAACTCGGTAACGACTTTCTTAAGCACGTAAGTAGATTTAAATATCTGGGCAGCACCATAACATCGAGGTACCCCCTTGATGATGAAGTCAATGGCAGAATTGGAGCAGCAGCTGCAGCTTTTGGCAGACTTTGTCCTAAGGTGTTTTGCTCACACGATATAAAGCCCTCTATAAAGGTAGCTATGTACCTACGTGGCAATCGTTTTGTCTAATCTTCTATATGCTTCCAAGAGATGGTGCCTGTACCGCAATCATATCCGCACATTAAATAGATTCCACCTAAAATGCCTACGCGACATTATGAACATCCATTGGTTGGACCGTGTTCGAAATACGGAAGTTCTGCAGCGAACGAAGTTCAGCGGCATAGAGGCCTGTCTAATACGGCGGCAGCTACGCCGATGCGGCCAAGCCTCCCGTATGCTGATGACAGTGTAGCAAAGCGCATCTTTTACTCAGAGCTGCAGGTTGGCAAGCGGAATCAAGGCGGTCAACTCTTGCGGTACAAAGATGTGCTCAAGCGTCACATGAAGCGATGTAACCTGGATCCGGCACAGTGGGAGACATTCGCAGCTGACAGGGCAGTGTGGAGGCATACTGTGAGCATTAAGGTGCACAATTTTGAAGCTAAACGTAGAGCAGAGCTCGATGCTAAGCGAGACGAGCTCAAGGCCCGACCACGTGCGGCCATACACTACAAATACGTCGGAGGGGTACTAAGGTACAGCGAATGTGGACGCGCATTCATATCAGTCACCTGAGAGCACATTAACGTAACTCTCGATAGTCAGATCCCAGTCGCTGTGGCCGAATACGTCAGGGATCGATATAATCTTATTCTTAATAAACTATACATAACCACTTGTAAAAGCTTAAAATTATCACTTCACTTTTCATAAAATCATTAAATTCAACGTGGTCAACTTGTATAAAAAGTAAACTGTAGAATTTTAACTTTTACTCATTGAAAGAGTTGTAACTCCTGATAGTTAATATAGGTACCTACTGAAGAAAAAGTTTTCCAAGAACCACTCAAATTATGATTGGAAACAAGACTAAAAAAAAACGTAACCAAATTACATTTTTTGCAAGAATAAGGCAGGTAATCACTTCCAAAAGTATTAAGAAAGCATAAAAAGTTACGATTTTAGCAAAGTAACATAACATTAAAGAAGGATCAAAAGTAGCAAAACTGAGCAAAACACGTTACAAAAGTTACGAAATGGCAATGATGTTGACGTTCAAAAATTTTTTGAAGTTTGTTTACAAACATAAAAAACTAAACGCTGCAGAAGTTAACAACATTAAAATGAAGAAAGAACTAAACGAAAACTACCAAGGAGCAGTGAACTCTGTGCTCTGTGGTCATTCTGTGGTGGCAGCAGAAAATTTAATTTATGTTTTAAAGAATCGATCGATTAATATTAGAAAGCCGACACAAAAACAATTTACATTTGAACAGAATCGTCATTGTAATAGGGGTTAAAGTATGAAATTGCCGTTTTATTGCAATAGGTTCTTTGAATTGACATAGAATCTTCATGGTTTGAGGTTTTCGAATGAAACTTTTTTCAAATGGTTTCTATGATGTTCTTTTTTTAAAAAATGTGAAACATTTGAATATCGACTTTCAATTGTTTTTGTTATTCAATTTAGACAAGAAAGATGGATACTGCGAAAATTCAAGTTATTTTTGAATACGAGTTCCGACGCGGAACTAACGTGGCAGAAACAACCCGCAATATCAATGCTGCGTTTGCAGAGTTTGGTGCGATTTTGGTTTAAACGCTTTCGTGATGGAAATTTCGACTTAAAGAACGAGCCACGAGGAAGACCGCCCACACAGGTGAATAACGATGAATTAAGAGAGATAGTGGAAGCCGACCCTAGTCAAACTACCCAGGAATTAGCGGCATGGTTTAACGTTACCTTACCCACAATATTGACTCACTTGAGTCAAATCAATAAAATAAAAAAATATGAAAAATGGGTGCCTCATAATCACTCGAATTTTTGCAGTATCCATCTTTCTTGTCTAAATTGAATAACAAAAACAATTGAAAGTCGATATTCAAATGTTTTACATTTTTTAAAAAAAGAACATCATAGAAACCATTTGAAAAAAGTTTCATTCGAAAACCTCAAACCATGAAGATTCTATGTCAATTCATAGAACCTATTGCAATAAAACGGCAATTTCATACTTTAACCCCTAATATTAAGTTAGGTTAGGTTAGGTGTATTCCCACCGCCCGAGGTGGAGCAGCAATGGAGGAGGGATGCGCGCCGCAGTCTCTTGTGCCAATGGCGAAGGCGGCTCCAGGAGCCGAGGGCGGGCCTGCGGACCGTGGAGGCGGTTCGCCCTCTTCTGAGGAAGTGGGTGGACCGTCGACATGGCTCGCTCACCTTCCGGCTGGTGCAGATCCTCACCGGAAATGGCTGTTTCGGGAGGTATCTGTGCCGCATAGCTGGAAGAGAGACGACTGCAGCGTGTCATCACTGCAATAGTGATGAAGACACGTCGCAGCACACCCTGGAGGTCTGCACAGCTTGGGCGCAGGAGAGGGCGATGCTGCACCGGGCGGTGGGCTACGACATCTCGTTGCCGGCCCTAATAGGGCAATGTTGCGGAGAGTGTCCCCGTGGCAGGCAGTGGTGTCCTTCTATGATAATGTAATTTCGCAGAAGGAGGCGGCGGAGCGGCTGAGGGAAGATGACCCTTCGTCTCAGCCGATCCGTCGCAGGAGGACGGGACGGAGAAGGAGGGCGTACGCTCACCTTCTGCCACCCCCGTGAGGATGAGCGGATTGGGGAATCCGGCCTCACGAAGCGGAGCGGAGTGCTACGTGTTCCTAGCACTCCGCTCACACCTGGAGTAATGGACAATGGAGGGGTCCTACAGGACTGACGCTGGCGGAGTTGCGGAAGATTGCGAGGGTGTCCCCGCGGCTCCGTCGAATGGCGTGAGAAGGAACACCATGGGGTTTTAGCCGGTAAGAGTCCGGCATAACCTTGTCGTCATCCCCAGCGACAGGGTATCCATGAGGATTTCCCCATGTAAAAAAAGGCAATAGATACGCCTACGGATAGTCAACATTAATTCACAGTTCTTCCATAAATATTCTAACAAAAATCGACTGTCAAGTATCGAGACTTCCAGACTTTAAATATCAATAAATTAATAGGAAACGGCCTATCTATCAAGGTGTCTCTTGTATGTGGCATCCCAGCCCCGGATCGATTACTGCGCACATTTTTACATAAAAAACAAGTTTCATGGAGATGATTTTACCACGTCAGGAGTCATTGGGCTAGGTTATACGAAAATGAGTTCATTACTAATTGTCATTACATAAAACAGGGCCCTATACGGACATTGTCAGTGCACCCATTTTCAAAATTAGTTAATAATTCCAAGATCTGTTTTGAGCGTGAACAATTTCCTAGTTGCATAATGTCCTATTCGCAAAATATCCGAGTCTCAAAATGTCCTGTTTGTTCGTAGGGTACAAAAGCATTCAGAATTCGTTCTGTAATAGGAAACATTAAAAAAGCATTGCAATACCACCTTCAGCTCGCCAATGTAAAAGTTTTCTTGTATAGTAAAGAATTTAATAAGAAAAACTAGATTGATAAGAAATCCATTATTAATCTAATTTTAGGGTATTGGAATTGGAACGGTGTCAAACGGGACTTTATTATATGCCTTCGACGCATGTCTATCTGTCTTATTTATAAATTCTCCTTTGAATCGTAAGATGCAGGTAGAGATTTGAAATTTTCAAAGAATATTGAATTGGTACAGCAGATGGCTTATCAAATAAAAATAAAAAGAGTTTAAGTTCAAGTTCAGTCTTTTATTGCTTCATGTGGTACATATTTGGTCTTAATATAAATAACAGTCCTCGTTTTTGTGATAAAAATATTAGGAGTATCTAATATGAGAAGGTACTAGCCTAACACTAACCTAAACTAACTTATCACTAACACTATTATATATATAAACTATAAGCAAATTTTTCTACTAATATATAAATTTATAACTAATCTGCCTATATGCCTAATAGTTTTCTTCTGTAGTCTTCATACTCTAATAGCATAGAAACAAAGATGCAAGAAACGTGTTTTTTACAGCTTTTGTTTATGATCATCAACCTTTACATTTCAGTAAAGTTGCTGATGTAACTAAGCAGAGTGATCAGATGTAAAAGGTTGATGTGTTGTCGACTGTACTGTAGGTACCTAGTTCTAAGCTAAGAGTAAGTATCACAATCATAATCGACAGCTTGCCCAACACTATTACGTGACGTGCCGAGGGACGTGGCTGACGTTTACGTCTTGTCATCCACAAATCGCGATTGAAAGTCGATTTTCATCTCACTTTCACGTTTTATTCTTGTCCTTACCGCATAACTATAATAAAATCAAAGTGAGTGCTGTAATTATTGAAATAGTTAAAACATATTTTGGTGTCAAAAGTTCGAAGCGAAGCTGTTTTCATGTGGTTGCTCTAATTGGATCCGTTTCTTTCAGAAAATGGATCAAATTGCAAAGTTTGTCGAGCCTGGCAAGCAGTTCGCCAAGGACTCCATCAGATTGGTGAGGAGATGCACCAAGCCCGACAGAAAAGGTATGTGGAAACCCTTATCTTACTCCAAGTAACTCACAGATTCTGGTATAATTAGGAGCATTTTGCGGTGTTGGCACTATGCCTCAGAAGTTTCGGTGACGCTCTCTGCCCGTTATACATGTTCACGATTAAAGTCAACAAACAATCTACAGCCATATTAACGCATTGGCGCGAACAACTGACATAGAACGTCTTCAGACGTCCAGAAATGTTGTGTATAGAAAAATGCTTTGCGTTTTTTCATACTCACGAAGGCGCCTATGTTCGTGCTAACGTGTTAATAGAAAATCCTACCATATGCCTGTACTGCATTCTTGCAATGTAGTTCAATAGGTAAACTGCTGATAGTACATGTGCAGCTATGCTGGACTTTATTTGGTCTCTCTGTTTCTAGTCAGGTTGAAAGTTTTTAAGATTACTATAAGTGATGGTCTATTACACCAAAATCCAATCAATGTATGCTGTTACCCAATTGGGCCCTGGGATGGGCTTAGACAATTCTGGGATGGGTTTGGACTTTGCTTCCCTAGAGTTTATACAGAATATTCTTATAACCCAAGAGTCTGTATTGTCAATTACTGTAATAATAATAACAGTATTGTTCTGCACTATGGCAGTGGTAACCACTTATTGAAACAGTCCTTATTTTTGCTGACTACCTATTTTCAAAATTCCAATGTAGCTTCTCTTGTGCCACAAAGATTGAAGCTTAATAAATCCCAGATTGGCCCAAGTTATAATCTTACTTACATGATATTCATGAAGTGTTCTCTTTATTACAGAGTTCCAGAAGATTGCGATTGCGACAGCCATCGGCTTCTGCATCATGGGCTTCATTGGATTCTTCGTCAAGCTTATACACATTCCCATCAACAACATCATAGTCGGCTCGTAAACAACTTAGTATTAATTAATTAGATGTTAATTATAACTATAAGGACTCTGATACACTATAATCTATCTAGTTAAAATAAAACGTTTCATATTTTTATTTACAAACACATTTTGTTTGAAGATAATTGAATTTCATTAAATTATTCCATATCTTTTTTCTAAGCTTTGGTTTTGATTCTACATGTGGCCTGAAGATTGAAACGTATAAGTAAATTGAATAAGCAAGCCAAAACATTCTTATCTAAATTTTCAGAATAAATAGAAGTACTCTCTTGTGCATGCTGTTAATGCATTGAGTTGAAGATAAACAATGAAAATCTTCAATGAAATCCTGTTTTTCCCTTTCTACAAGACATACAATATAGAACGTATGCACAATATTACTAGACAACTTCCTTGATATTATCAACCTCAATGTCTTAATTGATTTTAATCAAATATGTCTTCGCAAAGCCTTTCAAGTAGGTTATGTATGAATCTAACTGTTGGGTAATTGGGTTGCTTTTCAGCATTATTTATATTTAGCTGTGGGCATGAGTGTACACAGGATTTGGTTGAGGGTGGGGCAAAAGTTAGCAAACTCGAGAGTGAGTATCTACTTACTAAAAAAGCTATCACATTATGCCTGAAAGTAAAACGGTCATATTAGGAGTTTTCACTGCAAAACTGTGTGGTAATTTAAAATTTTGTTTCATTGTTTTGTTACATAAAGGCAAAGATTGTTGTGACCACAAGCCAGCGTACCGTGTGTACACCCATGGGTATGAGATTTCAATCTTCAAAAAAGCATAATCTAAAAAAAATTATTTATTAAAAAAACAGTCAATACAATTAACAAATCAAACTTAACACTATAAAAACTTGTGACAAATACCATTGAAATGCAAAGTCTTGACTCCAGAAAGATACTAACCCGGACCTCTCGACTACATTTACTCATTCGTTGTAGGCAGGATTAAATGTCATAAGGTTGGCAATCTCTTTTTACAGTGCATCTAAATATACCCCCCTTTACAGGGTTGTATCTCTTGAACCGTGATAGACAGTAGGTTGAAATTTTCACAGTACATAGTATTATACATTGGTTAAAATTTTACTGTCATGTAAAATTTCATCCTTGCTGTCATGATACAATATTTATATAAATAAATAATTATGGCAGAATTCTTAACAGGTGATAAAAATAAAAAGTAAGTGGTGTCAGACATTGAAAGTTTTTTCTTTGTTTTGCCTTTATCGTAAATACATACAGTTGCATATTCTACAGTATAATAACAAATAAAAAAATTGGCCTAGTACGAGTCGGGCTCCTGCTAAGGATCCCCAACTGAAGGAGACAATACACATTTTTCGTAAA
Source organism: Yponomeuta evonymella (assembly GCA_963969515.1). Lineage (NCBI taxonomy): Eukaryota > Metazoa > Arthropoda > Insecta > Lepidoptera > Yponomeutidae > Yponomeuta > Yponomeuta evonymella. The sequence continues at coordinate 1,726,130 of OZ018342.1, read as the reverse complement.
TATATAAATAAATAGTATACTTGACGCCTCGTTGGTGGTCTAAGGGCAGGCAGGCGGACTAGGCAGGCGCCCGAGGCGCGCGCCCAGAAAGCTGCGCTTCGGGCGCCCTTTAAAATTGTATGCAACTAATCACATCAAGCGCTGCCGTCCGCAGCGGGGAAAAAAAACTACCCGTCTTACTACTGGTACCTAGTAACACGGGTAAAAAAGGAGGGCGCGGGTCGTACAAATTCATACAATTTTTAGGACGTCCGAAACGCAGCGTTCTGAGCGCGCGCCTCGGCCGCTTGTTATGACTAGTCCCTAACCGCTCGACTCTAGCGGTCAACCCTTGACTACCAACAGCAGAGGTTGTGGTTTCGATTGATTTGTACAAACGGCATCAGTCTGTGTGTATTTCCATGTTTGTGATGTCCTACCTAGTTATCCCTAGTTTGGAACCAGGACAAGTTACTGTGTTGTATGGAAGTTATTTTATTAAAACAAAAAATAATAGGTGTTGTGTAGCAGTAGAAAATATTTAATGCGCAACTCTGAAGGATAAATACTACTGCAGTAAATGACGTATGTATGGACCGCCACCGCCATCGCGTTGGTGTGTATCATCTTTTACTCGTATTTGGACTACTTTTTTAGGGTTCGTTCCCTCAAAAGGAAAATGGAACCCTTATAGGATCACTTTGTTGTCCGTCCGTCCGTCTGTCTATCAAGACCCTTTATCTCGGGAACGCGTGGAGGTATCAAGTTGAACATAAAACCGTGTTCTCAGTTCTACAGTCCCTTGAAGCTGTGAAAAAATGAAACATCTTAGTTAACGTAAAAAAAGTTACGGCCGTTTATCCTGCAAAAACGTATATTTCGATACTCTCAAGGAAATCAAAATTTATGGGGTATATTCCGTTGTCCTAGAACTTTAAAATGCAAGTACCTAATGTCTTCGCATGCAACATAAAATCATTAAAAAATTGTCTTTGAAGTTCGGGAGGAGCTCGGAAAAACTGCGAGACTGGATCCCTGAACTATTATAAGACCAACAAATCTATATGGAACCCTCGGTGGGCGAGTCCGACTCGCACTTGTCCGGTTTTTTATTATTTTGTGTATGCCAAAATGCCAACTGTTAGCAGCTAGAAGAGTATCAAGGCCTAGCCACCCTAGTTGCGGGGCTTCTCCATGACGTGCATGTAGAAGGCGGGCGTCTCGAGCTGGGCCAGCGGCTGGAAGTCCCCGTAGATGCTGTGCCGCGCGCGCGCGCCGAATGTGTCGTCCAGCATCGCGGTGAAGGGCGCCAGCTTGTGCGGGTAGTAGCAGAGGCGGAATTCGCTGCGGGGGGAGAAACATCGTTCTTTATAATCAAACTATGTCAACTTGATGCCCCGAGGCCCCCGCTACACGTAGTACGGTGACGCGAGTCGTGCGTTTTAAATGTCAAACGTCGCGACTTTGAATTGTCAAATTAGGTACGTGATTTTAGCGTACAAAACGCGCGACTCCCGTCGTCGTACAGTCAACAGCACATCAATCTTTACATACCTGCACTGTAATCAGTTAAATTGAGGACGACTTCTCAACAGAAATGTATACCTAAAGGTTGATATATTGGCGACTGTACTAACAATGGCTCGAAATAAATCTATTCAAATTAGAAATTGGTGAATTGGGGACTTGGGGGAGGTCTATGCCCTCACGGTCCAAGGCACGCCATTTCTTAAGCGACTCCAAAAAAGGAGGAGGTTAACAATACATGTAGGTATTGTAGAAGTATAATTTGTAGTCGGTGCCCAGTTTCATGACAAGAACATATTTTGGGCACCGACTACAAATCATACTTCTACAATACCTACATGTATACATCATCATCATCAACCCATTATGTCCCCACCGAGGGGCACGGGTCTCTTCCCTGAGGAAGGTATAGGCCATACTCCACCACGGGGGCCAAGTCCGGATTGGTGGAGGCTTGTAGACTAGTAATTTACTAATTTAAAGGTATTCTATTAAATTATTTCTAACTTTTTAGTGCTGTGGTGTTTCGAAGCCGGTTTTTATTTATTATTTAAATTTTTTTTTTGGCTGCGTAATTCTTCCGAGGCACATCAACTAATGACCACAATACACCAGTATGCCTCGGCCCACACTTTGCGGAACACTGCCGGAGGATATTGAACTCTATGGCATTGCCCCCCCCCCCCCAAGTCTCACCTTCGATCGTTGATCTCGCCGTCAGCCGATGCGTCTATGCAGTAGTCCAGCGCCACCAGCGCGGGCTTGCCGCCAGTCACCAGGACCGAGGTCTTTATGTCCACTGGGTATTTGCACTGAAACAGAAGGAAAATTACAATATATAATATATAAAAAAACCGGCCAAGTGCGAGTCGGACTCGCGCACGAAGGGCTCCGTACCATTATATACAACATTAGACAAAGATCGAATTTAAGACCAGAGCCATCTATAGAAACAAATAAGAAGGGTTTAACATTGACATTTTAACGACATGACATCGGCGCTGTGAAGGTTACATAGATGGCAAGCGCTGTCTTTAGACAACGTCTATTGTATGGGAGCCCCTCCCTTAAACATTTATTTTATTCTATTTGTATTTATTGTTAAAGCGGCAACAGAAATACATCTGTGAAAATTTCAACTGCCTAGCTATCACGGTTCATGAGATACAGTCTGGTGACAGACAGACAGAATAGACGGACAGTGAAGTCTTAGTAATAGGGTCCCGTTTGGCACCCTTCGGCTATGCAAAAAGGTATTTAAATGCCATTAGTTGTTTACATTTTTTAAATACTTTGCTGACTCCCACACTAGGCAACGTCTGTCTCGTGGGATCTGAAGAAGAAAGAAAATATACAGAAAGAATATTTTTCCCTCTAGGTCAAGGGGGCAATAATGAAAAAATTATCTTGGTGGTAAGCACTGATCTTTATGGTGAACTTGCACAAAAAATGTTCTCATCTCATTGGAGAGGCTTTGCTATGGAAACTAGTAACACAATTTCACTTCTAGGTAGAGTATTGATACGTAAAGTTGGTGAGGACACATAAATAACACGGAGTTGTTAAAAACACTCCGCTCTGATAGGTATGTACCTAGTAAATGCATGTCCAGCTAGCGCGCGCGCACTGACTAAGTAAAATAACTAATACATGCTACCGGCTATGCAATAGATCGAGTTTCCGCAACTTTGGGATTCTTCAAAAATAAATTAATATATTTGATGGTAGAAAAATTTCACAGAAAACCGAAAGCTAGGTGGATGGATGTAATGAAGAAAGATCTCACAGAATGCGGAGCGAGGTGGAGAGCGAAAATAAGGAAAGCTGACCCCACCACCTGGTACTAAAGCAGGGTAGAGAGACAGAGATGTTACGTCTCCTCGACCAATATACAGCTATTTAGTATACCCTGAATAAGAAACTTTGTAAAAATATTGACTTCTTAAACCGCTAAACAGATTTGTATTTGGCATGCGATTACACCATGTCCGGACTAGTCCTGTATTTAATAACAATTTTATTAATGATACATTTTATCCCAATAACTCATTTCTTATTGGAATCACAAGTCAAAGTAACGGCTAGTTATATTTGATGCAAGTTTGAGAACAATTTAACGCCAATAATGATAACACATATGTTGATATTAGGTTGATATGATAAACGGATCGGTTAGGTACCTATTTAACCTTCTCAACTTGTTTTTCCAAGTCAAATCGTTTTCTGAGAGCTGTTGCCAGGCAGGAGCTGCTTTGAGAACGATAAAACTATGTACCTAATTCAAGGACCGGCACACAAGAAGCTTCTAGTAAAGCAACTAGGCTATATTTCGTTTCATGTAGCGTCTCAGTGTAAACAAAAGATTATTTAAATACTATCATAGTCTTCATCTTCTTCTTTCAGTGCCTCTCCACTTCTGCAGGTTGGCCGTCAGCTCTATCATTGTTAAAAAAATGATAATAATAATCGATATTTAAAACGAACGAACGATTTAAAACGAAACTAGTGCACCCCAAAGACTGTTGGATAGAGTAAACTGGCACTCACGTTATAGTAGATGGATTTCCCGGGAGTGGCTCCACTATCAATGATAGAGTCATAATTCCTATGGTCTATGAACAGCAGTCCGCCAGGCTTCAGGCACTTTGCGAAGTTCTCCAAAGCGGTCCTTTGGAGGCTTTGTTCTGGCGAGTCGTCCAGAAGATGGGCGAAGGAGTTTCCGAGGCATATGACAGCGTCGAAGGTGGCTTCGGGTTGAAAGCGCTGGACGTCGCGGTGCAGGGTCTCCCAGTTCGCTTCCTCGATCACTGGAGGGTGCAAGGGTCGCCTGATTAAGTCGGGTAAGTTGTGATCGTCAGCAAACAGTTTCTCGACAAGTGTGACCCCAAGATCACCTGCTGCATCAAAATGTATGGCACAGCTGATATTTTAGAGGTTTTCCCCATAGTAGGTAAAAGGTGTTCGTATTGACGAGTAGGTAGAACCCCCCACTTGCCACAGTTTGGTCTACAGCTGCATAGGTAGATAGTTGTATGATGATGCTATTTGCCCGTTTCAAATATCAAAGTTGCGACCTTCCAGTAAATACATTCTGACATTTTAGCGTCTCAAAACGCGTGACTCGCGCCTTCATCTGCCCATACTGGGACGCGTTTGATAATAATACAATTCATAGTTCATTATGACAATTCAATTTACATTGCGTAGCCGATTCCTGCTTCTCAATCTGTGCGTTAATCGGCAATGCAATGTACATAGAATTGTCATAGTAAACTATGTGCAATTGTAGTTCTGCTTACCCCATTCATCGTACCGCGGGTCCTTCCTCTTGTCCCAGCGAGCCTTGAGCGCGTGTTTCAGCATCTTGTCGGACGCGTCCACCGACACTACCTTGAAGCCCTCGTCGACCAGCATCATCGAGTCTATCCTGAAGGAATGGGTCGTGATTAGGGGTGGTCTGTGAGAAGGTACCTAATAACGGTAATCTACCAAAATACGATTGTGTTGAAAGAAATTGTATTTACACCCAGCCCGCAAGAGAATAAAAGAAACCTATTTAGTCCTCAGCACGGGTTAGTACAACAAATAGAATATAAGAATAAAAGAAACCAATAAAAATATATTTTCCGTGATTTTATATATTTTTGTATTTGTTATCACGAAAAATATAAAAATATGTTTTTCGAAATAACAGAGAGGATCCACTCGCTGGTATACAAAACAGTAATAAGCATAAGTAATGAGAAATTTCACAACGGTTTCCTTTTTTTTGCACCAGTTGGTCTGCGATCCCACTCTAGGTGAACATGTACTATCGTGGTGATCTTGGAACTCGATTGCCAAGTGTACATGCTTCCGCCTTTGGCTGCTTTTGTATTACCTACTAACAGTTTGTTTATAATTATAAAAACATCTATCATCATCATCATCATCAACCACTTGACGCCCACTGCAGGACATAGGCCTCCCTCATCAAACATCTATAATAATAAGTTATTTATATGATTATATAACTTATTATAATAATATTACTATTACTAAGACTTGACTGTCCGTCTGTCCGTCCGTCCGTCCGTCTGTCTGTCTGTGTCTGTCTGTCTGTCACCAGACTGTATCTCATGAACCGTGATAGCTAGGCAGTTGAAATTTTCAGAGATGATGTATTTCTGTTGCCGCTATGACAAAAAATACTAAAAACAGAATAAAATAAATATTTAAGGGTCGAGATTCCGAATATCCCAAAGTCATGAACAGACAGACACCTTCATCTAATTCTGTCTACCTACGAGATTGCACGCCCTGATTAGGCACAATATGTTATTGTGATATATCAGACGGACGTAAAATAACACTGACTTTGTATCTCAAGTCTCAAGTAATGTAGATCGGTAGGTATTGTGAGTTGAAATAGTGATGAAACATTGCTCTTGTTAAGTAAGAAGTCGGTTTCTATCGCGGCTGACTGGGCACGTTATCCACGTAGATTTATACGTCACGATACGGTGACGACTGACGTCGATGATTTGACCGTTGATGACTGACGGTTAAATTACGATGTCATAGTTACCTACGCACAATGTTTGTACAGTCGAATACCTACAGTAATAGTTGCGAATTTAGTTGCAATTGCAAAAACTGCATAGAGCCAAGCTACACGCTCTACACTAGAGTTGGTGGATGTTTCTTAGAGACAGTTTACAACGGGCTAATTGACAAGAGTGAATGAATGAAGATTTTTATTCAGAGCCATATTTTGCGGTCTTTCAAGAGGATAGTCGCTGTCTGTTTAACACTCTAAACGTCAAGGCTGGCTGGAAGAAATTTCTCTTGAAATAAGTCCGCCCTTGCTCATAGTCTAAGACATTCATGTTTTTTTAAGTGCAAAATTTTGTGCAATAAAGTGTAATAAACAAACAAACAAAAAAACCGGCCCAGTGCGAGTCGGACTCGCGCACAAAGGGTTCCGTCCCATTATCTATACAACATTAGACATAAAGATCGAGAAAAAACCGCAAATAATCACGTTTGTTGTATGGGAGCCCCATTAAATATTTATTTTACTTTAATTTAATTATTTATTTTTTAAGCAAATATGCCGTTATTAATATCGAGCAAAAAACGGCAAAAAGCACGTCTGTTGTGTGGGAGTCCCCCTTAAATATTTATTTTGTTCTGTTTTTAGTATTTGTTGTTATAGCGGCAACAGAAATACAACATCTGTGAAAATCTAGCTATCACGGTTCATGAGATACAGCCCGGTGACAGACAGACAGATGGAGAGTGAAGTCTTAGTAATAGGGTCCCGTTTGGCACCCTTCGGGTACGGAACCCTAAAAAGAGTCTAAACAAAGTCATTCTATACAACACACAGCACACACCCAGTCCCGCAGGCCGCGTCCAGCACCGACTGGCAGCCATGTTTCTTCAGCAGGCCGATCAGAAACTCTTTGTACTTGAGGGTCCTTTCGTTGCTGTCTCCAATGAACTTCTTCCAGATGCGAGCTGCCTTCCCGTCCGCGTACTGGTCCTTCACTCCCTCGGACGGGATGCCCTCTGACCGGGAGTGGAACACTTTGTCTGCTGACATCTTGCGCTAAGAAAGGTAAGGAGAGATTAGATTAGATTAGAACACTATTGTACACACCAGAAAACAAAATACATTAAAAGGCTTACATGTCTAAGTTTTGCCGTATACAATTGGCGGGCTTATCGCTAAAAGCGATCTCTTCCAGACAACCTTAGGATGGATAGAACTGAGATAGAGAGTTACATACAACACTATCTTTTAAGATTTAAGTGGATTATAATGTTACTTGTGAATCAAAAACCAACCAATCGTGAACCAACCAATCACGTTTGATAGCTTAAAAATGTTTAGTACCTAAATTATTAAATTCAAAAAAATAACTTCCACTCAACACAGTCGCTTCTCCTGGTCCCTGACTAGGAGCCTTATGAAAGGGAGTTCATTTTTCTATACGATTTTCACTAGAGACAGCATCGAAAAAGAGAAAAAAATAATCAGGTACCTATTCCCGATATTTTGCAAATTTAAGAATAAACACTTTACAACTCAAAAAACGTGCCCAACTCGAACATTTCCAATCAAGTTTGAAATAAAAACGTTTTTTGTATATAATTCATAGGGATATTCTTATTTAAAACTCTATTCCATTTTTAATTATATCTAAGACCTTGATGTTTTCACGCACTGTTACACAAAAGTTTACCTAGGTACTCGCAGAAGACATGAAACACAAGCTACAACTTTTGTAGCCTCGGCTGTCGGCCTCAAATAATCACCAGCCTCAATCCTGTTCATATTCATTTATTTATTTGTTGCATTGTCATGTGTCATTACAATCAGTAATTACCCGACTGCGGCGGAGCCCAAAATTGGTCGGGTTACTTTTATATGATAGATAGATAGAATATTCTTTATTGTATGTACCAGGAATTAAATATTTTTAGAAATATATAAAAATATTTTTAAGGAATTTTAAGAATAGATACAGGACACCCTGTAAGGGCATTACAACAACAACGTTAACCTAAATCTACTTTACCAGCTAATTTAATGTAATGACCATGCTGTAAAAAATAAAATGTTTTACGAGTATCTTTATTTTACCACTATGAAGTCTACGGGGGTGACAGCGTGTGAAAATAACGTGTGCTTGTGCCTACTACCCAACCAATGTTGATGTTGCGTCAGTTGCGATCGATCAAATGCGAGAGCCGGTAGCGGTTACCTACATTAAAAACTGGTGGCCTCCCGGGTTCGCCATTGGGTTTGCCATCTAAGAGACCACGAGTCTTATCACTTTGGCACACGTAACAGTTGGTTAAGTGTACGTGCGAAGTTTAATTAACGGGGTTTTTGAGGCCTTGGGGCTTTCTTGCCATGAGGATAGTGTCAATAAGCAATATTGGTTGATGTTATCTTCCGCCAACGTTGCAATAAAAAAACAACCGGGCAAGTACGAGTCGGACTCCCCCAACGAGGGTTCCGTACAAATTTGTAGGTACTTCCATATTATACCTAAATAGTTCAGGAATCGAGTCTCGGAGTTTTTTCAGAACTTTTCCCGGGCTCTAAAGACAATTTTTTATGATTTAATTACAAATGCATGGTTTTCAGTTTTTACTTGCCAAAGTTCATAGTTGTAGGTCAACGGGAAGTACCCTTTGAATTTTGATTCCCTTGAGTGTGGAAATATACGTTTTTGTGCGGCAAAAACGGCCGTATCTTTAATTATACGTTAACTTAGAAGTTTGATTTTTTTCACAGCTTCAAGGGACTGTGACCTGAGCATGGTCTACAGTCCCTTGGTGTTAATTTCCACTCGATACCTCCACGCGTTCCCGAGATACGTAGAGTATTGACAGACAGACGGACGGACAACAGTGATCCTATAAGATCCTATACGGAACCCTAAAAATAAGAGCTAACTATAATACCTAGTTACTAAAATCAAGAATGTAAAACAACAAATACAATGAACAAAGAACGTAGATCAAAACTTTGTTTGCATAAATACATAATTAAATCCACATGTATTAATTTACTCAGAAAAGTACCGACAAATTGTAATCAAAAAAATATTTCAGTCATCACAAGTCAAGCGTATTCCAAACATAAATCTCCAATACGAAATAAGCCACAGTTCTCTACTTACTGCCTGAACGGTCCTCACAGCCTCGCAATCCGCGGACAAATGAGCCGGTTTGAAGAACCGATCTGCGCTTGCGTTCGTCATTTTGCCGATGTGAGGCGGTTCGCGAAATGTGGCATTTACTACACTCACAGAAAAGACATGTAAATTGCAAATGTCCTGAGGTACCTACGAACTATCCTACCGTATTTATACTTCAGGCTTGCGCCGAGATAAAGAGATAAAGTAGCTAATTTCGCTCAAATCAATACTCGGGACTTCCCGTAAAATTAAAACAAAATTCGCAGTACGTAAAATTCTGAGTAGGTACCAGTTCAACGCTACGATTGCATTACCTACCACTGACTGCAACGCACAAAAAGCCAAAAATAATAACGATTACTCACTTAGTAGAGATAGTATCAAATTACCTATGTAACTAATACTTATATACAGATAGGTACCTATACAGTTCGATTAGCAAGTCAGCATAGGTAGATAGTATGTAGTATGACGACAGACGGCAGTCACGCGTTTTATATGTCAAAAAGGACGCGACTTTGCAGTAGGAGTCAACAGCACATCACCTTTACATTCATGCACTCTACTCTGTTGCGTTACTTCGCCTGGTGCGGTAAATTAAAACGTCGAACGCTAAGCGGGTTTTCCCCTGGGCTAAGTAATGGCTCGACCAGTCAGTCATCGCTGAGTGGACGTACGAATAAAATGTAAAAATTGTGAAGTGACTTGTAAGCTGTACGTACTTGGATTGTTGAAAAGGTTGTACCGATTTTAATATTATTAATTCTTAAATAAACCTTGTTGATTTTGTAATATTTTGGAGTTTCCCTTTCAACTAAGCGGCACAAAACGCCTGACTCGCGCCGTCATACCACGTATACTGGTCGGTATATTACATCTACTCACCATGATCTTCTTCACTGCAACACTACAGCGTCTGAATGGTCCCTTCACCTCAGAGCCACAAGACACTTGCATAAATCATCGGACTGTATTCTTCCCTTCGATCCACATTTTTGTTGTACTTATTAGGTTAAGTCACCGGCGACTTAAAGCAGCAAAAGTTTTTTCAGTAGGTACCAAAATGTACATAAGTCTTCGCTCGTTGCCTTAGGGTAGATACCTACTTAATCCGACAACAAGGCATTATGATACATCTTTTTTTAAATAAAATTTAGAACCGTGCCGTATTGGTTAAGTATAAGTTATTCAACCGGAAATAAAAGCGGTAACTCGGTACTAGGGTTGCCAACCCTACTATATAATATAGTATCCTACTCTATTAGGGGCTCAAATGCTATATTTCTAAAATTATATACCTACAGGGCGTCCCAAAATTATGGGCCATGAAGGGAAAGTACCTTTAGATAGGGTATCTTGCTGAAAGAAGACACATAGTCTTAAAAGTTAGTAATTCTGCATACAAAGATTTTCTAAAAATTACTTGCCTCGTCTAGGAATCGAAACGATTTAAATGTAAAAAAAAACACCCCTACTTTTTTGATGCCAATCCAAAGAATGACCAAAAACTAATAACTCTTCTTAAGTTACATAGTATTTTAAAAGAAAGGAACAGCGTGAAATTAATCATTTTAATCAAATTAAAAACATACATGAAACTGCCGTAGTCAATTGGGCATTTTTTTGTAAACTAATTAATTAAATGCTCAAAATGTGATTCCTCTAGTCTTACGCAAATCGCCAATGTTTTAATGAGTCCGCTACCTTTTTGTCGATTTTCTTATCTTTTTCTGTTTGTAATCGCCACAGAACAAGTGGTAATCGCCCACGTTCTCGTATAGCTTTTTGTATAGCATATCTTTCACGTATCCCTAAAGGAAGAAATCTAATAGTGTAAGGTCCGGGGATCTGGCCGGCCATCTAATCGGTCCATTCGTACCAATCCAAGTAGGAAAACATTCATTTAGAAAATCTTAAGAAGAGTTATTAGTTTTTGGCCATTCTTTCGATTGGCATCATAAAAGTAGGGGAGATTTTTTTTACATTTAAGTCGGTTCGATTCCCAGACGAAGCAGGTAATTTAAAAAAAATCTTTGAATGCAGAATGGGGATTGTTCATTTTTTTTTACCCCTATTTTTTATTCCAGATATCGAAAATATAGACTAATTTAAGATACCAAATTGAATATTTTTAAAATTTTTGCTACCATAATTTTTTTATTAATTATTTAAAAATTCTAAGAGTTTGGTAAGGATGACGTCATTGATGGCATTATGTTGCGTTTTTCATGCATAAACAGTAAGTAATCTGTGCTTAAATACGTTGACGTTTAACGTCAGACTCACCTCTACTGTCAAGTTGACAGTTGTTTAAGTTTTTTTTATTCTATGGCAATGGATCTAGGCCGAATGATGACGATAGTGACGTCATTGAAGTGCAAATGAAGGTTATACAGTTTTTGCGATAAATACTAATAATCCGTCATTATTTTACTTAAATAAATCGATAGAAGTGATCAGTAACCCTATTCCTCGAAATGGTTTTCACTAAACGACAATATAAAAAAAATTAACAATCCCCATTACTAACTTTTAAAAATAACTTCTTTCAGCAAAATACTCTATCTACGATATTTAAGGTACTTTCCCTTCATGTCCCATAACTTTGGGACAGTGTATAGCAGGCGAAACTACTATATTTTGTGTAAAGCGGACCCCAAGCTTAATCTTTTTCTAAAGCTCGCTCTTCAAGTCTAAGTCCGTGAATCGCGCAGCACTAGTGCCGCTATTTTTTACTATTGTTTTACCATTATTTTGTCATCTACTATATTTTTAGAGGTAATAGCTTCGAAAAGTTAGAAAAAAAGTTGGCAACTCTACTCGGTACACAAGTTGCAAAATCTCAGCTTTCAGTCGGAATCACGTCAACCTTTACATGGACTCTATTTGGTTACATTTATGCGTCTTTACTATGAAAATGCAAAGAGCTTTCAGTCGGCAAATGTAAAGAGGTCGTCTTTACTATTTTCATAGTAGACGCGTAAATAACCAAAAAGAGTACATGTAAAGGTTGAGATGATGCCGATTGAAAGCTGAGATTTTACAATTTGTGTACCGAGTTACCGCTTTAAATTCCCGTTGAATAACTTATACTTAAACCAATACGTCACGGCTCTGAATTTTATTTTAAAAAAAGTTGTATCGATAATACCTTGTTGTGGGATTCCGTACCCTAAGACAACGAGCGAAGATTTATTTTTGTAAGGTTAGGGAATGGAGTTTCGTATAAACATGATTGTTTTTCTCGCGTTATCAAGAACAGCAGTTCTTATCACAGACTCTCGGCCAAAAGTGAATTTAGGCAACTTCTTGTAGGTACCTACCTAATAACGCTCTAGCCAAAAGGGACTACATAGTTATTTGTGCACAGAGACTCCGTCGGTCACTTGCTGACCGTTGCTATGCAGCTTGCTCTACATTTCCTTATAGGAAAATTGTATTGAGTTGAGCGACGAGTTTTGCTATGATCCCCTGGCGGCTGATTAGTCCCCTGTTTTCTGCCTGCCCATATAAGTAGGTAATCGAAGTGCCTACCCGTACGGGATACAGGCGTGAGTTTATGTACTTAATGTAATGTATGTTTTACTATGATCGATAGTAAAACTTGTCACATAGTAAAAGAAGTTTAGTAAAACTAAAAAGTATTTTACCATAGTAAAACATGTCACACAACTAATAGTTGTCATGCACAATGCACGTAGTTGCTAAATAGCTTAGTAAAGTTAAACGATAGTTACCACTTGGTTGGGATAACTCGACCACAGAACAATCTTACTACCTCGACTTATGTCAGGTGTCCACTTAGCAGGTAGATAAACCGGCCAAGTGCGGGTCGCACGCGTGCACCACGGGTTCCGTATCACATAATTAATTTTTGTCTTAGTTATTAAATTAAAATGTCTACCTATATTTCATTTATTTCGGGACTTAGAGAGAACGGCGAATTTGTTTTTATAAGTAAGTTTGGCTCTTGTATGTATAAGGCAGTGTTTTTACGACGCAGCTGAAAGAAAAGACACGTCTCATACTATGGGGACGCTCCTTAACTGTTTTTAAACTTCTACTAAAATGTTTAGAACCAATAAAGGTTCAGGCAGACATGACTCGGGCCCGCCCGTTGGCACCCCACCCTCTTGATACGGAACGCTTAAACGATCATTCATTCCATCTACTAATTGTCATACTCTCACCCCCAGTTTCTCCTACACCAACACGCTGTTAATCTACTGTTAATTGACCAAAGTGCATACAAAAAAAGCCACTGACAGCTGTTAACAGTAGATTAACAGCTTGTTAGTGTACGAGAAACCGGGGGTCAATCTCAATCATCCTCACAAGTCTGTTAGCTTCGCAGAGCCCGAGGGATCCGCAAAGACTGCGAGCGTTCCCGTCGTAATAATATCATAAGTAACTCTATTTTCGGGAAATTCCCCCAACCAATACAACCCTTCAGCGGGCTTATACAAACTAGATACAGAATAATCAGTATGGAAGCAGCCTTACTTATTTTAACTGTAGTTAGTTCAACCTGAGTTTGCCGCACTTACCCCCGGTTTCTCGTACACTAATTAGCTGTTAATCTACCCGTAACAACTGTCAGTGGTTTTTTTGTATGCACTTTGGTCAATTGACAGCTGTTAACAATAGATTCAGTGTTAGTGCACGAGAAACTGGGGGTTAGCCTCATAGTCGGGCCATTGTACGTAGCAAGCGCTAAGGTATGTAAATACCTCAAACACTAGGGTTTCCGTACGATGTTTTCCTCCACAGTTAGCGAGTGTTATTGCTACTATAACTTCACAAATGTACGTAACTTAGAAAACAAAGTCATTGGTACATGCCGGGATTTGAACCCACGACCTCCCGAATGAGACGCCGGCGTTCTACCACTTCGCTACCACCGCTCTATCTACTTAACTGTATCCGGACTAATATTTATATTCCTAGAAGCTTATGTTTTTGTAAAGTTACACATAACGGTGTCACACTGGTTGCTGGGATATGTCTAATCGCGTTTCTGCATAAGTGCGAGTATTAGTTCGGCACATACCTTGACTAAATACAAAATTAGTCTTCCTACTTGTTAATCTGAGGATTAATCGGCTATGAATTGTCATAGTAAACTAGGAATTGTAGTTCTACGAAATGAGGACCGGCTGTCGACTGTACATAATATAACTAGTTTTAAGCGGCGACATATCGAAAGCAATGTATGTACCTAATTACGAGAAAGATATCTCGTTTGATAGTCAAATGAGATCATTGGTTCATTAAATAAACGAAATCCACGTGTATACAGCGGAAAAAATACAGTATTGACAATGATTCGCAATAACATCAATAAATATTAAAATGAAAGTCAAAATATTTATCTGCATTTTTTAGGTACCACAATACATAATATATTACTGCATTAAGTAATTGCAAAAATATCTCACAAAGATTCTTAGTCAACTCTTTCAATAACATATCGTCTCGTTTACGGTAAACTTAATCGTAGTCTTACATCAGAGAAACACTATCTTAAGGTATATTACACAGTAGTCTTTATAGGACGAGATCAAAGTTCGTCCTAGAGAAAGCATACAGGGTGTGAAAACATTTACGCCCGACAAAATAAACAATTTATCAATAAAATGGTGCTGGGAAACCAATTACAATTTTCGATTTACTGTTAGCGCATAATAGATGCTGAACTTTCACCGCTCTTTTGGTACGGAGCGTTTCAAGAGGAATCTTTAATTTGGCAGTTCATAGGGGAGGAAAGATGCGTAGTTCACACTTTAACCAGCACTATTGAAATGTATCATTGCAATATTCTAGAGGATTCACACCGTCAATACAACAGTCTCTAAAAGCAATGGAAAACCAATGGCGGATGTTTTGAATACGCAACAAAGATTTGACGCGTTCGTGCGAGCAAACTTGAAGAGGCATTGTAAAGGCTTGACAATGGTTTCTTGCACTTTTGCTTCAACATAATCTGCAAAATGACATCGAAGTCGTTGGCGAACGACCAGGCGCCAACCTCGTCTCTACTCACCATGATCAAGCTTTGCCGGTGATCAGATTATTCCGACAAATTGACATTTAAGTGAACCTGTCATTAATTTTCGAAAGTTGCCACTATGATTTATGGACACTATTATTGACTTTTGTTTGCGACTGTACGTTTATATCCCGGCTCCGACGTCTGACGCGTCAATACCGAGCATGGCTAGATCATCCAGTTCCTCCCGTTTCTTAACCACAGTCCCGTTCTTCTCCTTTTCAGCTTGAGCGTCAATCTGACTCTTCGGACTCGCACTGGGGGCAGGCCCTTGACTGCTCTGGGACTTGTTCTCGTTCTGATTCTGATTCCGGTTCTGCTTATTCAGAGTCTGGTTCGGCTTATTATTATTATTCTGGTTCTGTCTGTTCTGAAAGTTGGGCTTGGTACGATTCTGGAACTTGTTTTTGTTGCCGTTGTTTGGTCTCTTGTTTTGACTGGGGACGGAGACGGGTACGTGGGCCTCGTACAGTTGGGGAGGAGGCGGGAATAAGGATGGGTTCATCTCGAACGGGTTCATGAAGGGGTTCATTGGGTTCATGGGGGGGATTAGTTGATGGGGGAAGGGGCCAAGGAGACCTGTGTAGCCGGGGACATGTGGCATGTTTTGGAATAGGTCTTGGGTGGCCAGTTCGGTTTTCTTGGCGTCGGTCGGGAAGATGATGTCAAGAGCGTCTTGGAAGTCCTTCGGTAGGGCCGGCACAGGTGGCGGCGCAACAGCGGGTCTGTAACAAATGCACGCTCTTAGATCATCTTTGTTGTACACGAGCTTTGATCAACTCCATTAAAGAAATCATCGCACGTCGTAAGTACCACCTAAAGTGTAATCCGTTTTGAAGAAAAAGGAAAGTGACGTTAAGTGTTAAGTTGCTGCACGTTAAGTGTTAATTATAGTAAATAAAAATTTTAGACTTTGACTTTGACAACATGAAACATTTCTTTCCGACTTTCTCGCCGTGTGTAACCCGGATTCACCTACATAACGTTAAAAACGACAAGCGCGCACATCAATTCACTGAGACATGCCGAGATGCTATGTACCGGCGCGGTTCATCGGAACCTGTGACGTATCAACGTTTTTTTTTTTTAAATAAAAAACAAAAACCGACTTCGAAACACTACAGCACTAAAAAGTTAGAAATAATTCAAATTATTAAAGTATGTATACATGTAGTGTTCACATTTGCCAATGAAATGCAGTGATGGTTACACTGTACAGAAAAGCCTGTGTGGTGTGAGCATGCCTTTTGCATTTTTCGTCTGTTCACACCATGCAGGCAGCCTGCTTCCCCCACTACTACACACATTTTCGGACCCCCAATTAAAAGTTAAAAAGAAAGTTCGTTAGTTGTTGGCTAAGTACTATCGTCGCGGTACAACTGTTCTCTCGGCCGTTAGCTAAAGTCGCCATTACGTCGACACGCTACATCTTCGACTTCTCGTTATTCCACGTGCCCAGTGCCACCACAGAAACTAGATCCCAAGAAGGCTGAAAGGCGAACCAGGTTCCAGTTACGTCGGGCTATCAGTGTAAGCTATCAGTGTAAGCTATCGACGGTGGGCGGTCGTGGAAGGTGAATCGCCGAGGATCCGGAAGCGGCTCCCACTAGAGGTACGCTGGGCTCTAGCCCTCTTTGCACCACGGGTCTGGTGAGTCTTTCTGCCATTCCTTTGTCCCATTTTTTTAACGCTCAAACAGTCGCAACCTATAATTCGTCAACATACAGTCCACTCCATAATCGCGGAACCCCGGGAACACAAAACATGTAGGTATTGTAGAAGTATAATTTGGAGTGGGTGCCCCAAAATATATGTGCCTGTGCCCATTACGCCTTATTTACTGCTGTGCATTGAAGAGTTCCGTTCTCCATCTCTGAAAGTCTTCATCAGATATTCACCAAATTAAAATGGGACCAATGGGACGTTATATCTATTCGAACAAAAAATAATTGTGAAAATCGGTTAAGATTTGACGGAGTTATGCAAGAACATAAAAATAAAATATACGCGTCGAATTGATAACCTCCTCCTTTTTTGAAGTCGGTTAAAAATAACTGTAACTTTGTCATTTCTTATCCGATTTCGATACTTTTCACAGAACATATAGTTTTTGATGTCTCTATAAAACTGCATACTTTGTTCAAAACGTGAATGATCCTCATTGCACATGATCCTGCGAACATTATAACATAAAACTAAACATAACATACATTACATAAACTCACGCCTGTATCCCGGTGGGGTAGGCAGAGACCAGGGTTGCCACTTGCCACGATCCACTACACACAACTAGCATGCACAGCACTATGTTCGCTTACCTTTTCTTATCCTTCGGTATACTAAACAAAATTTATTTTACGTTAGATACATAATACTAAGTGGCAAGCAGTTTCTCTCATAGCTCAAGGACCCATTGAAATAATTGGAGATAGATATCATAAATACATTGTAGTATGGTTTCATTGCGTCTACCTATTCATATTTTTAATTCTTCAGATTAGACCGAAACGGACATAAATACACTTAGTTAATTCAAGTGGAAAAATATTGCTACAATGAAGAGTTCACTTTAACCTATGTATTTTAGTCTAGCCATTTAACAGGGGAAAAAACCGGCCAAATGCGTGTCGGGTCAAGTGCAGTGTAGGATTCCGGAGAAAGAGGGGGTTTTATCTGCTTTACAGAACTAAAAACTTCATCAACGTAATTTTCAATGGTTTTGTACGACGTGTTCCTTTCATAAGTTGGTCGCCTATTATTCGTTAACTTGTAAAGCCTACTTAGCCGTGATAGTTTTCCTTTGAAGTTCATTATGTGTGCTACTAAAATGGCTAAAATGACAATCCAATTTTGCGTAAAATATCGTCGCCCACGATACAGGCTCAGCCTAGTGTGGGGACACGGCCACCACTAACTAATGTTACTTACAAATTATTTTTGTAATTTGGTTTTAAATTGAAACTAAGATTAATAATTATTAATCCACATGCATATAACGTGAATTAATTTGCTAATAAATACTTTTTTCTTTTACTTTACTACCGTGTTAAATTGTGCGAGCGAGACAGCATGACCTACAATATTTTTAAACGACCAATCCAACGATACCACACACTACTAAAAACTCTCACTCTACACCCTCTAAAAAAACTTTTTCACCTCACTAGCTCGTAAAAGCTCTGTTTATCATTCGAAATCTGCGTGGAAAATCGCACTTTATCCGCTAGCGTGGAAAGTGTTTTTAAAATTCGAATATTTTTATTCAATAAAGGTTTCGTACAATAAATTACATATATACAGAACCTCATTGGTTTCGTAATAGTTTATATTCTCTGCAGCCAGTCCATTGATGATTGAAATGCAAATACTTATTTCATGTCATGCGCCAGCCTCATTTAAAGAATCGCACTGGCCGGCAAGAAAATTTGATTTAAAAAAAAAAACTTTAAAATTTTCTTCTCTTTATTGAATTCACTTTACTTCCATTATTTTGGTTTGTTTTTTGATAAAATCGAAAGAAATCATAAAATATGAGCGAAGCTAGCAGCGACGAAGATATAAATTAACAGTAATTTAATATTTATTAAAACTGTTTTTCTTGCACCTAACATTTTCCTCGCTTTAGTGAGGTGAAAAGTTGTGTGTTGCGCTCGGCAGCAAAGTTATTTAGCGTCTCGTACCTTTGAAACCCTCGCTACGCTCAGGATTCTATATTTGAACCACTCGCTTCGCTCGTGGCTCAATCCTAGAATCCTTCGCTTGCTCAGGTTTCAATACAGGGTACTCGCGCCAAAAATTAACTTTGCAGCCTTGCATAACAAATAACTATTTTTAAAGAAATTATTCTACCGTTTCGTCGGCCTAACATGTCTATGGCAAATTTCAGCTTTCTCGTACTTATCGTCTCTGAGCTAGGCCGCTGACAGACAGAAGGACGGGCATGGCGAAGCTATGAGGGTTCCTTCTCGACTGCAGAACTCTAAAAAGCTTCTACCCGTGACGTGCCCATAGGCCGCATTTGGCCGGGCTTTTTCGCTAGTATTGTAGTCTCTCACCTTAAAAGTATTTAAGGTTTTATATTAGTTTGGGTCTGTCTGTCTGGTTGTGCAATAAAGTTTTCTCTATCTCTGTCTATCTAATCACGCGATGTTTTTTGACAACTTTTTAACCCATCCGCCTCCATCATGGTGATACGTGGTGAGGTTTTAGACTACCCGGTGACAACCGCGGCGTGTACGCTGCGCAGTCGCGGCAAGCTCGCTGCGCAATCGGATCGCTTTCAAAGCGCTCGCAAACCGCTAGTGTGATAGGGCCCTTATTCTTAGTATTTTCAATATATTCCTTTGTGCTGTTGGTGTTCCATAGACAGATTTTGCTCTTCGTATCTACGATTTCTTTTTATCGTTGGTTAGTTAGTTAGAACAGAGATTTCCGCACTTAACCTCACGGTTGGACGAAGCCGTGAGTTCACTCCAGCCAGCCCATCTTTTTCCAGAAAGCCAGCAGTGCTCCGATGTCACCGCAGACCTCCTGAAGGCCTTCCCGATGACGGCGGTCCGTTGCATTTCCACGCCTTCGCAGCGAACGGTCACGCGGATGGCGGATGGATGGATGACACGGCGGATGTTTCCTCTTCCGTGAGGCATCCCCGGCAAAGTGGGCTGTTTTTCTCGCACGCAGACGAAAGTATGTATAAGAGAAGAGAGGAATACGCAGAGCTGACGGCCAACCTATAGCAGCGGAGAGGCACTGAAAGAAGAAGACAAAAGTAGCGAGTACTCACGGCGGCTGCGGCTGCGGTTGCGGTTGCGGCGGGGGCGGCGCGGGGTACACGGGCGGCGGCAGCAGCGCGCCGAGCTCGGTGGGCAGCGCCAGCGGCACGGGCGGCACGGCCGCCGCCGCCGCCTGCCGCTCCAGCTGCGCCTTCGCTATCTTCTCCTTGAACTCCGCCACCTGCCGGGCGACAGTCTCATGAAAAATGGGCAGGAATCGCGGTGGGCTCGCGTGAGTATTGAGACCATACTCTCTGAGAGAGTGTGGGCTGTGTCCTAAAGTGGGACGTATACAGGCTGTATTATTGAAGATAAATTCAAAATAAAAAGAAATTGCGACAAATAAACTTATTTATAACTAGCTGAGTTGTCTTGCTATATTAATTAGCCTCGACCTAGTATCAGATTTATCAAATATACACAAACAAAATCATAAAAATCGGTGTAGCCGATTCAGAGGAGTTCGATAACGAACACTGTGACGCGATATTTTTATATATTAGACTAGCTGACCCGGCAAACGTTGTTTTGCCATATCAATTAGCCTAAGACATATCCTCAGACTCCTACCTACCTACCAAACATACACAAAAAGTTTCATACAAATCGGTGAAGCTGTTTCGGAGGAGTTTGATAACTAACATTATGACACGAGATTTTTATATATTAGATTAATCTAGCACAAATAAAAAAACTAGTATTTACATTTGACAGGTCTGATGGCAACTATGTATGAGCATCGCGAGTCACTAAAAATACTAGTTTGATGACTGTAAAAGAATGACTATCGTTTTCACAAATGCGGTCTGAGACGGTACTGGAACGTAAAATTACGGTTCCCTATTTTAGTCTTAAAAGTCGATAATAATAAATTTTCCACTCTAAATAGAAATCAGACTACTCACTTTTGCTGCCTCCAACATTTGTAATATTTAGGTTAATTTCAATTTCCATAAAACGCACAGGGGCCAACTTCATTACAGAAACTGTACATGCTACCAAGCAGTCATATTCACAACTAAGGCGGGAAACTTTCTATCCGACAAATACTTTAATAAATTGTGAACATCTAGTGGTTATATTCTTTTTGTTGCACTAACGCGTTCTGAGGAGAATTTTAAAAACCTATTTAGAGGCTAAAAATTCCACCCATGCCGGGACTTGAACCCGCGACCTCTGACTAACCTCTGGATCTTCTTGTAACTCTTAAAAAGTTTGTATTGTTTCAACGAAACAGCTTTGAAAGATATGGTTTAGCTTGTGGCAGATTTAAAAACTCCCTACTTGCGTGTTAATACAGTAAATATTGTGAGACCGGACAAAAAGACAAACTAATCATGTTGCATTATTTACTCGTAGTGTTACCTTAATAATTATAATTTCGGATCTATAAGTAGTTAAATTTACTTAAAGACTACCAACCCTGGTAGCACGAATCACTATCTCGCGCGCGGGAAATAGACGAAGAATCGCCCCACTCCCATTACTTTCTATTGTAATTCAATTAATAGTTTATCACGACAATTCGTAGTATTAACAAGTAGGAGGACTAATAAATTGTACATCGATTTGTCATACTAGCTTTACGAAACGCGGGTCTGCGCTCACGTAGCGGATGACAGCAGGGCCTAGAGTTTAATAAACGTATCGTTTTCCATTATGGCAAATTATGGCAAAACCCCTTATGGTTGTGAAAACCACGAAGGAGGCCTATGTCCTGCAGTGGGCGTCAAATGGCTGATGATAATGACGATGATGATCGTTTTTCAAAAGAGTTTTATTAACACCTCAATGGCTGTTATTTGACGCCATTTCGTAGTTGACTAAGCAATATCATTGCAATGTCATACCAATAGTATACCCGCGCATATTAAATAGGCCACTCTCGCAAAGGAGATCGAACCGCGCGAGGTACCGTGTTGCATTGGTGAGAATGCAATTGGTCAGTAGACTATCATTAGTGTCAATGAAACAACCAACTGCTACCGTAATTATGCAGCTTTATTAAACAACTACTCATTTAGCTCCCCGGGGTGCCGATTCTTTGTCTATCGTGGCGCGCGGATTAGGGTTCATGCTACCGGCGCAGAACAACTTTTTTCTGCTTCTTGTCCACGTCTTGAGACCACCTGGGTGAACCGTGGGATTTTTTTTTACAACTTTAAAAGGCTTTATTTTTTATTGGTGACAGTCCACCTCAGACTTTCAAGAGTTTCGATGTCAAGGTGTACAAAAAATATTTCCCAGGTGAACAAAGGTGGTCCGTTGTAAAAAAAAAATCCCATGGGTGAACCAGGTGGTCTCAGGAGGTGGACCGTGGGTAAGAAGGGCTCTTATCGATGAGCAAATCAACGAAATTCACTACAGTCTACGGTAATCTGGCCCTTTGCAGGCATACAAGGACGAAGCGCCTACCGCCCGCAGCACGCCAATTAGTCTGCTAAGGTGCACGCTTGGTGGAATTTTTCTTTAGTCTCTTTCGTCTTCTTATCCAGGTCTCCTATCGGAAAACGGACATCATTAAGGCCCAAATTCACCGTCGAACCTGACCTCCTATCCCCTAAAGATATATTGCTCTCTAGGGCTAACTCCTTCGAGCCTAGGCCTAACTGCTGTGTATATAGTTGCTGATACATCACTCTTGTCAATTTTGTTAGGGATCGAACCGAGTTTATAGCCAAGTCGCAATCAGTTTGAAATTACCTTGGAGCTGCGGCGGTTGGAAGGGAAGTACTCGGTGCATTGTACATAATTTTCAAGTTCAACAAGTCATAAATTGTCATGTTAAAGATGTAAATTTACGTACATTCATAAACTCACGCCTGCATCTCAGAGGAGTGGTCAAACCAGGAGTTGCGAGGGTTTGCGGTTTGGGAATGTAAATTTCGGTACTAAAATCCGAGGACGATTTTTGCTCCAACATTACGCGTACCAAATCCTGAACGATTCCAATCGTCTAACCGTCAAATTAGTATGGAATTTGACAATTCATCATCATCAGCCATTTTTACGCCCACTGCAGGACATAGGCCTCCCTCATGGCTTTCCCTAACCATAAAGGGTTTTGCCATAATCGCCACGCTTGGCAGGCCGGTTGGCGATCGCAGTATGCTGTTGGAATCACAGGAAGACGCTGCTGTCCGTCTCCTGGTAATTGATTTCCTTAGTCGCCTTCTACGACATCCACGGAATTAAATGGAGTGAAGCTATTCTTCATCCGGCACCACACTGACAGTTAGACGATTGAAATCGATCAGGATTTGGTGCGCATAATTAGGCCCCTGACCGCGGATCATAAAGTCGGGAAGAGTTGCTACTAGGCACTTGTCACAAAAAAAAAAGTTTACCCCTTTTATTTAGTGTGGAACATACACCCTCTACTCACCTTTTTCTGTATTTCTGCGTCCATCTCCTCTCTTCTCTTCTTGGCCGCGTCGTCATCTTCTTTCTTTTTTTCCTCCTCTTTCTTTTGGTCCTCGGTCTTGGCTGTCTTGTTTATGCCCTTGTAGATGGGCATTTTGCCTGCGGATTACATTTCAATTTAATTAAGTTATAATTATAACACTCACACACACACGCACGCACGCACCCACGCACGCACGCACGCACGCACGCACGCACGCACGCACGCACGCACACACACACACACACAAATGACTTTGTTTTTAAGTTACGTACATATCTGAATTTGCAATTTGTGAAGGGAAGCTTAATGAGATAACCCATGTGACCGAGGTGTTCGCGCGGTCAGCGCTTGAAATCGCCAATAGGCATGGTGTAAAACGACAACACAGCAATTTCGTATAAGCACAAAAGAAACCAGACAGTTTGTTTACTACCTATGTCACAGATGAGAAAGTAATATGTCTAGAGTAGACCTATGTTTACTCGCGTGTTCTTAAAAGTAACGTCATTCGCTATTCAACTTAATATGGCAGACTGGAGTTTTGTAGATTTTAATTATCGTAATAATTATCAATCCCGCTCTTAATTAAAAAAATAATGCGTGTTTCATATTCCACAATTCAATTCTTATTAAATAAATACATAATGATTTTAAATTACTGTCATCATGCCTGTGCTGGTGGGGACGCGTGGTGATTAAGGCAATTTTATTTCTCTGAGAGAAGGACTGTGCCCCACACTGACTACAAGAACGTGTATAAGCTGCTTGGGTGAGCTTACGGTTTATAGAAAGTACTTTAAGGACTTTGTATTAGTCCTCCTTATGGGGAGGAGTTTCTAAAATCTTGTCCTTTTGTCGTTCAGAAGTCAACTAGTTTTTCTAGAAAGAAGTCAAGTTTGCGATATATACTAAATAGGCGACATTGAGCACTGGCTCTGGACTTGACAAGTTCACGCCTAGTTTAGGAGTCAGGGCACCATGACATTGTGACAAATTTAATTTCTTTGTCTTTAATTTAACTTCTTTATTCAGATAACATAGATCAACTTTATAAAATAATAAGAGAGAAAAATTATTAATTTACAGTAACTTAAAATAATAGAATTATCGTTATTATAATAGTTATAATAGTTTTATCGTTGTAGAGTTGTATCGTTAAACACTATCGCATTTTCTCAATAAGTTATAACTAGCTTTGATTTAGTTATATTGATAAAAAGCTTCATATATGAACTAAACCCATTTGCGATAGCCTTCATAAGACTGTTGCTGCTGTCCCGCACTCTCTGCAGCAAAGAGGCCGTTTTTAGGGTTCCGTACCCAAAGGGGTCAACATCATCATCATCATCAGCCATTTAACGCTCACTGCAGGACATAGGCCTCCCTCAAGGTTTTCATAACCATGAGGGGTTTTGCCATAATCGCCACGCTTGGCAGGCGGGTTGGCGATCGCAGTATGCGGTTGGAATCTCAGGAAGACGCTGCTGCCCGTCTCCTGGTAATTTATTCCCTTAGTCGCCTTCTACGACATCCACGGGACGAAATGGAGTGACGCTATTCTTAATCCGACGCCACACG
Organism: Yponomeuta evonymella; assembly: GCA_963969515.1. Lineage (NCBI taxonomy): Eukaryota > Metazoa > Arthropoda > Insecta > Lepidoptera > Yponomeutidae > Yponomeuta > Yponomeuta evonymella. Next base: position 1,701,122 of record OZ018342.1, on the reverse strand, counting down.
GCGAAGGGGTAAGGGACCCACTGTTTACTAAGACTCCACTGTCAGTCTGTCTGTCTGTCACCAGGCTGTATCTCATGAACCGTGATAGCTAGGCAGTTTAAATTTTCACAGAACAACAAATACTAAAAACAGAATAAAATAAATATTTAAGGGTGGCTCCCATGCAACAAACGTTGTCTAAAGACAGCGCTCGCCATCTAGCGGCCATTTATGTAACCCTCACAGCGCCGATGTAATGTTGTTAAATGTCAATGTTAAATGATTCTTGTTGGTTTCTATAGATGGCGCTGTTCACAATGTACCTAATCTGTCTTGTCTCGATCTTTGTCTAATGTTGTATAGATAATGGACGAACGAAGGGTTCCTCGTGCGCGAGTCCGACTCGCACTTGGCCGGTTGTTTCGATTGTTCCCATTAGGCCCCTCTATCGGGACAGGGGTCCCCCGGGATGACAGCTGGGAATTGACTTCCTGGTTGTCACGCGGGTGAGAATTCGTGCCGTCTGTTCCCTTTGGAGACGGCACGAATTCTCACCCCGGGGGTCTAATAGGAACAATCGGTGACAACTGAGAAACAGACTTCCCAGTTGTCCCCTCTAGTCAGCATTCAAAGGGAACAGACGGTACGAATTGTCACCCGGGTGACAACCGGGAAGACAATTCCCAGCTGTCACCCCGGGGGACCCCTGTCCCGATAGAGGGGCCTAATGGGAACAATCGGGTTTTGTACGTATTATTGTACTAAACGCGTCAGTGTGAGCCTCCACGAACATTGTCGAAGCGCTGCAGAAAAGAGGGAGCCGCAACGATATTCTCTAAATGCGTTATTATTCTGGACCCGTAGACGATTATTGGGTACAGCTGGCTCATAGAGAACCGGCGTAAAACGAGGTGCAGTATGCTTTGAAAAGTGTTATCTTGACTGCACTGCTACATCGCGCAAACCTACGAGCCAGCATATTCGCCCTCAGCGCTCTGCGTTCCCTCCCAATGTCCCCATTGTCTCTGAGGGCACTATCCAGCAGATGTCCCATATATTTAAATCTGTTAAACCTTTTCAATGGCGCACCATTTAAAAAATTAGGATGAATATTTGAAGGCTTCCCGCCGCCGTCTGCCTCTAAGACCATGTATTCGGACTTCTAGAAATTATATATTAGGCCATGTGACTTCGCAAATGTTTCACAGGTCGATAACAGCATTCTCGTTGGGGCCAGGAGCGCCATGTCATCGGCGTAACTAATGTTGTCAAAACATACTCCGTCAACAAAGCAGCCGATATGCATCTCACTGAGCCTCTCGATCAGCGCATTGATATACAGGTTAAATAATTTGGGTGACGTAAGGCCATCCTGCCTCCCACCACACTCCGCTGGTACTGATCCGACATCTCATTATCAAATAATTGTTTAAATGAACAATGATCTTATTGTTATCTGAGGCAACTACAAATATATTCATTTTTTTATTTAAACGAATTCTGCCACAAGAATTTCATGAATTTTCATGGTTTGAGTGGATTTTCTTTTTTGCAGTCAACAATAACAACATCCACAGAACACGATAACTTATCCTAGTCCCAAAATAGGTCTGCGCCACGGTAACCAGCCAATGACATAAAAATCACGGGAAACACCCAGACCATTATTATATTAATATAAATTCTGTAAATTAAGGGCTTTTTTGTCAATTTTTTCTCCAAAACGATCTAGATTTTGAAATGGACACCTAGTTTAACTTGTAACGTTCATTAAGTCGCAGTTTCTGTGCTACATTGAATAAAAAAAATTGATTTTGATTTGATTTCATACCTATAAACGGCATCTTCCGTATCTCTGGCTTTTTCTGTTCGCGCGGGCTCGGCGGCTTCTTATCCCTGCTCCGGTCAGCGTCCCTGCTGCGGTCAGCGTCCCTGCTGCGGTCAGCGTCTCTGCTGCGGTCAGCGTCCCTACTGCGGTCAGCGTCCCTGCTGCGGTCAGCGTCCCTGCTTCGGTCAGCGTCCCGGGTACGGTCAGCGTCCCGGCTACGGTCAGCGTCCCGACCCCGCGGCGGGTCCCGGGAGCGCGAGTCTTCACGCGCGTGCCGTTCCATCTCCGCGCGGCGTTCGTCCCGACGGTCGCGCTCCATTTCTCTGTGGGGGGACGCGGTTGTTGGTTTGCACAATGGAGAACTTGCACGAAAAAAATGTTTTATAGAGAATTGGTGAGGCCATGTTAAAAAATAGTAACCGTGGTTTTTCTTTCTCTAAAGTCTGTTTATTAATTCGATGCAAAAAAAATGCTCTCACTTTGACATTTTCCGGGGTCGTACACCATCACAACCTATTACATTTACTGACGTACTTTATGTGGATATCAATACAAGTTTATTTTTTAAAGGTCGTGACAGACGACGGCCATAAATAATAATATATCTCTCGATGTCTTATTCTATACTAATTCCGACCGCAGTCGTGTGTGGACGCAGGTTGCATGTTGGATATTGTGTGGAAAAAATATCGGATATTAACGCCGTCGTCTGTGACGGCCATAAATCTAAGAATCCAATTAAACATATGCCAAAAAAAAAACTGTTATCGAAACAAAAGTCAAAAAAAGATCTTTTATTTATACAATAGAAATCTCTTTCACATGTTGCATCTACTCATATGGACTCGAAAAACTAGCCAAAGTTGTCGAAATCGAGAGAGGACACGGAAAACAACATTCGCGTAATCAAAAGAAAAAACTAAGTGTTTGAAAATAAATTACGTCTTCATGAATGTCAAACCTCAAACCCAAGGTTATCAACATCCATTTTAATTCAAAATAAAAATTGTGTGCGCTACGTTAGCGTTTTATTTAATTCTTTTCTTAACTTAACTTAATGTCTTTGATGCAAGAAGGTTTTTGGTCACACGAGTCTATTTTTTTACAGTAAAACAAAAAGCTACCGAGCATAACGATATAGTTGATAATGGTAACACTGCCGCTTTTTTTTGCATATAATTAAAAAACAAACTTCACGTCTAATACTTTTCGTAATAAAAAAAAACTTTACATAAAAAATTAAAACCGACTTCAAAACACTACAGCACTAAAAAAAGAGAAATAATTTAAATGAATAAGACTTTTAAATTCGATGTAGGTTTTTGAAGTCTGTTACTTTTTTAACCGACTTCAAAAACGGAGGAAGTTATCAATTCGATGCGTATATTTTTTTTTTGCTATTTTTCTCCGTAACTCCGTCAAATATTAACCGATTTCCAGAATTTTTTTTTGTTCAAACAGATATAACGTCCCATTGGTCCCATTTTAATTTGATGAAGATCTGATGGACACTTTCAGAGATGGAGAACGGAACTCTTCAATGGACAGCAGTAAATAAGCCCTAATGGGGCCTATCCTTTAGTAATATCCGTATGTTTTATAAAATAGCGTAAAAGTAGTCCCAAGTTAATTTGGTGATGTTCTGGTGAAGACTTTCGGAGACGGAAATTTAGAACATCACATTTTAGAGCAACGAATTAAGTAGGGTAAATTATGATTATAAGGGACTTGTTTATTTGTCTCCCGCTCCACCACTAAAAAGTTAAGTATAAAAATTTTGAAATAAAAAATAAAAACCGACTTCAAAACACTACAGCACTAAAAAGTTAGAAATAATTTAAACAATTAGAAGTATTTATATTATGTAGATATTGTAGAAGTATAATTTGTAGTCGGTGCCCAGTTTCATGACCAACACATATATTTGGGGCACCGGCTCCAAAATATACTTCTAAAATACCTACATGTATAAATACTTCTAATTGTTTAAATTATTTCTAACTTTTTAGTGCTGTAGTGTTTTGAAGTCGGTTTTTATTTTTTATTTAATTTTAAAGCCGTTTGATAATATCACCCGTCAAAAGTACTTCTAGTCACGTGGTGCAAATATTTACGGTTTCATTTTTTTGGAGTTTTTCTGTTTTTTTATGTTATGAAAATAATAACAGTCCAATCTAAGTTTGAGGCTAGTTCCCCATTGTTTGGTGGACAATGACTTCACAGAGGCAACATATATAAGCAGTCTATAAACGTCCCACTGTAAGGCTTAGACCGTCCCTCAGAGATAGAGATAGTATGGGCTTGAACACCCACCGCGAACCACCAGACACGAAGGCAATGCGCTGGTATAAAGTAATTGGGTCAATTTCAGTTTCTTAGGAAAAGACACGGACAGACGGACGGACGGACGCACAGACATTCGGACGGACCGCGGACACAACAATGTCATCTTCGGTATGCGGCGCCAGAATGTCACTAGAGAAAGTTAGGAGTCGACCTGCGGGGCTCTAATGTCACTGGATAAAGTTAGGAGTCGACCTGTGGGGCTCTAATGTCACTGGATAAAGTTAGGAGTCGACCTGCGAGGCTCTAATGTCACTGGATAAAGTTAGGAGTCGACCTGCGGGGCTCTAATGTCACTGGATAAAGTTAGGAGTCGACCTGCGAGGCTCTAATGTCACTAGATAAAGTTAGGAGTCGACCTGCGAGGCTCTAATGTCACTAGAGAAAGTTAGGAGTCGACCTGCGGGGCTCTAATGTCACTGGATAAAGTTAGGAGTCGACCTGTGGGGCTCTAATGTCACTGGATAAAGTTAGGAGTCGACCTGCGAGGCTCTAACGTCACTGGATAAAGTTAGGAGTCAACCTGCGAGGCTCTCATGTCACTGGATAAAGTTAGGAGTCGACCTGCGAAGCTCTAATGTCAATGGATAAACACAGTTGATCTGCGGCGCTACAATGTCGCTAGCGCAAGATGGGGCGGCCTGCTGCTCACTATATGTAATACTAGCTGTCGCGGGCAACACTTCGTTCGCGTGGTAATTTTGATGTGTATTTTTCTGGGATAAAAATAGCCTATGTGCTACTCCAAAGTATAATCTATCTTTATGCAAAATTTAATCCGGATCCGTCCAGCCGTTTTTGCGTGAATGAGTAACAAACATCCGTCCATACATACAAACTTTCGCGTTTATAATATTAAGTAAGGATATAAAATCTCGTGTTTTCACCGTGGCTTCACCGATTATTGTTTTTTTTTATATTTGGTAGGTTTGAGAATTAGGCTAATTAAAATGGCAATATAACGTTTGTCGAGTTAGCTAGTATCACTATAGAAAGATAAACTCGAGCTGCGACTCTAGAATGTCATGAGAGAGAGAGGACAGGGAACAGAGAGAGAGATAGAGAGAGAGATCACAGGGAGATGGGCACAAACCTCAGCTTCCGATGCGCGTTGGCGGCCCGCTCCCGTTCCCGCTCGTCGTCGTCCTGCCGCTCCTGCTTGATCTTGGTCTTCAGCGTGTCCAGCAGCTGCCGGTCGTGCGCGCTCAGCCGCGCAGAGTTTATGGACGACATCCAGCTGGAGAGAGCCTTCTCGTCCGTCTCCGACGTGGGACGCTTCTTCTCTTTGTCCTTCTCTGTGGACGGAAAAGGGAGACTAAATATAGAGATGGTCCCAAAAAGCAAAAAAGTTCATTAAAACGAAAGTTATAATGTTAAGCTAGTAGATGAAATCCACGTGGAAAGGGTCATCGCGTCCATCTCCGAGGTGAGGCTTTTTTTCTCTTTGCCCTTCTCTGTGGACGGAAGAAGGGAGAATTATATACAGATCGTCCCTAAAAGCAAACAGTTCTTCTCTTTGTCCTCCTCGGTGGACTGAGGAAAGGAGACTAAATACAAATTCCGGAATATTAGCTTAGACATAAAATAAACCACATCCAAATTGGTTCAAACTTATAACACCCACTGCAATGTACTTTGCTACTATAGTGGTATTGCAAAGCAACAATAATGTGACAGTTCTTTACAAATGTTCTAATTGTATCGACGGCTCCTTTAGACTCTTCTTCTGCTCTTGCTGAAAGTATTTGATATGAGAAGACTGAAGAAACTCGAAGCGCTCTTTTAGATAGGAATTAGTTGCTAGATTAAACAGTACGCAATACAGAAGAGAGAGTATGTGCGTATTCCGGCGGAGGCGGATTGGGAGCCACTTAAGCTGTAAATGAAATTCTGAAACGTGATCATATTTGCGCAGACTAAATATGAACCGGATGCAGAAGTTTTGAAGACGCTCAAGTTTGTTTAGTTGCTCCTCGGTGGGGTCGAGGTACCAGGTATCCGCGTAGTCGAGAATCGGAAAGAGGAGTGGTTGTGCTAAAGCAACTTTGGTACCAGAGTGGGTAGAAAGTAACGAAGCCGTCTAAGCGAGCTGACGCACCGTTTCCATTTGTGTTGCCCAGGATAAGGTACTATCAATGATGATACCAAGATTTGAAACGCTTATCATGAAACACATCTCTTAAAATTAAAACACTGGGAAAATAAATGGGTGCAGCATAAAAGTTATGACATCATATTTAGAAAGGAGGGTTCATTTAAGCTGACTTAAAAAGAACTAAATCATCAGGGGCAGAGGTTAAGATAGGAGTGTCACAGTAATCTATTTTGAGGCCGTTCCTATTCCTCGTATATGTAAATGATTTGCCGTTCATGATTCAAAACATCTCAGAAATAGTATTATGTGCAGATGTCAAGTCACTTGTTTTTAAAATAAAGAGAAAAGAAAATTACCTTGACTATACAAATAATGAAGTAAACCAGTTTACAGTTTAAACCCTCTAGGTATCACAATTACTGCAAAGCTTCAATGGGGTCTTCATATATACAAATTGGCAAATAGGGTTAGTTCGGCGGTATAGGCAGTATAACGAATCCGGGAATTAACTGGCGTCGCAACTGCTAGGCTTGTTTATTTTAGTCACTTCGATAGTTTTATGTCCCATAGCATACTACTGTGGGGTCGGGCAGCAGACATTGAGACCATCTTCGTCTTGCACAAGAGAGCTATCAGATTAATTTATAAGCTCTAGGCAGTAGCTTTTTTTCTCCAAAATTATCTAACACCTAGTTCTACTTGTAACGTTCAATAAGTCAGTTTCTGTGTAATTTTGAATTTTAACTTTATGTATGACTCAGGAGAATGAATTTAAGACCCAATTGCATATTCCAGTCTATAAGTAGAAGGTTTAAAGTTGAGTATAGAAATTGTACTCACCGTAATATCTAGACTTATGCCCTGTGAAACGTAAAATATTACTCGCTATTTGTAGATTTACATCTAGGCCAAAATGGGTAGATATCGAAAGTAAGACCAATTTACTATAGTGTTATAGAAAATTAACCCGACAAACCGTTAGGCATAGACGGCGACCCATCCATGCACTGAACGCGCCCCGTGTTGCTTAACCTTCGTGATCGTTTAAGATCACTCAGGCAGCCGGGGCTACGAGCGAGCTCCGACAGCGAGCCCAAGAAGAAGAAGAAGAGTAAGTACATCTTGTTGATCCCTTTAGTGGCCAAGTTTTAATTTGACTCTTCATGCAGCTTCTGACGACAGCTAATAAACAGAAATTTTTCATACAATTTTGAAACTTGATGCGGTAAGATAGATAGAGAACACTTCACTTTAAAAATAATAAAAAACAGGAAGTAGAACAGCAGCTCCGACAACGAGCACAAGAAGAAAAAGAGGAGCGAGCGGAATTTGTTGCTCTATTTAGTAGCAAAGTTTCCATTTGACCGTTCTTGTAGCTTTCTACGACTGCCTGGTGGCCAGAACAATTACGCTGTTGATGGATAGAGAACTCTTTATTTAAAATAAATGAATATAAGAATAACAGAAGCTACAGTAGCCTCGACAGCGAGTCCAAGTTTACCTTGTGCCTCTATGAAACTAAATAAAAAAACAAGAAGAGTGTGTGGAACTTGTTCCTTTAGTGGTCAAATTTATATTTGACTCTTCTTGTAACTTCCTACGACTGCATAGTGGCTAGAATTTTTTCATACACTTTAGAAAGTTGGCGAGATGATAGAGAACAGTTGCTCACTAAGAAAAAAAAAGTTACATAAAACATAAACATTTACATTAAGGCACATACATTGCTTCTGGCCCCACACTAGGATACCCTGTGTCGTGGGAACCAGAAACAACGTCATCATAATTTTGCATTATTTCAGTAGGTATCAACAAACATAATTTAAGTTATATTTAATAATTAAAAATGAAATTATGTTTGTTGGTAAGGTGAGAATGGCTGGACCAGTTTGACTATTTAGTTTAAAATATTCATTATAGTCTTACGCTATTATTAATAATATATCAATTCCACTAAAACACGCTACAAACCTTTTATAAAATGGCAGTGCCCTCAGAACTGTCATCTATATCTATATCTATCTATATATCTTATATACTAATAATAAATCTGTAAGGGTCGGTCATGGAGTAAGTTAGTTTGTTTTCAGAGATATTGTGTTTATAGGCTCAATATATGATACTGAAACTAATTTCACGATTTTTAGAATTTTTTTCTGTATGTGTGTATGTATGTATGTATGTATGTTCCTCCATAACTCTTAAACCAATTATCCGAATTTGATGAAATTTGGTATAAAAACATATAGACATCTGAGACACAGGATAGGCTATTTAAATTCTAGCTCCAGTTATGATAAGACGTGGCCCCCATACAAATGCTGCTTCGTAAAAATCGAAATGTACGCGAACGGGTCGCGGGCACAGCTAGTCTCATAATAGCTTCGTAGCGTGTTTTAGTGGAATCGGTTTATTATTAATAACAGCGTTAAAGTTTAGTCCGTTTTTATAATAGGCTTTTTAGGAACAAACAATTTGTAAAAGTTGTACGAAAAATTGGAAAACTCGCGAAATATTTAAAGAACTTTTCTGTTTTAAACAGGATGTTAAGCAACACAGGGCACGTTCAGTGCATGGATGGGTCGCCGTCTATGCCTAACGCTAGTGGCATTTTTCCGAGCGGTTCCGTGCTTCGCAAGGCACGTTAAGCTGTTGGTGCCGGCTGCCGTCGGTAGATGGCAGTCGTTAAGCCAAGTCAGAGGCCTTAGGGCGGCTTGACAACTTGTGACAGTAGACGAGCCACTAGTCTACAAGCCTCCACCAATCCGGACTTGGCCCCCGTAGTGGAGTATGGCCAATACCTTCCTCAGGGAAGAGACCCGTGCCCCTCGGTGGGGACATAATGGGTTGATGATGAAAGGGATCAACAAGATGTACTCACTCTTCTTCTTCTTCTTGGGCTCGCTGTCGGAGCTGCTGGAGCTGCTTGAGCTGCTGGAGCTGCTGGCCTTCTTCTTCTTGCGCTTCTTCTTTTCTTTCTTCTTCTTGTCCTCGGGCGGCGGCGGGCTTTCCTTGCGGGTCTTTGTGTGGAACCTGCGATGGGAATAATCATCAAGGAACCGTCATTAAGAATAAATCCTACTAATATAATAAATGTGAAAGTTTGTGAAGATGTTTGGATGTTTGTTACTCAATCACGCAATAACGACTGAACGCATTTAGATGAAATTTGGTATGGAGATAGATTGAGTAACGGGGAAGGACATAATTATGATACTTTTTATTCTGGAAATTACTCATTCCATGCGGACGCAGTCGCGGGCAAAAGCTAGTAAAAGCTTGCTCTAACGTTATCAGAGGGAGCAAATGACCGAAAATCTTGGTTTAAAATGGTAGAAAGGGGGAAGAGAGGCTTTTGCCCGGCAGTGGGACACCCATATTATGGAGGCTACATAAAAAAAAAACCGGCCAAGTGCGAGTCAGTGTCGCCCGCTGAGGATTCATTTATTTGCTTCTTACTAAGCCAGTTACAGAGTGAGCGCAAAAGAACAGGTGATATAAAAGGATGTTCTTTGATTTTAAAAATTCAATACTCCCGCTTCGCCGTTTTTATTATTTGCTGAATATATAAGTCCCACAATCACGCGTTTTTACGATAGAGCTTAAACAAAATAAAGACTATATTTTTTTATGATTTAATTAAATAGATGCAGTTTTCTGATTTTTCCCTATACTTGTAGTATCAGAATGTATTACTTGCCAAATTTCACAGTTCTAAGTCAGCGGAAAATACCCCATAAATTTTGATTCCCTTGAGTGTCGAAATATACTTTTTTTTCGTCGACTTAGAAGTTTCGATTTTTCTTACAGCTTCGAGGGACTGTAAACCGGAGTATATGGTTTTAATTTCAACTCGATACCCCTACGAGTTCCCGAGGTCTTGACAGTCAGTCGTTTTTTTATTTTGAGGTACGGAACCCTAAAAATGGATGGCAGGACTCGAACCTTTAACCGGTTGTAGTTTCACGTCCTGCCATCCATTTTTTTGTAATATTAAGAACATTAAAGAACATATAAAGACAGATCAAAAGGGACGTCAGGACAGGTGGTCTGAGATCTGACGTCCAGAGACAAAATTATATCTTCTGGCTGTAGAGTAAAATCCGCGCGCTCCGCATATCGCTCATTTGGAGAAACAAAGACTAATTTGAGTTTCTTAAAAACTGAGTTAAATATGTCAATATTATCGTTTCAACGGTTTACGTCACGAGAAACAGACAGAATTGAATTTTCGGTAATAGGACGCCAGATGGCATCAATGTCGAGCGTCCTAGGTATTATCGAAAATTCAATTCTGTCTTTGTTTCTCCTGACGTAAACCGTTGACATGATAATATTGACATAATATTTAATTCAGTTTAAAAAAAACTGTCGAATTAGTCTTTGTTTCTCCTAATGAGCGATATGTTTGTATGAGACAGAATTTTAAACAAACTTGTCGAGGTGAATCGAAAATGCCAGTTGTAAGGCGGAGTAGGGATAGCCAATGGCCGTTTTTATAATTTGCCGTGACACGGCACGGTACCGCACGTTTTTACCGTCACGGTAAAATAGGAAAGCAAAATGTATGGAATCGTATGCAGACGCTCTTAATTTTACGGCCACAGCCACGGCAAGCAGTGAACCAAATTACCTGTGACGTCCACGGTATTACCGTGCCGTGCCGTGCCACGGCAAATTATAAAAGCGTCCAATCATTTGTAACCTTTTGTTTTAATTTCAACTCGATACCTCCACGCGTTCCCGAGATAAAGGGTTTCGACGGACGGACGGACAACCAAGTGATCCATAAGGGTTCAGTTAGGTATTTTGCAGTTAAACGTGGGAGCACATAAAGAAAATCCCGAATCGGTAACACAACTGTTTATTCGAGGGTAATAATATAAAAGGCAACCTACCTACATAGGTGGATACACTACAGGTTCCATTTTTCCTTTTGAGGTACGGAACCCTAAAAAGAGAGAAAAGAGTGAGAGACAAAGAGAGCGCCATACCCGTCCTTGTGGAAGGTGATGGTGTGCGGGGCATACTGCTGCGGCTTCTCCTCCGCCTTGAGCTGCAGCTTGCCGCGGCTCTTCTCCAGCGCCTTCTGCCGGTCCGACATCCAGTCCGTCTCCCAGTGCGGGTTCTGCTCCACAAAGTTCTGCCGGCAACCACAGGCGGTCACTCCCGAGACACCATCGAACGGCAGGATTCACCGACGTTATATCAGTGCTTTTTTTCTTATATTTACCATAAAATGTTATAGATAATTTCAAGCAAACGGAGCAAATTTCACAGTATTGATTGCTTCCCTTGATTTTAAAAATGTTTAAAATTAATTTACGCGCAAGAAATCGGCAGTGTGTCACAGAAAAGGAAGCGTCCGATTGATAAAATCTGTAAAGTCTTAGTGATACCATAAACAGAATTACTTTTAAGATAGTCTGGGGGCATGGCAGTGCCCCCGCCAAGTCGAGCAAATAAGCGACACGGCCGTACCAGTTCAGGCAATTTAAGACCACCTATAGCTTCGTTGTGGATAAAACTAGATACCTGAATTTTCAGTAACCAAGCAGGCATTGTATCATCATCAGCCATTTGACGCCCACTGCAGGACATAGGCCTCCCTCATGGTTTTCTAACCATGAAGAGGTTTGCCATCGCCACGCTTGGCAGGAGGGTTGGCGATCGCAGCATGCAGTTGGAATCTCAGGAAGACGCTGCTGCCCGTCTCCTGGTAATTTATTTCCTTAGTCGCCTCCTACGACATCCACGGAGGAAAAGGAGTGACGCTATTCTTAATTCGGTAATGGTAACAGCAGGCATTGTATAAACGCGGTATATCATTCAATTTGAACCAGTAATTTAAGAATTATAACTACCAGTCAGTTTCTTAATTTTGACATTTACTGACTGACCGATCATCAAAACTGACATAGAAGTTTCAAATTTAGAATACAATTGGTGTTTAGGGTATAAATTAAGAAAAAACTAAAATATTTTGCAATTTCGGTCCAGTTTTCTAGATACACCAACTGCCTTAAATAATATAAATATATAGGATTACAAAGTTACATTTGCAGTGAATAAATCAGTGTACCTGTATATTTATAATATAATTGAATAATAAGTGTAGATAGGTACCCTAGATATTAATTCTATTCAAAGGTAAGTTGTAAGATGATCAAGGAAAAAGTAGGACTATCTACAAAAAGAAATGAGAAGCCATTTTTGCAGGTGGTACGACTTGGTTTTTTTACAAGTTATGTTTTTAATGGCATATATTTTTTCTTAGTCCGAAGGCTGAAGTTCGTTAATGAGCGCAAGAAACATAGAACACATAAAACTGTAATAAATACTTACAGAGTAGTTTTTGGAATGTACAATGGACTTCAAATGAGCAGAGGCGCAGTGCAAGTCTCCGATGAATTGGTCACACAGCTTGCAATACCACGCCGTTGATGGCACGAAGAATTGTAGACCTAAGTAATGAGATATTAGGGCTTATGTTTTAGGCTGTAGATTTTTGGTCTTATGAAATCACGATTTCTTAAAACACTCGATAAACGCCGATTAAAATAGTCTGTGGTGCAGATGAAATAAACTACCTTTGAGGAGTGCTTTAGAGGAATTGTGTTTTTATAAATAAGGCTGCTAGTATATGCCGAAACTTGTGGGATTTAAAAGCTGTTCGAGGGTTCCAGGTTCTTCTTCCTGGCTGTACCGAAAACTTACGACCTAGACGTGCGCGCCGGTCGAAAAAAATCGGGCGGCGGCGCGCCGCGAAAAAATCCACGGCGGCGGCGTGGGATTTTTCGACTTTGCAATAAACGTAAACGTATAATGAAAAACCACGCTTAAACAAAAGAACTTTATTAAAAAGATGATAGTCACTTTTCTTGACAGAAATTGCTTGACAGAAATTGTTTGCAACTTTTATAGTTGTCGTGCACAAAAATGATTTTGTTTACCCTAAATGGACTCAGCCGGGACCTTTTGGCTGTTAAAACCAATCCAGCAACCGAAAACACTCTTTCGCTCGGAGTGCTGGTTGCTGGAATGCATAACAGAGCCTGTGCTAACGATGATAAACGCGGGTAGGCAGATTGTCTGGTTTGCCAGTAGGACAAGATGATCTTGCGGGTTTTGTCTCGGCGCGAATTTTAAACTACCGGCGGCGGCGGCGGCGCGCTGCCTCCTTATGGCGGCGGCGCGCCGCGGCGGCGCGCACGTCTATTACGACCATTGGATTCGCTAGAGCAACCGTAATCAGGAGCTTAAACTAGAGTCATTGAAGAGTGAGATCAGCTTGGTATTGACAAAACTGTCACCCGGATTACATACACTTGCAAAGTTATGATTACAATAGAAGAGCTTAAAATCTGCCTCAGATTTCTTCAAATACCTACCTATTGCCGTTTCTTATGAACAATCAATGGCTACTGACATTAAACAAATTTTCACAGTTCTTCCACAAAACTTAAGTAAAAAATCATGCGTTTTGTGGTGCTAAAATGTCAGAATTTGACAATTACAATTACTGTACTGGGAAGTCGGGACTTTTGACATTTAAAACGCGCGACTAGCGTCATCGTCTCAGATGTTCTGAGGTCATCGTACTACTCTTGCTGGGCTGAGTTACATAAAACTACAATACGTAGTTTACTATGAAAATTCGAGGTACAATGCGTAGCAGAGTCCACTTGTTATTCTGTGCGTTAACCGACTTGGCAATGTACATCGTATAGTCGTAGTAAGCCATGAATTGTAGTTACATATATGAAAAACAGGCCACTGCTGGCTTATTTTGTAGACAGGACACATATAGACACAGGCATCTGCCGAAAATCAGTACTTTTACCGGGATCTTTTTACTGCTTCATAGACATATTGTAACCATGCGTCAAACCTAGGTATGTTTGGTATAGCAAAGATTGTATTTTATGTTAAGTTTAAGCTAATATGGCTTTGTGGAATTAAATAAGTGTGTATTCTTTTTTTCTATCCTTCTTTCTTTGTTTGTATAAGGGGAACTAATAAGTGTGTTAATAAGTATGTTACTCGCCTCTGATCGGCGTTCGTTTAGTGGGCGCTGACGGGTAGCTCGGGAACCCTTCGTTGACGCCCGTCACCGTGTGCCAAGGTGCCTCCAAGTGCTGGGCGGCCATTCTGAAACCAATCCGAATCATTAGAGTTACTTATACCGTTGTATGTTTGTTACCGTGACCAAATAGCACGCTTACATTAGTTTATAACTCGTTATTGTACACCGGATATAATGTGAGTAAGTACACGTTTCTTCCCATGTACATGTACTTTCATAACATAGCATGCATGCCTCGGGCAAGGCCTTTCTCTAGACAGGAATTGCCTCACCCTACGCCCACGCAGCGGTTGAGACGAGGATGCCGCGATTATTTGTCCATTCTCGCCTTTCTCGAGGCGTACGCGTTAAGCGAACTGGTCTAATTTGGCAACCTTGTCAGATACGCTCTTATGGGCGGGCTTACATATTTGGAGGACTGGTGATGGGTCTGATGAATATTTAGCAAATAAATATTCTTATTCTTATAATAGTGCTCTTCGACCCCGTCACAGAATACTCACTTGTGGTGCGCCGGCGAGTGAAGATGGTTCAGGTAATCCTTGGCGGTGGGCGGGAACTCATTGCAGACGCGACACCAGTGCATCTCCGGATCGTAGTACACATAGTTGGACTTCTTGTTCGACGGCGACCTGGCAGGGGGCGAACGGTTAGTCTTTGACGAGGCGTTGGCTTTGCTGTATTTATTCAACGTTATGATGATTAACAAACACGTAGTAGAAGGCTTTAATCGAGTTTTAGAAAGAGTGGACCGATCATAAATATGTATTCATAAGCGTCCGTACAATTTGTACGGAGGTTAAACTTTTTTACTATGTTCAAAATATGATAAATTTGGAGAAGAGAGTGACGAGTAGAACATAATTTCTTCAATAAAGATACTGTAACTTGTGTGTGTCAATAAATATAAACCCAGTATTCACCGGGCGTTAAGTCAAATTGGTACAAACCTAACTTAGTCTTCGAGAGAACTTTAAAACCATGTTTTGTAACTTGAGCATTCATTATGCAGTGGACCTCATTCTTTAGAATGTACGTCAGGAAGAGTTCCCGACATATTCGTACCGAAGTAAGATTCCACAACTTTCGCGCACTCCTTGAATCAGACTCCGCGAAAATCACAAAATAAGCATCATACTGTTATTTGGTGATGAAGCAAGAAAGACGGGGAAAATAATTAGATTAGTCTGTACTTGTAGGGTTTTAATACATTCATAGTAAAGTCAAAAAATCTTAAATACTAAACACTTTATAAACCATCTTAAAATTATATTTTCACAACTTAGGGCACAACAAAAAGCAATTTCATATCATTGAATGATACTTATTGAAGTATTTCAAATTCTTACACATTTCATTCAGCTGTTTATTGTACAAGCTTTACATAAAAATTAACTGTCTTAAAGAAATAACATGTTGAAAGTCTTCCAGTCTTCTTAGTGATATCAGGGCAGATAAATCGCAGTGGAATCACATAGTCACTAAAGGCGCGTAAGCAAAAGTCTCCTGCATGTAACTGGATGCTAAAGCAGTAAGGGTAACCCTGGGTTGGGAAGAAATGTACTGTATTGCAATAAAAATAACTCCATAATCGCATTTCATGTTGCTTACCGCAAAATGGAGAAGACGATATTGGCGTCATCGTAGGCGTTTCCAGCCGTTCTGTTAGCCAATCAGAAATTACAATTTTGGAAACACCTACGAAGGCACTGTTTTTGATGTGCGTTGCCAATCCCATCGGAAACAAATAAACATTGCTAAGCCAGACTTAAAACTCTTACCAATGGTATCTAAAAGTGGTAAAAATTAAGGCAATAATTACTTTTTATTATACAGTCCTTTGTAAACTAAGAGATATAAATAAAGTCTGGTTGAACAGTTATACTATAAAGTCTACAAAAAACACCACACTGAAAACAAACCTGGATTTCCGCTTAGAGGATCCGGCGTCATCATCAGAATCCGCCGTCTCCTGAGGAAGTGCTTCTTCCCCGATGATGCCATTCAGCATGTCCACCACATTGTTGATCGTCTTCAGCTTATTTTGGATCTCCAACTAGGGGGCAAAGCAATGCTCATAGAAACAAAACCAAAAAACAAGGACTTTACGTCACCACAACGAGTATGGTGCAATAAAAGAAATATAAAACTTAAAAGTATCAACAAAAGCATGCGGTGAAATGACAACATCGATTATACGACTTTTTCAAGACTAAAGTAGCACTTAGATAACATTGTTGGCTTTAGGTTTAAAACCAGTATGAGTAACTAAGATTTTATTTCAAGAAGTTGGGCGCTGAACCCTATGTAATTCACTTAGTGTCTATCAAACCTGGAGCTTGGTGTTTTCCTTCAAGAACCGTTTGGTGTCGGGGCTCGGAGACCGCTTGCCCTCGCCGCGCAACTCGTTGCGTTGGTCCTTTAACGTCTCAAGTTCCTTTTTCAGGATACTGGCTTTCTTTATGTAATCTTCTCTCTGCTTGGACAGAGCTGCTTTCTGATGGCGCATTTCGGATTCAATCGCGGCTGTTTGGAGAAAAAGGCATTGATAACTAAGGTTCAACCTTAAATCACTTTATTTTGAAAGTGACATCATGATAAAGTAAGTAAGGTAATTTATTTATCGTTGAATCAAAGATTTATCATGAAGACTGTGTTTTCTTTTCTTTGATATTGAAGAGGCTTTCATCAGTTTACATGTATCATTGTAAAGGGAGCCTATGTTTGGAGAGTGGAAGTATATAAGCCAAAACGTTTACCTGAAAAAGAATTAAGTTTTAAGTAACGTTAATTAAAAGGGTAGCATAAAAGTATACTTAAATGTTTATACTTGCATACAATATAATTTTAATGTTAGAACCAGAGCATGTGTTAAGGCCTATGCAATGCAGTGTTATAGCGTCATCAGTAGCTTTGGAACTTCAATCACTGTTTTAAATAAATAGGAAGTATTACTATGGCTTGTCGAAAGAAGTCAACAGATAACCTGGCAGATTGTAATAAAGCTCAAATAAAGCTTGACATGCTACACTATAGTGTGTACTGTAATCTTGCAGTACATACTATAGTGGTTAACAGCTATCCGCCACTCCTGTCGCGCGCGGAATAATTGCGATTATTGAAGAAAACTCTGCACCTCTTGGTGTCACTGCTGTACACTTTTTGTCACTTTGAATTAGGTAGGAAGTGCCTCTTATTATAGAAATCGTGATCTGAAACGTGGTCTCTCACTATGGGCCTCATAAGAAAGCTCAAGGTCACGCAACGAGCTATGGAAAGGGCTATGCTCGGAATTTCTCTACGAGATCGAATCAGAAATGATGAGATCCGTAGACGAACGAAAGTCGTCGACATAGCCCAGCGGATTAGTAACTTGAAGTGGCAGTGGGCGGGGCACATAGCACGCAGAACTGATGGCCGATGGGGCCGAAAAGTTCTCGAATGGAGACCACATATCGGCAAGTGCAGCATAGGACGAACAGCCACAAGATGGACAGATGACGTCATCCAAATGGCAGGAAGACACTGGATGCAAGCCGCTTCCAACCAGTCTTTTTGGAAATCCATGGAGGAGGCCTATGTTCAGCAGTGGACTTCTTGTGGCTGAATGATGATGATGATGATGATTATAGACATCATGTGCAATTTTAGTCCAATTTTGACCACTCCCGTAACACTCTTAGTAATGTCACATGATTTCTGGGCACCCCAAGAGTTGTCTAGATTTAACAAAGTTGTTTTCTTTTCCAGTTAAATCTGCAATGTTCTCCACTGAGAACTACTTATATTTCACTGATGTCAATATTTACAGTCCAGGTCTTGGTTGGCTGTGTCGCTTCAGCCTTCTCTAACCCAAATAGTTGTGTAAATAACATGCACAAGTATACAATAAAATAGATATTGATAATCTAATATACAAAAGTCTTGTGTCACAGGATTTGTTATCGAACTCCTCCGAAACGGCTAAACCAACTTTTATGATTTTTTTGTGTATATTTGGTAGGTCTGAGAATAGGTCTTAGGATAAAATATAAATAACATTATAAGATTAATTCTTACCTAGAATCTGCAACTTCAACTTGTCCTGTTTTTGATCACCCTTGATTATGTTTTCTCACATTCCAACATAGTAAACCATTCTGTAATAAAACATTTAAACCAATCCAATCCATATTCCACTTACCCTCTTTCTTCATCTGGTCCTCCATATTTGGTATGAATGTGGAGGAGGATGGAGGTGGTGGCAACGAGAGCTGGTTCCACTCTGGAGCCAGCGGAGGCATTGGAGCCGACACCATGGATGATGGGAAGTCATCATAGACACCAGAGTAGGAGGCCTGGTAGCTCGAGGGAAAGCCGGAGCTTGCCACGGGCTGGTGGAAATTGAGACAAAATCAATAGCTGCTTATCTCTTAATAACCTATCACTGAATGTAACTAAAGTTGAAATGACAGTTGTAATACGAGAGAAAGATAAAAATATTGTTGTGTGTATTGAAAATGGATTTTTTGGTGAACAGATACTAACCTTATTAAATTTTTTATTGTGCAGAGGGGTAGCTGAACCAGTAGTTCAGCTAAAATCATATAGCCCATTTTTAGGGTTCCATACCCAGTGTGCCAAATAGGACCCTATTACTAAGACTTTACTGTCTGTCTGTGTCCACTTGTCTGTCTGTTTGTCTGTCACCCAGCCTGGTGAACCAGTAATGAACCGTGATAGCTAGGCAGTTGAAATTTTAACAGATGATGTATTTCTGTTTTAAAAGTCATCTCTATGCAGTTGTCACATCTAAAGTGGCTAAATATGTAAACCTAGCTTTAATTATCTATGTATTTCTTTCATTGACTCTGTGTTAAAATTCTTTTGTTGTTTTGTGTGCAACAAATAAACTGTTTCTATTCTATTCTATATAAAATGCTGGATGTGCGGAAGGAAGGCTGCCCTCACCCACTGTAACAGAGCACAGGTACTTCACGCAAGGGCGAAGGGGCTGCACTTCCGGTAGCGCCAGAAAATTTTGCACTACTACTCATACTAAAAGTAATTCAGTGAAAGAAAAGGATGTTGACTTTGCAAAAAACATCATAACTCAAAAACCATACATTTCCTCCACATATGTTGCTTATATACTTTTACCATCTTATCAATAAAATACACGATTTCTTAAATCGCTGATTAAAATAGTCTGTGGTGGAGATTTTACAAGGAAAAGTCGTAACTAGCATTATAGAAAAATTTTGACATAGTGATTTATAAATTATCTTGCTTTTACTGAAATTTTTATCACATGACATTCGCGAAGTTATGCTGGACAATCTGTGCAGTCAGTCCTTAAAGCAGAACCGAATTTAATTAAAGTCGTAACCACAGATTAAATAAACTGTCTCTTAGGAGTGCTTTAGAGGAATCATGTTTCAATAAATAAGGCCGTTACTGTTTTATGAAAACTTGACAAGGAGACATGACTTTACAACAATGTAAACATTCCACACAGATATATCGCTTGATCAGCACCTCCATTTGCATACAGAAGAAGCGTACATTGGCTTTGATTGTAAAATCCCTTACAGAAAAGTAACCAGCAGAAAAATTTGAGTCGATGTATTGATTAGATCACACTGTATAGATCAAGCGAAAGAAGATTATTACCTCAGGAATGAAACCGGGTGGCGCAAGCGGCGGCGGGAAGCTAGTATTGTCTTGAAACTGATTGTCCCACAGTTCACTAGGTTCGGGCAACTTCGCGATTTCGCTCAGAATATTATCATCAATGCCGTCTTTATCCGGCTTGATCCTGGGCGAACGGCTGCGGCGGCCGTCCCCATCACCTCTGCTAGGGCTGCGGCCCTTGACGGGGCCTAAACGGCGTTTGTCAAATCCTCTGTATTCGACCCGGTCCCGGTCGCGATCCCGAGGATCCCGCCTATCACGAAGGTCTCTAGGATCCCGAGGGAAGTATCCCTTGCGGTTTGGGTCGCGGGACATACTTGAAACACTTTTGTCACTTATATTCCCGTAAATACCATTTATTTTCGACACAAGATAAGAACAAACAAAAACCGATACTTGACCAATACGCACGAGTGAAATAAAATGGCGGCTTAAAAAAAAACACGCTTGCTTTGTATTGTCCTGACAATTTACATCGCTGAGCCAACGTTAGCTCAATGCCAAGTATCTTTCTCAATCTTTCTGATCTTTTTGAACGAAACAGACATGTTTGTTGCTAAACGCTGAATTTATTAACGAATGGTTAATGACTGGATGGAAGAAATTAATGAATGGTGGTTCCTCCTCCACAGCAATGTTGCCAGCAACTCAGGACGTGATATCGCCAATTTTTTAAAGCTCAATTAGCCTAAAGTAGCCGAATTTTTGCTGAGGTAGCCTAGCTAAATGGCCTAAACTCTAAATGCTAATAGTAAAATAAAAAGGTAGTTTTTGACAATTTATTTATATTTTATGAAACAGATTCTGCATCATTTGCTGCTAGCTGTAACAAAACATCCACAAAGTGACAAAAAATACTTTTCTTTTACCAACTATCGGTATAACACAGATAAACTACAATGGTTATTAACAGCGAAGCAAATACTAATAACACTATTACATCCTTAATTCGGTTAAATAATAGCTTGCCTTTATTGAATAGGTGCTGGGTAAGGCTACATAAGTAGGTACTACATCTAAATAAAAACGTCTCAAGCATTGGTCCCTACTACACCCATCTAGTGTGAGTGAAGGTTCCACTGGACGCTGGATAAATCATCCCCCTATATTACGGACCCGGCGCGCAACAAATCCTGAACGATTCCAATCGTCTTACTGTCAAGTTAGTACATATCTATGGAATTTGGTGGCCTGTCGGAATCCGGAATCAAGCTGATAAAGTTTCGATCAATTTATTTATGAAAACTACACTTAAGAAAATTATTCTCAAAAAAAAAAAGATCAAACGGCTTTAGATATTTTTTTCTTAGCATTATATTGTCCCTTTTTCTGAGTTCGAAATACGATTTTTCGGGATTGAAGGACCAGAAAAGCATCATGATCCTTGGAAAAGTCCCCGGAAAAAGCTGGACATAGGAAAACAAATTTGTCGTCGTTGTCACATCATGCATCATCATGGTCAGATCACTTTTGCAGGAAACACGTTGCACAAATACGATGCTCATCTTTTTAACCGACTTCAAAAAAGGAGGAGGTTATCAATCCGACGCGTATGTTTTTTTATTTTTGTTTTTGGCTATGTTCTCGCATAACTCCGTCAAATTTTAACCGATTTCGACAATTCTTTTTTTGTTCGAATAGATATAACGTCCCATTGGTCCATTTTAAGTTGGTGAAGATCTGATGAAGACTTTCAGAGATGGAGAACGGAACTCTTCCATAGACAGCAGTAAATAAGGCCTAATGGGGCCATCCCTTAGTAATATTTGTATACATACATAAACTCACGCCTGTATCCCAGAGGGGTCGGCAGAGACCAGGGACTGCCACTTGCCACGATCCTGACAGATCACTTTCGCTTCCTCAACATTCATTAGTCGTTGCATGCACGCACGCCGGTTTCCGGTACTTTTTATCTTGCACTTTGATAATACATCCCCTATTTGGTCGTATTGGTAATATTTGTATGTGTCATAAAAGAGTGTAAAAGTAGACTCAAGGTAATTTGGTGATGTTCTGGTGAAGACTTTCGGAGATGGAAATTGATAAATACAAATTTTAAAAAATGTTTATAATGTACTTGCTTATATTTCTCCAAATCCCCCACTAAAAATTGAAAAATACAAAAAATAAGTAAAAAATAAAAACTGACTTCAGAACGCTACAGCACTAAAAAATTAGAAATAATTTAAAAGAATAGAGGCCGCACCACCACTGAAGTCCATTGAGCTAAGACATTTTCGTTCTTATGTCAATACGGACAAGGTCGTCTCCGTGGGACATGAGTGATGGCGCGTGCTCTACCTTTAAATTAGAAGTATGTATACATGTAGGTATAATTATTGTAGAAGTATAATTTGTAGTCGGTGCCCAGTTTCATGACCAGGACATATATTTTGGGCACCGACTACAAATTATGCTTCTACAATACCTACATGTACTTATAGGTACATAGGTACGTCTAATTTTAAGGTATTCTTTTAAATTTTATTATTCCTAACTTTTTAGCCGTAGCGTTCTGGAGTGAGTTTTTATTTTTTACTAAATTTTTTTTCAATATTCGTAATCTTGGTTCAAACGCTATTTTGTTAGTATAGTAAAAAAAATGTCGAATTATGGGTTACCGTAGGCACTGGTGCTGAGGGATCACTTCCTCGGAACAACGTTCCGTTTGGCGCCGGATTACTAATAGCGTCACTCCATTTCCTTCCGTGGATGTCGTAGAAGGCGACTAAGGAAATACATTACCAGGAGACGGGCAGCAGCGTCTTCCTAAGATTCCAACCACATACTGCGATCGCCAACCCGCCTGCCAAGCGTGTCGATTATGGCAAACCCCCTCATGGTCATGAAAACCACGAAGGAGGCCTATGTCCTGCAGTGGGCGTCAAATGGCTGATGATGGATGATGATGACGGCAATTATGGGTTACCGTAGGCACTGACTGAAAATCACCGCTGAGGGATCACTTCCTCAGCACAACGCTGGGTCAGCTGCGTTTTGTGGCAACGTAGATACACCACAGGCTACATCTATGGTCCTGTTTTATTTATTCGTTTTGTCTGTTGTGTATTTAGTTTTCTTTCTGTTATTGTGCATATTATGTTACTTATCTGCTTATTTTGTTTCTTTTTTCTTCTTCTTCTTTAAACAGTATTCCTCGATGAAGGGCTAGTTACCTATGTAGGTATGCGGTCTGTACCGTGTCTGTGTCTGTCTGCCTTGTGTGTGATTATTAGTTTTACAGATTAGCTATGTTTTCGGATTAACTTTTTGGGGGCTTTAGCCTGCCTGATTTTAGCACTGTTAAGTCGCTAGAGTAGGTTATTAAAGTAATTTATTCTCATACAGTCTTATTTATAAAAACACGATTCTTTAAAACCCTCATCAGAGTCACGTTAAATATTGTGTAGTGAAGGGAAAGATGTAACCACAGAATTTAAACTCTGAGGAGTGTTTTAGAGGAACGAGTACCTATCATTACCTTTATATTTTTATGTCGTGTCCTTTGGTGTAAATACTTTTTTTTGTAGCCTATATTGCAGGGCACAGGCCTTCTCTTAGAGAGAGAGAGAGAGAGAGAGAGAGAGAGATCGCTACTACAAGTATCGGTGTGTATACAATCATAGACGTTATATTTTTTACCTCTGTTTGTACAGAGTAATATACAGAATATTCTTATGTTAGCAAAAGTTTCGCAAAATTCGCAAGGGCAAAGTAAACCTTAATTTTGCGACATAATCTTGGCGAGCAGATCGCGAGCTAATGAACCGGACAACCGGATGAAATACGCAATAAAATTTTATTTAGGAAATAGGCGCGAGATCGAAAGCGTATTTAAATAATAAAATTTAATTTTGAAATCCGAACTGACCAACGAACCGAAACGAATCATTTCGTCAACTGAGGCCTGCGGTGCCTGAGGCAGATTTTTTTTGTTTTTCTGCCGTTGGGACCTTCACCTTCGACCGGCCAGTGCAACGTTGTTTGACTGCTGTGCTTGTTGTCTAGTGTTGGCTGCTTGGCGCCGGTCGTTGCACCGCGGAGGGAAGCAAAACTACCGCGCCGGCTAAAGTCGCTTCATTCCCCCGCGAGGTTGCGAACGCAAGCACGGTCGGCTCCAGCGAAAAGTTTTTGGCGCGAAACCGTCTTCGGAAGTCGAGTGCCTTTTTTCTCTTTTGTTTTTTTTATAAGGCTTTGTATAGAAACTTTTTGTGTTAACAGTGGTGGGTGCCGTGGAAAGGTTTTACGATGAAATACAAGGTGAGAATAATTTTAATTTTTTACCGATTTTTAATCGCCATCAAAATTACCTTAGAAATATTTTTTGAAGTACCGCCATCACATGTTTTCACATCATTAGCTGTAAAAGAAGTAACTTACAATACCTACCTAGGTAAAAAGGTTTTACATAGCTGCTACTGATGTCTTAAAGTTGTTGTAAGTCTTATGGTTGGTATTTAAAATCTGAATAAAAATAGTTTTCATTGTCCTATCTAGGGCCGTCGGTCATTGTTCTTAAGATTTTTCAAACTTTATTGCATCAAAAATAATCGTGAACATGAGTCTAAATATTACTAGATATGGTTTCATTTGAGCTGTACTGAGTTTTGGATAGTAAAAAATATACCAAAATTACTATCACTGAACGGGTTAGTAACGTCGGGCCTCAACATTCTACATAGTAATACGATTTGTATTTCTGTAATTTCAAAAATGCCTACTTTTGCCCCAACATTCGCTCGCGCAGCGCAAAAAGTCCCATACAAATCCGTGCGCTCGGAGAACCTTGCCTTAAGGCCCAGACAATCCCAATAAATTAAAAGTAGGCACAATTTTACCGCCCATAAATGAAAAATGGAATCAAAATAAATTAATAGATAGGTAGGTACTCCAAATTTGTACAAAATTCCTAAGTGGGTACCTACTTAAAATAAAAAGTTGGCAAGAAGAATACTTTAACTAGATTATTTTAATATAACTTTGAGAACTTATTCCGTTTGTCTCCGCATACAACTATCTATTTACTGTTCTTCCGGACATCCTGTATATAATTATTATAGGCCAGTATTATTAAAACATTTGATGCTCGGAAGAAACATTGTAAAATCATTTACAGGTACCATGCTTCGACGCGGTAGACATAACAATTTTCTTAAATTAACACCTCAGTACATAGCTAGTACTTACATTTTAATTGCGAAGTCACCCGTAACCTAACCGACCGGAGAGTATACGTGTAGGTTGATGTCCCTGTGATTATTGGACGTTACACCAGATTGCCAGGTGGATGAGGATGGATGAGGATGCCGAGTGATAAAAAGTGATGTCTCCTGCGAGAAATGACTTCGAATGTAGCTGGTTGATTGAACAAATCTTCAGTCTGGTCTTCGTATAGCCGATTTAATTTCCAGCTTGATGTAGACAGACTTAGTAAAACTTTGGCGGTGCATCTTCGGAAGGTACTTAAGTAGGTAAAACTGGCAATGCAAGGAGCATAAAAAAAAAACAACAATGATACGGCTACTGGTTGAAAACAAAACGTCTCTTTTTGTCTAATCTAACAGCCTTAGCTTTTTTGCGTGTTTGAAATAATTTACTTCCTCTCATCTTGACAAATGCAAATGATAAGATGGTTTTGTATATTTCACTTATGGAGTATAGGTAATTTCTCGAAAGATTTGCCTACGCGAGTATGCCGGTAGCATCAGAAAATGTGAGGTAGGTGGAGAGCCAGTGGTACCTAACGAATAAGTTTTTTGATCGATAATAATGTCGCTCACAACAAGAGCTATTGCTAACTTAACTGTCGCTAAATTTACAAGACAGGTAGGTGCTTACAAAATCAGTAGTCTTATTTAGATCATCCTTAGCCTGGTTGTACGACAAGCCAATTTTCCATAGATAAATTTAATTGGGTATCATCAGCGAGCGGTGATGACATTGCCGTTTTAATTGGCTCACGAGATGAGTTTCCTAAGTCTCTATTCTCGTGTCCAATCGATATCATCTCTTACATTTCGTGAATGGCAAAGGCCACTTGAGGTACGCAGGGTACGCTAGATCACCTATCTCAGGTTCGAGGGATCATGAGAATATGTCCTTGCTTCGTTTTGGAAATTGTGAAAAAGCCACCAAGTGCTCGTCCAACTCGCCCATCGACGATTCTGTACACCACATAATATAATATTGCGCATAAGTGTTCTTTTATTCAGTTAGGGAACCCTTTGTCTTGGGAGTCTTGACTCACAGATTTTAGTCAGATTTTATTATTTATTATTATAAATAGGTATTATTTAGCAATAAAGTATAACAAATAAAGATGTTGTAAAAGCAGTTACATACTTTTGAATGCCGTACGCGGTGACTTTAGCTTGCCGTAGAAATTGCTACCATATTAAAAGGTGTTTGTAGTGACGTGTTATACAACTATCTACGAGCCCTACAAACTACCAACTGAATTACTTTTACCAACTATTTTCATAACTTAACTACAATGCAATAATACCTCTAACTATTACATGAGCGTGTTTATTAAATATCCATAGACGTAAGATACTTATTGAGTAATTCATAATAGGTGGGGAGTGAGACGGAAATTGTCATTTAATTACAGCTCGCTCATACTTATATTTTAGCACAAATTGTCAGATCTACTTGTTCGAATACTTTTGCTTTATCTACAATATTGTACCTACATACATAGAAAAAAAAAATTAAAACAGCGCAGCGGCCGACACGTGACCATTTTTACGAAAACCCAATGACCATTTTTGCGCTAATCGCAAATATTATTTACTTACAGTATCATGAAGCGAGAGGTATTTTTAGTGTTCCGTATCCGAAGTTTGTAAACGGTACCCTATTACTATGCCTACGACAAGAATATAAAATGTCATGTATTTTAAGCCGTAACTTAATAGGTATTTTCAATGAATACCTAGTGTTTGTAAAAAGAAATCTAAAAAAATCATGCAGCGTTCGTAATAAAATGCAGAAAGTTGTATTTTTGCGAATGCATCGCATCAAAATCCCCTTTCACCAAAAAGCCTGTTGGTCAAGTTACCAAATTAACATTTCCACAAGTAACTGTTCGTGATATCCTTTTGAAGATCGAAATGTCTCGGAGATCCCGTTGTAATACCGCCTTTTGTACCGTTAACTTACGGGCAAACAATAACAAACTCTATATACATTTATCAGATGCTAAATATGGGACACTCATTCACCCTGTTAACTAATCCGAGCGTTGACCATGTGACAACGGTTATTTTTAACAATACAACGGCAAAAAGTAGGTACTTAGCTGTCGACTTAGGTACTGTTAGTCAGCAATACATTGTTAAATCAATCAAAGTCAGTGACACCCAAATGTAACAGTCCTTGTTAAAAACTCGCTCTTGAGCCGTGCGTGCTTGAAAAAAGCTAGACACAATACCCATCTATAGTTAGTTGTACTTAAAAATAAGTGGGCGGGTCATTGATTGTATTACGATGCGAATCTCATGATGTGTGGGCAGGCCCGGATTTAGGGGAGGGCAGGCGGGGCTGCTGCCCTGGGGCCTCCACAAGGGAAGGGCTCCCACAAAAGACTAATACGTACTATTATTAAACGCTAGTCTTTTATAAGTATAACGTCTGTTTTTTTTTTTCAAATTTGAAAAATAAATTCGGGGACAATTCGTTTCAGTTTTTATTTTGTATTTTTTATTTGGAAATAATTAGGGGCCTCCGCTCCTTCGTTGCCCTAGGGCCTCCAGACCTCAAAATCCGGTCCTGTGTGTGGGACAATTCATCATACCACAAAATGAGTAGACGGTTTTTGGACAATGCAGCGTTTCGGGTCAACGCACTTTTATGCATTAGGCATCTCGAGTACTTACTTATCTATATGATTGGACCTCAAAAGATTTGCAGTTATCAACCCATAAATGTATCAACCCAACATCAGTTTGTCTAATAGGACTTCAATCTCTTGCTAGGCGTTCTGACGAATCATCAATATAATCCTCACCAAGCTGTCACAGCATTCTGGTTCAGATTGTTGGTCTAGCGAGCTGGTGGATGTCTCGTGCTGAGTTTGCGGTTTTGTAATCTACACTCAAGAACCTTTTCACCCCATCGGTTTTTCGGCAGATGTGACCAACACTCTGCCTCATCATCACCATCATCAGCCATTTGACGTCCACTGCAGGACATAGGCCTCCTTCGCGGTTTTCATAACCATGAGGGGTTTTGCCATAATCGCCTCGCTTGGCAGGCGGGTTGGCGATCGCAATAAGCGGTTGAAATCTCAGGAAGACGCTGCCGCCCGTCTCCTGGTAATTGATTTCCTTAGTCGCCTTTTACGACATCCACGGAAGGAAATGGAGTGACGCTATTCTTAATCCGGCGCCACACGGGAAATGATAAGATGGTTTGAATATATAATATAGGTGCTTATACTTCTTGAACCTATAGCAACCCAACAAATACTGAGTGTATGAAGGCCACATCCAATGCGCGCCATTCGCTTCAGTCTTGGGCTGTTCAAATCCAGTCTTTTCTTTTTCTGCCAGTTTGAACAGATCGTCAGTTCACCACGCTGTTGGTCTGCCCACACTTCTGCCTCCAACTTTACAGCATACAAGACTAGCTCATTTCCACTTCTCACGAGCAATCACCTTGGCTCTATCGGTGAGTTTCGTTCTCCTTCTGATTTGATGAGATCTCGGAGTGACAGACCCAAGAAAGTTCTCCCTATAGCTCTCTGGGTAATCTGCAGCTAAGTTAACATAAATACTACTGTTGCTTGCTTTAATAGGTACCTATATACTAATTCAAGCCGATTTTACGAACACGGATTTGTTGGAGGACGTTAACCTGATAAAATGTTCACAATGGAGGCACCTAAGTCGTTGTAATCATAACACATACTTACCTACCTATTCATTGGCAGTTTCCATAATGTTGACGTTGGAAGGATTACAATGATGTTAGTAACAATAATAGATGTAGGTAATAAACGCACGTGCATACATTTAAGGAATCTTTAGCTAAGCATTCTATCTCTAAGGTGTACGTAGGTACTGAATATTACACCAGTCGGGAAGAATTAAATTTTTTCAGAAGCACATATCTACCCCCTTACTTTTCAACCCGGAATCTCCGGCGCTGCCCTAAGTGGAATAGGTACACACAATTCAAGACACAATAATGATGTGAGTGTAAAACAGTAATCGATTAAATTGAAAAGCCATGAACGATTTCTAACCCTTTCATATAGGTAATAAGAAATCGATTACATACAGCTCAATGTTGTATGTATATACCAATCTTATTCGTACATTCAATATTAAATAACTCAGCACATACGTCGATGCGGTGTGGTAACACAAACATTTACTATCTCGCAGGTTTGATGCTGAGAGATTTATGACCCATCACAAAGCGCAATTTCTATAGCAATGCAACCACAAGGAACTACGTCCCTTTATAGCAAAGAGCAATTTCGAAATACGATGCAAATGTGGACTTATCGTAACGCTCCGATGCTCCAATCACCCATAGAGGAAAATGAAAGTGGCAAATACAACTTTGCGATGATCAATCAATCTACCCGACTTTTCACTTATAACATGGGAACGCGCGTCCAACTTCAACTAATCGATCAGGTCGATCTATTTCTAGGCATCAAAGTAAGGCAATTGTATTTATCTAAATTCATGTGACGTTTTCTAACTGAGGCAGGCGACTAATGTGGCTATCTCTTCCTCCAAGAACTGGCAACTCCTTACTCTTAAGAATATCCAAAAAGGAACCTTTTCCTTCAAAGCGTCTTCATTGGCTTATTAAATCCGAATCACAACGTTCTCTGTATTGGACATATTAAAGCAGTAAAGTTTAATAGTAAACTAAATAATAAGCAGCGGGGCATCTCAGAGTTTTTCAAACTTTTCCAAACAGCAACCCCGAAAAGTGCAAAAGCCCTGGAGTCTCCATTTCGACTCCATTTTATAGTTTCCGAAGCTCTACAATTTCTCTACAAAGGTAGAAGCAATGCGAAAGTCTGCCAATCTTTATGAGTCAACCTATGCCCAATCAAATGCCCTAATCAATTTAGATAAGTACTTAATTAATTAAATTTTTACCTTTGAATTTTGCACAGTTTTTATCGAGCAGTTGTTTTTGTTGAGTTGAGCTTGATGTGCTTTACTACATTTTTTATTGCCAACCGTAACGCTGCACGTAACCACTTGCATCGATTGGGATTTTTTCAGCAATTCGTAAATTCTTAGCGGATAGCTAACACGGTGACATGATCGTGCTATGGTGCTGATTTTCTAGAGTTTTAAATGTACAACGGTAACACATCATGATTTTTTTACATTGACGCCTTACTTTTCTCTCTCTCTCTCTCTCTCTCTCTGAGAGAATAAGGTATGTGCCCTACAGTTGGATTATTATTTTTATACAAACTAGTAGAAAATAATTGGTAAATGGCCTACAATCTTACTTGTGGATATCTTGTATTTGATAAAATTAAGCTAACGTAACGCCGTTGATTTTTCAAAATAGACAAACAGACCGTGGCTTGAGCACTCTTCCATTTACAGAGTTAGGGCTTTAGGACACGATCCACCTAGACTTTGAAAAGCAGTGGTTTAGCTCGTGAGGGTATGATGCAAGATGCAAGAGGCAGGCAGGCCCGCTGCATCCGCGATGCAAGGACGCGAGCTTTTACCATACTCGGCGAAGATGAGGCTTGCTCGAGTGTCTGCTTCGGGGTTGCGTAGGCCAGCTGGGCTTTAGATACATTCGCACGTGGCTATGATCTGTTGCAAGTTGCAACCAATCCTACTAAATACAAGAAACTTATGTCTGATCCGATCTTGACTATACTTCGTTGGTATCACAACGGTATCACATGCCGGAGGTCGTGGGTTCGATTCCCACTAAGGGCCTCCGTTCACATGGTCTCAGTTTGGGTGTATTTCCACGTTTGTGATGTCCTTGCCTGGTTACCATAGCACAGGTTTACACTAGTTTGGGACCAGGACAAGTGATTATGTTGTGTGGAAGTTACTGTATTATTTATACTTAAAATGATTGTAATAACAACTAGGTACCGAATTTAATTGTACCTATGTACATCACAATCACTCGTTCCGGTCTCACGGTGATATTGTAACCAGACAAGGATTTCACAAACATAGAAAAACACCCAGACTGAGACCATTTCTACAAACAAACCAGTGTTCTGCGGCCCCCGGCGAAAATCGAACCCAAGCCAGCCTAACCGACCTCCGCCAGATCAGCCATAGGGTGCTCTTCATGTCGAAACAATTCAAATGAAAGAATTCAAACTAGCAACTCAAATTGATCACACATTGATAGCAAATTAAAATCAGTAAAGATCAATACTGAATAGACTTGTAAAATAAATAAGTGTTAGTTTTTGTTGGTCTACTATTTATTGCTTAATAAATAATATTATGTGTGCCAAGAATGTTATGCCATTGTACAATTAGCAATAAGGAACTGTCTTACACCTCACACAGGTAGGTAATTGTCTAGGTATTATATTCTAGTCGTGCTGAAAAATTTACGCTTGATTTGTGGGTGGATTGCATCTTATAATATTACGATACGATGGAAGATACCCGTTGCACTTAATTGCTTCGGCTTATTAGAGAACGTTGCTACTTAGTTGGCAGATACTCGTATGTTGCACGCTTGGTACACTTTATTTTTACACAAAAGAGGGAAACACAAAAACATATCCATTATTTACTTAAGGGGCTACCCGATGCAAACTAGCGCATCGATTTAATTTGCAATCAAGTGAAACATTTTGGTGTTCGTCACAAATTAGCGTTTAGTATTAGTTGCTTCTTACAAGTTTTGAAACTTTTATAATTGGCAATGTTCCTGGGACTTTATTTTTGCCAAAAAGGGCCATTCAATTAGGCTGCAGTTTCTAAAAATAACTATAATCACCATTATTAGGTTCAGGATGTTCAAAAAACGTATTATAGTCTCATATAATACCAGATTTTTGTCTTTTTGTTTTATTCGACCTAATGTGTAGTGTTTACGAAATTTTTAATTTGAAAAACATATCCTACAAAAGCTTATCCTAAGAGTACCTACAGTCGGCGGTCTTATCACGAAGTACTTAGATATATTTGTATACAAACCGTTATTAAAACATCGCAAAATACGAAAACGTTGTCTGCAGTTGGTATCGACCCATAATTAAACCACTTCCAATAAGGTCGCGGGTTCAAGTCCCGGCATGGGTGGAATTTTTAGCCTCTAAATAGGTTTTTAACATGTTCCTCAGCACGGGTTAGTGCAACAAAAATAATATAATCATGTAGGTACAGCGATATCAGTCCGATGTAAAAACCTAACTGCAAAGTGGGTTACTCGGGGCTGCAAGTGATGTAAATTGCTTCGGCCAGATGTCGCTGCCTGTACATAATACAGATAAGTTTGTAAAGAGGCTCGAAATTTCACTGATGCCTGCACTTGCCCATTAGCTCAGTTGGGAGAGCGCTGGCACGGTTAGCCCGGCCAGAGTCCCGGCATGGGTGGAATTTTTAGCCTCTAAATAGGTTTTTAAAAGAATAATGGATACATTTAACCAGTTTATGAAGAACCAGTCAGTGTATGCACTACCCGTTGGAAATATCTTTATCTGTCACCGTGGGAATCACCATATTGCGATGTGCCTAAATAATTCCGCCGGGTTATACGGTGTGCAAAATTGTAAATCTCTTAATTGTTTTACTTAATTAAAATAACCTGCTAATGTAATACCTAAGTATATGTAAAATTGGTACTGCATATAATATTTAAAGGTGATAAAAGAACTGAATGAACTATTACAGAATAAAAGTGTCGCAAGTAAAAATTCAGCATAACCAACATAACAAGGCAAACCTAAAAAATAGCTACCGATAGTTGTGTTCCCAAACGTAGTAACATTCTGAAACAAAAAAAACATTATCTCTTTAAGTATCATGAACCACCCACCACGAATAATCACACTTAGTTTATATTTGCATAAAAGATGAAACATTTTTCAATATTGTTTATTTTTATTAGAAAACATTGTTTTTTTTATTTTTTTTTAGCACCGGACAAATGGAGGTCAAATTTTCTCCGCTTATATTAAAACATTTTTTAGTGCAAGTTTTCCATTCTTCACTTTTGACTGTTAAAGAATAACACAATCTTGCAACAATATCGCGCCGGGCGCGATACCGCATTAAAACTACAAGGTATATTCCAGGAAAGAGTTATTGCGAAAAATTATATCTAATACCTACCTATATAAAAGTCTCGTGTCATGGTGTTTGTAGGTAATCGAACTCCTCCGAAACGGCTTCACCGATTTTTATGTATTTTTTGTATGATAAATCATGAGTTAGGTCATTCATTTCGGCAAGCATAAAACTTTATAGACATATCCGTAATGTGCTCGTAGGTATCTATTTCTATCAACGTTTATTTACATGTTGACATGTTACATGGTACCTATGTTTACCTAAAGCTAAGGTAAAGCAGAATTAAATTATATATATAAACTAGCTGACTCGGCAAACGTTGTTTTGCCATATTAATTAGCCTACGACCTATTCTCAGACCTACCAAATACACCTACACCTACACACAAAAAAAAATCATAAAAATCGGTGAGGCCGTTTCGCAGGAGTTCGATAACAAACACCATGTTTATATTTATGATTATCTAAAGCTAGCAAATAAGTAATGATAGCCATTTATCTATGATTCATATAGGTATGTAGCGGCTGTTGTCAACGTTGTTTTTACATTCAAAGACGTTGGTAAGCACTATTTATTTACCCTGTGAAGCGTAAATGAGGATGGCACATGCGCCGCTGCATAAAACATCTCGCTGCATGTTTTATTCATTCAGCGTTCTAAGTGCACTAATTACCGATTAGCAGTGAGAAATATTTTCGCGTGGCTTTGTAGAAGTAGGAATCTTGCAGTCCCTTGTAACGTAAGGTGCATTTGATGTGCTGTTGACTGCTCATTTTCGTTTATCTAAGCTCCATTCCCTTCTTGGACGATTTTCAGTCTACTGCTCATATTAGACCTTAGGGTAGTAACACATCCTGTTCTTTCAGTCATGCCCATCCTAAGGTTGTATGGGAGAGATTGCTGTAAGCGATTAACCACTAATTTAGATATTTTATTTTGTGGATGTTACGTTGTGTTAATATCACTAGGATCACCAAGTCGGCAATACTATTGCAGTTAATACAAGGGATTTACGTAAACGGATGAAACCTCTTGAGTGATGTTACCGACCATCAGATCGTGGTTGTGGAAAAAGAGATCTAATAGAAGTTGCGATCAGTCTCATGCTCTAGAAGCGGACATATTCTTATCAATGATGTTAAGGTGTTTCGTACAGTTCAGAGTAGATAAACCTTTACATTTTAGATGCAAAGCGACCCATCACAATATAATAGAGTTCAATTACTTCCGACAAAAATTCAAGTGAATGATTCGGCAATTAAGTTAATAAATCTGTTCCACGTTTATTTATTGAAACTAATGAAAGACCGGCCTAGCTACCAACTCCGACGATTTCCTGCCGGTCTTGTCCATTATGTCTTAAAACGTGGGGCCGCCGTAGCAGTTTTTCTATATTCATCCTCGTGTTCTGTGGTTTATAAGATGACACGATCATCAGTATAGTGGCGTAAGCAGTGATTACTCAATCAGGAGTACTAGACAGATGAATTATTTTTACTAGGTAGTTCGTATGCAAACACCTTAGTTACCAACTGCGTAAATTGGATATAGTTTTTTTTATAGAGAATGTTGGATATTATTGAGCGTGCGAATATTGGGTGTTGCACGTTCGCTAATATCCAACATTCTCTATAAAAATTACTGCGTAAGCGACTATTGAATGTTGTTAAAGTGAAATGTGTCTCCGCCTGCCTACCCCTCTCGGATATGAGTTTGTGTATGGTTGACAAAAGGTTGGTTTTAAAAACCTATTTAGAGGCTAAAAATTCCATAGCCAGAGGTCGCCGGTTTTAGTCCCGACATGGGTGGAATTTTAGGTTCCTTTTTAAAATTGTCCTCAGCACGGATTCGTGCAACAAAGAATATAAAAGGTTGGTTGTCATGAACGGTAGATATATGAGAGGATCCAATTATGTTGTGAGTTTGTGAGCAGTGTTAACAAGATTGTGGGCACAAATTGCTTAACCTTTGTAGACGTGGTTGTATGGCTTCATATTTACAGTCTTATTTAAGTCAAGATAGTAATATAAGTTCTAAAAGTACCCAGGTGTAACAGTACGGTTGCTGAACCAATAATCTGGCAAAGTGATCAATTGATGTGTAATAAATAACAATTAATTTAGGTAATTACTTTTCGTAATAATATAAGATAAAATGTCGAGTCGTCCCTACTAGTTGACAATCTATAAAGATTCAACTATTAATATTCACTGTCTAATTCGGTGTAAGAGAGCGTTGGATGGCATTGAGACAATTTGGACACAGTTTTGTTTTCGTGTTCCTAGGTTTATATACAGAAATATGGCTTAAAACGGAAGAAGACCGATTGACGTGTTTATAAAAGCATGTTAAACCATCGATCCGTTGTTGTGCGAAGGAAAGACAAACGAACAAACACACGCGCATAAATTAATACCTATTAGAGTTATCTGCTGCAAACTTTGAATTCATCCTTGAATGAGCAGCATAATTTCCTTGCACCATGGCGATTATGTACGTTTCACTCACTATCATTGACACAACGCCGACAATTTCCTTCAGTTCCGATACACTCGCAGTAGGTATCGAGTGATCTATGGCTTATTATGAGAATAATTGGAATTAGATTCAGAACGTTCACTCCAGTCCGCTTTGTAATGTATTGATCAACAGCTGATGAAAGGTTGCTTTTTGTATTTGTATCGCAAAGGCATGTTAAAATACTTTTTTTTAATGTAGCATATAATCCCACAGCAGAGCACAGACTTTCTCTCAGAGACAGAGTATTGGCTTAATTACCACGCGTGCCCAACGCGGATTGGCAATTTCAAGCACTGAAAAATATAATTTAACATAACACAGGACAATTTTAAGAACCTAACTGCAAAGTGGGTTACTTGGGGCTGCAGGTGATGTAAATCGCTTCGGTCAGATGTCGCTGCCTGTACGTAATTCAGAGAAGTTTGTAAAGAGGCTCGAAATTTCATCGATGCTTGCACTTGCCCATTAGCTCAGTTGGGAGAGCGCTGGCACGGTGAGCCAGAGGTCGCGGGTTCAAGTCCCGGCATGGGTGGAATTTAAAGCCTCTAATAGGTTTTCGACAATCCGCGTTGGGCACGCGTGGCGATTAAGCCCATACTCTCTACCTGAGAGAAGGCCTGTGCCCTACAGTGGGACGTATATAGGCTGCTTATGCAATAGGTTTTTAAAATTGTCCTCAGCACGGGTTAGTGCAACAAAAAGAATATAATAAATAACCCAATTAAATTAAAATTTGTTGTATACTAAGATACTGTTAATATGCAGTAAAGTTCTCTATCTATCTATGTATTTTTCTATCTATAGTTGAATTATTATTTTTGTCTATTATAGATTAATGATTACTTATACAATTCGACAGCACATCAACCTTTATATAATATTTTAGTTTCGAGGTTGCCCGTAACGTTACTGAGTAGGGAAAGGCGGGTGAAGCCTGATGTGTAGTCAAATATACAAGAAATTTATTTGTAGGTATATTTTTATTAAAAACTTTGTTTTTAACTTTGGTGAGAACTCGCGGGCCTTATTCAATGACGAATTTGCTCGCTCTCTCCCTCAAGCCTTATTTGGTCGACTTGCACATAAAATACATAGTACGTATTTCCTATTTCTACTAGGTACTTTCTTAGCCTATTTCTATACTTTCTTCCAGTCCAGATATAATCTGCCTACCTTACCTTTCTGCCTAGTTACATTGCAAATCGTCGCGGATGGCTGCCCAGAGAAAACCGCAATGCCATAATACTTGCGACGAAATACGTATCTTTTCCAAAACGAAATCGGCCCAATCATGTTCATCATAGCTGGAATGAGTTTCTACCCCATAGACACACCTACAGCGCAAAGACAGTGTGTCGAACAAAATACGAACAAAGGCGAGGCAACATGCTGTGTGCCTAAGCGGATTTTTTTATAGTTATTTATTCAAGAAATTTCACACAGTACATATTTAATACGGCAGACCCTCACTCAAACCTGTATAGGTTTATCTGTGAGGTGATTTACCCTTTGCTCAAAATTAGCTTATATGTTGTTTTAAGACAACATAAGTGACGTAGACTTTCGCACACATTCGCATTAAAGGGCTCCAGGGAGGGAACACTAGCGCCACCAAGGAAAAACAAATATATATTATTTTTTACAGATCTAATTTGCAAAAAGGGTCTGCATAATCTCTCAATCACCTTTTAGGGACCCAGGGTCGTCAACCTAAGGCAAAAAAACTAGGACTAAATAGCCTATATGCTATCAAGTCCGTGATCCTAGGTTCATTGTCGTGGGTCCTTAAAATTACTGTTAACATGATTGAGAGATTGCACAGGCCGGAAATAAATGGCCGTTTTACTTTTTAATAGATAGTTTTTTGTGTGGGGTGTTTTCAAATTCTATAGCAGATAATATAATCACGATCAGCCTATGTATTTAGAAAGTGAACTCACTCAGCTAACCTTTGATGTGTCTATTCTGCATAAATGCGATACGTTGTGATGTTTTCACGTACCCATTAATCCATCGATCTTTAGAAGAACCTTCTAATCTCAATGTTCGTTTAAGAGACATCCCATTTAATTTCTAAAGCCAGTGTGTGATACAAATGATACAAAGGAAGTGATACAAATGATACAAAGGAAGTGATACAAATGATATTACAGGTACACAGAACTAAATGCGTAGTCAATACACTTTCCCTGGATGATTGTTTATGAAGAATCAATTAAAACATATTCTATCAACTTGGTTGCATGTCCTGGGTCATTAATTTAGCTCATCGATCCTAAGAAGTTGAATAAAATAATGATAATAACTTCCATATAATACAAAACTGGGATACTCTGTGCTATGGTAATCAGGCAAGGACAAAACAAACATAGAAATAGGTACACCCACACTGAGTCATTTGTACAAACCAAGTACGCCCGCCTCCAGCGGCAATCGAAGCCACGACCTCTATTTTGGTAGTCGAGCGTGTTAACCGCTAGACAAAAGAGGCAGTCAGATGAAATATAGCTTTATTAGTTCACGTGCCGGCGCGTGCCGCCAAAGACATTCATCCGCTTTCCCTCCTTAGTCGAAGGCGAACTTTGCATCCAGTATGGGGGCTCTTGCCTATGCGCCGTCGGCTCTTGGAAACGCCAGCATTTCCGGGTCAGAGGCATTGCCTTTGCTGAGTTATGGTCGACAGGAAGTTATGGAGCCTCAGAGCCCGAGTCAGAGGCATCGCCTGTGCTGAGTTATGGTCGACAGGAAGTTATGGAGCCTCAGAGCCCGAGTCAGAGGCATCGCCTGTGCTGAGTTATGGTCGACAGGAAGTTATGGAGCCTCAGAGCCCGAGTCAGAGGCATTGCCTGTGCTGAGTTATGGTCGACAGGAAGTTATGGAGCCTCAGAGCCCGAGAAGAGGTGTTGTCCGTTCGTCTGGCTGTAATTAGTATTTATTTATTTATTTATTGATACTTTTATTGCACTTACATAAAAAATCGTACACGGTGTACTATTAGTGTTGGTGTATTTCTCCTTTTGCAATACGCAAAAGTCCTTCAAAGCCACTAACGTTGACTGTGAAAGAAAGTGAGGCAACCCGCGGCTTGGTTCGCTCCGCACGTGTTGACTTGTCTTTCCTGTGGGCGAGGCGGACTAAGCTGTAAGGATGGTGTAGGCGCTGAGCAAGCCTACTCCGTCTAAAAAACAACGTCCCAGGCACTGCAGCGTCCGAGTGGTCCCTTCACCCATCTCGAAGCTGTATAAATCATCTCATTATGTAGATGCGAAGGCCAAAGATATGTATTTCTACTTTTTTAAGCACTTGTAAGAGTAGATTAATGTTTATGACTGCATGTTGATACATCCTTTACTCACACTCTATACAAGTGTATTCTACCTACTCTCTACTCTACGCTGTATGAAATTCAACATCAGTCAAACCTACAAGTATACGATGAAAGCGAAAGTTGTAAATAAGAAATCTATGAAGCTTCCCACGAGCTGTCACAGTTGCATTCGACTCTAGGTCTAAGTAATTGCGGTGTTTTTAGGGTTCCGTAGTCAACTATATTTCCTTATAGTTTCGCCATGTCCGTCCGTCTGTCTGCCTGTTTGTCCGCGGCTTAGCACGGAGACGATGCTAAGAAGCTGAAATTTGGCATAGATATGCATATTTTTTACGCCGACAAAACGGTAAAATAAAATCTCGAATTTTTTTTTTCTGGTACCTACCCTACAAATACGTTAGGGATGCAATATTTTTTTCTCGCTTGCACCATAGTCTCGTTGGATTAGTAATTTAAAAATATTGTGGGTGTAGGAAGACCATT
This sequence comes from Yponomeuta evonymella, assembly GCA_963969515.1. NCBI lineage: Eukaryota > Metazoa > Arthropoda > Insecta > Lepidoptera > Yponomeutidae > Yponomeuta > Yponomeuta evonymella. Next base: position 1,661,512 of record OZ018342.1, on the reverse strand, counting down.
TTCGGTTTAGGGTTCCGTTTGTGAAGTATTAAGCTTTAAAGCGCAAATTTTTGTTCGAGTAGGCCGTCCCCCTCCCCTCTCCTGGCCAAACAGTTGATTATAGAAAAGTGAAAAAATTCAGGCCAAAGCACATTTAATGAACTTCAAAGGAAAACTATCACGGCTACGTAATTAGGCTTGACAAGTTAACGAGTAATAGGCGACCAACTTATAAAAGGAACACTTCGTACAAAATCCATTGAAAATTAGTTTGATGAAGTTGTTAGTTCTGTAAAGCAGATAAAACCCCCTCTTTCTACGGAACCCTACACTGCGCGTGGGCCGACACGCACTTGGCCGGTTTTTTCCCAGTTTAACTGGCAAGACTAAATATAGGTTAGAGTGAACTTTTCATTGTACCAATATTTTTCCACTTGAATTAAGTAAGTGTAGTTATGTCCGTTTCGGTCTAATCTGAAGAATTAAAAATATGAATAAATGAAAACATACTAAATAATAATATACTTTATAAACATCTTACTGTCTCGGCGAACTTCGTACCGCCATGCGCCACAGAATCCGTTTACGCGATTCTTGCACAACGTCATCTAGTTTTAAAACACAACGTTCGCTCGTAAAACGTCATCTATTTTAAACTTAAAATAAATATTATCCCACGGAAACACATTACCGGGATATTAAGTATGCTATGTCTCAATTCAGTTCTTTGTCTATCTGTACGCCAAAATTCATGTAAATCCGTTTAGCTTTTATTGCATGATTGAGTAACAACAATTCAAACATCCAAACATCGAAACATCTTCACAAACTTTCTCTTTTATTATTAGTAGGATTAACTGTTTGCAGCTCGTCAAGTTGGAACCACAATCTAACCAGATACATTTACAAACTACCAAAATAGATACATATTTAACTGAACTTAGATAGTATCAGTACAATCATAAAACACGTTTCGTAACGAAGATGGTACGATAAATTGGGCAATACCAAATTCAAATAGAACATTCGACAGAAAAGGGAGCAAAAAGAGTGAAATGTGAAGCAAGTAAGTCGGTAGGTATGTACGACGGAAGTAGGTCAGTGTGACATAATGCGATAATTTGGTCCGTGATGCTGATAGTGCAATGGTAGCCGTTGAAACAGATGTAACTACAGTCAATAGTTCATCAAACTTTACTTATTTCTAGCAATGTCACCCGCAGCAGTGCAAACTCGAAGATATTGTGTTCAAAATGGCGTCACGCACAACTACATGCAATAAGTAAGAAATAACGTCTTAGGAAACGTTTTACGGTACGAGTATTAGGTATTTATAAAACAAGATTCCTTTAAAACACTTCTCAAAGGCAGGTAAAATATCTGTGGCTACATCTTTCCCTTTGCCAATTATTATTTAAACTGCACCTGAGGAGTGTTTTAAACATAAACATAAACATTTTCATACAGGCACATACATTGCTTCTGGCCCCACACTAGGATACCCTGTGTCGTGGGAACCAGAAACAACGACCATCACAAACATGTAAACGTCCAAGACCAGGGTTTTTTTTTTGTCCCCAGCCGGGATTCGAACCCGGGACCTCTCGCATGGTATGCAGGTGCACTACCGCTGCGTCACGGCAGCGACACCGCAGGTCGTCGGAATCGTGTTTTTATAAATAAGACCATTTTTCTTTTCCATAGACTATTACTACATAATTATGATTACCGGGATCAGGCGCGAGTTCTTGTAGGTATTTTATCTTACCACTTTTACAAATGCGAAGTATGGGTGGATGGATGATTGTTACGGAACGGCAGAACGGATCAGAAGAAATTTGCCACCGAGAAAGATTTATGGTCTGAAATAGCGCATCTGACTTCTTATCCCGGACGAGTTCACATATATATTTTCACGGCAGCGAGATAGGACCTTGATTTAAAATTTTAAACTTCATTTTATCAGAGAAACATTTCGCAACCTAGGGCTAGTAGTGGTATATCAGCCATGTCATCACATACCTAATGACCGTCTAACAATACGTTAACAAACACCTAAAGCAATGCTAAAAGCTACCATCGTCTATCTATTGATCTCGAACATCATTGCTCACTGGGCCGTGACGTTTCATCAAGTAGATACCAGCATAATGTAATCTCAATTATATGCAAATTACACACACAAATGGGTAGACTAGTTTTTCACTTAACCTGATTTTGAGCTGCGCGTACTTATTTAAATTGAAAATGGAAATTCATGGGTTTTATGAAATCAAAGGTGATCGAACTCTCTCTAGTAACCATAACCAATAACTACAAGAAGCCTACATAAGTTCCACTGGAGGGCCTGTGCCCTCTCTCAGATAGAGAGAGAGTAGGATCGAACAAGATGCTAAAATATAAATAACTCAAAGAAACGGGTTTCCTAGCGATATCTTCGTTCAGGGCGAGAATTTTGTATCTTTTTTATGAAGCCTATATACGTCCTACTGCAAGGCACAGGCCTTCTCTCAGAGAGAGACAAAGAGTAATAATGGCTTGATTACCACGTTAATTGTATTACTATTTCAAGCGCTGAGGCAACACTTCAGACACTCAGTTTTTCTCACTATGTTTTCCTTCACGGAGTTTTTACGTAAAATATATCTAGCGCAAAATGGGGATTTCTAACAATATTCGCAAATCATACAGGGCCGGGCCGTCAAACTTCAATCCGTACCCGATTAGTACAATCACAGGCACCTACAATGTCTTTTAACTTGTCAAACTATAGGTTAAACAGCTATCCAATGTACTTACACCGCAAATTAAGCTAAGGCAAGGGGCCCAGGTATTTGGAAAACATAAAAAGAAACTGTTGCCTCTCATTGGACACAGCGCATTAGTTGCGTTTTTTTCACGTTCCAGTTTTACAATTTCATTCGTAACATTGGACAGCCATGATTTCATTGTCAATGTTACACAGAATTGAGGTAAACTATTCAAGCGATAAATTGAAGGGCTGTTAAGTAAATATTGAAATTTCCCTTTGTGCTAAAATAGTTAATTAGTAAATTAACTTTCTTCTTGCTCTTCAAGACAATTGACTGGTTTAGTTAAGCCTATTGTTATTCTTGATAAAAACAGAGTATAGTTACACCGATAATATTGCAAATCACTTTTGCAGCTTCATTGATTCCGTTGATCCAATTTAATTAAAAAGTAACTATCTGCCTTGTTTTTGTACTGAAAATCAATCATTGCAATGTCTCACCGCTCACTTGTTACCCAAGCATAGAATCTCTACTAATTAATTACAGAGCATTGGATTGGCATAACAGTATACTGGATGGATAACTCTGCAGGACCCACAGTAAACCATACCTTACAATGCTGGGGGAAGCAGAAGAAAGGGCTTTCGCCCACAACATAGGTTAGTTAGCAAAAAAAAACCGGACAAGTGCGAGTCGGACTCGCCCACCGAGGGTTCCCTACAAATTTGTAGGTACTTACATATTATGAATAACTAGTTCTCGAGTCTTGCAGTTTTTTCGGAGCTTTTCCAGAACTTCAAAGTTTTCAGATTTTTCCCTTTACTTCTAGTATAAGAAAATATTACTTGCCTTTCATAGTTCTAGGCCAATGGAAAGTTTCATACGCTAGATAGATAAGATTAGAAGAGCTCCCAGCCTTCATGTCTTCGTCGCATGGGGTGGTAGACCTTGTCACCCGTATTTTAAGTATTCATGGTGAAGGATTATGCATTCCCTTTACGCCGAGTGCGGTGTCCTGGTAGCCACCCGCCTGATTGCCCGAATTTCCAGCGCAATTGGGATGTGGTTTCGTGCAAATTCGCGCTCAATTAGTTGTTGGTCAGGAGTTCGGGGGTGGAGCTGTGTGCGTGGCTGTGTACATTGCGTGCGTAGCGCGGGCAGGTCTTCTCGGCAAATTGTTAGGCGGGCTCTAGTAACAGCAAAATATTCTGTGTGTTTTGGAGCACCCGGGTCTTTGTCATCCCGATGGGAAGCGTCCGCATGGCCTTACGATGATACCCTGGGAGAGAGGGCGCTCCTTGCTCTGGGATGCTACGTGTGTCCGCACTCTCGCCCCCTCTCATTTAGCGTCTACCATGTCCACCCCGGGCGCTGCGGCAGAAAAGGCTGCAAGGTCGAAGGTCCAAAAGTATTCTGCGCTTTTGGGCCAGTACAGTTTTGTGTCTCTCGCGATAGAAACCACTGGGGTCTGGGGAGTGCCGGGGAAGGCCTTTGTAAGGGAGATAGGACATCGCTCGAAGGACCGTGGCTATGATTGCCTATCTTATACAAAAAAAATCCCTTGCTGTGCAGCGAGGTAACGCTGGGAACCTTTGGGTCGGATGTGTCCCGGGGCGACTTATTCTCTTAGTGATTTCTTTGTTAGTGTTTTCTATTGCGAGTGTTTTGTTTTAATTTCCCGAACACAATCGATAGGTAGAAAATTCTTCATTGTACCTACACCAGGAAATATAGGTAGTGGTATGTAGTAGGTAGTAGTTTCTGATATAAGATTCACTGAATACGTAAAAATTTTTGAGAGATCTGCAGAAACTCATACTTAGGTGTTCTTAGTGAAATTATATCTATTCAGCAACCGCCGGTAAACTTACACAAGTTTACAATTGAGGCAATATAAGATAAGACAATATTTATTTCACGAAAACATTTACGCATATTTGAATGGACGATCGTGCTCTCGGCTAACCACAATATTTTAATATCAGATCTAAGATTAAACTTACGATGCGTCGGTTTTCCCAATTGGAAAAACTCAAGTTTTTACATTGTGCATTTTATGGTGTACGTATAATTATTTAACACACGTCATTTGTATAGATGTAAACGTAGGTAACCGCAGACTGATTATGTGTGGTGTTTATGTTACGTCGGCCAGGTCAAGGTGGAAAAAAATTGAAGCTGCTTGTAGTACAGATGACAGTTAATCAACCATTACAATTTCTTTGGAAAGTTGCCTTTATGATAGCTGAGTAGAGTGACGCTTGTAACGGTCGAGTTGCTGTCGACTTTACGAACCAAATGGGTATACAATAAGTTCTAAACTATGCGACTAAGAGATGAAAACAAACCCAAACGCTGATGATCCCTGCCTATCCCTCCGGGATAGAGGCGTGAGTTTATGTTATTTCTATAGAAATAAGCTCGCCTATGTACCCGTTCTTATTGGTTTGTTTTTATGTGTAACATATTTATTTCTTATGTACAATAAAGTATAACATATGTACTTATGTATGAGTGATGACAATAATAAAATATGTTAAATAAACCATCATCTTTTTAGTTAGTTTTGTTATTATTTTATTTATTTGAGAAGAAAAAACAGAAATGACAAAGTTGTACATTAAGTTATAACTAGCTTCTTGCTACATTGAATAAATATTACGTAAATTATACAGTATTTTCTCAGTTTTTATCAGCGACAACACGCAGTGATTATGTTTAGCTCCAAATTGTATTAATTACGCACCTAGACCAAGACTAGTTTTTCGGTAGAAGCTTAATTTGGGGTTTCGACTGGGGTAAACCTGCACATTGTACAAAATAGACTCCGCCGAATGATAATAACAATTAGGTTACCTCTCTGGTCTAGCGGTAACACGTAGCGGTACCAAGACAGAATTCAAGGGTTCGATTTCCGCTGGGGGCGCCGTACTTTGATTTTTCATTGCTTGGTTGGGTTAGTTTATTAGGTCATGTAGGAGTCCACAATTAAACGACATAACTTCGGGTTTAACTTATCGTTTTATTTCGTATGTATTTAAATTGAAAAGCAAACATAAGAATGACCAAATTAAGACAACTGACAATGAAAGAGAGAGACAGAAGGATATATTGTTACTAGCTGACTCGGCAAACGTTGTTTTGCCATATTAATTAACGACCTATTCTCAGACCAACCAAATATACACAAAACATTTCATAAAAATAGGTGAAGCCGTTTCGGAGGGGTTCGATAATAAACACACGAGATTTTTGTATATTACATGAACAACAAATTTTAATACGGACTTTAATATGACTCGAGCCTACAGATTAATTTGGGACCCGGGCCAACTGATTATGTTGTGCGAACGTTGATTCGGAAGCTATAATTAATATTTACTAATTTAGTTGGTTAATTACATGAGCACACTAGCGTCTCTTTGACGTGTTCACACGATGTCGGAAGTCCCTTCCCCGTGGGCCTATTACAATAAGGCTCCGGCGGACATTTCAATGCCGCGAGTATCGCTACGTGGAAGGTCGATGGTCCGTCGATGGCGATTGGTGACACTGACAATGTGTCGATCATTAGACAGGGCCGAGTCTCATAATACAATTCGTTGTTTATTATGAAAATTTGAGGTACATTGCGTGGCGGAGTCTACTTGTTAATCGACTCTGTAATGTACATCGAATTGTCATAGTAAACCATAAATTGTACTTCTATGGAACGGGCCCCAGGAATTGGTTTAGGAACGAATAATGTAACAAAGAAATAGGATAGATAAAACCAGCGTAGGCATATTTAAAACAGAGTGTTGTAAATCAAGTGTTTTAAGCACTTTTAGTATACCATTTTAAATAATGTTTGTTACGGCACCTCAGAAGGGAAGATTAATTAAAAGAAATATTGACATTACGGTTGTTTATTAAATTGAATATGCAAAATAAAAATTAATCGCTACCAACCTTTCACAACAGAGTCCTCCACAAGAATGCTCAAGTTGCCGAATGATGACCGACTCGAAGTGACAGATGACAGCTGTCAGGTTGAATGACTGTGTAACCAGTGTTGCCAATGCTAGATATAATAAGTCACGTTACAGTCGGCCATCCTTCAGGAACGAGTCTCTTCGTTCTACGTTAATATTAAATAACAATAGATGAAATCACTTCTTATCCTTATTTTCTATTCAATATCTGTAACAGTGTCTGATTACATTAATTACGACTGTATATCATATATCACCTTCTTATATTAAGACCTTTCTTTCAAAATCATACATATCTATAATTATAGTCCCTTACTCTAATCATGTACTCAATGTGATCACTCCTGGGTTGTGAGCACTGACGACGAGTTCCTACGCCGTCAGGCCCATTTCAAGAATCAATCCTTCAAGTTAATTATAGCCATGGAACAGCAAGACGGTACTGCCTCCTGTACCAACCTACTGCCATGACTGCGGTGCTAGAAACCTTTCATGGGCGGCGAGTTCCTACGCCATTCCTGCCCGATTCCATTGCACCCTCATCAAGGTTCATAATCATAAGTGCATCGGTGTGAGGGCAATTCCTTCACCAACACACTATCACTGTGAGCCACTCATGGGCGGCGAGTTCATTCGCTAATCATGCCCGGCTCAAGAATCGACCCTACAATTGGTTATGTACATAATCATCCTTAATCAGAAAGCATTACTTACTGTTACGGCTAAGTTATGAGTTATTAATAACAATCAACAATGGTGACGCTGAGAGCAGTCGTTCAAATTACGCTTGATCCATAATGATGTATCGGGAAAATCAAGACTATAACAATACTATAAGGGCTACAAACAATTATCGAGGTATTCGTTCATTGCGAGTTGTAAAAGGCATGCTCGATTTACTCATTGCTACTCTCACTCTCACCATTGTCGTCTTCACTTGAAGAGCAAGCAGCGGCATCAAAGCTGAGCCAAGGGAATATCTTGTCGATAGCTACCACCGTCTCATATTTAGCCCCCTTTTTGGTGAGAGGAGTGTCCTCCACGAGGAAACGATCGTGGGGTAATATTTTTTTGATTCTATAAGGCCCCTTACATTTTGCCTCTAGCTTCTTAGATTGCCCTGGCCCGGTCACTATTGCTCTTGCAATCCTAACTAAATCGCCTTCCTTATAAATAGTGCTACTCTTCTTATTAAGGTCATATCTTTGTTTCATTTTCTCCTGGTGTTGCTTTATCCGTTCACTAGCTTCAGCTCTAACGTCTTCTATCGTTCTATTCCCTGCATCATTTTCTACAATATCCTCCGCCACTTCATTTAAGATTCCCTGAGATGGGTTTATAACTACCCTCCTAAACATAAGTTCCGTAGGTGTTTTCTTCGTTACGTCATGTACTGTCGTATTTAGCCCTAACTGCAAGTCGGGGAGCAACTCGTCCCAGGTACTTTTGTCCTTGCCATGCACCATAGAGCCAAGGGCAGCCAAGATAGTCCTGTTATATCTCTCGACCTGCCCATTGGCGCGTGGTGTTGCGACGGCGTTGAGGACATGTTTCGTACCGATCGACTGCAAATATTTCTTAAATTTCTTGCTCGTAAAACTTGTACCCCTGTCTGTGATTAGTCGCGTAGGAGGAATAAAGGTGCTGAATAGAGTTCGCAATACTCTTATGCTCTCTTTTGTCTTGGTACTCCGAACCGGAAATAGGCTAACATATTTCGTAAACGCGTCTACAGTGACTAAAATGTAAACAAATCCACGCTTACTTTTTGGGAACGGACCAAGATGGTCGGCGTGGATCGTATGAAAAGGAATATCCACCTTTTGTATGGGGTGAAGTGGTCCTTCGCGCGACCCTGCGGGCAACTTATGATGAGCGCACTCTAGGCATGCAGAAACGTATTTCTTTACAAACCTGCGCATCTTTGCAAACCAGAACAAGGGTTGTATACGGTCCAATGTCTTTTTAAAGCCAAAATGACCAACACTATCATGGTTTGCCTTTAAGAGTTGCCAGCGCACCGCCTTTGGGACCACCCACCTCGTCGCTCCATCCTTTAACACACGATAGACTCGCCCGTTCTTGACTGTGTATTCTTTATAGGTATTGACAATTTTTGATGTTTCTGGATCTTCGAGAATGTCCCTGATCCTTTTGATTTCCTCATCAGCAGACTGCACAGTGGAAATCCAATCTTCTGTGCTTACTGTCAAAATATCCAAGGTATGTATTGGGTCAGGTTCCACCGATACAGGTCCTCTGCTGAGGGCATCAACGTGGGACATTCTTTCGCCTGGGCGATACTCGATATTGCAATCAAATTCTAGAAACTGTATCCACCATCGGGATATGCGCGGGACAAGGTCTCGCTTGGTAAAGGTGGAGCGCAAGGCGTTACAGTCCGTGACTATGGTGAATTTCATCCCAATGAGATACGGTCGGAACTTACTGAGCGAACTAACAACAGCAAGGGTTTCAAGTTCGAATGAGTGGAATTTCATTTCATCGGGTTGAGTTTGACGGCTGAAGTACGCGACTGGCCGCCAGGGATCGGAGCCTTTTCTTTGAAGCAGTATACCCGCTATACCGAACTTACTGGCGTCAGTATGCAACTGGGTATCCGCTGTATGGTCGAATAGTGCAAGGACTGGTCTGTCTGTCAGAAGCTTTTGAATGGTCTGAAAAGATTTGGCTTCCGTGTCACCCCATTGCCACGGTATGTTTTTCCTCAAAAGATTCGTCAAGGGTCTCACGATAGTTGCGAATCCCTTTACAAATCTTCTGAAGAAGCTGGCAAGTCCCAGGAACCTCCTCACTTCATGTTGATTGGTTGGGGTTGGGAATTTCGCTACAGCCTCAGTCTTGGAGAGCCCAGGCCTAATACCTTTTTTGTCTATTTCGAATCCCAGAAAATCTATCCGCTGCTGAAAAAAATGGCATTTTTCCATCTTTAAGGTAAACCCCGCCTCCCTTAACAGACCAAGCACCTCTTCAAGACGTTGCAGTCCTTGTTCGAAGGATTTAGACGGTATCAGGATGTCGTCCATATATATCACGACATAGTTTACTTTAGACTTACTTAAAACCTTGTGTATTGCTCTCTGAAACACCGCTGGTGCATTTGCCAGCCCAAACGGGACTCTGTTATATTCAAAGAGCCCATCCGGGGTGACAAATGCAGTCTTTTCGCGGGATGTCTCTGCTATCGGGATTTGGTGGTAACCTGAGGCCAAATCCAGCGAGGTGAACAGCGATTGGCCAGAAAGTTGATCCAATAAATCGTCAATTCGCGGTAATGGGTAATGGTCACGTTTTGTCCGACTGTTAAGAGCGCGATAATCTACGCAAAGGCGTTTCTCCCCAGATTTCTTTTTTACTAATATGATGGGACTAGCGTATGGAGAGTTGGACTCACGCACGATGCCATGATCCATCATATCCTGCACCATCTCCTGGACTAACTTGCGCTCAGAGTGAGCCAAACGATATGGCCTGTAAACGACCGGCGAGGAATCCTTAAGTTGAATCTCCATCTCAGTTACGTTTGTAAATCCCAGGTCATGCATTCCCGTCGAGAAACAGTCTTTATATTTATGAAGTAAATCCATGCACTGTTGTTTTTGTTCGCAAGATAACTGATCACCGCACCTGGGACTTACAGGTTCCTGAGATGTGGATTCGTTTGAAATGCTCAAAACGCTCTTACTGGTCCCTGTAAATATGGCTCGAGTAATGAGAGTATTTTCTTTAAAGTGTAGTGGCGTCCCACAAACGTTTTGAATCAGCAGGTTGCAATCAACACCATTGATTTGGTACTCTCCCGGTAAAAGGTAATACTCATGACCTGCGGGGCCTCTAACTGACCCACTTACGTAAATATTGCCATTGCAGCTTGTATCTGATCTAACTGGGATGGACGCCATTTCACCTACGTCTATATCAAGGTCGCTGGTTGTATATAAATGTAGTTTCAGATCGTCTGTCTGTGCTGTCCGTCTGAATTTCAAATCTGTTGGTGTCTTTATAATCGTCAATGTCGGTCTCTCCGTAAAACTATGTCCAAGTAAGACGTCACAATTAATTAAATGATCGTCCACTACAAATATTTCGACATTCTTTTCAAGGATACCCTGAACATCTATATCGGTTAAGGCACATCCTAATGGCAAGTATGGAATATTTCCCAATCCCCTAAGGTAAGGACCGGTAACTTCCTGCCAAGTCAAACCCGTGGTCACTGCAGCCTGCTTACGGATCAGCGTGGCCTCACTACCTAAATCCACCTGACACGTTATGGGGCTGCCGTTCAATTTTATCAGAATTTTATATTTCTCGTTTGTGTTGTCGGATACTGAGACTTCGAGAACGCTTTTATCCTTGCGTGGGTTTTCTTTAGACTTAGGACAATTCTGAGAGTCATGACCAAGGTAACTGCAACTAGTACACTTCACTACCGGCTTTGGACATTTGAAGCTTGGATGACCCATGCCATGGCAATTGAAGCACTTAATCGGGCCCCTATTGACTTTCGAAGAACCACTAGCTACATCGGCAGATTTCGACAAACTATTACTTGTTGTTATATTATTATTAGGACGTTTATCGCGGTTTATATCCCTGCTACTATCTATTTGCGATCGGTTATTTGATTTAATAGTTTTAAGAAACTCTAGCACGTCTTCGGGCTTATCAAATTTGGCTGCTTGGGCACCTACGCGCACACCCCTGTCATCAATTGCATAAAGTAAGCAATCCACCGCTTGCTTTCCAAATATTTTACACCTATTTAACAAATTGACCTTTGCAAAATAGTACATTTCGAATGATTCTCCAGGACGTACCCGCCTATTAAGCATATCCGTTAACAACTCGGCGTAATTTTCAGTGGCAGGAAAAGATTCTTTTAACATTGCCTTCCATTCAACCCAAGTATGCTTAATAGAGGGTAGACCCTGGAGCCATACTTTCGCAATACCAGTCAGTTTGGGCAACGCATAATGGCAGGTTTGTTTATCGCTCCAATTATAAATTTCTGAACATTCATCAACTTTGTCAAGCCAAATATTAATTGTTTGTTCCTTTATCATCGGGTCAAATTCAGGCACAACATTGTTTAAGCTTGCACTAGAAAATGCCTCTCGATCGACTTTACTTGATTTTAATGCATTCAAAAACTGTTCAAGAAAATCTGATGTTGACATAGGTTCATGGTCACGCTTATCACTAATACGATCAGACGACATGGCTCTTTTCATTGGCGTTGACAGGCGACGCCCACGAATGTGACGATCGTTTCCATCTACAATTTCAAGATCGCGTTCGCTAGCACCAAACTTTGAAGCTAAAGATCGCTTGACACGTCGATCGTCATTTATTCGTGCACGTCCCCTACGTACCTTATTCTCAAGGGCCCTAAGTTGTTCTCTTCTTCGGGAAAGCTCGCGTTCCTGCTCGCGAAGTGATTCCACACGGCTGTAGCTCCGGCTTTTATGACGACTTCGGCTTCGGCTGGGCCGTGAACGTGAAGCTCGAAGATCACGACGACTGGAGTCACGGCTGCGTCGCGCCCTTGATGCGTGGTTGTCACGGCGACTGCGGCTGCGACTGCGTCGCATACTCTCTTCACTGTGTCCGTCATTCATTGTTTTATTTTCTAAGTCACTCTGTCTCTCTCTTCTTTGGGAAGAATCCCGTTCTCGCTCTCGAGGTAAATCAGTGCGGTCAAGACCCCGGCTTCTATACCGACTACGACTTCGTTGTCTCCGCGAAGCTCGGTTATCATGACGACTGGAGTCACGACTGCGTCGAACTCTCGGTGTTCGGTCGTCACGGCGACTGCGGCTACGACTGCGTCTCGAACCTCGCACGTTATCATCGAAATCCTTGTCGCTCATTTCCTGAAACTCATGTCAACTTGTGTGAGCTATTTGTTCATAAAAACCCTAGCCCTAACACACACCCCATTTCTGGAACTTTGTCGTATCATTATTAAACTACTTGCTTAGTGATCGTTTATCAATCATAATCCAGTTTCATCTCCTAATACTGCAGTTATTTTTATGGTTAAAAACACTTATGAAATAAAAATGTCTATGTACCTTCAATATCCATGTATATTTCGAGAAAAAGAAACATTAGAATGCAATAAGAGTAAGTAACGTTATAATGTGCAATCGAGATTCATCTTCTATTGTGTGTTATATTTTTGTAATCAAACGATATTTAGGACGATAATTGTAATAGATCTATCGATATTAATGTATATTTTGAAAAGAAAAGGAAAATAAAGACACATATTTCAACGAAGTTAGCCGCTGAATCCGCCATTTTTGTTGAAAATCGAATTTAATCTCTCCACACGACGTTAAGTTTTGAAATTTAATACACTTTTCATGCAAGAGGTGTATAGTTCTTTCAATATTCATCTTTATTTTTGTTACATTTACCAAAACTGAACATGTACAATTTAAATTTGTTTTTCATAACGGCCAAGCTTATGGCGTGGTTACGCAAAATTTAAATATTTCGCGATAAATCCCACTTCTGAGATGTTACGGCACCTCAGAAGGGAAGATTAATTAAAAGAAATATTGACATTACGGTTGTTTATTAAATTGAATATGCAAAATAAAAATTAATCGCTACCAACCTTTCACAACAGAGTCCTCCACAAGAATGCTCAAGTTGCCGAATGATGACCGACTCGAAGTGACAGATGACAGCTGTCAGGTTGAATGACTGTGTAACCAGTGTTGCCAATGCTAGATATAATAAGTCACGTTACATGTTTAAACTGTATAAAAAACGTGATTCCAATCAAAAAATGGATAAGGGCACTTACTTATACACGGGCGGCACGTGTGCCAACTGCAGCCGTCGATAAGTTTAGGAACGTGAATGAATAACTTTCATTCGACCTTCTAACGTTCGCTTCACTCTTGAATAAAAGAAGGTTTAATATTTTTAGCTCCTTACCCATGGTCCACCTCCTGAGACCACCTGGGTGAACCGTGGGATTTTTTTTTACAACGGTTCACCTCTCTGATAAAACATTAAAAGGTTCTATTTTTTATTGGTGACAGTCCACCTCAGACTTTGAAGAGTTTCGATGTCAAGGTGTACGGTGGAAAAAAATATTTCCCAACGAACACCCAGGTGAACAAAGGTGGTCCGTTGTAAAACAAAAATTCCCGTGGTTCACCCAGGAGGTGGACCGTGGGTAAGAAGGGATATTTTTATATAGAAAATACCAAGATGCTGACATCTCAGTACTCTATAAAAAAACATAATTTCTTTTACGTTTGCACAGATTAGGATTCTTTTTACCTTGATTGGTTTTGATGACGTACTTCCGTGCATAACGTACTTCCGGTTTCGTAGACTAAGATTATTTTTTGTTGCGTGATCTGTAGAGTTCTAAATGACCTGATCGGGCCACCATAACAATGGTTTTTAATTATTCTTTTCAAGTCCATAATCTAACAGGTTAAAAATTAATACCGAATATCGAGCTGCTCTTCGGCCCAGGCTATCAAAATAACCAGCTTGCTCGATTTTTTTTATAAAGAACTTTATTTTTTAGGGCAATGCCCTCTGAGTGTCATTACATACCTTAAAACATGCCCGTCAAACACGCTTATACACAAAATCCAGCATATAAGCATGAGGACGCCTGCGCTCAAATGTCGAATGATTCTTTTAAAGATCGATAGATGAATGGGCACATCAAAACATATCGCATTTAGAGAGAATACAACACATCGAGACCTCAGCCATGTGAGTTAACTTTCTAAATAAGCTGCTCGTGATAACTAAAATGGGTAGAAAAGAAACTCATTCCAGGGTAGGTAGTATGACGCCGCGAGTTTCAAATGTCAAAAGTCGCGACTTGACATTCGTCGCCAAATTCTAGCGCCTTAAAAGTGGTGGTGGACTGGTTCTAGGGTGGAGACCACGAATCGGCAAACGTAGCGCAGGATGCCCTGTGACCAGGTGGAGCGATGAAATTCGCAAGGCGGTAGGCAGTGACTGGAAAGGAAGAGCAGAAGATCGGGGTCAGTGGCGTTTCTTGGGAGAGGTCTATGTCCAGCATGGGTTGTACGACGACGCTAGTCGCGCGTTTTAAATGTCAAAATTGACGACTTTCCAGTACATTCATTGTCAAATTCTGACATTTTTGCGGCACAAAACGCGTGACTCGTGCCATCGTACTATCCGTACAGCAGTGGACTGACACCGGCTGACTATGATGATGATGATGAAAACGCGCGATTCAATCTAATTTGAATTTAACCTTCCCCACGATTTATCCAATTCCGAACTGTCAAATGCATATGTATGCATTTGACAGTTCGGAATTTTATTTTATTCTTTTTGTTGTACTAACCCGTGCTGAGGACAATTTTAAAAAACCTATTTAGAGGCTAAAAATCCCACCCATGCTGGGACGTAATACAGAGAAAATTTCGCCGATGCCTGCACTTACCAATAAGCTCAGTTGGGAGAGCGCTGGCACGGTTAGCCAAAGGTCGCGGGTTCAAGTCCCGGCATGGGTCGAATTTTTAGCCTCTAAATAGGTTTTTTAAATGCATACATATTTTGTTATCCTTGTTATCCTTCAGAAACTGGTGAAAATGGATAGGGCAGTTATGTAATAGGAGGGTTATGCTGATGTGCACACACGGACACTCTATACAGCTTGAAGTCGTAAGCAGTGCTACACCGCGCTATACAATAAAACGTGTGTGATGCGCTTTACCTTCCACCTACACATGTAGCTATTAGCAATTGCCACGCGACGCAAGCCCATGCATTGTTCGAGCCATGCTCTCGACGGTCGTGGTTGCTGACGTCAGTTTATGAGGTGTCGTTGCCTTCAGTTCAACTGACCTATAGCTAGTAGAGATGTTATTTATAAAATCATAATTCCGCTAAAACACCCCGCAAACGCAGTTTAAAAAGTAGGTATCGGCTGAAGGGAAAGCACATTGATCTGCATTTGAGGAGTTTTTTAGGAATCGTGTCTATAAAACAACACCGGTTGTGTTTAAGTAGTTTGCTGTTTAGGATCGAACATGAAATCGATACTTTCTATAACCATTAATTGCCTATCTGTCTACGAATCTACCTCTTTGTCGATATCTCAAGCGCTCTTGATTCTGAGATTGGTTTTGAGTGGCTGTTAAGGTGCTGTTTCGTTTGGAGTATCTTGAAATGAGCACTCAAGAGATTGTTTCAAGCCGGTTCGTTCGGGGTTCAATTACTTTTTTTTGTGTAAGTGGACTCTGTCAGGGTGCTTTTTCACGTTTGTGATGTCTTGGTCTGATTACCATATCTCTGATATCCTAGTTTCGGTCCATGACATGTGATTGCGATCTGTGGACGTTATGTTACCTGGTTATTTTGGTTAGTCAGAGGGAATCGTCATTGGCGTTGTTTTGCAGATCAGTAAAACATCTGTAGAACTTTTTTGCAATGTTGTTGACTTTAGAAATAAGTAGATATTGACCCAAAATAATTGAAATACCAAATACTTAAAAATATCTTTTAGGGATATGAATTATGAAACTAATACTAATAAAATAAGTAAAGAAGACTTTTGAGAAGTCAGATGTGTGAATTTGTGTATAAATATCGATTGTAAAATTATTCACCGACACCTAAAGTACCTATAATTCTTTTTTTCTATGTGGATTTTGTGCTACTTATAATAAACATAAAATAAAACCACCCTTATTATTCCCAACGCAGAAAAATTCAAAAATAAAAAAATCTTAAGCCTAAGGAATTTATGATATCGTAAATAGCTATAGGCCTCCTCCAGGCTCCTCTGTGTGTACTTGCATCGAGTATACTCAATATGATTTCATTGGGCAAAACAGAGCAACAACCTATCCCGCAGTTTTTTGCCCGGAGCAGCAGAATTAGCCTGTCCCGAGAGAAACGAAACTAAAGAGCGTGTCCGATCGTGCGCAGGTCAAGGACGTGGACGCGGAGAGCCAGCACTCGAAGAAACCCATCGGCGCGGCCGCCGCGGAGAAATTGGAGGAGAAACTGTGAGTACTATAGCACCTAGGGTTACGCGCTCATTTATTACTTGAGGAGTTTTTTTTATTTGATAAGATGTGGAAGGAACCACGTGTCGGCGACCAGCCGTAGAGCAGCAGTTATTATTTTTCTTTTTAATCAATCAGCCTGCACTTGTCTACTGCTGGAAATAGGCCATAGGCCTCCCCACTTCTTCTTTTTCTGCGCTTAAATGTATCTTACTGTTGATTGGTTGGTAGATAATACTATCTACCCGTCAATCACATGAGTTGGAAGATAGAGTATTGAGTATTGTATACTTACAATATTATTATGTTTTTGAACTCAGTCTGGGTGTATTTCCATGTTTGTGATGTCCTTGCCTGGTTACCGTAGTTTATTATGACAAGATGGACAGATGACCTCATCCATGTGGCAGGAAGACGCTGGATGCAAGCCGCTTCCAACCGGTCTTTTTGGAAATCCATGGAGGAGGCTTATGTCTAGCAGTGGACTTCTTGTGGCTGAATGATAATGATGATGATGATTATGACATTTTGATGTACATTGCGTAACCGAAATAGGACAATTAATCTTCCTACTGCACACCAATTTGTCTTAATAAACCATGAATTGTCGTTCTATGAAATGAGGCCCAGAATATTGGAGGTCGCATTTCCAAAATGTATTGAATAATTTTATTCTATTCATCAAAAAATTCTTATGCAGAGCATATAATTTTAACTTAGCATTGTAATCTAAGAAAGCTAACACAAGATGCCAGGACGGAAATTATCAAGAATACATCGTACTCGTCATCCATCTTAACTATGTGAGTCACTGCCTACCCGTATACTTACGCAAAAATACCATGCATTATAAATTGCGCTATCGAGTATGAATTCCTATTGCATTACCGAGATGCTATAATGAAGATGGGACGGACGTAACCACGGCTTCGCACTCCACGCCTACGCACGACTTCCTTTAATCCAGCTGTGAACAACTGTCGTTCGACGTTGGATACGCCTAAAGCCTGCCATACACAAGCGCGCGGCTGCTGTCCGTACAGTTAGCAGAATGTCTCGTGTTTTGTAAGGGGCGCAGCCGCGGCTGGCATTGTGATGGACAGGGTAGAGTTCTCAGAGAAATCGACTTTTCAACTGCCTCGTTGGTCTGGCGGTTGCCACCGGCGGTTAGCGGTTATTTAACTGTCCAATTAATTTTACTATGCTGGAATACAGTAAAATTACACAGTGCAATATTTTTTACATAATTCCATCTATATGACTGTAATTTATGGCAATATATTGTTGAATTGAATTGAACACGCTTGACTACCAAAACAGAGGTCGTGGGTTCGATTCCCACTGGAGGCCAGCGTGCTTGATTTACATCAGTCTGGATATTGCCTGGTTACCATAGCAAGAGGTATCCTAATTTGGGACCAGGGCAAGTGATTGTGTTGTGTGGAAGTTATGTCCACCCATGATAAAATTTGAAAAAATGTGACATACTTATGTAACAATTTGATAAACACAGTGTACGGCAGGCTTAAAAAAATTCGCGTGGGTAAAATTGCAAGTGGTTCTAACGGCAGGGCAGGTGCAGCACAGCGATTCTGATTTATCGATGTCCATCTTGTGACTATTAATCACAATTTGTAAATATCTACTTTATACGGTTCTCTGCCTTTTTGCAGAAACATTTTTGGCCGATTTTCATTTGGCAACTAACGTTTCGAAGAATATTATTTTGCGGAATAATCATTTGCCAACTTTTCTTATTATTTTTTTTTTATTTCCCAACCTCGCAGTTGCCAACTGTTTGTTTGGTTTGCTTTTTATAATGACATTTTTTCAAAATGCCAACTTTTAAGTAGCGTATGTTTTACAGAAGGTTAGGGCAAACCTATAGATTAACCTAAAGGTTAGGAAAACCTAGTAAAATGGATAGAATTTTCCTAGCACTCGCCGGCCGCTGCCGCGGCACGCTCGCTTCGCTCGCTCGGCTCGTGCGTGTGTTGGTCACAGTTCTAACCTAACCTAACCTATAGGTTTGCAAAAAAAAAAAAACTAGTAAAAGATTTGAAAAATAATAAATACCCAAAACGTTTTGTTTCATTATAATAATCAGCTTAACAACAATCCTACCAAATGAAACGTTGCCATACAAAAATTTGTAAATCGTTTGTTGTCAAAGTGAAAAATAGGTGAAATGTTGGTTGGCAAGTGATAATCAGCGTTACAATTTTCTGCGAAAAGGCAGGATCCCACTTTATACATAATTGGAATATACTTATTTACTTTTCAAGGTAAGCATCCATGCGAGAAGATTTTCCTAAGCGTACATATATACATACATAAACTCACGCCTGTATCCCTGAGAGGTAGGCAAAGATCAGGGACTGCCACTTGCCACGATCCTGACAGATCACTTTCGCTTCCTCAACATTCATTAGTCGTTGCATGCACGCACGCCGGTTTTGGGTACTAAGCGTTCTCTTCTAATAGTATCGATGGCAAACCCGGTTCACCATCGTACCTAATGAAAGGTTTTACAATCAGCGTCAGGAGCTTATTGTAAGCCCAGATGTGCCAATCTCAATGGTAGGTACGTCGTTCACCATTACGCATGAATGATCACCGATTTGTCTATTCTTAACGGTTACCATAAACCCTCCAGAATATTAAAATGACGTAACATGTCACAGACGGTATCTATACGCACGTGAACTTCAAAACGCGTTCTGTTCCCGTGCCCTCAAAATTAAATCTAGTACAGACGACAGCAGATCAACCCTTCCGTTTTTGTTGTAAAGTCGCCCGTAATGTAACTGAGTAGAGTGCACGCTTGTAAAGGTTGATGTGAGAAGAAGAAGAAGAAGAAGAAAGACATTTATTATACCAACAAGATACATAACAGAAACAAAATAAGCAGATAAGTAACATAATATGCACAATAACAGAAAGAAAACTAAATACACAACAGAGAAAACGAATAAATAAACCATAGATGTAGCCTGTGGTGTATCTACGTTACCACAAAAGGCAGCTGACTCAGCGTTGTGCTGAGGAAGTGATCCCTCAGCGCTGATTTTCAGTCAGTGCCTACGGTGACCCATAATTGTACTACGGAGTTCGTGCTGTCGACTGCACATTTTTCTCGGGTTTCTCTCCGTCGCGAACACAACGGTATTTTTTCTCGCGAAATTACAGAGATATCTCTGCTAGTGTCGCGGTGCAGGAAGGCTTGATGTTTCATACAGTGTCTAGTAGGTTCTATTCTACTTCTACTTCTACCTACACGAGATAGATAGACAGGCTTCTTCGAGATACTTTCTGAAAAGAACCCTAAATTACGAAGTACGAGTAACTAAGCATAATAAATTGCGGTGGATTACAAAAAGATTTCTTATTTCATTAAATCGAGGCTAAATTATGTCGGTGACGACAGCAACTGCAATCTTTAGCAGTACAAAAAAAGACAATCGCTAGGTAGAGCAATAACACCTACCTCTAGTTACCTACTACGAGTATAGGTCGAGTTCTGTCGAACTCCGGATAAAAATACGCCTTTAAGGTGTACATGCCAAACAAGTGGAGACTGTTTTCTAATCGAGATAGGTGAAGAGACCACTTAGGTTCTTTAGTACCCGGAAGATGCTCACATCTTTTATTATTTTTTGAGAAAGCTGAACAGACGTAAAGATACTTAAGTATTTACTTACTGAAATTCTCAGTTCAGAAACTGGCGTTTAGGGTCAGTTTCTGAATTGAGAATTTCACAAAGTAAATAGTTAACAGTAGTGCTGTCTCTTGGAATTTCTCAGAAAAGAGGGTGACAGTTTACTTATTCACGTATTAACTTAGTAAATTTCTCAATTCAGAAACCGGCCCTCAGTGTACAGACGACATGAGTGCACTTGTTAGGCGTTTGAGGGTTTATTTGTAATAACTCGCAATGCTCTTACACAGTTATATATTTAACGGGTCTAATCACGAATTAACGTCGGGAATTAAGGTAATTAAGTTTATCTAATAAAATAATTGCTATTGGGCCCTTTAAATGTATAACTGGGTTACAGGTGACTCTACAACAATATCCATATCCATCATCAGTCAAAGCCAAGTGTAAATTTATTGTGTTTTATTGGGTAACAAAAATTTTGTTATTTATAGCCGGCAATAATCACTGGGCAATAATCAGTCTAGTTCAAGACACAAAACATAAATAAACTTAACAAGGACGTAACATTAAGTGCCAACTTCATGACAAACGTAAATTATTAATTAGGTACCACGAATATAACTGGTGTTATGTTAATTAATAACAAAACAAATTATTAGCAACCCAGTAACTGGGTGGTTTAATGAAAATATTAGCCCGGCGCAGTTGCAGACAATAGGACAGCAAAAAGTTATGTTCACACGAATCTGTCTTGATCCACCGACCATGATTTCCTTTGCTATTTGATTCTGGGGTTCCTTGGGCGAATGACAGTGCCAGGGGGAAACCCATATTAATACAAATCAGCAATTTTGGTATTCCGTTTGACCATATATACATAGCCACTTAGTAAAAAGTTATTGCAAATGTCTGCTAGAATACCTATTCTATTCATACTGTGGCGGTGCCAACTTCTAGCATGACCAACTAAGGTTAGTTAGCCAAGATCTAGTTGAAACTTCAATGCGTTAGTAGGTAAATCAGTCTCTAGTCTCATGAAAAACTCAAAAACTTTTTTTGCGTCCATATATAACAAGTCTATATACGTCGCACTGTAGGGCACAGGCCTTCTCTCAGGGAGAGAGTATGGGCTTAATCACCACGTGTGCCCACCGGGGATTGGCGATTTCAAGCGCTGAGGTATAGGAGTAGCTCACACACTCAGGTTTCCTCATGATGTTTTCCTTCACCGTTAGCGAGTGGTATTGCTACTATAGCTACACAAGTGTACATTACTTAGAAAACAAAGTCATAGGTACATGCCCGCACTGGGAATCGAACGTGGGTCTCTCTCTTCCGAGTCCAATGTTCTACCCACTAGGCTACCACCACTATGCATCCATGCTAAATCATATATGCAGGATCTAGTGATAGATAACTCCAGTAAGGTGGCGTAACGACTCAGATTTTGCAGAGCGTGGGGAAAATTGAGGCTCTTGACTATCCTTTCAGCTAAAGTCGCGTAACACGCTAAAAACGTTAGCAATTTCGTAGTCGATCAGCTTTCACCAAATGTTAAAATACTCGTATTATCTCATCTGGTTGGTAAATCTGAAAACGTGAATATTGTACGATTGTTAAAAACCTGAATGGGTGTTATTTATAAAACAAAAGCCAGCTGGAGCCTAATTACAATTATTGTGAGAGAAAACTACACAATTTGATCTCACACGTTCGCGCCACCATTCATGATATTAAAGTCATTGTTTCGTCAGAATTGGTACATTGGTTGAATGGGTGAATCGATTGAAATAAAAATATACCTAATTTGGTATGAATTTTTGAGTTAAAACGCGCAAATGCCTTACTGAAATCGGAGTATTTGCTCTCAAATTACTTAATACGATAATAAAACTGTAATCGTCTTTAATTGAATAAATTTGAGATTCTCTGCACTGCAATTGACAAACTTATTTTGCTAAAACCGTACTGGCGCCGGGCTTCCCATTTATAAAAGAAAATTGAGAAAAAACTGTTAGATAAAGTTGTATCGCGGCGCATTCTTCAGATCGATGAAATTTTATTTACAATGCGTTAGAATTATCATTCTGTTCAGTCTCTACGGAACCCTTGGTCAAGGCCATCGCGCCCAAGCTTATAGTTTGTATGCAACATGGATGTGAACGCATCACATGCCACGGTACAGTCGTAGACCCGCTTTTTTGCATAGTTTCCGTGTTAGATGCGATGCCAATTTGCATATGTTATCTTTATATGGCATTTTGTAGTTTAAAAGGCAATTCAGTTGTGCTGAATGAATAAACGATACCATAACACAGGAAAAGGAATCCTTGGGCCTTTTGACATCGCCATACCCATTAATAGCTTTAAACAGCAAAAAACGTGTCATTGGGGAACAGATGAATTGGGCCTTCCCACAGCGAGAGAAGTTTGGGGATTTACAGTGCTGAGGTGTACCTTAGTGACTGGGGTTTCCTCATGATGTTTTTCTTTTCACACTTAGCGAGTAGTATTGCTACAGCAAAATCCCAATATATTTTCCTACTAATTGGACAAACAAGTTTCGTCTTCGAAACCTTGTTTGTCCAAAACGTTATCAATTTGTAGGAATATAAAAAATACAAAATTGGCAATTTGTTCATTAGAGTACCTAGTTTAATTTATCGATAGAAAGAAAATTTCAATAATAAGTAGTTTTTAAGTCTTATATTATAATCTGTAGCAATACGATTAGCACTCGCTAACCGTGAAAAAGGGAAACATAGTGAAAAATCCGAGTTTGAATGAAAAATAAAAAACATATTTCAAACTTTTGTATACTTATTGGAAGTGGATACTGAAGAAGTGCGTAAAAACCGCACTAGTTTTAGTATGTTATAGTCAAGTTCTGACTACATAATTATAAACATTGTAGGTAAACTTGCTTTGCCAACGGTTGTATTGGAAATAAAATCCTTCTTTTTTCCAAAATGGTTTTCGGGTTTTGCGATATTTCCATAACATCGTTGTAGTAACCGCACGTAAATTGTATTGCACATAAATGTCATGGAGAGTTTAGGTTTATAGTCATCGTGGTAACATGGACAAGCGTATCAAGACCATGAGTCATCAGAATTTAGAATTCATAGGTTGAAACAGGTTTAGACTTTTATTTTCCTCAGCGACTGTATATCAATCAACTCAGTACTGCTAAGGGCTTTTCCCAGGGCACTTCAAACTTTTTGTATCTTTTGGTTCTTTTTGCACTTTGAAAATGCCTCTACGTGCCCATACCATTTAAAAAAAAAACGAAAATTCCAGAATAGGTACTAGCTTATTAGTTTATTTTAAATAATCAAAGTTCGACACCAAAGTTATTTTCTTCGGTTCGCACTGGAAATTTGAACGATGCGTCAGATTTTTATAACCGGACTAGGTAGACTATTGCTAGACAATCCGCCATCGATCCAACGAATAGACAACAGACGTCTTAGGCACAGTAATAGGGTCCCTAAAACCGTCACGTGCGCCCAAAATTGAAAACTGCAACCACAGTTATTAAATCTAATCGCAAATCTTTGCTACCCGTATCAATCAAGCCAAAAACATAATTTAATACTTTGACACATGAAGAAAAAACTGAGTTGGAGCCTCTGAGGGGTCAACGGCCGCGATTTCGGTCGCACAGTGGTCGAGATGACAGGACAGGGCGCCGATCCTCCTCCAGATTACTCATAATGCGAAAAAAAAAACTCTGCGTAGGAATGTTTTATTGCCCCTTAACGTTGTTATTTTACCGAAGAACCTATGAAACTACACCGAATACATCATTCGAACGTGACTATTTGAACGACGTGACAAAGTCAACAAAATACGCGATAATTTGTGTAACAATGTACGGCTTCTGATCTACTACCAAGCTGTATGACAGTATGATAGAAACCTATGATAGTTGTTGAATTGTTAGGTAGACGTACCACGCAAAGATAGAGCTTGTCGAAGAAAATTCCGCTCATAAGCGGGCATAAGCTCCATATCCTTCCGTGGATGTTGTAGAAGGCGATTAAGGAAATGCATTACCAAGAGAGGGGAACCGCGTTTTCCTAAGATTCTAACCGCATACTGCGATCGCCAACCCGCCTGCCAAGCGTGGCGATTATGGCAACACCCTTCATGGTTAGGAAAACCATGAGGGAGGCCTATGTCCTGCAGTGGGCGTCGAGTGGCTGATGATGATGATGATGAAGCGGGGTGACACACACCTTAACCTAGTGGGTGCTTAAGCGGACACACACACATTTGTATTGCCGGAAGCATGAAGCCCGTGTGGGCTGGGCGTAATATTCTTATCTTAACTTATATTATCGTTCAATTGTAATTAAATCTCGTTATGGTATTAAGAAGAGATAGGCATTTAAAGTGCTCTACGTTCTGTGTTTCAAAAACATAAACTGAGAATTCGCAAAATTGTAAAATGGCTAAAATAGTACGAAGAAAATGATATTTAAATATATTTTCATATCTCTAGCTTCAATTTCACCAATAGACGCAAAACTTAGCATCGGAAGCATAAAGTTAATTGTTAAACTTTACTAGTGCCACCAACATCGGAATTATAAAGTTAACTGTAGAACTTTACTGGTGCCACCAAAAAAAAAAAAAAATATATCTTCTTTTGTAATCATCATAAATCTCAATAATTGTGACAGCCATTTTTGGAATTACAATCTAGGGCTTTAACCTTGTTAGGTTATGACCTCGAAAAAAACAATCAGAAACCATTGTTATGGAGGTCAAATCGGGCCCTTTGGAATTCAACAGTATTTAAATATTTACAATTTATAATATTTGCGCGCCCTACCGGGTAAAGCATGCTTGTGCCATAATTTTAAGTTACCACCTACATAATTTGTAACTGCCATGCTTTAAAGAGTGCGATTAATTCGCCAACAAACTGCCACGCAGTTTGGCGAATAATTTATAAAATTTAAAACTCTGCGATACCAAAGTAAGTCAATAAAAAAAAAATAAGCAAATAAATATTCCTATTTCTTTGCCGAAACGACCGTTTTCAGCGAAAATCGATTAAAATCCTAGGTTACCAGCTGGTCCTTCACCAGTCACTTCTACTGTTCAAGCCGCCTTAATATTTTAAATAATAATTTTCTGACTACCGAACCTTCAAACTGTTTTTGGCCATAATTTTGTGACTCACATTGTCCACTATTATGGGTAGGTCCCCTACCCGATGGGTTGATGACATTAAGAAGGCGGCAGGTGGGCAATGGACAAGATTAGCAGGCGACCGGCGAGGTTGGCGTGACGGTGAAGAGTCTTATGCCCAACAGTGGGCATTTTTCATGGGCTGTATAGATAGATAGATTGTCAAGAGATCTTCTATAATCAATAATAATCTGTAAACAAATAGAAAATACTATGATGATAAGAGAAGATTGTTAATATTATTATTGTTATTCTGTGGACCGCTGTTTCTGTTATCTTTATCTTATACCGAAAAAATAATAACAGAAACAGTGGTTTGAACAACACAATCGACAAAAGGCCACTACTACTACTACTACTAAAAATTAGACAGAAAAGTACTATTCAAATGACTTCCTTCCACTAACAACTGAGTCTGTTCGATGATGCACCTGGATGATCAACGTAAAGAACAAATAATGAGAAGCAAAGACCACCGCGTTCTTTGAAACTATACTATTGCTACAGAACTTTAACAACCAGAGGGTTAGTCCAGTAGGCACGCAAATCTGGTCCCAAAATCTCATCTAAAATCTCGACTTTTATCTTTTTATTGTCAGGTGCGTCTCGCTTACCGAAATGGAGGTGGTGAATTCGAATATGTTTAAGTCACCAGCAATATCCCATGGTCACTCTGTCCAAAATCTGTTGTCTTACATTTAGATAGATAGAATATTCTTTATTGTACGTACACCAGGACATATGAGAATTTAACAATAATATAGTGCAGTACAATTTAGGACTTCTTTCTTAAAATTGGTAAGAAGTCGGATGTAATTTACACATATAGGCAAACTCACGCCTTTTGTGTATCCGTCTGTAATTTGTTTCTGGCTATTGAATCTTCTAAAAGATGAACTAATCTTTGATTATTTCGTTGCTGCTCTTTTATGGTTTCTCTCAGTTTAAACATTTAACTATGAGTTCAAAAACGTAGTTCGAGTACAAACTATGTATCTCTTAGTAATATCAAGAAGACTAGGGCTCAGTTAGAATAAAAACAATTTAGACCTAGATTTAAAAATCCAGTTCCGAGAGCTGTGAAAGTATCCCGTTGGGAGTACCCCTCACGCGTGCTGGCTAGCGAAATGTTCTTGCCGCCAATTACTCGTCTTTGTTATGACTATTCTGTTATGCACCAAATTACATCTTGTAAATCCCTCTGGTTGTACAGGAGGAATCACATTCCCCTTACAGCCTTTTAGCAGCAAATATTTTGTGACAACTACAATTCCTCTGCGACATCCGAAGACGCCTCTGGTTACCTAGTTTTTGGTCTTGCCGCTTGAAGGTGGAGGCCACCGACCACCGACTGTTCTTCCGAGCTATTGTTAGGGAGTGAACGGAGCACGTTCAGATGTGCATTGAGATTGCGCAAGCTACGCGACGCGCAAAATGTCATTGTAAACCCACGTACATACCTACAATACAATTACAAAAAACATTACAATCTGTAGCAGAGGTCAACTAAGTGCGACAAAACTGATTTAGTTGCCTCTTTATCAACCACTAGCTGTGCCAACGGCTTCGCCTGCGTGGAATTGGGTATTTGACAAAATATCAAATGAGTTACTTTTAAAACGGAATTTTGTATGAAAATACTTGCTTATGACGTCACATTTCAGAGCACTCTTTTTATGTTTAATCTATTTAAAAATTGTAATAACTAGTAATTGAATAAAAGAGATACATTTTCCGAGATATTTTGTAATTTTTTTTTTAATCGAGCATATGAATTAATTTATTGTTGATCGTGTCAAATACTGTATTGAGCCTGGGTTACCCTTAATATGTAAACAAAGAATTGATGCAAGTATCCGAGGGGGCTGGGTGCCAGACATTACTGTGTGGTACCCGGCTGCCTTCGACTCTATATGCCACACATGTTCTCTTCACAACTATTTTGTTTTTAGTTTTGTTTTTTTCATGTATTTTGTTTGTGTACCTTCGTGTTTTCTTTCTGTTTCTGTGACAATTTCAATAAATGTCTTGTTTCTGCTTCCTTTATTTTCGAAATCAGATGAGTAGGTATTTTCGTTTCAGATTACCTCCTACACACTTTCCTTACTTACCTTGCAAATTTTTACTCTTCATAGCATTATTGTGAATTATTGTTTAAATTATTGTTCTTAGTTCTGGCTAACGGAATAGCATCGAAAACGAAAAACTATCAGTGGAACTGCGATGGGAGGGGAGTGGACGGCACCATGAATGTCAGAATAGGCCTATGAGTGTGCTTATTTTATGGGCTGGATACGCAATACATAAAGCTTGGCTAAACATCAGGCCCGACTGAAAGAGTAACTTTTACAAAATTTTCATCGTCGTCGTCATGTGTTTAACCCGTAATTTCCCACTGAGGCAATTGTAAAATTAAGTAGCCAAGTAAAAGGAGTCTGAAGGTGCAGATAAACACGTACAAATCTAAATAGAGGATTTCTATTACCCAGTGCTCAAGGGCGTCGCCAAGGGGGGGCAGGGAGGGGCAGTTGCCCCCCCCTAGAGATTCTAAAAAAGTTGCCAAATATAATGCAACCAAAGTCTTAAGTCTTTGAGTTAATTTGCTTGAAGTTCAAGCCTTGAACAATCATTCCCGTACGTCGAAACTCGAATGAATTTACCAATTCCACTCCTAATATTCCGTACGCTCAATTACGCTCTGCTCTACTCTGTCGTTGAAGCGGGAGAGGGGGAGTGGGGAAGCAACATGTAACCGCGCAGCGCTCGCGCCCCCCGCACAGCCGCCTTTGTTTTAGCGTCTGTCATTCTGTCAGCTCGTGCTCTTCATAGAGAATGAGAAAAGTATGAATTGTAGTAGGTAAAGTCAACTTGCCCCCCCCTGCGCCATCGGCTGGCGATTCAGCACGGTGCTGAATAACATACATTGTAGCTCCACATTACTACACTCCGTTCCACGAGTCGAACTCTTGGCGAACCAAATAGTCGCATCTCATTGGTCAATGCGCGCGGCTAGAGATAAGAGAAACAATAAGCGAAGACGGACCGCTATGGAAGGTCACGCGCATTAACCAATAGGCACACATGGACTATTTTCTTTGGGTGCTCGTTTCGTGGAATGGAGTATGCAGTACAATTTCCGCTGATGTTAGGGACTGCAATAGGAGATAAGGGCACTTCTGTGAGCTACTTTATCTGTTACCTCTGATTTGTTAGTCAAGCGTGATAACTACTAGACCAACAAAGCAACACATATTTTAGATATTCTGCTATTCGAGATTGAGATAAATCCAAGAAGTCGAAGATCATAAAAATAGTTCCAGACAATCTTGAAATATAAATGGTGTAACTTGGTGTAACTAACCTGACCCTGTGTTATAAAAATAGATGTTCATGGATACGACGCCAGTATGCACCGCGCCTTACAGTTCGGTTGCGTGCGCGCATCAAAACGTTTACAACTAGAGCTCCGCGACACGTGAGCGTCTCGAACGCGACGATTGTTTGACCGATAGTAGGTACTAGGACCGGCTCGAACTGCGCGGAAATTGTTCTAAGGCATTAGATAGAGGTATAGTACACATTGTGTATTGTATCATGCATGTTTCCCGGAAGGGTAGACAGGACAGGGACAGGGTTTGCCACGTGCCACCCTTTGTTCCCAACCAGTCACACCTGTGTACCTACTAGTCCAGAACAATACAGCGCGATACAGAGGCTGATCATAAGAGTATGAAAAATAGATCCATCAAGTTAAAATAAAATATTGTAACAGCAGTGCTACGGACATAATCAATAAAGTTTTTGAAGGAAAGCTAGCAGTTATTTTAAAATATGTTTGATCATTTGTTTGATGGTCATGTCAGATACAGAATTATATTTCTTAATCCATTTTTATACTTGTCTTTCTCGTAAGTGATCAACCCGTTTGTCACACGCAGTGAAAATTCAGTAACGCCCATGGTACTCTATTTGTCTAGCGCTCTATTTATCTAAAAAAAATAAAAAAATAATTGGCCTTTGCATCTACGTAATGAGATGATTTATACAGCTTCCACTTCACTCACACTAGATGGGTGGAGGGACCACTCAAACGTTGCAGTGCCTGGGACATTGTTTTTAGATGGCTTGCCCAGCTTGCAACCCATACCATCCTGACAGCTTAGTCGGCCTATCCCACAGGAAAGACTAGTCAATACGTGCGGAGCCCAAGCCGCAGGTTTCTTCACGATGTTTTCCTTCACAATTAGCGTGTGGTATTGCTACTACAAACTCGCAGAAGTAGGTACGTAACAGTACAGTCTATGTATCTAATCAGCCCATAAATAGAGCCCACTGGCATCAGCCTTTTGACTGTATTCCTCATCAGTAACTTACTACAATCCAATTCGAAAACAAAAACCGGCCAAGTGCATGAGGCCACGCGTAGTGTGGGTTTCGTAGAAAGAGAAAAAAAGATTTGCTTTACAGAAGTAACAACTTCATCAACGTAATTTTCAATAGATTTTGTACGAAGTTTTCCTTTTATAAGTTGGTCGCCTATTACTCGTTAACTTGTGAAGTCTACTTAGCCGTGATAGTTTTCCTTTTAAAGTCATTATATGTGTTTGAGTTTTTTTACGTTTCTCTAATCAACCGTTTAGCCAGGGGGGGAGGGGGGGGGAATAAGAAAATATATTTATTTTACGACACAATACCCAAAAACATAAAATCATGCAGCAAAACACAACATAATATTTACCCGAACCCTCTTAAACCTAAAATCTACCAGTTGGAACAGAACGGAAAATTTAATGCTAATTTAGTACTAGCATCCAATGGTTTCACACTCAAGTGTATAGTCACATTTATTTCTGCACAGACCGGTCTGGTCCTCAAGCCGCCTGCGAGTACTTGTTCATGCACTAATCTTAATTAACAGTTTAGCGGCGTAACGGAATATGGCGATCAGCTGTTTCGTAACAGGTTTTTAGGTAACGCCTCGCGTGTCTGATTGTTGTTGCATACGTTATGTTGGATGTCGTGATTATTGTTTATGTTAATAGCTAGCAGTGCCCTCGACTATTTTCCTAAGGTAGGTACCTGAAACCTGAAGGTGCACCCTAAAGGTCCATTCTAAATACTGGTGAAAGAATTTTTAAAATCGTATAAGTCCTTTCCGAGATTACATACCTACAACCTTACAAACATATAAACTTTTCCTCTTTATAATATTAGTATAGATAACTGTATGCTATAAAGATATCTGCCGTTTCATAAAAAATAAAAAACTAATTCGTAGTTTATTATGACAATTCGGAGTACTTACATTGTGCAGCTGAGTCTTTCTACTTGTTATTCTGTGGATTAAAGGACTCAAATATAATGCAATATACGTCGAACTGTCATAGTAAGTTATCAATTGTAGTCCTATGAAAAAGGGCCCCGAACACAGAGGAAACCCCGAATAAGAAGGAAAAATACACTTATTATACATGTCAACCCATCTTGTTGAGTTGGGCGCTTGGGGTCAAATACATACATATTATTTTGACACTAGAATCGTCAAAATTGTTAACCCAATAGAGTGGGCAGTTACGTGATAGAAGGGCAGGTTGATTTGTTTGGATAGAGTTATCTCGAAGGCTATGTCGCAGAACCCCATTGCATTCTATCCATAGTTTGAAAGCTGATTTCTAGTTTGTTCTCTTTTTAACGCCATCGAACCACCTTTTTGAAATGAAATGAAATGAAATGAAGTGAAATGAGTATAATACTAACAACTTTGACGTTCATTAAGTAAACATTCTGTTTTTACAATGAATAAAAATATTTGAATTGAATTGAATTGAATATTTGCATGAAATGTCGTACATATGGTGGTCACATAAGTATTTGGCTCTACAGATTTCACCTTTCTAGGCATGACCTAACTGTCAAGCTCAAAAATTTCCTTGGAAATATTCGGCAAATTATCTACTTAGAACTTATTTTAGTCAAGTTTTTTTCAGGGAAATCCAGAATGATTAATAGTTTCTAAGAATAACTTAACCACGTTACGTTAAAGCGATTCTCCGAAACATTACCGAGGTTCTGACCTCTTTAGCTCGTGCGTGGTTTTGCTGATTTTATTCGCGATATGTTAAGTACCTATACAGCCCACTGTTGATAAATTTTTTTAGGAGCGAAAACGCCCCTATTAACTGCGTAGGCGGCATGCATGCAAACGAGCTGTGGTAGCCCTTCGGTTGAACGCTGGCCTCATATTCGGGAGGTCCTGGCATATACCAATGACTTTGCTTTCCAAGGCTGGCTTGCGCCAACGCTATCTGATGGCAGTATCTATATGTTTATCTATGGGTAAGGTATATCCTCGGCTACTCTCATCCAGCTCTTGCCAGCCGCCCTGCGAAGATCATCGCTCCACCGAGTCTGAGGACGTCCTACACTACGTTTACCGATCCGCGGTCTCCACTCGAGAACTCGTCTACCCCATCGGTTATCAGTTCTTCGGATAATATGGCCGGCCCACTGCCACTTCAGCATGCTAATTCGGTGGGCTATGTCGGTGACTTCGGTTCTCTGTCGGATCACCTCGTTTCGTGCTCAGTGGCGTGCTATACGAGAGGCCTATGTCCAGCAGTGGACAAGCATAGGCTGATGATGATGAAGGTATATCCAGTGAATAAGTCCAAAAACGTCTTGCACCATGACATTTGCAGAACTGTCCATAGATAAATTGTATAATTGACAACAGTGAGAACACTGTCAATCAGTTATTTATTACTTTATCACTGGATAAGTATCTATTTATTTAATTACTTATCCAGTGACGTGGCGCAAGTTGCCCTAAGTGACGTAAGCACATTTGTTAATTTGTAGTAGCAATATAACTCGCTAAAGGCAAAAGAAAAAATAGTGAGGAAGCCCGAGTTTTCACATACCGCAACGCTTGCTACGTTAATGTCTCAAATAAGGTGCGGAAATCTTAGTTCTAACTACGCGTATAAACGTTGATATGATATCAATTGTACTTAGGTACAAACTCTGTCATACAAACCTTTCCGAACTATTATGTACCTACACATTTTTTTTTTGTTCTGTAAACATTGTGGATCTCAATCTAACGTAAAATTTTATTTAGGTTCTAAAACTCCTTACATACTTTTTAGGGTTCCGTAGTCCGACAAGGAACCCTTATAGTTTCGCCATGTCCTCTGTCTGTTTGTCTGTCTGTCTGTTTGCCCGTCCGCGGCCTAGCGCAAAGAACGGTGGTACTAGAAAGCTGTAATTTGGTATGTTTATACATATTTATCACGCCGACAAAGTTAAAGAACAAAATGATGGATTTTTTTTTTACTGTAACATGAAAAGTGGGGATCATTTTTTTTTCTCGTCCCCCCTCTCTCCTTGCTAAACGGTTGATTGTAGAAACGTGAAAAAATTCAGGGTAGTAGCACATATAATGAACTTAAAAGAAAATGTATCACGGCTAAGTAGGCTTTACTAGTTAAGGAGTCATAGGCAACTAATTTGTAAAAGTAACTCTCATCCAGCTCTTGCCAGCCGCCCTGCGAAGATCATCGCTCCACCGAGTCTGAGGACGTCCCACACTACGTTTACCGATCCGCGGTCTCCACTCAAGAACTCGTCTACCCCATCGGTTGTCAGTTCTTCGGATGATATGGCCGGCCCACTGCCACTTCAGCACGCTAATTCGGTGGGCTTTCTCTGTCGGATCACCTCGTTTCGAATTCGATCTTTCAGAGAAACCCCGAGCACAGCCCTTTCCATAGCACGCTGAGCGACTTTAAATTTGTGGACCAGCCCCACCGTGAGTGTACACGTTTCGGCACCATATGTCATGACGGGTAGGACGCACTGATTGAAGACTTTCGTCTTGAGACTCTGTGGGATTGGCGATGTGAAGACTCGACGTAGTTTCCCATACGCTGTCCAGCCCAGCTGTATTCTTCTATTGGCCTCTTTCTCGAAGTTGTTTTTACCTAACTGCATGGTTTGCCCGAAGTAAACATACTCCTTAACAACTTCGAGAATACTGCCTTGAACTGCAATTGGCTCCGGACTTACGTGTTCATTGAACATAACCTTGGTTTCATCCAAGTTCATCCGGAGACCAATGCGTTGGGAAGAATCAGCTAGGCCACTCAGCATATGTTGTAGATCTTGCAGCGTTTCCGCCATGATGACGATGTCGTCTGCAAATCGCAAGTGTGAAAGGTACTCACCGTTTATGTTAATGCCGTACCCCTTCCAGTCTAGCGTCTTGAACATATCCTCCAATGGATTTGAGAACAATTTGGGGGAAATAACATCCCCTTGTCTCACACCACGATGTAAGGGAATAGGCTCAGACTGCCGGTTCTGGATTTGGACGGCCAAAGTAGCGGCGTTGTACAGACCTCTCAACACTTGGATGTATCGCCAGTCGACTTGGCATCGCTGCAATACTATTAATAACCACTAACTACTTAAAACGTTATTATTAATGTACAATGTTATTGCAATTTAATTTAGCTGAACACTCAACAAGTTCCACATTTAACTATGTCTTCTGTCTCTCCTCTCTCGCCCTGCAGTGGGTCGTATATTATTTTTTACGTAGCCTTTATACGTCCCATTGCAGGGCACAGGCCTTCTCGCAGAGAGAGAGAGAGAGAGTACGGGCTTAATCACCACGTGTGCCCACCGCGGATTGGCAATTTCAAGCGCTGAAGTGTGTGAACACCTCAGACACAGGTTTCCTCACAATGTTTACTACAGCTTCACAAATGTACGTGACTTAGAAAACAAAGTAATTGGTACATGTCGGGATTCGAACGACCTCCCGAATGAGAAGCCGGCGTTCTACCGCTCTGCTACCACCGCTATAAAAAATATAACAACGTAGTGCGTAGGTGACCTTGTATAACACAATTAATTAAAAATGGTGATTAAACATGTGTCCTAGATTTTATGTTGCTTACACAATATAGTCGAGCGAGAGAATAATAGGGTCATCGCCATGTGTAATGCCTTTATTGCTTTATTGACCGGTCGTGTTGTATTATACTAAACCCAAACACTTCGTAAAGAAAGTCTCGACAACGCGTTGAAGTCTTTTGTACGAGATAAGAGTTCGACATGTGCTATAATTTTGTTATAACTTTGGACAGAGCTCTTTTGTTATTTTTATAGTTTATTCCCTTGCATTTTTACCCAACATTATGTCTTTTATGCGTATACAGACTAACAAATCCCTAGTTTGGACTAAAAAATTCCAATGATTTTTTTTAGTGCAAAATAGGTTATATGCTTTAAGATTAAAAATTATGACTGTGATTTGCATCGAGTAACAACATTAACGTGACAACCTTTTATGAGAAACATTTTCGGTTATCGAAAACCTGAATGCTCTTGGCAAAAGTCGTTTCAAGGCACTTTGGGCTATCTATTTGCTGTCATAGTTATCTCTACGCTTCCAACGCTTCCTGAAGTGAGAAATGAAGACTTCACCTTGTTTGGAAACTTGGCTTGGCACATTTTTACATCTGCTTTTTACTGACGAGCTGATTATTGGTAAAAATATCTTCACTGTTGTACCTTCAACAAAAATATGAGCGGCAGATGGAAATGTATTTTTTTTTTAGGACAGGTTCACACTTGACCCCAGTCACGCCTGATGGTAAACAAAGGCGGGGGCTAAGATGTTACGTGTTTGCCTGTGAAATGCCGGTTGACTCTAGTTTATGACTTGTAACTATAACTTATAACTTGTTCTCAAGCATTTGTTCGTAGATTTCTAATTAGAAATGTTCGTTGCAAAGATCCAAGTCTGTTCAGCCGTTTTGCGTGATAAGCAGCAAACATGTAATATCTAACATGTACATTGTTACATTAATAGTGAATATCATCTAACCTAGTAATTTGATGTAAGTAGGTACTCAGTTTACTTTTATAAAAAAATACTCTTTATTTTGGAGTTTTTTTGGATTAATTTTAATTTTTTAATTGTCTGTGCCATCGATTACGTGGCTAGACTTTGCGAAACTCACTACCCACACTACTAAATTGCACGCGCCTTTGATTTCCATTTTGCTCCATTCTGTATTTTCTGTAATTTCGAAAATATAAAACAACTATGAAAATTGTCGAGAAGTCTACCAAGTGTTTGAAGATGTTGAAGAACAATTCCAATGGCCCGCATGGCCGACAATAATATAAAGAGAGCATAAATAGTAGATAATAGAAGCCAATACCTACAATAAAATATAAAAGACAGAGACATCCGGACAAAGTATATTCTTTTTGTTGCACTAACCCGTGCTGAGGACAATTTTTAAAACCTATTTAGAGGCTAAAAATTCCACCCATGCTGGGACTTGAACCCGCGACGTCTGGCTAACCGTGCCAGCGCTCTCCCAGCTGAGCTAATGGGAAAGCGCAGGCATCAGTGAAATTTCGGTTACTCGGGGCTGGTAAGTGGTAACCGAAGTGATGTAAATTACTTCGGCCACATGTCGCTGCCTGTAGGTACATAATACAGAGAAGTTTGTAAAGAGCCTTGAAATTTCGCTGATGCCTGTACTTGCCCATTAGCTCAGTTGGGAGAGCGCTGGCACGGTTAGCCAGAGGTCGCGGGTTCAAGTACGGCATGGGTGGAATTTTTATCCTCTAAATAGGTTTTTAAAAACGACGTGGAGAGTGTTAGTTCATCTAATGAATCCAATTCCTAAAAGTTCTCATCTACAATATATTTACCGATTGCACCGACTGCCCGGCATTCAGGTTTTTTGGTCAAAATAGGACCGCCAATTGAACTTTTAAATTTCATAATATTTAATTCCTAACGTACTTTAATTCTTTGATAAACAATATTCTATCTGGGCGACCTAATTAACCGAAAACGTTCACTTTTATTCATGTTGACGCTGATAATTGTTCAAAATAAAATTAATCGAGAGTTGAACAGAAGACTACGGAAATCGAATAAAACACCTCCCACGCACGAGGGAACAATACGAGGAATTGAGAATACATATAAATTCACACGTTCACAGTGCAGTCAACAGCGGATAATAATTTTTGTTGAAGTCAGTAACGTACTTAACTGAGCATAAAGCAAGAGCGAAGCATTGTTGTGATATTGACCGTAACTTAATATTCCTGTATTTGACGCTCTGATTCGAAAAACCGAGTTTATTAGAAATATTTTGTATCGGTTTTTTATAAAATTAAGAAGTTGGCACATGCCAACGATTTTTATGTAAGCTAAAAACAGCCATTTTTAACAATAATGCAATCTTGGCCTATTTTTTTGGTTCTAGGATTTAGGCTTCTAAAAAGAGCAATTACTTAGTGAGATTTGTATTTGACCCTTTTTTGTATAAATAAGGGCTGAGAATAGGGGACGTATTAGCAAAGGGCAAGAGTGCCCGAAACCGGCGTGCGTGCGTGCAATGACTAATGAATGTTGAGAAAGCGAAAGTTACCTGTCAGAATCGTGGCAGGTGGCGGTCTCTGGTCTCGGCCTACCCCTCTGGGCAGGCGTGAGTTTATGTGTGTATGTATGTACTTTTTTGTATTAGATAAGATTTATGAAACCAGATATGACATTTTTCTTTAGTGGGGCTAAAACAGTTAGCAAGAGCTAACCTTCAAACAAAGTTTCCAAAAAAGGTTGACTGTACCTCTGTGACTGTACCTACCATCCATCACGGAGATGACACATAATTTGTCTCCCGACAAACAATGAAATTATCGATGGCGAGGAATAAATGGTTAAATTATGCGACGTTTAAGGTCTTCCTGCGCGCCCTTGGCGTTGCGGCTTTCGCTTAATGAGACAATAAACAAAGGACAGTTTTCACCTTTTGTTCGCATTGCGCGCCTGATGATGATTCAAGTTATTCCCATGCCGGTGTCGCGTCTTCTCTGCATGTTAAAACGATGATTAGCTACACGGTTTCATATCACAATGGCTCAGAGTAAAGTCACGGGTCGTACACAACACCAAAAGACAGACCACACAATCTTATACTCCTGCCTCTATACCTGATTTTTCATGTACTTTTGTTATGTATTGTGTTCAATAAAGAATTCTTTTTTAATCTAATCTTACTCGCAATCTCCTAGTTCCAAACTAAGATGCCTATCCTGTACTATGGTAACCAGACAAGATGTCGCACATTTTCAAGTGTGTAAATTAGGGTCTGCAACCTTTTGGCTCACAACGGCGACACTAAACTAGGAAGTGCCCAAACGTGTAATCAGAGCGGGGGAACGGTAATCGACAATTAACGGCGAAAGCGGGCGGTTATGGGCCTGCCTTTAGAGACACCCCCAATTAAGGTGCCATTACATCGACACGGTTCATAAGGAAAGCTGAAGACGTGCGATGAGTTAATCTGCGTTAAGGCGGTTCATCATTGACGATACAAGGGTGTAAAATAAAAGATACGATCTTCTACGACAAGGTATCTACGACCCGATTTTACTGGACTACGTCGCCTCAGAACATTCTCAGCATTCAAAGATAGGGTTTTTGATTTACTTAGCGTCACAAACATAGGTTTATCAGTATGTACATAGGTAATGTGGCGACTTAATTATTAAAACGCGGTATTGGGACAAATAATAACTTTATCTCTTTGTCCAACGACAGCGCCATCTCTTGCATATCATTGTAATTAAATCATACATCGCCATCTGTATATTCATCATTATACTAGTGTCGTGTCAAGTGGTAACCAAGGAAACGAAAGGCTGTGGATTCGGAATAAAACTACCAACGAGACGAACTGAAATTCTCTAGCCTTTTTATTCTGCTCCAATAAATCTTCCACATTGCCTCTGCATCCAGGGACGATCACTCTTTTCATCGATTCCCTAGCCTAACTCGGGATTGACTGATATCCTAAACAAAACGTAACAATTTCGCTTCATTCAATTCAAAATCTAGACGGCTGCGCCGCCGGCCAGCTTACTGAGGTACTCGTATCGTTACACTCCCGTCCCCCTCATCACGCATACATCGCATGCATCTCTACTAGACATAATTAAGTACTCGTAAGTACTTGTACTTACTTATTGTGAAACTTAATATTTTTAATTTATTTCACTAACAATAACTCAAAAAGTTTAATAATTAAATACTTTTTTACTTAATTTTCAGATTTATTTTTAAATGTGGTCTTAGAAAAAAGTGAAAAAGAGGAAAATCAGACTCAATGGGATAATGTTGATAGTAACTGAATTAATGTGCCGTATGCGTACGTGTCACGCCACCCGGTAGAGTACTGCGCGAAGTTTAGTACGTGTTTGGTACCACACCACAGTCCGGTGAACCGACAGTCCTAAACCATTAGTTTGACGGGTGGATGACCAATGTAATATTAGTGAGGCTCTAGGCGGAATGTTTCCGTTCTGGCAATGAACTTGGACGGCGTTGAACGCTACGCTAGCATTGACTTAACTGCAAGGATGTTGCTTAACTGTCTGTGTCTAATAAGAAAGCAAACATTGCACTCTTTGTTTATTCGGTTTATCCAATAAAGCAAGTATGCAAACACAGTCCTACAAACTTAAAGATATTTTTTCGTACTAAGTTTTTGCGTAGTCCTCAACTAAGGAAATGTGCCAGCGACTTCGTTTACGATAAAATCGGATTAAGTAACAATGTAAATTATCCTCCTCTTAGATAAAGATGTATTGCTTACAAAAGTCAGGCAGGCTTTGGTATGTAGCTTGATAAGCTTTAGAAAATTACAACTTATGGAAGTTAAACGAACGAAAGGGAGGTACCTAACTTAGGTACGCTTAGGTAACCAAAGTATCCAACAACGAAGCGGCTGGGCTGTCGCTGACTATCATTTTACTATCAACTATAACAGACCTTATTCTCCAACAATATCTCTATTGTTTGTGGTTAAAATAGTAATGAGTCCGTTTTACGCTGCACAATGTAAGCAACTCAGAGAGACAAATATAGAAAACAAAATGCGCTTTTAAATCCAAGCAAACGAAAACGTTTCACACATTCAAAGTCGGACCGCTAGAAATCTACGTTCATACCTAAGCCATTAGCCTAGCCTAGGTCACATTCTTTGGAAAGTGTAACGAATACACCAACAAAAGGAGTGTAGTTTCTATGTTACAAATGCTGTGTTATTTAAATATCAATAGACATTGACATGGTGCGGTATAACAGCAGGCAGCGTGTCAGACGGCCAGGCAGCAACACCAAAACACGCGGTGTTTTGATGGTTTATGTAGGGTAGGTACATAATTGTTTGCGCTTGGTATGATTCGCACTAGAAAAAATACTAGTACAGCAAAATGTAATGCACAGCTTAAAATATGAAATCACATGGAATATTAAATTGAGATGGAAAGTCGTATCGCCAAGAGTCAATGAAATGATAATAATAAAATATACTTTATTGCACACGAAACATTGAACAGGATATTACATAAGAAAGAGGGTAATTAGCTCGTATGTATGTATGTATGTTCGATTCTGTGTTCCCTCACAACTCCTTAACCGATGGTCAGATTTTGACAAATAAGGTCTCAATTGTTTCCACATCCCGGCGCGAGTGTCATAAATGTTAAATTAGCATTAATGGAACAGAAAAGTAACAAAAAACACATGTAGTAACATGGTAGTAGAACCATGAGTCACTAGATGGCGCTGTTATATTTAATTTATTATACTCGGAACGCCAATCACGTGTAATGTATGTAAAACATCAGTAAGCTGGTTTCATAGGCGATATACAAATCAGCATTAAAAATCACTAAAGACAAAAATAAAAAATATCCAACAACCCGACTGCTGAGCACTACTAAGCAGACGGGACCCAAATTCAGCAATGTAACTTCTTAGGTTGGTCCCGCCTGCTTAGTAGTTAATGCTCAGCAGTCGGGTTGTTGGATATTTTTTATTTTAGTTTTTTTACACTTTACAACGACCAGATGACACTAACAAAAGTTAAATACGTATCACCGTTATCCGTTCAGACATACAATTTCCATGTAGCCTTTTAACCTATCTTTACACAGGTTGTTGCAGAGAGGTCCGGTAGAAGGGCTCATTATACCATTTCCAAAATTTAAAATGAAATTATCAGTCGTTTCACACAGTCTCATAGTAGTATGGAACACCTGGAAGCAAAAAACACTGGGGGCTTAATCAATTATGTTTAAAGGTGGTCTCGTAATAAAACACAAAAGGTCGTAAAATGGTATCCCGTACATCACAGTCCAGTTTTTTAACTCTTCAAGCCACCAACGACCTTCCTTAATGGGTCAATCTCACCTTACAAAACTCGGCGATCTAGCCGTCAAAGTAATTTGTATGAAAATCCAGTGTCACCAAAGCCTTACCACTTGAAAACACTACCAAAGTCCCGATATTTATTTCCATTTAACCTGATGATTCACGAGTCAAAACGTGGTCGCCTGCCAAGTCGTATTTTCATATTTTCTTCGGAGGATTAACTACACTCGAGCTATGAAGCTTCTCCACAATTTACGATACACGTTTATTGTGAGTGCGTTGAATGCTAAGTTACGGTTGTGATAATAAAGGTATTCGCACACGTCTTAGAACCGTTAGTTCGTGTTACGATGCAGGGTTAAGAT
Source organism: Yponomeuta evonymella (assembly GCA_963969515.1). Taxonomy (NCBI): domain Eukaryota; kingdom Metazoa; phylum Arthropoda; class Insecta; order Lepidoptera; family Yponomeutidae; genus Yponomeuta; species Yponomeuta evonymella. The sequence continues at coordinate 1,620,267 of OZ018342.1, read as the reverse complement.
ATTGGCACTAAGTACTTATTTTGATCATATTGCCTTTTATGCCCAAGTTTCTGCAAACGTGGCCCCGATTTAAAAGACACTCTTGATGTAGGTATGTCCCGAATATGTTGTGGCCATCAAACACAGAAGTTTGTTCAAGAAACATAATCATCAAACGAGCCACGGCCGGAATCGAACCCTACCACACATGAGGAGGCAGTGGCAGGTACAGGTAGACCATAGATAGGATGACGAAAGCCGAGGATAACCTCGTCTTTCATAAAGAGGAGGAAAAATAACCAAGAAAGTAAACATGAATCTTCAATGAATTGCGCGCGTGCCAAGTGTGATTTATCATCGACAACTGATTTACGCAACGGCCCCTCTGTCTGAGTAAGGTTGTACTGTCGCTGTCACTGATACTGAGCTGGCAAATTGTGATTTGAACAAAGCGTAGGTAAGCCACAGATCTTTATCAGTGTTTGTGAATATTTATTTGCGCATAAGTCCCTTTGCGCTTGACAGCAACGTCAACGTCAAGAATAAATTTATAGCCCCTCTTGCAAAACGTGAGAGAAAATTAAAAAACAATTTCCATGTCTTTACAAATATAGGACGAAAAAGTTTGTAAGGAACTCAGTTGTAGATAACTCGAATGCCCTAAAACAATTATTGCTATCATAACGGTGCTAAGAGAGCATAAAGTCGAATATAAACTGAAACGGGAAGTGAAATCACATCGATGCGAGTGCAGACTAAGCAATTGTTTGCAGATAGATAGTGTACTTGTGGGTGTGTTCACACAGCGAGCCGAAGCGGCAGCGTTAGCGTAATGTTACAAAATATCTATCGGGCCGTCGCTCGAAGAGAAACAGAGAGTATGAGTTGTACCACGCTTGTTTTGTGCCTTACAAAACAATGAGTGAAAACAAATATTTCTATTTCATGTAAATGAAATTTATATTTCTATTTCATGTAAATGACGTCTTTTAAATTTTTGCCAGAACTTCGCACCTCGACTTTTAACCCTTTTTTTGTAAGATGAAAGATGTAGGTATGTTAAGTATTTACCGCTGTATTATTTCTTTATATTACAACCTATATAAAAAAATATCAGCGAATTAATCCCCTTCAAATCCTAGGAGTAAGGATATTAAGAGAGTTGTTGTTTAATAATACCATTTATTTCTGGAGCCTCCATATTATGCCCGGCAACTTAAACAACACTCGGGCAGGTCGGGATAAATGCGATGGATACCTAAGAGCATTTTTTTATTATTTGCTAATTTGACCAAACTAAAATTCTAAATCCCATTCCGAGTTCTCCGCCAATGAGACCCGAAATAAATTTTTGTTGGGATTTACTAGTACCTAGTGATAATGAATGTCTGGATGAGGATGGATGAGGACAAAAGCGGCGGGCCTTTGAAGAAGCACATCTCCAGCAGTGGACGAGTACGGTAAGGGCGGATTAACTGATTTTTACTAGTAATGTTGGGATTTACCAGTACCTACTGATAATGAATGTCTGGATGAGGATGGCCCAGGACAAAAGGAAGCGGGCCTTGGAAGAAGCACATCTCCAGCAGTGGACGAGTACGGTAAGGGGTGATTTACTGATTTTTACCAGTAATGTCGGTTGTTACATCGCGAACGCTTCGCTCGTTACCAAAGTGGCAATGTCACACTGTGGTAGCTGCAAGTTCCGCCTCGGGAGGTGTAGCGGAAGTGGATTTACATCGGCAGCCGCGTTTGTAACGAGCCTTCACGCCTCTAGATGCCACGATATAGGACCAGTTAATGTGATGAATCTAGGTACGCACCGACTAAAAGCCTCTTCATAAATTACCTATCTTTATCTTTTTTCTTTCATAGTAAATCCACATCTTCTTGTCATCCGTGCACTCTTATCTGTTACGTGCGTCTATTTAATTAAAATGTAAAGGTTGATGTGTTGTCGACTGTATCACGCAAAAAATATGATGGAGAGGAACTAAAACTCTCTGTAACATTGTAGGACTCGCACTTTTGACTCAGCCACCATACCGCTTGAACTTCCTATGGTCAGCAGTTAAAAGATTACTTTCGTTCGTATTATGTATAGTACCTACTGATTACACTATTTACGTTGTATGACGATGCCTCTCTCGTGATACAACTGGCTTAGAGCATGCTGTAATTTGACGTCACTCAACTGCGAAATGGGAAATCTTCGTAGGTTGAGGTTTTACGTGAAAAAAATAAAAACAGACTTCAAATCACTGAAGAAAAAGGTAAAAATAATTTTAAAGAATACCTTTAAATTGGAAGTACACACACACACACACTACGCACACGAAAATTTTTAATTATACCTAGTTCTAACCTCATTTAAGTTTTTTCATTAAATATAAACTTTCGTGTCAAAAGCACAATATATTAATTGTGTAAATTAGTGTATTGAAGTCTGTTGACCTTGAAAATGTTGTTTTTCAGAGGAGCACTGCTTATCCTAAACCACAGGTTTTTTTTAACCTTTTTTAGGGAGCAGGGTACCAATGCCTTAGTGATAAGGTCACTGTAAAATGTTCCTTGAATAAATTATCTTATCTTATCTTAGATGTAGGTATTGTAGAAGTATAATTTGTAGTCGGTGCCCAGTTTCATGACCAGCACCTATATTTTGGGCACCGACTTCAAATTATACTGCTAGAATACCTTCATGTATGCGCATTTCTAATTTAAAGGCATTCTTTCAAATTATTTCTAGCTTTTAGTGCTATAGTGTTATGAAGTCGGTTTTTATTTTTTATTATGGCATCCATAAGTTTGATAAGATTGCACCGAGTGCTCTAACCATATCGCCATATGCCTCACAGCTTTTCCTTCACCATGATGAAGAACGTTTACATCTCCGGCAAAAAGACCACTGTTCGAATCCCGGTGAATGTACCTATGACCCCTATGATTTTATCACGAATTTACTTACATAATCTTCGTAATAATATCTCATAAGTCGGTCACGCATGTTTATGTATATGCATGACTCTCAAATAGCGTGAATATGGGCCCAGTAAATGCAAGCATTTGCATTTCCGATGAGTTGGGAACAGTTCATTACGTCACGTCATGGAGCAAATTAGCATTGAATTTTAAGTAGACCTGTCCCTGCTTAAAATTCAATGAAATTAGTAAGCACGGCTATATAATCTGTGTTAGAGCAACTAACATAAAATATCTTGTACATCTTTAAAGTGGGGCATACAGAGACTACGTAAACAAATACCGGTCAAGATGCGAGTGCAAGAGCGACTTGCGTATCGTGGGTTCCGTATCACCACATATATAATATTAAAAAAAACTCAAAACTAAAAGCAGATATGAATTAAATGCTTTTAATAGAAATAATAGAATCGCTCGTAGCCCCGGCTGCCTGAGTGATCTTAAACGATCACGAAGGTTAAGTAACACAGGGCGCGTTCAGTGCATGGATGGGTCGCCGTCTATGCCTAACGCTAGTGGCATTTTTCCTTGCGGTTCCGTGCTGTGCAAGGCACGTTAAGCTGTTGGTGCCGGCTGCCGTCGATAGATGGCAGTCGTTAAGCCAAGTCAGAGGCCTTAGGGCGGCTTGACAACTTCTGACAGTAGACGAGCCACTAGTCTACAAGCCTCCACCAATCCGGACTTGGCCCCCGTGGTGGAGTATGGCCTATACCTTCCTCATGGAAGAGACCCGTGCCCCTCGGTGGGATTATGTCCCCGTTGATTGAGCAAAAATGAAGATGAAAGATGAATAAAAATAACCCGTTATTCAAACCAATGCTCAGCTCAAACGGTGTATTGTGTTAACAGATAAATAAAATAACAATGGTATAAGTACCACCACTGTTACACACGTTACAAGTGTCTGAGCGACTTATGTTTCCTTATTGTCGCAAAACTGCGCCCATTGTTTGTCTCTTGGATTATTTTGCGAAAATGTAGGTATGTTACGTAATTTATGTTTGGTGTAATCTATCCCTTTAGAGAATAAACTAGGCCTATTTCACAAAAAATAAACTTCCACAAGCAATTTGCAGCAATTTGCGTGAAAGTTGAAACTGCAGTCCAAATTGATTGCCCGAAATTGGTACATATCTATTTCCGTATTTCAACAAATTTCGATCAACGGTGAATATAGGCAACAACACAATCACTTGTCCTGGTCCCAAACTAGGATACCCTGTACTATGGTAGCCAGGCAAGAAACGTACGGCGGCCCCTAGTGGGAAACGAACCCACGACCTCTGGCATGGTAATCAGACGTGATACCGCTGGACCAACGATGAAGTCAACTTTATACTGAAGATACCTCTCTTGTTCCAGCGAGCGCACGGTGCGATGTTCCTCCGTGTTGATATGCGCGCTGGGGCTGTCGCTGGTGGCTCTGGCGGTGTACACCACGGTGCTGGTCCTCACGGAGTACAAGAGCCCCCGCCCCTGCGTCAGCCCGGAGTGCGTGGGCACTGGTGAGTACTTATAGTGACTATAATGATGACCACTGAATTCAGTCATGCGGTAAATCAGAGCGAGGGGCACAGGGATGTTTGGCAGCATACATCTTGAGCACAGCGCGGGGTGCATGGACCAACTTATCATCCAATCATGGGGCCGAAACAATCCTTTGCCGCCCCGCGGCACCTTCAGTTCGCAAAAGAGTCCCAAAAATCGTCTATCGTGCATTGTTCGAGATGTGATCTGTAAAAGTGTGTTGAAAGATTGGAGAGGTCCCTGCCTAAATGGAACAACATTTCGGCTAACTAAGAAAGTAGCTAAGTCAATACGGAGGGTAAACTTGAAACGATAAAAACCCTTTCACAACCGTTAAGGTTTTGACAAAGTACAAATAAAGAGTTTTGATTAAGGTTTGAATGAACTTATCTGCTACATAATTTTGGTCCGAACTACTAGCGTCAACTGTCAACAAGACGAAACAACAAGCAACTATTATTCTGTAAAGAGCAGGCACCTGTTTCATCAAACTACAATTCATGGTTTACTATGACAATTCGATGAACATTGCCAACTCAATTAGGTAACTCACAGATTAACAAGTACTCACCCCCAGTTTCTCGTACACTAACACGCTGTTAATCTACTGTTAACAGTTGTCAATTGACCAAAGTGCATACAAAAAAAAACCAATTACAGCTGTTAACAGTAGATTAACAGCTTGTTAGTGTACGAGAAACCGGGGGTCAGCTATGCAATGTACCTCGAATTGTCATCATAAACTATACATTATAGTTTTATGAAACCCAGAGGTCGGGAGTCTAACCCCCGGATTCTCGTGCACTAAAATCTGTTAATCTATTGTTAGATTTGTTAATAACTGTCAGTTGTCAACAGCTGTTTACGGTAACAGTAGATTTACAGATGGTGCATAAGAAAGTTTTTAATTCAGTGAGATCAAGAGTTAGGAAAGCAATGAATGTGATTGACAGGATATTAAAACGACTAGAGGAAGTGGCAATAAGCCACTAATGTTAGCAAATGTATGCAGTGACTTCTATTTGAGCTTTGAATAGATAGATAGACATATTTCATGATGCAATATCAATAGAGAATTAACCATCAACTTCGCAGTACCATACATGCATCTCAAAACGCCACGTGTGCCCTTAAACTAAGCGACTGATCTAATTAAGCCATGATAAATAGTTTAAGTGCGCAACAGCTTTATACCTTTCGACATTGGCGATGCTGATGCATATTTTTACTCAGGTAAACACTATGGCTCTGTATCATCGTGATTAATCGGTATTCGTATATAAAGTATCTTCATTGTGAGATAGAATATATTCCAGAAGTATAACTCGTTGTAAGTGTTGGGAACTGAAATGCATCGCATCTCATCTTACTTTATCCTACACTACACCATACGGGTGATTTATACCAGGTGCCTGGGTAAAGATAGTCGAAGGTAGAAAAATAGACCGTAAGTTCTTTAAACGAACCGGTGCTGTATTTCTGTAACCAGTCTGTCGTCCCTAATCAGGCATTTCTGATTGTTTAATAAAACACGTGAACAGTTTAGTGCGTCACTTTGTGCGGGAAAATTGATCTAATTGCATATTTGCGAAATAGTGCGCAGTGCCAGATACACTTAGCATGAACTCCGCATCCAAGGAAACATGTGGAATATAATTACAATAGGGAATGGCATGATGGGCGATCATTATTGAAATTACTACTTTGACGGTGTTTGTTGACCGTTTAACTAAGAGTATTCTTCTCTTTCCTAGAAACTATTTAATTGCACATTTTTTATAGTGGTTTATTGAATAAATCATTTCCTTGTTAGTTGCTCCGCTAGTCCGCAGATCCGCACAGATCGATGTAAACTTCATTGGGGATGAGTCCACTTAATTGACAAGCCTACTTTACATTTTAAAATAATTACTAAGTAATCCTGTTTAGAGGTGAATTTCGCCTTCTATTATGATGTTGATATTAAATGTGCGACTGACTTGCTACTTTTACTGTCATGCCATGAGCGTTGTGTTGTCTCTGTTTGGGTTTTTTTAAGGTCTTGTTGAATTTTCAACCTCAGCGGCCTTTGATTTTTTTTATCGAACTATTTTAACTTGCCTACAAAAAATCAAATAAGAGGTCCAGGGTGATGCGGTTGAAATTTCAACAGACTTATCTGGGTCTTGATGAAGACTCTTTGGTCATCCATCTTGCCTTTCCTCGCCCCCCAGCCTCGAGGATCCTTGCAGCCCTGAACAAGGAAGCTGAACCGTGCCAGGACTTCTACGAGTTCGCATGTGGCGGCTGGATCAAGAAGAACCCGGTGCCGGAGTGGGCGACGTCCTGGGACCAGCTGGCGAGCCTGCGGGAACAGCTGGTCACGGACCTGAGGGAACTCCTGGAAGAGCCTGACAAGGCAGAGCTGCCAGAGGCAGTAAGGAAAGCGAAGGCGCTGTACAGGACTTGTGTCGATACGGGTAAGGTCATAAGGAGTTCGGTGGCTAAGGAAAATCGAGGGAAAAGTCTCTTTCTGAGCTCTTGCTCCGAGATTTGTAGCTTGTAATGCGAACGATACTTTTTGTCACTCTTATTATTTGTTCATAAACCAGTCGGATTTCCGAGCAGGAAATGGACCATTACGGAATTTCCGCGCTAAAGCTAGACTCGTGAATCAAAATCTTCAATACTTTGTTGAATTATGATCAATCTTTATTTTGGAGGAAATTTCGAAACAAAAATAAGTGCAGCAGTGCTTTACCTATGAGATTATTGATACAGTTAGGTATTAGCGAATTCTACATCTCCAAACTCCTGAAAATAAGCGACAGGCAACGAGTCCGCAACATTTTTTTAGCGGTATCGATGGCAATCGAGGTTTACCATCGCTGTGAAATAATTTTCCAATGGTTAGTACACTATAGCACAATGACAGAAACACCGTCGGGTCACGTGACGCGTTTATTCATACCATTGACGCCTAGAAGGTTTGATACTGGTGCGCGCGTAGACTAAAACCAGCAATGAAATGAAATCGCCGCGTTCTCAATACGGTTGTCTTGGCACTACAATGCATCTACTGAATCCAAGCCCAGGGTGCGGTAGACGTACTAGGGCTCAGTGGGTACGTCGTTCGGGGAGGTTCTTATCATGCACTCAAAACATGACTTCACTTAACACAGACAGCCTCGAGGTTAACGGCACCAAGCCGATACAGAACGTGCTGAACAGCATGGGCCTCCCGCCGCGGCCGCCCTCGCAGCCCAGCGAGAACTTCACCTGGGTCTCGGTCGCTGGCAAGAGCCGGCGGATGTTGGGCCTGAGCGTGCTGCTCAGCGTGCAGGTAGCTGAGGATGTGAGGAACACTAGCCGGAATCGCGTCGTGGTGAGTACATAGCTCCATATCGGTTTTCAACTCCAGTTCGTCACACATTATGCAACCACAATAATAAGGTACAATAACAGATGGGCTGGTCCAAAGCTACTTGGATCCCAAAATCTGTCTTTAATCCCAAAAATGGTCTATAGGTTTATTTTCATTGGTGACGTTGATGAACCTTGTGGTGCCCCTTAAATTGATTATTACCTAGTTAACCAGATAAACACACACAAAATAAAACAAAACAACCGCCGGTTTCTGGGTTAAGAATTGAACTAAATACGTAAATATATTGTCTTCAAATTTCTTAATAAAGAGCGAGATATATAGACAGGTACTTAAACATTAAAAAACATTCTCAAATTATCACTTGTAAACTAAAAACGTCCCTTTAGAATCAGTGGATTCTTATGTACTTTTATGACCATGACCTAACTTACGAATGAATTAACGGTAGCTAGCGCAGTGTGCCGACCAAATCGAGAGACCATCATGTGATTCCCATCATCTTACATAAATCTAAAGATCATCCTTACTATCATTATCCTTACTAATATTATAAACGCGAAAAATTGTATGTATGGATGGATGTTTGTTACTCTTTCACGTAAAAACGGCTGAGCGGATCCGGATGAAATTTTGCACAGAGATAGATTATAGTCTGGATTAGCACATAGGCTATTCTTTATCCCGGTAAAATACACATCAAAATTACCACGCGAACGAAGTCGCGGGCAACAGCTAGTCTAGCACAAACGTAAGACGTAAGCTCCGTGGATCCATTTCCAGGTGGAGCAAGTGGCCCCGGGCTTCAGCGAGCGCTATCTGCTGCTGCCCGAACAATTCGCGCACGAGCTGGCGCAGTACCAGAAGTATATCACCTCGATGATCTCCATCGCCGACCCGGAAGCTGACGCGGTTGGGTTCGCGGAGGACATTGTGGCTTTCAGCAAGAGTTTAGCTAAGGTACGCTGTGAGTCAAGACAATCATTCGCTGATAAAACGATGACCACTACGACAACCCAATAAAACATTTAGGGATTCGACACTTGAAAGACCACCAGCGATCAAATTTGAAAAGGACATAAAAGTTGTGAATTAATAAACGAGAACATTTTCTCAAATCAATGCAACAGTTGTAGGTGTAGGAGGATATAGCTTCAAGACATTTTGCTGAAACCGGAACTTTTTAAACTCCAGACTGGGTATGAATTTCAAAACGAACTTTCTCGTAACCACTACACATGGGGTGTAGTGCAATTTTGTACCAGAAACTAAGTGTATAGGTAAGCCAACGATGTTTCAGATAATGACGCCGGTAGAAGTACGCCGCAGTGGCACCCACCTGTTCCACGAAGTGAGCGTCTCACAACTCATTCAGGGCTCTAACGGAGGGCCCGTACAGTGGAAAGATGTAAGTAAATTTATTTTATAGGTACAGAGAACTCTGTTTACTACACAAAAACAACAACAACAAATTAAGAAGAAGAAATACATTTAGGTACCTACTTCTTAATACTTCAACTCGAGACAAAGAGCGTTTCATGGATTTTAGGATATTACGGACGAAAAATAGACAACGCCTAAGACTAGATAGAATTAATGAAGCCTTAATCGCAAAATCCAACGTAACTGGCAACTACTGCCTAACAGCTGAATGCAATGAGTTAATTATTAATACGTCTGCTCTGCTTACCTTACTCTTCACTGCAGGGCTATATCGGCGTGATTGTATGTTAACGTGTGCCCAAACCAAATCGCTTCGGTCAACAGTTTATAGATCGAAGATCAGCCCGGCCGTCGGGACCCCCGTATTGCGCGCGATAAAGAATCTCGTCATCTTGCTTTACGTAGTTAGTGAGAACGAGTTGGCGCGACTCTTTATTGCTTTATCGCGAGCGATGCGGGGATGTGCCGGCAGAGCTAAGCTAATAGCCATGTACAAACGAGCAGTCTACGATGAGCTGCCTCGGTACTGCTCAAACAAGTCAACAACCCACAGCACGACTGGAGCCGCTACATCCAGCTGGTGTTTGCCAGCACGAACGTGACCCTGGACCCGCATGCGGACCGCGTCATCGTCATGGATCTGCCCTACCTGCAAAAACTGGCTACACTGCTGTCAGATACGAAGCCGCTCGTAGTTGGTAAGAAATTTAATAACTCCAAGTCGAAATAAGGTGATTGACATAGCCTATAAGATGAGCAAGTTCAAGTGGCACGGGACTAGTCACATCTGCCGAAGAACCGATAACGGTTGGGGCAAAAAAAGTTTCGAGAGGAAACGATGAACTGGCAAACACAGCGTAGAATACCGACAAGGTTGCTGGATGGACGATTTGAGGCAGATTTCTGGTAGGTGGAGGCTGAATAAGTAGTGATGATGAAAGCGATGGTTCAAAATAAAAAAAAAGGTTAACGAAAATACCAAATGCAGAAAATACTAAGGTTAACGAGTTAAGGAGCGGAGACGCGCGCGGCGTTGGCAACAACGGGAGGTTGACTCACCGTGTGCAATAAATGGTTTACTTGTTTTTAATTGTCCCTAAGAACGGCCGTCCGATTATTACATATTATATATTTAAGGCGTAATAAAAATATGTTGCTTTGTGCACGGTCAGTTGAAAAAGAGCGAGGAGAGAGAATTAATGACAGGCGAATCATATATACAGGGATATTTTTATTTAAAAGAGGATAGACATGGACACTCTGGCGTTACCAAGTACACATACCGTTTGTTTCTTCTCCAGAACGCTTCCTCTGGTGGAGCATCTTCTCAACAGTTGCCCCGATGACGCTTAGCTCTTTCCGGGACCTCGGGTTCGAGTTCTCCAAGGCCGTGTTCGGTTTGCAACAGCGTACACCGAGGTGGAAGAGCTGTACTGCCAATGTCAACTCCAACTTCGGGGTGGCCTTGAGCTACTTGTATGTGAAGAGGCACTTCAACCAAAACTCTAGAGAGAAGGTAAATGTTTGAAGAGGATTAACGAAGTCACGGAAAAAATGTTTAGACTGAAATGAAAAGATTTCACTCTTATAACGTTAAGCTGAGATAAATTTAAACAACGAACTCAACAGGAAATGAGTGAGATCCTGTTTCTCCGATAGAGTTCCGATGTCTTCGCTCAAACTGTCCTCTTTCCGTCTTGCATCGTTTTTCCAAACAAAATTTCAAAGATCAACTTGTTTTCTGCTGACCAATTTTGTGTTTTTTGTCAACCACAAGTTGTTTTGATAATATGAACTAAGTGCCCCGAAAGGACAAGTTGCTGCTCAAGATCTTATGGCTGACCGAAACCCGGCCGGCCACACATTTCGCCGGTAGTTCCTCAATATGTCCGTTTCCTCCCAGGCGATAGAGATGATCGAGGACGTCCGCGAGGCGTTCGCGGCGGCGGTGCAGCGGCTGGACTGGATGGACTCCGCGACGCGGCTCAAGACGCTCGCCAAGCTGCGCGCCATCCGCAACTTCGTGGGCTTCCCCGCCTGGCTGCTCACCGGGGACCAGCTCGACAAGCATTACCAGCACGTAAGTTATTGCTAAAAAATCTTTTACTGCACTTGTACAAGTAACAGGGAATAGTTAAAAGTGAGATAGGGCTCGACAAATGTCCAGACGTTACGTATAATAAATTTTTGATTTGATTCCAAACTGTTACAAATGAATAAGTCACGTTAAGAGGAACTTCGTGTTAGCGGCTCTACAGACTCCCTAAGAATAAAACTGTGTTTTGGTTCCAGGCGCAAGTAGTGGAAGGCAATTTGTTCGAGACATATTTAAAGCTCACCTGGGCAGCCGTCAGGAAATCGCTGCAGTCGCTCAGAGAGAAACCCGATAGAAATAGGTAAGACGAGAATATTCTTAAATGTGCACCAGAAAACAAGTAAAAAGACAATACGTACTTATAATGAGTAAAAGATACCTATAAATGTCTCTTTTTCCTTCGTGAAACTGTCACAAGGTTGCCTAGACGAATTTTCCGTTAATGCCAGCAATTGTACTTATTCTCATTATAACTATTATATCCGTCCGTGTTGTTTTCGGGTATACAATAAAGAGTATTAGAAATAGAAAAGCCCAGAGAAAACATTTGAGACCTACGGAGCTAAATTCATCGTTATCGTTTGCAGATGGGTTGCAACAGCAACGACTGTGAACGCGTTCTATTCAGCTACCCTCAATTCAGTCAGTGAGTATCCAGCTACGACTATTATAAAAACTTGGGGGACTTTATCATCGTCTTATTATTGTAAGCTGTCAGGATGGTATAGGTGCTGGGCAAGCCTACTCCATCTAAAAAACAATGTCCCAGGCACTGCAGCGTACGAGTGGTCCTTTCACCCATCTAGTGTGAGTGAAGGTGCCACTGGACGCTGTATCAATCATCTCATTACGTAGATGCAGGCCAAAGTTTAAATTTATTGTAAAGCACTGGGGAAAGATCTCCGTTTTTGTAAGCCTCTTCTGCAATATATACCTCAACTTCTATCACAGATAGGTATGTGTATTGAAACAACTTTATCTTTCTTTCAGCATTCCCTGCTGGAATCCTACAACCACCTTTCTACGGCAATGGTCTCGAGTTAGTACCTACCTTTAAATGAATATGTTCTTTTCTCTGTTTTTTCTTCTCTTCTTCAGATCTTTTTTTACTTTTTCTTTCTATTTTTTTCCTTTCTTACTTATGCTAAATGTTGTTATTTCCAGGGCTATAAACTACGGATCTATTGGCGCCATAATGGGGCATGAAGTCACTCATGGATTTGACGATCAAGGTATGAATCGCAGTTTCTTAGAAATGAGCACGCAATAGCAAATATTCTTGTTTGTGGCACTGTGACCGAACCCAAGCCTTAGGCGTAGGGCAAGCAGGAGGGTAGTGTGTAGGGAGTTTCAAATACTTTCCACGACAGTTATTTTAAGTATCTGGTAATTACCTAATTTAAGAGTTATAAAAATTGTAAACCATAGCATTTACCAACAAACTGTTATGCAGTTTGACAGAACTACAACTTTATATTGTTCTGTATTTATCTGAAAAAAATCTTCATTCATTCATACACTAAGCTAGACTGGACTATATTTGGCGGCTCGACTTTCTATGCTAGTTCTATGCTTCTAAGTTTCACATGGAGGAACTTAGCATCACATGAATTTGTTGCTTTCTATTAGGTATCAATATCCGTCATGCTAGTGCAAAACCACCTGACAGTTGAATCTTGCCGCTCCTGCTTTATACAACATTGTAACATAATCGGTTAACGTGTTTGGCATTTACTACAATTTTTTTAACAGTAGAAAAGTTTTTGTTAAATTTTACATTTTTTTAACCAACAAATTTTTATTATCTCTGTTCAACTTTGTAGTGACTCTGTTTGATAATAATGCATAAGGTGTGTTACATAGGAATGACATTCTACTATGCAGGTTAATGACATACTGAAGGCAACGCGTACCTAACAGTGCGAACTTAATAAAATATGTAAACTCTGATATTTCGAAAAACATAAATCTGAGCAAAAACTCTAATCGGGGTGTTTGTGGAATGGCACATTTTAAAAAAACCTCTTTACTCTTATTCTTTGTCGTTGGTGTACCTCTTGACAATAAAGAGCGGTCTTAGTCCTCATGAAGACGCAGTATCAGACGCATTCGCTGTCATCATCAGACAAATGCTGCTCTAGTGCATTCATGCAGCGGTCTGCCTGCAGCGAACAGAAAGCTGTGATATTGGGGTATAACCATCCAGGTATCCATGCAAAAGATTTCCCTGGTGGTGCAGTGGGTGAACGCTGCAAGCGTCATTGGGATAGCGTTTGTTGTGCCCCTTGTTATGACGAAGCTTTTTGTGAATGTTCAGATTTTGTGTGGCCCTTATCTTTTTACGGCATACCATATATGTGGACAGGCCGCCGCTACGACGAGGAAGGCAACCTGAAGCAGTGGTGGTCGGCGGCCACGCTGGAGCACTACCACGGAAAGGTGCAGTGCATCATCGACCAGTACAGCAAGTACCACATGGCCCAGCTGCCCAACTACACCGTGAGTACTCGCACTACTCGGCTGTCTAATGGCCGCTGCTTCTCTTTCTCGTTATAATGACAACCAGCCGATGTCAAAAATTTCTACCAAAGTCACCGTTGCCCATTTCGTCTTGACACGAAATGGGCAAATAAACGATCCTTGGATAGGCTGTAACAAGTATGACAGTTCTTTCATTCAACAAAATATGTCAAATGTTAACTGTCGACGTATCTATTGATCGATTATAGGAAACAGCCTCAAGACTGCTGTTGATACCTTCAGCTTCCAAACAGTACTGAAGAAACCACTAATCTTACTAGTCACGGCGCACGACCCCACTACTCAGCTGCTTTAAAACCCTTAAACACTGGAAAATTCCTCAGCTCCCTAAGTGAGACGTGAGTTTATTCGTGCAAATTCGTTGCACTGATTTTAACATCCACTTTCTACTAAAACTAACCTATGCCCCTGCCTCTCCGGAGTTTATGTAGGTATGTGCAGTACGAAACTTTCCGACTCCCCAGGTGCACGGTTTCAATACGCAAGGCGAGAACATCGCGGACAACGGCGGTCTGCGGGCGGCGCTCAACGCCTACACGCTCTTCACCAAGAGACACCCCACCACGCGGCGGCTCACGCTGCCCGCTCTGCCGGAGTACTCGCCAGAGCAACTATTCTTCTTGGGGTTCGCGCAGGTATGGAGCCTGAAGCGTATATTCCTTGGTTTTGCACAGGATCGTTCCAACGTCAACGCTTACTTGCCGTTTACTTCATGCAGACCAGGCTCTGTCGGAGTTCTCAGAGCAGAGGTTCTTCTTTCCTGTTTCGTGTCGAAAGAGCCACTTAGTTATCCTCTTCATTGGGGTCCGCGCTTCTGGGCGTTCAATCCAGAAGTGCGCGGTGATACCTACATAAGATTTTACCAGCTTAGGGTTAACAAGAAGGTGTGATGTCGTTTGCGCGGCTCAGAGGATGGTTTGGGGTCTACGCAGGTATGGACTTGAAGACCGTTCTGAACGTATCACTGCGTACAGCCGTAATAAAGAGCCCCCCCCCCCTCCCTGCGCGACCTGTAGGTGGCACAGAACAGAGAGAGATGGCGTCCTTTGGTTGCCAAGAACCACTTTGCATCGCCGAGTCAGTCAGAAGAACACACGAGGCTCTGGCCGACAGCACAATTTCGCGAGTGACACCAGTTCAGCAAGAATATTTGCCAACCAAAAGTAACATGTTAGGGAATGTCGTAGCGTGCTTTAGGGGCTTGTACGACTTACCCTTTGGTCTTGAATATGACGACTAGCATCCACAGAGTTTTTAGAGCTGCTCTGAAAGGAGAAAATCCAGAATCAACGAACAGAGAGTAGAAACTGGTTTTCCATATTTTTTCTTTAACTGCTTTTTCGAACACAGATATGGTGCGGCAACTCAACGGTGGGGGCGCTCAAGTCGAAAATGGTGGAGGGAGTACACAGTCCGAACAAAATCAGAGTCATCGGCACACTGAGCAACTCCAAGGAGTTCGCGGATGCTTGGAAGTGCCCCGCCGGCTCGCCAATGAACCCAGACCACAAGTGCGTACTGTGGTGATAAACAAAAATTGTGATCTTAGGCTTAAGCGAACCAAAGACATTTATTTACACTAGGTTACCAGTAAAGTTACCGCGAAGAGGTTACGTACAAGTGTATTTTTTGATAATGACGATGCACTGAATTTTTGTATTTGACAAGTGAAATTAGGTAAGTAGAGTTAAGAATTTTGTATCCAATTTACGACCCAGTTATAGTATTAAGAGTTATTTCTGAAAATCTCAAAGCTGTTGTACGGCAAAACTAAGAAGATAGGCCCTTCGAACGATGGCAAATAGCTACATCTATTTAAATGCTGTTTGGATACCAGCATTCATATCATGAACTCATAAAAATAGATCAATACAGCATCTTTCACTCTATCTACATGAAATAAGTTGGGATGTTGTATCAAGCTATCTGTTGAGTACATGCTAGCAGTGTGTGTTACATGTCGGTACCTTGCAAAAAATACACCGAAACAAAGTGCACATGATTTTATTACTGATTTCAATTACGTTCTCCATTTACAGGCCATTTCTCTAGTACTAAGTTTGGTAACAAAACATGGGTTGCTTAGCTTACCCCTATGGGGATGTAACTGTAAGGGAACAACGAAATACTTGCACTTTGTATAGAGATCGAAAGGTCCATAAATTTTTGTGATAGAAGAGATTGCATTTCGACAAACCAGTGCAACTTTTTATTTTTTTGATATGAAAATATTTATTATGATTATAGAATAAAAACAAATGACAAACATGTACCTTGTGCTGTTTTATTTCTTTCTCATGTATTGGAACTGGTATACGGGGGCTGAGACAGCAGTAGCTCTTTGTAGTCGCTTCGGTTTCATGATCTTGACATCTTGAAGGTGTCTTTTGATCTCCATTTTCTGTTGAATCACGGTCAGCTCTTTTTCTCTGTCTATCCTCTTGGAAAGTTCCTTGTAGGCATTTTCTTTCTTCTTCTTTAGTAATTCTGCAGTCTGAAAGAAGTAACGCAATGAAAAAATTTAATTGACTTAATGAAAAAACATATAATTTCGCCTTCAGCAGCAGATTAGTAGTTCAGTAGGTCAGTCCAAACACCTACACTGAAAATGGCATGGCATGAAACAAAAATGAACACAAGACAAGCCAAAATATACTTAACCAGAGTTCGCCAGGTTTACGGAGATGTGAGAAACTCAATAAAAGGCTTTTTGATATCAGTATAATAACTTCCACACAACATACTTATCCTGGTCCCAAACTAGGATACTCGGTGATATGGTAACTAGGCAAGGAAATCAATAATATGGAATTACACACAGCTGGGGCCATTTGTTTAAATCAAGAACAGCAGACTCCAGTGGAAATCGAACGAAAGATCTAATTTGAGAACAGCGCCATCTATAAAACCAACAAGAAGCGTTTAACATTGACATTTAACAACATGACATCGGCGCCGTGAAGGTTACATAGATGGCGAGACCTGTCTATAGACAATGTTTGTTGTATGGGAGCCCCCCTTAAATATTTACTTTATTCTGTTTTTAGAATTTATTGTTAAAGCGGCAACAGAAATGCATCACCTGCGAAAATTTGAACTGTCTAGCTATCACAGTTCATGAGATAAAGCCAGGTGACACACAGCCAGACAGACAGACAGACAGACGGACAGCGGAGTCTAAGTTATACCTTACCCCTTTGGGTATGGAACCCTAAAAAGACAATTTACCTCGTCATCAATATCAGGCAGAGCAATCTTGTTCAGTGCAGACATGCGGGGTCGGTTACACTTCCTGCCGATGAGAGAGGGGTGAGTGTCAAGACGCTTGGCCAAGTCGAAGTCTTTCTCCTCTCCCTCGTCCACAAAGAACATGTGGGTGTTTGGCGTGGCATCTGACACGTCAGTCATGTGGAGCTGTGACTGTCAATAAAGAAAAGTATGATGAGACTTAAGGCAAGATATATACCACAAAAATCTTCAGTACAGAAAGACCAACGAATTAGACTGGATTTGTTATTTTGACATACATTGACCTGTATCTAGGGTATCTAGGGAGGGGCCTAGTCCCCAGAAAAGCGATGGCCTTCCACACCAAATCCCAATGCATGTATGCAGTAACCCAACATCCTAGAGTGGGCCATTCTAAGCCCACTAAGGTTTTCAATTGCATTATAATTTTGGTAAGAACAGTCAAATCTTAGTTTGTGACAGGAATATATTTATTCCTACTTCTGTAAGAAAATTAAGCGATATCTTGGCTTTAAAAGTTATTGATGGCAATCATGGAATCTTATCATATAAGGCTCTGATTTATTAAGTTTAAGATGATTTGAGAAAAGATGGTCAGTAAAAATTTTCGAAATAATGGTTTTTAGAATAACATAGTTTAAGTTAGCCTAAAAACCATTATTTCGAATTTTTAGAATGTGTTTGATGATTTCTTAAGTTTTTAGTGGGTCCTGTAGAGCTGTGGTAGCGGAGCGGTAGAACACCGGCTTCTCAATCAGGAGGTTGTGGGTTCGAATCCCGGCATGTACCAATGACTTTGTTTTCTAAGTTACTTACATTTGTGAAGTTATAGTAGCAATACCACTCGCTAACGGTGAAGGAAAACATCGTGAGAAAACCATAGTGTCTGAGGTATTTACATACCTCAGCACTTGCTACATACAATGGCCCAACTATGAGGCTAAGTGCGGAAATCTCCAGTCGAACTAGAACTAGTGGGTCCTGTAAAATTTTATAAGTCACATTGGCGGTTTTGGGCGACAAACGACAATATGATATTTACAGGCCCATCTGAGGGTGAGTAACGAAAGAGAAAAAAAATACACTTTTTAAAATATTAGTGGTCCAGATTCATAATAATGTCATGGAAAGGAATATAAATTACTAGCTTACATGGCAAATATTGTTTTGCCATATTAATTAGCCTACGACCAATTCTCAGACCTACAAAATATACACAAAAAATTTCAAAAAAATCGTTTAAGCCATTTTGGAGGAGTTCAATAACAAATACTGTGACACGAGATTTTTATATATTGGAATACCTGCAGTCTAGTGATTTTCCTCGTCTCCATGGTTCGTTTCATGTTGATATATTTGAGGTCTTGCGTTTGCATCAACTTCACCTGTTCTTTAGTGTGCTCGTCTTCCTTCTGCAGTTCATGATGTTCCTACAATAGGTTGATATGAAAACACAAGTTTATTGTTTCCCCATAGTAATATTATTTGGTTAGTAGAAGAATATAACTGAAACACAGTTACATGCGGTTTAAATCTTATGAAGGCTAATTTGAAGGGATTCGGAGCACTTTTTAGAGGATGTAAACAGAAATATAACCTAACTTACCCCATTTTTGACTCTGGAATTTATCATGTGAAAGTAGAATTCATCGGGATTTTTGTCAAGCGCCTTCTTACGCAGCAGCTTGAGGGTTTCGCCTTTTTCATGATAATCGTCAGCGCGCTTCTTGTAATCCTTCTTTTTCTCCAGAAGACCTAAATGTCTTCTGGCTTCAGGCTGGTGCCTTTCTTTATGGGTTTTCTGGTTGGCCTTGGCGGCCTTCTTCCAGGAAGACATAATCTAGTCTTTCTTAGCACTAATTGTATTTGGCGATGAAATGAAGTTATGAAGTAGTACAGAAGGTAAACAAGTAACCACGTGAGGTTATTTCACAGAATAATGGTTATGTTAAAAAGACAATCAATCACAGACTAACTAACTAAACACGGCTGACAGCTGGGTAGAGATGGGTAATGCCCCGGGTTTTAATCCAACGGTGGATTACCGGTAACCCAGTTACGACCCAGTAATTCCCCGTTAAAACCCGTTGAGGTGGGAAAAAACTAATACCTACGTGTAGTTTTTGTAAGCAATGTATCACGGATCGAGCTGATACTTGTGATAATACGCCGAACTAAAAACAACCGATACCTGATGATAATTAGGACAAGTACAACTGGTTCTAGGACATTAGTGAATCTAGGATCTTTACGCTAGTTGCAAACAGTTAGTTTCGCTAATAAATCTTCGATTGCCTCGTTGGTCTAGCGGTAAACATGCTTGACTAACAAAACAGACGTCATGGGTTTAATTCCTACTGGAGGCCGCCGTATTTGACAAATAATTTGAAACACAGCTTGGGTGTTTTTTCGTGAGTTTGATTTCTTTGTCTAGTCACCATCGAGTTTGGAATCAGAACAAAGAATTGCCTTGGAAGTTATTATTATTTTTAACAACAAGGTATGAGGCCCTGATTGATGATGACCAGAACTGGTTCGAGGACATTAGTGAAACGAGAATGGATGTATTGGTGGCTCTAGAATCTGATGCTTTTAAGAACAATTACCACTTAACTGGATCAATTTTAAGTAGTAAGTCTAGGAACATAAGTCTAGGGCTGTCCGTCTGTCTGTCCGGCCGCGGCCTAGCGCAATGACCGGTGGTACTTGAGACAAAGTTAAAGAATAAAATGTTGGAAAAACATGAAAAGTGGAGATGATTTTTTTTCTCGTCTACCCCATCATGTGGGGGGCATCGTTGCATAGGTCGTTGAAAAATATTGTGGGTGTAGCAAAACCATTTCTTGATTTATGGTTCCATTTGCGAAATATTAAGCTTTAAAGGGCAAATTTTTGTCCGAGTAACCCCCCCCCCCCCCTCTCCTGGCTAAACGGTTGATTGTAGAAATGTGAAAAAATTCAGGGTACTAGCACATATAATGAACATAAAAGGAAAAGTACTACGGCTGAGTAGGCTTTAAGTTAACGACTTATAAAAGTAAAATTTCGTACAAAATCCATTGAAAATGACTTCGATGAAGTTGTTAGTTCTGTAAAGCAGATAAAAAAACCTCTTTCTACGGAACCCTACATTGCGCGTGGCCCGACACGCACTTGGCTGGTTTTTATTTATTAGTAGGATTGCAACAATACCTACCGTAAAGGTTTACCCACAGCTGCTGCTGGTCAACGTGATTAACTTTTCCCGGGACGTAACTACACAATTTTTTTAATATCAAAGTCGAGCACGGTGTTTTCTCGTGGTATTTCTTGAATTAATAAGGAACTTCCATCTGGCCTAAACTTTATTTCTTATAATAGGTATAATAACAAATCATAAATACCTACAACTTCTTTGTAGGGACTACTAAGGGTTGTTAGCAATAAGGCCGCCAATTGTACAGTGTATTTTTAAAAATTTTATGTCATGTGCTCAAGTGTACAATAAAGAATATTCTTATCTTATCTTTATTTGTATTTCTACACAAAAACAACACGCATAATAAAACCAAGGACCTACATTTTTAGAAAATAATACATAATATGGATACCGGAACAGGGGCTCGCCGCTCATTAAAAATAATACATAATATGGATACCGGAACAGGGGCTCGCCGCTCATTAAAAATAATACATAATATGGATACCGGAACAGGGGCTCGCCGCTCATTAAAAATAATACATAATATGGATACCGGAACAGGTGCTCGCCGCTCATTAAAAATCAGAACAATTATTTCCAAGTCACTGTAAATTTATTTCTTCTCCTCACATTACATAATTGCAGATTTTAGCGGATAGGGTCACATAATTAACAAAATAGTTACAATATTAATTACATAAAGACGGACTTAGTTTAATACCCTCTACTTGGGTCGAGGTACTACTGCGGATGAAATCTCTATTTCAAGGGATCTTCGTATCGCTAAGGGAATGCTTATGAACAGAAAGTAGATGAGTTCCAAAGCACTGAACAGCCCGACGCCAAGAAACATGTTGAATACTCCGCCCAATGATGCTAAAACAAAGAAAGGCACAGTTCTTAAAACATAACGTAACTCACGCCTGTAACTGTAACTGGTAGAGACCAGAGACTGCCACTTGCCACGATCTTGATAGATTACTTCCGCAGACAGATGTAATAATAATAATAATAACTTCCACACAACACAATCAGTAATCCTGGTCCCAAACTAGGATACCCCGTGCTACGGTAACCAGGCAAGGACATCCCAAACATGGAAATACAGACTAAGGACATTTGTACAAATGTGAGGCGGCCCCCAGTGGGAATAAAGCTCTGGCACGGTAATCAGACGTGATACCGCTAGGCCAACGAGGCAGTTGTTTATTGTGACCTAAAAGAGGATGTAGTGACTAGAATTAAGAAAGGAATGTTGCGTTGATTCGAACATGTGAAGAGGATGAAGAAAGAAAGATTCACGAATCGAGTGGCCGCAAGGGTCGGTAAGGGACGCCCGGTCCAAGGTAGTTTTGAAGTGAAATTTAATACAGAATGTCATTTTGTTAAAGTGGACAACATTTTCAAGACTGGACAAAAAACCACAGGTTTTGGGACTAGCCAACCTTTTTACAAATCTCATCCTTGGGACCATTGAAGATCTAATTTGTCCCACATGAAGCAATGCACTATGCATTGCCGGAACTGTAATTTAGACACATCTTTGCACGAACACGGAAATACACGCAGACTGAAGCCATTTGTAGAAATGTACGGCGATCCTCAGTGGGAATAGAACCTACGACCTCCGGCATGGTAATCAGGCGTGATACCGTCGTTCAGTAGCCAACTGTCCCCTCTACATGTGGGCGGATTCGATGCGCGTGTCTTGGTTAGAGGGGTGATTGAGGCGCGAGCCACACAGAAGGGACGTGGGACGGAGACGCGGCGTCCTTTCAATTCTCTTTTATTTATACAAAATAATAGTTTTATTGCAATAGGTTCTTTGAATTGACATACAATCTTCATGGTTTGAGGTTTTCGAATGAAACTTTTTTCAAATAATTTCTATGATGTTCTTTTTTTAAAAAAATGTGAAACATTTGAATATCGACATTAAATTGTTTTTGTTATTCAATTTAGACAAGAAAGATGGATACTGCGAAAATTTGAGTGATTTTTGAATACGAGTTCCGACGCCGAACTAACGCGGCAGAAACAGCCCGCAATATCAATGCTGCGTTTGGAGAGGGGTCTAATAATGAACGCACCGTGCGATTTTGGTTTAAACGCTTTCGTGATGGAAATTTCGACTTAAAGAACGAGCCACGAGGAAGACCGCCCACACAGGTGAATAACGATGAATTAAGAGAGATAGTGGAAGCCGACCCTAGTCAAACTACCCAGGAATTAGCGGCATGGTTTAACGTTACCTTACCCACAATATTGACTCACTTGCGTCAAATCAATAAAATAAAAAATACAAAAAATGGGTGCCTCATAATCACTCGAATTTTCGCAGTATCCATCTTTCTTGTCTAAATTGAATAACAAAAACAATTGAAAGTCGATATTCAAATGTTTCACATTTTTTAAAAAAAGAACATCATAGAAACCATTTCAATAAAGTTTCATTCGAAAACCTCAAACCATGAAGATTCTATGTCAATTCAAAGAACCTATTGCAATAAAACGGCAATTTCATACTTTAACCCCTAATATACCTGAAGCGATGAGACACATAGACCACGCAGATAGGGCAGGGCGAGGACGCGAACCCTATACAACGCGTCACGTCTTCGCCCAGTCCTCACCCCACGTCCCATTAGCCATAATGAAATTCAGATAAAGAGCTACCCAGGAATTCCATAGATTCTTTTCTCTGTTACCTGAAAAGATCCGAGTTCGTTTTAGGAAGTTAGAAATATTGAGTGCTGATTGGCTATTTTAAGTTCGATTAATAAGACTTTGTTCTGATTGGTCTTTTTACTGTGTGCACTCTACATCAGCAATCAAGTTTCATAGAAATGTACGCAGATAAGTCTCAGCAGTTAAAATTTTCAAATGGTAAATTCTAATGCGTCTTATTGCATAGTTAAGTACCTACTGTGACTAAATCAAAATTATAGTTTTTTAAACAAAATAATAATAAAAATAATAAAGTTTGTAAAGAGGCTCGAAATTTCGCCGATGCTTGCACTTGCCCATTAGCTCAGTTGAGAGAGCGCTGGCACGGTTAGCGAGAGGTCGCGGGTTCAAGTCCCGGCATGGGTGGAATTTTTAGCCTCTAAATAGGTTTTTAATAAACAAAAACAGTGTTTTAATGAACGTTACAATTAAAACTAGGTGTCCATTTCAAAATCTATATCATTTTAATCACTTATTAAATAAATAACTATAATTGAAAATAAAGAGAAATAAAACTTACACAGCAAAGTGAGCCAAGACTCAGTGGGCATGCGCGCAAAAACGTAGGAGCCTGTTTGCTCAATTTGCACCTTCAGCACCGCTGACCTCTTTGGATTCAAGCCTTTGCTGGAAATAAAACGGAAATAATAGGGGTTAAAGTATGAAATTGCCGTTTTATTGCAATAGGTTCTTTGAATTGACATAGAATCTTCATGGTTTGAGGTTTTCGAATGAAACTTTTTTCAAATGGTTTCTATGATGTTCTTTTTTTAAAAAATGTCAAACATTTGAATATCGACTTTCAATTGTTTTTGTTATTCAATTTAGACAAGAAAGATGGATACTGCAAAGATTCGAGTGATTCTGAGGCACCCATTTTTCGTATTTTTTTATTTTATTGATTTGACGCAAGTGAGTCAATATTGTGAGTAAGGTAACGTTAAACCATGCCGCTAATTCCTGGGTCGGCTTCCACTATCTCTTTTAATTCATCGTTATTCACCTGTGTGGGCGGTCTTCCTCGTGGCTCGTTCTTTAAGTCGAAATTTCCATCACGAAAGCGTTTAAACCAAAATCGCACGGTGCGTTCATTAGTAGACCCCTCTCCAAACGCAGCATTGATATTGCGGGCTGTTTCTGCCGCGTTAGTTCCGCGTCGGAACTCGTATTCAAGAATCACTCGAATTTTCGCAGTATCCATCTTTCTTGTCTAAATTGAATAACAAAAACAATTGAAAGTCGATATTCAAATGTTTCACATTTTTTAAAAAAAGAACATCATAGAAACCATTTGAAAAAAGTTTCATTCGAAAACCTCAAACCATGAAGATTCTATGTCAATTCAAAGAACCTATTGCAATAAAACGGCAATTTCATACTTTAACCCCTAATATTAGAATTTTGTCAGAATCGTGGCAAGTGGCAAACCCTGTTCTCTGCCTAGCCCTGCGGGGCACAGGCGTGAGTTTATAAACATAAACATAAACATTTACATACAGGCACATACATTGCTTCTGGCCCCACACTAGGATTGATTGATTGATTATGTATAATTATTATGAATAAATTAGTAGATTGGTTAACTGACGATTGATTGACCGATGAATATTGATGAAGCGAAACAGGTTTATTAGGATAGTGGCAACTGGAAAACCTCTTTGCCTACTCCTCCGGGATACAGGCCTAAGTTAATGTAATGTGTCGTAGATTAGTTAACGGCATCAAAGATGCAGTTTTTTCTGCAAGAGCTGCAAACCTGCCAATGACTGCAATGTTGCCGAAAAGTGGAGAATTAGATTAGACTTTTATTCGTAGTATTAGACCCGTTATAAATACAATTGCCTACAATCTGCAGTGGGTATGACCATACCTAAATAACGGAAACATTTTGACACTGAGCAAAGAGAACCTACAGTAATACCCCGCTTAACGCGACCACGCTCTGTCCGGTTTCGGTAGGTACTACGCGAATTTCATATTTCGCGCTGAATTGAATCGCTTTACGCGATTGGTGTGGGCCCGACGTCATTGCTCAATGCGGCGGGGCGTGATCGCGACACGGATCCAATAGGAATTTGCTTTCGGTTGCTTGGGTTAGTTAGTACAGTACCCGTCGCCAGTGATGGTTAAAAACATAGATGTCTAACTAGCGCTAAAAAAAGACCACACGTTTAATTGTGGGAAGGTGGTCGGGGCTTGTCAATTGTGTTACCAATCGGAGCGAGTTCAGTATTACCCGGCAAAATATCTATGCACCTGCCACCGTCAGACCACCATCTTGCGAGGTACCTAGATATTTCGACGGGGTTCATGTTTTGAAGTTTTTGTATAAAACCAATCATAAGTTACGCTATCGTTTACTATCGCCCAATCAACGTTCACGTCGTCACGCATGGCGCTCAGAATGAACCAATGACAGAGTGATTTACTCTACAGCATATCTTGCGCTCATTTCATTGGTACAGATTAATTCATAGGACAGGGGCCGTTGTTGAGAGTGAATTTTGTATTAAGAAATACTTCTATGGTTTTTTATTCGTAGCCCGTCGTATTTTGCAAGAACGATGTCAAAACTTAACTCAAAAAACTTCGAATGTATTTTTTCGCAAAACTAATGATAGATATGATCAACCAAAACTGCATTAAGGATGGGTAATTAAAGATTTATTAAGTATGTGTCATTTGTCCCGATATACGCGAATTTAGGTAAACACGTTTTTTTATGGAATGCATTCCTCGCATAAAGTGGGGTATTACTGTACTGTGTAATACTTACTACAATGGATCAACGACATTGTATTTTAGGCCATACATCGGGTTTTGCTTCAGCGACATGTTCGTCCGTATTTGTTTGCACGACGGATAACAGTTGCACGATTTTCTATCTGGAATAGACAAAGAACAGGAATGATTAATAGAGAGAGAGGCAGAGAGAGTCTAGGTAGCTTAACATCTTATACATAAAAATTTATTGATGTTCGTTTTTTTAGGTTTATTGGTGTCGAATCGGTATCCCAGTGTCACGTTTACACTACACAGTTCATTTAACTACATAAATTTGTATCGAATTTATGCTAACGGCAACACCGAATAAGAAAAAGGCCACTCGGTCGGTTTGGAACGCTAGGTTGTGGGACTGTGACTGGGGGCGACATGGGCAGTCTCACGTTCAGAGCAACCGAGTAGATCGAACGCAAAAGATGTGAACTATTAAGAACGCCTTGATTGTTGTATATTTTTTTATGAAAATATATTAGTATTATAACTCTGATCTTTGTGAGACGTGCGAAGTAAAAAATAAATACCTAAAGAATAAATAAATAAATAAAAGGTAATTGTTGAACTGAGTGGAACGAGTATCATTTTCTTCTAGTTAGTCTCGCTTAAACTCCAGTCTGCAACTGGAAGTCTAGGGAAACTTTAAATGGTGAGAAGAAAAAAAAGATAGACAGATACATAGTATTTGATACGAAGTTCACCGAGGCAATCAGTTAAGAATTAAAATGACCGCACACAAATTCGCGGTTTCGTTCCAAAATATGTCTAACCGAGTGAACTTTAAAACAGATGCCAGTTGTTGAATGCTGTACTTTAGCTTAAAAAATCTATAGCCGTCAACAGCTTGTTACTAGATGGTAAATGTATTAGAAAATTCATTCTAATTTATATTCTCTCCATTATGCGAAAATGGTCCTTGAGAAGTATTTCTGGTGTTACTTTGAATTACAGGATACGCAATAGTTTAATTAGAGAACGTTGTGGACTGAAAGAGCATGAAGTGACTAGAATTGAGAAAGGAATGGAATGTTGCGTTGGTTTGATCATATGAACAGGATGAAGAAAGAAAGATTGACGAATCAAAGATATCGAGCGAATGAGTAAATACTTAAAACGCCAGGTCTTGGATGTTTACATGTTTGGGATGTCGTTGTTTCTGGTTCCCACAACACAGTGTGGGGCCAGACGCAATGTATGTGCCTGTATGTAAATGTTTATGTTTAAGTAACGTTCTGTCACACTCTTTTTTGAGAAAATAAAAGAGACAGAATCATTTACTATTTACTTAGCGAAATTCTAAATTCAGAAACTGGTCCTAAGTTTGTTACTAAAATTAAAAAAAGTCTAAAATTGAAATTAATTATGACCAGTTGATTTTACCGAGTGTTTGACTCCTGAGGCAAGCAAGCTCCTCGAGGGAGCAGAAGGGACGCTTGAACTCATCGTCATTGTCTTTGTCGCTTTGCATCGGGTCCCTGCAACCGCAGGCGCTCTCTACACACTCCGTCTGCAATAAATACGTACATATGCTAATGCTAATCGTTATCTCTTGGTAAAAATTAAACGATCGGTGTCATAAACACCCACCGCTGCCCACTGCTGGGTATAAGTATTTTGTGTCTAATATGTCTAACATAATATCTATCTCGTGTTTTCGGAAGCCTACGATACCACTACCTGGAATGTAACAGAACTGCAATATGACTGAGAAAGGACTCTTCATTTTGTTTTGTGTGTTATTTGTTGAAAAAAGACACGTGAAAAATGTTATAACAAAAACACACAAATATTTTTTTCATATTAGATGTTTATTTCTTCGTAGTGCGAATACCGAAGTGCGGCGTTGTAGTCGGCATGATATCGGCTAAACCTAGTATCAGCCACTAGTAGGGTTGCCAACACTACTATATAATATAGTATCCTACTATATTAGGGGCCCAAAAACTATATTTCTAAAAAAAATATAGAGCAGGCGAAACTACTATATTTTGCGTAAAGCGGAACCTAAGCTTAATCTTTTTCTAAAGCTCGCTCTTCAAGTCTAAGCCCGCGGCACGACTGCCGCTATTTTTTTACCATTATTTTGCCATCTACTATATTTTTAGAGGTAATAGCTTCGAAAATACTAATTTTGTTAGAAAAAAATTTGGCAACCTAGCCACTAGGGTTTGGTTGGACCTAGTTCTAGCCGGATTGATACCGGCTAGACCTAATTTTACCCGAAAACAATCAGAGTAATTAGCTACACCTAGTTCTAACCAGCTAAAACTAGGTGTAAACTAAGTGCGGCTTCGGCTTTATTTAGCCGTAACATATACATCAATGCCCGTACTAATATTGTTTATACATATTATGATCGTGTTAACGCCAAATAGAAAAAACCGGCCAAGTGCGACTCGGACTCGCGCACGAAAGGTTCCGTACCATTATCTGTACAACATTAGACACAAAGATAAAAAAACAGCAAAAAAATCACGTTTGTCGTATGGGAGCCCCCCTTAAATAATTATTTTATTTTGATTTTAGTATTTGATGTTTAGCGGCAACAGAAATACATAATCTGTCAAAATTTCAACTCCCTAGCTATCACGGCTCTTGAGATACAGCCTGGTGACAGACAGACAGACGGACGGACGGACGGACTTTTAATAATAGGGTCCCGTTCTTACCCTTTGGGTACGTAACCCTAAAACAGATGGCGCTAGTTTGAGCTTCCCATTTTAGAGTAGGTACACTTGGTAGTTTCTATAGTAAAGTAGGTACTCTGTGATGGAATCGCTGTACTCCCTGTGCGCTGTCGCGGGAGATCGCCGCGTCTCGCCCCCCGGCCCGCATTCCGCCGCCCGGTGCGTTCCGAGTCAGGACTCAATATGTCAGTGATTACTCACAACGTAATTTAGATAGTTCTCGCAAAACCCGAATTTGGGTCGCGACCCGGAGTTAAGAAACGCTGCCCCAGAGACAGGATTTGGTGCGCAAATTTGGCCTCTCACCTGACAGGCGCTCTGCGAGTAGCCCTCATTAGACACGCAGGTGCTCTCGATAACACGCTCGCTGTCGCTCAACACAAACTTGTAGGTCAGCGGGGCGTAGTAAGTGTACCCGGGCGAGATCACCGTGGACTTCAGCCAGCCCTTGCCTTCATGGTGGATCAGGAGCTGGAGACAGAAGTGTGGAGCTGGAGGAATAATTTAATTGGAGAAAACTTTGGCCCTCGCATCTAGTGGCACCTTATGCTTCCTTTGTGCAATGCCTATCCTTTATGCAAATGAAGTAAGTAATTTGACACACTAGATCGGTGAAAGGACCACTCGGACGCTGCGGTGCCTGGGACATTGTTTTTTAAATGGAGTAGGCTTGCCCAACACCTACACCATCGTGACGGCTTAGTGAGCTTATTGGAGATGCCGTGTTAAAAGATAAATAACCGTGGTAACGATTTTACTATTTAACTATTACTTTTGTCATAATAGGTAACCTGTCGAAAAGTAATTTTTGTCATGTAATACAAAATCGCTCCATAATCGATACCGGCGCCAACAGAGACCTCACAAGTTGCTAGTAAGGCCGTATAATGTTTGAAACATTTCTAATACAAGAAGTTTACGAGTTTTCTTGTTTCTTCTCAACTAAGTAGGCGATAACCGATATTTAAAAAAATCTAAAATGCCCGTTATTTTGTAGTGCCGCCTTAAACAGCTTTTGTCAAAGATACTTAAGTATTTTTTTAGGGTTCCGTAGCCGAAGGGTGCTGAACGGGACCCTATTACTCTGCCTCCGCTGTCTGTCTGTCCGTGCGTCCGTCCGTCCGTCCGTCCGACCTTAAAAAGGGCTTTGGAATCGTAACAGATTGACACAGTAACAGACAGTTGAAATTCCCAGAGTACTTAAATGTTATTACGGCGGATAACCTAACAAATAAAAATTTTTAAAAATAAGGGTGGTTGTTATATGGAACAAACGTTTTTTTACCGTTTTTTGTTAATACTCTATCGTCAAAACGGTAATGCATACCGTCTGAACTCAGAACCATCTAAAAAGTGTGTGATTAATGTGTAGAAACTTACATCGTATTCCATAATGTCTTCATCTGAGCAGTTCAAGACAATCGCCATTGATTTGATTTTCGTATAAAATACTTCTTCATTTTTGGGCCTGCTAAAACATCAAAATTAAATTACGCTTAAGTATAAACAAACCACAGTCCCTTATCTCGTTCGCAGTAAGTGCGAACATATAAATAACGCAAAATCTGACAATCATTTCGTCACTAAAATCTGTGGTACTAATCGATTCTCTCTCTTTGTTGTTTCACCTACCCACTGTGCTCTTTTTATGCTGGTTTGTTTTTGTGCATTTGTGTGTGTGTGTGTGTGTGTGTGTATGTGTGTGTGTTGTCTGTGTGTGTGTGTTTGTGTGAGCGTGTGAGCGTGCGTGCGTGCGTGCGTGCCTACGTGCGTGCGTGCATGCGTGCGTGCGTGCGTGCGTGCTTGCGTGCGTGCGTGCGTGCGTGCGTGCGCGCGTCCATGTCTGCAAGTCTAATAAATGATTTATCTATCTAAGCACAACCTATAAAGTCTCAACTATTTTTTTTATACAAAATCGAAACTTGACGTGGTGACTTGTATGAAAAAACGATTGTTTTGTCTTTATTTTTCTTTTATTGACGTTCGTGTATTTTGTTTGTGTACCTTCGTGTTTACTTTGTGTTTCTGTGACAATTTAAATAAATGTCTTCTTTCTTTCTTAAAAAAATTTATTTAAAAATAGGTTTACCTCCAACTGAGACATTTGCAGTGGAATCAAGCCCTGAATTGTGGTGGCTTAGGAACGTTTGGGTACATTGGACATTGGCATGAACCACGAACCAATAACCATGAAATTATCATAGCTTTATAGTGCCACTTTTGGTGGGAACTAGCTATACCTATTTCTCAGTGGCTTACCGATCTGAGGGCCTTAGGACGCAGCAAGCCCCGTGTATGGTCAGGTCTCTATGTACGACCTTCTCGCATTTTATCAGGTGACTATCCACCTGGCATCTGTGGGATACAGTACTAAAATTAAAATTAAAAAAAAAATCATAAGAAACTGAGTAAAATTTCAGCCGGAGTAGATACCAGAAACCAGATCGTCAGACCATCTGGTGGGGGGCCTTCCCACGCTGCGTCGTCCTTCATGATGAAGGTAGATTCAAACCAATAACAAAATATTTAACTTTTTTTGAAACTTAAAAAACTATAAAACTTCCATATTAAATTCAACGTTCTAAAATTACCTCTGCCAATCTCTAAATATAGTTTGTACTAGCTGTGCCCGCGACTCCGTTCGCGTACATTTCGATTTTTACGAAGCAGCATTTGTATGGGGGTCACGTCTTATCATAACTGGAGCTAGAATTTAAATAGCCTATCCTGTGTCCCAGATGTCTATATGTTTTTATACCAAATTTCATCAAATTCGGATAATTGGTTTAAGAGTTATGGAGGAACATACATACATACACACATACAGAAAAAAATTCTAAAAATCGTGAAATTTGTTTCAGTATCATATATTGAGCCTATAAACACAATATCTCTGAAAACAAACTAACTTACTCCATGACCGACCCTTACAGATTTATTATTAGTATAGAAGATAAGATATCAACACGCTAACACGGTAAACCAACACGGCTTTTTTAGTAACTTAGTGACGTCGCCACCTCGGTGAATAGCGTCTTCGGCTACTCAAAACATATTTTTTTAATTTTAAGTTTTTTAAATTTGTTTTCTACGGCCATCTTCTACTGTTATCTATTCATCGGTATACCCATTTAGGTTAGTTATGTCAACTTTACTTTTATTAACATAACGTAGCCAGTACCTGACCGATACTTTATCGCAAGGCGGGGTGACGCTCAGCAAGAGCTGGTTCAGGGTCTGCTGCTGCTGCTGCAGAGCCGTCTCCAGCTGGGACATCTGCTGGGAAGGCGCCGGCAGCCCGCGTAGGAACCTCGTGAGGCCCACCGTCGTTAGCGAATGTTCGTCAGGTACATTGCTGTGAAAGAAATGTGTTCATTTGGTTGATCATTATTTTTCCGTTTTTGTATGAAAGAACCGGACGCGAGCCTCATTCCGCACCTATTTTCATTGTAAGTATTGTATTTTATATAAATTGTAAATCTACAGGTTTATGCCGATTTAAGTTGACAGTTTTTTCATAAGCAGTCTTTAATTATAAAGTAAGTTCTATAAGCAGGGCGGCTGGCAGCCCGGCGTGACACAAGTGTAGCTACTGATATTGACATCAACAGTTAAAACGACCAGGGCCTCGATTCTGTTAGTGCATTGTAGTATAATGACAGGTAAACTGTCGGGTCACGTGACGTGTTTTTTCGTACCATTGACGCCTAGAAGGTTTGATGGGTGTGCCCGCGTAGACTTAAAGCAGCCATGAAATGAAAACCGCCATGTTCATGCAGTTGTCATGTTACTACAATGCATTAACAGAATCTAGGCGTCACGAGTTTTGTGGCGTTAAAATGAAAGAATTTGACGATTACTGTAGGTACAAACAAAAGCGCGAATCGCTTCGTTTTGCTACCTTGCTGCAGCCAGTTCAAATATTATCTCCATTGCGAAATAAACGTCCTACTACATACCGAGCTCGACAGCCCAGTCTACTCACAGGGCCGCAACGACGCGCTCGGCTACGAGAGGCGCGGGCGCACACAGCGCCAGCGTGGGCAGCACGGGCGCGGCGGCCCGCACCGACTGCAGCGACAGCACGGTGGGCACCTCCGTGAACCGTGCCCACAGCACCAGGCACAGCGCGCCCGCGCACCCCGCGCTCGCCACGCACCACGCCACCCACACTGTGCTGCTCGCGTTGGGAAAACATACGGGGTAACATGACAACTGATGGTCAACATGGGAAACTAACAAAATAGGGTAAAATACAAATGACAACAAGATAAGAAGAAGAAGAAGAAAGACATTTATCGGGACAAATTAACACATCACAAAAAAAAGGCATAAGAAGTAACATAAACAAGTAAAGGAAAAACAAGTCACATAAATACAACATAATACAAGGCAAAGTCAGAGAGTCAGAGTGCATCCTAAGGGGTGTCAAAGTTGCCACAAAGGCAAGGATGTATTCACAAAGGGCATCCGACTCAGTATTCTGCTGAGGGTGTGAGCTCTCAGCGCTGATTTTCAGTCAGTGCTTGCGATAATTGACGCGTATATTACAAGGTGGTGCCAAACGAATGAAAATAAGACAATATGCATATATAGATAAAAACAGAAACAAGCAAAATGCTCTTCATTATTCGTTAACAAAATTGGCTAAGTGATCGCAAGCAAAGTTAGCTCTTGGGTTGGCGTACCTACGCTTTTTAAGGGCCAGAACAGCCCTCAAATAGCGTACGTGCATAAGCCACATTACCTATCTACGGGAATCCCTAACCACTTAGCCTAGCTACGGCAATTAAGGGGCTACAGTGTGCTGGAACTGGCTGGAAGACGCTTTTGAATCGCTTGTGACATCCTCTAGGAAGATGGCAGACCTTTGAAATTAATATATGATATAATTTAACTCCTCGATTCCCTATGGCATGTATGACAACTGTCATAACCTTACGCCTTCTATGAGTAAATATATTCCGTAAGAATGCTTAAAACAAACCTAAGAATTTATGTACCATTTTAAATGCGCAGTGGATTACGTTTAAGCTTATACAGTCTTACGGGCAATATCTAAATCTTGTATGTTAATGTTTAAAACTAACAGGAACAATAGTTACTCATTCAGAAAAAACGTTTTCATCAATTTATCACATTACGCCTTACGAGGAAAGCCCTAGCTACTCGTTGCATGTTGTCTGTGATCAGGCGCTCTTCGCATCACCATTGATTTGATTGTAACTTTTCATAAGCGATTCATCAATCATAAATCAACCTTCCAAAGTTCACCTCGAGCGCCATATAGTGAAATTAATTCAAAGTAGCAATTCTCATACAAAATTACCGATTGTAGGCCAAGGACGTGGGGTGAGGGACCGAAAAAGACGCCGCATCTTTCCAATTCACTTTCGTACAAAATGTACTGGGTCAAGTTTCATAAAACTATAATTTCGTAGTTTATTATGACAATTCGAGGTACACTGCGCAGCAGAGTCTTTTTGTTAATCTGTGGGTTAATCGGCTTTCGGTCATAGTCACAATGAATTGTAGTTCTATGAAACAGGCTCCTGAAGGGATGGGTCTTTTCCGCGCCCTCGCCCCACGTCCCATGTCCGAACAAAACAAAAAATATTATTACCTATTAGTCCAATCGGTGGAGACATTTTCGAGTTTTTGCAAGACCAACGCACGGCGACTGATTTTTGTAGTAGTGATCGAACTTCAATCGTTAGAAAAACATAAAATGTAAATTCCCATTTCCTGTATTTTTTTATTTAAGTAAATAACTAAAAAAGAAAATAAAAAGAAGAAAAGTAAAAAGGAAACCGATCATTTATTATAATCATTATTCGAACCAAAAGCTCTCTGCCGCTCAAGGGACGCCTCTTCCCATCCGAGCTATTGTAACATTACGAACCTAAGCGAAACATCGTTCTATTATTTGTGCCTAAATCACGGTAAAAGCGAGGTTCACTAAAAATGAAACCTAACTACATATGTATTATAATCCATTTATTGTCGCGATTAGGTCGGCCGCACGCGGCCAGACTTTCTGCTCGAGTATTGTAGTCTCTAATACCTAGCATTTAAGGTTCATTTTAGTTTGATGAAGTTTTGTTTCAGTCCTCGCGCTCGCACTTCGCCTCCTCGTTAGATTGTAGGGTACATAGGCGGTAAATAATGTGTTGGTAAATAATAACTTCGATTGGCGTTACGAATAATACTTGATTCATAAACGAATCTGTGTAGATTTCGTCTGTGAATTTTTTTTCTATCTGCCTGACATGTTTTTCTGTTTTAAATAAAATAAAACGCTGTATATTTTTATCACGCATTTTATTGTACATGCGGAAGTATTGTTAGAAGAATCAATGGCGTAATGCTAAAAATTTTAAAGCAATTATAATTTATATACGTGTGTACTTGTTTTTAGTTTTTTTTATTTTCTCGAAATTCCGCCGTATTGGGATAAGTTATCTACACTGCAATAATTATGCTCTTTACCTTCCCTACATGTAATATAAATCACACTTCCATGACATGTATAAGTTGATCTTATTCAATTGTTTTTGCTAGGGTTGTCACAAAATCCGGGTTTTTTTATTCATGATTTATTCGATGCTCATTTTTAGGTACAACGTAATTTAAATATATAATTTAACGCTCATAATATTTTTTGGGTTCCGTAATCATAATGACAACAAAAGAAAGTAGGTAGGTTTTTTG
This sequence comes from Yponomeuta evonymella, assembly GCA_963969515.1. NCBI lineage: Eukaryota > Metazoa > Arthropoda > Insecta > Lepidoptera > Yponomeutidae > Yponomeuta > Yponomeuta evonymella. The sequence goes on along the minus strand of OZ018342.1, from coordinate 1,585,003 downwards.
TACACGTAACAAAAAAAACAACTGAAACCTTATCAAAAAGGAAAAGTGTAACAAAAAGTAACCAAATAGAAATAGAAGTACTGTATCACACAATAGATTAAATAAAAATCTGCGTTCCTGGTTTACCGATATTACATATTTTTATTTAAGTGTCACAATGAATAGTTTAATGTATCTTGAAAATATTCGTCGGTGGGGAGTTCCAAAATTATAATAATAATAATAACGTCCACACAACGCAATCAAACTAGAATTCCCTGTACTATGGTATGGATAGTTTTTAACTATCAGCTTTAATGACAAAAATCACTTAAATGCTGTATGTTTTCTGTGCTATTGGAATGAAATAATGGAAATGGTATGAATTACACTATTAATACGATTATGAACAGATTAATCTGTTATAATATACCAATATAAGTTAAGACGAGGCGGCACTGTTTATTAATAATTATATTTATCAGTCTTTGTGCTGAAACAAGGATGCAGGCCAAATAAGCACTCAAATCCATTTGTAGCTCTTTTGCCAACATCCTTAGCAACGAAGTCTTTATCCATTTTCATAATTTTAATTGTATCATTTCACAACTCGGCATTTCATATAAAAACGCTTCACAAACCTTACATCTCACAAAGTTAATTCTTTCTTGTACTGTTATCGTCTAAGTGTGTACAATCATTATCAAACTTATATAACACGCAAATAGGAGAAACATTTTATTATACAATGTCACATACAATTCTATTATGTCAAATAAAAATAATTCAATTAAATGTTAAAAAAGGTATTTCCAAACCAATGAAATGTCACTTTAAAATACAATATAATGTCAATAAAAAAAAAAAAACACACACACACAAGTACAGTCAATTAAATAAACCGCCCCGAGACATGTCCGACCCAAAGGTACCCATAACACTGGCATAATTTTTGTTTTATTTCTTTGGTCAATATCCATTTTGAAATGTTTTTTTTTCTTCTGTAAAAATAAATTATTTTGCTTTTGTTCTTAAAATTTTTATTATTTTGTTTGTGTTATACCATAGAAAAAAAAATACTCCTGTCAGATTCGCTTAATGGACTATGTGGTCACACAGGCACGGAAGCGATGACACCCTTTTAAAATCGCTTCAGTGAATGCGCGTAGTGTAAAATAAAATAAAAAATTGCGTAAAGTCGATGATTTAAATTCAAAGATTTTGAGCCAAAATCTTAATCCAAGCTTCAAATTTATCAAAATTTCCACTCTTTTAAAATATTTATAATCCTCTGTATTTTTACACTATATTTAAAGATTTTCAACAGCTTTTGTAAATAAACCTCTTGAGTCATGGAAACACAAGAAGTCCACTGCTGGATATAGGCCTCCTCCATGCATTTCCAAAAAGACCGGTTGGAAGCGGATTTCATCCAGCGTCTTCCTGGCACTTGGATGAGGTCATCTGTCGGCTGGTCATCCTACGCTGCGCTTGCCGATATGTGGTCTTCATTCGAGAACTTTTCGGCCATGTAGACGAATTTCGTTCCTCTACGAATCTCATCATTTCTGATTCGATATCGTAGAGAAAGCATAGGCCTTTCCATAGCTAGTTGCGTGACCTTGAGCTTTCTTATGAGGCCCATAGTGAGAGACCACGTTTCAGTGCCATAAGTCATCACTGGTTGTATAATTTTGTCTTGAGCGATTGAGGTATATTAGACGAAAGGACTTTTCTAAGTTTCCCGAATGCTGCCCAGCCGAGTTGGATTCGACGATTGACCTCTTTCACAAAGTTGGACCGGCCTAGTTGGACTGTTTGTCCTGAGTAGACGTATTCGTCTACAACTTCGAGAGTCGAGTTCCCCAATGTTATTGGGGTGGGCACGAAACGAGTATTCGATGTGACCTTCGTTTTGTCCATGTTCATTTCAAGGCCCACCCGTTGGGAAACTCGACTGAGGTCTTCGAGCATTATGCCGAGGTCTTCCATCGATTCTGCCATGACTACTATATCGTCGGCAAATCGAAGGTGAGTGATGTACTCGCCATTGATATTGATGCCGCGTCCCTGACATTCCAGAAGCTTGAAGGTATCTTCCAGTCCGTTTGTGAACATTTTTGGAGAGATAACGTATCCCTGTCTTACGCCCTTTTTCAATGGAATTGCCTCTGAATTCTGTTCCTGTACTCGGACCGACATAGTGGTTCTGTGGTCATAGTGGACTGTTGTACAAGCATTTCAGCACCTCGATATACCGATAGTCAATACGGCAACGCTGGAGAGACTCGAGCACTGTCCATAACTCGATTGAATCGAAGGCTTTCTCATAGTCCACAAACGCAAAGCATAATGGCAAGTTATACTCCTCAGTCTTCTGTATAATTTGCCGCAACGTGTGGATTTGGTCTATGGTACTAAAGCCCTTTCGGAAACCGGCTTGTTCGGGAGGCTGGAAGTCATCAAACCTACGTTCAAGACGTTTCGTGAGGAACCTCGAAAACAGCTTATAAACATGGCGCAGAGTAGTCATCAGTAACCACAAAAACCTCCAATACTAATTTTCATACAAAAACGGAGCCAGAGATAAAAATCAGAATTTTTAAATTTTTAGGAGCCAGCTTGAAATTCGACTTACGCTATTTTGTAAAAAGTAAGTTAACGTTGTCATCCAACCCAAGGTCTTATTCAACATTTGTTCGACAAGACTACCCCGTAATGTTACCGTTTTCTCAGGCTTTGACAAAAAAGCTGTAAAGACCGGATTTTCCAAGTCAGATTTTTCTTATCGGATTGAGGGATCACCCTGTAAGGATGGAAAATTCCAAGTTTATACCATAAGTGGAATTTGAAAATCTTTTAGCACCTGATAAGACCGAAATTAGAACAACCAAAAATTCAAGAATTTTTGCACGTCTAGTTATTTTAGCATTCAAATGCTGTGTGACTATAAAGTTGATACAATATTAGTCCAGCCGCTAGACCAGCGGGGCCCGGTGGCAAAACCTGCATTAGGTGTTGGTTGAAAATTTAAGCAAGTTTACTTTTCAATCGGCACTATTAAATTTGCCATAAAAATTAGTTGACGTCACCGTCCTATCTAGGGTTTATGCAACGAGTTTATGTTGTTTTAAAAGACCACCCCTAAGTGTTACCATTATCCTAAGCCGTTGAAAAAAAAAGAAGCTTCTCCAAGTTTTCGATTTTCTCCGTCAGTTTTAGCAAAAAAACTAATCGTATAGAAAATTTCAAGTTAGTAACATCAAAATGGGACAACAATTTTATCTAGCTGTTTTTCGCTGATCAACTTTATGTAGGTATATACATTCTTCACGTCACACCGTGTACATAAAGTTGTTATATGCGATGTATATCATGTTACTATTTTAATTAATATATCAATAATAATGGCACCAGGTATTTACATATTTTTTTCAAAATCAAATCAGATCCGGATTATAAATTACTATCTGAGAGCGTGACAACCCTAACGACGTAAAATCCGGATAACAATTAAAATGGTCGTAATTTCTACTTTCCATGGAATTGGCATTTGAAATATATTTTTTATTTCATATGGGGAAGTCGCTTCCTACGTTCCAATTTTGCCACTGAGTCCCTAAATACATCCATGTGAAATCAAAGTCAAATTCACTTTATTGAAAAAAGATAAGATGATTTTTTTTTCACTTTTTGACATAAAAACCTGTTGTGAAAAAACATGTACTATTTCGTAAGTAGGTAGGTATAGTACTAAACATGTGATTTTTGTTTGAAAGCTATTCTTTCTACAAAGCATAGATAAGTTTTGAAGAGATGTACCTACCTTTATCTTTTTTGTTTGTAATGGCGCATGCTATACAAGAAAGCATTAGATTGAAGTCTATTCAATCTACGCGTACGCGGGCGGGCTGGCGAGCCGGCTAGAAAAGTAGAAACCGCTCGGATCGCTCGACGCGTTCGAAATTCGGCTATATATGTGTGCGTTTGGCGGCGTGTGCTTACGCGAAGGGAATGAGACTGTTGTGTGGGGCCGCGCGCGCGTCTTTCTATGGAGATTACTACTAGGAATTAATTCAGTCGTGTCATCTAGCGGTGAAATGTTGAAGTGCTGCACACCTGTGTCAAACGCTCAAGGTCATCGGCACAGGGAAAAATCTTAAACAAAACCGGCCAAGTGCAAGGCGCACCCCTAACTTTTTTTTACGTTAACTTAGACGTTCGATTTTTGGTGTTTCAAGGTGAGCCTTGAAGCTGTGAAGCTTGAGCCTTCAGGTTTACAGTGAAAAAATCAAAGAATTTTAATTTGATCACTGTAAACTTGAGTGTATGGTTAAAATTTTAACTCGATACCTCCACGCGTTCCCGAGATAAAGACGGACGGATGGATGGACAGCAAAGTGATCCTATAAGGGTTCCGTTTTTTTCTTTTGAGGTACGGAACCCTACAAAGGGTGAAATTACGCCCTAGTACCCACACTTCACACAACCCCTAGTTATTAGTTCTATGGTAGATGATGAATGATAATGCCACATTAATAATGAGGTAGGTAGATACTTACGGCTTCCTCTTTTGAAGGTGTGGGGGAGATGACTCATACTTCAAGATGGGGATAAAGGATGATGAAAAACATGATACAAGAATTTTTCACTCACCGATCTGCATAATTCGGCACCCGCAAATATTTGAATCCATGCAGAGTGGTAGAAGTCAAGTAGCGCACTACGGCCCGAGTGAGCGCATTTTTACGCATTCTTCAGCGCACTTCTCACCGGCCTAACTTATCTTCGAGAAAAATTCAAACACATCCATTGTCGCAGAACGTTTGGAACTACAACCCGGAACTACACGAGGCTAGTTTTTCATAGTTAGGATAGCAAGCTAGTTAAGGTAGACTTCCGTGCATCGCGGCCGATTGCAGCCGCGCGCGATAGATCGCGTGCGACTGACGCGCGCGGCTGATGCGACAATAGTAATTGTATGAAAATGTATGGCGCCGTTTTTGCCGTCTGCCGCACGCGTCCGTCGCAGACTTTGGAAACAGCGCCATACATTTTCATACAATGACTATTGCCGCATCAGCCGCACGTACGATCAGTCGCGCGCGGCTGCGATCGGCCGCGATGCACGGAAGTCATCTACTAAACTGTCCTGGCTTGGAACATGCTAGTAGTGTTTACATGAGGGTAGATTACCTATTTTAAGCTAGTACTGTAGCAGTGACTGAGGTGACCGCACGTCCAGAGTAAAGGAAAAAAAAAACACTATTCGACTTATTAGAATTTTTGTCAGTTCTTGAGAATACGTTGCTCTCAAATTTTTTATTTTACTTTTTACGTCTTTGGTCACCTTTACGCCCACTGCAGGACATAGGCCACCCTCATGGTTTTCCCTAACCATAGAGCGTTTTGCCATAATCGCCACGCTCGCTTGGCAGGCGGGTTGGCGATCGCAGTATGCGGTTGGAATCTCAGGAAGACGCTGCTGCCCGCCTCCTGGTAGCGTATTTCCTTAGTCGCCTTCTACGACATCCACGGAATGAAATGGAGTGACGCTATTCTTAATCCGGCACCACACGGAACGTCTTTGGTAGTCGTGAGTATCAATTACCGACTGTATTTAATTCGCCACACATTTTTTGTAGTGCTGAATCACGTTTAGACTTGTCTTCATAACTAGGAAGGGTGACGTTCCACAGACATTCATGGTACAGTTGTAAAAACTTTAAATTAATCTTTGTACTTAGTTAAGGCAGCGTACTAGTCAAAAACACGCCGCGGTTAGAAAAACAAACAAAACGCGTGGTTCCTGCTTACTAGCCAACTGAAAACTAGCTTCGCCGGCCACATGAAGCTAGTACACAAGTCAGGATAGTAAAATCAGTGGTGGGGGGCGCTACTAGCCTTAAAAAATAGAACTCCACCCTATAAAAAACTGTCCTGGCTTACTAGCTTAGAAATAAAGCTAGTTTTGTCTACACGAAGCCAGAATTACTAGCTTGCTGGCTTACTGACACTTACTTGAAATCCTAGCTTGAAAAACTAGCCTCGGTAATCCGGGCATATGAGGTTTATTTTAATATTTCCATAGGATTAATCGTCGTATTAATCGGACTCTGAACACCTAGGTTTAACACGTGTGCCCTCTAGTTCAGTAGAGCAGTTGCTTGTAATGGAGTTGGCAATTAGGTATGGACCGATAGCATCGGGCGCTTTGTTGAATGTAGATCACTGTTTATCGTGTGTGTGTGGGGCTGGTTGCTTTTATTATTCATGGTTTGCCGTCTGTGTTGGTACACACGGCAGCTGGTCGATCTTTACAGTTTAGCAAATTCTTATTGAGAACACCGCGTTGAATTCAGGTGGTCATCATGTCAGTTTAAATACGTAGATGTGATCTTACCTCGCTCGCTTTCTGTTCGATTATCACAATGCAAGGTGAACCGAGCGGGATAAGAGCTTGTAAACTAACTGATAATAACTTCCATACCACACAATTCTTTGTCTTGATCCTAAACGAGGATATCCTGTGATATGGTAACTAGGCAAGTACCTACATTACAAACATGGATATAAGTAGGTATACACCCAGACAGGTCATTTGTACAAATCAAGTGCGGCAGCCTCGTTCGGGAATCGAAAAAGTCAAGAATAGAAAATATTCAAGGATTCGTATTTATTGAATCAATGAGCTGAATGAATTACATACAACCACTAAACTTGTTTGGTACCGATTTTTATCAACGGTTGGGAAGTGTATTTGGTGCGGAGTAATGGTAGGTGAATTAAATACAGCGTAGGTAACGTATTTGTACCACCAAAATTCCAAATATTTGTTTGATGCATATATAGGTATCAAGGTAATAAAGGGTCAAAGGGCTGATTGACTAACCCCCAGTTTCTCGTACACTAAGGCCAACTTGCACCATTTCTTAAATTATGTCACGTGACTACGTGAGCCGCCATTTAAATCGAATTTTGTATGGATTTTAGTTAAATGCTATTTAAGCCACGTTAGAGAGCGATGCAAGTTAGCCTAACAATCTATTGTTAATAGCTGTCAGTTGTTTTTTTAGGGTTCCGTAGTGAACATGTTTCGCCATGTCCGTCTGTCTGTCTGTCAGCACAGAGACGATAAGTACTAGAGAGCTAAGATTTGGCATAGATATACATATTTATTACGCGGACAAAACGGTAGTACAACATCAGGAAAAATATTTTTTTAGGGTCCCCTGCACCCAAATTAGGGATGCATATTTTTTTCTCGCCTACACATAGTGTTAACCATAACGTTGGATTGGTCGTTTAAAAATATTATGGGTAGTAGGAAATAGTAGGAAGATCATTTTTTGATTTAGGGTTCCGTGTGCGAAATATTAAGCTTTAAAGCGCCATTTTTTTGGCCGAGTAGGGCGTCCCCCCCTCTCCCGGCTAATCGTAGAAACGTGAAACATGAAAAAATTCAGGGTAGTAGCACAGATAATGAACTTAAAAGGAAAACTATCACGGCTAAGTTGGCTTTACAAGTTAACGAGTAATAGGCGACCAACTTATAAGAGGAATACTTCGTACAAAATCCATTGATAATTACGTTAGTGAAGTTGTTAGTTCTGTGAAGCAGATAAAACCCTTTTTACGGAACCCTACACTGCGCGTGGCCCGACACGCACTTGACCGGTTTTCAGTCGATATTCGCTAGAACGGAGGTAGTCGCTACCGTACACTCGACGGTTTTAATTTTTGTCGCAGGCAGTCGCTCTTAACGTACAGGATTAGAGCGCACACATGTAAAGTTCGATGTTCTGTCAACTGTACGCAATGAATGAGTGAGGGTCACCATACGTGACGTAGGTGAAGGTCAGATTCTGTAGGATACAGTCGGATTGGGTGAAAAGAGCTCAATGGGAAAGTTTAATTTTTTCCACTAATCACATTTTAATGACTGCCCATATCTCGTGATCTGCGTTTATAGCCGGATTTGATATGACACGAACCTAACATGAATACCTATGTATAAATGAATTTAGAATTGTCTAACATTGTAACATTGTTTTTTTAATAATAAAAAGAAATCTTTAACGATATAGGAACACTTTATTAAATAATAAAATTTATTTTTTTATGATGTCATGTTACAAGGTTTACCCTACGCCGATGACAAAGACAATAAAACTACCTACTACAACAACAATATTATAAAATTTAATATAAACTTAAACCAAACTGTTTTTGTAAGTTATACCGATCCGGAAAGAATACTTTTTGATTTGTGTAGTCAGTTTGAAGAACTTTCTTAAAACCCGGTACTTCAAAACTGTAAGTTAATTAGCTGACTCGGCTAATGTTGTTTTGCCCAATTAATTAGCTTACGAGACCTACCAAATATACACAAAAAGTTCATAAAAATCGATTAAGCCATTTCGAAGGAGTTCTATAACAAACTCTGTGACGCCACTAGGAAAACACGAGATTTTTATATATTAGATATTGACTGGTTCTTTTAAACCTAGTTAAAATTTCATTAACAAAACTTTTTTTTTATTACAAAGTAATATTATAGGATTAGCCTATTCCAAATACAAGTCTTATTTTGCTAAGCAAAGATTACACATAATAGTAAAATAGGAATAACCGTTGCTATATGATTGCTAATAAACTAAAATATAGAACTGCAATATTACATTTACGGTTACATTTCGTTACTACATAATTATAAATATTAGCACTTTGGATGCGCTTACTTGTCTAAAAATGCATGACGTTTGGTACGGTAAATTATTATGCATTAACTTATAGTCATCATGTTGTCGCCAAACATTATATCAAAATATGTAACTTTACAATTTAATAAAAAATATTCAGAATACTATTGGGTCTGAATGTCTCTAGACTAGAACGCACCAGACAAATATAAAGTTTTCGAAAAAAAATCAAACTAAAACAGACCTTCAAATCAACCACAGTTACATTTTTCAAGAACTCTCATTCAATATACGTACGAAAGTCCTGCAAGGGCGGCACAGATTTGCCCATTCTTTCAGCGTAGGGGAGACTCACACTTTCCGACAGTCAAGTCTCAACACGTATTGTCCATATCCAGAAGGGCGCACTGCACCCTCCCTTTACCCGGAAGCCGCGGACTAGTGCCAGGCGCGTGCACCCGCAGCGGACACACGTCGAGCAGGCAAAACGTTATATGGCACACGGGGCACGTTCTTTCAGTAAGCCACTGTGAGGCGCGCACTAGCACTCTAGCCTCAACACCTATTGCCTCGACGGCAGAAGGGACGTGGCATCCGAGGCGACCTCTCCTTCCAGCCAGCCACCACCATGTACCATAGTCTCGAGTGAGCAGTAGGGCACGTCGCACTCGGGGCGGGTTCTTTCAGTAAGAACTCGCACTAGCAGTCTAGTCTCGACACACAAAAGAGCGTACCCCACACCCCTCTACCCGAAAGCCGCCAGCCAGCGTCATACGCGGCTGCGAGCCAAGCAGACGGCCAGCAGGCAGAAGGGCGCGCGGCACACGGGGCAGCACTCCAGTCTCATCCTATATTGGCTCTACCCAAAAGGACGCACTGCACTGCACACCCCTCTATCCAAAAGCCGCGGGCCAGCGTCAGGCGCGGGTGCGCGCCGGGCAGACGTCCAGCAGGCAGAAGGGCGCGCGGCACACGGGGCAGGTGCCGCGCCCCGCCAGCCAGCCCGCGGCGGCGCCGGCGGAGCGCGCGGCCCACCACCGCGCGATGCACGCGCAGCACCACAGCACTCTGCGGGGGGACCGGACGCTGGGATCACTAAACTTTAATGAAAAACGCAAGCGGGCGACCCAGTCTTACCGGAAAGCACTCCAGGATCCAGGAATGCGTATAAGTGATTTGTAGAGATTTTATTCGAGGTAGCACGAGTTTATTGTGCGGCCATTTTTTCCCACGAGACAGAGAGTGGGAGAGTGAGCATAGACAAAATACATCGGAAAGCGGCGCCATCTGTTTAAATTGATACAAATCAATTAAAGTTGTGTTACAGCTTTTACATTGATGGCGCTATAAAGTTCATATATATAGCCACTAGATGGCGAGAGTTGTCTTTAGAGACTCGGCTTAACCTCCTTAGCCTGACCATGAAAATAACAGTGAGGAGGTTAAAGAAAGAAAACATATTATTTAGATTACCACATAAATAAAGAGCAAACAAGTAAACAAACGATGGCATCTGTATCGCATCATTAGAGACCAACATCAAAATAATCATCAAAAGATTCACTGATAAATAAGTAACATAAGAGGTAGGTAATCCACAAAGTCATCATCATCATCAGCATATGCTTGTCCACTGCTGGACATATACCTCTCCTATTGCACGTCACTGAGCACGGTCCTCGGCTATTCTCATCCAGCTCTTGCCAGCCGCCTTGCGAAGATCATCGCTCCACCGAGTCTGAGGACGTCCTACACTACGTTTACCGATCCGCGGTCTCCACTCAAGAACTCGTCTACCCCATCGGTTATCAGTTCTTCGGATGATATGGCCGGCCCACTGCCACTTCAGCGTGCTAATTCGGTGGGCTATGTCGGTGACTGGTTCTCTGTCGGATCACCTCGTTCTGGAATCTTTGCAGCGATGCCAAGTCGACTGGCGATACATCCAACTGTTGAGAGGTCTGTACAACGCCGCTACTTTGGCCGTCCAAATCCAGAACCGGCAGTCTGAGCCTATCCCCATACATCGTGGTGTGAGACAAGGGGATGTTATTTCCCCCAAATTGTTCTCAAATGCATTGGAGGGTATGTTCATGTTCAAGACACTGGACTGGAAGGGATACGGCATTAACATAAACGGTGAGTACCTTTCACACTTGCGATTTGCAGACGACATCGTCATCATGGCGGAAACGCTGCAAGATCTACAACATATGCTGAGTGGCCTAGCTGATTCTTCCCAACGCATTGGTCTCCGGTTGAACTTGGATAAAACCAAGAAAACCAAGGTTATGTTCAATGAACACGTCAGTCCGGAGCTAATTGCAGTTCAAGGCAGTATTCTCGAAGTTGTTAAGGAGTATGTTTACCTCGGGCAAACCATGCAGTTGGGTAAAAACAACTTCGAGAAAGAGGCCAATAGAAGAATACAGCTGGGCTGGGCAGCGTATGGGAAACTACGTCGAGTCTTCACATCGCCAATCCCACAGAGTCTCAAGACGAAAGTCTTCAATCAGTGCGTCCTACCCGTCTTTTTTTTATTTTTTTTTTTTTTTTTTTTTTTAAAGCGGGTCCGCCACCATTTATTTCGTGGCGTCCTTTGTTTCTTAATAAAATTACAATGTCATAAGTTAAAACTAAAATAAAATTTCTATATCTAAATTATATCTGTCAATTTTAAAATTATACAATAAAAATGTCCTATGATATAAATTAAAATTAGATTAAAATTAATTCAATTGTCAAGAATTTAAATAAAACTGTTAAAAAGTAAAATTCTAAAATAAAGTCAAAAAATTTAAAACAAAATGTGTCAAAATATTAACTAAAATAAAATTTAAAAAGGAGCTTACAATTTTATGTATACCCCGACGCCTTGTCTCTGTCTACTCTTGCGAGTAGGGACAAGCAAGGCGCCGGGGTTAAAAATAAAAATAAAGAATTAAAATATAAGTACAAAGTCAAAAGAATTAAAATATTGGGTGTAAAAATAATAGGACTAAAATCCTTACAGTAATTAGTTCGCCCTCCTCTCATCCGGCCTGTCCAAAAATAAAACTGTGTCGAGATAATAAAAAGTTAAAAAATAAAAAATAAGTACAGGTAATGATGATGTAAAAACAAAGAACCAATAAAACCAATTAAGAAAACATAAAAGCAAGTCTATATCCGGCCCCCGTTAGCTTTGCAGGCCGCTTTTGTCACCGCCAGGGCGAAGGGCAGGAACACTTCTCGACTCTTGGAGTCGGCCATGAAGGCGGCGAAAGCCTCGCACCTCACCGCTGCTCCCAGGAGTATCTCGCAATCGGCCCGGGCAGCTCCGAATCGGGGGCACTCCTCCAACAGGTGCTCCAGCGTTTCGGGAGTCACGTCATCACAAATGCAGGACGGACTCCCCGCGAGCTTGAACCTGTGGAGGTACGCTCTAAAGCCGCCGTGCCCCGTCAGGAGCTGCGCCTTGGCATTGCACATTGTGATTTTGCCAAGGACTTTATGGGCCGATGCGACGTCCGGGAAGAACAGTGAGGTGACGCGGCCTGTGGCAGACTCGCTATAGCGGGTCTGCCACTTTGCCACCGTCTCCCGTCTCACATGCAATTTTGCGTGTGAGACGGGATAACGGTCATAGGCTGCCACGTCCTTGCGAGACAACGCCGCCCTCTTGGCCAACTCGTCAGCGCGCTCGTTGCCGGGGATCCCGACGTGGGCCTTGATCCAGTAAAACCGGATCAGGCCCCCGTTTTCCTGGATGTCAGCCAGCTGGCCGTGAATTTTCACGGCCAGCTGGTGTGTGGGCGAGGGGTTCCTGAGCAACTCCAGAGCAGATCTGGAGTCGCTCAGGACGCCCGCCCTGATGGGACCGGGACCCCCGGCCACGAGGTCGAGAGCCTTCGAGATCGCCACCATCTCCGCTTGGAAGACGGAGGCGAATCCCTCCAGCCTGAAACCCTTGGTGCGGACCTCAATGCCATCCCTCCACAGAGTGACAGCTCCGCCCACTTTGCCCCCTATCTTGCTGCCGTCCGTATAGGCCCGGGCCCATCCGTCGGGCACCTTGCCGAGCTCCTCCACGCTGGCCACCTCCTCGAACTCAACTGAAGTTCGTAGGGCGGGGTGTGCCAGCGTGAAAGGGCTGCAGCGGCGCTCGACCTCCCGGCCCGGGAGCGGGGCGAAGGGCCTCCCCCTCTTTAACTCGTAGAGCCGAAGAGCTTCCTCGGCCCTAAGGTCAAGGGGGAGGATCCTCGCCAAGAGGACGGCAGCTGTGTAGGAGGTGGTGCGGTGGGCCTTCGCGATGCGGATCGCGAAGGCCCTGGTCACCCTGTCGAGTAAGGCCCTGACCCCCGCGCGTTGCGCGACAGGCGCCCAGACGTTTGCCGCATAGAGGATGGTAGGCTCGATGACGGTAGTGTAGAGCAGCCGGACGATATCGGCATTTAAGCCCCAAGTCGCCCTGGCCGCTCTAGACACCATCTGGAACCTAGCCATAGCTTTGCCGCAGACCCTGTTGAGGTGGCTAAGAAAGTTGAGGTTTTTGTCGATCGTCAGACCCAGTACGGTGATCTCGTCCGAGAACGCGATGTCCTCCCCTCCAAGCTTCAACTTGGGTGGGATTACATCGCGCTTCCTGGTGACCACCATAGCTTGGGTCTTACGAGCGGCGAACCTCATCTTAGCCGCCTCTCCCCACTCGGACACGGCGTCCAGCGCGGCATTGAGGATGTCCTCGAGCTCGCCCACAGTCTGCGCCGCGGCGATAATTAAAATATCGTCCGCGAACGCCTGCAGGTGAGCTCGAAGGTCCCCACCGCGCCGGAGCAAAGGGTCGAGTAACAGGTTCCACAGCAGGGGACCGCACGTCGAGCCTTGGATGCAACCTTTCGAAGTGGGTCTGTCTACTTGTGCCCCCGCATACCCCGTCCCCCCGTCCTACCCGTCATGACATATGGTGCCGAAACGTGGACACTCACGGTGGGGCTGGTCCACAAATTTAAAGTCGCTCAGCGTGCTATGGAAAGGGCTATGCTCGGGGTTTCTCTAAAAGATCCACAAATTACGTCACACTAATTTCGTGATTTTTTGACCTCTCCCCTGTACTTGTCACAGTTGGTCACATTTGTGGGACCCCCCTCCCTAGTGTGACTTGTTATAATATTATCAACGTTATATAAAACATTTGATTGGGATACACACGTGAGTTTATGTTATGATTAAAGTTTATATCAAACATTTAAAAAAATTTGCAAAACTATAAATGATATTTTTCAAAAGTGACGTCACACTTGGAACTCCTTCAAGTCGTGGAAGGTTCTGCCGTCTCGCTCGATCGTGATGTCTCTGTCACACCTTTCCGGAATGTTCGGAATATAGCTATCCCTCTCTAACAGTGCTATCTCTTTCACTCCTACTGAAAATTTCGTCATATACTGAAATGTACTTCAAGGACCCATAAGGGGCCCTGAAAATGCCTGAAAACGGGTTTTCAGGTTATCGCGTCATCGGATAGAGGGTGGCCTGAAACGGACTGAAAACATGTTTCAGGCGCCTGAAAACAATTGTAACTTGGGTGAAATTTTGATAAACTAGTATGTGACAGAGCACCCTCTGAAACGGTCTGAAACGGTATTTCAGCCTGCTGAAAACGCCTCCAAGGCACGGAAAAACGCGTTCAAAGTTTTACCTCCTATCCACCGTCGTAACAGTATTATAGCCTACCTACCTGCAGTTGCACTGCTGGCATGGCGGGTGTCCCTCGGCCTCGACGGGTTCGCAGCGTTTGTTCAGCTTCACGTCAGCCGGCGCCTGCATGCATCCGATGCATAGCTCTGGCTCCTGCGACGACCAGTGACTCGGTAAGGTCTTTGGCGAGTTTTAAGGAGATTGGGAAGTTTAGGAACCAAAACATCAGTCTTTCATTGATTAATTAAACGATAATAGCTTCCACACAACACTATCACTTGTCCTGGTGCCAAACTAGGATACTCAGTGCTATAGAAACCAGGCAAGGACATTCCAAGCATAATAACAGACCCATAACGAGGCCAAGAAAAAATATAATACGCCTCCGGCCTCCGGCGCCGTACACTGCAGAATTCACTTTTTTTATACAGCTTACATACGCCCTACTGCAGGGCACAGGCCTTCCCTCAGAGAGACAGAGATTACGGGCTTAATCACTACGCGTGCCCACCGCGTATTAGCAATTTCAAGCGCGTGAAGAGGTGTGTGAGGTGAGAAGTCACATATTCAAGGAAAGGGCACCCACCCAACACCACAGCGTACCCCAATACCCAATACGATAAAGTGTACGGGTCTAGGTAGAATTTGCCACTAGAAGTGCAACTTCTTCTCGATTTGTTTATCTGCCATCACCAATCACAACCGATGATCTAGCCCTACAAAAGTGTGTCACCCTACCACACTTATATCGTCAACATAGTACACCGGATTCCTATCGAGATGCAGAATCAGAATCAATAATTTATTTCAACGTAAAGAATTTAAATTCTGTTTGCTGAATGTCAATGTACTATGTTACTATGTTAGGCGCTGCCTTCGGGCCGTATTTGTAGTGGAGAAAAAGGCAGCGGGAAAAAAAAACTCCACTCTGACCATCTTTTCTCAAATCATCTTAAACTTATACATCAAAGCCTATATGATATGATTCCGTGATAGCCATCAATAAATTTAAAAGCCAAAATAACACTTCTTACAAAAGTAGGAAAAACATTAATGCTGCGGCCACCGCGGAAGACCAGCACAAACGTAAGGTCCAGGTAGGTAGGATTTGCCACTAGAAGCACATCTTCTTTTTTTAGGGTTCCGTACCCATAGGGTAAGGGACCTTATTACTAAGACTCCGCTGTCCGTCCGTCTGTAACCAGGCTGTATCTCATGAACCGTGATAGTTAGACAGTTTCGCAGACGATGTATTTCTGTTGCCGCTTTAACAACAAATACTAAAAATAGAATAAAATAAATATTTAAGGGGGGCTCCCATACAAGAAACGTAGGTCACGTTTCTTGTATGGGAGCCCCCCTTAAATATTTTGCCGTTTTTTGCTCGATATTAAAATGGCAACAGGCAGACGCTTGAAATATTCAAATATTGTATAGATAATGGTACAGAATCCTTCGTGCGCGAGTCCGACTCGCACTTGGCCGGTTTTTAGGGTTTCGTAGTCCGACAAGGAACCCTTATAGTTTCGCCATGTCCGTCAGTCTGCCAGTCTGTCCGTCCGCGGCCTAGCGCAAAGACTGGTGGTACCTACTAGAAAGCTGTAATTTGGTGTGTGTGTATTGTATACATATTTATCACGCCGACAAAGTTAAACAAAAAAAGTTTGAAATTATTTTTTTTACTGTACCTGTACCCCTAACATGAAGGGATGATTTTTTTTTTCTCGTCTACCCCATCCTGTGGGGTATCGTTGGATTGGTCGCTGAAAAATATTGGAAGACCATTTTTCGATTCAGGGTTCCGTTTGCGAAATATTAAGCTTTAAAGCGCAATTTTTTGTCCGAGTAGGGTGTCCCCCCCTCTCCTGGCTAAACGGCTGATTGTAGAAACGTGAAAAAAATGAGGTTAGTAGCACATAATATGGGTTAAAGTATGAAATTGCCGTTTTATTGCAATAGGTTCTTTGAATTGACATAGAATCTTCATGGTTTGAGGTTTTCGAATGAAACTTTTTTGAAATGGTTTCTACGATGTTCTTTTTTTAAAAAATGTGAAACATTTGAATATCGACTTTTAATTGTTTTTGTTATTCAATTTATACAAGAAAGATGGATACTGCGAAAATTCGAGTGATTCTTGAATACGAGTTCCGACGCGGAACTAACGCGGCAGAAACAGCCCGCAATATCAATGCTGCGTTTGGAGAGGGGTCTACTAATGAACGCACCGTGCGATTTTGGTTTAAACGCTTTCGTGATGGAAATTTCGACTTAAAGAACGAGCCACGAGGAAGACCGCCCACACAGGTGAATAACGATGAATTAAGAGAGATAGTGGAAGCCGACCCTAGTCAAACTACCCAGGAATTAGCGGCATGGTTTAACGTTACCTTACCCACAATATTGACTCACTTGCGTCAAATCAATAAAATAAAAAAATACGAAAAATGGGTGCCTCATAATCACTCGAATTTTCGCAGTATCCATCTTTCTTGTCTAAATTGAATAACAAAAACAATTGAAAGTCGATATTCAAATGTTTCACATTTTTTAAAAAAAGAACATCATAGAAACCATTTGAAAAAAGTTTCATTCGAAAACCTCAAACCATGAAGATTCTATGTCAATTCAAAGAACCTATTGCAATAATACGGCAATTTCATACTTTAACCCCTAATATAATGAACTTGAAAGGAAAAGTATCACGGCTAAGTAGGCTTCACTAGTTAACGAGTAATAGGCAACCAACTTATAAAAGCAAAATTTCGTACAAAATCCATTGAAAATGACATCGATGAAGTTGTTAGTTCTGTAAAGCAGATAAAAAAAACCCTCTTTCTACATTGCGCGTGGCCCGACACGCACTTGGCCTGTTTTTTTACCTCGTCGAGCCCTACAAAAGCGTCACACTTACATCGTCAACATAGTACACCGGATTCCTATCGACAAGCTGCCGGAAGACCAGCACGAACCGCTCGATGAGCGTCGGCTGCAGCTGCAGGTGCTCGGGCACCCGCACGGGACGCCGCAGCCGCGGCTGCAGCTCCCGCAGCGCCGCGCCCGACAAACGGAGCCCGAACTCGGCCACGTCCCGCCGGGACGGTACGGCCTGGATGTTCACGAACTGGATCTCCTCCTCGCCGGAGATGGTCAGGTTGTGGCTGTCCATCTGGTGGGGAAAGAGTTGAGTTAGATTAGGTTGGATTAAAACGGGTTATTGCACGCCATACAATATAAAAGTAGTACATGAAAGGCCTTAAATTATCTTAGTTTTTAGGATTTCGAAGATGAAGGGTGATAATCGGGTAAGGCGAAATCCTATTAATAAGCCTATGACGTGTGTCTGTCGTGTCTGCTCCGTGTGACGCCAGATTAAGAATAGCGTTACTCCATTTCCTTCCGTGGATGTCGTGGAAGGCGACTAAGGAAATCAATTACCAGGAGAAGGCCAGCAGCGTCTTTCTGAGATTCCAACCGCATACTGCGATCGCCAACCCGCCTGCCAAGCGTGGCGATTATGGCAAAACCCCTCATGGTTATGAAAACCACGAAGGAGGCCTATGTCCTGCAGTGGGCGTCAAGCGGCTGATAATAATGTGTCTGTCTGTGACTTAGAAAGGAATTTAATACCTCAGACACTAAGGTTTTCTCACGATGTTTTCCATCACCGTTAGCCAGTGGTATTGTGCTATTACAACATGACAAATATACGTAACTTAGAAAACCAAAACAAAACATGCCGGGATTCGAACCCACGACCTCCTGAATGTGAGGCGGACGTTCTATCGCTGCGCTACCACTGCTGTTCTAATATTACATATTGTTAAATTTTTTAATTTTAGTTGTTATGTGTACACTCTATCTTGCTCTATACCTATGATTTAATGAATAAATTTTATATTATTATATTATAGCAGCCTATATACGTCCCACTGTAGGGCACAGGCCTTCTCCCAGGGAGAGAGTATGGGCTTAATCACCACGCGTGCCCAGCGCGGATTGGCGATTTCAAGCTCAGCGCTTGAAATCGCCAATCCGCGGTGGTATGTGAATAGCTCAGACACTCAGGTTTCCTCACGATGTTTTCCTTCACCGTTAGCGAGTGGTATTGCTACTATAACTTCACAAATGTACATAACTTAGAAAACCAAGTCATGGGTACATGCCCGCACCGGGGATCGAACCTGGGTCTCCCGCTTCCGAGTCCGAGGTTGTACCCACTAGGCTACCTTTTTTTAGGGACTTTTTTAGGGAGGAAGTCGATGTACTCCGAGGCGAGAACCTGAAGTTAAGGGAAGAATTCTCAGCCCTGGAAAAAAAGCTTTCGTCTGCTTCCTCAACGTACATGGATACATTAACGGAAAATATCAGCAACCTGCAGGATCAGCTCAACGAAAGAGACCAAGAGCTGCTGTCCAATGACGTCGAAATAACAAACGTCCCAGAGTGCGATGGGGAATCCATAGGGCATATAGTCAAATCAGTGGCAACTAAGCTGGGGATGGCACTGGAAGAGCGAGACGTGATTAGTGCGGTGCGTGCTGGCCCGAAGCGCGGCCCCACTGAGAGTTCTCCGGCACCGCGGCCTCGGCCTATCGTCGTGCGACTGGCGCGGCGCGCGCTCCGCGACGAACTACTCAAGAGCGCGCGGATCCGCCGCGGCGCGACCACAGCTGATCTGGGCTTACCCCCACACGAGCCACGCCTCCTCTACGTGAACGAGCGACTCACCAGGAGAAACCGCGCTCTGTTTGCCCGGGCCCGCGACGCTGGCCGCGTTGCTCGCTGGCGATTCATATGGACGAGAGACGGCCGCGTCTACGGTCGCAGGGATAACACCTCACAAAGAATTCCCTTGCGAAGCGAAGCTGACGTCACGAATTTTGTAAAATCCTAAATAGGGCCACAATGCTGAACTTATCACTTGTTAGCCCTTGTGGCTTCAGTTCAAATGTTACAAAAATAGTTCCACGTTCGTATCCCATATGCACACGTTTTCAAACACTTATATTAATACCAAGCCAACGTCATATTACTGTGCTTAGAAAGTTATTAATTAACTGTCAATTTATTCAAGTGGCCTATGCCTACATAATACGGTTTGTTCAAAGTAAAAACATAAGTATAGGTCTACTGAATCCGGGGTCACTTAGTACACGACATGACGAGTTTCTTGTGGCTATGGACCAGCACGCGGTGGATATCATGGCAATCAATGAGACTTGGCTGCGCGCGGGCGAGGAGGCGCGTGCGCCTGCGCCGCCCGGCTACCGACTGCGGCACGTGCCGCGCCCTGCTGGCGTGCGCTCGCGCGGTGGAGGGGTTGGATTTTACTTGCGACGCGGAATTTATGTCAGGTTTCTCGAACATCCGTCCTCTTCAGTCGAGCAAATGTGGATAGGTATTAAATTAAATGGACTCAAGGTTGCTATAGGTACAGCTTATCGGCCACAGTGGGTCAGCGTGGATACATTTTTGGATGCTTTAACAGAGTCAGTCAGCTCGTTTTCGCCCTACGATCATATTATTTTATTAGGTGACTTTAATATAGATTTATTAAAACCAGAAGAACCCAGTTCTAAGAAGCTTTTAGAGTTTGCAACATATATGAATCTAGACCAATACGTTAATGAGGCGACACACTTCACAAATCACTCTGAGACATTAATAGATCTAATATTTAGTAGAACAACGGTGTCAAAAGTTTGTGTAGATTTCATACCCGACTTGAGCAATCACGCCTTCCTTACATGTGAGTTACATATTAAAAAACCAAAATCGTCTCCACAATGGATTGTTTACAGGCCCCTTAAGGACATTAATTTAGAACTTTTTAATGCCGATCTAGACAGTGTAAAATGGGAAACTGTATTGGGTGATGATGTGAATGAGTCAGTAATTGCTTTCAATACTTACATCACTAATATATTCGATATGCACGCACCCATAAAAACTATGTATGTAAAGGAATTAAATTATCCATGGTTAACTCAAACAATTAAAGCGATGATTAAATTGAGAAATGCAGCTCATGTCAAAAGTCGGCAAACTAAATTAGAAAGTGACAAAAAGTATTATAAAAAATTAAAAACAATAGTAAGTGCAGCATTACACTCAGAGAAAACTGCTTATTACCAACACTATATTAATAATAACGTGAACGAGCCGCGTAAACTTTGGAAACATATTAAACACAATGTCGCTAATTTCAAGAAAAAGCAAACTGACCTTCCTGAAAATTTAAATAACCCTGATCAGATTAATGCTCATTTCTTGGATATTCCCAGTAATAATGAATTAGATATTTCTCTGCTGTCACACTACTGGTTTAATCGATTTAGCTCAGCAACTTTCACTCTTAAAACTATCGGAAAAGAAAAGGTGCTAAATATAATAAAGGGTTTTAAGACAAATGCGCAAGGATTTGATGGAATAACACTAGACATGATACTTCTAACATTGCCACGTACTCTGGATGTAATAACTAGCCTCGTAAACAAATCTATTGAAACTGGTTCTTTCCCCGATCTATGGAAGATTGCAAAAGTCAAACCAATACCAAAGAATAATAATCCAACGCAATATAAAGATCTTAGGCCAATAAGTATCCTGCCCTTCTTGTCTAAAATTATTGAAAAAGTTGTTTGTTTACAGTTGTCAGAGTACTTAGCTGTCAATAATATTCTTCCACATAAACAATCAGGATTTAGATCTGGTAGGAGCACAGCAACCGCTCTAATGGACGTTGTGGATGATATTTTAGCGGGACAAGACGTAGGAGAGGGAACAATCCTGGTCTTGCTTGACTTTTCCCGTGCTTTTGATACCATAAGCCCGACTTTGCTTTTGTCCAAACTAGCTTACTATGGCTTTGATAATAATGCAATGAAGTGGATGTCAAGTTACCTAAGTAACCGGTCCCAGAGTGTTGAGGTGTGTAACAAGGGTGGTACTAGGAAACATTCCATTTCATCAACGCTTACAAAGGGAGTTCCACAAGGTTCAATCCTCGGGCCGGTGCTTTATATCCTTTACACTGCTGACTTGCCAAATTCAATTCTTAATAGTAGATATCACCTGTACGCTGATGATCTGCAAGTTTATAGATCTTTTAAGCCTGGTGAAGCAGCAGACGAAATATCAAGATTGAATATGGAACTTGAACAAATTTCACAATGGTCTATCAAAAATTGCCTAACATTAAATCCAACCAAATCAAAATTTCTGGTTCTAGGTACAAAATCTCAGATAAAAAAAATAAATTGTTGTGCGCCACAGCTAAAAATTGGAGACGTAGCTATAGAAAAAGTTACTGAAGCACGAAACTTGGGAGTGCTGATGGATGATAAACTTAGATTTGAGAAGCATGTTCTGGAGACAGTGCGGAATTGTTACTATAGACTACACGTACTTTACAAAATACGAATATATCTAAGCATAGATAAGAGAATTCAACTGTGTGAATCTTTAATATTATCGAAACTTAACTATGCCGATACGGTCACTGGTGGTTGCTTATTGAGCAGAACGAAGAAGCTGATACAGCGAATGCAAAATTCATGCGCAAGGTTTTGTTTTTCCACTCCTCGCAGAGCGCACATCACTCCTTATCTAAATAGCAACAATCTGCTCAATATGGAATCACGCCGTGCTTTACACTTCGCGAGTTTGCTGTTTGGAATTATAAAAAAACAGAGTCCCTCATATTTATACAATAAGTTAGAATTTAGTCAGCGTCAGTCACGTGTTCACCTACTATTGGTCTGTCCACTTCATCACTCATCGGCATTTCGAGGAAGTTTTCGTTACAGTGCCACTAAATGCTGGAACAACATACCGCCTCCTATTAGATACTCTCCCTCTATTAATTGTTTTAAATTTAAATTCAAACAATATTTATTAAAATTACAGAAAGAGAAATAGTAATGAAATATTGTACATCTTTTATATCTAAATAATCTTTTATCTTTTATATCTAATAATATCTAAAATTATCAAATTATGCTATCCATAGGTGGTTGGTGCGACCAATATATTTTCGTACATTTGATATTATCTGTCATCTACCAAGTTGGCCTTTTCAAAGTACTGCAAGTCTATATTGTAAGTGGGACCGATAAGTTTTTTAGTTGATTTTTAGTTAGTTTAAGTTTTAGTCATAAGCTTTCAGGCATCCGCTGAAAATCAGCGCCGTATCTCTCTCTGCTACGGCATTAAGCTGAGCGGAAACCTTTTTGGTACTGCTATATTAATTTTAAGCTATATTAATTTCCACTGTACCTAAAAACTGTATGAGTACCAAATAAAGATTTTCTATTCTATTCTATTCTATGCTACCACCGCCATAAATTTTAATCCCACAGAGAAATTGCAGAGAAAATCCCACAAATGAATGTGAAAGGATTTGAGAATGTTTGGATAAGTATTTGGGCTGTAATTCAATCTCAAACCAATGTTGATCCTCCATCAGATGGGACTGGGCACTCAGATGGATTAACACACAGGAGTTAGAACACTTCTGAGGCCAGATGGCATTGACATCACACATCCAGCTATGATCCCATCCCTAGATGCAAGTGTCAAATGAAATCTTAGGATAGCTGGACCCAAACTAGAATACCCAATATGTGCAAAGGAAACAAGACAAGGACATCAGAAGCTTGGACAGTTTTATTCTTAAATGAAGTTGCGAGCACAAATAGCTTGGCAAGAAATAGTTCAAATTAAAGAGTATGATTTTAACCAGACATTATTAATAAAAAGTTGTAAGTTGTTGCTTCAATAAAAGTTAACTGATAATTCAATAAAACTCACACCAGTGGCAACTAGGGTACAGTCCAATTGTTTGACAGCATTCATGGAGTACTGCGACATCTTGATAAGCCAAGTCTCGGTCGCCACAAACTTGCTTGTCACTGTCAGTTGGATCGACACCTTGTCCACGCTGTAATACATAACAAGGGTGGACCATGTTGTGCAGAAATATCCCAACCCACTAAAATTAACATTAGAGAAACTCACTTTTTTATGTTTATCATTGTTTTGTTTCATGTTTTCGTTCAGATGTTTTATATTTGTAATCACTAATGTGGAATGAAACCCACATGTTTTGGTAGTCAGGCGTGTTTTTAAGCACTAGACCCAATAACTACAGATTTAACCATCTACTATAAGATTTTACAGCCTACAAAAACACATGATGATGTGAAAAAATAGTTAAAATTAGAAAGAAGAAAGAAAGAAGACATTCGTTCAAATCGTCACAGAAACACAGAGTAGACAAGTAGGTGAACAAAATACATGAAAGTGAACAAAACAAAACAGTTGTGAAGAGAATTACATTCATTACAATTGAATTACAGAACGATTATTACATTGTTATAGGTTTTTTGACTCGAGAATTTTTTAGGCATTTAAGTAATTTCTGATAATGGGATAAACATTGTCTTATAATCGGCTATTTCTTGCCTAACATGTGACATTGGCCAAATTGTACTGGATAATCAGTGTAGTGAGTCCATAAAGTAGAATTGAATTGAACATGTGATGCATATAGAATCAAAGGCAGCAGGGTAGCATACATTAATGGGTGGCACCCAGCTACCTCCCACTCTAAATGCCTCAGGAGCTTCCGTGACAACAATAAAAGGGCTCCAACTCAGCATACTTTACTGGTGTGTACTATCCATGACACCTAGTAAAATATGTTTTTTTTTGCGCACCTAGAACGTAATACAGTAAATTACCTAAATTACAATGTCTTACTCACTTAGGAATAAAACAAACGTTTATGAGCTACTAAATAATAAAAAGGGATACTTGACCCGAAACCAACCTCCTAAACTCCACATTCAAATTCGATGCTACCACCCTCCAGTCAATGCCTTCAGTCACGTATGGTATCAGAGCCTTAACCACAGGGTGTTTACTACGATCCCCTTCCCACCATGTCAGCATCAAGTAGCCCATCAGCAGTGGAAAGAGCCCATTGAAGAATCCAGCGGCCGGTAGCCAAACGTTGGTCGAGCCACCGCACCACAGGCACAAAATATACCCCAGGGGCAAAGCGGAGTGTATCAGCATCGTTAAAGTGATTCGCTTCATGTGGTAGCTGACGAAGTTGACGTTCTCAGAGCCTAGGAAATTCTCAAATATCTGCGGGATGGTGAAACCGGCGGAAACAAACTCAGCCGGTGGATACACAACGCAGATCACGAACAAAAGGTAGAAGAGAGTGACCAGCACTTCCGTGTTGTTGAGCATCAGCATAATGAAGGGTTTAGGCAACCTATTTGTGAATAATGAGTTTAGCACATTTTAGTCCGATTTTTTGCACAAAAACAACACAATATCAGTGTTGTCAGACGCTGGCCAGCTAATATCACCAGTAATAAATATAACTTATCTATGGCTACCCAAAATCGCCTAAGTTCTCATAGCCCAAATCTCATCAATTTTCAGACATGTGGCCCAAAGTAGTCGTAATAAAACCCCTTTTTTTAATAGTAAACCTTGTGGTTTTAAAATTGTATATATTGTGTTTGTCCTTTGTTACGGGTAAACAGCTCAATCCAATGCAATCCAAAAAAGGTGTTTTCATATTTTATGATTATATTGGGACAATTTTTTTTTGTGATGGATTTCCTAAGGATTTATTTATATAAATATAATATATTAATATTTTATATTTATATAAATAAATAAAAGAAGCTTGCATTATTATTAAACAGAGGTGCTTCTTTTCGTAACTTGGACGTTGGCTGAATCCTTAGGAAATCCATCACAAAAAAAAAAATTGTCCCAATATAATCATAAAATATGAAAACACCTTTTTTGGATTGCCGCTTTTTATATCTATCGAACTCTTACACTACACGTTAAATCGATAAATAAAAACACGATCATGAAAAACTAATCACATAATTTGTTCTCAATTCTCAAGTAGCCCTAAAGTCACCGAAAACAAAATTGAGGTAAATTTTTGGTCGCCATCTCACTTTCCGAAAAGAACGTTTTAGTACCTACACATGAAAAATACCAAATAATTGTAAAATGGCACAATGAGAAGTAGCACACGACTTGCAAATTTGAGCTAAAACACGTATAGAAGCAACTGGACACTTTGTTAACATAATATGCCACAAATACGAGGTCGACATTACCGATATAACAAATTGATCCAGTTAACAATATTAATCTAACAATAAAGTTTAGTTAATTTTTAATCATTTATTTAAGTTCATTTTTATTTCGACTATAATAGTATAGTTCTTCAGTGAAATAAGGAGAGAGAAAGCAAATACCTAGTGCCTAAAGTTTATTTAAAAGTATACTATACTCCGTTCCTTGAGTCGAACTCCTAGGGATAAATACAAACAAATACTCGCATCTCATTGGTCAATGAGATGCGAGTATTTGTTTGTATTTATTATTTTTATTTTTTTGGGCATTATTATTTTTTTACAAAAGCAGCTTTTTCTTGGAATGTCAGTTTTAATGATCGAGTGATATTATCATGAGAAATAACTGCGAGAGCAATCACTGCAAGAGCTATGAACGTACTGATAAGAATGCGTCACGTAAAAAGATCTTAAGACATGCAATGGCTTTTGAAGGTCACGTGCACAAACCAATGGGCGCACATGAACGATTTTCTTTGGGAGCTCGTTTTGTGGAATGGAGGATAGAGAGCAATACACAGTTGCATTGCTTCAGAACTTCGTAGCGTAATCTTCGGCCAAGATGATGGAACAGCTGTTTTCAAATTATTGTACATTTTGACAAATTCTGGATAAGTTCTTAAAATGACCGTATCTTTCTCGTACCGTAAATACGGTACAAATACAGTAATTACTGTACGTTTGGCAACACTATGTTAGATGAAGTGACATAAGCATTGAGGTGACATTAGGGAACATTTTGTGAAGGAAGCCTAATATACATTTACCTACCTAGGTACCATATTATATCGTTTTTAATAGCAAAACTATCAGATTTATTTCACACTTTTTTAGAATGTTGTAGGTTACATAAAAAAATGAAGTAGTTAACATATTTTTTTTATAAAGATAAAGATAAAGATATTTATTTGTGAAACATGAGTATGCATAGATGGTACAATAATAAATATTTGTTCTGCATGTTTTGTCATTGTAGACACAAATTTTTGGTAGGAGAGAGCGCCGTTACTTAATTATTATGGGTTAATATTACAATAAAACCGAGAAAATTGGAATGTCAGGTGTCAAAAATATATATAAGTTTATGGAAATCGTTAATTGTTAATTAATAATTATTACATGATCAATAGTAATAATAAAACAGAGCAAATTAGAATTGTCAAAATCACTATAAGTAATTAAAACTAAGATAATGCATGTCAAACTTAGAACTAGGTATATCAAGTATAGTATGTCAACTGTCGAGATATTAAAATCTTTCAGACAAGTACTCCGTTACAGTGTAATAGCATTTTTCGGATAATGTTTTCTTCAATTTATTTTTGAACAAATTTGTATCGAGTTCTCTTAGGGCACTAGGTAATTTGTTGTATATTGTGGGTCCCATACAAAATATACTCTTTTGCATTAACGCAGTGTTTGCCTTACGGATGCAGACTTTACTAGTGTCCCGTTGCAATCTATTACTAACATGTGAGATCCGCTTAAATAAATCTGGATTCGATTTCACAAATAAAGCTGCTTCTAATATATACATAGATGGAAGTGTCAGGATATTGTGTTTCTTAAAATAAGGCTTACAACTATCGGTTGGTTTTAGTCGGAACATGGCTCTTAGCTCTGTGCTCAGCAGTGAGACGTATGTAGCCTATATACGTCTCACTGCTGAGCACAAAGCTTCTCTCAGAGAGAGAGAGAAAGAAAGAGAGAGAGAGAGAGAGAGAGAGAGTGAGAGAGATAGTACGGGCTTAATTACCGGACGTGCTCAATTGATAATATTTTTTTAATTAACGAGAAACATGAATGACTGCAAACAACTTCATAGACAGATATTTCTGTTTTTTTTTTCATCTTCTTATTCTGATAATAGCAGAATAGGCAAAAGACTTTCGTCCGTGCACAGATATTTCTGTATTTTTAAAAACCTATTTAGAGGCTAAAAATTGTCCTCAGCACGGGTTAGTGCAACAAAAAGAATATAAAGATATTTCTGTATTTGATTTGTTTATTTTTGTGACGGTTTATTTATTTTTAGAAAAAAGAAATAATTCAGCTTCAGTACATACCTATTGAACATTAGTATTTAGTATTCCTCACACACAATTTCACACGATCCCTATTTGATTCTGTGGGGAAGCGATATTTGACAGCGGGAACCAGATCACAGACTAACACGAAATGTCATTTTGGTCTTCTGGACACGTCTTCATCCGCTGAATTATTGTGTTTTTCAGTAATTTTGTACTGAAATCAGCATTGGACCAGCGATTACCGACGTATTTTTGCGTCAGGGAGCAAATACCTGCTTTCAGGCTTTTAGAGGAACGTAAAATAAGGTAAACAATTGTTCATGTTCAGCCGGACATGCCTATACCATTTTGTATGTTAGATTTAATTCCTGCAATATACTCTACTTTTAACGCATGCGGTTCAATTGCTAATTTTAATAAAACACAAGATTTAATCTAGGCTGATACCTACCACGAAATAGTTATCAAATATATGCCAATATGATGAAAGATGTAGTCACAGTCTTAACACCTCCTTACCTTTCAGAAGTAAGCATGACGGGTGTCGAGCAGCCATGCTATACCCTGATAAACTTTCCCACCGACTCTGAGCCCTACAATGAGGTTCAACTCAAGATGGATCTTGGTAAGCATACTATACTGCCCCCTATTTTTAAATGTCACCTATGTAGCTAATTAAGGCTGACTTGCACCTCTATCAAATGGGGCTTGTGCAGTAGGTATTCAACTAAAATTCTTTATAATAAAATAAATAAATAAAAATAGCCTTTATTTCGCTGACATTAATTGAATCAATTAAATTGTATTAAATTACAATTGAATAAATTTTTAAATTAAACATTAGTTGACTCGAATTAAATATAACATGCATTTCGTTGTTTTATTTATTTATCTTTTTTGCTACATGCCGACTTCGGCAACGACTTCAAAGTCAGGTTGTCTTCCGACATAGGCCTCCTCTAGGGCTTTCCACTTCTCTCTATCCCTGGCTGTGACTCTCCATCCACTGGGTAAATCATCCTCCCATCTCCTTATAGGTCTTCCTCTTTTTCTCTTTCCTTCTCTTGGGTACCATTCGGTTACTTCTCTCGTCCATTTTTCCGCCTGTTCTCTCATTATGTGCCCTGTCCACCTGAACTTCAGCTGCTTCACCTTCTTGGTTACATCAACAACTTTTGTTATTTTTCTTATTTTTTCCAATGTCCATTTATCCTTCAGTTTTATATTTAGCATACTTCTTTCCATGTTTTGTTGGCAAACTTTAATTTTCTGAAGGAGTTCCTTAGTCAGTGACCATGTTTGGCAAGCATATGTCAGACATGGCAGAACACAAATATTATATACTTTGGACTTCTCTATCATTGGTATGTCTTTGTTTTTCAATACCTCTTTTAGCGACCAGTATCTGTTCCAAGTGTTTTTTATTCTTCTTTCAATTTCTTTCGCCATTTGGTTGCTTGGTGATATTAGCTGTCCTAGGTAAATGTACTCTTCTACATATTCAATCACCTCATTTTCAACAGTAATTTTTTCTTTGGTCCTGTTGGTCATGACCTTTGTTTTGCTGGTATTCATGGTTAGACCGGCTTTCTTGCTTTGTGCTGCTAATTGCTGTAATTGAGTTTGCAGTGTTTCTGCATCTTCAGCGAAGATTACCAGATCATCAGCAAATCTAAGGTGTTTAAGTCTTAAACCATTTATGTTAAGTCCATATGTCTCCCAGTGTACATTTCTAAAGATTCTTCTTCCAGGACCGCTGAAAACAACTTTGGTGATATAGGGTCGCCCTGCCGAACTCCCTTGCTGACCTTGAATTCATCTCCTGTTCTTTCCAGCTGGATCTTAGAAGTGCAGTTTTTGTAAATCTGTTTTAGTAGACTGACATATTTATTTTGGATGCCTTGACCATGTAAAGCTTGCCATATGTATTTGTGGTTTAATGAGTCGAAGGCCTTGTTATAATCAACAAATGCTATGTAGAAATACCTGGAGTACTCGTTACATTTCTCTATGACTTGCCGTACCACATGTATGTGATCTATTGTTGAAAATTTACTTCTAAAACCGGCTTGTTCTTTAGGTTGATTTTCGTCTAAGCAGTGTGTCATACGGTCGAGAAGAACTTTTGAAAAGACTTTGTGAACATTTGACATTAGGCTAATAGGTCTGTAGTTGTCTATTTGGCTTCTATCTCCCTTTTTATGCAATAGAATTGTCTTTGATTTTGTCCATTGGATGGGTATTATTTCTGTTTTCAAAATTTCATTAAAAGTTTGTGTCATTATATTATCTTAAACCTCTATCAGACCCTTCAGTATCTCGTTGCTTATTTTGTCGTCTCCTGGTGCTTTGTCGCTCTTCTGAGACAGGATGGCTTTCCTTGTTTCACTTCCAAGTATGTATGGTATCTC
The DNA here is from genome assembly GCA_963969515.1 of Yponomeuta evonymella. NCBI lineage: Eukaryota > Metazoa > Arthropoda > Insecta > Lepidoptera > Yponomeutidae > Yponomeuta > Yponomeuta evonymella. The sequence goes on along the minus strand of OZ018342.1, from coordinate 1,555,025 downwards.
TTCTTCTTCATTTTTATCATCTCCAGTTTTCTCCTCTTGATCTGTTGCTCCGTCATTATATAGTTGGCTGTAAAAATCTGTTGCAATTTTCAAGACTAGAGGTCTGGCATTAGTAGTTTTTTCTTTTCCTTTTCTGTCCTTACTTTTCATGTTTGGTATCCATATTGAATTTTCTTTAAGTTTTTTCAGTGATTTCTTTATTCCACCCGTTTTTATAATGTTTTTTCTGATAGTTTCTAGTCTATTTTTCTTTCTATGCTCTCTTATGCTATTTGAATTTTTTTTACTAATGAGTTCAATATCTTTGTGTTTATTTTTTCTGTCTTTTATTAATTTGCTTCTCTCCATCATAAGATCTTTGGCCTCTTGACCTAATCGATCTTTTTTTTCATTTATTGTTAGTTTCTTTTCTATTTTGGTTATCTCTTTTTCAATATAGTTGTACTTATCTTGTAATAGGAGGTCTTTGTCGCATTTTTGTAAATTAGTCTGAAATTCTTCAATAATATTTTTTGGCAAAGGCAATCTTATGTGGCTTTTTCTGGTATGTATATTTTTTCGAGATTTCCTTGCCTCGGTTGTTTTCAGAGTGGCTCTTACCATATTGTGATTTGTTGAAAAATTAAACCTTTTCAATATTTCTATGTTTTCTAACGCCTTCGGGTTATTTGTTATAATGAAGTCTATCTCGTTGCGATACTTGCCATCAGGTGATATCCAAGTCCATTTTTTGCTCTCTTTTCCTTTATAGAACCCATTTGATATCTGTAGGTTGTGTTCGAGTGAAAAATCTATTAGTTATTTCCATTATTGTTACGTTTCCCGTAGCTGTATTTTCCTACTGTTTTTTCTCCACCCGATTTTTGTTTTCCTATCTGGCTGTATAGGTCTCCCATTACAATCAAATTCTTGTATACTGAGTGCATTGTTTCATGTAATTTATTATAAAAAGTGTCCTTCTCTTCTTTCTTAGCTATTTCTGTAGGAGCATATACTTGTATTATGGACCATGGATGTTTATATCCCATAATTTTCATGTTTAGGACTGCAATTCTATCTGATATTCCTATAAATTCTATAATGTTTTTCTTCAGGTATTTTTTTACTAAGAACCCTACTCCGTACATGCCTTGTTTTCTGCCTTTGTAGTAATCTATGTAGCTGCTGTGCTCTTCTATTTCATCTCCCACTTTCCTGACTTCGCTTAATCCAAGCACGTCCCATTTGATCTCTTGTAGTGCGCTTTCTAATTCAAGTAATCGTTCAGGAGTTCTAAGGGTTCTCGTCTCGTATTCAGTGTTGCTATGTGTATATAACTTTTGTTTTTATTTATGATTGGATATTTCTTCATCTCTTTTGTAGCCTCTAGAGGGTGTTGGTCTGATATCCCTACGGTGACCGGCCGGCTTGGGGAATTTTTATTGTTACATTAACTATTGCTAACGTACAACTAACGTACATCACAAACCGGAAAGAGAAACAAGCAACTATTGCTTGTTTCTCTTTCCGGTTTGTGATGTACGTTAGTTGTTTGTTGTAGGGAATTTGTTGGTGTTTGTGGTGCTAGTTTTTTGAATTATGAAGATAAGTGTTTTTCTCTGAAAGTGAGTACTGTCTCTCCCGCATGTACTGAAAAGCATTTGTCTTTTTTATTTTTGGATCATTCTTTATAGGGTTCTCATTGCTTTTTGGGCTAGGATCTGATCTTTTCCTTTTTTCTTTTTCCTTTAGCAACTTGTTCTTTGCTTCTTTGTTTTTTAGCAATACTTGTTTTGGGAGATCATGTGTTATGTAAGTACTGGGTTTCATCTTGTTTTTGTTTTTTAAAATCTCTATTTTCTTAGCTAATGTTGTGGTCACAAGGAGGACTGGTCTTAATTTGTTGTCTGTATTTGCTTTTTTTCCTAGCTTCTGCATTCCGTTGATTTCTCCCTTTGTAATATCAACCTCTATATCTTTAAGTGTAAATGTAACCAAGATTGACAGATCTTCATAGTTCTCATTGTTTGGTTCGGGGAGCCCGTGAATTATTATGTTATTTTTCTTTTCCTTTGATTCGAGGTAATCTAGTTTTCTACTCAAATATTCAACCTCCATTTTGAGTTCCTCATTTTGTTTTATAATTGGTTCAATCTTTTCGTCTACTTTTTGTAATACAGCTTCAGTGATACTCTCTGTTAATGTTCTAAAATTCTTTACATAAAAGTAACTTATTTGACATTGAAGAAGTTGTTATGATTTGGAGTAACCCTGCTTGCTTCTTCACAAGCAAATAAAATATCAAATGTAGTTTGTAGTCTGCAAATAAAGCTAACTCATTTCATTACTCCAATAATATTTTAACAGAAAAGGGCGACACAAAAAGGAAAATCGAAGCCCTGAAGAAGGTGATCAGCATTATCCTGGCCGGTGAGAAGATTCCCGGTCTCCTGATGATTATCATTCGCTTCGTGCTGCCTCTGCAAGACCACACCATAAAGAAGCTACTCCTCATTTTCTGGGAGATTGTGCCAAAGACCACACCAGATGGCAAACTTATGCAGGAGATGATCCTGGTCTGCGATGCTTACAGAAAGGTGAGTGAATGGACCACAAAATTATATTTTTATCTCAATTTAATTTAATATTTTTTATAATATTTACTGTTAAAATGTAATTCTAGTCATCTGAACTATTATATGAGAATCTAGTATAAAAACTTGAACAAAAATCTGTGCAGGTCAGATGAATTTGTGATGGATATGTAAGAGCAAAAATTGATTTGTTTATATGACTAACTAAAATACGAAGAAATCCAAGTCACACTTCCCATCCCAAATTTCGCATTCGCACCAATAAGACCCAAAATACATCTAAGCGAAGTCAAAATCATTTGTTCAAGTTATTTGTCAGGCATATCGCTAAAACACGGGCTCAGTGGCGTGTCTTGGTAGAGGCCTATGTCCAGCAGAGGCCTGACACCGGCCGATTATGATGATGATGATGATATCTAATTATATCTATTGTATAAAATAATGTTTTTATTGTGTATCAAGCCTTATTAGAATATATATATATATATATATATATATAGGAGCTTAAGGAGCCGAGGTCGCAAAGTGAGAAGATGGGAAGATGATCTGAAATTGACTCTAGGTCCCCTTTGGCTAAGAATTGCAACCGATATGAAGCAGTGGAAGACGTTGGAGGAGGCCTATGCTGTAAGGCACACCGAACGAAAATAGTAGAAATAGTGAAATTAGTAGAAAGAAAAAACTGTAAAAATTGCAGAATAAAAGGCATTATTCTTATTATTAAAATAAGATAAGAAGATTCTTACTGAAGTTTCGTGAGTTAGATTTTTCTAGATTTTTCGGATTCTTTGAGACTCAAAAAAAGAATTCTCATACTTTTATTTTTTGTTACTCTTGCAACACCCTGTATGGTAAAATTAAATCTTAATCTAATTTATTAAATTTAATCTTAAGGCATGGACCTCATTACTGCACTCAAATTTGACAAAAGGAAATTGAATGGAAAAAGTGAAGTGAGTGAATTGATAAGGCTCATGCCTGTACCCCGCAGGGTTTTCCACTTGCCTTGAGCCTAACAAACCTATTTTGCTTCACCAATATTTAACGTCCTTAAAATAAACCATCCAAAACTCTACCACCTCCTCCCAGGATCTGCAACACCCCAACGAGTTCATCCGTGGCTCGACACTGCGCTTCCTGTGCAAGCTCAAGGAACCAGAACTACTGGAGCCGCTGATGCCGGCCATACGCGCCTGCCTGGAGCACCGTCACTCGTACGTCCGTCGCAACGCCGTTCTGGCCATCTTCACCATTTACCGGTGAGTACTCGTCAGCTTTCACACTAGCTCGATATATTTTGTCACTCCTTCCTCCTTTATGCTCTCCACGAGTCCAAACCAACGCAATGTTCCATATACGCTACACCGGATCAAGGGCGTCGCCAGCCGATGGCGCAGGGGGGGGCAAGTTGACTTTACCTACTACAATTCATACTTTTCTCATTCTCTATGAATGAGAAAAGTAAGTATGAATTGTAGGTAAAGTCGACAGCACAGGAAGCTTTTCACTTGTACTACGAGCCTTACATCTACAGCGATTGTAATTACAACAGTATCTTAGTACTATATACATATATATTCTGTGACAGTACAGAGTCCAATGTGTAAAGCTACACGAGCACGAGCTGACAGAATGACAGACGCTAAAACAAAGGCGGCTGTGCGGGGGGCGCGAGCGCTGCGCGGTTACATGTTGCTTCCCCACTCCCCCTCTCCCGCTTCAACGACAGAGTAGAGCAGAGCGTAATTGAGCGTACGGAATATCAGGAGTGGAATTGGTAAATTCATTCGAGTTTCGACGTACGGGAATGATTGTTCAAGGCTTGAACTTCAAGCAAATTAACTCAAAGACTTAAGACTTTGGTTGCATTATATTTGGCAACTTTTTTAGGCTCTCTAGGGGGGGGCAACTGCCCCTCCCTGCCCCCCCTTGGCGACGCCCTTGCACCGGATATCGTCGCTTTATGTATTAACATAACACATGAAAGATCACGTTTCATACTACGCATACAGCTAAGAAAAAAAACACACATTTAACTCACGACTTTTTGAAATGACAACGACGATATGCTATTGTTCTTGTTTGTCACTTGTTTTACTATTTTTATCGATTGAATCTAGTTCTATTCTAGTTCTACTTCTGTTGGCATAATAAAAGCCTTTATTTTCCTAGATAATTGACAAGCAATTGAGAATTAGTTGTATAAATTACGCAAGGAGGCTAATAAACTAAAATTATTTTTCCAGTAACTTCGACTTCCTGATCCCTGATGCGCCGGAACTCATTGGGAACTTCCTGGAGGGCGAACAGGACATGTCCTGCAAGAGAAACGCTTTCCTAATGCTGCTTCACGCCGAGCAGGAACGAGCGTTGGACTACCTAGCGGCCAGGCTGGACAGCGTCCACGGCTTCGGTGATATATTGCAGCTGGTCATCGTCGAGCTCATCTACAAGGTAAATGCACATTACGGGAAGGTCTCTTGAAGGTCTTGGGTTACCACTATATGGCATACATCTACCTGAAGCTGACTAGCGTATAGAAAAAGAAACAAATTTAATCTTCCATAATAGGTTTTGATTGCAAGCGTTAATGCAGTCACCATTCAGTCCATTGCTGGCATTAGATAGCTCCGGTTCGCCCGTTGAGTACAGTGGACAGTACATACATTTGAGTTGCACAACTACCCGTAAAGTAGATAATTGAATAGAGTGCATGGATTTAAAAATTTATGTGCTATCGACTATACATCTTTTAAATACTAATACCTGCCCCATACTGACGCGGATGTTTAGCGGAAACTGGAAAGAATTCCACTGACTGCTACCGATTGTGGTCCTCACAACCAACCATGAGGTTGGCTCGCTATCAAACGTAACAGTTTGGCGAATTGTATCACCTGTATTTTGTTATGCTATAAATAAATAAATAAGAAGTGTAAAAGCGGATAAAGCGATAAAAAAAAAACTGGGATAGTCATCGCAACATTGCGAACCAGTTTAAACATCGATTCACTGCACAGCACTGGAAAAGATCAGTATGTTTGTAGGCTTTTTTTTAATAAAAACTGAATTTGCCCGGATATTTACTTGTTAATTTTTTCATTTTCCAATTTTTCGACGCTTGGGTACTGTTGCAAGTCCCGTGGTGTCGGTAGACAGTAAAAATTACAAAAAAATATTGAGTTACTTTCCAAAAAATATTTTGGCAAAGTACCGAAACGGAAAATTGTAACAAGAAAAAATGAATGAGTAAATTAATATCCGTGCAAATTCAGTTTTTATTATGTCTAGTGCTCGTGTTAACCTTTTACAGTGATCCGCAGATTTTGCAGATGATTATTTAGTACTTTTCACACTTTAGAGCCGATTCGACCAAACTATTTATGCTTGGTATAAGTGGTAATCTTGGAATAAGTCCAGAAATACTCTGGAGTAAATCTATATTACGTTCTACCAACTACTAATCCCGGGATAATTCACAATGTAATCTGAGATTAAAATTGAGGGAGTAAATTTGTTATGAGATTAGTTAGTCCTGGTATAAAGCTTAGTTGGTCGAATCGGCCCTTAACTGAGTAGACATGTGTAGGTGTGCCTGGCCAACCCGGCGGAGCGGCCGCGCTTCATCCGCACGGTGTACGGCCTGCTTAACGCGCCCAGCGCCGCCGTCCGGTACGAGGCGGCCGGCACGCTCACGACGCTGTCCTCAGCCCCTGCCGCTATCAAGGTCGGTCTCTATGTTTGATCTGTAGATGGCGTTGTATGGAAGTGCCAAATTGCGTTCTTAAAGTAGCATAAGCAGCCTATATACGTCCCACTGTAGGACACAGGCCTTCTCTCAGAGAGAGAGTATGGGCTCAATCACCACGCGTGCCCACCGTGGATTGGCGATTTCAAGCGCTGAGGTATGTGAATAGCTTAAACACTCAGGTTTCCTCACGATGTTTTCCTTTACTGTTAGCGAGTGGTATCGCTACTATAACACAAATGTACATAACTTAGAAAATAAAGTCATAGGTACTTGAGGTAGCCGGCCCGCTAATAGTTTTGTGGCTGCTATGCCCTTAGTTCTAGATTTATTTGTATTGTTTATAGTAGATAACTGTAGGTAGATGGGCGCTTGAACAACACTCTGGAAGAGCCAAAGGTTTGATTTCATGAGATCCTAGAAGCGGCGTCGGATAAGTTAGTGTAACGCATCCAGCGCCGCCGTACTTTACCAAGTAGCGGACAGACTGACTGCACTGTCGTCAGCCCCTGCCTGTTATTTGAATAAAAGTACGTCTATTCAGACTATCGGTTATCGAACTCCACCGAAATGGCTTCACCGATTTTTATGATTTTTTTTGTCTTGGTAGGTCGTAGGCTAATTAATACGTTTGCCACTCGGCAAAGCTAGTAAATTAATATTCATTGAATTCTTGTATTTTTATGAATATGCGTGTGACTAATTCGACCTTCTAAAGTAAAAGTTATTAACTATTTAACGTTCGTTTCACACGTGAATGAAAGTACCTTTAATATTATTGAGTGAAAAACGCCATGATATTGACAACTCGGTATTCCGTAAAAAGTATAGTATAACTTTTACGTTGTATTATATTATTATATTATATAACTAATTCGATAACGGAGGACGAACGGGGTGGCTGCCGCCCACCTATACTTGATAGGCCTCGCGTCACTCTCGCTGCATGGACATTCCAGCTTGTGGAGCCCCTCGCATTCGCGCGCTCGCCCGTCGCTGCCATTTTAGCTAGTGTAGCGTAATAACGCTTCACGTGTCCCCGAAGATTACTTCCTATCTTTATTTGTACTGCGCCTAAATAGTCGAAACTGACAGTCTCGTATTGCGTGGCGCAGGCGGCGGCGGCGTGCTACATCGAGCTGATCGTGAAGGAGAGCGACAACAACGTGAAGCTGATCGTGCTGGAGCGGCTGGGCGCGCTGGGCGCGGGCGGCGACGCGGCGCGCGCGCTGCCGCAGCTGGCCATGGACGTGCTGCGCGTGCTCGCCGCGCCCGACCTGCTCGTGCGCCGCCGGACGTTACATCTGGGTGAGTGCGGGCGGCGACGCGCGCCGCGGCTGGCCATGGACGTGCTGCGCGTGCTCGCCGCGCCCGACCTGCTCGTGCGCCGCCGGACGTTACATCTGGGTGAGTGCGGGCGGCGACGCGCGCCGCGGCTGGCCATGGACGTGCTGCGCGTGCTCGCCGCGCCCGACCTGCTCGTGCGCCGCCGGACGTTACATCTGGGTGAGTGCGGGCGGCGACGCGCGCCGCGGCTGGCCATGGACGTGCTGCGCGTGCTCGCCGCGCCCGACCTGCTCGTGCGCCGCCGGACGTTACATCTGGGTGAGTGCGGGCGGCGACGCGCGCCGCGGCTGGCCATGGACGTGCTGCGCGTGCTCGCCGCGCCCGACCTGCTCGTGCGCCGCCGGACGTTACATCTGGGTGAGTGCGGGCGGCGACGCGCGCCGCGGCTGGCCATGGACGTGCTGCGCGTGCTCGCCGCGCCCGACCTGCTCGTGCGCCGCCGGACGTTGCATCTGGGTGAGTGCGGCGGACTCGCGGAAAGAGTGTCGTCGCAGAAATGCAAAGCTGTACATCGGGAAAAGCTTTATGTAGCTGATTAAAGGTAACGTGGTTCAAAAATTATTCAAAGCACTTTGTGCGAAAAGGACCACTTTAAAATTATAGATTATTTAGATGACACAGATATCTGGAACTAAAGCCAGTTCAATGCATCATTGTTAAGTCTTAGAATAATATGTAAACTGTGTTTATTAAGGAAAATATTTGAAAAGGCTAACTTTGGTGTTTTTTGTCCGTTTTGTCTCCAAAATTTTCTAGATTTTGAAATGGATACCTAGTTTTACTTTTAACGTTCAATAAGTCACAGTTTCAATGTAATTTTGAATTTTAAACGATTCACACATGACTCCACAGTGGCAGTCTAAATGAGCTGCGGTCACATCTTTCCCTTTACCACAGACAATTAAACCTGTTAGATTATGACCTCGAAAAGAACGATTTGAAACCATCGTTGTGGTGGTCCGATCGGGTCATTTAGAATTTTACAGACTAACTGACTCCGAGGAGCGTTTTAGAGGAATCGTATTTTTATAAATGAGACCGTGAAAGTTGACTCGTCCCGTCTTGTGCAGCGCTGGAGCTGGCGACGCCGCGGCACGCCGAGGAGCTGGTGCAGGCGCTGTGCAAGGAGGCGGCGCGCGCGGCCGGCGCCGACCACGAGGACGCCGCGCCCTACCGGCAGCTGCTCGTGCGCGCCATGCACCGCGCCGCGCTCAAGGTCGGCCCCTCGCTCTCTACACACCCCTTGTCGGCCTCGGCTCGCTCTCTACACACCCCTTGTCGGCCTCGGCTCGCTCTCTACACACCCCTTGTCGGCCTCGGCTCGCTCTCTACACACCCCTTGTCGGCCTCGGCTCGCTCTCTACACACCCCTTGTCGGCCTCGGCTCGCTCTCTACACACCCCTTGTCGGCCTCGGCTCGCTCTCTACACACCCCTTGTCGGCCTCGGCTCGCTCTCTACACACCCCTTGTCGGCCTCGGCTCGCTCTCTACACACCCCTTGTCGGCCTCGGCTCGCTCTCTACACACCCCTTGTCGGCCTCGGCTCGCTCTCTACACACCCCTTGTCGGCCTCGGCTCGCTCTCTACACACCCCTTGTCGGCCTCGGCTCGCTCTCTACACACCCCTTGTCGGCCTCGGCTCGTTAATACTTTAGCAGCAGTTCCTAAAGTATTAACGCTATCATCACAGGCTATGGAACACTAACAAATCTATTTTATTTTATGCTAACCCATATCAAAATATCACATTCAAGAGGTGATTTCAAGCTTTGGAAGGTATCACCACTAATATTAGTAGCTGAGGCATTATTTAATCGTTATAGTAATCCAACGAATCAGTGGCAAAATGTGTTCCGTGAAACCCACTTTGGAATCGCTGTTGTAGACATACTGCGTAGGTAGTACGACGGCGCAAGTCACGTGTTTCGTGGCGCTAAACAAAAATGTCAGAGTGTGACAATTAATGTAATGTACCGTGATGACACCTCACCCGCACGTTTATAAACTCACAAGTATGTAAAGCCGCGACTCGCGACGTCGTACTGCTTACACTGGTCACCGCCAACTCTCGTTCCCTAGTGACAATTTACCGCCACAAGCCGACTCTTTTTGTCACGTCCACCCCTTAGGGCCAGTTTCTGAACTAAGAATTTCGCTAAGTAAATAGTTAACTGTAGTGCTATCACTTCGAATTTCTCAGACAGAAGAGAGCGTGACAGAACGTTACTTAAGTATTTACTTAGTGAATTTCTCAATTGAGAAACCGGTCCTTAGTGGCATTCTAGCTTCGCAGTTAAAGTCTTTTTGTCTCCAGTGACTTTCTAATATTAGAGGCCGATCGTCTCAAGTTTTAATCACCGAGAAATCTTATTATATACTCGTAATATGTGTTACGTGCATACGTATATAAGGTTGGGGGTCGAAAATGGCCAAAATCGTCCTGCTTTTGGACAATGTTGGCCACCGCTCACATTAAGGACCGGCCCCCGCCACTCTGGCGCAGTTCCCCGAGGTGGCGCGCAGCGTGGCGCCGGCCATGCTGGAGCTGCTGGGCGACGGCGCCGAGGTGGCCGCCGCCGACGTGCTGCTGTTCGTACGGGAGGCGCTGCACTCCTTCCCCGACCTCGCCGACCTGCTCTACGACGTGAGTCCCCACACACACACACACGCACGCACGCACGCACGCACGCACGCACGCACGCACACACACACAAACACACACCGACACAACACACTAACCCTACTCCTTCCCCGACCTCCCGACCTGCACACTCACGCGACGGCAAGACAACTAAAAGACACAAACTAACCCCGAACTAACACGAATTTACGGCGATAACATAAAGATGCAAAAAAATAAGCATAACTTTACTTACATAAAGTAACCCATTTTTCCACTGATTTATTACTTTTTTTGATTCCGTGTGGCTCCGGATTAAGAATAGCGTTACTCCATTTCCTTCCGTCGATGTCGTAGAAGGCGACTAAGGAAATCAATTACCAGGAGACGGGCAGCAGCGTCTTCCTGAGATTTCACCGTATACTGCGATCGCCAACCCGCCTGCCAAGCGTGGCGATTATGGCAAAACCCTTCATGGTTAGGAAAACCATGAGGGAGGCCTATGTCCTGCAGTGGGCGTTAAATGGCTGATGATGATGATGACTACTTTTTCGAGCGACTTGCAGCTTACGATGGGGAACGTGCATCAAACTTAGATTGGAGTGACAACGATTTTGTACCGCAGAAGACACAGAAAAACTCAGAAAACAATAAAATCATAAAAATATTTTCCTCAAAATTGTATTAAAGATCTCAAAGAATGTAAAAAATCATGTTACTCCCGTAGTAAAAACTTATTAAATTTAGTTTTTTCGTTGAAATCTAATGATTCTTAACAATGTTATATACTCATAAAAAACACTATTACAATATAATGGAACTATGTATTCCGAACAAATAAATAAAAATAACTTAAATACAGATAAACGCCTCATACATTGTAAGCGTTATAATCACTTTGACGTCATAGTAACTAGATTTGTAATAAAAAAATTGTATGTATAGCGCGTTTTGTACCACGTGACTAGAATATCTTTTTAACAAATTCTATTATGAAAATATCAGTCGCAGATAAAAAGAATAACCACGATATTTTTATCTTTCAACATGTCCTCTCCAATAAAATTAAAACATTGTATCGCGCAAGTTCTCCATTCTGGTCATTGCATCATCTCTTAGTCCACAATATTCCCTATTTAAACATAGTATACATGTTTAAAATTTATTTTATTACTGTACAAACACTATGTTGTGATATTTTTAAGTTCACCCGTTCAATGGGAGCAAATTGTAAGCCATTGTTATCGCTTATTACACTGTGTGTCTGCTTAGGTTGACGTTCGTTATGAGTTCAGGTGTTCTATGTTTAAAGAGACAATAAAATCTTTTATGTTAATTTATATTGAATAAACAATGTAATTTAATATCATATGTATTACTTGTCAGATACATTCTGTTTTCATGCGATGGTTAAGTCAATCTATTTATTTAAAACATAAAAGATTTTTAATATTTATATGGTCACTATAAGATGATATAAGGTTAGCTAATTACGTTATAACTTAGTATAGAAGGAAACTTAAGTACGGACTGAATAAATTAACCGATCTCAAATCTTTTTACGGTACGGTTAATGGACCACTGTGCCCCAAGATACAATTTAATTTAGTTTGGGGCTCAGAGTTACCTGCATTATGTTACTTTTTGTTCAGCTCATTAAACATTTGTTTTATTTATTTTTTATAGTACATTTAATAATTTAAGATTGAAGGTTTTATTATTTTTGAATGTTGTTATTGTAGTACAAGAAAGAATTGTAGTGGCACATGACAATGCATTTAATAAATGAATATGAATTATGAAACTATTGCATGCTGGCTTGGGTTGACATAATCGGCTACCACTGGTAATTATGCCTACATTAGCTTGCAGACAATTTTAAACTTAGTTCCCTTTCCCTTTCAGAGGTTACTGGAGTGCCTGCCAGCCGTGAAAGTGGGCCGCATCGCCCGCTCGGCGCTGTGGCTGGCCGCCCACTTCGCCAACACCCCCGCGCGCGCGCTCAAAGCGCTCGAAGTGCTGCAGAACGTGCTGCCTGCGGATCTGGAGGTGAGTGACCATCTAGCGCAGACCTGTGCCGATTCAGAGGTGTCCTCGCAATGACGAACTTGAGGTATTGCAGAATTTACTGCTTGGATTTGAAGAATCTCTGAGGTGAATTATGTTTTACTTATGTAGTTTTCCAGTACAACCCTGTTCGGCGCTTATACGTCGAAGAACGCGTTTTCTTTGAATTTGGAAGGTTTTAGCATATCGAATCGCTTACTGAAGAATCGCTTCGCTCACTTTGTTTGATATTTTCCTTCTTTCTGTCGTTTCAAGTATTTGTTTTATTCACCTCCTTTCTTAGGAATCAATTTCGATACTGCTATAAAATGTGCATAATTACGCTAGTGATTACTGAACTCAGTGCAACGCAACGCATACACCTCACCGAGTGACTCGTACGTACCTCATGTCGGTGTTCCATTCCTGGGCGAAGGTGATCTGACTGGTGTGAAAGTCGGTCTTTGCGAAGTGGGGTCACTCGAGTCCAAAATTTTTTACTCGTGCCACGTCAGCAGACCCTGCACATACAAGTTGAACAACTTCATTCGAAAATCTTGGTACACACCACGGCCTATGAGCAGCAGAGGAGGAACATCGGCCGATGCGTATCGGAGTGAGAGCTCAGGATATTGGTGTGTCGGCAGAGTCAGGAGGAGTCCGAAGCGGCGCCGGTCGAGTCCGGCGCGCCGCGTCAGTTGGTGACCAGCGACGGCACGTACGCCTCGCAGTCCGCCTTCAACTTGCCCGCGTGAGTGTCACACACACACACGCACACGCACACACGTACACGTACACACACACAGGCACATACACACACGTGTACGCCTATGCGTGTACGTCTTTATTATTAACATTATTTTGTTTTTTATGTGCAATTAAACTTTTTTTTTTGTCTTATTTACTATTATTCTATGGCAATCTCGAGCGCGGTGGGCACGCGCCGCGATAGAGCCCTCTCTGTGAGAAAGCCTGTGTCCTGCAGTGGGACGTTTATAGTCGACATAAAAAAGTATTCTATGAAAAAATTTAATTTGGATAAAAACTGTTATAAGAGTAATTCGATGTTTCTTATTTCTTTAAATTAGTGAAAAATATTATATAATTATTTTTAAATATTTCCGACGGCACAAAAGCAATGTCACTCCGATCCGAGTCTGACGCGAGCCCTCCGCCGCAGGAACAAAGGTCCGTCGCCGGGCGGCGCCGGGGCGGGCGGGCCGGCGCTGCGGCAGGCGCTGCTGGCGGGCGAGCCCTTCACCGCGGCCTGCGCGTGCTCGGCGCTGGCGGCGCTGGCGCTGCGGCTGCCGGCCGCCGCCCCCGCCGCCCCCGCGCGCGCGCTGCACTTGGCGGCGCTGCTGCTGGCGCACCGCAAGCGGGCCGGTCGGTGCTCTTGTGTCTGGAGGCGCGGCAGTGCCCCCGCCGCGTCGACCGAAAAACTGACACGGCAATACCGTCCTTATCTCGAAGCGGTTCGGGCCATTTTCGACCCCCTACCCTTTATCTCGGGATCGAGTTGAAAAAACTATGTATTTTAGGTCTACAGTACCTTGAAACTGTGATAAAAGCAAACTTCTAAATTAATGTAAAAAAAAAATACGACCGTTTATGCCGCAAAAAAAAATTATTTCGGTACTCAAGGGATACTTTTCGTTGACCTAGAACTTTGATATTTTGCAAGTGATATCGTCTTATACTACAAATACAGAGAGACTCTGAAAATTATACATTTGGAATTAAATCATAAAATAATAGTCTATGAAATTCGTGAAAAGCTCGAAAAAATTTGCGAGACTTGATTCCTAAACAATTTTTAATATCTAAGTACCTACAAATTTGTACGGAACCCTTGGTAGACGAATCCGACTCGCACTTGTCCGATTTTCTTTCTTTTGGTGACCATCTTGTAGACTGCTAATTTTATATTCTATTTGTTGCACTAACCCGCGTTGAGGACAATTTTAAAAACCTATTTGGAGGCTAAAAATTGCACCCATGCCGGGATTTGAACCCGTCACTTCTGGCTCACCGTGCCAGCGTTCTTTTACTTTGACGCGACCGCCGGCGCAGGTCCCGGCGCGGGCGCGGCGGCGCCGACGGCGCTGACGACGCTGACGGCGGACGACGCGGAGCACGCCGCGATGTGTCTGCGGATGGCGGCGGCGCGGCCCGAGCCGCTGCGCCGCGCCGCGCTGCTGGCGTGCCCCGCCGCGCTCGCCGCGCTGCTGCGGGCCGCGCGGCCCCCCACCACCGCCGCCGCCGCCCCGCAGGTTCAAATTTTAATATTCACATTTCTTTTACCGGTCAAACGTAGCTTCTTTTTATTTATCGTTCACAGAACTGAACGTTACACCTACAAACTACATAAAGTTATTACAAAGTAAAGCTAGCATTGATGTATATTCTACTAAATGTGAATAAGACATACAATACAGGCGCAGAAATTCAAAAAAATACTAAGTAACTAATTTTCTTACGCTAAGTCCGACTCCGACCATTTTCCCAAATGTGACCCGAGCAGCGACAACCAAATTTCTTCATACAAAATCGAACCAAAAATGGCTACTTAAGTTTCGCTCAGGAAGGGGCAGAAATCAGCGTAATATGTAATATTAAACTAAACTTACAAGTACCTATTTAAAAAGATGCGTGGTGGCCTATGACCCAAAAAAGTATTTTAGCAAGGGAACATCTTACAGAAGCTAAACCAGTGAAAATATCTAATTTAAGCTTTTAAGCGATTTTGAACCTGGACAGCTTTGCATGAAAAGATCAGCATGGTTAATACGATGGCTCGAGTCACGCTTTTTATAGGGCTAAAACTACAGTATTTAACAATTCGTGTACTGGAAAGTTGCGACGTTTGACATTTAAAACGCGCGACTAGCGTGTCAGACAAACACCACTGTTGCCGCTGTCACTGCTAAATGTGTAACACATCTCTAGGCTCACAATGAATATTCTTGATTCGTAATAAACGACATGTTTCTCTAACAGGAGCGTGAAGAGGCTCCAGCTAAAGCCACTGTGGACGTGGAAGCCGGCATCGTGTTCTCGCAGCTCGCCAACTCCGGCGCTAACGCCGGCAACCACGACATCTTCGAGCTTTCGCTGTCCAAGGCTTTGGATGGTGAGTCCTGGGTTCCTGGATGATGCTTCAAATTTAATGTAGCAAAGAAAAGAGATAATGAACATTAGAAATTAAATACAGTTGTCCATTTCGACCAAGATTTACATCGTTGTGAAGAAAAATTAACAAAGAAACTCCACAGTTACTTTGATAGTTTGAAAGACTTTTATTGTTTCCTATTTCTGCCAAACTGCATAAACTATTGGCAGTCTTTTCGTCTTTTATCCAAGATCAATGAGCTTTGATCTCAGACGATATCTTTCACTTTAGAATATGAAATACAGTGTTCTCTTTTACCTGAGAATAAAGATGATCAAAAATTGGCTTTCAAGGTTAGTTAACGTCGGCCTTTTAGCATTCAAGTTTGAATTCGATCGTGTTCGAATGTTCGTGAACGGTTTGAATACATAATTCGTTTCCGAAAGAAAATGTTCCCTTCGCATGAGGTCCTGAAACATCCACAAAAGAATGAAAACGTCAAACGATGTTCTCCCATTGGCCCTACAAAGAGAGCGGTTTCAGGGCGCGGGCCGGGCGCGGCGGACGAGAAGGGCCGGCTGTCGCGGGTGACGCAGCTGACGGGCTTCTCCGACCCCGTGTACGCCGAGGCCATCGTCAGCGTCAACCAGTACGACATCGCGCTCGACGTGCTCGTGGTCAACCAGACCGGTGAGGGACGTCTCTAGGACGACGGAGCTACGTTTATATCCGTCTGTATAAGTGTGGCTTCGGATCGACAACCGTGTAGGTAGTTTTTTCGCAGCAGCATCTCCGCCTGCGATCCCTTGTGGTGCCACCACTAAGGATGTGATGTTGGACATAAAATCGATTTTTTAATAATCGATTTATTCTGTTCCTAAAAATCTATTTTTCTTGGCAGAGTAATCGATTTTTTTCATACAAAAACAAAAAGTCGAATGGAATCCACTTTTTGTTGAACGCAAAGTAACTCAGGCTTGATGACTCTATACAAGAATTATGATGTCAGCTTTAAAAAAAAAATCATGTAATAGAATGTTACTTACCAAAACTTTTGATCATATTATCAAAATTTTAACTCACAATTTTTATTGAGTTATTGTAATTAACATGAAACGTCAACGGCATTCTTAGAGATATTAAAGCAATAGATTTTTTTTGCAAATGAATCTGCAAAACAACACTGCTGCTTTACCGACCGACATCTCTTATCACGGGGCGCAAAAATTGTAAGAAATTTTAAGTGTTGGCTATGAACAAATTTAAAAGACGCTTGTAATATATATGAATATACATTTAAAAAAAGTGTATTTAAAAAAATGTCGCTGAGCTTCCACCCACAACCCACAACACAACGACTCGCTGTGGTCTGACCGCTGAGCGCGGGCCCCCCAGACGACACGCTGCAGAACTGCACGGTGGAGCTGGCCACGCTGGGCGAGCTGCGCCTGGTGGAGCGGCCGGCCGCCGTGGTGCTGGCGCCCAGGGACTTCGCCACCATCAAGGCGCACGTCAAGGTCGCCTCCACCGAGAACGGGATCATCTTCGGCAACATCGGTCAGTGGGCTAGCCTGCGGGGACTGAATGTCTCCATCTGTGCTCGCGGTCGCCGTGAGGCTCGAGGCTGTTCGGTCGCGTATGTCCTCCCGCTAATGAAGTATTCTCCATGCGTAGCTCTTGCCGGAGCTCCTGACGGAGAAATTACCTACATGGGTATATAGATGCCCACGTAGGTAATTTTGTGAAAAATACTAAACGTGATAGAAAATAAAGTGGCCAATTCAAATTAGTATTATTAGCCTATTCGCTGCCGTATATGAAATAGAAATGTCGCGCCTATAAATCAGGTATTCCATTTTCATAGACAGGCTTCAAGTCCTCGCACCGAAGCATGGCGCTAACGCCGCGAGTAACTTTTGAATAAAAAACCCAGCCAAGTGGGAGTTGAACTTGCGTGGAGAGGGTCCCATATAATGTCAAAGTCAAATGTTTTTATTCAATTGTGGTATCACATCTGAAATCCTTACAGTAAGACGCGAGTTAACTACTACTAGTGTTTCAGTGAACGTATTATATTGAGTTTGCCACTTTATTTTCAATTGATAGAATTCTTATAGGGTTTCCTATAATCTACAAACAATGAACTATATACATTGCTTTTTTTTTCAAAATTCTAGGCTCAGTAATAACACCAATTTAAGATCCTCATAACGAGCCCTTTCGTTTGATATATGACACAATAAGATTTGCAAATCTTTTTTTTAATTTCTTAAATAGTCCTCTGAAAATGACGCTCATTTAAAAAAATATATTTACTTTGCACACCTGTGTTTGGGTCATAGGATTACACCGTCCTACCAAATTTCACCCGAGTTGGTCCAGTAGATTCGGAGCAAATCGGCTGCGACAGACGGACGGACAGACATACGCACGAGTGATCCTATAAGGGTTCCGTTTTTTTTTTGTACGGTGTACGAAACCCTAAAAATTGTCTTTTATAAGTTTTAGCTAACCTATTGCCACATAAAATAGTTTGTTACGGCTTACGAATAAAACATCGGCCACTGTTACCGTCGACGCCGCAGTGTACGAGGTGTCGGGCGCGTCGATGGACCGCGGCGTGGTGGTGCTCAACGACATCCACATCGACATCGTCGACTACATCCAGCCCGCGCACTGCGCCGACACCGACTTCCGCGCCATGTGGGCCGAGTTCGAGTGGGAGAACAAGGTGCGAGGATCACCGACGACTTTACTCTAGCTCTTCTAGCTCGGCTAGCTCGGGGTCTCTCCGACTGGGGTACGCTTGAGGCGTCAGGGCGCTAATACGCGGCCCGATTCGTTCGACCCTGACATGTCGGCGACTGTCGACGACGTTTGTGAAGTTATAGTAGCGATGCCGCTCGCGATGCCACACTGTGATGGAAAACATCGTGAGGAAACTCTAGTGTCTGAGGTATTTACGTGCCTCAGCACTTGCTACGTACAATAAAAATTTTACAGGTCGTAATTGCAAAAAGTGTATGTACAATCTCTCAATCATGTTAACATTGATTTTTAGAATCCGAACATAACTTCACTCTGTATTTGTATTTAGAAATTAAATTCTTCTATTGTTCCGGAAAAATTCAAGGTGAACCGATGCAATATTCATTAATTCATTCGGCATTCGATGTTTATTCTGTGTTTAGATGATTGAATCCGGGTGAAAGATGCGCAATGAACGGAAAATTAGCCCACGGGCCTCGTAATGTATAGTTCAATAACTTCGTACACAAACTTACACACTCTCACCCTGATTCACTTTCACAAATAAACTTATATTCTTTTTGTTGCACTAACCAGTGCTGAGGACAATTTTAAAAACCTATTTGGAGGCTAAAAATTCCACCCATGCCGGCACTTGAACCCGCGACCTCTGGCTAACCGTGCCAGCGCTCTCCCAACTGAGCTAATGGACAAGTGCAAGCATCGGCGAAACTTCGAGTCTATTTACAAATCCTCTAAATAGTTTTTTACAATAAACTTACCATATCATTAAAAATTAATCACACATTTTATGGACCGCAGTCTCACCTTGTTCAGATTTAATAAATTAATATTGTAATAATTTTTTTTTTTTGTTTTACAGGTCTCCGTAAATACGAACATCACCGACCTGCGCGAATATCTAGAGCATCTACTGGCGTCCACGAATATGAAATGCCTTACACCTGATAAGGTAATCTTTCTAATATCTATTGTTACTATTCCCTATTTGGTGATTGAGACGGTCAAACGTGCGACATATCCATTGATTTTCGCTATATTTGGCTACCAGCTATATTTCGAAATTTCACCATAAGGTTTAGAACTTTCGAAACGATCCAAAAACTTTCCTACGAAGACGATAATTATGCTATCTATAGACCGAAAACGTTCGAGAAACGGCGCTTTTACGGAGCAATTCCGTTCGGTTAAAGTCAAAGTCTTTCTGTATATTCACTGGAAAATTGTACTCGTCTACTGATGTACATAGATCTCCTCGCGGCACGGCACTTCTTTCTGTCCTCGGTCATGCTCATCCAGCCGCAGCCGGCAACCCGCCTCAGATCGTCGGTCCAGCGAGCCGGTCGGCGTCCGCAGCCGCGATTGCCATTTCGAGGTCTGCGCTCGAGAACCTTTCTACGCCATCGACTATCGGTTCTTCGGTAGATGTGACTAGCCCATTGCTACTTTTTGAACTTGCTAATCTTCATCATCATCATCATCATCAGCCTATGCTTGTCCACTGCTGGACATAGGCCTCTCCTATTGCACGCCACTGAGCACGGTCCTCGGCTACTCTCATCCAGCTCTTGCCAGCCGCCCTGCGAAGATCATCGCTCCACCGAGTCTGAGGACGTCCCATACTACGTTGCTAATCTTATAGGCTGGAAAATGATTGTCAATTGAATACCATCCATTACAGCCGTGTTGGAGTTTTTTTGTACGATTGCTTGACTACGTATTTCAAAAATAGTAACTTTTAGAAGTGTGAAAAACTACATATTATTTTACAGAGACCTTACTATAACAGTTAATAATTTGTGTACACTTCATGATATATTTTTTTAATATAGAACCGTTAGTTTTTAGTACAAAATTGTAACGCGTCTTACCATTCTCTAGCTAGCAAATGACATCAATGTGTCAAAACGGGCAAACAGTGACTTACGTGGTGTTTGAACTTAAACGCCGAATTGTAGTTCCACCCTTAGTACAGTACTACAACTTTTATAAGTTACACCGATATACCTTCTCAGAAATAAAATTTTTCAATGGCGCGGAAATATCGAAAATATCGCGGAAAAATCACAGCGCGCCGTGTGAACCCGCGAACGAACCCGTCCGCTATTGGCTGATGCGTACGCGCTATGTCTGGAGTTCGTTGCAGCCGGCGTCTCGGCAGTCGGTACTTGTCAATCGTTACTTGTCTGAGCGAGATAGCACGAGTCCAGTAGTTTTCGGGTTTAAAATCTTACGTAGTTGCAGCGAGTTCGTTATTTCACTGATGTTTTCATTCGGTCGGAGTCGGCGGTGGGTTGCGCTGTTCTGTGCCATCGGACGATGCCGAGACGACTTATAATAGTGGTAGTACTGTAACCCCCCGCCCCCGCCCCGCAGGCGCTGTCGGGGCAGTGCGGCTTCATGGCGGCCAACATGTACGCGCGCTCCATCTTCGGTGAGGACGCGCTCGCCAACCTCAGCATCGAGCTACCGCTGCACAAGCCCGGCGCGCCCGTCGTCGGACACGTCCGCATCCGCGCCAAGAGCCAGGTACTCCACACACATCACATTACATCGGCTACCGCTGCACAAGCCCGGCGCGCCCGTCGTCGGACACGTCCGCATCCGCGCCAAGAGCCAGGTACTCCACACACATCACATTACATCGGCTACCGCTGCACAAGCCCGGCGCGCCCGTCGTCGGACACGTCCGCATCCGCGCCAAGAGCCAGGTTGCCACACCGCAGACATTAGGTAGCCAGGACTACTAAAAAGTCTTGACCCTCATGAGTCCACAAAGATTCAGATTAGGTATAAATATCAACCCTTGTATGTACATACATGTGGAATATTGAGTCGAACTTTTAACTTCATCAGGGACCTCTGAAGAAGATAGTAACAGCTCGGTAGAACGCCGGCTTCTTATTCGGGAGATCGTGGGTCGAATACCGGCGTGTAACAATGACTTTGTTTTCTAAGTTACGTACATTTGTGAAGTTATAGTAGCGATACCACACACTAAATGTGAAGGAAAACATCGTGAGGAAACCTGAGTGTCTGAGGTGTTCACATACCTCGGTGCTTGAAATTGCCAATCCGCGGTGGGCACGCGTAGTGGTTAAGCCCATACTCTTTTCTCTGAGAGAAGGTCTGTGCCCTGCAGTGGGACGTATATAGGTTGAATACCAGGGACCTCTGGTACGAGCTCTTGTAGATTTTTTTATCCTGACTTATCTGATCTTTAGTCAAAATGAAAAACTGACCGATCCTGCTGAGGTTGACAGACAGACAGACGTACTTCAACTGATTCAACAATGCTTTGTTTAAGACTTTTTACACGTATTTTATTAAGTTTATTATTTAATTCTTTCCTTTAACAATATAAAAGTTGACGTACGCCAATTTGTTTTTTCGTTATTAGCCTGTGACACTTGCGTCGTCAGTAACTTTTATTTGACACCTCGTTTAGCCTCTACGCAGCCATACCTTGTCTCTGTAAATTACTTACTGCCTCGTTAGCTTAGCGGTTAACAAGTTTGACTACCAAGCAGAGGCCGTGGGTTAGATTCCCACAGGAGGCCGCCGTACTTGATTTATACAAATGGCCTCAGTCGGGGTGTATTAGCATGTTTGTGATTTCCTCGTCTGATTACCGTTGCACAGGGTATCCTAGTTTGGGACCAGGACAAGTGATTGTGTTGTGTGGAAGTTATTATTATTAACTGGCTGTCCCGGCGAACTTCGTGCCGCCACAGAATCCGTTTATACGATTTTTGTACAACGCCATCTATTTTTAAAACACAACGTTCGCTCGCACAACGCCATCTATTTTAAACATAAAATAAATATTATCCCACGGGAACGCATTAGCGGGATACCAAGTATGCTATGTCTGTCGTAGAGAAACAAACAAACATACGTACGCGCGAAAAACCAAACCCTCCTGCGCTTTCTGTAATAATGCTGTCTCTCATTTGGCGTGGAGGTGCTATTTGAAAACCAGCGCTAATTCAAATAGAAACAGCAAACGCTGAAATAGTATCATTGTCACACGCATACTCCTTTATTTTTCTATTTCTATTCTATTGTATGTAAGCATGTTTGTTTGTGGCAATAAATCATTCATTCATTCATTCATTCATTGCAGGGCATGGCGTTGAGCCTCGGAGACAAGATCAACATGATGCAGAAGGCGACACAGAACAAGCCGGCCGCGCCCGCCACCGCGGCCGCCTAGTGGTACACTCATCCTATTTCCTTACTACACCGCTCCAACACAAGCGCGGGTTCCGTCAAATGCATTAAGGATACCACTGTGTGCTGAAGCCACTATTTTATTGCTTGAGTACCACTTGCGGGGAGAGCCATTAAAAGGTTGTATGGAAACAGGCGTTACTTTGCGGAAATCCATAATGGCATTTAAACGTGAAAATTACTTTGCTAAATTCACTCAAACAAGTATTGGTGTCGGTGGTGGTGTGTTTGTGTCTTGCTTCTGCTTGAAAAAGTGGGAGGGAGGGCGGCGCATTAACTAACCGCATGGTGCTTGTGGGATTTTGGTGGAATTTAGTAAAGTAATTTTCACATTTAAATGCCATTAAAATACGTGAAGGATCGCGATGTGACACGCTCAGTAGGGTAAAGGGTAACCTAAGGGAGCCAAATGAAATTATTTTTTTAAAATTCTTTGTTTGAAATTGTATGAAACCTCGTTCACCGACCCGCGCCGCGTCGGGCGAATTTGGGATTCGGTATTTGAAAATTTGGAAGACTTCGATGCGGTCGATTTGTTTTCCTTTAGAAACAAGACTGTATTACGCAATTAATGGTGAGTGGTCGAGGTACAGCGTCATAGGTATTCCAACGTTATACAAATGATTATGTGTCCGACAATATAGCCTCTTCTCTCGTACAAGTTCGTATCTGGTACGGTGCAATTCAATGGGTGCATAGCATAAAACGTAGCGTAATAAAACATGACTCTCAATAACATTAAACGATCTTAACAGAGGCAACCGCTTTAGAGTATTGTTCGCTGAAATGCATTCAAACGCACAACTCTTTATTGAATTTAAATGTAACGGTACAAGCTATGTACGGAGTGCGTTGTCCTTAGTGTAGTTGATGGAATCGGACTATATGCTGCGCATACTTAATATTAGTAGTATTGTCTGATAACTATGCGATGATTTATTCAGAGATGATAATGATGAAATTAAATATATTATTATTATTATGTATTACATAGTTGTTCTTCGTTCCACTTCTTTGTGAAGTTTAATCTCACCTTTTCTTTGATTTCCTCGATTTTTGATTACATTTGTAATTATATTTTGCTAATGGACTTTCGTGTCTTAAGTATTTTTTGACTAGAGGATACCACATGTAAGTAATAATACTAAAATAGAAACACCGTATCGTTTTATGAAATAAATTAGTTTATTGTCGTCAAAGCTGTTGAGTGACGCGACGTGTAAAAAACCTTGTGATTGATGCAACAGTATAAATAATAAAAATAATTTATAATAGTTA
This sequence comes from Yponomeuta evonymella, assembly GCA_963969515.1. NCBI lineage: Eukaryota > Metazoa > Arthropoda > Insecta > Lepidoptera > Yponomeutidae > Yponomeuta > Yponomeuta evonymella. The sequence goes on along the minus strand of OZ018342.1, from coordinate 1,531,301 downwards.
TAAAAGTTAATGGATAGATTACATAACAGTGCTGGCCAACGGCAGGCCTGCGGTCTCGATCCCGGTGCGTGAGTGACGTAATTCCATCTGAAAAGTACACAAAAGTCAGATTCAAAGTCAAAGTACAAAAAAAAATTGTAATAAATGTTTTACTTAAAAAAAATTTTTCTTCATCAAAAATATTTTAATTCTACTTTCACTGAAGTATAGGGTTTCTTATCAATTAGTAAACATTTAGGAATTGAACCGATTCTCAATATTAAATCTGGCGGTAATCATGGTGAAAACTCTGCGTATTATGGTATCAATTATTATGACATCCGATCCCTCAGAGTTTTTTTCTATAAAATTAACTAAGTATACAACGTATAGGAAGGCCGTTGCTGCAATCTATTTACATGAAAAGTGGAGCATCGCTACTATGGCGCTCAAAATAGTTGTGGGAATCGTACAAATACAACTAAATTTAAACATTGTTGTGCAAGATGATGAGTGTCGTCATACCAGTACCCACCTTTAGAACTGTAGGTATGCTCTTCTCCTTTGAGGGAAGACAGCCGACTACAATACTTCTTCACTTCATCCACACTTTATCGTCTCGTATTTTAAGGTTTCCAAAGTTTTCAGGCTCCTTTTTAAACGACCATTCAACTACCCCTCCTCATCTTCCCCTCCCCATGTACATTTTTCCCAATCTAGCATCAAGATTAGTCGGTTAGGTGAAAACTACTCACAATGACAATGTATCGACGTATTTTAACGAAACGTATTTTGAAATCCTGTTTAACCTCGCTTAGCAACCCGCGCCGCATCGAGCTAATTTGGAATTCGAAATTCGAAAATTTGGAAGGCTCCCAATGACTTCGATGAGGCCTAGGTGCAAAGTACCAATCTATTTTTGTACGGACAGAGAGACGAGCGTGTGCGACTCTCGTTGTGAAGCACAGTAGAGATGATGGACGGTGATGGGAACACGATTCAGCTTGTAGACGTTTATTTCTACAGTTATGTACAGTTTATAGTGTGTGTTACTGATGAGGGGCTCGAGCTGACTAACTTTACAATTTACTCGCCGCGTGAACTGAGCAGTCACTTACGCGATAGACATATTTGCGGTTCAAACGAGAGAGCGGGTTGGCGGGCGCGTTGCCCCTGATTGGTCCGATACTAGCTTGCGTTCCGTTTTGTCATCTAACACTACCAACAGATGTACGTTGCTAGCTCGTACAATTTTATTGCACCAGTAACTCACTTATTCCTCCTCTTCCTCCTCCTCCTCCTCCTCTTCTTCCTCCTCCTCTTCCTCCTCCTCCTCCTCGACGACCTCCTCCTCCTCCTCCTCGGGCTCGGGCTCGTAGACGGGCTCCTCTTCCTCCTCGGGCTCGGCCTTGAGCTCCCCCTCCTCCCCCTCGGGGGACTCGGGGTCGCCGGCCTTCTTGCCGGGCCGCTCGCCGTACCACTTGGGCAGTTTTGCTGCAATTATAGGTTCGCCGCTTGTACAACGTGTGCAGAGACCGCGAAAGTTGGCGTGTGGGGGGAATACACCTATGCCCATAGCAGTGGGCGGAGAAGGGCTGTTAATGATGATGGTAGCATAATCAGCCTATAATATGCGTCCCACTGTAGGGCACAGGCCTTCTCTCAAGGAGAGAGTATGGGCTTAATCACTACGCGTGCCCACCGCGGATTGGCGATTTCAAGCGCTGAGGTATGTGAATAGCTCAGACGCTCAGGTTTCCTCACGATGTTTTCCTTCACCGTTAGCGTGTGGTATTGCTACTATAACTTCACAATGTACATAACTTAGAAAACCAAGTCATAGGTACATGCCCGCACTTGGGATCGAACCTGGGTCTCTCGCTTCTGAGTCCGATGTTCTACCCACTAGGCTACCAACGCTCTGATGATGATGGTACACGGTAATAATAATTATGACGACGCAGCGTGGGAAGGCCCCCACCAGATGGTCTGACGACCTGGTTACGGTGGCGGGGAGTCGCTGGATGCGGGCGGCACTACACCGGGAAGCTTGGAAAACCATGACGGAAGGCTATGTCATTCAGTGGGCGTCGAGTGGCTGATGGTGATAATGTCACGGTGGTATGGAAATAACGCAAAATCTGTAAACTGTTTCTTCAGTGAAAGTCGTCCATATGTAAGAAAAAGTTGAACGTCCTCAATTTTTATTTTGCATGCATTCTTGAAACTGCACGGCTACATCTATGGTCCTGTTCTATTTATTTGATTTGATATTTTGAAAGGCGCCCAATATCATTAGATAGATAGAGAACACGCATTAGCATAGTTGAACAATTTGAACATGGTCCTTTGAAGCCATTTGCTATGTGATAAGTATACGCAAAAGGCACACACGATCTTAACATCAAATTCACGAGGCACACTGAGCTAAGCATTCCTATCGACCTAACTCTGGGGGGCTGCTAGATAAATACACGTCATAGTTGACTGACACTGCCAGCACTAACCCTTTTGCCGTCCGCCGAACTGCTCGCTCCTTTCCATCCAGACCTTCTCGATGAAGTCCTTGTTGAGTTTCTCTAGGTCCTAAGGGAGAATGGTTAACACGGGGATGAATACAAGTCACATGTAGGGGCATTCCTTGGGGATTGGATGATTCGTTGATGCTTTTTGGGGTTGACCGTTGGTGGCTTTTTGGTGAGAGAGTTTTGGTCTCGGGGTGACTTTTGTGGATTGTGAGGCAGTCAGAAACGTCACGTCATACAGCATCACATGAGTCAAAACGATATATTGGGAAACGATTAATGCTGAAAGGGATCATCCAGGGAATTAAAACCATTAGAAAATGGGTCATCGGGGAGACGACAATCATTCGCAAAAAGGTCGTCCGTGCAATGAGCACAACATAATAGGTTTCAGTCGAGCGGCCTGTCTTACTTTTGGTCCTGTTCATGAACTCCGCCATGCGGTCACTCCAAAGCTTATCCATGATCTCAGCATAGTAATTATCGTAGCCCTGCGTTTAAATTGTTTGTTAGGAACAGGTCTTTTGTTGAAAGAGATAACTAAATTAAATTTTTAGCCTGACTTTTGCATCTACGTAATGAGATGATTTATGCAGCGTCCAGTGGCACCTTCACTCACACTAGATGGGCGACGGGACCACTCGGACGCTGCAGTGCCTGGGACATTGTTTTTTAGATGGAGTAGGCTTGCTTAGCACTATACCACCCTGATAGCTTCTTTAGCCTAACCCACAGGAAAGACAAGTCAATACGTGTGGAGCCAAAAAATCCGCGGGTTTTCTCACGATGTTTTCCTTCACAGTTAGCGTGTGCTTCACAGTAACTACAAATTCGCAGATGTACGTAACATTGAAAATAAACAAAGTCATAGGTACATGCCCGCACTGGGAATCGAATCTTGGTCTCTCGCTTTCGAGTCCAATGTTCTACCCACTGGGCTACCACAGTTATCCTGAACTTACCAGGTCTTAGGGTAGTTGCTCAATTTAAAATAACATTGCATATTGATGATTGATAATATAGAATCGTTACATTCCGTCCCTCACCCATCTGTTTTCGATTGGGCTTTGGGGCGACCCAGTTGTGTGGTCGTTTTTCCCAGTACTAAGAATAACTTTCTTCTGATGCAGGTCAAAACCATTGTTGAGCTGGTTGAGCGAAGGTTACGTCCTTCTTTCAAAGTTGAAACTTCGATGTATCGTTGTGTGAAATACTTACACCCTCGAAGAGTTTTTTCTTGTCGTCATAGGATCGTGTGTCCACACGCCTCTCGTATTTGGAGGCGACTTGGATTTTGGGCTGTAAACAAAGTGTCGGTACAAAATCGCATTTCGATAGCAGATTTGGTTAATTTGGATTCAGAAATCAGAAATTTATAACACAACTAGTTGTTTTGCCATATTGATTAGCCTACGATCTATTCTTAGACCTCCCAAATATACAAAAAAGTAGGTGAAGCCATTTCGGAGGAGTTTGGTAACAAACACTGTGACGCGAGATTTTTATATATTAGACTAGCTGACTTGGCAAACGTTGTTTTGCCATATTAATTAGCCTACGACCACAAATAAATTCATAAAAGTCGGTGAAGCCGTTGCGGAGGAGTTCGATAACAAACACTGTGACACGAGATTTTAATGTAATTAGATTTTTATTCATCAATCAGCCACATGAAGTCTACTGCTAAACATAGGCCTCCTCCATGGATTTCCAAAAAGACCGGTTGGAAGCGGCTTGCAGATTTTTATTGTTGAATGTCAAAATACGATCTAATGTGAACTGCCTTGGGATCGATCTTTGCTAAGTGGTTCGGTGCTTGTGGTATTTTGGCGGAATTTAGCAAAGTAATTTTTACATTTTAATGCTACAACTATTTCTTGTATTTAAATTGTTGTATATGTGTGTGTACGCAGATGCAAATAAATGTTTTATCTATCTATCTATCTATCTATCTATTATGGATTTTTGCAAAGTAACGCCTGATTCCATACAGTTCCACTTGGATAGGTTGTCTTTTCGCTATTTGTACGGTTTCGATTTACCTATATACGAGTAGATAGTTAGGCAAAGTCAGTACAGTTAACAGAAGCGATGGAGTACTTAGTGCAGATTCTAAGTGTTGTATTTTTATTCTTACCGGGTGCTTGCCTGTGAGGGCTTCGGGGTCCAGACCCTTCTTGAGAGCCTTGTGCCTCAGCTGTTGCTTTTGTCTTTCTTTGAGCTCTTTTAACTGTGGGCAAAAACAAATCAAACATTATTTCATGTCTTACAGTTATTATTAGTGCAATTTACAGTGACCCAGTGCTTAATCACCAATCGGTCGGCTTGATCAATCAATTCCCTGTTTCTTTTTGGCACTATCATTCGATAACAGGGATTAGAAAGAAAATCCTCTCATCTCAGAAATTTTCTTCTCTTCCCTAAAATGAATTATTTTATTTGAGGAAATATATCGTTTTATAAAATTACTGCAAAATACCTCGTAGTTTATTATCCCATTCTTCAATTCAGATAGTTTGGCAGCCTACCAGTTGGCGAGTTTTGCCCGTGTTAACCTCATCATTTAGGTCAATGCTTGGCAAGCTTACCGGAAAGCCGGTGGAATTTATTTCACATAAAACTTGAATGAAAATGTGCCTAGGACTGAATTTAAGCACTTTGAGTTTCACCAACTACGCTTGGCATTCAAATGACCACCACAGCGACAGTTCGAGTGTATTTTCGGATTTCTAGAACACAAAATACGTTGTCGCTTTTATTGTTTTCGAGCAATAAACAATGAGCATCGGCCATATTGCCTGTACTCTAAATCTTACACAAGCAGTACAGAAAGTAGGTTTGAAAACTAAATCGTAAATGTCAAGATAGGAAAAAATATTACTCCATTTATTATACGACTTGGAATATATAATATAATACACAAGACCCAGGATAAACAATACTAGCCCACAAACAGTAGGTACTAGAGAGACGATATTTTAAACCCAGACATAAAAGCTCCCGCTAAAGACTTCACCGATGTTGAATAACTAGGGGTTAAGGAGTTTTCAAATGTAATAGAGCTGAACTTATATTGTTTTTTCTATTTGTCTAGTTGATCTAAACTTAATCCATGTATCGGAAGCGGTTAAATACCAGTTTTTTTCGTTAAAAGTTCATGTAAAAGTAGGTACTTGTGATAACTGAAACCCCTCATTACAACTGACTGCAGCAGCTCCTCTCTCGAATCATTCAATCAGTCCGTAGGTAGACATTCACTGCCGGACATAGGCCTCCCCAAGGCACGCCACTTCTATCTGGCCTCGGAAATCCTTATCCAGCCGTTGTCAGCAATCTGCCTCAGGCGCGAAACACACAGATGGGACGAGGGGCGGGGGCGCGGTAATATGTATGTATACCTAGACTATACATCTTACCGCGCTCTCGCCCCACGCCCCATCTGTGTGTTTCGGGCCTCAGATTGATTTATTTATAAACCGATAATTTGAACACAATAATAAAGATACAGTTCACAAGGCCAATGACAGATCTCCAAAAATAGGCAGTTCATAATTACAAAAAAATATGCAACGATAACGCTAACAACATACCTACAGTCTGTTAGCTTTTAGAATATACCTCGGGCCCTAGAGTAGGCTTCGGTTTTCGCCGAAAGCACACGATTGTAATACTACTTCCTGCTCTGTATAAAACTTTTCTTCACTATTTTCAAAAGTTATGTAAAGTTAAGTGTCATATTAGTTCTGATATTTCTATTACACGATTATATCCGATTCTATCCGATAGTAGCCGAGGTGGGATACCGCCGTTTAGCCAAAGTATTTTTCGCCAAATTTTACTTCCCAATAAACTTATGGCATCAGTTTCATTTCCCAAATGAAACTTTAGCAAGTTTTCATTTCGCATTTTATTCATTTGGTCAAATTATCATTTCGCATAATTTTACTGCGTCAACTTTTATTAAGACAAACGTTTATTATGCTAACGTTTTATTTTGGCAAGTGTTATAGCAAATAAACTTGGTGCATATTTTGTTTAGCTCAGTACACATAAGCAAAAATAGGTTCGAAGTTCGCTGCGCTCCGCTCCATCCTGAAACTTCGGGTGTTAGTTCTTTTTTTTTATATAAAAGCGAAAAAAATATGTCACTAATAAACTTGAATAATGCTTGGTAAAATGAATTTTGACCAAGTATTTATTTGGTAAACAATAACTTGCCATATTAACTTTTGCTAACTGTTTATTTGCTTTAAGTTGTTTTGAGAAATGTTTTTTTGCCAAGTGATAATTTGCGGAAAATAGTTTGGGAAGTAATACTTTGGGAAACGATTTTTGGCAATACATTAGTAAACCAGCCGAGGTATATTCTAAAAGCTAACAGACTGTAAAAATACATGCATTTTTTTAAGTTTACAAGTTGAAGTGGCAGTGACTCGAATCATTGCCACCTGTTTATTTTAGGTTATGTTATGAATGTGTTACTCACGTCGTAGTCCTGCCTCTTTTGCCTCTCCTCCAAGTCGTATTTCTCGGTCTCGAGCTTGACGATGCAGTCCCACAGCTCCTGGGCCTTGACGCGCAGTTTCTCCGTGGACAGGTTGTCGATGGAGAGGGGCTTGATGCGGATTGAGAGGGAGATCTTCTTCTCCTCCTCCAGTTGCTCCTTGGTCTTGTTGCGTTCCAGCTGGGCGTTGCTGAGACCAAACTGTGGGAAGGGGGGTAGTTAGAAAAGTATCATCGGGTGTGCCACTGGTTGTTTTTTCGCTTTTGAGAAGTTGTGAGAGCGTGGGAATCGTGAGCTTAATATGTAGAAAAAGGCGTGGAATTGACCTGCAAAACTACGTAGATTATAAATACATTATATACATATCTATACCTTATTGCTGTTTTTTATCCCGTAAATGCTGATGATAATTTCAGAATACCACCAGCGTTATGGGTTGCCAAGTGAGGACTCGAGGCTTTGTATACTCAGAAATATCAGATTTGTAGGTAATCTGAAATTTGAGAGTAGGTATACAAAGCTCCGAGATATGCCGCGCATACTAAGTAGCCAGGGCATTTTGACAGTGTTGCGTGGGTGTTAAATATTTGTGTATTAAACAAATTTCATATTCCTATTTCGAAAGTATGGGAACTTACATTGTCGCTCTTTTTCTGTATGGTGAAGTTGGGGCCCTGCTTGTTGGAATCCTTCATGGCTTGCAGCATGGCCTGGCGCTTCTTCTCGGCCTCCTCGAGCCGCTGTCTCTTCTCCTCGATGTCGCGCTGTTTCTTTTCCTCAATTTCGCGCACCCGCCGCTCCTCTTCTTCCTTCTTCTTCTGGGCGAGGCGCTTCTCCTCTTCAGCGCGGGAGACCTGGGAAGGGTTTGGTTCGCGTTTTAGTTTAGCTCGGTTGATAGTCGGTGTGATAGTAATCATTTCGGAAAGAAGCCTTTTCCTCAGAAATCCTTCAACTACGATGGCGAACATGAAACCATAGATGAGATTTGAAGAACTAGGTACTTAATTTATCTTTTACGATTTTTGGAAGTTTTTGATAGAGATTCAAGAGAATATACAAATTTTAAGGTTCTGGTTATAACGTGCTCTACACAATGTTTAACTTCTACAGATTTCAGTTAGTAGCCGTTACGTGGCCATTTGTTTAGTGATACATTTAACGGCGATTGTTTATTTAATTATTACATTTAATAATCTTAAATTTTTAGTTATTAAAACGCGAGTAATTAAAATGCCACATATTAGGTTGTGTTAATTCGCGATGTTCCTACATAATTATGCATTCAACGGGTCTAATCGGAATTAAGAACTAAGGTAATTAAATATACATAATTAGGCAACAATAACTCCTTATGTATGGTACTAAGAAAAGTAATTAGCCCATTTTGACGTAATTAGACATTATTATCTACCATCCTCTGAGCTCAGGCGGTCAATCCTTGGGTTTTACCATAACGTAACTACGTACCTTGCGCTTGGCCTGCTTCTCCTTGAGACGTTTGAGCTCATCTTCCTCCTTGGCCCGCTGCTTGCGCCACTCGTTGATGTACTCCTTCAGCTGCTCGTCGAGATCTGACCGCTTCTGGTCTTGACGCTGCGGGGGCAAAGGTCCGCTTATTAGTCCCCCCTATTGTTGTCCTAAGAGATTAGCTGGGGTCCGAGAAGGTTCTGAAAGGGAAGTGGCCTATACCCAGCTGTGGGTTTTAATGATGGGCTAGTTAGATAGGTAGATTGCGGTGCCAGTTGGTGGGCGTATCTAGGGTTATTTTTCAGGGGGGCCTGAAAAGCGGTAGCCAGCGGTAACTCAACATGGTGGGATAAGCATTACCGTTTGTCTGAGGTAGGCTGAGCCCAAGTTTTTTTGGCTTCTTACCCACTTATTTAATTAGACAGACATAACTTCCAGAGTCTAATGTAAAAAAACTGTTAACTTTTTACTTTAGACAGACATAACTCTGGAATTAAGGTATTCTAGACAAATATCCTTTCATCTATAAATGGTGACTCTAGTTTGAATCCAATAGATTCTACAAAGCGACATAGGGTTTACTTAATCTGAATGTTTCTTTCGTTCAAGATATAACTATTACACGTTAATTCGATTGTTGCCAATCTATTGCGAATCTTGCTCATAAGATTTGTCATCGAGTTGATGTTGAAGAGATATTTACCTTGATGAATTCTGGGTCTCCCTCGCCCCTGCAAAATGGTTTGCCAAGATTAGTCGGATGTCCGCGTTAGCAGACGGTAAATGGTATTTACATAGTGTAACATGTATTATGGTGACTAGTTCCCTCTACATTTATCACTGCATAACGCTCCTCCACAGCGTGTTAGCAGAGTTTTAAAATCAAATTCCAGTATTTCAGTTAGAATTTTATTATTAAGAAAAAATGCGAGTTTATAACAATATTAGACTGTTAACACTTCATCTACGGATATCTCTGTTATTTGTAAATTAATTTCATTATTTTAATTCACTGAAAATATTCACTGACGTCACAAATGGATGGAATTAATAATTATTTAATTGACTCGTTGCTATTAATTGATATTATTTTCATGGAAACGGTTTTGTGTATTCTGTGTGTTTTTTAAATATTTTTTTTATAATGTTTCGTATGTATGTGTATAGATAAGTGGCTGGACGTCGTAAAATACACTTGTACGTCTTATGAGATTTAGTTACCATGGGAGGTGGATAAAAAGACACATAAAATATAATCATGCTGTGATATCGCACAAAGAAAGAGGAATACGGCGGAGCCTGGTCTAGTGAAAGGATATCTAGTGGCTCGCTGACCGATATCTTGTTTCTTTGCATTGAAGCGCGGGCGCAGCACATAGCACAATTTCTAAAATAGCCGCCTGCGCACCGCCGGCGTGTGTAGTGTATAAATAGTTTTCGATGCCGGGCTGCGGATTATTCGCTCGGCGAGCGGTCATCTGGTCGCATGTTAATTTTGGAATTCGACGAATGACCACAGAAAATACTGCGCCCGCACCTTTTAAAGTTAATGAGTGAGGCAATGTTAGTGACACCACAGATAGCGGTGCAACTTACGCGATCGATGGTCTACTCCTAGAAACAGAAAACAACAGTCAGCCTCTACTTGCCTTTACATCTCTATTGAAATAGCAAGAATCCATAGAAAAGGAAGCAGCATTAGAATTATTCGCGAAACCTTAAAACGATGCCGCATTAAGTAAGCCGGTCGTTGCCTCCTACCGTTGCTTTTGCAATTTTCCTTTTAAAGCATGAGATCGTGATACAGTTAGTTGTTGTGCCAATAGTCTTCGTATACATGAGGTTTGTGAAACAATTGCCATGATACAAACTGAGACGCCCGGAAGCTAAGCGTTTAAATAACCAATCATAGTAAAGATCTGTACTTACTCTTGCTTGGGAGCGGGTCTTCACGTAGCCACGGCCGCAGCGAAGGGTGGACAGAAAACAGAACAATTAAACATGTGGACTATTTGGTAGACAAAGTACGACAACAATATAACAAAAAAATCAGAAGCGCCAAAATGTTATTGCAAACGATACCAAACCCAGAGTCGACAATAAGAGTCAAATCGAGAAAAGATCAGTTGCACTTACCGCCCCCGAAGACACAATACTGATCTTTTCTTTACAACCGAAATGTTCTCCACGGTTAGAAGAAATTAGAAGGTATCCAAAGTTAGTGAAGCGCGAGTCAGCAGCTAGCACCTTTAGTGGTGAAGGTCTGAAAGCGATAGAAGCGTCGAGGTCAAGCCAAGCTCGGATAATGCGACTAGTCTTAGAACTAAGTGAGCGAAGTGAGTGCAAGTGCCGGAGCTAAGAGGGCACGCCACTTACTTCCTGTAACAAAAGAGAAAAGGGGATTGATGACGTGCAAGCCCAAGAGTTGGAATCGAAGAAACCGGGTGTCCAAACCGTCATGCCTCTCAAATCTTTCACTCTCTAAGCTGAAGAAGATCGCTTCGCTAAGTAGCTCGTCTATCCGATGGCGCATCAAGACCGAAGCTGAACTCGGCAAACCCAAACAAGATTCGGAGTTGAGGGGCGATGCCGCTGGTCCTGCCTGCCCCATACTTACGTCTCCGCGACTTCTTCTACTTCCTCCTCCTCGGAGCCACTGTGGAAACATATGGGGTCAATGACATGAACCTTGCAAGTCTAGGTCAACATTTTTCCTTTAGGGGATGTCAGTAAACATAAGGGTTGACAACATTATTGACACGGAAAACTTCGAAGTTATCACATGGTAACATGAGATAGTTAAGACACAATAAACTACACAGATTGGTAAAGAATATGTAAGGAGATATGTCTTGTTGTTTGATTTTGTGTTGTGTATTGGAGTTACAGATTTTCAGTGGTTAAATTATAATTTATACTCAGTTTGTCATACTTACGAGTATTCTTCCTCGTCAGACATGTTGGTAGGTTTTTATTCTGGAAAAGTAAATAAGATGAATCTTAGATCGTTATTTGTGATGTGTGTTATTTAGCTAACATTCTGGTGTAAATGTGTGATTGGTTTTAACCCTGCTAAAATCTGATGTGGGCTTTTAAATTTCGGTTTATTTACCGATATCATCTGTTAATCTGTATTCATTGCTGTTTCAAAATGAAAATGTGTTTTAACGAAATACAAAGCTAAAAGACTACATTATAATTATGTTGATATCCACGTACTATTGTTAGCTTTCCTTCTTGCCAATCATTGTTTACCAATCGCACTATCTAATCGGATTCTAATATTGATACAGATCAATCAATCTTTCGCCTCCATACTGGCACGACAGGCTTGTGGGCATGTGACGCGGTGAAACGTGGTTATTGTTTATGAAGGCGTGTATTTTTAGCGGGTTTATCTTCCTCGCCATCGCTCGCACCTACACGTAGCGGAGGATTGGCACTTGTTCAAGAAGTCGTATAAAATTGGACTTTTTACACTCTGACGCGAAATGTCGATTTCAGATTATGTGGCGCCCGCTTTCGCGACTTTTTTTTGGGTTTATGTAATGGTCGGTAGGTACGTAACTTTTTCAAAGCGATTGGGTTTCGGGACGTGTGTTTGAGTCTCAAGTTCAGCATCTAATCACAAGTTCCAGGCTAAAAAAACCAGTTTATGTCTAGTTGAGTGAAGCGGAGAATATTATTTTATTTGTTTATTTATTTATGAGAAGTGTAGGGGTTTGGTTAGGCGGTGGGGATCTGGGGTCTAATGTACGGATTTAATTTTTGTTTGTTTAAAAAAAACTTACAAGTCATTGAGTAAAGTTTAAAAAACTTTTTTGTAGTTTAAGAAAGATAAGTAAGTACATCTGTAAAACTTTCTGAAGTTGAAGCTAAGTTAGAAGCTAAATTTGTTTTTTTTTACGGTCAACGATATTACGTAAGTAGCTTTCAGGTAAGTAGGTATCTGATAAAAATGTAGATAGTTATTGAAAGATAGGATTTATTTTATGGTCAAGGTCATTTCTTCCAAGAGTAGGTATCCATTACCTGTCACCTGAAATATTTTTGTGCAATTTTAGAAAGAGATAAGAATAGGTATTTGTATATTTTTTTTGTTAGGTATTCCTGGTATTTGTTAAACAGAATGAATTTTCAATTTCAAAGAATTTTACTGTAAATATGACACTTTTTATGGCGTTTTTTGTGAATTTTATGAATTTATTTAACTTTAATATTTTTTTTGGTATTATTACATTCTTAATCATAGTGATTTATTCATATTGACAATTTTCTGTAAAGTGTCGCATTTTTGGCCCGTTTTCCCATTTCCTGCACATAAATATGCAAAAAAAAAGTGTAGTGAGATGAGTGGTATGCAAAGAGTCAAATTTCTGTCTCATCGTCCCCGGACGATCTCCTTGGGAAATCCGATCGTGCTGCGGTAACGCTATACCGCACTATAGAAGGCGCTGCTATTTCCGCCCAGCGACCGGCCCGCGCGCCGCTTTTGGCACACGGCGCGCGCGTATTATTAGACCACCGGTACTCTCGGTACCTTCACTGGACCTAAGGCTTAGGGCTCACAAGTTCACAGGTTCACACTTAGGCACGGCACGGCACTCGACTTACGTCGCACGGGTGGAAGGCGGTCAAATCGTCACTCGCACTGGGAACCGGTAGCGGCGACGTTGGAATGTGGAGTCCGCGGCGACCAGGGCGGCTCTGACGGCGCGGCGGCCGCGCCGCCCGCCCGCCGCCCTCCATGCCCCGCCCGCCGCCCGCCCGCCCGCCTAAATTTAGCGTCCGCGCCGTCACCGGCCAGCTCCGATTTCGAAAGGGAAACCTGCGATCCTGGAGACAGGATGGTGCGTTGACATCCGCGTGTCGCCGCGGCGCGGACGATGGTTATGTTAAGGGGCGATCCGGCGCTAGCGTCATCATCATCATCATCATCATTAGCATTTGACGCCCACTGCAGGCCTCCTTCGTGGTTTTCAGAACCATGAGGGGTTTTGCCATAATCGCCACGTTTGGCAGGCGGGTTGGCGATCGCAGTATTGGAATCTCAGGAAGACGCTGCTGCCCGTCTCCTAGTAATTGATTTCCTCAGTCGCCTTCTACGACATCCACGGAAGGAAATGGATAGCGTCACCAATGGAAAAATTATATCTTCTACCTACTTTTTTAAGAAAAGTGAACATTATAAATGTAAATGTAATAGCTATTTTAGAACCTCAGGTCAATAGACAGAAATAGTTTATTCCAAAGACAAATCACACGGTAAACAAGTAAACGACGAAGCTGCTCACAACTAAATAATATTTCTAATATTTCTAACAACCAAAGAGATATATTATTCTCTTTGCTAACAACATAACCTAGGGCTTTAATTGATTTCGCTTAAAATAATGTTTTGGCAAAAATTATTTATGTTGGGGCCTAGGATCTTGGCCCGAGGCTATAGGGGTTCGAAAAATGTCCGTCACCAAAAACGTTTAATAAAAGAGGATACTATATTTTCTTCCATCGGGGGCGCTAGTTAGTCCCGGGCAGCCCCTTAAGTAGGTATTTCCGAGGAAGGATAATAGTGGCGGTTTCTCTGCGTTGATGACCACCACAGTTTTGTGGAGGAGAAGAAGTACAGTCGCTAGACTAAGGGAAACCTTTTCAGCATTGGTTGATTTTGAATATCCTTCCATTACATTAAAATAAGCATAAGCAGCCTATATAAGTCCCACTGTAGGGCACAGGCCTTCTCTCAGGGAGAGAGTATGGGCTTAATCACCACGCGTGCCCACCGTGGATTGGCGGTTTCAAGCGCTGAGGTATCAGGCACTCAGGTTTACTCACGATGTTTTTTTTCGCCGTTAGCGTGTGGTATTGCTACTATAACTTCACAAATGTACCTACATAACTTAGAAAACGTAGTCATAGGTACATGCCCGCACTGGGGATTGAATCTGGGTCTCTCACTTCCGAGTCCGATGTTCTACCCACTAAGCTACCAACGCTCGTAAGAATAAGCATTAGAATAAGCTTTTTCTTAATTACTACTTTTTGTAGTTTGTCTACCTCGTTAAGAGTTCATTATTTAGCGTAGATACCTAATAGATTTTCAGAATCTTATTACGTTTGTACCTATCAAAATCTGTTAATCTATTGTTACGGGAAACAGGGGAGAATGCCAAGCCAAGTTCTCGGTCGGCCCGCACTGTGCATATCTACGTGTGTGTCCCCTTTTCGACTCCCGATGAAGGTTACCGAAAAGAAACATTGCTACAAACTTGATGCATCCAGCTTGTAGTTTCCAAGATGTGTGGTTCTAAAAATTGCAATTTTAGGAACTCACTGATTGTCATCAAAAATCCAAGGTACCTAGTACTACTGAGATTTTTAATTTGGAACATACATAAAAGTGGCTAAGGACGGAAAGGATGGACAAAAATCGAAAATTATCAAAATATAGGTACCGTGACCGAGTTATACAAGGCCGTAATTTAAGACGGGCCTGCTAGGTACCGTACTTATCCATTGTAGAGAAAATATTTTTTGGGAGACCTCTAATTAAATTAATGTTGTGTGATATACCTACCTATCTGCATTTATAGATTGACAGTTTATTTAGACGGTCTAGTACCTACCTACCTAGAACCTAGTACGTAGCATAGGTACTGTCTTACGTAGCTAGTGAAAGCGAGATGGCGCGATTTTCCACAATGCGGTACAATCGGTACAATCGGTAGGTAGTAACATAAAAGAAAAACATCCAAAAGCCTCGCCGAGTCGAGTCACAAAAAAAAATCGCCTGCTATTTATACCTACATTGATTACATGAAATTGCATCCATTGGAATGCGCCGAGCCGCATTGGAATAAACCGGCCAAGTGCGTGTCGGCCCACGCGCATTGTAGGGTGCCGGAAGGAGGGGGTTTTTCACCTGCCTTACAGAACTCCCAACTTCAAACTCAATGGAATTTGTAAAGACCTGTTTAGAGGCTAAAAATTCCACTCATGCCGGGACTTGAACCCGCGACCTCCGGCTAACCGTGCCAGCGCTCTCCCAACTGAGCTTATGGGTAAGTGCAATTTGTACGATGTTTTCGTTTTATACCTAAGTTGCTCGACTAATACTCGTTAACTTGTAAAGCCTACTGCCGTGATAGGTTTCCTTCTAAGTTCATTATAATAAGTGCGAGGTACTGAATTTTTTCATGTTCATGTTCAAGCTCGACTCTGCTCCATAGTTGACAGACAGAAGAATAAATAGGATGCCGCTTTTTTTTTCGTCAGCCGAAACGTGGTTGACAATGTCACTTTCAGTGAGTGTTGGATTTAAAATAAGCAACGTTGGGTCAACGATGGTTTTGAACTTTTGAAGTTTTACCTGACTGAAATTGAATTTCAACAAAGTCAATATCAGTTGGAAATAGATATACCGCATAAATCTCTCAGGCTTTTGTTTGTTTTGAGCTGAAGAAAATAGGTTAGTTAATTTAATTGTTAAAAATTTGCTTATAATATTTTAAAAATGCGTGAGAAAAGCATATCGTGATATTTATTACCGAATAAAAATGTTAGTGAGCTAAGAAAGAAATGCACTGTAACCGTGAGAACTATGAAAACACGTCAACACCGAAAAGGCGGCGACTGGGCACAGGCCGGATTTTGCGTCCATCCCTGGACATATTCCACAAGAAGTTTAGTCCAGTTCAGCCTCAACTAATCAAAAATCGACAAGCAATATCAGAAAGGTGCGAATCGCCCCCAATACCGTGCAATCAAAATGAATACCTCTGTGAATCAGGCAACAACACTAGCTCATCTTTGAGCGTCAATGTCCCACCATCACCGGGAATTTTCGAATGTTCCTTAGACTGCGGTGAGGTTAATTATTTTGGTAAGTGTAGTCAACAAAATGACTCATCAGAAAAAGAAAACAAGTGTTCTAATCATGAACGACAGGTGCTTGAAGAAATTGAGGATATCTCTGATGACATGTTCTATTCGAGATTGGAAGCACCGCAAACATCAAATACAATTGAGAATGAACTCTTGACATCAAGATGTGAGAAATATTTCAGGCATAATATTCAAGAGAGCTTTCAATTGGTAAATCAATCAATATGTGGCCTAGATACAAATAAAAAAAATGAAGCGAGTGATTTATTTGAAACGAAAGATTCGTTTCTACTAGATATAAACGACACTTGTGCTGTGGTTGAAGAAAATAAGAAGAGCTTATTAGATCAAAATAAGAGTAATAATGTTTCGATAGCTAAGAATCAGTCAAATAATGTGAACAGTTTCTATGGACTACCTGCTATGACCAAAAGTTTATTTAAAACTTATAGGAACATTGAGAAGTTTTATGGTAAGTGACATTGTACAATGTATAAAACGAATTTAATTTTCAATATTTTCTGGATTGATTTATATTGACCAAAAACTGTTGGACCTAGTCTGAGAGGGATATAAAAAAAAATATAGGATTTAATTTGAAGCACTCATTTTCAGCTTTAAAAGGTCTAAATTTCATTACATTTTTTTCCTTTTGCCTTTCCATGAGAACTGAAGTTTTTATCCGCAGACTGGCAGGAAGAATGTTTGAATCTAGATGCTATAAAACTCCGACAGAACCTCATCTACGCACTGCCAACTAGCGGCGGCAAGACCCTAGTGGCTGAAGTACTGATGCTGAGAGAAGTCCTGAACAGGAGAAAAAATGCACTGTTTATCCTGCCTTTTGTTGCTATTGTACAGGAAAAGGTTAATTTATAATATCTTTTTTTAGAAATAAGTTATGAATTGTCTGTCCTACGACTACAATATACAGAAATGTATAAGTACAATGTGACATCTGCATTGCACGTTTTAGTTTTGTTCAAGCAAGTTATACCTACTATTGCTTTGTGATTTACTTAAAATTGTCCTCAGATTAGTGCAACAAAAAGAATATAATCTTAGTAATAATTATATTCGTTTTTTTTTGTTACACTAACCCGTGCTGAGGAGAATTTTAAAAACCTATTTAGAGGCTAAAAATTCCACCCATGCCGGGACTTGAACCCGCGATCTCTGGCTAACCGTGTCAGCGCTCTCCCAACTGAGCTAATGGGTAAGTGCAGGCATCAGTAAATTTCGAGCCCCTTTACAAACTTCTCTGTATATTAGTAATAATGTTAGTGAAACAATTAACTTTGTTCAGCAAAAGAAAGTAATGTACAAATAAATGATGTTTGCTGGCCGTTATACTAAGCTAAAGCCTGTATAATAAGAGCCAGAAAACAAAATTAATTATTTTAAACTTCAAAATTTTAAACTTCAAAAATGTTGAAAGTGTTTGAATTTATTGATACTGAATGAAGGATTTACCACTGTCGTGTTCTTCAACACAAGCAGAGTAATTTTATCTACACAGAACACTGATTGGAGTCAAGACCAGCTTTACTGGTTTAAATGGTGGGAAATAAATGGTTTATTAGGAATTTTTATTTTATTTTCTTGTTTCATAAACATAGTATTGTAACATAGTATCATATTATTATTGAATCATAATATTGTAACAGCTTATCCCTTTCAGATTTGGTCCCTATCACCATTCGCCGTCCAATTGGAGTTCCTAGTGGAAGAGTATGCGGGCGGCAAAGGACACATACCGCCTAAGAAGCGGCGGCAAAAGCACAGCATCTACATAGCGACCATTGAGAAGGGACTGGCCCTGCTCAGGAGTCTCATTGAGCTGGACAGGCTTGATGAAATAGGGCTTATTGTCGTGAGTGATGGAATAAATTATTTATTGATTGCAATTGTAAAAATCCACGTAGCAATAGACGTCATTCTTATAGGGATACTGGGAACTCATGAAATACAATTTAAAAAGGAAAACTGGGTTTTCTCTCTTTGTATCTCCTCCCTCACACCCGCCCCCCTCTCTCACACTCAGCGTATCTAGGGTCTAGGGTTATTTTCCAGGGAACGTCATGGCCCCTAAAAAGCTATGGTCTACCTATTACACCAAATCACACATTACACATTACTTTAACACCTGGCTCCCCTTGTCCACGTCAGTGCAGACTGTCTTTGACATTTATGGCTTCTGCCCGGCAGTTGGACAATTACTTTAAAGGTTATTTATTTATTTATTTATTTATTTAGGACAACCAACAGGCAATACAACAACACATTCACAAAAAGAAAAAAAAAACACGTAACATGGTAATTGCTCACCCACTTATAGGATGTCTCAGCATGCATCAAAATCTTAACAAAACTGTAATATACGTAAGGATATTACATGTATAGAATAATAACGAAACTATTTAAATAAACATGAGCTATAGATATTCAAACAGCTTTCTTTTAAATTTAAGTAATGTATCATTAAAAATATCTAAAGTATGTATTTTCGCTGAAGAGATGTTATAGAGGTTGGACATACGATGCAGAAGCGCGTACTTTCCTAAATTAGTCCTACAGGGTCGAATGTTTCGCAACGGACATGGATATCTAGGTAAGGTAACTACCATTCAATGTTTCTTGTAGGTGGACGAATTGCATCTGGTGGGCGAGGCGGGACGTGGCAGCACCCTGGAAACTTTGTTGGCTACTGTTATCTTCGCTAACAGTGAGTATGCTTTGAAATTAAACTAGTATCTGGTGTAGGATTTTTTTGCCTTTCTGTCATCCGATAATTCCCGCTAGTCACCTTTTGAATTTAAAGTATTGGCGTAGAATTTCTTCGCTCTGATCATCCGGTCATTTCCGCTGGCCGCCGTGAGAGGTCAGTGATGTCAGAAGTGCGGGGCTGCCAACGGCAATGATCGACCTTTTTAATTTGGTAGCCATGTATGCCGTGCCGAATCATCTAGTGCTTTCCTCCACCCACAGCTCTGAGTTACATTAAGCAAAATGATCGATACCATTTTATTCATCAATATCTACTACCTATAACTTCCTATCTGTATCAGACGTTTCATTTTAACGTACAGAATTAAAATTTTGCTTACATACATCATAGATTTAATAAGCAGTTTAATATTTACGTCCCACTGCAGACCTTCTCTTATAGAGTGGGCTTAATCATCACGTGAGCTAACCGCGGATTGGTGATTTTCGGTGCTGACGTATGTGAACACCACAGACACTGAGGTTTCCTCACGATGTTCTCGTCAAATACATACATATTTTGACACTTCGAAAACGTCAAAATGAAGAACCCAACACAGTGAAAACTTACATAATAAAAGGGCTGGTTATTGAATGTGAAATCGTCGTTCGGCATCCAAAACGGCGAACGTTACTTTTATCAAATTTTACGGACACATAAAAAATTTCGAAATAATGATTTTTAAACTAACATGATGTAAGTTGGTCTAAAAACTATTATCGAATTTTTTGTATGTGTACGACGGTATGATTTCTAAAGTTTTTAGTGTCTCCTGTAAAATTTTCAAAAATTCACGTTCGCGGTTTTGGATGGCGAGCGACGAAATATTCATAGCTGACTTTTAGTAACGTTTTCTTTCCTCACCAGAGGGCATCCAGATCGTCGGCATGTCGGCGACGATCGGCAACCTGCCGGAAGTGGCGATGTTCCTCCGCGCCGCCGTGTTCGAGCGCCACTTCCGGCCGGTGGAGCTGGCAGAGTTCGTGAAGCTGGGAGATATGCTGCACAGGATCACCTGGGGGGCGGACGGCCTGCAGGTGGTGCCCGAGAGGGCGATAAGCTACGATGTGAGTACAGAATGGTCATTGGCCTAAATAAGTTTGGATTTTTTTTTGTCAAATGTCAAAACTAAGTTTGGAGTTTATGTCCATTTTTTCTCTAATATGATCTAGATTTTGAAATGGACTTGAATGGAGTTTAACTTGTAACGTTCATTAAGGCACAGTTTCTGTGCTACGTTGAATAAAACACTTTTAAAATTGAACTTTTTCTATAGTTACAAATGGCAAACCCTGCTCTCTCTGCCATTTCAATAAAGTAAGATTTATTGAAATGACTAGGTGTTTATATTATGTAAATGGTACGGCATTTTTTAAGGTATAATCTCAGTAAATATAATGCTACAATCATAAATTAATTATTTACTGATTTCTTATGTGTAAATAAGTGTATGACTTTAATTCCAACTGCTAACGTTGGCTTCACACGTTAATGAAAGAGATGTTGTATTTTTGTATAAAAACACCAAGGTGTTAACATGTCGGTACTTTGTAAAAGAAACAAATAGCCTCTTTTACGTTTGCATAGATTAGGATTCTTTTTAGTTTTGTTTCCTTCGATTTTTGTATTTCCGGTTTTGTAGACTCTTCTTCCTTCCTTTTTTTCGATTTAAAAATTAATTAAAGTAGCCAAAATCGCAACATTCGGCCCAGGCTCTCAAAATGACCTGCCAATTTTCTCGACAAACAGTTTCGAGAGTATAGTTCTGTCCGTCTGTCTGTCTGTCAGTCCGTCTGTCTGTCAGTCCGGGTCTTAGCACAGAGGCGATAAGTAATAGAAAGCTGAAATTTGGCATAGATATACATAATAACGCCGTGTGGCGCCGGATTAAGAATAGCGTCACTCCATTTCCTCCCGTGGATGTCGTAGATGGCGACTAAGGAAATAAATTACTAGGAGACGGGCAGCAGCGTCTACCTGTCATTCCAACCGCATACTGCGATCGCCAACCCGTCTGCCAAGCGTGGCGATTATGGCAAAACCCCTCATGGTGGGCGTCAAGGGGCTGATGATGATGATGATGATACATAATAATATTTATTACGCCGACAAAACTGTAGAATAAAAAAGAAAATAAGGGTAGGTACGTCCCCTACACCTAAATTAGGGATGCATTTTTTTCTCGCCTGCACCGTAGTGTGGGGTATCGTTGGATTGGTCGTTTAAAAATATTGTGGGCTTAGGTAAACCATTTTTAGATTTAGGGTTCCGTTTGCGAAATATTAAGCTTTTTTTTATAATCTTTATTTGAAAGGGTTTTGTACAAAAAATTACAATGTCAACCGAAATATTAAGCTTAAAAGCGCAAATTTTTGTCATGTAGTCAAAGAAATTACTTCCATAACTATAATAATAATTTCCACACCACACAATCACTTGACCTGGTCCCAAACTAGGATACTCTATGCAACCAGGCAAGGACATAAAAACATGGAAATACACCCAGATACGGCCATTTGTGCAAATGTACGGCGGCACCCAGTGGGAATCGAACCTGCGACCTCTGTCTTGGCAGTTAAGCGCCTTAACGGCTAGTCCAACGAGGCAGTCAAAAGAAAGGCCCACTCTTTTGTTGTCCGCAGTATTCGGCAGCGGCGCAGGCGCTGGACCCGGACTGGCTGGGTGGGCTGGTGGCCGAGGTGGCCCCGCGGGGCTCCTGCCTCGTTTTCTGCCCCACCAAGAAGAACTGCGAGAACGTCGCCGCGCTGCTTTGTAAGATGCAACGGAGGTAAGTACTCGCACAATGGGCATTGTCCTACACGTTGACAATAGCTACAAATGGTGCGGCATTTTAAATGTAAAATACAATAATGCTTTCTGTGAATAAGTGTAGGTATGACTTAAAACGTACCTAAATTTAAGTACCTACATGGTTTTAGAAAAATTAGAAAAAATAAAAAATTAAAACCATAAAAATATTTTTCTTGGGGTTTTCCAGCTCTCAAAACTTGCGAAAAATCAAGTTATTGTAATAATAAAAACTTAGCAGATTTTGTCTTTTCATTGAATTCTAAGTGTTTTCTAGTAAGAGTCTAGATGCATAAAAACATTATTTTACGAGATAACTAAACGTTTCATACATTATAAGGCGTTACGTGCAAGCTGTGACGTCATAGTTTGAGCCCGATTTGTATGGCGCGTTTTTGTAGCACGTGACTATATTGACTTTTCGACCGGTCACATTGTGAAAAGTATTAGTCCTGGAGAAAAAAATTAAACACATTTATTTATCTTTTCACATGGCCTTTCCTATTATATTAAAATATATTTTAGTGCAAGTTCTCCATTGACTGTAGTCGCCACTTTAGTCTATCCGTGACCACGGCAGCTGCAACGCCACCGAAACTTCGGGAATTTACGGTAATTAAATTTTACCTAATAAATAATCGCGATAGGAAAACGGGTCTACGTTTAATAT
Organism: Yponomeuta evonymella; assembly: GCA_963969515.1. Lineage (NCBI taxonomy): Eukaryota > Metazoa > Arthropoda > Insecta > Lepidoptera > Yponomeutidae > Yponomeuta > Yponomeuta evonymella. The sequence continues at coordinate 1,508,697 of OZ018342.1, read as the reverse complement.
AATATTATACTATGTCTGAGCATCGCGAGTCATAAAAAAATACTGATTCATCTTGAAATCCAAAGTCCTGACCTTGAAAAGAACAATCGAAAACCATCGTTGTTTTCAAGATCAGGACTGAGGAGGTTCAACGTGTCCCCGCAGGGAGATGACAGAATACCGGAGCGAAGAGCGGCTGGCTCTGCAGAGTGCCTTGAGGCGGGAGGGCTCGGCCGGCGAGCTGGCCCGCGCCGTGCGGTGCGGCGTCGCCTTCCACCACGCGGGGCTGGCCTCCGACGAGCGGGCGCTGCTCGAGAACGCCTTTCGGTGCGTTGTGTGCTGTTACACTAGCGCCACCGAGGAACAAAAAACGGCCAAGTGCGAGTCGGACTCGCGCACGAAGGGTTCCGTACCATTATCTGTACAACATTAGACAAAGATCGAATTTGAGAACAGCGCCTATAGAAACCAACAAGAAGCGTTTCACATTGACATTTAACGACGCTAGTCAACAAACGTTGTCTAAAGACAGCACTCGCCGACAGATGGCGAGCGCTGTCTTTCGACAACGTTTGTTGTATGGGAGGCCCCCTTAAATATTTATTTTATTCTGTTTTTAGTATTTGTTGTTATAGCGGCAACAGAAATACATATGTGAAAATTTCAACTGCCTAGCTATCATGGTTCATGAGAAACAGCCTGGTGACAGACAGACAGACGGATAGTGAATTCTTAGTAATGGGTCCCGTTTTGTACCCTTCGGGTACGGGACCCTAAGAAACAATTTTTTTTCACAGATCAAATTTGCAAAAAGTGTACAATCTGTAGGGAGTCAGAACGCTGAGTCAACATTTTAGCAACGAAGTAACATAGCGCCACGCCTAAGCGCGGACGGCTGTGTCCAGCCAGTCGTCCCTCGAACCACTCAGGGACGAGTCGTCCCCCGAACCTCTAGTAGTATAGTTGTTTTGATCCTAAATTCTGTCCGTGTGTAACCTCCTGTGTAAACCAAATTTATCCGTGTAATATTCGAATACAGACTTTTCAAATTTTAAGCAACCTTCTGATATTTTATTTGTGCCTCCACAGAACTATAAATTATCACCTCTCTCATTTGGTAGTCACCTCCACAAATCTCTTAATCATGTTAATACAATACCTTAATTATGATTGTTAGGACCCATGGCCGTGAACCTAAGGCAACAAAACCTAGGACTATATAGCAGTAACGCCAAAAACGGCCGTTTTTGACATAAATTCTATCTAGTCCCAGGTTCGTGATCCCAGGTTTAAAATCACTGTTAACATGATTGTGAGATTGTACGAACACTTTTTGCGAATACGATCTGTAAAAGAAGCTGTTTTTTTTTCATCGGTGGCGCTAGTTAGCGTGGGATCCCCTGAAGGTCGAGTTTTGCTTCTTACTGGCTTAGGTGAGAGGATAGATCGAGTTAGTTCGCTGAGAGTTCCGGACAAATGATTGGGAACTTAATTTTACAGTTCTTTTATATATAGACTTCAGGATTTTTGCCAAAAGTCGTGAAGTGCCCTACAGGTTATGATAGCTAGTTGTAAATGTTTACTCTTGATTTAATTGACTTAGAGGCTTGAAGGAACCGTTTCTTGAGGGTGTAGAAAATTAAGTTTTTGACATTAAATTTATAATTTTTTTGTTAGCAAGTCCAGGGTAGTCCGATAATTTGGTCATGATCTGTTGGTGAGGTCCATGAGAAAAGTAGTTTTTTTTTTGTAGATAGATAGATAGATAATATGTTTACGAACACAATACTGAAAACATGTATACAAAAAGACAGATAACGGATTAACAATAATGAAACAAAATTCTAACTAAGAAACCAAATAAAATAAAAACAACATGCGTAAAAATAAAAAATTGATTAAATTCGAATTGATAACCTACTCCTTTTTTGAAGTCGGTTAAAAAGAAAAATAAACCAATAGTAATAAACATTTGCATAGAGTAGCTATTGGTTTTTAGTATTGACTCCCTAAGATGGACACGACTCAGCATGTGTTACCGGAGTGTTACCTACCGACAACTCTGGTATTTTGACGACCTCGTGGCGCAGCGGTAGTGCATCTGCATACCATGCGAGAGGTCCTGGGTTCGAATCCCGGCTGGGGACAAAAAAAAACCCTCAGGTCTTGGATGTTTACATGTTTGTGATGTCGTTGTTTCTGGTTCCCACAACACAGGGTATCCTAGTGTGGGGCCAGACGCAATGTATGTGCTTGTATGTAAATGTTTATGTTTATGTTTATTCTGTCGAGACCACGTTGCGGTTAGCTGGTAAGCTAAATAAGTTATTTAGACGGAGCAGGCTTGCCCGATACCTTCAACGTCCTTTGGTCGAATGAACGAGACCCTCGCACCTCAGGAGCGGCGTGATCTCGGTGATCTGCTGCACGTCGACGCTGGCGGCCGGCGTGAACCTGCCCGCGCGCCGCGTCATCATCCGCGCGCCGCGTGTGGCGCGGGACTTGTTGACGCTCGCCGTGTACCGGCAGATGGTCGGCCGGGCCGGCCGCGCCGGCCACTGCGAGACCGGTAAGCGGCGGCTGCTTCAGACTTAGTTGCGTTTATAGGCTGGTACGGGGGGAACTATGGCTTATAGGACCAATCGATTGTGCCGCTTGCAGGAGACAGTAGCGGTATGCAGGCAGACGGTCTGCCGCGCCTACCGAGCGGGACGCTGCGAGGCGGATGAGCCGTTTTAGACGTGCGTTTATAAGCCGGTAGAGCTGGACCTTTAGCCTATAGGATCGATAGATTGCACCGCGGGAGGCGCGAGACTTCTCGAAGGTATACAGGCAGATGGTGACGCGGGACTTTCAAGAATAGCTTCTACTTGACCGATCGACGGACCGATCGCCCTTGTCAATCGATCGGCACGTGAGTTCTTTCTGTCTTCGGCCAGAAATACGTAACTACTACTACCGCTGTGCCGCTGTGAGCGATCTGCCTCAAATCATTAACGGAACGCCCACCCCTCAAATCTTTCTTCAAATATATCTATGCTTTCCCACTACCAGTACAGTAGGTAAAATCAGTGACACGAACCCCCGTCGCCGTCCGCAGGCGAGAGCATAATAATCAGCAGCGCGGCCGAGTGGCCGCAGCTCCGCGAAGTGCTGGCCGGCGGCGTCGGCGCGGCGCGCAGCCGGCTGGCGGCCGGCGCCGGCGCCGCGCTGGACCAGCTGCTGCTCAGTGCGGTGGCGCTGCGGCTGGCTGCCACGCGGCTGCAGCTGAGGCGGCTCGTGGGGACCACGCTGCTGGCTGTGCAGGCGGAGAGGTAAGCGGTTGACCAGCTGGACTGTCGATACTCCTGCAATGCTGGCTCAGTTCCGCCGGCGCCGTGGTAGGTCGGCTGCAGCTTAGTGCCGTGGCGGTGCCACTGGCAACTACGCGGGTGCAGCTTAGGTTCGTGGCACTACGCCGCTAGCTGTGCAGTCGGAGAGGTGAGCGGGATATTAACGCTCCTGCAGCGGTTTGCTGGACTAACTGCTGCGATGTGACGCTACGGCTGGCCACCGGACGGGTACGGCTGAGGCGGCTCGTGCTCCCGAGCACGCTGTTGGTTTTCCAGGCAGAGATTTGAGGAATGTCAATACTCCTGCTATGATTTGCTGGACCAACTGCTGCTCAAGGCTGTGGCGCTGGGGCCGGCCACCACGTGTGGATAGAGATTGACGGAGAAAGAGCAAGAGAGAAAGAATAGTAATTGATAGAGGGATAGAGAGAGAAAAAGACTGATTAATTTCCAATCTCTCTTGAACCGCACTTTCTCACTGTGGCAATATGTCTTGACTTGTGTTGTGTATAGATCAGAATTCTGAACAGCCACTTCATCATTTGCCCACAGTTTACAAGCGGACATCAAGCAACTCTGCGACGCGTCCATCCGTTCTCTCCTTCAAAGCGGTGCTATTGAAGTGTCGGCCCCAACAGGCAAACCTGCCGACAAAGTTGCCGACAAGAGTCACGTGGCAGCAGAGTGTCAGGGTGACACACGCTATGTGTACGACGATAGCGAGCTGGTGGTCAGCCTGCTGGGGAACGCTGCTATAAAAGGTATGGCGGTTTTCATCATCATCAATCAGCCCGTAATTGTCCATTACTGGACATATGAATAATTTCAATAATTAATCTCTAATTTTTTTTATAGTTATTTCTTCAAGAAATTTCACCAAGTACATATTTAATACAGCAGACCCTCACTCAAACCTGTATAGGTCTATCTGTGAGGTAAGTTACCCTTTGCTTAAAATTAGCTTAAGAAATTACACCCTTCACACGCTTTTTAACTTACTAAAAGTTTAAAGCTCGTCAGAAACGAATGGCATAATTATTTTGGCTAAATTGCCAAATAAACACACTCAAATGCAGCGCAAGATGGCTAAATGAGCGTTGAGAGCCCGGGATAGCGTAAGTTTATAGATTACTCGAAACATTCGTCTCAACAAGTTTTCATTAATCGCAAGTTTTCACTATTCCCCGGCCACCAGGTAGCCTGGAGCTGTCCACGACCCGCCTGCTACTGCAAGACCTGGAGGCAGCCTCGCGCGGCCTCGTGCTTATGGGCAGCGCTCACCTGCTGTACTTGGTCACTCCTCACGACGCGGCGGGCGTTCGCCCTGACTATAGGCACTACTATACTGTTGTAAGTGTGCGAGCAAGCAACGTACATCGGTTAGCGGGTCGCCGTATCGCTCACGTAGCCCTGAGCGATGCTCAGTTCCCGCGGCAAGTACGTTGTAAAGTTAGTCGGCTCGAGCCACTCATCAGTAAGAAACTACCATCAATAAAAACATGTAGAAATAAACATCTATAAGCTGAACCATCTTTCCATCACCGTCCATCATATCTGCTGTGTGGCAGAGCGAGAGTCACACACGGTATCCTCTCTGCCCGTGCAGTAAATTCATGTGATCGGTGTGTGCCTGAAATCCGGATACGGATGACAAGGGACCGTGAGAGACGGCATCTGGGGAAAAAGACTTATCCTCCTCAGTCCTGACCTTGAAAATAACAATACAAATAAACTTTATTTCTCCATCCACAAATAAGGTACAAAAGAGGTGGTACAATATGGCACAATCTGAAGCAATTTGTGGAAAGACTGGGTCCTATACTAGATCAGAGATCTGTATCTTAGGATGCCAGGCCTCCCAAAAACTAGGACAGCAAAGTATGAAACATACTGTAGACACTAAGTCAGTCGAAGTCAAAAATCGACGGAGAAATCAAATTAGAGAAAATATACAAACAAGAGAAAAATATACAAACAAGAGAAAATATACAAACACACAAAATCAAAAGGGGTACTCATACTCGTAACTCAGCCCCACGACTACGTCTTGGGGTCGTGTTTCAGCCACTGAGTGTGTGTGTGTGTGTGTGTGGTTTTCAATTGTTATTATCAAGGTCGGGACTGAGGAGGCTATACCCTGATTTGGTAGTCAAGCGTGCAACAAAAGTAGCTTTTTCTTAGCATAAATTACTCGACACTCTTGCGGTATAATAAGTATTAATAAATTAATCATGTAAAGAAAATCCTTTTTCTGGTAGATCAGTCTTTAAATCATACATGTCACATCTTACACTTGGCGCATTTTTATATTAACACTAATTACATATCTTCCTATGCGTGATAGGTTTCGCGCCTCGGAACCCCGAATTCTTTGTATGATTGTGCCAAAAACATGTCTAGCTAGCACCGTCACTTTGTGTGTAATGTAATAATTCACGCTGGTGCAGTGAATTGGCTCGAATTCATAAATAGAATGGCGAGTTACAGTTATCCAATACAGCAAAATGTTGTTTACACTCAGACAGACTATTTATTGTTTAATTAATTGTGTTTTTTCAGTATTGCAATTTGAACGACGAGTGTCTTCAGACGGCCAAGGTTCTGGGTATTACCGAGAAGAGCGCTATTAGAATGATTACTGGAAAACCCATCACTGTAAGTTGTTATCTACTAACTACTTTTTGCCAATAGATATGTGAAGTTATTAACTGGTTGCGATTTGGGATTTCACAGAATGTTCCAGAAATGGTGCTGTCGAGATTTTACATCGCGTTGATCCTGTATGACTTGTGGAACGAAATTCCTCTGCCTACTGTTGTTGAAAAGTAAGTAACTATTTTTTTAATTTATTTAATATTATCCCTGTAGGGACACGACATTATCAATAAATTTTAATGCATCATTGCATTGTTATTTGATTTTTTCCTCAGGGCTCTGATATTTTATGACATATAATTAAAAATCGGACCGGGCTTTTAGTGGGCTACGGCCATTTCCAATAAACGATCAATAGCTGCTGACATTTTGACAGTCCTTCCATACAACTACTGTCAAAAACCTACTGTCTTCATTGTGCGAAACGGACATAAGTGTTATTGTGGGCCGTTTCGTTCTTGCTTTCTAATCCTCGGTTTCTGTTAATCAACTGTTAACAGCCGTCAGTCATTTTTTTTTGTGTGATCTTTATCCATCTGTCAGCTGTTAACAGATCGTTAGCACTAGAAACAGGCGCTATAAAACTGTGCCGCGTCCCCAGAGAACCGTCCGAGTGGCGGTCCAGAACCGGACGGCGGTCAGTGGGTGGTCCGACAGCCCGACGGTCGCGGCGTGGGGCCCGTGGATGCGAATGGCGAGACACTGCGAAGGTTGGCGTGATGGGGAAAAGGCCTTCGGTGGGCAGAGGTGGGCTGATGATGATGATGGTGTCCCCAGATACTCGGTGGGGCGCGGGCTCATCCAGCAGCTTGTGACGAGCGCGGCGGCGCGCGCTGCCAGCGCGGCACGCGTGTGCGGCGCGCTGCCGGCGCGCTGGCCGCTGGCCGCGCTGCTGGCGGAACTGGCGCCGCGCCTGCTGCACTGCGGCGCGCCGCAGCTGCGGGACCTCTGCGACTTGCCCAACGTTAAGCAGGTAAAGAAATCCTAGTTGAGAAACCTACGGGAGTGAACTGGAATTGCAGGTGCTGCCGGGCTCTTCCGCCTTACGAGACACTGAGATAAATATGCGGAGGTAACTGCCAATGTTAGCTATAGCAAGAAGAAGAAGACGCAGGTGACGGGAGACTACAACACATCACATAAAACACATATTTTTTTTATTTCACCAGTCTCGATCTCAACATCACCTACGAACATCATTGACGAATAAAACGGCCCCGCGGCTGGTGACGCCCCACGCTGCGTTTGCCAGTTCTTCTGTCAGATTTTTCGCAGATGTGACCAGCCCAATGCCACTTTCTTATACCATCATATATACAAAATCGGACACAAAGATTGAGAAAAAACGGCAAAAATCACTATCGTTGTATGGGCGGCCCCCTTAATTATTTATTTTATTCTGTTTTCAGTATTTGTTGTTATAGCGGCAAAATAAATACTTCATCTGTGAAAATTTGAACTGCCTAGCTATCACGGTTCATGAGGTAGGTGTCTGTCTAGTGACAGACAGCCAGCCGGACAGTGAAGTCTTAGTAATACTGGCCCATGTCGGGCTTAGAACCCTTGAACTCTCTTCCCGTAGGCTCGAGCTCTGCAGCTGTGGAAGGCTGGCTACAAGACGGTGGAGGCTTTAGCGCGCGCCGCGCCGCAGCAACTGGCCGATGCCGTGCAGCATTTGTCCAGGACCGCTGCCGACCACCTCATCAGCGCCGCGAGGGTATGAATCTTACAATCAATCAATCAGTCCGTACTCGTCCACTGCTAGACATAGGCCTCCCCAAGGCACGCCACTTTTTTTTAAATTTCTAATAATACATGTTTCTCGACTGCGTGGCAGTTTGTTGGCGAATTATATATAGCACATTTCTTATCTTAACTTCTATGTTTGACTACCCCCTGCCCGCCCTGCGCCTGCGGCTTGGGATCGGAACAGTGCCACAGACAGGGGGGCAGTCTCGCTTTCTTCTTCTTCTTTCTGTCCTCGGCTATCCTCATCAAGCCGCTGCCAGCAATCTATTTCAGTACCTTTATCAAGTCTTATACCATACAACGCACCATACCATGGAAAAAAGTAGTTTAGTTTGACCAGTTCAAATCGCCAAAAATCGAAAAAAAAAATACGGTGGTGGCCAACTTAATGATTCTGTAAGTTTTTTACGCATATCGGACGATAGACCCTAAAACTTTTAACATAAAAAAAATTTAAAATAAAATTGACTTGAGCTTTCCACAACTTTGAATTTGGTAGTGGCAAAAAAGATTTATTGAAAAAAAAAAAACATAAACTATATTATAATTAAATAATATTGAAAATATTGCTAACGGTTTCACATTCATGCTTTTGTATCTTTTCTAAGCTGGACCTTGGACTTATGCAAATTCTTTTTTCTTTATTGTTACAGTTGATGCTCATTGAGAAAGTGGAGAATCTGCGAGCCGAAGCCGAAGATGTTATGGAGGAACTTAATATGTGACTTAATTACTTATTAACTATGCCCAAGCATCACAAAATAACCTCCTCATCAGTGAGAATATGAAATCTGTTACTTAGCTTAATCATCAAATATTACGTTGATAGTGTTTAAGATATCTCTAGTATAATCAACTTTGGCCAAAAGAATATATTTTCCATATCATGAAGTAACTGTTATTTGTTCTACCTAACTTACCTACCTTGGAAAGTGAAGAACTGAGGAAAAAACCGGACAAGTGCGAGTCCGACTCGCCCACCCCCCCCTCCGTACAAATTTGTAGGTACTTACATATTAAAAATAGTTCAGGAATCGAGTCTCGCAGTCTTTTCCGAGCTTTTCCCCAACTTAAAGGACTAATTTTATATGATTTAATTACACTTGTATAGTTTTCAGTTTTTTTTGGTTCTTTAAGAGTTGAAATATACGTTTTTTGCGGCATAAACAACCAAAAGGGATCAAAAGGGACGTTAGGTGTTGGTGGTGATTAGAGACAAAATTGCATCTTCTGGCTGCAGAGGTCCATTTCTTAATTGTGAATATTTCTGTAATATCTCCGTATGAAATAAATAATATAAGGATGCGGACGGTATAACAATGAACGAAAAAAGTTGTACAACTATCGTTTAATATTCACCGCCTCTTATAAATGCACGGTTTCAACGAGAGCCTCGGCTGCTTGGCCTTCTTGGCGGGCGGCGGCTGCATCTTGCGGAACTCCAGGAAGTAGAACACCTGCTGGCTCTTGTCCAACTTCAGCAACTTGAAGCCGAGCTTCGACACTTCCAGTGCGAAGGCGTCCACGTCGTCGAAACGGCTCTCCACCTCGGCTATAAGGAGCAGGCCCCTGGAAACAGTTGTGGAGGTTAGGGATAAACGTGTGGCGACGTCCGTCTGTCTGTCTGTCTTTCTGTCTGTCCGTCCGCGGCCTAGCGCAAAGACCGGTGGTAGTAGAAAGCTGTAATGTTGGTGTGTGTATACATATTTATCACGCCGACAAAGTTAAACATTTATTGTTGGAAATATTTTTTTTACTGTACCTCCCCTAACATGAAAAGTGGGGATGATTTCTTTTTCTCGTCTAACCCATCATGTGGGGTATCGTTGGATTGGTCGTTGAAAAATATAGTGGATGTAGGAAGACCATTTCGATTTAGGGTTCCGTTTACGAAATAATAGGGGTTAAAGTATGAAATTGCCGTTTTATTGCAATAGGTTCTTTGAATTGACATAGAATCTTCATGGTTTGAGGTTTTCGAATGAAACTTTTTTCAAATGGTTTCTATGATTTTTTTTTTAAATGTGAAACAATTGAATATCAACTTTCAATTGTTTTTGTTATTCAACTTAGACAAGAAAAATGGATACTGCGAAAATTCGAGTGATTTTTGAATACGAGTTCCGACGCGGAACTAACGCGGCAGAAACAGCCCGCACCGCACCTCAAACCATGAAGATTCTATGTCAATTCAAAGAACCTATTGCGATAAAACGGCAATTTCATACTTTAACCCCTAATATTAAGCTTTAAAGCGTAAACTTTTGTCCGGGTGTCCCCCCTCCCTCTCCTGGCTAAACGGTTGATTGTAAAAACATGAAAAAAATCAGGGTAGTAGCACATATAATGAACTCGAAAGGAAAAGTATCACGGCTAAGTAGGCTTTACTAGTTAACGAGTAATAGGCAACCAACTCACAAAAGTAAAATTTCGTACTAAATCCATTGAAAATTACTTCGATGAAGTTGTTAGTTCTGGAAAGTAGATAAAAAATCTTCTTTCTACGGAATCCTACATTGCGCGTGACCCGACATGCACTTGGTCGGTTTTGTCTTTTATTATACCTAATTTTTTGTGTCCAAAAGACTCTTTCATATATCTGTATAGACTCACTTAGGACGAGGTCGCGTAAAGCGCCTAAAACGGGAAGGTGTTCAATCAATCAATCAACCCGTATACGTCTACTGCTGGACATAGGCCTCCCCCAAGGCGCGCCACTTCATTCTGTCCTCGGCCATTCTCGTCCAGCCACTGCCAGCAATCTGCCTCAGATCGTCGGACCAGCGAGCTGGTGGGCGTTCTACGCTGAAAGCGTTGAAATTCTGTTACATAAAGACTATCCCAAGGTCGGCAGGGCCGGCAAGGGACTTTCGAGGTGGACACTGTAAATAGGGATGTATTAGCGAAGGGCAACATAAACAGTACCCCAAACTGGCGTGCGTGCAACGACTAATAAATTTTGATGAAGCGAAAGTGGTCTGTCAGGATCGTGGCCTACCCCTCCGGGTATGTGAGGTATGTGAATAGCTCAGACACTCAGGTTTCCTCACGACGTTTTCCTTCACAGTTACCGAGTGGTATTGATAACTTCACAAAGATAAGATAAGAATATTCTTTATTGTAGCAGGAAAAACACAACATAAAATATACATAGCTTAGAAAACCAAGTCATATGTACATGCCCTACAGAACAGATGTTCTGTGACATGCCCGCACTGGGAATCGGACCTGGGTCTCCCGCGAGTCCGAGTCCAATGTTGGAACTCCGAGTTCGATTGTATGAAAATTTGGAAATACAGATATGGCGTAGAAGGCGACTAAGGAAATAAATTACCAGGAGACGGGCAGCAGCGTCTTCCTGAGATTATACAACCGCATACTGCGATCGCCAACCCGCCTGCCAAGCGTGGCGATTATGGCAAAACCCCTCATGGTTATGAAAACCAAGAGTGAAAAAAAAGCCCTGCCGTGGGCGTCAAGGGGGGATGATGATGATCATGATATGGCCTCAGTGACAAAACCGTCTCGAAAATTCTCACACCTAGCGACTACAAGTTCCCGTTTCGCATTAATTTGATGTAGGCACCTACTGAGCAAGACGTTGTGGAGTTTACGACGAAACAAATTCACATAAAAAATAGTGCTCACGGATTCAAATTTTAAACACGTCGACTGACAGGGCCTGGCGTATGTCAAATATCAAATCAAATATCAAATAATATCAAATAATATTTATTATCGTAAAGAATAATACACAGAGGCAAATAAATGTTACTTACACAATGCTTAGACTGTAAAAGATTTAACATGTGTAAATATCTTTGAGTAACGGTGACCCCACACTAGGCATAGCCTGTATCGTGGGCGTCACGACATAAAATTGGGCTTTTTATTAACATTTCATTGTGGCAATCTAAGCAGATTTTGATCTTATAAAATTATTTATGTAGTACTAAATGTTCTTCAAAATAATATTTTGAAATGAATTTCAAAATAATATCAATTACAAAAGTTAATTGTTATAGAAAAGCATAGTTGTTTCAATTTCATGCTAAAAGTGAAAAACAAAATCAAATCAATAATTATTACCATAAAAAATTAATTCAATTACATGCAAAATCAAAAATTTTTATTTCAACTCTTTTAAATAGTATTTATAACATTATGCATTTTAACAAATTATGTTGTCCCATTGCGCTTAGTGTGTAAGTTCTGGTGTTTTTGTGTGTTGAGTATATGTTCAAGTGTACTTAGGTCTTGGTGTTTCAGTCATTTCATGCTCAGGACTCTGTGAGTATTGGTTATTTCTGTATCTTCAGCAAAACCTCGGAACTTGCGTAGTTTAAAGTTTTTAAGTAATTGGATACAGTCAACTTACATTCTCTTATTGTCGAATTTTGAATATCACAGCGCTTTAGAATTTTGTTATAAAGGAAAGGCGAAGAAAAATGGGAGAAGCGTTGTGCAAAAGAAGTTTTCGTTGTAGGCACTGGGATTTTAAAAACTCTCTTTGCGCTTAACCGGGCACATGCTGGAGAGCTGATGACGCTTCGATGGATACCTAGTACAGCTCCAAGGATATAGAGTTGTCGGACACGAAGTACGGAGCAGTCCTGGTATAGGCCGTCTGTGGGGTATAAGCGGGATCTTCTGCACATTACCTTTAAAACAGAGCGCTGTGCTCTCTCCAGTCTTATCATTTGTGTTTTGGCTGAAGCTCCCCAGACCGAGATGCAGTAGGTGATGAGTGACTGACAAAGGGTGATGTAGATGTAATTTAGTAAATTTCTATCAGCACTTTGTCTCAGACACATCATTATGCCAATAACCTTGCAAACTCTGCCAGACAGTGTCTCGATGTGTGGACCAAATGTTAAGCGTTCGTCCAGCTGAACTCCCAGGTAACGAATATTACTGATGCGCTGAATACCTGGACAGGAACATGATTGGCCCTCTTGCCCTCCACATTGATGTATTGGAATATCTGACAGGTTTGAAGGGGCAGATGCTTTGGAAATATGAAAGGTTAAGTATTTCGTTTTCTCTGTGTTAAGAGTCAACAGATTCTTGTTCAGCCAAGTAGCTATGCTGTTCATTCCGGAGACAGCCTTTTCGTGAACTTCATTCCAGGAAACCCCGTGAAAGATCACTGCAGTATCGTCGGCGTAGCATATCAACTCAGCGTCCAGTGATTGAATATTTACGATATCGTTTATGTAGACTAAGAAAAGTGTTGGCCCGAGTATGCTACGAGTTGTGGAACGCCTACATTTAATGAGAGGGGATTGCTGAGGGTTGCATCAATCTTAACACACTGTCTCCGCCCACAAAGGTAGCTGTTTAACCAGTTTAAGGCTACCCCTCGTATGCCAAGTAGTTCCAGTTTTCTGATGAGGATGGGGACGGAGACAGTGTCAAAGGCCTTAGCTAAATCTAGAAAAACTCCTAGGCACCTTTGTCCTGTGTCCAGATAACCGGAGACTAGCTTCACCAAAAGAGATACCGCATCCTCCACAGACCTACCACGACGAAACCCAAATTGTCGTTGGGTTAAGAGGTTATTCTTCTCAAGGAAGCTCACTAGACGCTTATTCGCAATCTTCTCAAGAATTTTGGAGACAATACTGAGCAAGGAGATTGGCCTGTAGTTAGTAGGAGAATCTCTAGAGCCTGCCTTGTATATAGGAGACACAGAAGCAAGTTTCCATGAGGCGGGAAATACACCACTCGTGAAGCTGATATTCACAATATGTGACAAAGGGTATGCCACAGAGTCCGAGCAGTACTTAAGCAGTGGCGTTCTTATATTGTCCAACCCAGGTGCGCTATCATCTTTCAATTGCATGATTATTTGCCTGATTTCTACACAGTCCGTAGGATTAAAGAAGAAAGAGTCACATGGATTGGCTGCGTTCAATCTTACCGAGGTAGCGAGACTTTCCTCTGTAGTGGCGAGCTTGGTAAGGATGCTCTCAGCGAGATTTTTGCCTACAGTCGAGAAGTATTTGTTTGCCTGGTTTAGGCACTCGGATACTGGTAGTGAAGAATTTAGTAGATGTGAAGCATCATTCTGGGAGGCTTTTACGTGACATATATTTTTTATCACCTTCCACAGCTTTTTCGAATTTGTTTTGCTATCTTCAAGTAGTTTTTGCTCATGTGCTGTCTTGAGGCGTCGCAATAAATCAGTACAGAAGTTCTTGTACCTGGTGAATGTTATTTTGGCAATTTGGTCTTTTGGGTTTTTCCTGCACTTAAGATGTAGCCTATCTTTATGTTTTATGCAGCGCAGGAGACCTAGGGTGATCCAAGGCTTGATAATAAGTCTAGTTCGACTTAGTCTAACTTGAGAGCTGTTTTTTTCAATGGCATCAGTAATGATACCTGTAAACTCTGCTCATGTACAGGTGCAGCGCGTGCACTTACCCTTGTTTCAACACCCGGTTAGCCTCGAGCAGGTACTGCGTGAGGTCGGTGCCCATGAGCGCGAGGCAATAGACCGCCACGTCGACGGAGCCGGCCAGCAGCGGCGTGCGCGCCATGTCGCAGGCCTCCACGCCCGGCGCCCGCGCCACCAGGTCGAACGAGCGGACCTTTTGCGGCACCCGCTTCGCGAGGACCGCCTCGCCGCAACCCATGTCCGCTATCGTTATGGTCTTCGGCCTGGGAGATGGGTGATTGTGCGGTTGATTGGTAGTAGATGACGTAATCTTTGGGGATTTGGTTCACTAGATCCCGAAACAGTCAGTGCAGGGTTGATAAAAATCATGATTTTTTTAAAAAAATCAAAAAAATCGGATTAATTTGATTTAAATCGGATTAATTTGATTTAAATCGGATTTTTTTGATTTTTTTACTATTTGATCTGTTTTAGTGTAGAAGGCGGTTAGATAGTAAATTACCCGAGCTCACGGCATCGCCGCCACCGCCGTCGTCTGCGTCTATGTTACGATTGCGATCGATTTCTGTCACACATGTTTCTAAATGTTTTTTTATCCTCGCTACTAAGCCCATTAACTCCTTCTTACAACTCTTACACACGGCTTTGTTAAACTTGCCGCAAGCGGACTTTTTTTCATCGAAATAAACCCATACATCTTTTTTCCTTCCAGACATCTTGTTGTCCTTCAATAGTCAATCACGAATGACCGCGCCACAGACTAAACAGACGGATTCAGTTGCGAGTTTAAAATTCAGGGAATTCCCGGTGTATAAACAGAATTGGACACTTGTGTGCGCGCTGTAGTTCGGAAATCACTGTATATATCGGGGGAAATCCCTTGACACATTTTGCCGGATTTGCTCGCAGTAAAATGAATTGATTAAAATCATGGATTTTTTTAAAAAAATCACTTGATTTTAATCGCGATTTAAATCACTGATTTAAATCAAGTGATTTTAATCATATCAACCCTGAGTCAGTGTGTGTTAAATATTTTAACAGGTGCTATATAGTCGCACAGAATGCGCCAAGCCAAGCTCGCGGCGACCTGCACTGTTCATATGTTTGCACGAACTGATGGAGCCCTTTCGACCCCCTCTATCTTCGAAGTCAATTATGTTAGAAAGAAGCAATAGGTTTTTAAAAGAAGAAAGAAAGAAAGAGACATTTATTGGGACAAATTAACACATCACAAGAAAAAAAGGCATAACAAGTAACATAAATACAGCATAATATAAGACAAAGTCAGAGCGTCAGAGTGCATACTGAGGTGTGTTGCCACAAAGGGCAAGGGTTGTTACTGGACTGAGTATGCTCAGAGGAAAAAAGGTAATTGAAAATAAACATTCCTGCAGAGTTCCAACTATATAGTACTGTTTCTAAGATGTGGAGGGAGGTCCCTAAATTGCAACTTTCAGCACTAACTGACTCAGTGATAGGTCAAAAGTCTGGGGTACCTAATTGAGTTAGAGCTTTGAAATTTGGAACACAGATAGTACAATGAGTAGACGATGGGATTAGTTGGTCTTTATCAAAACACAGCTAATTGCATGAAGGCAAGGAGCATGGCAGAGTTCTTACATTGTTATTTTGCTAAGAAGTTTACCTTTTTAACATTATGTTTAGTGGGATAAATTGTAACATTATCAGCCATAAAGTGTAGGCGTCAGGTTTTAGTAAGACTTACATTTTGAGTATGCTCTTGATGATGACGTCAAGCGGGTTGACAGGCCACTTCTTGAGCTGCAGTTGGTAACCCTCATGGTAGGTTTGGAAGGCCACAGGGTCAGCCTGGAACAGCTGTTGCGCTTCCGAGCCAGAGGAGGTGTACAGCTTCTCGTTCAGGTAGCGGAATTGCGCCGCTGTAACAGG
The DNA here is from genome assembly GCA_963969515.1 of Yponomeuta evonymella. NCBI lineage: Eukaryota > Metazoa > Arthropoda > Insecta > Lepidoptera > Yponomeutidae > Yponomeuta > Yponomeuta evonymella. The sequence continues at coordinate 1,492,668 of OZ018342.1, read as the reverse complement.
AGTAGAAAAGTAAAAGTATAATATTGTAGTTTCTTACTTAACGGTCAACCCACGACCTCGTCGAACTGAGCGACAGCTAAGCACCGTGAAACGAGTGGCGAGAACCAAATGATTCAAATTGTATGAAGTGGTAAGTGGCAGCCCATAGGGTTTCCGCCGACGCTGCCTTGTTTGTGCTAAGCCCAAAGTCCACAACCTTAAATGCCATAACAAAGCTGAGTCAGCTGCCTTTTGTGGCAACTTAGACACACCACAGGCTACATTCTATGGTCCTGTTTTATTTATTCGTTTTGTCTGTTGTGTATTTAGTTTTCTTTCTGTTGTTGTGCATATTATGTTACTTATCTGCTTATTTTGTTTCTGTGATGTATAATAAATGTCTTTCTTCTTCTTCCATACGACATTCCACTCCATTGCAAACTAATTGCAGCAGCTCACTCTGCAGTGCAATTAGTTTACATTCCACTGGATATATCCAGTTAATAAAAAAAAAAAACTGTTAAAACTTTAATCAAAATTTTGTGTCTAGTTATTCAGTTGGTTGTTTATTAATATGTGCTCATATCAATCATATTTTCTATTTATTGGCAGTTTCTTTTTCCACTGTTGAGCTTATGCCTCATTATTTGTCCTCCACTGTGATTGGTCTTAATAGTTTTCCAGTAGGCTACCTATAATATTACAATCTTCATATTATATGACTACTTCTAGGAACTAGAAAGAGCGGTGTTAGCCCAGAACATTGGACTCTGAAGTGAGAGAACAAGGTTCGATTCCCAGTGCGGGCATGTACGTATGACTTTGTTTTCTAAGTTATGTACATTTGTAAAATTATAGCAGCAATTCCACTCGCTAACATTGTGAGGAAACCTGTGTGACTGAGCCATTCACATACCTCAGCGTTTGAAATCGCCAATCCACAGTAGGCACGAGCGGTGATTACGCCTATACTCTCTCTCTGAGAGAAGGCCTGTGCCCTACAGTGGGACGTATATAGGCTGCTTATGTCAAGGAACTAAAAATTCAATTAATTATAAGTGTCATTTTCTTACCTTTAAGCTTTTCCAACATCCTCTCCCTCAGTTTGTTACCGCCAGCTTTCACTGAATTTCTTTCAAATCCCTTGTTTAGGACTTTCTTTAATCTCTCTTTAGATTTCATGATCTGCCCTTTAGTTTTGTGTCCAGGCTCCTTGTAAAGCAGGTCTTCTCTGTTTTCAGTCTTTACTATGTCATCAAGTTGTTTACGTTTTAGCTTTAGTAGTTCATCAGGTTTGTCCAGAGATTGGTTGAGTCTACTCTTAGTTATCTCGGAGAGTTTGAACTTCTTAGCCTTTGTGTCGGCTGGAGCTTCATTTTTCCGTTTCTTTGAGTTTGTGTTGCTTTTATCAGTATTATTAATAGGTTTGGATGGTTTACTTACCCCATTACTTTTTACTGGAACTTCTTTCAAAGGTTTATCTTGCTTTTCATTAGCTGCAGAGTCTTTTGAGCTATCTGGAATTATGGCAGCAGGATTTCTAACAAATGTACCTGGTAGGGAAGTATTTTTAGATTTCTTTCTCTTGGTTGTTGACTCAGAGCTGGTTGTTTTTTGAGGACTTGACAGCTTGGTTAGAGTATTCACTGGTTTTTCATACTTCTTGTTGGGAGGTTTGGTTGGAACACCTTCGGTTTTAACATGTCTGCTACCACCTTTAACAGGGGCAATTAGATTTGTTAAAGTTGTAAGGTTTTTCGGCAGTTTTCTCTGGAAATAACAATTGGTTAGGTTAGGTTAACCTCTTCACTCGCATAAATAAATTACGCTTAATACTGTCGGAATCCTGACGTTTGCGATAGAATTTAGGATGGAATTTGACAGCTATTTAGGTATCCTTCAGAATTTGGTGCATATAGGTAACTAGGAAGGCTCAAAACTTTTGTTAAAATTGATTTGTTTGGTGTTAGAACTACCGGAATCAGCGATACTTACTTTCGCAGCTTTTTTGCCAAAACTAACGTCGACCTTTGGGACGTCGGGCTCCCAATCCGACGAAACGAACATTTTAATTGATTTAAACAATTAAATAAACAATAAAATTTCAAGCACTGTTTGGTCTAAAAACACGAAGAAAGATCACATTAGGTAGGTACCTTTTCTTTTCCACATGTGAACTGTCAAAGTCTGACTGACACTGACATTAAATATCGTACAGCTGATTGTGGCACGTTCCGTTTCACACTTTCCAACGTCGATAATATAATAGTTATTTATTACACAACTAGGGCCGTAAAATAAAAGAAAGGGCGATATCCGAGCCGCAGGCGAGTGTCATAAATATGCAACAGAGGGCTTTCTATTTTACAGCCCGTGTTGTGTACACAATTTTATGTCGTCACTTGGCCTCAAGGTGGGTTTTCCCGTACGCGTAGCGTGCGGAAAAACTCTCTTTTTGGCCAGGTGTGGCATAATAGTAGATTGTACAACAAGTGCATAAAACGCACCATTTTACTCGAGACGTTTATCCATCCGAGCGAGCTTGCGAGCGAGGATAGATATAAAGTCGAGTGTAAAATGGGTTTTATGGACGAGTTGTACACTCTACTTTTCACTTCGATTGCGAGGAAATGAAACAGTTGTAACACAAATATTACAATGAAAAAATAATTATGGTTCCCGCCAATTAACTTTTTTTTCTTTTTTTTTTTTCTGTAGGGACGTGACACCTGACTTAAGGTCGTTACATACTGCTCAGTTATAAAAACATTTTCTTTTTATAACTATGATAAGTTGTTGTTATGGCTTAAATACTATACTGATCTACTAAATTGAAAAATAAACAAATATAAAAAATTATAAATGAGACGAAATACAAATTATAAGTTTATTTCATGAAGTTTTATTGTGTACTTTGGCTGTTGGTATCTTTGCCTTGGTCTTAGAATACGAACGAAACGAAATAAAATAAAGAGGTTGTTGTATGAAGTTAAAGATGTTCGTGTGGCTGTTGCAGCGATTGCCTTGGTCTTCGACGAAGATTTTACTTTATGCTCTAGAGCATAAAAAGCGACTTTATGTCGCCTACGCACGACATAAAGACGAACTTTTAGAGCATGAGAAGTGAAAAAATATTTTCAACACACCTGCTCGTAAAGTAGGTATTATTACAGCGTATTTACACTGATAATGCAGAATATTACCCATGCCGTGCCTTTTACATTACATTATCGCACTAGTGCCTTTTCATTACATATCTTTTTAAATATTAGAAAGAAGTATTAATGTTTCGAAAACAGCTAAGTAGTTATTTGCGTAAATATAAAATTAAATTCAAAATGTGATAAATAATTAAAGAATTTCATGAAACTGCTTGTTAGCTTGTTGGTATTTATATTTTGACGGTGTATTTTTACCTATAAATACCCAATTTCAAAATTTATAAATATGTGGCTGATTAGCTACTTTGCCGGTGCCCTTATCTCAGACTTGCGCGCGCATGCAGCGCTGAGCGCGCGAAAAAATAAAATTACGGCCGCCATCTTTTAAATGGGTTTCTGTTTGTTAAGTTTATTCACAGTATTGCATTTCGTTAGTGTTGTTTTTTATTTACTTTTCCTCGCAAGTGTGTTGAAAAACGTCGTATGAAACACGTGAGCATTGGTCATTACACTTCTCGTCTCCATTAAGCCTTCGCCTTCGGCTCAGGCTTAAAAACCGACTCGAGTGTAATGACCAACATACCACACTTGTATCATAATGTACTATTTCAACACACCTGCTCGTAAAGTAGGTCTTATTACAGCGTATTTACACTGATAATGCAGAATATTACCCATGCCGTGCCTTTTACATTACATTATCGCACTAGTGCCTTTTCATTACATATCTTTTTAAATATTAGCAAGAAGTATTAATGTTTCGAAAACAGCTAAGTAGTTATTTGCGTAAATATAAAATTAAATTCAAAATGTGATAAATAATTAAAGAATTTCATGAAACTGCTTGTTAGCTTGTTGGTATTTATATTTTGACGGTGTATTTTTACCTATAAATACGCAATTTCAAAATTTATAAATATGTGGCTGATTAGCTACTTTGCCGGTGCCCTTATCTCAGACTTGCGCGCGCATGCAGCGCTGAGCGCGCGAAAAAATAAAATTACGGCCGCCATCTTTTAAATGGGTTTCTGTTTGTTAAGTTTATTCACAGTATTGCATTTCGTTAGTGTTGTTTTTTTATTTACTTTTCCTCGCAAGTGTGTTGAAAAACGTCGTATGAAACACGTGAGCATTGGTCATTACACTTCTCGTCTCCATTAAGCCTTCGCCTTCGGCTCAGGCTTAAAAACCGACTCGAGTGTAATGACCAACATACCACACTTGTATCATAATGTACTATTTTGTGTTTCCGGCCTCCCCGACGGGTTTGTATATCTCCGAAGGCTCGTGTGAACTTGTGAAATTGGTGTGTAGGTACATTAACTGTACCGATTTATAGCCGTAACATTATTTCTACTGAAATATTTCCAACTTTGTAGGTACATTAACAGACACCAGGTTTTTATTTTGTGCAATAAAGCGTTACAAACTCCTGTGTGAGGAAATCGAATTCTGAAAGCCTACTCCCGACTACACATAAATAAATTTGTACATGATTGACGATCTGAAACGCTCCAAAGGTTAAAGATTTATTAGCTGTCGTGTGTACGATACATTATATCGGAATGACGACCTTTGACTACCTACATTATATCGGAATATATCCAATGTAAAGGTTGCTCATTGATCGTCAGTACACCCGACATCACGTCAACCTTTATATTTAAGTTGTAAAGTCGCTCGTATTAAAACTGAGTAGAGTGCATGGGCGTAAAGGTTGACGTCAACGAATAATCACTGGTTGACGTGCTGTCGACTGTAATGTGTGCTTATTAGGTAGACCGTCTATATTTATGTGAGACTAGATGACCCCGTCAACCGTTTTTTTTCTTCTCACCGTTTAAACCTTTCCTGGACTTCCACAAATATATAAAAACAACAATTGGCCAAATCGGCCCAGCCGTTCTCGAGTTTTAGTGAGACTAACGAACAGCAATTCATTTTTATATATAAGATTAGTGATTCGTAGATTAGATGATTTATAAAACGTCTAGTGACAATTCCTACATATACTCTACCTACACTAGATAGGTGAAGTGACCAGTCAGACGCCGTACAGCCTGTGACGTAGGATGGATTAGGTAAGGGTACTCCATCTAAATATCATGATCTAACTTGTGTTAAGATTAGTCCGCTTATCATCATCATCATCATCAGCCATTGTGACGTAGGATGGAGTAGGTAACGGTACTCCATCTAAATATCATGATCTAACTTGTGTTAAGATTAGTCCGCTTATGATCATCATCATCATCATCAGCCATTTGACGCCCACTGCAGGACATAGGCTTCCCGTAGTTTTCATAACCATGAGGGGTTTTGCCATAATCGCCACGCTTGGCAGGCGGGTTGGCGATCGCAGTATGCGGTTGTAATCTCAGGAAGACGCTGCTGCCCGTCTCCTGGTAATTGATTTCCTTAGTCGCCTTCTGCGACATCCACAGGAGGAATTGGAGTGACGCTATTCTTAATCCGGCGCCACACGGAAGAGTCCGCTCAATCCTAAGGCAAGATAGTAGGTATGTATCACTAAGTATAGCGCCAACTAGAACGCAGATCTCCTCATGATGTTTTCCTCCAAAGTTAAGGCTGTGGTTAGGTGTGGTAGAGTGTTAGGTTTTTTTTTCCATTTCTTTTTTTTGTTTAGTTTCATACAGGCACAAGGTAGACACACTACCAAGTAGCAACCAATTAAACCATTTTCGTCTCTACCCCTTGCACTACCCACATAACCAAAGGTTAGCTGGAAGAAAATACTTACTAGTATTAAGCTCGCCTTTGTACAAACACCCCTTTTGTGCAATAAAATATCTTTGAATTTTTTTTCTTAGGCTGTGGGAATGGGAGTTAGGTACCTTTTTTGTAGCTCGATTGTTGCTAGGTGTTACATGGTCGTAAAAGTAAACAGCGTGAGTAGCTTGACTAATACAGCTGACTGGGATACTTTACTTGGTACAGCTTCAACGCTCGGTAAGTATTATGAAAACCAGATAAGAGTTACTTGCAGGGCCGAATTTAGGGGAGGGCTACTGCCTTCACAAGAGAGGGCCCCCCAAAATGGACCAATATTATCATGAAACGCCAATCTTTTGTAAGCAACTTAACGTCTGTTCATTAAAATAAAAATAAAAAATTCGTCGTCGATTCATTTTTGTTACATGTTTTTATTTTTTATTCGGAAAATAAATAGGGTCCTCTACTCCTTCGTTGCCCTAGAGCCTCCAAACCCCCAAATCTGGGCCTGGCTGCTGGATAGCCGGCGGTTAGACCCATCGCGTCTAAAGGGTGTCACCGCTACTTTCCAGTCCTAATTCGGTTCTTACACCTATGCTCGGTTTTGTTCAGCGCATGGGCTCGAACCAGACATGCGCTCTAGGCACCTCCGCCCTGTCATGACATGCCCGTGTTTGTGTTATTGTAATTAAAACAAATGCGAAACCTCCCACAAACTGTGTCATGTGAAAAAAAGGCAAACAAATGGAGTGAAAACTAATGACGTAAGTACTTGCGCTATCAAAAGTGTTGTAGAGTTTTCAGCGGCGGTTGTTTCTGGCCTGGTGTCTTGTACTAACCTCAAATTGAGGCTCTAATGCAGCTGTTTTAAATTATTTAGCAATGTCAATGTTTTATACAACTCTGCAGTGACTTTTTTACGTTACTAGCGTAGCTTTTTCGCATTGGCTTTTGAGGGCGTACTTTCCACAGACGGGCTTCTGTGTAATTTATAGGTAATTTCATTTATGGAGCTTGGGTACTGAATTAGTGATATCTGAAATAGGTAAGATGTACGAGTACCTACTGCACCTAATTCCTGGTAGGTAAGATGAGCTAACGGCGTCTGCACTTACCTACCCTCGGTTTCAGGTAGGTGCACTAAAAATGAGTTAATCTAGCGTTAACAGCCGTTAGTTGGCGAATTCACATACAAAAAATAACTGACAGCTGTTGACAGTGTGTTAACAAATTGTTAGTGTACAAGAAACCGGCGGTTAGAGATTTACCTAACATTTTGCACAACTTGCACTGTATGCCATGCAGACTTTTTTAATGTAAATATCTAGGAGCTTTATCCCCTACTAATCGCGCCACACTCTCGAGTTGTGCAGGTACTTGTAATATAAGTACATTTAAGTGTCCGAGTTTCACATCAGCTTTTTCTGGCGACTTCACAACAAAAATGTGGAGTTCGAACAACTGTCCACAGATTTATTTATACCTTTATCGCTGGACCATCGAGCCAGTCGAAATACTTCTGAGAATAACCAAAGGCTGCAGTCCCATTGCAGCGTACAGCCGCACTTCTCTCAGAGAGAAATTACGTGCCCACTGCGAATGGCAAACAATAAATCGGTTATTCCGTTAAGGTGTAAGGTGTTACTATTGTTCTGCAACATTTCTCCCAGATTTATATTTTTCGAAATATCTGTGTTTACATAATTATATTTACTTCGTGCCGATGTCGCAGCCATCAGTAAATCCTAAACTGGAACTGGAAAAATGGAAAACATTTTAAAAGTAGTAGAGCAAAGTTGTTTAACCGACATGTTTTAGGAATTGTGCTTTTTAGAAAAAAACCCTGTATAAACTTCGTAGTCAACAGTTCCATCAGGAAAGTGACATTCAGGGAAAAGGCCATTCAAAGAATGAACGTTCAGGGAAATGGAGCTAATGAAGCGAATGGACATTCCGGCAATATGACCTCATGCAACCTAATATACGCAGAGATTTGCTTTTCTTGGATAGAGTGAACGATTTACAGCCAGTGGGCAATTTATTCTGATTACAGCTTAATGGCATGTTACTAAGCATCGATGATAATATCTTGATAGGTTAACGAAACTATTTTTATACTATATTAGTAGACATAAAGGCACTAAACTGTCGTAGCCACATTAAGCTGTTTTGTAAAAGCTTTAGCTTTTAACCACGAAACTTTATTCAAGGACAGAACACCTGCCCTGCATGTCTGTTTGTGGACTCGTAGGTAATATCTATAATTACAGTACCTATGATAGAGATCGTATACCTAATGGCTAAAACACACATTTTTCGTTGCTCGAAAATTGCTGGGTGAGTAATTATGGGACATGGTAAATACAACCCCTGAATCATTTATTACCCTAGTCTGTGTGGCGATCTGTTTCAATCAATTATGTACGTCTATCCGTGCAATGGTAGAGATTATAACAGTCTTATTTATAAAAATCCGATTCCACTAAAACACTTAAGACAGAGTTAAAGCTACTTTTTGAGAGGAGTTCCTGTTATAAACCGGCTTTAACTCCCTTTTAAGAGTTTTTTAGCGGAATCGACTTTTTATAATCAAGGCCGTTAGATTTCGACGAAATGATACTGTTTATAATGAAACATTTAACGGGTCTTAACAGGATTAAAATATACTAAGATGGTTCGGTCTAAGAAATGCTGAAAGACAAGGATTTTATTGGTGCAGTAGGATGAGACTTCGGTACTATTAACGACAAGAGTATTGGATACCTATTCAAAGTTGGATTTCATTCCAAAATTAGCTTGGATAAGAATCCTAATATCGAATAAAAAGATTGGGTGTTGCTGGATCACTAACTTCATATAGTTAGAGATACCGATGACATCCACTTTCGGAAGTAAGAAAGAAGTTTCGGTACATTTTTATTTATAACCAACCAGTGACGCTCATAATTGTGTTTATAAGCAGACCACAATTTTTATCGTAGAGTAGGGTTAAGATGGTCTAATAATTCTTAACTTAATTTTTGCGTCTAGTATACAATAAAGAATAATCTTGTTTTATCTCATCTTAATTCCAGAACCACTTACTTGAATTTAAGAATGAGAAAAAATTTAAAATGAATGAATGAATTAAATGAATTTTAGTTGAGAATGTGTAGGTAGTGGTTACGAAAGTTTTAGTTTCAAAATTTAATCTTTTTCAAACTAAGAATTGATTTTGTAAGTACCGCACGTTATAAATGTTAATCCGGATTACCGAAATCGGCAACTCAATAAATTCAATTTAGATGCGCAGCACGGCTTTCGCCCTGCGCGTGGGACAGCAGGGAATCTTTTTCATTTAATGACACGTCTATTGCCAGCAGTGGATGCCGGGGTCCAGGTTGATGTCGTATATTTAGACTTTAAGAAAGCCTTCGACACAGTCGCAAACGATGTGCTTCGTATAAAGTTAGCCAACGCGGGATGCTCATCACATACCCTATCTTTCTTTGCTAGTTACTTGAAAGATCGACGCTAGTTTGTCGACTGTGGCGGATGCCAATCAAAGCCAGGCATAAGTCAAGGTAGTAATTTGGGACCGCTGCAATTTGTCTTAATGATCAATGATTTACCAGATGTAGTTTTAAATCCAACGTGTCTCTTATTTGCTAACGATGTGAAACTAATATTTGAGATAAAAGATATAGCAGATCACGATAAACTGCAGCAGGATATACATAGAGTTGTCAAATGGAGCCTGGAGAATAAGCTCTATTTCAATTTAGCGAAGTGCTCAGTAATAACATTCAGCCGTGCACGAGCCCCACATCACTATCCTTATCAGATAGACGGGATGCTTCTGCAGCGCGTCGCAGAAGTAAAAGATTTAGGCGTCCTCTTTACCCCGGATTTGAACTTCAAGCAGCACGTCACTGATGTATGTAAGAAAGCGTACCGTAATCTAGGGTTCCTACTGCGACAGGCAAATGCGTTCACGAACATTGGCGCCTTACGTGTCTTGTTTGAAGCACTGGTAAGAAGCCATTTTGAATGTAACGCGGCGCGGCTATTTGGTCTCCAAGGGAGGCTAAATACAAAGCTATGATGGAAAAAATACAAAATAAATTTATAAGGCACCTTAAGATGTATGGTGTATAATATCCGGGATATCCGCTTCTATATCCTAGTCTGTTTTTACTCGGTATGGTTGGGTACAATCAACTGGAGGTGAGGAGGGAGGTGTCGCTCGCCACGTACTTACTTAGAGTATTACGTGGTGAGCTGCACAACCCGGCTGTCCTCCAATGGATCCAACTGTCCGTGCCGGACGAGTACTGCGCCCGGCGGCGGCGGCCGCGGCTGCTGGTGGTGCCGCGCGCACGTACTAACCTGCTCCGTGACGCGCCGCTCACGCGTGCCTTGCGCACGCTCAACACGGTTGCTGATCATACGGACTTATTTGTATGCACTCTGGACGAGTTCACAAAAGCCTCGATATGCATTTTGGGTTCTAGTTTAAGTAAATAGATATTAGTATGTATTAAAGTAGATCTGAAAAGAATTAAGATTACAATCTAAATTAGCGCATCTGTCGTATTAGGCTTGCCCTGTAAAGATAGTTGTAAGAAATTGAATAAATAAATAAAAAATTGTGCCTGTGGTAACCCCTTGAATGACACTCGGGAGGAGCTTATTGCTACAAGAATATCTCAAATGGGGCGTTTGTACTTTACAATAATTTTATCACACATGAGTTTTGTCCAAATATCAGGATTCACGTAGATAATTTTCTTTATGCGCTCTACTAAAGTCGCAGCCTCCGGTAATTAATGGTCCTTAATTGACACTAATCAATCATGCAGCGCCATTAAAAACAGAGAAAGAAAAGTGACGTAAAAAAAGAAAAATATAAATAAAATGAACAAAGAATTTTTAAAGTCGTAGAAAAAATAAATTGTAAATGACAAACTCTAAGTGACGCGTTTCAGGAAATGCGCATTTGTGTGGTATATGATAACGCAGTCAGAGTTGCAGAATATTGCACAAAAACCATTTAAGTACCTAGTGTTGTTTTCATCGGCTGTGTAGTGTTATCTCTGCCCTCTGATAACTAAAAGTTCACTAAGCCACAAAACCGAGTTTTGAGATATGAGCGAATAACGTGGAAAATATTGAGAATTCGGTATTTGGCACGATCAACAATAAATTATTTCATATACTCGATTAAAACAAACATTACAAAATATCTCGGAAAATGTATCCCTTTTAATCAATTACTAGTTATTACAATTTTTAAATAGATTAAACATAAAAAGAGTGCTCTGAAATGTGACGTCATAAGCCAGTATTTTCATACAAAATTCCGTTTTAAAACTAATTCATTTGATATTCTGTCAAATACCCAATTTGAAAGAAATAGAGGGAAATATCTAAATGCGAGGAATGTATCTATAAACCCTTCAATTTTATTCCTATACGTGTAAAAGCAGATTAGCAGAAAATGGAAGCCTTTGATACCTACCAAGCTCTGTATGTTCCAGGCAAACCAAATGACGTAATTACACTCAAAACTACCCTGGACACATACCCTGATGTAGAAGAATGCTTGAACGAGGTCGAAAGGAAAGCAGTTGAAGGACCGACGATGCGGCATGCCGGTTTGCAGAGACCAATGTACAAACTTCGGAGGGAAAAGTTTGTAAGTGGACTAATGTCTACGATTATGTACACCTACCTACCTATCTTGTGATTCCTTCTTTTTTAATTTTCTCCTAGTTGTGCAATAAAGTGTTCTCTATCTATCTATCTTCTTTCGTCTGCTTTTAGTCCTGTCCATAATAGGGTTGTCTGGAAGAGATCGCTTTTAGCGATAAAATCGCCGGTTTTTTACTCTTTTAAGCTATATATTAAGGCCGACTTGCAACACTTGTAAAATAACAAATAGGGGCATTTTAAATAGAATCTGTCCACTACCAGCTGGCTCGACTAGCTCACTCAGGAGTCAAAACCATAATCGACCCAAATCCCACAATTGTTACCAATATGTTCCTGTTTTTTATCTTTGTTGTCTTATCACATCGCGTGTTTTATGTTATAAAAACACACGGCAAGCAAATACACACGTAGGTAGTGCTCATGAAACAATGAACGTGGACGCATAAAAGAGCTCACGCTTCTCTACATTTTGTAGTGTGGTGTCACGGCTAACGGGACTAATTAAAAGTAATAACACCCTGAGTGAATATTTAAAATTTCTCGTGGTCCCTAGTCTACGTTGTGCAGTTTCAGAGCAAACACACATGGCTGCGCAGGTTCGGCTCTAAATTTTTGTCTAAATGGTGAAAATAATAACTGATTGACTAATTCCAGAGAGCCACTAAGTGGTACTGGTTGGTCAGGTGACATTATTCCCAAGAACATGATTGTCGTTGACAAGTAAATAAATGTCTGGAGTACTGTTTTTGCCTTATTAGCAAACCACGAAAAGAGAGCTATGGAATAACAAAACAAATCTCTTTCAGTGTCGCTGGCGATGCCAATGGAGCATAGTGACGGTAGCAGCCGTGGCCCTGGTGCTCTACAACGCAGTAGCCAACGTGTGGCTGATGCGGCCACACGGCCCCTGCCCCGCCGCCCCGCCCTCTACCGCCGTGCTCCCCTCCTGCGAACCCTGCGCCGATGCCCCTGTCGCCATCATTGACGACGACCCCATATCCCACCTGGATCTGCGTTTAGGACGCTGGGACCACTCCCGCGCTTACAGGCTCTTCGACTACGCCGCAGTGGGAAACATGTATGCTGAAGCATCATCTAGTCACCAAGCCTGCTTAGCAACACAGAGCTCAATCGAAAGGCTGCACGAGCTACTCAAAATAGCTGACCATTGGAGCGGGCCGATATCTGTGGCTGTGTTTGTCACTGGCGATGAATTGAAGCTTTTGAGGGGGTTCGTGACTTGGTTGTGTCGCTGTCGACCTGAAGTCTACGCGAGACTGGCCTTGCATGTAGGGATGCCGGGAGGGAGGCCTGGAGTGAGGGAATCGGCTCCTTCCTGGGGCCGGAACTGTGAAGTGGTACCGGTGATGTCGCATGGAAGACGGACTGACACAGTCAGCTGGCGTGCGCGGAACCCTTATCCCCAGAATCATTTGAGGAATCTTGCTAGGAAGAATTGCCACACGCCTTATGTGTTCTTAGTTGACATAGACATTGTGCCGTCGAATGGAATGGCGGAAGCTCTGGATCGGTTCCTCACCTCCATACCGAAGTGTTCTTTGTGTGCGTATGTGGTGCCCACGTATGAGTTGGACATGCGGGTGGCGACATTCCCCGCGAACAAGTCTGTGCTGCTCAGATTGTCAAAAAACAAGCTGGCTATACCGTTTCATAGGAAGGTTTTCATTTACAACCAGTACGCTTCAAATTTTTCGAGGTAAGTGCGCGGAGTAAGCAGAAACACCAGATAACTTCAATACTCGATACCGATTGCGATCAGTTTAGGAAGGGTTGGTAAGGGACGTCGACCAAACAGGCGACGTAATAGCGAAGGGCATGATAAAATGTACCCGAAACTGGGGTGCGGATATGCAGCGACTAATTAATGTTGATGAAGAGAAAAAAGGGGGAAAATAAGGGTTTATGTATATTTAACGGGTCTAATCACCACTGGACTATTTTCAAAGAGACTTTTCCTTCCAGATGGGAGTCCACAAAAGGCATCGAGAGTAATGAGACTCACATCAGCCACAACGTGACGAACTTCGAGCTTCTCTACGAGCCATTCTACTTGGCTCCAGACAACGTGCCGCCGCATGATGAGAGGTTCTTGGGCTACGGCTTCACTAGGAATACACAGGTTTGTAGTAGAACTAGTAGAGTATTCTCACATTTATGTCTCCGAAAAGGTCTGCTTGGGGGTGGAATTATTTGGGTTAAACGATCTGTAGTAATATCTAGAGATTGCACTTGTTATTCGTGTGATCTCAGTATTAATGGGGAACTTGCATCAAACTTAGAATGGAGAAACATTGTTTTTGTACCATAGAAGACATAGTAAAAAAAGCCCTAAAAATATTTTACTCGAGTTTTTACAGGTCTTATAAAAGCGAAATATGAAGTGACTCTAATAATAAAAAAAAACTTATAAGATCTTCTTTTTTCATACCATTCTAAAAGTTTTCTAATAAGGGCGCAGACGCACCCTCATTAGAAAACTTTTAGAACCCCAAATATTGATAAATGCTTCATAAATTATGAGGCGTTACCTAAGTTATGACGTCATAGTTAGAGCCGGTTATACCATGAAAAGTATTACCTAGTCGTACAGAAAACAATTAAGCACGGTTATTTCTCCTGTAACATGGCCTCTCCAATGAGATTAAACGTATTTTTGTGCAAGTTCTCCATTGGTAGGTAGTTATCCATACAAGATAAGTACCTTCTTACTCTACCGAAAAAATCCACCTACCTACCTATCCTATTACTATTTTACGACTTGCTGTCAGCTTCTTTGGTCACAAATGTATTAATAAGTGTCCGTGCAAATTGGGCGCAAGCCCCGTGAAATTGAGGGGCATTGAGTGGATTGCTACATTGGACGACGCCATGGGTGTCCGGCCGTGGCTCGGCGCCAGCTTTGGAATGATATAATAATTACGACGGAAACTTGCTCTAAATTGTTGATTGAAATTGCTCGGTTTTGTGAGTGACTTGACTAGACAATAATTAATAGGGTAATTAATTACCTGCTACGAATCAAATTCATTAGGTATATCTGTCCAATGGTCGGTTGATAGGAATGAATAAATGATCCCATGAGCCTCACGAATTTGAGCCTCACGAGCGGGGCCCATTTGATTCTTCCTAGTTAGAAGAATGAATAGCAAATCACATTCAAGGAAAAAAGTCACTTTTTTTTAATAACATTGACAATATTTTGAGACTACGGCTTTTCACACACTAACCAAAAAATTTTTCCTATAAAAAATGTTTGTAGGTATGTATGTGTGACTGGAGACTTGTCTTAAATTTTATTTTTTATGGTTTTCAAAGGGAATAACAGTATTCAGCCAGTCTTTCAAGTTGAAGGTTTGTTTTCTTTTTATGGTTCCTTTTTTTATTTATCAACCTCTTTATGGATCTACAATAGAAATACGTGACAGATAATTTAGTTGGTTCGCGCTTCCTCTTTTGTTTTACATAACACATAAAACACATAACATGAACACACGCCTGTATCCCGGAGGGGTAGGCAGACACCAGGATCGGGCACTTGCCATGACCCTGACACATTTCTTTCGCTTCATCAACATTCATAAGTCTTGCACGTACGCCGGTTTCGGGTATTTTTATCTTGCCCTTTGCTAATATATTCCCTGTTGTTTTACTTTTGTTTCTATTTTTATGTTTTATTTATTTGTTTTATTTATTGGGTCTTAGGAAAACCAACAAGAAATAACATTGTACATTATAGTAGCAGAGAGTCATTAAAAGATTTTCAGGTTTTCATGTAAATATCTCATTAGTTACGAAATGAACAAAATGCCACTAAAGACATTACATTATGATACCTACAAGGCTGGTGTAGACCGGTATAAGTATACCTATAGATGAGCGTCAACAGATCTTCCAAGCCTCGCTGTGGCAGTAGCGAAGCTTGGGAGATTTCTGTCGGCACATTGCAACATTGAAATAGGTCGTCGGTTGCGCGAGGCGTGGATTGAAATCGTGTAGGTAGTGAGTAGTGTTGCCATATAAATATACCCAAAAACATACTTGGTAGAAACAAGGCTAGTAATAGTGGCGCAGTAAAGAGAATTTCGAAGAATTCTACTATTTACACCCGGTTTCATAAATAGTTCAGCGCGAAACAAATGACTGTATTTTCATTCGAATTACACTTGCGAAGTTTCAAATTGATATG
This sequence comes from Yponomeuta evonymella, assembly GCA_963969515.1. Classification (NCBI taxonomy): domain Eukaryota; kingdom Metazoa; phylum Arthropoda; class Insecta; order Lepidoptera; family Yponomeutidae; genus Yponomeuta; species Yponomeuta evonymella. Next base: position 1,476,894 of record OZ018342.1, on the reverse strand, counting down.
ACAATCAGAAGTGGGTTAAAACTGAATTCGTAGATTTCTTACCTACATTTTGATGACAGCCCTACCCCCGTTCTATAATAAACTGTTAATCTACTGTTAACAGGATTCAGTTGACCAAAGCGAATAAAAAAACCGGTCAAGTGCGAGTCGGACTTACACACGAAGGGTTCCGTACCATTATGAATACAACATTAGACAAAACAAAAAAAGCAAAAAATCACGTTTGTTGTATGGAAGCCCGCTTAAATATTTACCTACTTTAGTTTAATTTAATTATTTATTTTTGAAGTGAATATAGAACTAAATATTTCGTGAATATTTCAAGCGTCTTCCTGTTGCCGTTAATAATATCGAACAAAAAAAGGCCTAAAAATTACGTCGTCTTGTGTGGGCCTCTCCGTAAATATGTGTTTTATTCTGTTTTTAGTATGTGTTATTATAGCGGCAACAGAAATATTTTATCTGAAAATTTCAACTGCTTACCTATCACGGTTCATGAGATAAAGCCTGGTAAAAACAACTCATATCTGTATGTCTGTGTAGGTACAGTAGTTGGTGTACGAGAAACCGGGGGTTAGTTTGTCAGTTACATACAAGTGATGATAATAAAAGCATGTTAAAAAGCGAGACTGGGGCGAAAAATCAGGACGAGCAATAAAACCTTAACATTTACTTACTACTGTAGGAAATAAACGATTATTCTTTAAAATTCATTGTTGTACCGAAAAGAAAATACCCAATTTGGCGTTTAGATGAAAAAGAAAGAGTCAGAGAGTCAAAGAGCTTGTCGGTCTGCCGGGATTCGATCTGAGAGGGCTGAAAACGGGACATCCCAGCGCAAGCGGGCTATCTGGCAACACTGGTTGTAAGAATCAAAATGTTTTGCAAGGTTACGGGCTGGTCCACTTGAAGATTAATTATGATTATACATTTCTTTTAAACTGAGATTTGGCTGTCGTTTTTAGAGATTAACGGTCTTACAAAAACACGATTCCTTAAGACCCTCGTACAAATAGTCTGTGGTAGAGACTCTACATGGGAAAGGCTTGACCACAAACTACTTATGCTCGGATTTTAATTGAATAATTTTTATAAATCTCGACCGTAAAATACAGTTTGTTGAAGCAGGGTTTTACTCGTCAAAAGAAACAACTTTTATTATGAGAACCACACTGAAATCATGAAAAAATCTTCGCCTTTTTAAGTCGGTTAGAGGGTCGGTTAAAATAAGTATCTCTAGATTTCACACTCTGGCTTTACTGCGCTGAACTAATGAAATATCAACCCCAGACTGACGTCAATGCTTATGAAATATTCAGTACTAACCACGTGTAATGAAGAAAGCACGGATGTGTTTTACTAACGGAAAATAACAGCTTGGGGATGTTTACATTATTCAGTTATTATAATGGCGCGGTCTATTCGCTAGCTTTTTGTGATAGACTAAAGTATGTATATTCAATTTCCTTCGGCTTTTTAATACTATCAAAGTCAAGTAATTGATCATTCTACTCTGAGAGTATTTCCAAAGCCGCCCCACTTTTCAAGAAGTTATGGGAATTTAGTTTGTATATTTTTTACAAAGAAAAAACCACCCCGAAGCAAATCGGCCTAGGACTGAAAATACCACAATGGAAAAAAACATATCCACTTATCATTTATTCACCCCAAATGCAGAGCCGCACTGCGTTTGCCAGTCGCCAGTTCCAAGCTCTTAGCTCATTTATATATAATAAGATTAATAAAGTCTCACCTATTTACACACTAGTTCAATATGAAGTTAAAAATAAATTAACAAAATGGTTACATGAACTCGATTACAATTGTACTGAAAAATTGTTGACAACTACTGTATAATCCACAGATAATATCTGTGGTATAATCCTAATTTAAATTTGCAATCTCATTTCAATTTAATTTTGTGCCAAGTATTATAGTTATTTGATTCTGTCCTATTCGCTGTTACGTGACTCTCTAAATATAGTTGTAGACAATATTCAGTTGGAGAACGAACGATCCCTAAGACACAGGTTTTTACCTAGTTTAGGGGTCAGAAGTTCGAATTGTATAGTGACAATGTGTACAAACAACTAGTGTAACTATCCTAAGATAAAAAATGTAGACTGTACTAATAAAATTATTATTATTATAATAAAATTGTAAGTGGCATAGCAGTAAATACCGCCGCTTGCGCAGTCGCTTGAAAGTTTTTGTTTGTCGCGTCAACGCTTGGCGGGAGGCCAAAATGTTCGCTGCAATGATATATGGACTGCCTAATAGCAATAATACTAGTACTTTATTCATTTATTTGCTTCTTACTAACTAAGTTACTGAGTAAGCCTAAAAATAACGGGTGATACAAAAGGATGTGCTTTGATTTTAAAAATTATTGGCCTACTGAGTTCAACCCGTAACATGAGTAAGTGTAAATGTAACCCAGGTCCCCTCGCTAGGTTACCAATTGCGTAGTGAGATGATTTATACAGCGTTCAGTAGCACCATCACTCACACTAGATGGGCGAAGGAACCACTCGGGCGCTGCAGTTTTTGACCACTCTGTTAAAACATATTTATGGTTTTAAGCATTATTTATCAAATATCATCTTTTTTATCTGAAAAATATAAACCTGAGAAAAAACTCGAACAAAAGTTATTATACAATACAAACTCTAATTGGAATTGCTTCAGTTTCAGGAATTGCGCGTTATGTATTTCTAAACTTGCGTAGGTAGTTAATCCATGGCTCAGGTACAGCCTGATTTCGGTCACCTGTTTGTCATTAACATTTTTTCTTTTAGTTTTTTGTTGTTTTGTTTTAACTTTAATTTTCTCTTGCCTCATTTGCGTATTTTTTGCCCAATCTTTGCCTAATTTTGTCTAAAAGAAATAAAAAAATTGTTTCGTTTATTATTGTCTGTAATAATTTCTGATTTTCCCTCTACCTTTTCTAATCAATCCTTATGAAATCTAACCCCTACGCTGGCTTGTGTAGTGAGTTTTTCATTGCTCGGAAAAAGCACCAATCAAAACTTTGCCTATCGAAAACCGTAGCCGCTTATGGCGCACACATTTATAAGCGATTTCGCTCCTCCTACTTTTTAAAAAACTCCCTCACTTACTCTATTTTTATTTAGCTCTATTTTTGTGCTGTTGGCCTGTCTATCGGTCTTTCTATTGCTCACAAGAACCAATCAATCAAGCGCCTGTGACATCATATACGCGATGGCGATTATCGGTGTAGTAAATAGATAATAATAACACAAACTAGTTTGTCTATTGGCATAAGTTGCAAGAAAATGCTGTCAAAGAAGAATAACGTTATGATCCGAAGTGGCTAAATTGCGTGCCAAGCCGTTACCTAAACAATCAATTCGATTTCCAAGGCCACTTTCATAATGACACTGCTGTGTATACAGTGACAGTCGCGTTAATTTTAACGTAGCTCTTGTCACACTCTGAATTAGAGCGGGTTTCAAATAAAAGTGTACGCTAATGTGTTTCAGAGCACAAATTAGGATTAGATTATTGTTTGATAGGTATTGATTTGCTACAAATGCGCATTGCTGATAGACTCCATTGATTGACATCGTGAAAGATTTCTATGGATTTCAGCCAGATATTAGATCAGTATAAAGATACATAGAATAGGCACGATGATGATTGGCCTTAGATGTTGATAAAACGCGGTGGGCACCCGTGGTGATTTACTTTCTCCCTGGGAGAAGGCTGTGAAAAGGTGTGCCCTACGGTGGGACGTATAAAGGCTGCTTATGTTATGTATGTTGATAAAAAGTGTTAGACTTATATCTCAAAATCGACGCGGTTATAAAGGGAGGTTTAATGACTGAAATATTCACTATTTCATTCTAAGCAACGCATCTGTATACTCTACTCACCTGTACGGCGTGATATGAATGAAGTAACTTTATTACCTCAACCTCACGGTCAATTCTTTTATTTACATCGTTCATAGCGTCATCTATATTTTTAATTTTGTTTAGCTTTGTTCTTGGAATAAACATTTTTTCCCAATATTATCATAGTAAAGAAATTGAAAATATGGGTTAATATCTCTTGAATTAATGAGTATAAAAAGTTACCATGGACGAGCAACCAGCCTGATTATTGCTTCCCGTATCATAACAATTCTTACCGACGGTTTATTTACATGTTTGATCATCATCATAATCAGCCGGTGTCAGTTATATTAAATTTACTATCCTGCCTCATCACGCCGTCTCCCGTCGGCGCAGCTTGTCGCCCGCTCAAACTCATTATAGCATAAATAATAGGGGTTAAAGTATGAAATTGCCGTTTTATTGTAATAGGTTCTTTGAATTGACATAGAATCTTCATGGTTTGAGGTTTTCGAATGAAACTTTTTTCAAATGGTTTCTATGATGTTCTTTTTTTAAAAAATGTGAAACATTTGAATATCGACTTTCAATTGTTTTTGTTATTCAATTTAGAGAAGAAAGATGGATACTGCGAAAATTCGAGTGATTATGAGGCACCGGGCACTGGCCGGCTTTATGACAATTTGATGTACATTGAAAAGTCGATTGATGCCCAGATTAACAAAACAAATCTGCTATGCAATGTACCTCGAACTGTCATAATAAACTACAAATTGCAGTGTTATGAAACCGGCTCTGAAAGTTCAGAGGTTTTTCTATAGTTTCAAATACAATTAACCAGGCTACGAAGATATTTACGAAGTGATGTTATGCAGCCTATATATTACACGGGAATCTAAGCAATAATAATGGTAAGTTTTATTCAATTCCTTTCAGTGGCTTTTGCGTGATGCGCGTGCGCGTACAAAGAAACAGGGTGAGACACACATATGTCAGACAGAGACAAATATTCAGCAATCAGCAAAATAAATATTTTGATTAAATAATAAAAATCTGCCAAATATGCTGCAATACGTGGTCAGCAAATAAATCATACATGGACAGAAAATTAATAAATAGTTAGATTATTTTGCTCCTTAAAAGACTTTTATGGCTGACAGAAAAAAATAATATGACTGACCAAAAGCACAGCCAAAAGATTCTGACGAATCGAAAACCTCCTCCTTTTTGGGGTTTGTACCCAAAGGTTAAGGGACCCTATTACTAACACTCCGCTGTCCGTCCATCCGTCCGTCCGTCTGTCACCAGGCTGTATCTAATGAACCGTGATAGTTAGACAGTTGAAATTTTCACAGATGATGTATTTCTGTTGCCGCTATAACAAAAAATACTAAAAGCAGAATAAAATACATATTTGAGGGGGGCTCCGATACAATAAACGTGATTTTTTGCCGTTTATTGCTCGATGTCAATAACAGCAACCAGTAGACGCTTGGAATATTCAAGTGTTGTATAGATATTGGTACGGAACCTTTCGTGCGCAAGTCCGACTCGCATTTGGCCGGTTTTTGAAATCGGTTAAAACCCGTATTTGTTTTCTGATTGTATTACCCCATATCTATCTTCTTTCTCGATTCAAATTGATGAATACTCCTCCACGAAGTCTGGGCTTTTTGAGGTAAATGATCCATGAAAAGCGAGGACAGTTCTGTCCATAACAGATTCTTTTGCCTCGGCTAGGATGAAGCTCCTACTGTTCCAGCTGCTTTTTAATGTCATCGACTACACCCATTGCTTTACTACCCAGATGTTTTGACCATCAAACGAGAAAATGTTGTAACATAATAAAATTCAAACAATAAGATCACGCGGGCTAACAAACAACCTCAGTTAGCAGGAGAGCGTAGAGACACGTATGAGAATATAGAGAACGCGCACGCGCATGTTTTAGCGGATCGCGCGTAACTCGACACTGAAGCCCACGACGTGCGCGGAATGCGGCCGTGCGCACAAGTTGGCGTTGCGGCAGATTTTTCAGTTGTTTACGAAATTTCAGTAAATTTTTGTTTTGTTGTAGACTTTTCCTGTAATTTATCGACGTGACTTTCTGTCCGGTGTATAAAAAAAAACCGGCCAAGTGCGAGTCGGACTCGCGCACCGAGGGTTCCGTACAAACCTGCAAGGTTTACAAAGTTCGTTCATTACGACAATCGAGTCATAACTATGGTATTTTTATTAAAAAATATATATTTTGTAATGTAACTAAAAATTTAAGGTTTTCGGAATTTTTCCTTTATGTGTGCTATAAAACGTTGCTTCATGCCAAATTTCAAGATTCTAGGTCGACTGGAAATACCCTTTAGGTTTTGATTCCCTTGCGAGTACTTGCGAGTTTCAAAATATGCAGCTTAAATTGCTGTTTCTTTTGATTGCGTTGACATAGAAGTTAGATTTTGTTACAGCTTAAAGGTATTATAGACCTGAGTATTTGGTATGAATTTCAATTTAATACCTCTACGCGTTTATGAGGAAATGGGTAGTAAGTTTAAAATTATTAAAAAAAAATATATTATGTGATGTAACTAAAAATTTATGGTTTTCGTAATTTTTCCTTTATCTATGCTATAAGACGTTGCTTCGTACCAAATTTCAAGATTCTGAGTTCACGGGAAGCACCCTGTAGGTTTTGATTCCCTTGCAAGTGTCGAAAATTTGCGGCATAAACGGCTGTATCTTTTGATTGCGTTGGCTTAGAAGTTTGATTTTTTCACAGCTTCAAGGGACAGTAGACCTGAGTAATTGATATAAATTTCAGCTTCATACCTCTACGCGTTCCTGAGAAAAAGGGTCTTGACAGACGGACGGACGGACAGACGGACAACAAAGTGATCCTATAAGGGTTCCGTTTTTTCCTTTTGAGGTACGGAACCCTAAAAAGGATTTGAAAATATGTCCTAAAATATTCGTTAATTAATAACTTTTAATGATTTGTGAATTGTTTTTTAAATGTTGAAATACAAACATTTGCCCTGGTAGGATATCCTATTCTATGGTCACTATGGCAAGGTCATCATAAACGTGGACAAACACCCAGACTGACGCTATTTGTACAGATCAATTACGGCGGCTTCCAGTGGCAATCGAACCCACGACCTATGTTTGGTAGTCAAGCGTGTTAACCCGCTTGACTACCAGCTACACCAACGAGGCAGTTGAGGCAATTTTACTCGTCGACTGATTGCAATGCAAAGTTTGGATTCAAAATAAAACTATCTCGCCTGTAGCGTCACACACAATTCGTTTCAACGCGTTTGTTTTCGTTGACATTTCAGTCAACCAATCTATTCGCCTGTACTCATCCACTGCTGGAAATAGGCCTCCCCAAGGCACGCCATTTCTGTCAACGGCCATCATGAGCAGCCGATATGCGTCCCACTCTAGGGCACAGGCCTTCTTTCAGAGAGAGAGTATGGGCTTAATCACCACGCGAGCCCAACGCATATTGGCGATTTCAAGCGCTGAGGTATGTAAACAGCTCAGCCACTCACTCCTTACATTTTTTTTTCTTCACCGTTAGCGAGTGGTATTGCTACTGTAACTCCATAAATGTACATAACTTAGAAAACAAAGTCATAGGTACATGCCCGCACTAGGAGTCGAACCTGGGTCTCTTGCTTCCGAGTCCGATATTCTACCCACTGGGCTACCAACGCGATATACATATAGTTTATGTGTATCATATCCAAACAGATTAAGTAAAACGAAAATAACTCAAACCTGTGCAAACTTTGCATACCAACTCAAAGTCACAGCTGATAACATAAAAAAATATAAATGATGTCATCACAATACAAGTATTACTTTGCTATATTGTACTGAGTCTTCGAGGCCCATGAGTACAAAATTAAAATAACAAATAAACTTTGAATAATATTTACGGTAGAATATTTGTTTATGGCTTCGCATAGCTTTTAAAAATTGTAAGTGACAAGCTCTAATTGACATGTTTTCAGAATTGGGTACAAATAATCTCTTTAGCCTCGAGTTGTCAATAATATAATCGACGACTTCAGTCCGATCCGAGTAGTTTATTAAAAAAAAATATATACCCAAAAACTTCGAATTAGTTCAGCTATTTCTTCGATCTCAGCTGTCGGTGAGAAGCGAGTGCCATGGTCTGCTGGTAGCAGGTGAAGGTCGATGACTCATCGTGTTACGTCATTTGCTGCTTGGTAATGAAAAGAAAAAAAAAACATCATCAAATCCCATCTTGCACTGCGGGACACAGGCCTCCCTTGAAGCACGTTAAGTACTTCTTTCTGTTCCCGTCTATCCTCATCCAGTCGCTAGCAGTAATCTATCTCAGTTAGTCTGTCCAACGAGCTGGACCGTCACGCTGCTTTTGCCGGTTTGCTGCCATCACTCGAGAATATTTTTACCCTATCAGTCAACGATTCTTCGACCTGTGCTGAGTGTACATACTTCTGTCCGTAGTTGACAATCGAGTTTTTTTTAGTTAAATGCAACTATAACACCATAGATCTATAACTTTTAAGTAATACTTATTACGTTGCCTAATTACTGCATAATATGGACCAACATTTACTAGTTCAAGAAGAGGTCGTGACCGTGGGTCCACCGTGCGAAATCATCGATCTCGGTCACTCTGAGTTGGGCAATGTTCCTCTAAATTAGCAAAACATTGACCACTTGTCAGTTACCTGACGAAATAGAGCCTAGACCGGTCTGCTGGCTTTCAGTGCTACCAAAGAAAATAGTTCAATGTGTCATTAAATGTTACTGAATTTTAACAAAAAACACTTCAGTAAGCTCGGTAAATACCTACGTAATAATACACTCTTAGAGTGCATTTGTGAAAATGGATAGTAAAGTGAAGCTACTGATTCTGTTGATGATTATTCCTTTGGCAGGTAAGTGATGTATTCCATGATGTAACAGAAGCAAACATCGATAAATCAGCAGTCAAATTATTGTATTTAATTCTATTTCTATTGTCTAATTATGAATAGAAATAAGAAAATTTTGTTATGACCGTGTGTGGAAAGAATTAAGAATTGCATTTGTTTGGTGAGCAAATGTGTGATGTAAGTTTCAGCAGAATTAAAGATCGCACACTCAAAATAAAGTAACTTTGAATGATTCGTGATGCTCACACAACATAGAGTTCCCGTTTCACGCAGTTATCTTTTAACATTAATAACGAAACAGGAATAAACTAATTCGTCTCTTTGTTTGTGGCAATAAATCATTCATCATTCAATTACGTTATTAATCCAACAACGAAACTTTTGTAGATCTCCAACAAGCAGAAATCGACACTAACACAATAGAGCAAGCTCAGAGCCCAACCCAACCTTCGGAACTCACACCTGATGGCCAAACAGAGCTCACGTCGGAACAAATTCAGGAGTTGGGCATCGAATCTGCTTGCCCAGAGCTGAGTGGGCAGATCATTGGTGGGCGAGCCAGTTCTGTGATAAGGCACCCGTATCAAGTATCCATGGTGCTGAATGGGAACTCATTCTGTGGTGGATTCATCATCAGTCCGAGCTTCGTGCTGACTGCTGCTCATTGTGTAAGAGGGTGAGTTGATTTGAAATGTTATAATGTAGTATCTACTTGAGTAAACAACATGAATTACCGGTACCTTTTTGTGCAATTTTAACCGAATTGAATATCCATCTACACGAAATTAAGCTTTGTCAGCCTAAAGAATTCAACTCTACGTAGACCAAAATCCAATAATCCAATAATGCGAGGTACATTAGACTTTAGCTCGACCTTTAAATTTTAGTAGTAAATTGTATGTAACGCTGCTGAACATTGTATGCTGTACATACCTACACGTTTTCATTCTCACTGTATCTATACGAACAGCAGAAAGATGTTTGTAGTGTAGTGTCAATGACAAGGCAACGTCAAAGCGACCTGCAAAACTTTCAACCTTGCCTTATTTTATTTCTGTGTATTTTAATAGATATGTCATCTTTTAATCTATCTTAACCCTTTCACCACAGCGTATCCGCGCCCAACGTACGCCTTCGGGTCGGCAGTACCCGCCGCGACTCTGGCGGCCGCATTGTCCAAGTGGCCAACATCACCGTCCACCCTCTCTACGGGCGGCCTATGTTCGATAACGACGTAGCCGCGCTACAACTGGCCCGGCCTCTGGCCTTCTCCAGGGCTGTGAGGTCCATAAGGCTGCCCAGACCCCGACAGGCGGTGCCGCTTGTCAGACTGACAGTCACGGGCTGGGGTTTGACTGCGGTGAGTATTGTTTTGTTTTTAATTACCGTACGTTATTCGCCGGAGAAGGCGGTGGTAGCCTAGTGGGTAGAACCTCGGACTCGGAAGTGGGAGACCCAGGTTCGATCCCCGGTGCGGGCATGTACCTATGACTTGGTTTTCTAAGTTATGTACATTTGTGAAGATATAGTAGCAATACCACTCGCTAACGGTGAAGGAAAACATCGCGAGGAAACCTGAGAGTCTGAGCTATTCACATACCTCAGCGCTTGAAATCGCCAATCCGCGGTGGGCACGCGTGGTGATTAAGCCCATACTCTCACCCTGAGAGAAGGCCTGTGCCCTACAGTGGGACGTATATAGGCTGCTTATGTACGTTATTCAAGCCTTAGCTGTACTAAGCGGTGGTAGCGGAACGGTAGAACGGTGGCCTTACATTCGAGAGGTCGAAAGATCGAATCCTGGCATGTACCAATGACTTTGTTTTCTAAGATACGTACATTTGTGAATGTATAGTAGCAATACCACTATATATCTGTGAAGGAAAACCGTGTGACGAAAGCCTGAGTCTCTGAGGTGTCTACATACCTCAGTGCTGGGAATCCAGTAGTGCCAATCTACGCTGGGCTCGCGTGGTGCTTAAGCCCATAATTTTTCTCCGAGAGAAGGCCTGTGCCTCGCATATAGGCTGCTTATTTTAGCAGTACATTCTTGTTTGTCGATATATAGAGAAACCGACAGAGAGAAAAAGTGTTACAAGGCGTATTAATCATAGATTGGCAATTTTAAGTGCAGTTGAAGCGGCTCGATAGCCGGCGAGACATAATAACGCCATCTTGATTTATGTCGCGCTCAATGCAGTGGTCACGCCCGTAATCAGGTTTCCTCGCGATGTTTTCCTTTATCAATTCAATTGAAATATTTTTATTCAATTTATGAACAAAATGTTTACCTAATGAACGTCAAAGTTGTTAGTTTCACAATTAATTGCTGAAAATCAGTGTTGTGGTGCAAACCTTCAGCTAATACTGAGCATCCGCTGATTTTCCGCTGCATCTACCTACAGCGTACACCTATTGTACCGTCAGCTCAGCCTTTGTTTTTCTCACTTGCAGTTTCACATTTCCTCTGCTTTTGTTTTATATCTGCATTATTTTCTGTACTTATTTCATCATCATCATCAGCCATTTGACGCCCACTGCAGGACATAGGCCTCCCTTATGGTTTTCCTAACCATGAGGGGTTTTGCCATAATCGCCACGCTTAGCAGGCGGTTTGGCGATCACAGTATGCGGTTGGAATCTCAGGAAAACGCTGCTGCCCGTCTCCTGGTAATGTATTTCCTTAGTCGCCTTCTACGACATCCACGGAAGGTAATGGAGTGACGCTATTCTTAATCCGGCGCCACACGGTTTACGTACTACACGGTGTACTTATTTACTTTTTCTGTATAATTAGGTATGTCTATGGGGCGTTGAATAAATGTTTTTCTTTCTTTCTTCTTCTTAATAGATTATGTGGAGAAGAAGCTCACAAAGAAACTCCACATTTATTCTTTTGAAAAAGTTTTAACTTAATTGACAGAATTTTCAAATTACGAATTATTATTTATGAATGTGTTGAAGACTAGACACAATCGTCCTCTAAATGCCCAATATTTATCTACTGTTTAATACCAGACATATTTGTCTTCTAAATAATTCTTGATGTTATAGTAAGCTTTTTGGCACAGAGTGTGCTTATCACATTTTTTAAACAGCGTCGGAGGTAACTCTATATATTGAGGAATCTTGTTGTCGAACATTATACGTGTCCCATAAAGGATGTATTAACTTTTGCAACTTTAAAACATTTTTTGTAGCTTTTTTTAGAGGTAGCAAGTAGTTTAAACAAACCTCAATCGTCGCATATTGTTCCAGCCGCGCGGGCGCAGGATTCCCCGCATCATGATGGAGGCGCAGGTTCCCGTGGTGCCGCACTGGCTCTGCCGACTGTCCTACGGAGACTCCTTGACCAATAACATGTTTTGTGGAGGCCACTTCTTGATTGGGGGAGTTTCGTCTTGTCAGGTACGTTTATTACGTAAGGTCCGTGTGACCATAAATACAATATAAAATAAACTCATAAAGCCTGTGAAGAGAAGGCCTGTGCCCTACAGTGGGACGTACAAATGCATATAAAAATTCATAAACATACATAGATTTACACACTAGCATGATTTGGATTTTGTAAGTCTGTTAGCTTACTTGTTTGACGGAATAAATACAATAAATACAATACAATAAATACAATAAAAAAGTACATCCCTATTTGGCAAGTGGCAAACCCTGATCCCCGGCTACCCTTTCGAGATTTGGCGTGAGTTTATATATGTATATGGAAAACAATGTGTTTTCTTTAATTCAGTTCGGGACCCTAGAGGGAGTCTACATTATGTATTAGCGTATTTACGATAGAGCAAAAAGTATCAAAACTATAGATCTAAAACTAGATATTTTGATGTCATGATTTTTTACGTATCCGAGAAAGAGAGTATTCGATCCCTCTGCTAACCTAATTCGATCAGATTTAGATGATCCAGTTCTACGTGACGCGGTTCAGGTTTCCCCACACGATTTTCATTAGCAACAAACATCGTTAGCTATTTTTACACGGAGAATCAGCTGGCCGGTATAAATAGAGCGTTTGTTGAATCGCAGCGTAGCCGTTGGCATCTCGCACGCGTTACCGAAATAATTTAGCAGACTAGGGACATGCAACTGTTTAGTCCGATCATTACTTGCTTTGTGTCGCGTATGACAAGAGTGCTGGTACGATACGCGGGAGGTGCGGGCATGAGTCCCACTTCAGCGTATGTAATGTAATATACTTTATTGCACACGAAACACTGAACAGGATATTACATAAGAAATTGCATGTACAGAGGCGAGCTTATCTCTGTAAGAGAATGTGAATGTGAATTGTGATGGTTGTGAATCAAACCTTGGATCTCATCCAACCCAAACCCAATCCATCAGCCCACATTTGCCCACTGCTGGGCATCGGTCTCCTCTGCGGCACGCCACTTCTCTCTGTTCTCGGCCAGCCTCATCCAGCTGCTACTGGGAATCTTGGAAATCCTGTCATTAGTCTTAAGATTTTATTAAACATAACAAACTATCTAATATTGATAATAATAATTATTATTAATGGTACGTTCATTGCACATAAGTTTTTAACTAGTCAACAGAAGGAGGTGAATGAAAATAACTGATAGGTATACGGAAGTGTGAAAAGGATAAATACACGAATACAGAAATAAAATAACAGATAAATATATCATATAGATATGATTCATAAAAAAATACTAAAACATCGAATATCAATAAATATATACAGGGACAAAAAATATATTACAGTGAGAGATGGTACTCGTACAGAGCTGAGATCCTCCTCATGGGGGGGATCAGGGGAGATCGGGATACCACTGATCGAGAGAGATAATCGCAATCTGATACCATCGAATATTTTGTTATATCCAACTGTAACATATTATAACATGTTATATACAGCTGCATACATGTGAATTCACAGTTTTTTTTTGTTCTTCCAGGGTGATTCCGGAGGACCAGCAGTGTTCAGAGGAATAGTCTTTGGAGTAGTCTCGTTCGCAAGAGGGTGCGCGTTGCCGCTCTCACCGACAGTGTTCACAAACCTCGCCGCTGTCAGAGACTGGATCACACAAGCCACCGGAGTTTGAGTCAACCTACATTAATCATCGAACTGTTACGCGAATAGGGACTTTGAATATGTTAGTGTACGGCCCATGTTTGTGTAACGAGCGAAGAACGTTTGGTAAAAATAAACGGCGCTGTGATGTAAATATTTTTCAACTAGCTTTTGCAACGATTTACAATATACTTTTTCGTGGGCCGACTGAAAGAAAAATTGGGTAATCATGTTTTGGAAATGGAGTCTTTTATTCATTTTCACAAATTGCTCTTGGTATTCCCCCGGCGACACTTTTTAGGTACTTTCCATCTTTTGCAACAATAACAAAGTGGCTGTTGCAAAAATAATGTGACTGAATTTATTGCCATTAGATGTTGAAAATAATGGAGGCAACTGAAGCAAATTTGCCGCTACTAACTAAAAGTTGCAGCTAACCAATTACTTAGTTTGACTGAAATTGCAGTTTCAGTTAATTGGGGAATCCATATTTAGTAACAATTGTACAATCCTACCTTAGGTTTTTAATTACACAGTGACTGCAAAGAAATCTCCAAGAAATCTATTTGAGCTTTTTGGAGAGATCCTGGGAGCGTTTCCTGCATGAAACAACACTTTGTTTTCAAAGTTACGTAGATTTGTGAATTTGCAGTAGCAATACCACTCGATAACCGTGAAGAAAGACATCGTGACAAAACCTAACATATTCACATACCTGAGAGCTTGAAATCGCCAATCCTCGTTGAGCAGGCGTTCTCTAAAAAAAGACGTCCCCTGCAACGAGCCATAATATATTATAGGTTCCTCATGTTAGGTTATGACGTTCAACAGCCTAACTAGATGAAAGCCATGCCATCTCTTCCAGATCTACCACATGTACCTAATCGGCTACTCGTTCCACGTCCTCTCGCCAATCTTCACGATCGAGTGGGGCGTGAAACCGAGAAACAAGTCTATGTCCAAGGAGCGGCAAAAACAGATCGCTCGGAACACGAAGATGTTCGAGGTACTGAAGCACGAGCTTCACGTGAGCTACGGGAGGAACCCGTTTGGTCTGCGGTTCAAGAATATCTACTTGCGTTTGAAAAGGCCGACGGTGGTTACGAGTACGAATACTAAACATTGATTAGTTGAAGGCAAATAATGTGGGGGGCTGTTGAAGGGCTGTAAATGCAAGCCCGCCGATGAAAATAAAGATGTTTTCTCGGCTATTATGGCAAACTGGGCCTACGGTTTGAGTGGTTCTCAATATTCTGATACTCATGGTTCCTTGATTCCTTCCTCGTTCTCGTCTTTCTGTGGCCATTTTTTTTTTTTCGTTCCTACTTTTAGATGGAAATTCGGCCTGCGGTTTCTCAATGACGTGTGGGTTATGTTCAATTAGCTATATGTAGGTTTTAGCTACGTATTTCATCATAAGCAATGCTCTGTCGCATAACTGTGATGAATGTATGTAAAATGAATGTACCTACTATATTCTTCCTGCAATCCACTCCATCCAAAAGTTATCTGGTAGAGATCGCTCTAAGCGATAAGAACGCCAATTGTATACCTTTACTTAGATATAAGAAACCATTTGTAATTCTTTCCTCAGGTTGTGCAATAAAGGTGTTCTCTATCTATCTAATGCTGCTAAAGGTCTACAATGTAGAGTAATTTAACTGTTCGAAAGGCACACTCTATCAACATAGTAGATACGTCACAACCCTGGTAGCTTGTACAGTACCGTACGACTGTCATGAACTGTCAATCAAATCAAAATACGGAATGAAAAATGGACTGTGACTCACTTTCTCTATAGGACACAATTTCTAGATAGGTATAGGCACTGAGTTTAGTTCTTTAATATAATATACCTTGCCAAGTTTTTATTTTTGTAAGTTAATTTAATTTTGTTATGATTAAAAAGTTTTTGTTTATTAACAACCGAGTTTTTATCCCATTACAGTAAGCTACAGACACTCAATTTGTGGCGTAATAATAATGCTCTGTCATCGTTCTTCTGTCAAGTTGCTGCTTTGTTTTGGACAGTATGTTAAAATTGAGAAAAGAAGAAACGAAAAGAAGAGCACAAGATGACTGAGATAAATAAAAATAACTGTGGTATAAGTCAAAATTATTTTCCTCGTATTGACGGTTTGAGAACAACCCTAGGCGCTTTGTAGAATCGAGAAAATTACTTAGCGATAAAAATACTCACGGTGTAATCCGACACAATCCGGTTATTGTTAAAATTGACTGTAGCCTTCACAAGTATTTTTAAAACTACTAAAATTGATACAGGGATGGCATTTAATGTGATTCAAACAGTTGTCAACATAAAGAAACAGTGTAAATACGCTTAAAATGTGACGTCTTGTTAAAGACTGCTTAAAACGCGTCAACCTTGAACAGATAACAATAATTTCGCCCATCCCAATGTCCTTATTTCTTTTCCTGCTTAGTTCATCTATATGATCCGTAGTTTGAAGTCTTATTTGAAGTCTGGGGTAGCCCTCGGAGCATGGGGTGGCCATTCCCAGCCGACTCATTTTTTTTCATCACAGCCGCACAGTAGGTGCAATTATACATACCTATAGCTCGAATAATTGCTCAGTTGAAGTGGCAGTGGGCGGGGCACATAGCTTGGAGAACTGATGGGAAGGCAATAAAAAGCTAGAATTATTTGATTGAAGCAAGGCCATTCTTTCTTTTCCTGTCCATATAATAATACTTTAGGCACCTACTCCTAAAGGGCGTGACTGACCCTACGACATTTCGAGCACATCGATTAGAAATTGGTGTAAGTCAAAAGGCGTACACAATAGACCCCAGTGGGTCTAAGTATCGCCGACTAATGGTCGACCTACGCATGTCAACATAAGATGCCTTTCCATCTGCTCATAACAAACCAAACCCTCTTTCCAGGTATACGAAATGTTCCTGATCGGGTACCAATTCCGGGTCCTGTCCCCGATCTTCACGATCCATTGGGGCCTGCAGGCGCGGCGCTCGCGCCCCCTATGGCGCGAGAAGCAGAACGAGCGAAACAGGAAGCACTTCGAGACATACAAACGGGAGCTCTTCGCTCGCTATAGGAAAGACCCGCTTCACGTTCTGAGGAGGTACAAGAAGAAGGGTGCATAGGCTTCGTGTGGCCGGCCTCGGGTGGGGGCCGGTCTTACAGTAGCTGTGTGCGTGTTTTTGGCGGGAAGTATATTCTGATATAGCACTGTTTTAGTTCTTGTAATAGGCTGCTTTTATTTAGAGCAGTTATCTTACTCGCACATGATTACTTGTGAAAAAAGTAGTTTGTGGTGATAAACGGTCATCAGACATATTTTCTTCATACACTTAGGTACTGAGTTTTTGATAGAGAAATATGGCATAAAGGTAGACTTCCGTGCATCGCGGCCGATCGCAGCCGCGCGCGACTGATCGTACGTGCGGCTGATGCGGCAATAGTCATTGTATGAAAATGTATGGCGCTGTTTCCAAAGTCTGCGACGGACGCGTGCGGCAGACGGCAAAAACGGCGCCATACATTTTCATACAATTACTATTGTCGCATCAGCCGCGCGCGTCAGTCGCACGCGATCTATCGCGCGCGGCTGCGATCGGCCGCGATGCACGGGAGTGTACCTTAAGAAGTTCTTTATGATATTTACAAACGTAAAATGTTGGTAAATAAAAATGTGACTGAAATTACCATAATATTTTTTTTTGCATTGCCACACACTATGTTTGTCAAAAGTAAGTAGGTACATATTTTTTTCACAGTAATTAAAATTTAAGAATACGTGAACGAAACGAAAATATTCATTCAGGATAAATTGTACCTTTGCCATAATTATCTATTTTAGATAGAACAGTGGTTTAAGGTTCCAGGAAATGGTTTTGTGAAACAGTTGTTTTAGGTATACCTTCCACTCTCTTAGATAATTCGCAGTGAAGATTCGAGTTAGTAAAGCGTTTACATTTACAAATTATCAGCCTAGCTATCAGTAAGTAAAACTGAAATTAGTTTACAAATTAATTAAAATTGAACAAATGAGAACTTTTGAAGTATTTGTTGCGAATGAGTACAGTATTTATTTGAATGTTGAGTTTTCAGATCATGAAAATTATCACGCCATTTTTTATGGTAACTGATGGGCAATAAATAGTTATATCTTACCACCTATCATCACGAGAAGAAAAAAAGAAAAGCTTAATAAGAGTTTGCATTAGAGCGAGATGTCTGTTGAGCATAAAACCTATTTATAGTTTCGTCATGGCAGGGAAACTCACAGAAAAATACATTGGTAGGTTTTTTGTAGGTACATCTGAATGTGTAATGTTATCTATCTTTGTTATATGTACAATTCGGCCCTTGTTAAGTACAATTTTACTCGATGCTTTTTGTAAAACTCAGCTCTTCGTTTTGTTGATGTAAATAAGGTGTTTTCTATTTGTTGTTACCCTATCTAGTCAAATCAATACATTAGGTTTACACAAATCGTCAGATTGTGTATTAAATAGGTACCTTAGTAAAATACAATCTAGTTTTTAAGCGCACATCAGGGTTATAATGTGAGATATTAAACTTTCAGTGTTGGTCGTCAAAGGTGTAAAATGTATAATATAAAATTTGTTCGAAAAATCTCGTTAACTCTACATTTTATAGCACATTGCGTTTTATTAATATACAATTAATTTTATATTTGTTGTAATTTTCATATTATTGAGGTGCTTTTAGATTGAACACTTTTCTTATTAAGGTTCTACTATTGTCATAGCTGGTGGGCTCAGCATAAACGACTCATGTCACTGTATTGAACTTGATATAGAGATAATTACTGAATGTGTGTAAAATCAGGGCCGAGTTTCGTAAAACTATAATTCGTAGTTTATTATGACAATTCGATGTTATTACGAAGCAGCAATGTGCATCGAATTGTTATATTACACCATGAATTATTCCAGTTCTATGAGACTGGCCCCAGGTGTCCTACTCGTATTTTTCATGGAGCATTTCACAAAAAAATTATCTTTCAATGCGAAAACCATTATTTTTATTTTAGGTAATATTTTAACGTCATGGCTCCGTACACAAAACTGCGAAACGGCGCGGTGAGAATTCTCAACGCAGAAAACTGCGACACGAATTGTTGCGATGCGATTTCGTGCGACAAGGCATCTCCCTTCCACGATTCGGGTGACCATTCTTTCCTTCCATTCCCGTGTTTTCCAAACTAGGTCGTGACATGGATCGTAAATTGATGTGCTCGAAGTGAGCACATTCTAATCATTGTCATTGCTAAGAAGATACAGGAAAAGAAACATAGAAGATTCTGGGTTCATCTATTTATTACTATGCGAATCAATGCGCCCGTGCGATTCAATTCGCAAGTTCTTGCGATGCGTCGCGCGAGTTTGCAGATTTTTACGATGCGACGTCGCGGTTTTCGTAGTCTGCGGTTTTGTGTACGGGCCCGATATGGCGATTTTGTTACACTCAGCGTAAATTGAATATAATCTTTGTTAGGGTTATAGAGTATATGGTTCGTTAATTTGAGGCTATAAATAGAATGGAATTGTGGTTTGTTAGCTTCTTTCATGTTAAAGAACCCCATATCAAATTAAATTCAAGAATATTGTAATTCTACACCTGATTTCACTTTAAGGTGTTATACTGTTCCATTATATTAATCCGAAATAAGACGCAACGGATTGTTTTGTATAATGTTTTTGGAAGAAGCGCGCCTTTGCGTACATGAACAACGTTACAGATTTTTTTTTTCAAAGCTAGAGAATTTTATCATGGTTATAAGTATAATTTCTTTATGCAAATAGGGTACATTTGTTATTCATGTCGTCATTATATATAAAGCACAACGTAACAGTAGGTTAGATGCCTGTACCTAAGTCAGTGAGAAACTAGCATAATATTAGGTAAATGTACGTGAAACCTATTCCAAGTAAGCTTTTGTATGAATGGTGTATCTCTAATTTATTGAACATTCTTTACTTGGTAATAATCACTATGTATCTAATCAATTATTTTTAAAAGGCAGATTTTAGTTGAATCATAAAGAAATGGTGCAGTAAAATATTTTACGTTGTACTCGTATGTTAATAAGGTTACTGAGAAAACTGAATTTTAACTTTGTTTTATATTACAGTCAACATCAGGTCAATCTTTACATTTTTGATGCAAAGTCGTCCTTAACGTAAAGGTGTATGTGCTGCCGACTGTACCTCCACCCGATTCATCAACATCACTTTATTCAGTGGCTGAATGATTAATTGTGAATAATACTACTTTGTGAAGATCACAATTATATTCGTAACATAGAGGGTGTTTGAAAATGTCTAAATGAAAATAAATCGATTTGATGATAATAATTATTCAAAGAAGTTTTTCTTCGAATTGAGTGCCTTTTATTTTGTACTTTAATTTCTATAATGAAAACAACTTATTTGAAACTAAATAACAGAGATAAATAAATAATTTTCACTCAACACAATCACTTGGTGGAGGCTTGTAGACTAGTGGCTCGTCTACTGTCAGAAGTTGTCAAGCCGCCCTAAGGCCTCTGACTTGGCTTAACGACTGCCATCTTTCGACGGCAGCCGGCACCAACAACTTAACGTGCCTTGCGAAGCACGGAACCGCTCGGAAAATGCCACTAGCGTTAGGCATAGACGGCTACCCATCCATGCACTGAACGCGCCCTGTGTTGCTTAACCTTCGTGATCGTTTAAGATCACTCAGGCAGCCGGGGCTACGAGCGATTAGCCGGGGCTACGAGCGATTGGACCGGACTTAGCCCCCGTGGCCTATACTTTCCTCGGGGAAGAGACCCGTGCCCCTCGGTGGGGACATAATGGGTTGATGATGATGATGACAATCACTTATCCTAGTCCCAAAATAGGATACCCTGCTGGGCGCCCTTACATTCTGAAAAAAATTCCTTCGTCCTCACATTCGGTTTCTTCACCTTCTAATAAAAATAAAAAATCTGACATAGAACTACGAAAATCCTCCGCGTCAAGAAAACGTTCTATTCTGGCTGGTAGCATTACTACGACAAAAAGTTATGTCGGTATGTTAAAAGGAGGTTTCGAACGGATTGGAATTTTTGTTAATAAAGCTTTGGTTTTGATTTCTTTGCACGAATTATATTTTTTTATTTGCGTAATATACGTTGCACCTCCTTAAAAAATCAATATGTTCGTTTTTTTTTAACAGAAAATGCACTAAAGTAAAGTAAAAAGTAAAAAAGTAAAAATTTTATTTATTTGTAACAACCATTGGCAGATGTAATTTCTGGTGGGCCCCACACTAGGCAAATCCTGTATCGTGGGCTCCCGTTTGTGGATTACTATTATTAAAAGGTTCCTCTGTGGTAGACAGTGTCTGAGTAAATATTAAAAATACAAATAAAAACTAAGCTAAATTAAAGCTAAGCTAAATTCCAATTTCTTAGTTAATCGGAAGAAGAAAGAAAAAAAAAAAATAAAAATAAAATAAATAAATAATAATAAACCATTTTTGTGTGGTAAATAAAATATTTTCACTTTCATTAATAATTATAACTTAAACCATGAAATGGTTGAAATGGTATTACACGCTTTTATAAATAAAATGATAAATAATTATACTAATAATAATTAGGTATTTGTAATTATTTATTTAAAATATTTTATATAGGATGTGTGTCATGTTGATCATTTAATTAGTAGTTGTTCGGTGTAATGGTATGATTGAGTGAGTAGCCATCTCTTTATTATTGTTTTTGCTTCATGTTGTGTTTTGTCTTTTAAATCGCAGAATTTTAAAATC
Organism: Yponomeuta evonymella; assembly: GCA_963969515.1. NCBI lineage: Eukaryota > Metazoa > Arthropoda > Insecta > Lepidoptera > Yponomeutidae > Yponomeuta > Yponomeuta evonymella. The sequence goes on along the minus strand of OZ018342.1, from coordinate 1,455,255 downwards.
CGATTGTAAAGGAATGGGTGAAGGAACTTCCCGAGTCTTTGAGCAAAAGTAGTTTTCACGTAAGGTGCTGGTATTCTGAAAGTCCTTTTAGTAAATTCTATGTCTGATAAGGACGGCAGGGATTTTTGAATTTTCAGCGCAGCACTGAGAATAAAAAGTTGTCTAACGCTAAGGACTTTCACTTCTTTATAAAGGTCATGTGTGCTGTACCTTCTTGGTTTTTTGGACATCACTTTAAGAACCGATCTCTGGGCTCTTTCCAGCTCTATCATGGACGTTTTGCATGATCCACCCAGACAGAAATGCACTAGTTAATAAGGGATTGACATATAGCGAAGTATGTATATTTCAGAAGCTCGATGTCTGCTGAGTTTCTAAGGATTTTCATTATATTGATCACTTTTCTTACTTTCCCTGATAGTATGTGGATATGGTTTTTAAAATTTAGGTTTTCGTCGATTGTTATTCCCAAATACCTCATAGAAGATGTCCTTTTTATTGTTGGGCATGAGCATATAGGTGTTGATTTAGAGGGGTCATTCTGAGTTGTGCAATTGTGTATTTTAATGTTTGGTGGTAGTGTTGGCTTCGATGCAAGAGTTTTATGGAAGCAAACGTATTTCGTTTTGTCAATGTTTAATGTTAAGAGATTTTTATTTAGCCATTTGAACATGTTTCTCATCTCATCTTCGGCCCTTGCAAGAACAGCTTCCCAGGTGTTTTCATGGATTATTAGAGCCGTATCGTCTGCGTAGCAGAAGAGCTGGGTTTTGTTCCTTCAAGACTGGAGATATCGTTAAGGTATGCAAGGAAGAGCGTGGGCCCCAAAACGCTACCCTGTGGTACTCCAAACGTAATTTCCTTCACGTTACTCTTGTGGTTGCCTATCTTGACGCACTGGTTTCTTCCGGAAAGGTAGCTCTTAAACCAGTTTAAGGCTACTCCTCTAATGCCAAGACCGTCGAGTTTGCTCAGCAGAACTGGTATAGACACTGTGTCGAAGGCCTTGGCAAGGTCCAGAAAGATACCGATGCATTTCTCTCCTCTGTCAAGCAGGTCTGTCACTAGGCCAGTCAGGGCAGCGACAGCGTCTTCAGTCGACTTTGCCTGTCTGAAGCCGTATTGTTTTTCAAAAAACAATTTGTTACTTTCTAGGAATTGAGTCAGACGTTTATTAACCACCTTTTCTAGCGCTTTGGAGAACACTGAAAGCAGTGAAATGGGACGATAGTTTGCTGGATTATTTTTTGGGCCATTTTTGTGGATAGGTATGACTGCTGCAGATTTCCATATATCTGGAAAGATCCCGGTGCAAAGACTTGCATTATAAATATGGGTTAGAGGGGTGATAATATTGGCACTAATAGATTTAATAATGTTATTGCTTAGGTCATCGATACCAGGGGCCTTGCCAGCTTGAAGAGCTCTAAGCAGAGAGCTTACTTCTTTCTCGTCTGTTGGGCCAAGAAACATGGAGATGACGGGGCTTTCGGAGTGATTGGCGATTGCAGCTAGCGAGTCTTCAGTTTCTTTCGTGAAGTTAAGTATACTATTTGCCAAATTTGGTCCAACAGAAGAGAAAAATTCATTGCACTTATCGAGAGACCTTTCAATGTTTGTTTCAATTGTGAGTAACTCTGATGGTGAGATGTTTTGTCTGTGAGAGTGGCATATCTTCTTAATGGTTTTCCAAAGTTCTTTGGAGTTCTGTTTATTTTTCTCTAGTTCTTGTTTTTCATGGTTTGACTTAAGATTATGTAGTAAGTCGCCGCAAAAATTCCTATATCTCGAATAGATGAGTTTTGCAACAAGATCTTTAGGTCGTTTCCTAACCTTGCTGTGCAAAGAGTCACGATGTCTCATGCACCGCAATAGACCAGGCGTTATCCACGGTTTAATGTTGTACTTTGATCTGCTTATTGTAACTATTCTTGTATATTTACTTACAGTATCTATCACTTTGTCGGAGAATAGTTTTGCAGCTTTCGACGGGCAGACAGCTTCGAGAACCTCTTTCCAGTTTGTGGCATTTAACTCCTCTCTTATGGCATCCACGTCAGCTATGGATTTTTGCCGTTTGATTTTGTTTGAGGTATTAGATTCACCAGCTATAGCTGCAATGACTAAATAATGGTCAGTTATATCGGTTTTGCAGACTATACCTATGGCATTAGTTTGTGAGCCGACAAATATATGGTCTAAGCAAGAGTTAAGCCGTGTAGGATTAGTGATGGCGGGGATTAGACCGTGTTCGGCGATAAGACATAGGTAACTCGATCTTGAATCAATGTCTGTCTGAGAATCGGATATAATATTGATGTTTATATCGCCAGTAACAATAGTGTTATTATTCGGTTTTATGCTGGTTAACAAAGCGTCCAGGTCTTTGCTGAAACTGTGAATGTTTTTAAAAGATGGAGAGCGGTAAATACCCACGACAGAGACGAGGTTTCTAATTTCGATCACGATGCAATTAGCCTCGCTGAAAGTTGGTTCGAAAGCGCTTATTTCAAGGTCTGATTTAGCGTATACCACCACACCTCCAGCTTGATTAATAAAATGGGTAGTGTGGAAACTGTGGTAGTTATCTAATTTTGGAATTATTGTGCCTTCTGTGAGCCAGCATTCGGTAAGCACAATGAGGTCAAAACTAATGTTAATTCGGTGGAGAAGTACCTGGAACTCGTCAAAATTGCGTTTAATGCTTCTGATGTTGAAATTAAGAATTCTTAATTTATTATAATCAGCAACTAAGCTCTCACATTGCTCTGGTCTTTCGATTGTAAGGCAGTTTATTCTGAGGGTATTATCCATACGACAAAAGGTTATGCTAGGTACTACAGAGGTACTGGACGTTAAAAGGAGGTCTCAAACGGCCAGGCGATTCTGCTCCTTCTTGGCAATATGCTCGTGCAGCCAGTCCCAAATGAGCGGGTTAGCCAGTCGCGTGTAGACGCCGGGGAAGTTGCCGCGGGCGCAGCCGAGCCCCCACGACACCACGCCGATGAGGACTCCGTCGCTCACTATCGGGCCTCCACTGTCACCCTGTGAAGTTAGTATGCATCATAAGGCTGAAAGATTATTGTCTTAGCTAGATATAGACTTGAGATTTCCGCACTTAGCCTCATAAGCCTCATAACCTCCTGTGAGATTTCTCCTGTCAGCCTATTTCTTTCCAGAGAGCCAATAGTGTTCCACAGTCACTGCAAACTTCGTGAAAGGATCACAGCTGCCCAATTATGGGTGTCTTTTGCTTTTCCACGCTCTCACAGTGAATGGTCATGAGGGCGGGTGTTACCGTCTTACGCCGAGACTTATTTCAGTTTTTCGTCGTAATTTTCAACCCATAAGATATCCTTTACATCCCCAGTTGGTCAGTATAGGTATAGGTGGCGTGGTCGCGCAAGTCACGCGTTGCATGGCACTAAAATGTCAGAATTTGACAAGTAATGTACTGGAAAGTAGCAACTTTTGATATTTGGCGCTACAAAATACGCCACTCGCACCGTCATAATATAGTAGTGGCCAAGAACAAGACGACGATTAGTGGGCACATCAGCAGCTCGATGGTTATGTAGCTGAGTCAGCGGAAGTTCCATGGGTGTGGATGGCGAGGGACCGTGAGAGAAGGCGTACGGGAAAATGACAATGGTGATGATAAGTTATCCACTGTTGAACAAAGGCTTCTTCAGGCCCTATAAGATTGCCCATTGTCATTCAATTGCCAATCAATATCCTATCGAATCGAATCGCTCGTAGCCCCGGCTGCCTGAGTGATCTTAAACGATCACGAAGGTTAAGCAACACAGGGCGCGTTCAGTGCATGGATGGGTCGCCGTCTATGCCTAACGCTAGTGGCATATTTCCGAGCGGTTCCGTGCTTCGCAAGGCACGTTAAGCTGTTGGTGCCGGCTGCCGTCGATAGATGGCAGTCGTTAAGCCAAGTAAGAGGCCTTAGGGCGGCTTGACAACTTCGGACAGTAGACGAGCCACTAGTCTACAAGCCTCCACCAATCCGGACTTGGCTCCCGTGGTGGAGTATGGCCTATACCTTCCTCAGGGAAGAGACCCGTGCCCCTTGATGGGGACATAATGGGTTGATGATGATGATCCTATCGATTTCTTAGCCAGTCATCGACTCAAATAAAAAAAAAGGTATCGTTATAATAGCAATAATAAAAGCATTACTTATAAGATAATGTTCTCTATCTTACCTGTTGCCTGATTTCCTGACTATCCTGTCAGGACTAAAACGACCTACATTTGGCTGCCTGTGAAAAAGCTAGCTTTAGTCCTGGCGTTCATTAAGACACAGTTTCTGCGCTACTTTCAACACACCATTTTGACCCAGACTTTCATGCAACTGACCTGGCAAGCGTCAGGGGAGCCTTGCTTGAAGGAGCCGGCGCAGAACATGGAGGCGGGGTCAATGGCCTTCCTCTCGAGGCCGGAGCGGCGGCACAGCTTCATGGCGATCGTGGTCAGGGTGGAGGACTGCAGGTACGTCGCGCTGGAGCCGCCTTCCTGAAGAAAAGGGGAGTAAGGTTTGAAAGGATACTGCTCGAGACAACTGGTAACTTTACAATCTATCTTAATACTCGTATTTTTTAACATTATGTGTTAGCTACATTAGCGCTGAGGGCCCACTCCCGCAGCACAACGCTGAGCCAGCTGCCTTTTGTGGTAACTTAGACACACCACAGGCTACATCTATGTTTTTTTTGTTTTGTTTGTTGTTTATTTCGATTTCGTTTTCTTTCTGCTGTTGCGCACGTTATGTCACTTACCTGTGTTTATTTTTTTCTGTATTAACAAAGGGTAAGATAAAAAGTACCCGAAACCGGCGTGCGTGCATGCAACGACTAATGTTGAGGAAGCGAAAGTGATCTGTCAGGATCGTAGCAAGTGGCAGTCCCTGATCTCTGCCTACCCCTTTGGGATACAGGCGTGAGTTTATGAGTGAGTTCTCAGGAAGACGCTGCTGCCCGTCTCCTAGTAATTTCCTTAGTCGCCTTCTACGACATTCACGGAAAGAAATGGAGTGACGCTATTCTTAATCCGGCGCCACCCGGATAAATATCCCGTGGAGGTATTGAGTTGAAAATGAAACCATATACTCAGGTCTACAGTGCCTTGAAGCTGTGAAAAACTGCAAGACTCGATTCCTGAACTATTTATAATATGTAAGGAATATAAACTTATAGAAGAAAATAGTACATTATTGCAAAGGCAGCGAAATAGGCAATTGCAGGTCGAGTATGAGTTTGAAGGCCGAGCCGCAGGCGAGGACTTCAATGATACGAGACAGGCAATTGCCATTTCAGCCGAGGCATATATAGTGCTTTTCTTAAAAAAATGCACGGATTTAAAAAGGGGCCTTTTACATAATAAATTTTCTTTTGATTTTGCTGGAAGCAGGTTTTCCATCGCTAATTTAGCTTCCGATCTTAAATCTGGTGGAGTGCAGTCAATGTTCATTTCATTGTCACTTTCAGAATCATCGAAACTCATTTTAATTATTTTATTAACAAAATAACAACGAACTCCGCTGTACCGCCAATTTTTATTTTTATTTTACAGTTTGTGCCGAAAGGTAAACGCATCTGTGGCTATACAGCCACGCGAACGCAATGTGTACGAGAGATGAAAGAGTTCTAAATTCAAACAGCACACCGTTTCATACAACATTGCCGGCGCGCTCTTCGTTCCAAGAACGCGCCGGGAAGTGAATTTGGTTTTTCAGTCTACGTAAATAATATGATACTTCGCGTGTTCTTCATTCAAAAGTAATTACACTATTTCCGCGCATGTTTAAGAAATAAACATTTATTTAACGACACCATACTACAAGCGTAACAAAAGTACGGCAATAAAAACTATAGGTACATTAAATTAATTTTTGAAATAAAAAATAGAAATATATATAATAGAAAATTTAAAAAAATCAAGCAATCCCAATCCTGCCTGCCCAGCGTGGTGATTAGGGCAAATTTCCCCATGAATTATACTTTTGCTTAAAGTGGCTTAATTTATCGACACTGAAAAAAACGGGATTCACGTTTTGCTGTATTTCAGTAACACATTGCTTGTGTATTTTGTGTAACCGGGCAAAACAACAAAACTATCAAAGTATGTAGGGATTGCAATGAATAAATCACTGATGGGATGGCATGAAATTGAATACACAGCTATACATTTGTATAGCTAATAGCGATTGTATGAGCATCGCGAGTAATTAAAAATACTCTGAAATTTGATACCCACTTTAAGGTAAACTGAGTATTCTATATTTTCTTTGCTCTCTCCTTCAGTCCAGTTCCAGTCAGCTTTTCAATAAACAGAGAGCGGTGGTACCGCAGTGGACCTGCTTTTGTGAAGTTTTCTATCAATAGCACTCGCTAACGGTAAAGGAAAATAAGGAATAACTAGAGTCTAAGGTGTTAACATACCTTAGCGCTTGCTTGCTGCGTACAATGGTCCAACTATGAGGTTAATTGCGGAAATATTAGGTCTTACTAGAACTAGAACTAACTACCAGTTAAACATTGATTGACTAGTCTATGTCTGTAACTTTTGGGCACCAAAATACTAAATTACAAACTACCGCTTCCAAGGCAGCTAGTATTAAGCCGTCAATTAGCCTAGCTCGATTTAATCCTCAAAAGTTTCTGAAAATGAACAAGTTGCAAGCAAGGTAGACAGGACTCAAGATCTTTTGCCGAGAACTGAGCTTTGCAAATTTTGCAACTATAAGCCTCAGACGTCATTCAGTGACGGTTTATAGGCTCTCTATCTATACTAAAGACTGCTCATGAAAGTCGTCCTCTGCACCATCAAGCCAACCTTACCTTTGCCCTGCTAATCTTGTCCATTGTCCTCCTGCTGTTTTCGACCTTCTTAATGTCATCGACCCATTGGGTATGCTTACAGTAATAGTTAAAAACGACAGATGTCTAACTAGCGCTAGAACTGATCCGATGCAAATTGTGCCAGGGGCGACAATGCCAATTGTGACAGCCAATTGGAGCCTGTTCAGTACATCCACCATGTGCCACTCACGCTGTTACTGTAATAGAGTCCAATCAACGTTAACGTCACCACGGTTACCACACAGAATGAACCAATCACAGAGTGATTAAAAAAAGACTAACCGTCAGGTCTGTGAACATATTTGTCCCGTTTTTGAGCGTGTTTTTGAAGAAACAATCATCATCATCAGCCATTTCACGCCCACTGCAGGACAAGGCTTCCTTCGTGGTTTTTATAACCATGAGGGGTTTTGTCATAAACGCTTGGCAGGCGGGTTGGCGATCGCAGTATGCGGTTGGAATCTTAGGAAGACGCTGCTGCCCGTCTCCTGGTAATGTATTTCCTTAGTCGCCTCATACGACATCCACGGAAAGAAATGGAGTGACGCTATTGTTAATCCAGCGCGACACGGATTGAAACAATACTTAGAGAGATTTTTTATTTAAGGGAAGTCTGAAGATTTGGTACGGTTTTGCTATTCAGCAGCTTGCTGTTAACGTGAATTAGGCCGTTTATCTTAATTACGCTTCAATTAAGTAAGTTTCCCAGAGGGGTAGGCAGAGACGGACTTTCGCTTCGTCAACATTCATTAGTTATTGCATGTACGCACGCCGATTTCAGGTACGTTTTATCTTGCCCTTTGTATGTATTAAGTAAGTCAATTAAGCAATAAAATATTTATCCCGTATGTTTGAAAGTCTGTACGAGTTTATGGTAATTATATTAATAAAAACATTACCTACTAGGTTATTTCTGTCATTAGGACGCGTTTTAGGCATTTTTTGTACACACTTTATACATTAAACAGACATGCTGGCCTAGTAATTTGACTTATTGTAAATAATTATTTTCGTAAATTTTTCCAGCTAAGCGAAGATGTGGAGTATTTATATGGTTTCTAGGTAGCTTTAGAGTATTGATAGCTCACTGGAAATGTCAAGTTAGCTGTGAATAGCCCATAAATTTATAAAGTTATTTAAAGAGGCGTACACTGTAAGAGCTCTATTATATTGTTGGCTGGCAGGCACGCCATTTCTTCTTGTCCTTGGTCATCCTCATTCAGTCGGGTCTTCGATAAGTTGAATAACTTTGGCAAGTGTGAAACAGCTGTTTCTAAAACCCTTTTAGGCTTTATGGACAGATGTGGATAGGCAGCACGGTTGCAGATATCTTTATTCCTGCTTGTAGGTGCCTATGCCACATCTATATTTGTGGTGACTACCTTAAGTTTTCCCCAGCCGGAGACGATGGTAGGCTGGTTGGCGTGAAGCCGCACCTCGCGACCCACGATGCGAATGGGCAGCACGGTTGCCGAGAAACGCAGTGGGGTGTACAGCTGCACCAGACCCACATCGTTGCACTGAAATGAATGAGATTGTATCGTGCGATAGCTGGGTAATAGCAGGGTATATGACGATATATTGTCAAGTTATGCCAGGGGCCTAATAACAATAATTGTAACTGATCAAAACGCCACATTTTGTAAAAGCTGACCTCGATAATTTGACAATCGTCAATCAAGACGTCATTTGTTTTATTTCCCTGGCACGAAACGCCACGTGAAGATTGAGTAACAGGGCCTTTGTTATGGAGGGTCGTCAACATCGCGCTTGAGCCTGACAATTCACTAGAATCTAGCGACAAATACGGTTCTTTTTTTGAATAGTTTTGAAATTTCCTGCCAGTACCAGGGATTTGGGCGGGGAATTGTCGAGCTCAAGCGCGACGTTGACGACCCTTCCGAATATATTGCTGCTTCGTATCAGCCTTTATTGTGAAAAATACGGTGTATTAAATATGAAACTGTTAAAAGAAGAACCGTATTTGTCGCTAGATTCGAGTGTGGGCTCAAGCGCGACATTGACGACCCTTCCGGACATATCACTGCTTCATAATAAGGGCCCTGGTTTCAGTTCTATTTTGTAGGTTAATACTGACGAAGCTATTGAAGTTATGATGCTTAGAAATATCTATAAAGTTTCAGAACGTGTTAACTATTTCTATTTAAAAGTAGGTTTTTGGAAATAAATTATGTATTATTTTATCGTGTAGATAATAAAAGCCGTAAAAGTGGAGTACCTATAGATTTAGTTTCTTAGGGTTCCGTAGTCGACAAGGAACCATTATAGTTTCGTCATATCCGTCCGTCTGTCTATCTAGTCATGTCAGAAGATTTTTATACTGTTTGTGAAACTAAGCCAATGAAAACGTCTTTTGACGTCACGTCAATGTTACTATTTTCGTGCTGGTAGAATATACAGTTGATTGTAGAAACGTGAAAAAATCAAGGCAGTAGCAGTAGCACATATAATAAACGACTATCACGGCTTATAGCACTTATTTAATGTTATTTTTATATCATCATCATCAGCCATTGACATCCACTGTAGGACATAGGCCTCCCTCATGGTTTTCTAACCACGAAGGGTTTTGCCATAATCGCCACGCTTGGCAGGCGGGTTGGCGCTCGCAGTATGCGGTTGGAATCTCAGGAAGACGCTGCTGCCCGTCTCCTTGTAATTGATTTCCGTAGTCGCCTTCTACGACATCCACGGAAGGAAATGGAGTGACGCTATTCTTAATCCGGCGCCACACGGCTCCAAATATTCCTCTTCATTTCTTGCCAAGCAAACAGGTCTTCAACGCTGGCTACATCTATCCATTCCTTGATGTTTCTGAGCCACACCATTCTTTTTCTCTCAACATATCTCTTTCACTCAATCTTGCTCATCACAATAACTTGAAGAAGTTCTGGAGTAAAGAATTAATAGTGAGCTAACAGAGCGAAGTCGTGTGCCTCACCTTAGTCTTGCTGACGTACTTGGGGTGCACGTAACAGTTTCTGACGTCATACATCTCGCCGCCGTGCGTCTTCCAAGACGAGCCGAGCCGCACGCTGAGCTCCGTCGCGCGGGCTCTGCAATAACGTCATTAGGTATGTAAAGTGAGTAGAGTAAGGTAGAGTAGGGTATTCGAGGGTATAGGGTATTATTTAAATGGTTAGCAAAAAAATTTACGGTTTTTTATCAGCAATTAAATGTTTTCTGACAACAATAAAAGTACTTTAAACTGAAACCCAGATTGTTATGACACGAAAAAAATGAGCAAAAAAAAACACAAAGGGCGGCAACACAAATATAACATTTTTTGTTTATGATGTAGTAGTCATCATCATCATTCAGCCAAAAGAAGTCCACTGCTGGACACAGGCCTCCTCCATGGGTTTCCAAAAAGACCGGTTGGAAGCGGCTCGCATCCAGCGTCTTCCTGCCACTTGGATAAGGTCATCTATCCATCTTGTGGCTGGTCGTCCTACGCTGCGCTTGCCGATATGTGGTCTCCATTCGAGAACTTTTTGGCCCCATATAGTAGTCATGACCACTTAATCAACCGTTCTTCCTCAGCAGAGAAATTATACCATCGTTTCTCTAAACGGAAAACGATCTCTTGAATTGCTATCTAAATATTATTTGCCGGATAACTCACTAATACTGGTACTTACCTAAGAGACCGTACCTTTCTAGACCGTACTTCGCTCGGCCTATCCTATCACTCTTACCTACAACAAAGGCCAACGATATTTGGAATATACCAGACAATCCGCTTCCGAATGTTTAGCCTCCGTTTACCAGCAGTATAGGCAACAAACAATGTAGAGGACTCTTAAACCTTTACCGGGTTTCGAATTCCGCACTTGGGAATAAACTTGTCCGGGGATCGGTAAGTATGGAAGTTCCAACTGCCGCACCTTCTATCAAGCTTCGATTCACATACAAACGTTGTTTGAAAGTCTTGACGTGAATGTTATCTTTTAAAAACCTGTCGACTGTAGACAGTAGCTTTACATCCATGCACTGTATCTAATTAGTTAGGCTTCGGGCAATTTTGCAACTAAAATGTAAATGTAGTAAAATCAACCTTTGCAAACACATCCCCTTTTCGGTTAATTTAAGCTACGGTCGTTTACCAACCATTGACGTATCTAGGAATATTATTTTTCTGAACAGCGATGGTCTATGGCCCCAAATCCCAAGTGTGCAGTAACCCAACATTCTGGGGTGGACTTACACAATTTTGGGGTGGGCATGGTTCAGCCGACTACGCCAATGTCAGTAACTCAATTTCAACGAGAGCTACGTATTAGTCATAAAACTACAATTCGATGTACATTGCATAGCCATCAGTACAATTAGACTTTCTATTGTGGGTTAATTTGTGAAGAATAATGAAGAATGCCACAGCGGTGGTAGCCTAGTGCGTAGAACATTGGACTCGGAAGCGAAAGACCCAGGTTCGATTTCCAGTGCGGGCATGTACCTATGACTTTGATTTCTAAGTTATGTACATTTGTGAAGTTGTAGTAGCAATACCGCTCGCTAACTGTGAAGGAAAACATCCTGAGGAAACCTGAGTGTCTATTCACATACCTCAGCACTTGAAATCGCCAATCCGCGGCGGGCACGCGTGGTGATTAAACCCATACCTCTCTCCCTGTACCTCTCGGCCTGTACCCTACAGTGGGACGTATATAGGCTGCTTATACAATGAAGAATAACTGAAAAAAAAAAAACCATGCCATTTTTTAATACCTCTCCACGCTCATCGTCTCACTCGAAGCGATCGTTCCGACCTTCCACCACCATCGAAGCTGCGACCTTTCGCCGGCCAAGTGGCCCGCGCCTCCAATTTGTCCACAAGAGGCTTCGATTGTGTGTTTTTTCAATGCAAAGGAGCGTGCCCCGTCAAATAAACCAGCGCCGCTTCGACATACGGTCCTCCGGTTCGGTAAATTCTGCCAACAGCCGTTTTTACGATGGCTCTGAGCGAATTTATTGACGTCTACTCGAATAGCGATACGTTCGGGAGAAAACGGTCGAATTGCATGTCTTTCCTCCAATATTGTTGGGAATATTCCCCCGTATATCGCTTTCTTACACAGTGTACAACTGTACATTTGGGTATAGAGGAACGTGTTCAAGTGTTGCAAAATGGAAAGCGTCGATTTGGTTTTTCTGATTTAACTAAATCTTTGCTCAATTAACAGATGAGATGGAGAGGGTTAAAATCGAACATAAGCTAACAGTTTGTGTTGACTTGCAAGCGAAACAAAAATTTTGGCTATTCGCAGTCGACATTTTGTTATATTGTCTAATATATAAAATCTCGTGTCACTGATAAAAATATATAATCAACTACATGAAAACATAAAAGATGTAACGAAAAACAACTTATTTAAAAAGAAAACTCAAAAATATTTTAATCAAAAACTGTTATTATAATTTAAATGAATATTTATTTAACCCTCAATCTCGTTGAGAAATTAGTAAGTATTTTGTATGCCTGTTACTTATTCTTTTGCATGTAAGAAATCAATATCTAAATAACAATAATAATTTAATTTAACGCTGGATCATAAGACTAACTGTATTGCAGTGCCCTCACAGGGTATCATGTACTCACTTACAAAAATCAATACCACCTGTAATTATAACTGTGTACGTGATTTAGCAATAAATAATATGAATATGAATAAAATCTCGTGTCACACTGTTTATTATCGAACTCCTCCGAAACGGCTTCTCCGATTTTTATGATTTTTTTATGTATGTGTGGTAGGTCTGAGAAAAGGTCGCAGGCTAATTAATATGGCAAAACAACACTTGCCAGGTCAGCTAGTTACAAACTCCCATAGTTATCTATCTGAAATGGGAGTTCTACTCGTCAAAACCATGAACTTTTACTAAGAACGTCTGTAAAAATTAGAAATAGAAAATGAGAAAACTGTATGAGTTGTCATTCACATTTTATAGGTGGTAGCTTTAATATGGAACAGTTAATTTTTATACCATTTAGAAGTTTACACTTATAATTTCGTATTAAATCTAAACTACTAATGTATTTATTAACGACTAATGTGTTTTAAAAACCTATTTAGAGGCAAAAAATTCCACCCATCCGGGACTTGAACCCCTAACTGCAAAGTGGTTACTCGGGGGCATAAGTGATGTAATTCGCTTCGGTCAGATGTCACGGCCTGTACGTAATACAGATAAGTTTGTAAAGAGGCTCGAAATTTCACTGATGCCTGCACTTGCCCCTTAGCTCAGTTGGGAGAGCGCTGGCACGGTTAGCCAGAGGTCGCGGGTTCAAGTCCCGGCATGAGTGGAATTTTTAGCCTCTAAATAGGTTTTTAAAATCGTCCTCAGCACGGGTTAGTGCAACTAAAAGAATATAATGTCTAATGTGTTGTTTGTATTTTTCTATTTCTTTACTTTGACGCTAAAATTAATTGTATCGGAGGTGGTTGAAAACCAGATAACCATCAGATAAAAGTTTTTTTACACTATTTATACAGTTTAATGTACAATCACTTACCAGCCAGTTTCGGCTCGAATTTGGTTTTTAAGGTCGTATTTGGTTTTTACTAATACTTCACTGTCCATCTGTCTGTCTGTTTGTCTCTCTGTCTGTCTGTCACCAGGCTGTATCTTATGAACCGTGATAGTTATGCAGTTGACATTTTCACAGATGATTTATTTCTATTGCCGCTATAAAAACAAATACTAGATAAATAAAGAATAAAATAAATATTTAAGGGGTGCTCCCATACAACAAACGTGATTTTTTTGGCGTTTTTTGCTCGATATTAAAAACAGCAACAGGTAGATGCTTAAAATATTCAAATGTTGTATACATATTGTTATTGTACGGAATTCTTCGTGCGCGAGTCCGACTCGCATTCGGCCGGTGTTTTATGCAACTTGGTGATCACTTCAGTGTCTGGAGACACATCTTACCCGCATTAGATATTTATTTATTTACTGATGCTTTTATTTATTGGTGAAGTGACCGCTCAAACACTATAATGCATAGATAGAGTTTTTTTTTAAATAGATTAGGCCCAATGAACTATTATACTCATTAGATTACACTCACTGACTTAGTAGGTAGCGGCGGGAAAACATTTATAGGAACTTTACATAAAGAAAACTGCCAAAGCAGAAATTTTACTACCAACCAAAATTTACTACGATCTGAGGCGGATAGCGGCTGGACGACGATGGCTGAGGGTAGAAATAAGTCGCGTGCCTTGCAGGAGGCCTATGTCCAGCACTACGGGCTGATCGATTGTTGTGTGAATTAAACCTCACCTCAGTAAGCAATGCGCAGCCGTCAGCGCCCAAGTATCGGTGACGATCGACCCGCCGCAGATGGGGAAGGTTTTCTCTCTCAGGGAGAGCTGCCAGGGCACGGCCTCGATGGAGGTGTTGCGCCCGCCCACGATGCGGCGCGTCGACCTGGACGAGTCGAACCCCGCGTCCAGGCTGAAGAAATGCAGGCGACGCACGCCTGCGTATGAAGTACATAACATTACTCAGACTCATGCCTGCGTCTGCCTGGTAAAAAACAAAATGGAAATAAAAGAATAAAAAGTTTGTTTTTGAGTTACGTGCACAAAGTCCAGACCTCCTTTTAAGCTTTACATTAGTCTTTGCATGCACGCACACCGCTTTCGGGTTCTTTTTAACTTGCCCTTCGCTAATACATCCCTTATTTGGTTGAATATGTCCGCCCGGGACGTACCTTGCCGGCTCTTCCACCCACATTAGCCTGACATATTCGGGTATGAAGTATCGCTACCTAGTGATAAAAAAGGAAATGAAGCCCACATTTTTTATAAAAAGGCGTGCTTGCACGCAGCGACTAATGAATGTTGATGAAACGAATGATCACGGCAAGTTGCAAATCCTTGTTTCTACCGACCCTTCTTTGATACAGGCGTGAGTTTATGTAATGTAGTGCGTGCAATTTTTAATAAGACTTTGGCCTTTGCATCTACGTAATGATATGTTTTATACAGCGTCCAGTGGCACCTTCATGCACACTAGATGGGTGAAGGGACCACTCGTATGCTGCAGTGCCTGGGACATTGTTTTTTAGATGGATTGGCTTAATTTTCAAAAACACACAGTGAATACAATGAAGTTTTGTGATTTCAATTTGCTAAGCTCAGATATAAAAAATGATAATTTGTTTGCTTGCTATCGGTGAATGAAAACGTGAGTATCAGAGGTTTCTTCTTGGAGGGCACGCGCGCGTTTTATCAGAAAGTAGGACGCAGTGGAACATTATGATATGGCAACTTACTTGAATAATTAGAATCGCCAGGTGATTCTGAAAAAAAAAAAGAAAAACAATATGAATTTGTAGACAGCATTTTGTCCAAAGTTTGATCGGTCGCGGTGGTGTGGCTAGGAATTAACTACACAGTAATTTTTATTACTCAGCAGTAGAAAAAGTGCGTTGTTACCGCAAATACAGCTCGAGGCCGCAGTGTTTAGAATAAACCATTGCAAACTTACCTTTGCAGTGGAAAATTATGGAGTACTATTATCCAACAAAACTGCAAAAATAATTTTGTGATAGTTGTTGAAGTGAAATAAGTTGAAATTAACGATTTTCCAAAATGTGCTTTAAAACCTTGCCCCCAGCCTTTCTTCATTCTAGATCAACAGAAAATGCCGTATTGGTTTTTATAGTGAGGTTCATTTTATGAATAAGTTGACATAAAATTGTTATATCTTTTGACGTGAAGGCTTGATCATTTTACAACTTTAGGGAACTTTAAGCTTAGATTAGATTAGTAATCTTTATTGTAAAAACCAGAAAAAAGTCATTAAAAGTCTTTCATATCAAAGTTTTGCCTTATACAATTGGCGGTCTTATCGCTAAAAGTGATCTCTCCCAGACACCTTGCGATGGAAAGAACTAAAAGCTTTAGTCTATCCAGTCCATAAATAGACTACTGGAGATAGGACTCTTTGCTATCATGCCAACCCAGCCATCTTGAGTGCTCGATATTATTTTGAACTTGATCACTTTACCCATTCCTGAGAATAAGCGTCAAGACAAACAGAAAGACGGACATCAAATATATAGGGTTACGTTTTTTTTTTCGTTTGGGATACAAAACCCTTATAAAAACTTCTTAGAAGTAGATTACATCATTAGATTGCACTTTGAAAATTACAATAACAGCAACTAGTTTATTATGGTCTTCCTCTATATTTCACACTATTAATTTAAAACCAATAATATATATATAAGAATTTTATGACGACATTTTTTACGTTATTGTATGTATGTTGTATCATTTATTTTAATTATTTTAAATGCACCACGGCACGCACTCCGTGGTACAATTATGAGTGATGACTAAAAATCAGCGCTGACGGATCACTTCCTCAGCACAACGCTGAGTCAGCTGCCTTTTGTGGTAACTTAGACACACCACAGGCTACCTCTTTATTCGTTTTGTCTGTTGTTTATTTAGTTTTCTTTCTGTTGTAGTGTATATTATGTTACTTATCTGCTTATTTTGTTTCTGTGATGTATCTTGTTGGTATAATAAACGTCTTTCTTCTTATTATTCTTCTTCAACTTGCTCAAAAAGAATATTCTCACCTTCTTCAATGAGTTTTTCCAGTAGTGAGTTATACAGCTTTTTATACTGATCAGAGACACGTGACTGGTTGAGGAACCTCAATATATCTTTCTTGTTCTCTTCAGCCTCACCAGCTACAGTGCTCCAATCAAGATGTACCGTTGTACTCTTCGTCTCTTTCCCAATCACAATTTGGCTCACTGACGCTAGATATATGACGACAGCTGCTGATTTCATCTTGGAGGGTTAGGAACAGACGATATTATGGCCCATTGGTAAAAAATATTGGTTAATTTAATATTAGGATATCAACCCCGACAATGTTGCTCTACGTTTTTGTCATTTCGATTTACAAACTATATTTCAACGGATACAATGTATTACGCCGAAAACTAAAGAGTTAGCTTCATAACTCGTCCTTTTTGCAGTGAATTCTGCAATTAACTCCAGGCGAAATTGTCCGTGAAATAATGGGTTTTCGGTTGATAAATGTTTCAGCTCGTGGTTAAGGTACGTTACAGGTGTACCTACCGTTGCTTGGCTGCTAGAAAACATGATAACTTTTATTTTAAAAAGCAAGAACATGTCTGTGAAAACTTAATTAAATGCAAAGACAACTAATTACCTCCATTTTAATTAGCTAGATATACCCGCCAGTGAAAATTATTCGCGCAACAGTTTTCCTCTCACAGCGAAGTAACTTTTTGATATTTATTTTTCACAGGCGCCGTCTCTTCACTTGAACTAATTTTTTTTCACCAGTAAATCGCTGTTTGGCGATGCTAAAGTTTAATTCAAAAGGGTGTGAAGTTTGAAGTGCCCGGGGTCTTGTTTCTAACCTTTTTAAAACTTAAGGAAATCCACTCTTAAATCCAATTACCGAGCTCGTTTCAGGGAGCCCTCGCCCAAGACCGGATTCTTTTACTTATACATCTACACTACTTTTAAACTGGTGTGTATTTAGCTACAGAGCATGTATGTGTAGCTATAAGATAGAGAGGCCAGGTCAATCTAAATGTATACAAAGCATAAGCAGACTACTAAGTTAAAGTTAAACGGCACACACAAACAAGCTAAGCCTAGTATGGGGGCCAATGACCAAACTAATTTGTAATTTCCTCGCAATTAGGTAATAAAAACTTCGTGTGGCACCGGATTAAGAATAGCGTCACTCCATTTCCTTCCGTGGATGTCGTAGAAGGCGACTACGGAAATCAATTACCAGGAGACGGGCAGCAGCGTTTTCCTGGGATTCCTACCGCATACTGCGATCGCCAACCCACCTGCCAAGCGTGGCGATTATGGCAAAACCCCTCATGGTTATGAAAACCACGAGAGAGGCCTGTGGCCTGCAGTGGGCTTCGGGTGGCTGATGATGATGATGATGATGATGAATAAACACTTTTCATTTTAACTTTACTTTTTTACGTCTCACTGCTGAGCGTAGGCGACTCTCAGACATAAGTGAATTTTTTTTATTGTAAAACAGGGTAAACATATGGCAAATGGCTTCTAAGCTAGCATTCTTTGTCCTATGGGTAGCCTACGTCTACTTCTAAATTAGTTTTACAATAATAATTTGAAACCAAATTTGAGAGAAAGAAGACATATGAGATTACTCACCACGCGAGCCCATCGTGGTTTTGCGCTTTCAAGCGCAATGCTCACATCATATACTGTCAAGCCAACTGAATGAGCTGTGTAAAAGTTTGTATGTTTAGTAGAATGTTTGTAGAAGATACCGTTTTTCTAGGTATCACAATCGATTCAAAATTGCAATGGGGTCCTCATATTGTAAAACTAGCACACAGGCTTAGTTCTGCAGCATATGCAGTCAAAAGAATTAGAGAGCTCACTGACGTTGCAACTGCTAGGCTTGTTTATTTTTGTTACTTCCATAGTATTATGTCCTACGGCATACTACTGTGGGGTCGGGCAGCAGACATTGAGACGATCTTCATCTTACAGAAAAGAGCCATCCATGTTTTTAAGACAGACGGACGTGCGGACGGCGAACAAAGTGATCCTATAAGGGTTCCGTTTTTTTCCTTTTAAGGTACGGTGTAATTTATTTATTTATTTATTTTTTTTTTTTTTTTACATACAGGCACATACATTGCTTCTGGCCCCACACTAGGATACCCTGTGTCGTGGGAACCAGAAACAACGACATCACAAACATGTAAACATCCAAGACCTGGGGGCTGATTCTCGCCCATGCGAATTGAAAGCGTACACGCAAAATATTCGAAGGATTAGACATTTGTCGCATAAAAATCAGTTTCACGTATTCTCACAAAGTCGTATGCGCAAATTTGCTAATAAATTTCGCTCGCTTTGAGATGTCATCTTGTCGCATGGTAATTACCATGCGACTGGCAAAAGGCATATGAAATTTGACCGCATTCATTGATAGTTGACGTTTCTTGATTGGAAAGTCCAAAGAAGAAAGGTTAGATTTGGAAACTTTTGAAAAACTTTTGGAGTGTGGTGCTACTAAAAATGAACAAGTTTGTAGCTGCTTTTGTTGAAAAAATTTTGAGTGAAGCGGCAATAGCTTCAGCGACACCAAGGCGCCGTGCTACATGAAGGGTAGAGCCATTTGATATGACCAACGCTGATTTTAAAGAGCTTTCGGTTCTCGAAATACTTAGCAAGGAATCTCATAAGTATAGTAGAACCTCTCGTCCCACAAAAGGAAATTGATTTGAAAACCAACGTGAGTTTATTTAATGGGCGGAAAACTTCCCCTATCTTAGCTCGGGGTCGGCATCCAGCAGCTCAGCGAGCCTCCTCGTCTGACTGGCCGAAGCATAGCCAGCCTCCTTTTTTTTAAGCCCCTTTAACCATTGTTTCTTTACTCCTTGACTTGCTCTGATTTCTTGTTTTTGCATGAAAATTTTGTGATTTGTAAACAAACAAACACCACACACAAGTCGACGATCAGTTGACGTTTCGTTATAGGTTACATTTCATGTGAACATTTTGAGAGTTAATTTTAATTAACTTTTAATACCATGTATTTTATACCTAAATGGTTTCATTAGTCTATAAAATAACACATAAATTAAAATTTAGCCGCAAAATGTATCAATTTAAAAGTGAAATTGTAAATGTTATGAAATTCGACTAACTTTCAATTTACAATCGAGAAAATGGAACGTATGATTCACAGATAACTGTTTTAAGTCGTTAGACATTTATTTCTTCATTCGAATTCAATGTAGAATGGCGTTCAGAATACAGATTTTAGCTGTCGTTCGACTTTTTTACGTAGAATTCAAGTCATACGCCTTAGAGTCGTATACGAATTATTTGCTAATGAAGTGAGAATCGGCTCCCTGGGGTTTTTTTTTTTTTTTTTTTTTGTCCCCAGCCGGGATTCGAACCCGGGACCTCTCGCATGGTATGCAGATGCACTACCGCTGCGCTACGAGGAAACTGGCTTAGCCTCTAAACAATACGAAGCTACGAATTGAACAATTGTAGCTATGACGCCTGGTGGTGTGAGGGGTTGATTGTGTGATATCTTTTGGTGCCTTAAGGACAAAATAACATAGACAAATAGTAAGAACAAAAAAGGACCACCCGATGAACCTAAAATGCTGTTGTTGTTGTTATTGATATTTGCTTAACACTTGACATTGAGAGAGTTGAAGAATTTCCCTATCCTCTCTTGGCTCCATCATCAGATCAGAGGGATGATATCAAATTAATTAATTGTTATCCAAATCACATACACCTGCCAAGTTTCAAATAGGTATGACATTTAGAAGTAGGTTAAAACTGAAAGCTAATAAAAACGTAAATGAAAATTAAACCAATGACGTATGTAAACAGTGAACACATCATACACTCAGGTTCTTTCACGATGTTTTCCTTCACTTTTGCGAGTGGTATTGCTACTACAGATTCAAAAATATACCTAAGTACTTTAGAAAGTAAAGTCATTGTACCTGCCTGGGGTTCAAACTCACGACCTCTTGAAGTAAGGCAGGTGTTTTACAACTCGCGTTACCACTGCATTGTTCAACGGTTCTAATTGTACTCGTAAAATGACAAATTACTATGACTAAAGATGTACATATAATAATAATTATTATTAAATCTTTATTGCATAAAAGAAAGTGTACAAAAGGTGGACTTATTGCTAATGGCATTTCCTACCAGTCAAAACGCAGAAGGTACAAGAGAGGCAAAAATATATGTACGTAACTCTACCGATATAAAAACTTTTAATCGGCGCAAGGTTCCCAACAATCAACACGTACGTCGCATTTTGGAAACCCAATTTTTCGTCCCATATTTGGAACTTTACCCCATTTTACATCATCGCTAACAACTGAAAACATTTCCAGCACAGAAAGGCGGACTTAAGCCCCGCTAATTGACTTAACCCCCGGATGTTCCGGGCTCTGGGACACGAAAAATACCGGAAACAGTAATCCCTCGGAAGTGCATTCCGCGTCGTCAAACACCGACAAGAAGGGAAGACGCGGAAGTCACGTCTGAGTTTGTCTCATTACCTGCTTATGAGGGTCCGTATTATCAGTGCTTTTATTCGTGGAATATTTCGGATACACTCTCATTGTAAATAAATATGATACATTAGGATAGTCTATGGCGTGTCACTACTAGATACATGTAGTTAATTATGGACATTTTAGGTATTACAAATTTCATTAAATTTTTTATTTTTTTATTTGTGATGAAACAACTATGAACTTCTCTTTTTTTATTTCAGTATTATTAACGTATGTCCGGATTCACTTACTCGTGAGTAGCGAATCTGAGTGAAATCTGGTCGAACGGAAACGGAAAGAATTCGAACTAATCGTGTAAATAATGTGTAGTACTTACGAATGCAACTACGAAGCAATCAAATTAAAAATACATAACATAACATTAACATACAGGCACATACATTGCTACTGGCCCCACACTAGGATACCCTGTGTCGTGGGAACCAGTAACAACGACATCACAAACATGTAAACATCCAAGACCTGGATTTTTTTCCCCAGCCGGGATTCGAACCCGGGACGTCTCGCATGGTATGCAGATGCACTACCGCTGCGCCACGAGGTCGTCACATGTAAATTGATTTATTTTCTAGTGCCGCCATAAACCACACTAACCTGTCAATCGCATCCAATATAACACATTAGTCCACTACTGGACAAGTAGACATAGACTTCTCCCGACCTCCTCCAAGATACGCCAGTTTTTCTTGTGCTCGGCTAGCCTGACCCAGCCGCTAATTTACTTCAGGTCGTTGGTACTGTATTGTGGTACAACTGTCCACTGTATTGGTTTATCCATTTTTAAGTTTTCAAAGTGCCAAAATGTGTATTGAAGGTTTGGAGTAGGTTAAATCGGACGTGTCAATAGTGGAGCTGTTACGTCTTGGAACAAGTGGATTTCACGCAATCTATGGCGTAAGACCTCTGCTCCCTCCCATTTTGTGAAGCCACAAAACCTGGAGCCGGGGATTTGTCCGGTAGCGGCAATCCGACAATCCGGCCGGGAGCGGGCATCATCTGCATCGCAAGCCGCTAAATTGTTAATACAGCCCCGTTTTAAGACATACAAACTTTTACCAGTTTAAAGTTACCCGTCTTGCCGTGAGGTGACCGCGTGTTCAGGAGTTTGAGGACAACTTGAGGGCAAAAAGAAGGTCGACTACTTGCGATTACTGATGCCAATGTGAATATTGTTAATTATTAGGGGAGACCCAGGATCGATCCCCAGTGCGGGCATGTACCTATGACTTGGTTTTCTAAGTTATGTACATTTGTGAAGTTATAGTAGCAATACCAATCGCTAACCGTGAAGGAAAACATCGTCAGGAAACCTGAGTGTCTGAGCTATTTACATACTTCAGCGCTTGAAATCGCCAATCCGCGGTGGGCACGCGTGGTATTAAGCCCATACTCTCTCCCTGAGAGAAGGCCTGTGCCCTACAGTGGGACGTATATAGGCTGCTTATGTACTACGGGAAAATTCCTAATGTGCTGGGAATATTACAAATTACCAGAGAATATTAACAATTAACCGGGAATATAACGTACTAGCCGGGAATATAACTATTAATATTTTCGCCCAATTTATCAATTACCAATTCACGGTTCACCGTTACCCAAAATTCGACGGTGACCGTCTTAGTTTTCTACATTAATCTGTTACAAACAACGCGCAAAAAAATATTTGAACTAACTTTTCCTCCTTTTCTTAGCGGAGCGAACATTTTGAGCCTCAAACATTATTGCAAACTGAGAAAGCACAAAATTGAAATAGCACAAGAATCGAGTGGGAGACCGGCAACTCAATCATGGCTACCCTACTGCCAGCCGCAAGTGCGCAACTAAGTTTCTGTCTGCGCTTTTAAGTCCCTGGCAAGTAGGATCTGTCTAATTAATACTGCCTGCCTGAATAGTGGAGTGAGGGAGGACTGATATGGCATCCCATGCAGTTGAGGTAGCGCGTCGGTAGGTCCTGAGTTCGATTCCAGCTTCGATTACGCGCACCAAATCCTGAACGATTCCAATCGTCTGTCTAATTCCATACAAATTGAACTCGCTAACATCAAAGGAAGATTCCGACGGGATTTGGTGCTAATAATTAAAGCCACGTTCTTGTGAAAATCCTTTATACTTATCCTATCATTGATATTGTCCGTAGTACTGATGTAAAAGCATTGTCTGTGATTCATTGCTGACAGTTCTTTCGAACCTAGATTCTTTCACTTCCTTTTTCTCCTGCTTCATGGAGGCCTATAAGCTTGTACCATAAATGAAATAAAAACCAGCCAAGTGCGAGTCGGACTCGCGCACGAAGGGTTCTGTACCATCATCTATACAACATTTGAATATTTCAAGCGTCTACCTGTTGCCGTTATTAATATCGAGCAAAAAACGGGAAAAAATCACGTTTGTTGTATGGAAGCCCTTGTTAAATATTTGTTTTATTCTCTTTTTAGTATTTGTTGTTATAGCGAAAATAGAAATACATATCTAACTATCACGGTTCATGAGATACAGCCTGGTGACAGACGACGGACGGACGAACGGACGCACAGCGGAGTCTTAGTAATAGGGTCCCTTACCCTTTGGGTATGGAACCCTAAAAACACATAAACTCACGCCTGTATCCCGGAGGGGTAGGCAGAGACCAAGGTCTGCCACTTGCCATGATGCTGACAAATCTCTTTAGCTTCATCAACATTCGTTAGTCGTTGGATGCGCGCACGGCGGTTTCGCGTACTCTTTATCTTCATCATCATCATCTTCAGCCATTTCAGGCCCACTGCAGGACAAGGCCTCCGTCGTGGTTTTCATAACCATGAGGGGTTTTGCCATAATCGCCACGCTTGACAGGCGGGTTGGCGATCGCAGTATGCGGTTGGAATCTCACGAAGACGCTGCTGCCTGTCTCCTGGTAATGTATTTCCTTAGTCGCCTTCTACGACATCCACGGAAGGAAATGGAGTGACGCTATTCTTAATCCGGCGCCACACGGATCTTGCCCTTTGCTAATAAATCCAGTAATTGACCCAAATATAAATAATCAATTAGTGGTACCATAAGAATTCTAATATTAGTTGCTTATTAAGCTGGTCATTTTGTCTCGAAGATTGTTGCTGTGTAATTGTCGGTGCAATCTTATTTATAAATAAAAAATAATGGGAATTGGTCTTTTTCTTTACTGAAACATCAATTCTCTTTGCGCTCACACAAACAAAGAGTGCCAATGACTTTTTCCTCAGTTAAGTACATTTGCGAATTTTTAGCAGCAATACCACTCGCTTACGGCGAAGGAAAACATGTTGAGGAAACCTGAGTGTCTCAGGTGTTCACATATTTCATCGTGTTATGTCGACAATCCGCAGTGGTCACGCGTGGTGATTAACCGTCTATGAGAATATTTTCTCTCTGAGAGACGGCCTGCTAATCTATGAAGGTATGAGCCCTGTAGTGGAACGTTTTTAAGCTGCTAGTATGCTTCCCTTCCCGGGAAGCTGCAGACCAGGAACAGAATTGTCTTAGTAAAGCTATTCGCCGACTTAGTAGCTTTCAATTAGATTCCAAGTTCTGAGAAAGCCTCTTTTTCTATTTTCGTGATGACCATGACAGGGGATCCACGATTATTTGAAATATAATTCTAAGCCTAGTACCGATGTCTTCCCCAGCAAGGGGAGACACCAGGACTGGAAAGTTCTGATGTCTGCCCTAGGGGGTTGACCAGGGGAGACATGGTTCTGAAGTCCTTTCGAAAATGTCTATGGAGAGCCATTTAGTTTCAAATGATACCGTTAAAACTATTGAATACACTAATGAGTGAGTGAAGTGAAAAAAGACCCATATGATTTGAAACTATATAATATAATATATACACTACTCAATATAAATGTTATTTCGGATCTGCCTACTTCACCCGTTCAGTGGGATTGATTTTGTTTGGTTGGATTCATTCGATAATAACAAGTGATTGAGCGGACAGAATATGATTTATAACGAAATAGTATTCGTAAATGGTCAACGAAAGAGTGTTGTTGATAGCTTGGTGATCTCGGTACGTACCTCAATTAATTTATAATAGGATCTATTCAAAATGTAATGCTAACGTCCAAATAAGAGTCTCGTAGAACGCCGCAACGTCCAATGTTTAATTTTTTATTACAACAAAAAAAAAAACACACCCTCAATCCTAGGACAAAACAACATTTTCTCTCCACAGAAAGTTTCGTATATCAATAAGCAGTTTCAGAAGGTCGTGTGTGAGTGACCCTTTGGATGATTTGATGAAATTCCGGCCTTGCGTACCACGGCCATCTTTATTCAATCTTGGGCACCTTTCAATTGGAGTGGGCTCGCGCGTGAGCGGAAAGTGTGAGCGCAGAGAAGGAACAACTGACGCAGAGGTATGCCTTAATAAAAGGCTTGACTTTAAATAAACAAAAGCAGCTTTCTGAAAGGAAAGTCGATACATAAAGAGATCTCTCACACGTTTGACTAAATTTGACGAAAAAAGTCGGCGATATAATGTTATTAGAGAGAGAAAGAGTTTGCTTTAGGCGTTGGCAAGTTGCTAGAGAGAGTCGGCTTGCAGGGTTAGAATGTCACTAGAATGAGTCTGCCAGTGGTGCTAGAATATCACTGGACATAGTTTGCTTGCATCGTTATAATGTCACCAGAGAGAGTCTGTTTATGGTGCAAGAATGTCACTAGAGAGTGTCGGCTTACTTGGGTAGAAGTTCACTAGAGAGTGTCGGCTTGCGGAGCTAGAATATCACTAGAGAGTGTCAGCTTGCGGAGCTAGAATATCACTAGAGAGTGTCAGCTTGCGGAACTAGAATATCACTAGAGAGTGTCAGCTTGCGGAGCTAGAATATCACTAGAGAGTGACAGCTTTCGGAACTAGAATATCACTAGAGAGTGTCAGCTTGAAGAATGAGAATATCACTAGAGAGTGTCAACTTGCGGAGCTAGAATATCACTAGAGAGTGTCATCTTGCGGAACTAGAATATCACTAGAGAGTGTCAGCTTGCGGAACTAGAATATCACTAGATAGAGTCGGCTTGCGGCGCCATAATTTCACTGGAAAACGTCGGCTAGCGGCGCTAGAATGTCACTAGAGAGAGTCGACTGGCGGGGCTAGAATGTCACTAGAGAGAGTCGGCTTACGGCGCTAGAATGTCATTAAAGAGAGTCGGCTTACAGCGCTAGAATGTCACTAAAGAGAGTCGGCTTACAGCGCTAGAATGTCACTAAAGAGAGTTGGCTTGCGGCGCTAGAGTGTCACTAAAGAAAATCGGCTTACGGCGCTAGAATGTCACTAAAGAGAGTCGGCTTACAGCGCTAGAATGTCACTAAAGAGAGTTGGCTTGCGGCGCTAGAGTGTCACTAAAGAGAGTCGGCTTACAGCGCTAGAATGTCACTAAAGAGAGTCGGCTTACAGCGCTAGAATGTCACTAAAGAGAGTTGGCTTGCGGCGCTAGAATGTCACTAAAGAGAGTCGGCTTACAGCGCTAGAATGTCACTAAAGAGAGTCGGCTTACAGCGCTAGAATGTCACTAAAGAGAGTTGGCTTGCGGCGCTAGAATGTCACTAAAGAGAGTTGGCTTACAGCGCTAGAATGTCACTAAAGAGAGTCGGCTTACAGCGCTAGAATGTCACTAAAGAGAGTCGGCTTACAGCGCTAGAATGTCACTAAAGAGAGTCGGCTTACAGCGCTAGAATGTCACTAAAGAGAGTCGGCTTACAGCGCTAGAATGTCACTAAAGAGAGTTGGCTTGCGGCGCTAGAGTGTCACTAAAGAAAATCGGCTTACGGCGCTAGAATGTCACTAAAGAGAGTCGGCTTACAGCGCTAGAATGTCACTAAAGAGAGTTGGCTTGCGGCGCTAGAGTGTCACTAAAGAGAGTCGGCTTACAGCGCTAGAATGTCACTAAAGAGAGTCGGCTTACAGCGCTAGAATGTCACTAAAGAGAGTTGGCTTGCGGCGCTAGAGTGTCACTAAAGAAAATCGGCTTACGGCGCTAGAATGTCACTAAAGAGAGTCGGTTTACGGTGGTAGAATGTCACTAAAGAGAGTCGGCTTACAGCGCTAGAATGTCATTAAAGAGAGTCGGCTTACAGCGCTAGAATGTCACTAAAGAGAGTTGGCTTGCGGCGCTAGAGTGTCACTAAAGAAAATCGGCTTACGGCGCTAGAATGTCACTAAAGAGAGTCGGTTTACGGTGGTAGAATGTCACTAAAGAGAGTCGGTTTACGGCGATAGAATGTCACTAGAGAGAGTATGCCTGTGGTGCCAGAGAGCCTCTAGAAAATGATTTCTATGGAGAGTTTTTTACCACGTGACTAGATTTTTTTTGACAGGTTATATTTAATAAAAGTATTAGTTGTAGTAAAATATATTTATCACGATTATTAATTAAACTTTTAACATGGCTTTTCCAATTGAATGACATCAAAATATTTTTTTGTCATAATCTCTGTTCACTCCAAGGTGTTGTTTTTCTACACGACTTATTTTGTGGTGCAGCGCCGCCGATAAAATACTAAGGAACTAAGCGTAAAACGACAATCCCTCTGGTTCCCTACCCTTTCAATGTCCCAGCTCCAAATTAGAGGTCACCAGTGCAAGGGTATTTTTCAATACGTTGCGATTCGCCTCGCGCCTCTACCCAATGACGTGTATTAGAAAATCTCGACGTCTCGATTGACAGGCCCCTTCGTACTTATAGGGCGGGACGTTGGTAATCCTGCGTCATAAGACCAGTTCAGAGTTTTATATCTTCGAAATCCGTTTTGAGAGCCCTATGTTAGGGATAACAGGAACTGATGATAATGATACCTTCAAAATATATAAAAAAAACATAAATGAATGAATGAATGAATGAATGAATGAATGAATGAATGAAAATATTTATTTCAGACCTGGGTCATAATACCAGCAATAATAATAAAAATGTTAACATCACAGCAGAATTAATTAATATAAAATATAATACAATAATTATAAAATCAGTGAAAAATTAATCTAAATTAAAATTGTATTTTTTTTAAACTAATAAAGGTCTTTTAATTATTTCAAACATAAAATAAGAGACTTAATTAATATATAAATGATAAAAATATACAAATAACTAATTCTATATTTACAAATAAAACACCTGCCCCAGGTCACTGTCCCGCGGTAATGAGCCCAGAACGCTGGCGACGTTACCTCTTTGGATGGCCAGGCTTATCCTCTGGCCGAGGTACGCGCCGGCCCTCTGGTCTCCCGATGCGTCGATTAGGCGCGCCGCTAAGTCTTTGAACAGCAGGCGCGCCTCTGGGCCCTAAGTGCCTATGGTTTCGACCCCAAACGTCGCAAATATGTAATTGTTTCCTATTGAACCGTATTTGCGCCGTTTGAGGCTTTCGGCCGCGCCAGCCGCTGAACCAGCGGCTCTTCCACTCTGGGAAACATGAGAGGGTGCCAGCGTGTCAACGCATGTAGCGTCCCAAACTAGCGGCCTCCCATGTTTCCAGGGGATCAATGTCATTCCATCGGGCCTTTTACCATCGACGCGGATGATGCCTGGAGGTTCCAGCGTGACCGGAACCCCGGCTGTGGCAAAGGCCCTCCGGATGATGTCATTGAGAGCCGCGTGGCGGGAAAGGCGGCCGGCGCTCCGCTGACACGATAGACCATGGTGGCTCAGGCGATCGACGTCGGTACCGCAGGGGCAGCGATGGGGCACAGTGATTGGGCAACCCAGTCGCAAACCGATGGTGGTGCTAAAAGATTGTATTGATTAAAATATATATATATATATGTTTTGAGCCTGTACCCTGGAGGGGTAGGGCACTCGTCATAATAATAAATAAAATAAAAATAAAAAAGCCTTTATTCCACTACTATCTCATGGCACTCGCCATGATCCTGACATAATCCCGGTCCCGGTCCCAAACTAGGATACCCTGTGCTATGGTAACCAAGGAAGGACGTCACAAACATGGAAACACACCCAGACTGAGGCCATTTGTACAAATGTGCGGCGGCCCCCAGTGGGAATCGAACGCACGACCTCTATCTTGGTAGTAAGCGCCTTAACGGCAACGAGGCAGTCTCAAAATATGAGTCTAAAAATCTATTACTTGGAAGGCTTTATCTTGTATTTGCCTGTGTCTGGTATTTGCGATAGTTAAGTTCATAACCTTATTGCGCTGCGGCTGTTATAGCAAGTTTAGTAGAAAAATATTGCTCCAAATACTTAACATTGGATATTTCAAAAAAAAACGTAAGCTTATATTATAAGGAATAATTTAGCCTTCGAACAGTAACATAAAAGTTAAAACGGTAAAGACTGGTTTACTCTGCGGCTACTGAAGAGTTAAATATTCAGCTAAAAATAAATTCCGTCGCGGAGCTCCAGTAAAATTGGTAAAGTTTATAAGAGTATTTTTTAAACTCATATTTCCGAGACAGAAGGGTAAATAGGGTCAAACGATAACAGAAAATATTTTCATTAATCTACCTTTTTTACTCGACTGGGATAGCTAACGAGAGTCATTTATTTTTGTATGTGTGTTTCCCATGATCACTCAGAGGCCAATAATCACCAATAAGACCAATAATTTTGCTAAATGACTAACAAGTAACGTTGACTCTCAATGTTAATGTTGACTATGCGAGTAGTCTAAGTGTCGATGCAAGACTTTGAAGACAATGTATTGTTAATCAGACGTCTCAAAAAACAAGAGACAAAATATCTGACTTCTACTTTCCTAATAATTACAACTAAATATATATAGCCAAAAATTTCACAGCTTTAAGCAATTGCAGATTTGATACATCATCTTCCTGAGAAAAAGGATCTTGATATACCAACAGACAGACAGCCAAAAAAGTGATCCTGTAAGGGTATCATTTTGTCTCTTTTTAGGTACGGAACGCGAAAAATTTTGATACGGACCCGACTAAAGCCGCGGCTGAAAATTCAACGAACTCATCAAGGTCTCGTAGGAAACTTTTAGCAGACGGGTTTCTAGTTTTTAACAAGTTTTTTGGTGGAAATTTTATGAGCAGTCTCTGGGGCCTGAGAAGACCGAAACACTTGTCTGGTTCCCCTAAAGTTGCTTCAGTTAGGTACTTTCGCTCTAGAAACGTTGTATATTCGACCCGAGATTTTTCATGTTTTGCGCTACACCTTACTTAGCATAAAAACTCGGTAACCCTTCCACAGTGAGAGCGGCACGTACTTAGCTGATGAAGAGGAAGAAAAAGAGTTCCCAATTAGACCTCCACTAACGGGTAGATACTGGCAGAGGCTCTAGTTCGACCTCGCAGAAATGCAAATAAATAGAATAGGTACAAACTCTAATTGAGGTGTATCAAGAATTGTGCATATTAGCGTATTGTTATTATAATAAATGGACGAAGGGCTTGTGAAACTTAAGAAGGTGACTTAACTCATTCATCCAAACAATTTTTATTGTAGGAAAAATTCTCGAAAAACTCGCCCACCGAGGGCTCCGTACAAATTTGTAGGCACTTACATATTATAAATAGTTAAGGAATCGAGTCTCGCAGTTTTTCCGAGCTTTTTCTGAACTTCAAAGACAATTTTTTTATGATTTAATTTCAAATGTATAGTTTTCAGATTTATCCCTGTACTTGTAGGTCCCTGTAGGTCAAAGGAAAGTACCATATAAATTTTGATCCCTTTGAGAGTGTCAAAATATACGTATTTGCGGCATAAACGGCCGGATTTTTTTCTAAGTTAACTTAGAAGTTTGACTTTTACAGTTTCAAGGGACTGTAGACTTGAGTATATGGTTTTAATTTCAACTCGATATCTCCACGCGTTCCCGAGATAAAGGTTCTTCACAGACAGACGGACGGACGGACGGACGGACGGACGAACAACAAAGTGATCCTAAGGATAAGGGTTCCGTTTTTCCTTTTGAGGCACGAGGCCCTAAAAATAGAATGCAATGAAAA
Source organism: Yponomeuta evonymella (assembly GCA_963969515.1). Classification (NCBI taxonomy): domain Eukaryota; kingdom Metazoa; phylum Arthropoda; class Insecta; order Lepidoptera; family Yponomeutidae; genus Yponomeuta; species Yponomeuta evonymella. The sequence continues at coordinate 1,424,290 of OZ018342.1, read as the reverse complement.
AATTTTCATTTAAATTTAAAAAATAATAGCGACAAACAAAACGAGATATATCAAATAAAATATCAGCAATTCCGTTCAAAATATCGATATTTGCTCTAGCGAATATGTGAAACAGCTGCGAAAAAAGATACTGAAATCGACTATCGGTTCTAAATCACTCTTTAAATTGAAAAAATATGTATTTAAATTTAATTGAAGCTTCAACCTCTAAACACATTTTTTCCTTCAACGTAAAGATTACCAAGACTTTTTGGAACTAAAACTTTCGTGAGTAAGTTATTAACTTCATTCCGGAATCACTTATTTAAATTTTTGTCGGAAGAGTCTGTCGGTCTGCTTGGCAGTTTGGCGAAATTGTGTACTAAGGTTTTTTATTCTGAATAAATAATAATAATAACAATTTCCACGCAATACAATCACTTGACCTGGTCCCAAACTAGGATACCCTGTGCTATGGTAACCGGGCAAGGACGTCACAAACATGAAAATACACCCAGACTGAGGCCATTTGTAGAAATATACGGAGGCCCCCAATGGGAATTGAACCCACGATCTTTGTTAAATAAACGTATAAAAAAAGATTTCGCTCTAATTCGAAGAGCTTATTCATGGTGAGTAGAGATGGAGCTCGCGTCGTTGGTTGCTTGTCTCTGGAAATTCAAGTAAGTAAACTTACTAATATTACGGAATAAACTTACTAATATTACCAAGACAGTATTTCTGTCTCAAACACGTCGTGCGTCATTCACACGCGGTAATCTCAGCTCCTTAAATAAGGGGGCATTTTTTGCCCCGAGAACGCGGTGTAAAGGATTCGCGGGAAATAAATTAATTAGCAACCGGGAGTGGGGGTGCGGGGGTGAAGGCGGGGAGGCTCTCATTAGGTCCGTACAAAAAATGGGCCAGCGCTCGGAGATAAGAGTTATTGCTTCTTTGTAATAAGAATTCCTTCTTTGTCTATGTAGAAATTATGAGACAATTACAATGCGAGGCGCCGCCGGGCTTTTCAGGTCGAATGTGCGATGATAGATGGCTCACTTGCCGGGTCTTATTAAAAGTAAGAATGTAAAGTTAGGATAGTCTTAATCGCGTTGTAAAGTTCAAGGTCGTTGATAAACATAACTTTTGGGAAGTAAAATGATCCTCTTGAGCAAACGATATTTCGCAACCTTTACAGGCTGAGCACTTAACACAAAACCAATTTATGTTTTATAGTTGTGTTTTACTAGTTGTCTTAAGTAAATAAAATATATAATGACTAGCTACCGACAGAATCCGTTTATACGATTCTTGCATAACGCCATCGATTTTTAAAACACAACGTTAGCTCGCACAACGCCATCTATTTTAAACTTAAAATAAATATTATCCCACGGGAACGCATTACCGGGATCGTCATCGGTCTATGCTTGACCACTGCTGGACACAGACCTCTCCTATTGCACGCCACTGAGCACGGTCTTCGGCTACTCTCATCCAGCTCAATTTCAAGCGGATAGTTAGTTAGTTAGTTAGACCTGAGATTTCCGCACTTAGCCTCATGGTTGGGCCATTGTACGTAGCATAGCTGTGAGCTCACTCCAGCCAGCCTATCTCTTTCCAGAAGGCCAGCAGTGCTCTGATGTCACTGCAGGCCTCCCGAAGGGATCCCAGCTTCCCAATGATGGCGGTCCGTTGCTCCTCCACGCCTTCACAGTGAATGGTCACGTGGGCGGGTGTTTCCTCTTCTTTGAGGCATCCCCGGCAAAGCGGGCTGTCGGTTAGTCCCATGTTGTGAAAATGTCTATTTAGTGAACAGTGTCCTGTTATGATTGCCACAGCTTTGCGGAGATTATCCCTTCTCAGACGCAGCAGGCTACGTGAAAGACGTTTCGAAATCGTCGGTAGAGCCTCCTTGGCTTGTCTGCATTTGGTTTCCGTTCTCCACAGTTCAGCATGCTGGCTTTCTGTTCGTGACCTCAGCCATTTCCTAAGCTGGTTGTATGGGAGTGGGATCAGGGGTTCGGGTCCTTCCACTGTAGTTTCCGAGCCTCTTCTAGCGAGTTCATCCGCAGCATCATTGCCCAAGGAGCCGCTATGGCCCTTTATCCACTGTAAGGTGACTCGGTTGTTTATTGACAGTTTTTCCAACTCATGGTGATACTCTAGTATCAGGCTGTTGTTAGTGAGATTGCTGTTGAGTGCTTGTAGGACTGAGGCACTGTCCGAGACTATACGTATTGCATAGTCTTGCACATTTCTTGTATTCAACAGTGCGACTGCTCTTGTTATACCTATGCATTCTGCCTGAAAAATTGTGTTCAGGGTGCCAAGGGTTGTAGACATTTTTAGGTTTAGTTCATTGGAGAAAGCTCCTGCGCCCGTTCCTGTTTCGGTTTTAGAGCCGTCCGTATACACTCTGACTTCGTGTATACCCGAGTAGTCGGCTGGCTCCTGTTGTAGTTGTACCCTGTATTTCTTGTCGAAGATATAGGTGTGAGGTATCCTGTCGCACGCCGCCTCCATCATGGGCTGGTCCGAAACAGCAGCTGACAAGATTTGTGTGTGTGCAAAACAGCTGTTCTGTTTCCATAGTCCAGCTGTCCGAAGCCGTAGGGCAGCGCTGGCTGCTTCTTGTTGAACGTGTAGGTGTAGAGGTCTGAGGTTCAACAGGGCTTCCAGGGCGGCAGTCGGTGTTGTCTTCATGCACCCAGTTATTGCGAGGCATGCCAGTCGTTGTAACCTCTGCAATTGGAGTGCTGCTGTTTTCTGTTTTGTTCTGGTCCACCATACAACGGCGCCATATGTTATAGCAGGTCTTATTACAGATGTGTATAGCCACATCATAAGTGACGGGTGTAGTCCCCACTGTTTTCCAATGAGGCCCCGGCACTGCCAGAAGGTGATTTGGGCCTTTTTAATGATGTTCTGTAGGTGTGCGCTCCAGTTTAGTTTGCTGTCCAGCGTCACCCCAAGATATTTAACTGTCGGCGACAGAGTTAACATTTTCCCGAAGAACTTTGGAAGATTCCTTGTTTTTGGAGTACGCTTGTTTGTAAAGAGTACTAGTTCCGTCTTATCCGGGTTGGCGGATAGTTGATGAGTATCGCACCAACATTCTACTATGCCAAAAGCCGTTCTCATGAGACTGTATAGAGTGTCCTCGCAATTACCTATTGTTAGGATTGTTATGTCATCGGCGTAGCCTATTATCCAGAAACCACATTCGTCTAGGCGTCTGATTAGTCCGTCCACTACTAGGTTCCACAGAAGTGGCGATAGCACTCCCCCTTGAGGGCAGCCTTTGGCCACTATTGCCCTGGTAGTTTTGTTTACCTCCAGCGTTATGGCTCTTTGACGCAGGAGGTTATCTATCCATCCCGTGATGGTTTGCTCTACTCCTCGTTCCATCAGCGCTTGGTTGATGCTACTGAAAGTTGTTTTGTCGAAAGCACCTTCTATATCAATGAAGGCTCCCAAGACCATATGCTTATCTGAGAGGCCCTTTTCAATGGTTCTAACGACAGTATGGAGAGCCGAGTCCGTTGATCTGCCGTTTCTATAGGCATGTTGTTGAGGGTGTAAGGGTTTTGTTCTTAGGGCTCCTTCTCTTATGTGCCTGTCCGTTAGTCTCTCCAACGTTTTTAAAAGGAACGATGTGAGGCTAATAGGTCTGTAGGATTTTGCCTGTGTATAGTCACCTTTTCCAGCCTTTGGTAAAAAGATTACTTTGACTTCCCGCCAAGAGTGGGGAATGTACTGGTGTGCCAAGCAGGATTGAAAAATACACACTAGCTGTGGTAGTATTATGTTTATCCCCCATTGTAGTAGTGCCGGAAAAATTCCGTCTATTCCAGAGGATTTGTACGGTAGGAAGCTTTTTACAGCCCATTGTACTTTATCATCGGTAATAACCGTGTTTGATATGTTCCAGTCACTATCAGCTGGCGCTCGTTCGCTGGGCTCTTCCCATTCCTGTTTATCCATGATCTTACAGTCTGGGAAGTGGGTGTATAGAAGCAGTTCGCTTATTTCTTCGTCGGAGGTTGTGAAGGTGCCGTCCGATTTCTTTAGTGAGCCTAATCCTCTGTTATTGTTTGTTGACAGAAGCTTTTTAATTCTTGCTGTCTCCTTTGTTGACTCGATTTTTTCACAGAAACGCCGCCAAGAGCTGGTCTGATAGTAGCGGATTTTCTTCTTATACTCGTGTTGTAATTCTTTGTATGTATCCCAGTCAGAATCATTTCTGGTGTTTCTTGCATGATTAAAGGCTCGCCTTAGCTTGCATCTTGTTCTTTCTAGGTCCTTGCCCCACCAGTGGCTACCAGCAGGTTCCTTGGGGTGCGTTAGTGGGCAGGTCTGTTGGTATGTCTCTTGTAGGCAGGTTGTTAGTGATTCTACGTTGTGTTCTATATTGGAGGTGCTAGAAGTCGCGTCTTTTAGTTGCAGTGCTGACCACTTTGACTTTAAAACGTTTTGAAATCTAGAGACCTCCGTTTTGCGAGGGTTTCGCCACGGTTGTGGCGGTTGTGTCTTTCAAGCGGATATCAAGTATGCTACGTCTCAATTCAGGTTTTCGTCTATCTGTACGTCAAGTTTCATGTAAATCCGTTTAGCCGGCATTGCGTGATTGAGTAACAAACATCCAAACATCTTCACAAACTTTCACATGCTTATAATATTAAGTAGGATATAATGCAGCCTTTAAACGTCCCAATGTAAGGCACTGGCCTTCTCTCAGAGAGAGAATATGCGCTTAATTACCACGCGTGCCCACCGCAGAATGGCAATTTTGCTGAGGAGGTGTGAACACCTCTGACACCCAGGTTTCCTCACGATGTTTTCCTGCAGAGTTAGCAAGTGTTATTGCTACTATAAGTTCAGAAATGTACCTACGTAACTTAGAAAAAAGAAGTCATTGGTACATGCCGGGATTTGAACCCACGACCTCTCCGAATGAGAAGCCGGCGTTCTACCGCTTCGCCTCCATCGCTTAGTAAATAAAATAAAACATTAATAAAATAAAATAAAGGCACTGAACGCACTTGATGCCACTTATCCCCACTAAACCTCGTGCGGGATGGAAAGGCAAAAAAGTGTTCTAGCTTCAGTACATATTCAAATGTGGACATTTTTTGGCACGCTCATTAACAGCTTATGCGTTTCATCCCTGAGAAGTGTTATTAGAATCTTTATGTCGTCATCTCAGATATTTAAAGTGGCAGTCGTATTTTTTCGTTTTGGAATAATTACTAATGATAATAGTCCGCGATATGATTGAAAATTCGGACCACCTCCCCCACCTCACCCTCCACCAATCCGGACTTGGCCCCCGTGGTGGAGTATGGCCTATACCTTCCTCAGGGAAGAGACCCGTGCCCCTCGGTGGGGACATAATGGGATGATGATGATGATTGAAAATTATTTTGTGGGACTGGAGAAATATTTTTGACACTTTCTTTCACTTTTAATAATATTTATTCATATTTTTTTATCCCTTAATATTTATCAGATAACTAGCGACCCGTCAATTTACACGTTTTTTACGTTTCTACGATCAACCGCTTAGCCAGGAGAGGGGGGACGCCCTACTCGGACACAAATTTGCGCTTTCAAGCGTAATATTTCGCAAACGGAACCCTAAATAAAAAAATGATCTTCCTACACCCACAATATTTCTGAACCACCAATCCGATGATACCCCGCACTATGGTGAAGGTGAGAAAAAATATTTTATCCCTAATTTAGGTGTAGGGAGGTTCATAATTTTTTTTAAGGATTTTATTCTACCGTTTTGTCGGCGTGTTAATAAATAATAATAAATAAATAATAAATCTTTATTTACTATAAGTGAGACATGAAAGTATCTATATGTATGTAAACAATCTTAAAGTTAACAATATTCAACGATACAATTTTACACTGCGGCCCCACACTAGGCAAGCCTGTATCGTGGGTACCATACTAGAGATGAGCATAGTGGTTCGAATGGCAGGATAGATTTATGGAGCTAACTCCATAAATTGCAGGTAGTATTGCAGAACACGTCCAGCCTATAAGCATACATATATAGGTACTTAAAATATTACCAAGAATTAAACTGAAGTAATGTGTGTGTGTGTGTGTGTGTGTGTTTGTGTGTTTGTGTGTGTGTGTGTGTGTGTGTGCGTGTGCCGTATGCAAGTGACGATAATTTGTATGTTTTACGATATGACCTTTACTAGTTCCTCCGTGGCATCGTACGAAATCTCCAGAAGCCAGTTCTTAACTTTCATTTTGAATTCACGAAGGTTGCACTGTCTGATATCGCAGGTAAGGAGGAGTTTATTGTATAGATAGGGGTGGAGAAAGGCTGACAATCTTTTAGCAAATGTGGTTTTAACTGCTTTGACTTCTAATCTAGCATTTCTTCGGGATCTACTTTCATTGTTTTTATTTAGAGGATTTTTCTTGTGTATTTTAATTGTGGAATTTAATATGAAAAGTCTTCGTACGCTAAGGAGTTGGCATTCCTGATAGAGTTTGGCAGTGGGATATCTATATTTCTTTTTTAACATAACTTTAAGGACGGAGCGCTGGGCCCTTTCTACTTGTATCAAGGTAGTCTTGGCGACACCGCCCCATATAGGCAGGCAGTAAGCTAACAGAGATTGACAGATGGCAACATAAATATTTTTAAGCAATTCATGATCAGCACAGCTCCTGAGTAACTTCATAATGTTAATGACTTTCCTTACTCGACCTGAGAGCGTGTGAATGTGGTAATATGTATGTCTATAACAAATTTGAGCTTTCCTTGTAGTAATCGTCTCTGAGCTAGGCCGCGCACAGACAGACAGACAGAGGGACGGATATGGCGAAACTATAAGGGCACCTTGTCGACTACGGAACCCTAAAAACTGCTATATCGGCCTAGTTGTTCTCAAGCAGTTTTTATTTGTTCGATTTCGGTGATCTTTTACAAATGAGATCCTTATCACATACTATTTAATAAATAATAATACTTTATTCATTTATTTGCTTCTTACTAAGTAAGTTACAGAGTGAGCCTAAAAATAACAAGTGATTTGAAAGGATGTTCTTTGATTTTAAAAATTTGACCATCAAAAATATTATTACCAATTTTTGTAGATGAAATATATAAAATCAATGTGGAAAGCTTATCATCGTTAATCATCATCAGCCATTTGACGCCCACTGCAGGACTTAGGTCTCTTTCCAGGTTTTCATAAACATGAGGGGGTTTGCCATAATCGCCACCTCCAATCGAATCTCAGGAAGACGCTGCTGCCCGTCTCTTTGTAATTGATTTCCTTAGTCGCCTTCTACGACATCCACGGAAGGTAAATGGAGTGACGCTATTCTTAATCCGGCGCCGCACGGAGACGGAAAGCTCTAAGATATGTAAATAATTAAAGCAATATCACGTTCTAAATGAGTTCATGTTTATCTAAGAACATCGGTGGAGACTATAAACAGAACTACCAACTTACAAGTCCTTACATTGACTAGTGTGGAATGTAGGCACAGAAGTTGAGCTCAACATGATTCGTCTACAGAAACTCAGATCATGCAGTCTGAAGCATAAATAGTTGAGTGAACTTGTCCATCTGGTCCCAAATTATAAAAATAAGAAAACTTTTGTTTTACGTATTTGTTGTTATAGCGGCAACAGAAATACATCATCTGTGAACATTTCAACAGTCTTCCTATCACGGTTCACGAGATACAGCCTGGTGACAGACAGACAGGTGGACAGTGGAGTTTTAGTAATAGGGTCCCGTTTGGCACCCTACGGACCCCTAAAAAGTCTGACACAGACAGTCACTAGTATCCCCGTTTCGGCTTAAGTGACATTAAAAATAAATAGGGTCTTGTTTTTTTATCGTATGTGCGAAACTGTAATAACCACGCAGGTTGAGTCCATTTAATTTTGTGCAAATCAATATTAAGCAGTCAATGCTTGGCACTGGTAGACTTGCAAAATACTTCTTATTAAGTCTATTTGATTGACATTTTTTTAAATGTAATTTTTGACATTTGTAAATTAAATTCTTCTCCTCCTATTAATGAATTTAAATTATTAATGTAACTTCACCTTGATTTCTACTTTCGTGAATGTAAACTATACAACTACTTAATATAATAAATAGTACTAAATTCGGAACACAACAGCTTCTTACTAGTACAGAAAATATAATCTTGATAAGAGCATAAAATAACATAAAATAATTATACACGAATATAACACATAGCATCTATCAATAAGAAATGTTTGAAGCTTGCTTAAAAGAGTACATATACACATATACACCGACTCACATACCCCGCCCCCCCCTCCACACACACACACACACACACACACACACACACACTCACAATGTAGTTTAAGAGTTTTAGATAATTTTGTTTACTTCTAGTTTCTGTTTCCTATTTGATACTGTCAAATAAGACAATATTTATTTATTAAATACTAGCTGTTGCCCGCGACTTCGTTCGCGTGGTAATTTTAATGTGTATTTTTCCAGGATAAAAAATAACCTATGTGCTAATCCAAACTATGATCTATCTCTGTGCAAAATTTCATCCGGATCCGTTCAGCTGTTTTTGCGCGAACATCCATCCATACATACAAACTTTCGCGTTTATAATATTAGTAAGGATAAGGATTTCGAGCTGGGAGGACTGGAAAACTAAAATATAGATCTCTGATCTAGTTTAAGATCCAGTCTTTCCACAAATTCTACTATCGCATGTACCATTTGTATCGATATAAAGTGCACTAGATTTGTGGATTGAGAAAATAAGATATTTGTATTTTGCTGGTCTGTCTAACCAAACCCGAACTTCTACTTTATACCATTTTGCAAGCTTCAAGACCTTGGGGTACAAGTTTGCAAGACAAACAGAGTCACTCCTCCACGAACCGCAAGTGACTTCGGGTTGATGTTGATTGGAAGCTCTGAAAGTGATATTTGATGAACAGAGATTTTGCATAGCTATTGCATGATTCTATATGTACTTTTACTACTATACCTGACATGAGTAAGGTCTGCAAATCGAAGCTATATATGGAGACGCCCCTTATTTTTTATTATTTTAAAATATTGTTGTTGATTAGACAATCCGCCGTAATAAAACATATTCTGTCAAAATTTCAAATGGCTACCTATTACGGTTCCAAAGATAGAGCCCTTTAAAGGTCGCACGGACGGATAGACAGACATACGGACAGACTGATGGACAGACAGCGGAGGCAGAGTAATAGAGTTCCGTTTGGTATGCTCCAGGTACGGAACCGGGTACGCGGGCCATTCTTCTGAATTTGTGATAGACGGAAAAGTGGTAATAAATTGTTCGCATTTTTTTAAACAGGTTTTTTAACTTGAAACAAGATTTGTCAACTCAACTAATATTTTTAACCGATTTCAGAAAAGGGGGAGGGTATCAAAACAACGACGCCTAATTTTTTTTAACTTTTGTTTTGGCTATGTTTCCGCATCACTCCGTCAAGTCTTAACCGACTTCGACAATTCTTTTTTTGTTCATACAGATATAACGTCCCATTGTTCCCATTATAATTTGGTGAAGATCTGATAAAGACTTTCAGAGATGGAGAACGGAACTCTTCAATGGACAGCAGTAAATAAGACCTAATAGGGTGCATTCTTTAGTAATATCCGTATGTTTCATAAAATAGCGTAAAAGTACTCCCAATGTAATTTGTTGGTGTTTTGGTGAAGACTTTCGGTGATTGAAATTGAGCACGTCAAATTTTGAAGCAACGAACTAAGTAGGGTAAATTATTATTATAAGGGACTTGTTTATTTTTCGCTCTCCCACTAAAAATAGAAAAAAAAAATAATAAAAACCGACTTCGAAACACTAGAGCACAAAAAAATTAGAGATAATTTAATTAATTAGAAGTATTGTAGAAGTACAATTTGTAGTCGGTGCCCCGTTTCATGACGAGCACATGTATTTGGGGCACCGACTCCAAATTATACTTCTACATACTTCGAATTAATTAAATAATTTGGGACTTTTTAGTCTACAGCGTTTGTTTCGAAGTCGGTTTTTATTTAAACTTTTTTATTTTACGTCTGTACCTAAAAGTAACAGATGGTATTTTTAATAACTAATAACATAACCGCGGCTTTCAAACCACCCAGATTTCAGCGCGTATTACGCAAAACACAAAACAAAATTCTAATAAGAAAGCGCTTTCCTTTTTAGTGTACAGAAATTTTGAAAGGCTCTCTCGGAAATTGAAGGAGGCTTTAGGGTTTTCAAGGCTTGATCAATTAGGTCTTACGCTGTAAATAACATTAACAGCAAGTAATTTACTTTTCTTGAGTGACTTATGGTTGTTCGTGGATTTAGTACCTATCTGTCTTTTTCAATTTACTATCGAATTATATGAAAATTGTGCCTGGAATGGTGAATGGTGTATGTCGAGCGATCGGTGGGTGTAGCTGGCGAAAGATTGCAACCAGTACATACATAAATACATAAACTCACGCCTGTATTCCAGAGGGGTAGGCAGAGACCAGGGACTGCCACTTGTCACGATCCTGACAGAGCACTTTCACTTTCTCAACATTCATTAGTCGTTCCAACCAGTCACCATTCATTAGTCGTTACAATAAGGCACCTTATCATTGAGGGGCGCAATACACATGATTCCGGCATCTAGCTGATAAAGCGCGCGAAGAGGCATACCCTACACAGGCCTTATACTGTAACCAGCAGTATGCAGTGAGGACTCCCCTGTCCTCACCCGAATAGGACGTTTTAGTCACGAGCAAAAATGCTCAAAAACGCTGCAAAATCATCTGCAATAGACGCATGTGTGGCGTGTGTGTCCGGATGGTGCCGCTGGATTAAGAATAGCGTCACTCCATTTCCTTCCGTGGAAGTCGTAGAAGGCGACTAAGGAAATCAATTACCAGGAGATGGGCAGCAGCTGTAACACCCCACCCCCGTAAATTAGAAAATTAAACCCCAATGAGACGATAAAATGTAGATACTATGATGCAAAACACTCTAATGGCCAACTGTGATCGTCTAGTTTTATTTGGTAGAACCCTGCGTTGTGATCGTATACGTAACCCTAGCCCTTTTAAGGTATCTGAGATTGAAAGCAAATGTTCGAGCGCAAAAGTATATAATTAACAAATAAAGATCTAGTTAATTTTCTTTAAATTGAAATTAAAGGTCGAGTTAACTCGGTTTGATATCAAGGTTAAGTAGAGAGGTTGAGTTTATTCCGCCCTATATTGAAAAGGTTAAGTAAAGCCCTAACAAGAATGAAAATTAGAATTTTTAATGTTTAAGTGTTGAATAAGTTTGCTATTTAAAGTAGAATATGAAACAGGTTAAACCGGTATGGAACACTGTGTAAGAACAGATAAAAGAAGTAGGTCATTATAACAATATTATTGTTAATAATATTATTATAATGTTCAACAGATTTTCGTCTCTAATGTCCGCTAGTAATTTGATTGAAGCAAAGGCAAATAAAAATTATAAGCATGAAGCGCAGTTAGTGCAGAATGAAGTTTAAATTTAAGGTATTTATAATATAATAGATAAAGTGAAAGTTAACTAACACAAATCTAGTTAAAAGTACTTGACTCAGAGACGGGATCCGGACTAAAAGAAACTCAGTTCTCCAACCAAAGGCTGGGTCTTTCACACCGTATGCTCATCATTGTCCCACTGTACATAGTTTTATCTATAACTAGATTCATGGATATACATAACATTTCAATTGCGTTTGCCAAATGCAGACAATTCAGTGAAAACTGACCGTAGGGAGATTTATAAAAGGTGCTTTCAACGTATGACCAGTCATCAGGTCGTAGAATAGTATAGGGTTGTTGTTGGAGTTTAGGACACAAAAAAGTAAACGCCTGTTTAAGAGTCATCGCAACGTTTCACACCCACTTGAAGCGTCTGACGTTTTTACACAGGATAACTTCCTTCTTACTTTGCCCTTGTAATGTCCACATTGCTCTGCGTTTAAAATATCAAAAATTTAGTAAATCTGCAACTAACCACTCAAATGCTCGTCTTATTTCAATAGGTTATGGGCCGTCCCATACCTGCGTATAAAAGTTTTGTTGAAATTAAGTAAAATAGTGAAAAAAGTGAAAATTTTTAACCTCAAAACACGCGGTCGCGCAACAAGTCCGATTTCTTTGCAATTTTTTCAGCTACATTTCAGCCATTTAAATACATATAACAATGGCCATGCACAACCACAGCATAGAAAAGTTGACAGGAAGAGAAAACTATGCAACTTGGAGCTTCGCAGTACAAGCTTATCTACTTCTCGAGGACCTTTGGCAATACGTACAAACGAGACCAGTTACCGCGGCAGATACAAAACAGGACATCAAAGCTAAGTCAAAACTTATTTTATTAATAGACCCAGTTCTGTATGTGCACATCAGAGAGGCTACTACAGCTAAAGAGGTTTGGGACAATTTGTCACGAGCGTTTAATGATACAGGGCTAACCAGGAAAGTTGGTTTACTAAAAGATTTGATAAATACTACACTGGAAACATGTTCTTGTGTAGATGACTATGTAAGTAAAATAATGACAGCTGCACACCGATTAAGGAACATAGGTTTCAAAGTAGACGATGAGTGGCTTGGGACGCTGATGCTGGCTGGCTTGCCGGATGTATACAAGCCTATGATAATGGCCATAGAGAGTTCCGGAGTTAATATATGTGCTGATTCAATAAAAACAAAATTACTACAAGAAGTAAAATCAAGCGAAACCAGTGCATTTTTCTCAAACTCAAAAAATCATCAGAAATATAATCCACCACAAGCACAAGGGCAAAAGAAGCGTGAGCAAGGGCAATCCAAAGGACCGAGATGTTACAATTGCAACAAATTTGGACATCATAGCAAACAATGTTGGTTTAAAAAAAACAAAAATAACAATAAAGATAATGGTTTTATTGCTGCTTTTTCAGCTACCTCACACAACGACTCGCTGAATTGGTACATCGACTCCGGTGCTACAATGCACATGACAATGCACAAAGAATGGCTTGAAGATGTAAGTACACCACCTGTCAAAAATATCCGCATTGCGAACAACAAAGTGCTCCACGTAGAGAGTTATGGTAATGTTACGATCAGAGTACCCAATGCACAAGGATCAGAGAATAAAATACAGGTGAGAAATGTTCTATATGTACCGGATTTATCAACCAATCTGATATCAGTGAGCCAAATGATAAAAAATGGGTGCAAAATAGAATTTACTGAGCAAGGCTGTACAATATTCAATCAGCAGAGACAAAATGTTGCTAAAGCCAACCTTATAAATGATATGTACAGACTAAAGGTCACTGTTGGAGAAGCCCATGCTATGAAAGTAGTTACTGAAAATGATACACATATGTGGCATCAAAGAATGGCCCACATTAACTTTACCGATTTACTTAAAGTTCCAAATTGCACTACCGGTGTGAAATTGTCACCTATAAAGGAAAATACAACATGTATAAGTTGCATAGAAGGAAAACAGACAAGACAGCCATTTCCATGTGAAGGCTCCCGAGCAACCGAATTGCTAAAAGTCATCCACTCTGATGTATGTGGACCGATGCAGACTGCGTCACTTGGAAATGCCAGGTACTTTGTCACTTTCATAGATGATTTCTCACGTAAAGTGTTTGTGTATCCAATCATGAGCAAAGCTGAAGTTCTAGAAAAATTCATAGAATTTAAAAACAGAGTTGAGACTGAACTAGATAAAAAAATAAAAAAACTCCGATCTGACAATGGCAAAGAATACATTAACAAAAATTTTGACAGTTATTTAAAGAAATATGGCATAATACACCAGACAACCACCCCATACACGCCAGAACAGAATGGATTAAGTGAGCGCATGAACAGGACACTCATAGAAAAATCTAAATGCATGTTGTTTAACGCTCAATTACAGAACTGTTACTGGGCGGAAGCAGTGGTCACGGCAGCTCACATAATAAATCGTTCGCCAACCCGAGCTCTGTCCTACATCACCCCTGAGGAAGTATGGACCGGGAAGAAGCCTGATTTGAGCCATATGAGAATTTTTGGATGCAGAGCAATGGTGCATGTACCTAAGGAAAGACGTCAAAAGTTGGATGCAAAATCACGTGAGTTGATTTTTGTTGGTTATAGTACTACCGCAAAAGGCTACCGTTTCATAGACCCAAAGAGTAAGCAAGCTACTATCAGTCGAGATGTTGTATTTCTTGAAGCCACCGTGTACAGAAAAGTTTTAATAAATGAGTCAGCTCAAAAAGATATAATAAGTAACAAAAACAATGAAAGAAATAAAACAGAAAATAAAACAAGTAATGAAAAAGAAATTCCTGAAAAAGAAATAATAAGAAACAAAAACAATGAAGAAAAGGAAACAAATAATAAAAAAGAAGTATGCTTACCTTTCTCAAATCCAAATCAGGAAGAAGACAGATCCAGTGAAGGCCATGATGGCAAAACTAAAGAATCAAATGAAAATGTAACATCACACAATCACAGTTCCCTATCAATGTCATCAACTTCACAGTATACAGACCCTGATGATGAGACTTATGTACCAGAGGAAGAAAGTTCTGAATCATACTTACCTGATGACAATATTCCAGATTCTGACAATAATCTCCGATCAAAGCGTAGAGAAGAAATCTACATAGTAGACTCCCCCAACAATAAATGCAGTGACATCACTGATGCATCCTTTGCCTGCATGAATGTTGAATTTACCATGGGTATTTTAGATAAAGATCCACAAAGCCTTTCCGAAGCACTTAAAAGCAATAAGGCAGACGAATGGATCAAAGCAATGAAAGAGGAATACAATTCTTTACTTCTCAATAATACATGGACTCTGGTAGATGCGCCAAATAATAAGAAAATAATCCCTTGCAAATGGGTCTACAGAACAAAAACAGATGAGAGTGGCAAAATAACAAGATATAAAGCACGACTTGTAATAAAAGGTTTTCAACAAAAAAAGGGTATTGATTACAATGAAATCTATGCTCCAGTGGTACGCTACTCTTCTTTGAGATATGTTATTGGTTTAGCAACAAAATATAGTCTGAAAATACATCAACTGGACGCAGTATCTGCTTTCTTACAAGGTGACATTGATGAAGATATTTATATGTCACAGGCTCCTGACTTTGAAGAAGGAAGCAAAGTATGCAAACTAAACAAATCAATTTATGGTCTTAAACAGGCAAGCAGGCAGTGGAATAAAAAGCTGAACGCATCATTGCTAGAAATTGGTATGACACGATCAAAAGTAGATCCATGCATTTACTATCGCATATCTAATGAACAAGACATACTGATTCTAACTGTTTATGTCGATGACATACTGTGTTTCTTCAATAATGAAGCTACTGCTACAATGATTAAGCAGAAATTGGATGAAATGTTTCACATGAAAGATTTAGGTGAGGCAAAATGTTGTATTGGTTTCAGGATTGACCAAAATATAAGCAAGAATGAGATTTCATTGGATCAGTCACTATATATAGAAAAAATACTTACTCGTTTCAACATGAGTGACTGCAAACCTGTCTATACACCCTGTGAGCCAAATCTACAACTAATAAAAGCTAAATGTGAAGAGGAAATTGAGAAAAACATTCCATATCATGAATTAATCGGATGCTTGTTGTATTTGTCACAAGGTACCAGGCCTGACATAGCATACATAGTGAATCAGCTTAGCCGATTTAACAATAAGCCTACTGCACAACACTGGACAGCAGCAAAACGAGTTCTGAGATATCTAAAGGCTACAATAAATTCAAAAATGGTTTTCAAGAAAAACAATCTCAATATTGCCGGATATTGTGATGCCAACTGGGCCACAGATATTGAAGATAGACGATCATGCTCCGGATACATCTTTATCTTTCAGGGCGCTGCCATTAGTTGGTGTTCAAAAAGGCAAACTACGATAGCCTTGTCAAGCACTGAGGCGGAGTATATGTCACTGGCTACGGCCATACAGGAAGCCATTTGGTTGAAGCAACTGGAAGAGGGTTTTTGGCCTACTCTGTTAGGTTCTCCCATGCTAATGTATTGTGATAATCAGAGTGCAATTAGTATTTCAGGTAATGATATTTATCATGCAAGAAGCAAACACATTGATGTCCGTTACCACTTCATGAGAGAGAGGATCTCGAACAATCAAGTCACTGTCCGCTACAAGAATACTCAAGACATGGTGGCTGATGTTCTCACTAAGGGACTACAACGACCGAAGCACCAGGCCTTTACTAAGGCAATGGGTTTGTGTCCAGAGGAGGGTGTTGGAGTTTAGGACACAAAAAAGTAAACGCCTGTTTAAGAGTCATCGCAACGTTTCACACCCACTTGAAGCGTCTGACGTTTTTACACAGGATAACTTCCTTCTTACTTTGCCCTTGTAATGTCCACATTGCTCTGCGTTTAAAATATAAAAAATTTATTAAATCTGCAACTAACCACTCAAATGCTCGTCTTATTTCAATAGTTGTGATATCAAAGGCATGGTACATCGGAGAAAATTCAATCCGGAAAGCCTGAATATAATGGATGACTGGTCAAACGAAGTTTTAGCAACTAGCGAATAACGCTCATTGTGTAGAAGTGGTCAGCCTCACTAAAGATTGCAAGCATTAATAGCAGCAATAGCACAAATGTTTAAAAATAAGCAATTGTAGATTGTTTGATCCAATGAAAGGAAATTATTCCTTGAAACTCTAAGTAGGTAGATAACTGTCGTATGGTCCAGCCATTATACACAAAACTCAACGGGACAGTATCAAATACCTAGGAGATAACTCTACTAAAAGTATGTAACCCGGACGTGTATGTTGGAAAAAGTCTATTCAAGACGTCACAACAATGGACTGAACAGACGAAGTCTATCAGAGTTCCAAGCAACAAGTATCGCAAATACCATTAGATCAAACAAGGCAGAGCACAAAATATTATTGAAGTAAAGAGATAAGCAAGTTTAAATATTATTCAAATTAAAAGGTTTACGCCTTAAAATCTAACAACCACAACATTCCATAACGGTTTTTGTCATAATGTCAATAAAGACTATTTTATTTATCGGATCCTTCGCCCTATAGCATACTTATTTCCATTGCTCGATAGATTGTTAAACTCTCAATATAAAACGGCACTCGACCTCAACGCTATAAGGATAGATTCACGTAAGCGAGATGCGGTGCAAAATATTGAAGGTAGATGCGTAAAAAGATAATCAGTAATACGTAGGTTGTTAATCAAGGTTTTAAAAGATAATGTCGATGAAGATTAGGTTTTATTACATCTAGGTTTTATATTAATAATAATTTGATGTCATTTTCAGACCTTCCAAATCAAAGGTTCGATAGGCGAGAAATCAAAGTTCAGTAGATAATTTTAATGTACGTAAACAAGGCACGAACTTACAGCCTTACTTATTAGATCTTCGTTTACAAGTCAACGCCAACATGGTATCATAGTTTCTAACGTCCAACAGGACTCGAACCACTACGTTTTCATTAATAAGATGCCGTAGCAACCTAAGCAGCGGAAGAAATTAGAGCAAGTAGCTAAACGTTTCATTGATTTATGTTTGAAAAGTTCCGTAAACGAAAATAGTAAAGTACTAGATAATTAGGAGTCACTTTTAATAGTTGGATTAAAAGGCTAGAATAGTAAGGTAATGGATAGTTAAGAGACACTTTTAGTATTTTGAGAATAAAAGCTAGCTTACTG
The DNA here is from genome assembly GCA_963969515.1 of Yponomeuta evonymella. Classification (NCBI taxonomy): domain Eukaryota; kingdom Metazoa; phylum Arthropoda; class Insecta; order Lepidoptera; family Yponomeutidae; genus Yponomeuta; species Yponomeuta evonymella. Next base: position 1,406,516 of record OZ018342.1, on the reverse strand, counting down.
AATATATTTCATTTATATACAACAAATTTCACTGTTCATAATAAGAATGGAGCAATAAACATCTAACACATTTGGCACTTCTGATTAATTAAAATTTGGTTGTCTACTTTAGCTTTTATTTAATTAGTTTATAGAATTTTGTCAGAGCTTATTTATTTTAACGGAATTTAATGTTAGACCTTTGCACAGGACGTTACAAAATAATATTGCTGTCAATATTGGAAAATAAAGCTATTTGATTACTTATTTTTGGTACGGAAATAAATCGCTATTTATTGTCCTACTTAATGACCGCATTGCTAAGGTGGGGAATCGGGGAAATACTTACGCTCATCATACAACTGGATACCCTGAAAGAAAAGGGGGAGCCTGCCTAATTCTTCCCAACCCCGTAAGCTAATTTAACCACCCATCAATTGTTTCAGCAAAGCAAACCCCATTTACATTTAATCGTGTATATGTGTGAGTGCCTATGGTGTCTCCCTAGTCACAGCTATTTCCTACTTCTATCCTCCCTAACTCCGGAAACCCAGACTGTTTCAAATCACTCGGTAACTTGACACAGTTAGCTTTCAGACTTTCTGGCCGGCCAGAGTGTGTAGCCTAGGATGTGTATGCGCGGGTGGTTTTATGGGTTCGGTAACCACCCGCAAGGTAAGAATATACGAAATATAATACATAAATATGTTATGGGTGCAAAGTGCCAGAGGGCTAGAATCGTCTGTCACTCAGGGTAAGCAGGGGGAAAATTGCTACACCACGAATGCTAACGGAAGAAGATCTAACACCGCATTCACAAGAAGCGTTTTAACCCAATCTTCAAACAAGATAATTAATCTCTAATTATCTCAATTCAAAATTAATATTATAATAATAATTTTTTTTACTAAATTAAATTGGGAACGCCTCCGGTGAAGGGATTCTTTAAACCTTTCGACCCAAGCAGACTCAGATTCAGCCGTAGCATAGTAAGCAGAGCTAGATTTTGGGTTCCTTAGTCCATTAATTTAAACTTCTTAAGGCTCCCAAGTGAATTCGCTCTAAATTCACACGTTTGTGTACTGAAACTCAATTACCACTAGCTAGTGGAATTAAGTTAAAGTAATAAGTAGAATTAAATTCGAACAAAACTCTGAAAGCTATGACGCAAGCATGATACGAATAACCTCGTGTGGCCTCACCGAGCCTTGGTTATTTGACAAAGGCTGGACACACGGACTATCCTTAGCATACCTTTGCCACCGAGAGTTCACCTTTGTACAAATTTATTTCCCATAAACGTAGTACTGTGGAGAAAAAGGATTAGTTCACATTTTATTTCGCGGAAGCTACCCTAATTACTAAGGCTGAAAACCCTATTTTACGCGGAAAACTTCTAGCTAAATGTACGAAAGATTCAGGAACCGAAAACCGTTTCTAACCTTAACACTTTTACTTTCAAATCAACTCCCTAGCTTCGAGAGCAACTCTAAACCTGAAACTTCACACCAGAGCTGATAGTCTGGGACGCGATGCCCACAGATGATGTTAGGTAACAAATCCAAAGCCACTCTCCTATTTTCGAATTTAAATGCAAACGAAACTCCCTAATGCTAATAAATTCGCTGAAAATGGCGAATTTCCCTACGAGCGTAACGGATGTATTTACTGTTCAATTCTCTAGTCTGGAATCGCCCCGCGCGTTTGGCCCTCGGCCTTTTTATACGATTTCACTCAGATTTCACCAGTCGACCTGACACGTGAAACAATAGTACGGGTTCATAAATAAGTATCATCCTTATTGGTTTTAGTCGGGTGGCGTGATCTTTTATTGGCGCCGCTCTGTCCGGGAAAAAAAGTAACTTCTGCGCGAATACCCACATCTACGAGGGGGTAGAAAAAGATTTTCGGTGCCGGCTGCGACCGCTTGTTATTCTTTGGATATAAGTTCAATTTATTTAACTAACTCGTTATTTCTTAAATATTCCCCACCTTTCAGTCTTAATTATACGTTGAGAGTATGCTACACAGGCAGGTCCGTTACACAGCGTCTTCCTGAGAATCCAACTGCATACTGCGATCGCTAACCCGCCTGCCAAGCGTGGCGATTATGGCAAAACCCTTCATGGTTATGAACATCACGAAGGAGGCCTATGTCCTGCAGTGGGCGTCAAATGGCTGATGATGAGACGCATGTACGTGCGGACAAGTCAATACGTACGACAGTATGGTATAGGTGCTGGGCTACTCCATCTAAAAAAAAAAACAATGTCCCAGGCACTGCAGCGTCCGAGTGGTCCCTTCACCCATCTAGTGTGAGTGAAGGTGCCTCTGGAAGCTTTATAAATCATTTCATTACGTAGATACATATGCCATTAATGATAGGTTGTACCACGGTCTAGGTCTTTCAGTTAAAAGGGATGTCTGCGCTTGGTTAGCTTTTTTGCACCAGAGATAGGATAGTGTGAATGATATTATAATAGTTTTTGAGAATTGCGCTCTTTGGAACTGATAGACTTATTTTAAGCATGATAAGTATACTGTTTACACACTCACACATACATACATGTATGCATACAATATGTGTACAGTACCTACACCGGTAATTACCAATAATTAATTGGTAGATATTACTAGGTGCCGCTAGAATATACTCGGACAGCTTTGATTAAGCTCAATATCTATAAATTAAGCCATTCATTGTCCGTTTCCTTATTGTTATTTTAGGACTTGGTTAACAAACTCGACTACTTTCGGAGAGGTTTATATCCGGTGAACTGTATCATGCGATACAATTTTGCATCGTATTAGCATTATGTAGCATATTATACAACGTGTGATTGAAATAACGCAAAACCTGAAAAGAGTTCCTTCGGGACACCTCCAATAATCCAAAGAAAAATACTCAATTCTTATTTTCTACTTTTTACTAGCTGTTACCCGCGACTAAGTTCGCGTGGAAAATTCAATATGTATTTTTCCGGAGTAGAAAGGAGCCGTTTGTACTGTTCCAGAATATAATCCATTTCTGTGCAAAATTTCATCCAGATCCGTTTAGCCGTTCTGGCGTGATTGAGTAACAATCGTCCATCCGTCCATTCAAACTTTTGCTTATAATAGTTGTAAAAATACACGGTGTTTTAAAAACAATATTCCTTAAAACGCTAATTAAAATGGTCTGCGGTAGAGATTTTACAAATTAAAACTCGTAACCCCAGATTAAATAAACTGCCTCTTAGAAGTGCTTTAGCGGAATCGTGTTTTTATAAATGAGGCCGTAAATCTTCATAATTCCCGCGGCAATATCTATTCAGTTGTAAAGACTAGTATATTTCCAAGTTTCAAGATAATATGAAAACTAAAAAATAGAACTGAGAATTTAAAACTTGCTTGCGTTGTATCAACAGCACGTTATATACCGTTCCATAAGCAGCCTATATACGTCTCCATTTCCTCCCGTGGATGTCGTAGAAGGCGACTACGGAAATCAATCACCAGGAGACGGGCAGCAGCGTCTTCCTGAGATTCCAACCGCATACTGCGATCGCCAACCCGCCTGCCAAGCGTGGCGATTATGGCAAAACCCCTCATGGTTCTGAAAACTACGAAGGAGGCCTATGTCCTGCAGTAGGCGTCGGGTGGCTGATGATGATGATGATACGTCCCACTGTAGGGCAGAGGCCTTCTCTCAGGGACAGAGTAAGGCTTGATCACCACGCGTACCCACCGCGGATTGGCGATTTCAAGCGCTGAGGTATGTGAATAGCTCAAACACTCAGGTTTTCTCACGATGTTTTTCTTCACAGTTAGCGAGTTGTATTGCTACTATAACTTCACAATAATGTACATAACTTAGAAAACAAAGTCATAGGTACATGCCCGCACTGAGAATCGAACTCGGGTCTATCGCTTCAGAGCCCGGACCTAAGCTATCACCCACTAAGCCACCATCGCCGTACGTTCCACTGTAGGGCATATACCGCCTTCTCTCTGAGAGAGAGAATGGGCTTAATCATCACGTGTGCCCACCGGGGATTGACTGTGCCCCAGCGATCACTCCATCATGCCGTCTTTCGCTATATTGTCAGTTTTAATAAAGATTAGAAATGCTTGTTATATAAACGTGAAGTTCCTAAGTCAGTCCCTTTCTACGGACGGTATTGTCTCAAGTTGATTGTAGCGTTTAATTATTTAGCCGTCTAATTACCCGTAATACGCAGTAATTCCTCCCAGCGCGGTCCTAATTTGCTGTGATTGTATTATACTGTATGGAATTGCCTGCTACTAGGAAGTAGATGCATGCAGAAGAACTTTGAATATGTAGGAAGTCAGAACGCTGAGTCAACATTTTAGCAACAAAGTAACATAGCGCAACGACTGTGTCCAGCCAGTCGTCCCCCGAACCACTCAGGGGCAAGTCGTCCCCGAACCTCTAGGAGTGTAGTTGTTTTAATCCTAAAATCTATCTGTGTGTAACCTCCTGTGTAAACCAAATTTATCCGTGTAATATTCAACTACAGACTTTTCACCTTTTAAGCAACCTTCTGATATTTTATTTGTGCCTCTACAGAACTATAAATTATCACCTCTCTCATTTGGTAGTCACCCCCACAAATCTCTTAATCATGTTAATACAATATCTTTATTGTGATTTTTAGAACTCATGGCCGTGAACCTAAGGCAACAAAACCTAGGACTAATTCATCTTCTCTCTCTCTTGGTAGTCACCCCCACGAAAACATTGAAGGAGTTCCAGGATGACATAAAGTTATCATTGGTTGAATGATAATTTTATGTCATCCTGGAAAGCCTGTATTGTCCACTACTGGACATAGACCTCCCCGAAAGCATGCTGCTTCTTTCTATCCTCGGCCATTATCATTTAGCCGCTGCTTCAGATCGTTGGTCCAGCGAGGTGGGCATCCTACGCTGCCAGTTCATAGACTCCACTCGAGAATCTATAGATGAATCAACGTTGTTTATTATACAAAAAAATACTTTTACCAAAATAGCTTTGTGGTTTAAAAGTCTAATCAAACGGTCAAAATCAACTAACATATATTTACTACGCTAAAAGATAGCCTAATGAGATCAAATTAACTCAAGAAATCTTAAAAAAGTAGTTTTTTTCAGTCTCAAAAATTTTTAATAAACGAGAATTGATTATAACTCAAACATTCTACAACAATAATAGTACATACATTATAGTACCGATTCTTAACAATTTTATAATGATGTTTATAACCAGCCTATTCAGAGGTTAACGAAATCCCGACGCACATGAGGGGCACTATTTCAGAACCAACCACTTTTTTTTCTCGCATTGTGCGGCACAGGCCTTCTCTCGGAGAGAGAGTATGGACTTAATTACCCGCGGTGGGCACCGCGGGTTGGAAATTTTAAGCGCTGAGGTATGCGAACACCTCAGACACTCAGGTTTTCTCTGCAGGGTTAGCGAGTGGAGTTGGTACTACAACTTCACAAATGTATGTAACTTAGAAAACAAAGTCATAGATACATGCCGGGATTTGAGCCCACGACTTACCGAATGTGAGGGCGGAATTCTACAGCTGCGCTTTTGCCGCAACAACTTTACAAGGAACAGCTATTTCTTTGTACAGAACCGGGTTATGTAGGAAGAATATTTACCTCCGTGTGCATAACTGGAATTGTAACTGGTAATGTGCAAAGAAGGTAGGTTTCTTGGTACATTACCCAGTTTTGTACGAAGAATATTTTTTCTTTATACATTGCTCGTAATGTAACTCAGTTATGTACGAAGAACAAGGGTGATGATCCATACATTTGAAGGTGGTAATATTATGGAACAGGTATTTTTTTTGCGATTTGAAGTGTTCCGTAAAAGTTGTTTGAACGAGCGGACGGGTTTATTCGTCAATAGTATTGACGAATAAACCCTCCCCATTTCGGATAGATATGTATATTTGGTTAAATCCTGTATGACAGGGTAAACCTTCTATAATAAGCAGCTTATTTTATACCACAGTACATCAGTTCCTATCTACGCTACTATTGTAGACATTGTAGTTAATTATTATTTGCCATTTCCACCGCTCTGTATAGAATTAACTGGGTAGGTGTAATTATTAATTCCTTTGTTTACAAATAATTATTAGTAAACAAAGGAATGAGTTGATTAGTCTTGGTTGCTAGGAGATGGAAGGTAGTCGAAGTAACCGAAGTCTCTTTCGTTTATCAAAAGAGTTTATGGAAAACAGGCCATGGAATCTAGATCTGATAATATATTCTATTCTGAAAAAAAAGTCTATCACTTCCATACAACACAAGCATTGTCCTGGTCCCAAACTAGGATATCTCGTGCTATGCTCACCGAGCAAGGACATCACAAACATGGAAATACACTCAGACTGAGGCCATTTGTACAAATGTTCGGTGGTCTAGTGGGAAACGCACCCACAACCTCTGGCATGGTAATCAGACGTGATACCGCTAGACCAATAACCTCTTCAGTCCTGACCTTGAAAATAACAATGGTTTTCAATTGCCACCATCATCAGCCATTTGACGCCCACTGCAGGACACAGGCCTCCCTCATGGTTTTCCAAGCTTCCTGGTCTTGTGCCGCCCGCACCCATCGACTCCCCGCCACCGTAACCAGGTCGTCCGACCATCTTGTGGGGGGCCTGCCCACGCTACGTCATCCGGTCCGTGGTCGCCAGGTCAGGTTCCACCTTTGGATTAACTTCATAAGCAGCCTACATACCTCCCACTGTAGGGCACAGACCTTCTCTCAGGGAGAGAGTATAGGCTTAATCACCACGCGTGCCCACCGTGGATTGGCGATTTCAAGCCCTGAGGTATGTGAAAGCTCAGACACTCAGGTTTCCTTACAATGTTTTCCTTCACCGTTAGCGAGTGGTATTGCTACTAGAACTTCACAAATGTAACGTAACTTAGAAAACAAAGTCATAGGTACATGCCCGCACTGGGAGTCGAACCTGGGTCTCGAGTCCGATGTTCTACCCACTAGGCTGCCACCACTTAACTTAAAAGTTATTTATTGTACATAGAGATTTCCGTAATGTTAGTATCTACCTATAGCGTTCAATATCTCTTAGCTGTCTACTCACAAAGGATAAGAAAAAATACATAGGTACTCTGTATGATGTATCTTGTTGGTATAATAAATATCTTTCTTCTACTCTTATTTGTAACATCAAAGAATAAATGAGTACCTATGTATTTTTAGGGTTCCGTACTCGAAGGGTATCAAACGGGACCCTATTACTAAGACTTCACTGTCCGTCTGTCTGTCTATCCGTCTGTCTGTCTGTCTGTCTGCCTGTCTGTCTCTCTGTGTGTCCGTCTGTCTGTCTGGCTGTCTGTCACCAGGCTGTATGTCACGAACCGCGACAGCTAGGCAGTTGAAATTTTTACAGATGTATTTCTGTTGCCGCTATAACAAAAAATGCCAAAAACAAAATAAAATAAATATTTAAGGGGGGCTCCCATACGAAAAACGTTGTCCAAAGACAGCGGTCGCCATCTAGCGGCCATCTATGTAACCGTTACAGCGCCGATGTTATGTCGTCAAATGTCAATGGTAAACGCTTCTTGTTGGTTTTTATAGATGGCGCTGTTCTCAAATTCGATCTTAGTCTAATGTTGTATAGATAATGGTACTTATACCTTCGCGCGCGAGCCCGACCGTTACCGACAATTTGGCAAAAACTGTCAACCAAAAGTGTCGACTATACATAACATTCACAGTAGTGTAGCACACGCGCAACTCACAGAGAGGAGTTTAACGCAAAACCCTTCAGCCAAACAATGTTACCCTTTGAGCTATCGTGAAGTCCATGACAGGTGAAATATCGCGATGTGTCAACGAGTGTCAATACTCTGTCATGTTACCATGACGATAGAACGGCGCAAAGGCCTTGCTCCACTGCGAATATTAATATTATATTTTAAGTTTTAGCCTTGCCCTTCTTGTCAGCTGTAAATAGAATAGTCATTTTTATTTGCTACCTCAGTTTGGCTTTGTGGTTATTCTCTCTCTCTCTCTCTCTCTCTCTCTCTCTGAGAGAAGACTTGTGCCCTGGAGTGAGACGTATAGCTGGTTATGTATGTATTAATTTACTGATTCGTTCCCCGTGTTTTTTGTAACTGGTAAGCACATAACACCTTACACCCCGTCTTCGGTTACCATCAGGCGTGACTGGGGTCAAGTGTCAACGTGAAGTGTGAAATTTAACTTAACGGTGACATTTACTTTCATTACGATACAGTTTCGACTCTTGTGAAATATTTCACACTGAGCTAGAGCGCTCGCTCTCAGTGCGTGATGCGTCTGATATAGGTGGCGTACACGCCAACTGAGAGTTGCTAATGGAGTCGAAGAAACCATTAGTGCTGTCAAAAGATCAGCGTAATTGCTGTGCGTGTTCTGATTTAAGGGAGCCTTGTCTTGGCTTGAGTGTTGTGTGTAAATTTTAATGATACAAACTACGTTTGTATGGCAATCGCCTCGCAAGGCGCCCTCTTAAGTATGGTCTAAAAGTCTATGTACACGTAAAAACAAAGTGACGGCATTAAATTTACTTAATTGTTTATTAGGTACAGAAAAGTTCTCTCATTTTATGTGGCTCACTTCAATCAATAATAACACTTAGGAGACTTGAAAGGTCACTTAACATGACCTTTCTGTAATCAAAAAGTTAAGAAAATTCAATGGCGTTACTTTGTTGGCGTTGATTGTGTACACAGACTCTTGGCCACCATATTAATCGGAGCGAGTTCAGTATTACCCGGCAAAATATCTATGCACCTGCCGACGTCAGACCGCCATCTTGCGAGGTGCGTAATATTTAAACATCATGCAGTTACGCTGTCATTTACTATAGCCCAATCAACGTTCACGTCGTCACGCATGGCCCACAGAAAGGACCAATCACAGAGTGATTTAATCTACAGCACTTCTTGTGTTCATTTCATTGGTACAGACTAATCGAGAGGACAGGGGCCGATTTGAAGAGTGAATTTTGTAGGAAGAAATACTTCTGTGTTTTTTTTATTCATAGGTTGTAGCCAAAAGAAATACACCATTTAAAAAAAAAAATACTTGTTTTCCCTCACTAAGCTAGATAATCTGTTGTTGAAAATGACCCCTGCCGGACCTCCAAATCTTTTTTAGTGACAAAGACATTCTGAAACTAACAGATCGGTACCTTCAAAACAATCCTCTGCAACAAATTTCACTTAAAAGGAAGTTTGCGAGCAAAATGAACCCAAACTCGGTGGAATAAATAAATTTAAGGTAGTCCGGTGGTACCGAATCCTTCCAGCGAACTGTTTAACTGCAATGCGTTACGTTCACCTACTAAAAAGGTGCAAAAAGGACGTTTAGGAATTTCGCTCTGAACATTTCTAAAGGCAAGGAATATTGCTCAATTTATGATGGTTGTAGCAGTCAGAAAGAGAGGGTTAAAACAGGCCAAGTGCGAGCTGGACTCGCGCACGAAGGGTTCCGTATAGTTATCTATACAGCATCTGAATCTTTCAAGCGTCTCCCTGTTGCCGTTATTAATATCGAGCAAAAAACTGCAAAAAAATCACGTTTGTTGTATGGAAGCCCCCCTTAAATATTTATTGTATTCTGTATTTGTTGTTATAGCTGCAACAGAATCATCTGTGAAAATTTCAACTGTCTTACTATCATGGTTCATGAGATACAGCCGGACGGACGAACGGACAGCGGAGTCTTAGTAATGGTCCCTTACCCTTTGGGTACAGACCCTAAAAAGACCTTTTTAAAACACATTTTATTTGTAATGACAATCAACTTTGAAATAAAAACAATCATGGAACTATGTGTATTAAGCACTAAGTAGATAAATACACAGTAGGTACAACAAATTAACAGAAAAGTTTCCCAACAAGACTCATAAAATGTATGTGAACATACTGCCTCGTCGGTCTAGCCGTTAAGGTGCTTAGCTACCAAAACGGAGGGCATCGGTTTGATTCCCACTGGGGGCCACCATAAATTTGTACAAATGCCCTCAGTCTGGGTGTAATTTCATGTTTGCGACGTCCTTGCCTGGTTACCATAGCACAGGGTATCCTAGTTTGGGTCCAGGTCAAGTGATTGTATTGTGTGAAAGTTATTATTATTATTATTAATCAATCAGCCCGTAATCGTCCATTGTTAGATATAGACATCCCCCAAGGCACGCCATTTCCTTCTGTCCTCGGCCATTTTCATCCAGTTCCTATACTGCAGCCCCGAATAATAATTCGGTGCCCATAACTAAAGGATACCTAGCTGTCAAACTCTGTACTACTAAATTGCTACACGTAAATTTTAGGATTCCGACAGAATGCTATCGTAAACGTCAGGATTCGGACAGGATTTGGTGCGCACAATGAGGGCTTTTCTAAGCGTCATAAAAAAATAAACAGTACCGCAAGTTACCAAGTTACCGCAAGTGATGACGTCACATAATATGTCAAAATTGACATGACATCACTGTACCTTCTCTGTGGTTTCTGTGACGTTGCTCGCTTGTTTCGTTGACGAGATCAGAGGAGAGATGTTTAGATTATCACAGAGTAATAACGATGTACAACCTTTAAGACGTATGATGACATTTTGTTCTCCTCGCAGCGCCATCTAGTTTTTTTTAATGAAACTCAACTGACTTCTGTCATTGAAAAGCCCTCATTAAGGATTGATCCGTCCGAGCGCCGTCAAGTAAAAGAGGCGTAGCACGAATCGTTGCAAGCAGTTTTAAACGAAATAGTTACAGGTTAGGGAATTTTATGTACCCTACATACGTCCCACAGATATGTAGATAGATAGGGAGCACTTTATTGTACATAAACATCGAAATTACACAGATAAACTGGACTAATACATTGGAGAAGAAAGTACATACAGATAACAGATCAACAGATACATACATATAATTTACACAATAAAAAAATGAAATAATAGTACATTACGATACTAGTGCGAAAAGTAGGAAATTCGCAACGAGTGGCGATAAATTAAAACACGACCGAAGGGAGTGTTTTATATCGACACGAGTTACGAATTACCTATTCGCACGTGTATCGTACAACGTTTTATAGTACATATGGCCCTTTGAAGTTTCGACATAGGCACGTAAAGTGCTCATTATCGCACTAGTGCGGTAATGTAGCACCATATGTACTATAAAGATTATTATGTAAATTAATACATTAAATTACATGCATGCATACATACGTTAATTTATAAGTTAAACCTACCTAACAAAATGTACATATTGACAGGACATAAATAGAACACAAATAACAACTGAACTGAACTCATAAGAAGGCTCAAGGTCACGCAACGAGCTATGGAAAGGGCTATGCTCCGAATTTCTCTACGAGATCGAATCAGAAATGATGAGATCCGTAGACGAACGAAAGTCGTCGACATAGCCCAGCGGATTAGTAAGTTGAAGTGGCAGTGGGCGGGGCACATAGCACGCAGAACTGATGGCCGATGGGGCGGAAAAGTTCTCGAATGGAGACCACATATCGGCAAGCGCAGCGTAGGACGACCAGCCACAAGATGGACAGATGACCTCATCCAAGTGGCAGGAGGGCGCTGGATGCAGGCCGCTTCCAACCGGTCTTTTGGGAAATCTATGGAGGAGGCCTATGTCCAGCAGTGGACTTCTTGTGGCTGAATGATGATGATGAACAACTAAACAGTATTACAAATAATAGTAACAGAATACTACTAACCAATGTACACATTGAAAATGAATTGTATCGATTATTTTAGTAAACGAATTAGAGTAGTATTTTAGGTGTTCCTTAAACTGAGTGTAAACTGGCTGGATTCTACTTTCCGTGTCTTTAGTTTGTGCCACACTGCGGGGGAAGTTTTTTAAATAACATTTATTTTCAGTTAGTCGTAAACTGCGCCCGTAACATCACACGGAGGCTAAACTGTAAATCAAAACCAAACGCACTTGGAATAAAGACTAGAATGCTGTGCTGTTGCCACGCTCTACGAAATGGGTCACTGTAGTACGGATAAACGATAAAAATTGTTCATTTCGGTGAAATCGGAGTTCAGACTTCTACAAATAAAGTGCCATCTGGCTTGTCCTGCCATTATTTGCTGTAATGAAATTGCCTGGTTCTGCATTGAGTATTTTATTTAATTATATAGGGCAGGGATTCCCAAACTTATTATGACTCTGACGCCCTTAGAAGTTTCACATTTCCTTGCGACGCCGAACAGTAACTACCAATGCGTAGTTCTAGCCTACTAGAGAGGTTATCTCACAAACTCACAATTATAGAAAGAGACATTTATTTTATTTAATTTTATTGTAATAGAGTTTATATAATTATTATTATGACCTTGTAGAAGAAACTGTATTTCTGGGTATCACAATTTGATGCAAAGCTTCAATGGGGTCCTCATATAGGAAAATTGGCAAATAGGCTCAGTTCTGCAGCATACGCAGTTAAAAGAATCCGGGAACTAACTGATGTCGCAACTGCTAGGCTTGTTTATTTTAGTTACTTCCATAGTATTATGTCCTATGGTATACTACTGTGGGGTCGGGCAGCAGACATTGAAACCATCTTCGTCCTGCAGAAGAGAGCGATCAGATTCATATATAAGCTAGGCAATAGAGATTCGTTGAGAGATTTCTTTAAAGAAACTAACATCCTAACAGTTGCTAGTCAGTATATCTATGAAAATATTATGTACGTTAGGAAAAATATCAGTGAATTTAAAACTGTAGGTAGCCAACACAATGTAAATACTAGAAATAGACATGAATATAAACTTTCGTTCCCAAAATTTAGGCTGGCAAAAGTTAATACATCCTTTATGGGGCATTGTATACGTTTCTACAATAAGATCCCTGAGGATATAATAAGCTTGCCAGAAACGCGGTTCAAAAAATGTGTAAAGCACACTTTGTGCCAAAAAAGCTACTATAACATTAAAGATTATTTAGATGATAATGATGTCTGGAATTAAAGCCAGTTCCATGCATGAGTTTTAGAACATTTATATAAATCCTGTAAATTAAGGACTTGAAAAGACTAAGTTTGGAGTTTTTTTGTCCATTTTTTCTCCAAAATGATCTAGATTTTGAAATGGACACCTAGTTTAACTTGTAACGTTCATTAGGTCGCAGTTTCTGTGCTACTTTGAATAAAAAAAATTGATTTTGATTTTTTCATTTTACTTATTCATATTTTTTATTTTTGTTCCTGCAATAAATCTTTCTTTCTTGTACTATCCACATAACCCAAGGTTAGAAGAAAATACTTACTAGTATTAAGCTCGCCTTTGTATAAACACCCCTTTTGTGCAATAAAGTATTTTTGAATTGAATTATCTACTAATGAGAAGGATTGATACTAGACTCACTGAGGATAAAAGGACTACTACTATGGAAAACTTTAAAATCGCTTCAAAAATTTCGAGATATTTTTTTAGTAATGTTATTGTTTTAATTTTTTTTGCAGTAAACGAATAATACTAGAAAATATAATTCTGGGAAGTTTGTCAAAATAAATTTGGATAAAATTTGGCACACAGAATCACTGTGTCTTGGATTAGCACAAAATACCAATAAAAATACTCGAATCCAATGCCGAACGAAGTCATAGGCGCTGTGACTTCAAATTAAAATAATTAATAACTGTAATAATTAATTAATTAATTAGTTAACGCATTATTTACGAACTAGCTCTTAGTTAATAAATATTTCGTGCACATTCAGCACTAGCCGAAGTTTGCCGAGCCGCATTATTTGTTTCGTTCACCAGTAGCTGTTTCATGTCCATCTCGGTTGTAGTTTCACAACTAGTGCCCGCGAGGCGCTCAAAGCAGTACAGTCGACACCACATCAAGCTTAAAACGCGTGCACTCTACTCGGTTACGTTACGGGAGACTTTAACACGTAACACAAAAATGTAAATGTTGATCTGCTGTCGATTGTACCTACTTACAGGTACGGCTAGAACGCACCCGATACATGAACTGCGTCTCATTCTTTCTGATGAGGTAGAAAGAGATGGCGCGGAACATAATTGACTGGCTAGATAAATTGTGACACCAAAAGCAAAGGTAAATAAAAAAACTTGTGAAAAAATGTCTAACTTTTCTCGCACACTAACAATCTGTTAATATATTGTTGACACCTGTCAGTTGGCCAAAGTTCATACAAAAAAAACTGAAACCTATTAACAGTGTAAAAGTGTAAAATCCAGTTTGGTTTCGGCAATGGTTAGCCCGTAGATGATATCCTCAAATATTTTATTTATACAATCTATATTTCAGATTCCCTTTAGAGAGATACATAGATAGAGCGGTGGTAGTCTAGTGGGTAGAACGTCGGACTCGGAAGCGAGAGACCCAGATTCGATTCCCAGTGCGGGTATGCACCTATGACTTTTTTTTCTCAGTTATGTACATTTGTGAAGTTATAGTAGAAATACCACTTGCTAATTGTGAAGGAAAACATCGTGAGGAAACCTGAGTGTCCGAGCTATTCACATACCTCAGCGCTTGAAATCGCCATTCCGCGGTGGGCACGCGTGGTGATTGAGCCCGTACTCTCTCCCTGAGAGAAGGCCTGTGCCCTACAGCGGGACGTATATAGGCTGCTTATTTAGAGAGATAGATAGAGAATAATTTACTGCACAACCAGGTGAAAGAATAGTGTAGTGTATCAATACATGTTGTCCTTGAGAAGCGTGACAATCAATAGCCTACTAATTTGTAGAATTGCCAGCATTTTTCTTCTACTAGGCATGTCGGGTGTCCCAAAATTATACCGTATTTTAGATACTTTATCGGTGTTGAGCCGACTTGGTACCGAGTGCATGCTAGGCAGTCGCTATATAAAGTTTAACTTTAAAACCATACTGTACTGAGATGTACGAGTATCTGGCTGAAACTTTGAGTTGAATTGGTGCTCGGACAGGTGAACAATATTGTGTGCTGCAAGCATGTGGTGTTGTCTTGAAGCACAGGAAAGTTGGTAAGCCTGATTTTTACTTATTGTTAACCTTTCGAGGGGAAATAACAACTTTAGTCTTTCCGTACGATGCAGTATGACATTTAGTGCCTATTTAGTTTTTTTTTCTGCTGCTATCTTCTTATCTTAAAGTTGGAGTGATTAAGCTGCTTGTGTACACAAATAGGAAAAACTATTTATGATCTCTGTGAGACGGTTCTCGTCCACCCGCAGAATCTTGTCCAACTTTGCAGACTGACCGACACAAGTCATCCCTTTAATTACCCGTGTTCCACCCAATTATCTAGTAAACCGCGAATCAGCGTCGAAACCATAGATATACCACGCGAAGACCGTGTGTCGAACGAAATACCGCTTAATAGCGAGGCTACATTAACGTAACATGTGTATGCCTAAAAATAGTCCAACATTGACAACCGGCTTCGCTAAGCATGCCAAATTGGCTTTTAATTTGTTGCCTCATTATGGAAGCTCGGACTGCAGTTTTATTATTATCATCATCTGCACACCGCTGCCCACTGCAGAGTATGCCCAAATGTCATCTCTCTGCGGTTCTATACCTTTCAATAATTGTACGGCCGAAACGTTTACATTTCAGTGTCGTTGCGGTCGGGCAGTTTGGCAGGGGAAGCTGCGCATATTTTACTGCAATAAGGGCTGAAGACAATAGGTTTGCAAAAAAGGGACCGTGTCCACACCCGCGACCCTCTATTTATGAAACGACTGCGTGCGGTCAGGGCGGGCTCACTCCATCACTTTCTTTTCACTCGACCACATTTTTTATGTCTGCTGTTTTCGAGCGGGCATCCGTAAAAACCAAACGGAAATAAAGTCTGTTGGGCTTAATCACTCAGTCTTGTTGATAAAAACAGATTCCATTCCACTGCAACACCCTTAAGACGGTGTTTAAGTCGGTTTATATCGGGAATTTCTACCATAAGCTGGCCTTAATTCCATCATAAGAGTTTTTTAGTGGAATCGAATTTTTATAAACAAGACCGTCAATGTTTCGTCGAAAGCGTGATTCTTTGCATGCGTTATTTATCCACGTAATTACACTATTTTGTTTAACGATAACATATTTTCTTTGTAGAAATCACCTTACGTATATTTTATATTATTTAAGATTGCAATCAGTATTAAAATTCTACCGGTTTTAAAAATTTTGTGACTACCGACGCCTAGTTTAGGCATTTTTTAATATAGTACATTATACGTTTCACTGCAGAGCACAAACCTTCTTTCAGAGAGAGAGAGAGCGAGTGGTATTGGTACTATAACTTAAAAAATGTGCGTAACTTAGTAAACAAAGTAATTTGTACCTGCCGGGATTCGAACTCACGACCTCCCGACTGAGAAGCCGGCGTTCTACCGCTCTGCTACCACCGCTAGGCTTTTAAGGCTTATTTAATTACTCGCGATGCTCGTACATCGTTATACATAACGGGTTCTAATCGAGGTTAAAGTCGTAAAGTCGCGGTTAAGTTTACCCAAATAACACTTGCTTTATATTAAACTATTTGTCTCTTTATAAGTAGCTATCAGGAAAGCGGAAAATAGGTTGCGCAATATATTCTGTACTGGCGTATATTCTATGTTCCAATATAAATATAAATATCCGGATGTGGTTTTTTGCGCACAACATCCGTAGGGGTGTGGTTTAAAAAGCCGTCGCCGTTTGGAATGTAAACGGGTCGCCGTCACCACTTTGCCCTAAACAATTTTATATTCGTGATCGGAATACGTCGCCCTTTTCGTTTGAATTTCTTTTCGTCAAGTTACGATCACATACACCTCGGGATTTAGAAGTTTGCTCATACTTCTGAATCTATGTTTCGCGCTTTAGTGTACATAGGTGTGCCAGGAAAGTCATCAGCCGGTCCGCAAAGAGTATGTCATATGCAACAACTTTTGTCCGACGACGTTGGATTTTTTTTGTTCAATTTTCCATTCCTCAAAATAATTACGCATTTTTACTGGTTTTTACGGTTCTATACTCAACAAGGAACCCTTATCGTTTCGTTATGTCCGTCGGTCTGACCACCTGTCTGTCTGTCCGCGGCTTAGCACAGTGACGTTAAATACTAGAGCTGAATTTTGATTAAATCTCGAAATAAGTTTTTTTCAGGGTATCTCCTCTGTCGCGGAGGACGCGATTCTCGAACATTCGGTGAGCATAGACTGCATAGTCCCCTTTTATGTTGGCAACACTGAGAGAGTTTTTTTTGCTGTTCCTTCCTATTATGACATGCGTTTTTTAATAAAACGGTTGTGAACGGGTGGCAGCAAAAATGGAGGTAAAGAGAGCGAGCGAATCTCAAAGGACGGAGCATGAGAGGTGAGCTTCCGGTGGCCGTAGAGGTGTCCACCGTGACCTTGGTGAGTTGCTTTTGCTTACCTTCTTACTTTCCTTGCTTACTACTGTCCCGTATTGAATGATGTGTGATCTGCCATCTCCGTAAAGCATGACGACCTTGAGATAGGCAATCCGTAAAGTAATAGAGCAAAGCAATGGTGTAATGTAAAGTACCGAATAGAGCAGAGCAATGATGTAAAGTTATAATGCAAAGTAATAGTACAAGAGTTCTTAGTGCAAGAAGTAAAAGTGCAACCAGAGCCGGCCTCAGGCCATAAGAGGAGCTCTAGGGACGGGTACTGAGCATCCGTGTGGATTCCGTATGGAGAGGGTTGGACTATAGGGGAGTGTGGAGGTCCCGCGGCTAAAGTATCTGCCGTGGCTCAGTATTCGTTAGGGGTGTAATCATTTATGGTATGGCCTCTAGGAAACGTGCAAAGGCAAGAGATAACCACGTCTTCACCTAGGCTCCGAGGGTGACAGGTCCACCCTACCTGTACCGCTCCGTTCCAGCGGCCCTCACGCAGAGTAAAAGTAAAAGGGCGATAGTTTACTATCAGTATCAGAAACGAGAGAGTCTGTTCTCGGGGTCGCTATGGTTTTACCCCCTAATGATATCATTTTCCTATTCTCCCTTTATGTCGCTATAGTTGTGTTGTGTACTATATGCGAAGCCCCCGCGACATAAATTGGTGGAGGAGCTGGGATACTCTGCTGCTCATGCAGGTCGAATGTTGTACAACCAAAATAGATGTTTAAAGTTTGCTCTGGAAGGAAAGGAGAAGGGTAGCCCGACGTATTGGGCCGCTAGTAAAGTAGATCTAGCGGGGTAGGCCTGGGGAGGCACATGAGTGAGTAGCGTAGGCTTCGGCCCCCCGCCTTGTGCTGCCACGTTGATAAAAGTGAATGGTCGACGTGGCTGAAAACCCAGTGAGTTTATAATGTCGGGGAGGCACATGTGTGAGTAGCGTAGGCTTCGGCCCCCCGCCTTGTGCTGCCACGTTGACAAAAGCGAGAGGTCGACGTGGCTGTAAACCCAAAGCAAAGTACAGAATGTAAGTCCTACTTTCCTAATCCCCCTTCACAGAAAGCCCTTAAAAGTTTCCAAAAGTAATATTTTGATAATAGGCATGGGCAGAGGGGATTCAGCTCAATCTACAAGTGTTTACTCCAAAGAGTAGTACAAATTATCATGTTTTCTTTTCTCTAACGTTCGGATAGCTGTGGCCATAATTCCGTCGTTTTTTAAAATACGCGCCATTATTACTAACTGTAGAACGTAAAGTGAATGTCCAAGTGAATCGAGTTTGTTTTCTAATCGATTCTAGACTGTCATCACTCCATTAATTTTATTCGTTTCCTTCACATAAAATAAACATTTTTTGTAGTACATACCAGGAATGCATTTTTATTTCTTTTGTATTTATATGGGATCGGTGTGTTGATACATTGGTCTTCGTGAGTCGAGTTTGTATTCTGTGAAACCCTTTTTTGATCGTGTAGACATGGTCAGAAAATAAATTTATTGTCTATGGTACCGATGGTCTGTGGTACCAATAAGAAAATTTTCTTTCCCTTGTTCGTTTGACTTCGACTTTTTTCACCGGCTATTACTTTTCAAGTTGTTTTCAAAGTTGTGAGTGAAGTGAAATTACGGAAAATTTAAGTGATTTTGGTGCTGCGCTTGTGAGATTGTGATCGTGACCAGCCGGAGCCGTCGGAAAAATCCCAGACAAGTTGTGGGAAACTAGGAAGTAAGTGGCAACCCACGACCGACGCCGCCGACTCCATTATGCTATCGTTGATTCTAAAGGTGAAAAAAATTCATGCCTTACGTTACAGATTCTCCCCGTGAGAGAAGAAAGGTAGTGATATAGAGCCGCAGTCGCGTCCTATTGACAGATTCCCTCCTCATCAATCGCTGAAAACCACGCAGTGAGTACATAATAGGATAAAATATTTGTTCCTCGTAAAATATCTACAAGTTGTCGCATTGTGAATGTTGTTTTTTTTTTCTCAACATTTTCAGTCAGCGTCACTATGGAGGAAGCTTTACTCGAGCGACTGCAACTGCGGCATGCAAAACTCCTAAAGTTGCTATCCCAAGCAACTTTAATGATGGAACAAGAAGGTGGCGTTCAGCTGGAAGTGTTCTCAAAGCTGAAAATGGACTTGAGGTTGTCAATAGAGGCTCTGGAGCGGCAGTCAACCCAATTCATAGAGAAGTGCGCATCTGTGACCCTCCCGAACATGACAGAATATATGAAGGACCAGATGAAGGCAGAGGACATGCTCACCTCCATGGAGACTGTCTTGTTGACAAACCGGACAGAGAAACAATCTCGAAACGAAACAACAAGACTCCCAAAGCTTGACTTGCTGAAGTTTAATGGAGACCCTCTGAAATGGACCGAGTTCTGGGATCGGTTTGAAGCGACTATCGGCTGCCGTTCGATTGGGGACGTCGAAAAGCTATCCTACTTGTTGAGCAGCCTGGAGGGTCGTGCATTGCAAACGGTGGAGGGTCTCGACACAACGAATGCAAACTACCCTATCGCAGTCGAGGCTCTGAAGAGAATGTTCGGCTCGAAGGACAAGGTGGTCGACGCTCATTACGACGCCCTCAACCAGACAGTTAGGAGCTCCCGCCTCGCAAGTGATTGCCGTCAAACACTCAACAAGATTGAGAAACACCTGAGGGTGCTAGCGACGTTGGGAGAGGATGTGGGGGGCAGTCACCTGCGAGTCCTGATCTTGAGCAAGTTTCCAGAGAATGTGCTCTATCAGGTGAACCTCCTCACCTTCAACAGCCCTACAGTACCTTCAATACGAGAAGCTCTGAACTCTGTTGTCTCTGCGCTGGAAATGTCAGAGGTTACTCCAACTGCTGGACCATCCGCGCCATCTAGTGCTGCCGCCACACTCCCAAGCTCCTCAGCAGCGGCCCTTCATCTTAAGGTGGAAGGCAGAAGAGAGTCGAGGAAGAGGAAGTGGCAGCCTACTAAGTCTGACAGTAGAGATCTAAAACAAAGGACACAGACACCACACAAAAGGTCCAAAAGATTTTGCATATTCTGTAACGGAGACTCCCACTACAGCGAAGACTGTCTAAAACACAAGACTTACAAAGAAAGAATTGCTATGTTAAAGGACCGGTGCTATGTATGCTTCCGCAGTGGACATGTAGCAAAAAGGTGCACAGACAAGAGAATGTGTTTGCACTGCAATAGAAAACACAATCGCGCCCTTTGTCGACTTAAAACTAAAGGTGATAATACCAATGAAAGGTCAGACAACAATGACACGTCAACCACAACTACAATACTGACCAAGAACCTAATTCTTTTGCAGACAGCAGTAGCACAAGCAAGAGCGAAGGACAGGAGCGTACCCTGCAGGATTCTGCTTGATTCAGGCAGCCAGAGAAGCTATATTACTGCAACACTAGCCAAAGAATTAAATCTAATACCTGATAAAGAAGACCATCTCACCATTTATACTTTCGGGTCCAACAAGCCAAGAGAAGTCTCCAGTTCGTCTGCGGAAATAACAGTCATCACGAAACGAGGCATTGAAATAAAATTACGAGTCAATATTGTCCCACACATCACAGATAGAATACCCGTTGTCAAGATAGAATCTCTGTCTGTAGACATAATGGCTGATGATGACTCAACGGGCGAAAGCATAGACCTTCTGATTGGTAACGATCTGTATTTTTCCTTCCTGAGAACAGAACGACTAAAGCTACAAAACAATGCGTACCTCGTTGACACGGATTTCGGCTGGTTAGTTTCTGGGAATGTGAAGATCCAAGAGAGTGAAAAGGATACTCTGACAATAACTACATACTGTCAATGTCATGATACGGGGTGCCCATATTTTACAGAACCTGACCTTCCTCTCCGAAGCATCGATATAAAGTTTCTGTGGGCCCTCGAGAGCATCGGAATCACGGATTCACCCAAAGCGACGAGGGAAGAGGAAGCTGTACAGCACTTCAACAGAACTGTTGAGTACAGCGACGGAAGGTACCAAGTCAAATGGCCCTGGGTCCAGTATCCACCAGTACTCTCGGCAAACTATGGTCTAGCACTGGGAAGGTTAAAGAGTCTGCTGAGAAGATCCAATAAAGAAATGTTGAATGACTACAATCAAATCCTTCAAGAACAGTTGCAGTCTGAGGTCATAGAAGTTGTCGATCCTGTCTCACTTAATCAAATACCTCACCCGGTACACTACTTGCCTCATCATATGGTGAAACAAGGTGACAAAAGAGGACGGATAGTATACGACGCGTCAGCGAAAGTGAAGGATGAAAAGAGTCTCAACGAATGTATGTACCGTGGACCATCGATGTTGGAGGACCTGACCGGATTGCTGTTGAAATTCAGAATGGGAATAATAGGAATGACAGCCGATGTCGAGAAGGCTTTCCTGCAAGTTGGTCTTCAAGAAGAGGACAGAGACGTCACAAGGTTCTTGTGGGTGAAAGACCCCATGAAAGAGTTGACAGATGATAACCTCATCCACTTCCGTTTTCGCAGAGTACCATTTGGTATCATCTCCAGCCCATTTCTGCTTACAGCAACTATCCGATATCACATGTCCAGAACGAAAGACGCTCTTCTTACCAAAATAGCAGACAAATGCTACGTGGACAACCTGGTAACATCAGCAAAGTCGGTACACGAGGCGCTTGAACTACAGAATGAGACCACAAAGGTGTTCAATGAGCTTGGAATGAATATAAGAGACTGGACTTCAAACAAAAAGGAGTTCATGGAAAAGATTCCCACTAAACAGAGAGCGAAACAGGCTGATACAATTAAAATCCTCGGCTTGTCTTGGAACTTACAGAAAGACACATTGAGACTCAAAATCGACAACCTATCCATCGCCAGTGCAATTGAGGAGAAAGGTGTGACAAAGAAGATTGTGCTGAGTACCTTGGCTCGTCTTTACGACCCATGTGGCTTCGCGTCACCACTCGTGTTACCGGGCAAACTGTTCTTCCAAGAGCTCTGTACACAGAAGCTAAAATGGGACGAAGCCCTACCGGAAGAGTCACAGTTGAAGTGGAAGACAATAGTGAAGGACTTGAAAGCAACGAAAGATATCGAGATACCTCGATATGTGGCACACGGAGTAACTGAGGAGGTCAAAGAATACCAGTTACATTGTTTTACAGACAGCTCGAAAAACAGTTTCGCGGCGGTGGTGTATCTTCGAGTCATTACCAAGCACGAGATCAAAGCGTCCTTTCTCATGTCAAAGTCAAGAGTCACACCAATGGAAGATAAGGATGACCTTAAGATTCCCAAGCTAGAGCTCTTAGGATACGTGATCGGTAGCAGACTCCTGAAATATATCAACAGCCACTTGGAACTAAAAGTCTCGAAGGTGTATTTGTGGACGGACAGTCAGGTTGTTTTGGCATGGATGAAAAGCAACAAGCTGTTGCCGCCTTTCGTATCCAGACGGGTGAATGAAATCAGACAGACGCAGAATGCCCTAGATATGGAGTTGTGCTATGTTAACACGAAAGAAAACCCTGCTGATGTAGCAACCAGACCAGAGCTGTGGCATCAGAAACGAGATCTATGGTTTCATGGTCCGAATTTTCTATCCAAACAAGAGAGAGAATGGCCCAAGAATAAACAGTCCACTCAAGCGGAAAACATCTGTTTGGCTGGGGAGGCTCTGGGCTCAATAGATGGCCCAGAGATGTCTATTATGGGATATGAAGACGAGGACATGTTGGATGACCAGACTGACCTTACAACAAGCTGTGATAGTAAGGAGAGACCAAAAGCTTCACAACCAACGACAGATAGTGACGAAAGCCTTACAGAGATTAAAGACCTACAGAAGAGTCACTTCCCAGATGAAGTTTCAGGAAAAGAGACGAACCTGACAAGGAATCTCGGACTCTTCTTAGACGTGGAAGGTGTACTACGAAGCAAAGGACGTATGGCACACACGAGTTGGCCCTACGACAAAAAACACCCAGTCCTGATTCCAAAGGATTCTGTCTTCACAGATCGAGTCATTCAAAAGGTGCACCAAGAAAATTATCACGTCGGAGTGTCTCACACTCTCAGTTTACTAAGAGAGAAATACTGGATACCGCAAGGCAGAGCTAAAGTACAAAGGATGCTGAAGAGATGCCCTGAGTGTATAAAGCACGGAGGAGGCCCCTACCAACTTCCTCCAACCCCTGCATTGCCTGCAGAAAGAGTAAGGTTCAGTGAACCATTCACCTTTACCGGAATGGACTACTTTGGACCAATGTTTGTCCAAACATC
Source organism: Yponomeuta evonymella (assembly GCA_963969515.1). Classification (NCBI taxonomy): domain Eukaryota; kingdom Metazoa; phylum Arthropoda; class Insecta; order Lepidoptera; family Yponomeutidae; genus Yponomeuta; species Yponomeuta evonymella. The sequence goes on along the minus strand of OZ018342.1, from coordinate 1,382,838 downwards.
GACGGGAACAAGAGAGAAAAGGTGGATTTGTCTCTTTACTTGTCTCGCTGTGAGAGCTATCCATCTCGAAGTGGTGAGAGATTTAACTGCCGGCGAAGGTTTAATGGCGCTGAGACGCTTCATCGGCTCGAGAAACAAGCCCAACCTCATCGTCTCCGATAATGCCGCAACCTTCAAGCTGATGAGTGAGATCCTGATTGACACTGGCATAAGATGGAAGTTCATACCTCAGTTAGCTCCATGGCATGGTGGCGTATACGAGAGATTGGTCGGACTCGTCAAACATTGTTTAAAGCGCACTCTTGACAAACACATGCTTCAGGACGGACAGCTTTTGACAGTGATGAAAGAAGTGGAAGCTGTGGTGAATACCCGTCCATTGACCAATGTAGGAGCCGAGGTGGAACAAGTTCTTCGACCTGCTGACTTTTTGTCCCTTGGAAAATGTTTGGAACTCTCTCCCCAACAAGAACCTCCTTTGGAAGGAACCGAAACCAAGATCGACCTCTTAAAGAGTTGGAAGAGGGGTCGAACGATACTAAGCGAGTTCAAAGAGATGTTCAAGGGACAGTATCTACCCAGCCTGAGAGAGAGATACAAGCACCACCTGAAGCAGCCTCGAGTCAAATCGATAAGGCAACCCAACGTCGGAGACATCGTGCAGATTAAGGATGATTCTAAAAACCGAAATAACTGGAAGGTGGGAAAGATCACTACTCTCATGAAGGGCCAGGATGGTGAGTGCCGGGTGGCAAAAGTAAGAGTAGGAGAGCAAGACCTTACTTGGTCAGTGGGACATCTTTACCCATTGGAGGCAGACATGAACGTAGAAGATGTCAGTCCTACAGCTAATGTGGAAAGAAGTATAGAGGACATAGTGATTCCACGGAACGATCATCGTCCAGAGTTGAGAGTTATAGAGCTTCCCGATCTAGAAACAAGGCCGAATCAATCCCCAGAGTCCATGGAAGTTGATCTTGGTCCTAACATAGAAGGTTCTCCTGCCCAAGTAGAAGTAGAGTCTGGTGAAGCTGAAGTACTGCCAATAAGCATAGATTCAGAGGCGTCACAAGAATTTGCCATCACCCCAGAGTCCCGAGTAAGGAGAGAAGCTGCCATTCGAGCTCGCGAAAAAATCGCTGAGTGGACGCGCCAGTTACTGGCGCTCCTATAAAGTTCTTTTGCCTCGGGAGTGTCGCGAAGGACGCGATTCTCGAACATTCGGTGAGCATAGACTGCATAGTCCCCTTTTATGTTGGCAACACTGAGAGAGTTTTTTTTGCTGTTCCTTCCTATTATGACATGCGTTTTTTAATAAAACGGTTGTGAACGGGTGGCAGCAAAAATGGAGGTAAAGAGAGCGAGCGAATCTCAAAGGACGGAGCATGAGAGGTGAGCTTCCGGTGGCCGTAGAGGTGTCCACCGTGACCTTGGTGAGTTGCTTTTGCTTACCTTCTTACTTTCCTTGCTTACTACTGTCCCGTATTGAATGATGTGTGATCTGCCCTCTCCGTAAAGTATGACGACCTTGAGATAGGCAATCCGTAAAGTAATAGAGCAAAGCAATGGTGTAATGTAAAGTACCGAATAGAGCAGAGCAATGATGTAAAGTTATAATGCAAAGTAATAGTACAAGAGTTCTTAGTGCAAGAAGTAAAAGTGCAACCAGAGCCGGCCTCAGGCCATAAGAGGAGCTCTAGGGACGGGTACTGAGCATCCGTGTGGATTCCGTATGGAGAGGGTTGGACTATAGGGGAGTGTGGAGGTCCCGCGGCTAAAGTATCTGCCGTGGCTCAGTATTCGTTAGGGGTGTAATCATTTATGGTATGGCCTCTAGGAGACGTGCAAAGGCAAGAGATAACCACGTCTTCACCTAGGCTCCGAGGGTGACAGGTCCACCCTACCTGTACCGCTCCGTTCCAGCGGCCCTCACGCAGAGTAAAAGTAAAAGGGCGATAGTTTACTATCAGTATCAGAAACGAGAGAGTCTGTTCTCGGGGTCGCTATGGTTTTACCCCCTAATGATATCATTTTCCTATTCTCCCTTTATGTCGCTATAGTTGTGTTGTGTACTATATGCGAAGCCCCCGCGACATCCTCTACACCTAAATAAGAGATGCATTTTTTTCTCGTCTACAGCTAACCGTCAATTGACGGTTGATTGTAGAAACGTCAAAAAAGCACATATAATGAACTTAAAGGGAAAACTATCACGGCTAGTAGGCTTTACAAGTTAACGAGTGAGGCGACCAATTCATTATCAAAAGGAAACTTCGTAAAATCCATTGAAAATTACTCTGATGAAGTTTTTAGTAGATAAAACCCCTTCTTTCTACGGAACCCTACACTGCGCATGGCCCGACACGCACTGGGCCGGTTTTGCTTTTAAGTGGCGCTGTTTGACATATTATTACTAAAGGTCATTTACCAAAGGCGACATTGGCAGTACGCGTATAGCAGGAATTTAATAAAATTATAATAACCCTGATATTTGGCAAAATAAAATGCTGAGAAAAAAATACTTGTAAAACAAAAGCTGTTGACAAACACAACGTCTACCTGGGGTGTCTCATCATCATCATTATCAGCCATTTGACGCCCACTGCAGGACATAGGCTTCCCTCATGGTTTTCCAAGCTTCCCGGTCCTGTGCCGCCCGCATCCAGCGACTCCCCGCCACTGTAACCAATCTTAGAAATTGCGCATTTTACGAGTAACCTTGTGTATTTACATGTACCACTTTCAGCCTCCCAGCCACCCTTGACCATCCTCTGACTTTGAATGTTGTTAGAGGACTGATAATTTGCAGAGGGATTAATTTATCAAAATTAATATATCAGCTAGTATAGTTACCAAGATATCCAAAAATCGTCATTATTGGCATTTGCTGACTCATTGACTGACTTATTCTTTCTTTAACCAGAGTGATTGAGCCGGGCTCACTGACTGACACAGTCATCGAATTGCTTTGAAGTTTGAAATATAAATAGTGTTTGTCGAGTAGACGAGGAGGAAAATCTAATATAGTTAAAATATACAGAATTTGAGACTGGAACCACTATTTTATTCGTTGTAATAGAGATAAAAATTGTTAGGAAACCTTCCCCAGATATTTTAAGGTTTTATATCTCTGCAGTTCCGATTAAAAACAAATTGTACCGTTGAAAACCTAGATGTATTCTTTCTACGTCTCTGCCTAGATGTGAACAAATATTTCACAGACAGAAGTCATAGGTCTCATGTTAGGCTTGATAAATAAATTTGGTCTCTCGACTCGTTTGAGCCCGGAATTTTTCTTTATATGCTTCGTGTCTATTTCTATATTTGTATGTGAAGTTTGTTTATTACGACAATACCTACGAATTAATTTACAGAGAGGGTTATTTGGTTATGCCTTCTGAGCTGTTGTATTAGTCAAAAGAAACTGGCCAAGTGCATGTTGGGCCACGCGCAATGTAGGGTTCCGTAGAAGGAGGTCTTTTTCTGCTTTACAGAACTAACAACTTCATCGAAGTCATTTTCAATGAATTTTGTACGAAATTTTACTTTTATAAGTTGGTCACCTGTTACTCGTTAACTAGTAAAGCCTACTTAGCCGAAACAGTTTTCTTTTAAGTTCATTATATGTGCTACTGACCCATTTTTTTCAACCGTTTAGCTGAGGGGACGCCCTACTCTCACAAAAATTTGCACTTTAAAGCTTCATATTTCGCAAACGGAACCCTGAATCGAAAAATGGTCTTCCTACACTCACAATATTTTTAAGCGACCAATCCAACGATACCCCACATGATGGGGTAGACGAGAAAAGAAAATCATCACTTCATGAGGTACAGCAAAAAAAAAATCCAACATTTTATTATTTAACTTTGTCGGCGTAATAAATATGTATACACACACCAAATTACAGCTTTCTAGTACCACCGGTCTTTGCGCTAGGCCGCGGTCGGACAGACAGACAGACAGACGGATATGGCGAAATTATAAGGGGTCCTTGTCGGACTACGAAACCTTAAAAAGAGAAAAACCAGCAGACAAAATAATGTTGGATGGCAAGCAAGGGCATCTTTGAATAAGTCCTCCTACGCATTTCCGCTTTATATAGTCGTGTCTGGTAAATTAACATACTTAGGTACCTCCGAGCAAATATGTACTTAGGAGGATTCGCACTAATGAGAACTAAAATAATATTTGCCTATTTTTATTAGTTTCCTCATGAGAACACATTTCATTATTATTTGAATTCCGCAAAAGCTTGAAATGAAGAAGAGCTTTTAAATGAAGACTGGGCTATAGGTACAAATGTATTCAAAATGTTTCTACTTTCAAGAGAATTTCATAAATATTGCGTTACTTTGTAATCTCAGCCAGTTTAAAAGTAGATTTGAAATTTTTAACTACATTGCTTTATAGTTCAGAAGTAGCTTAAGGTCCACTTAGACCGTAGGAGACAGTGTGTTTGCTTTACAATTTAATATTATATATTTCGCTTCACTTAGCTTTGGTCTGGTTGTAAACATAAAAAGTCAAAAAGTTGGTAATGATGTTGATATTTCTTTAATGAAAGACCTAGGAGGGGTAAACAAATTTATAGACATGATTGCTTTTCTTAATTTAACTATTTTAATTAACGGTTTCATGACATGGAGACCAAAGCGGAATGAAATGAAATAATACAATCTCACGCCTATATCTGGGAGGAGCAGGCAGAGACCAGAATTATGTCCGTCCGTCCGTCCGTCAGTCCGTCACCAGGCTGTATCTCATGAACCGTGATAGTGAGATAGTTGTAATTTAATAACATAAAAGAAATATTTTAAGGGGGGCTCCCATACAACAAACGTGATTTATTTACCGTTTTTTTGCTCTATATTCAAATGTTGGATGGTACGGAACCCTTTGTGTGCGAGTTAGACTTGCACTTGGCCTTTTTCTTTTTATGTAGCCTATATGCGTCCCACTGCAGGGCACAGGCCTTCTCTCAAAAAGAGAGCGTGCCCACCGCGGATTGGCAATTTCAGGCGCTAAGCTGTGTAAACACCTCAGACACTCAGGTTTTCTCACAATGTTTTCTTTCATTTGTTAGCGAGTAGTATTGCTACTATAACATTACAAAATTACGTAAGTTAGTAAACAAACTCATAGCTACATGCCGGGATTTCAACCCACGATCTCCCGGATGAGAAGCGGATAAGAGGCTTAGGTACCTCTACATTTTGTAATTCCTGAGGTACCTTTATTACCGTTTGTGTTATAAAAACTTCGTTCTGTGAGTTTTTTGTCAGATTTATGTTTGTTGAAATACTAGGGTTTACACAACTTGATTAAATCGGCGTTTTAAGCGCTCTACAGTCGCAGCCACCGGTAAATTGTTGTCCTACATAGAAAATTTAAGAAATTAAGAAATTAAGAAATTAAGAAATTAAGAAATTAAGTAATTAAGAAATTAAGAAATTAAGAAATTAAGAAATTAAGAAATTAAGAAATTAAGAAATTAAGAAATTAAGAAATTAAGAAATTAAGAAATTAAGAAATTAAGAAATTAAGAAATTAAGAAATTAAGAAATTAAGAAATTAAGAAATTAAGAAATTAAGAAATTAAGAAATTAAGAAATTAAGAAATTAAGAAATTAAGAAATTAAGAAATTAAGAAATTAAGAAATTAAGAAATTAAGAAATTAAGAAATTAAGAAATTAAGAAATTAAGAAATTAAGAAATTAAGAAATTAAGAAATTAAGAAATTAAGAAATTAAGAAATTAAGAAATTAAGAAATTAAGAAATTAAGAAATTAAAAAATTAAGAAATTAAGAAATTAAGTAATTAAGAAATTAAGAAATTAAGAAATTAAGAAATTTATTGAGTAACGAACGTCTGTACAACAAAAAATAATACATGTCTTGTATACATTGAACTTAGTAGATAGGCGTGTAATTGTATTATTATGTTTTCACATCGAAAACCATACTAGGCGAGCCTGTATCATGGCTTTCGACGCCTCTTATCGAGTCTTGGATACATTGCAATGTTGGGGGTATGTCGATAAAATTAGTTGTGCCGAAACATACATAATGTTTACGATTATACTTGTAAGGGTTGGTTCAATACAGACCGAATCACATCACCACACCCACAGTATACCTTTAAGAGCACTGGTAGAACAAATACTGTTTGGTTGCATGCGTCCAAACTAGAATATTAATTGTTATCATACCTATTCACTACTATAGTGCTACCATTAAACTATGAACTTGGAAAAAGTTTAAGGTTTATGCGCCATAGACCAACGTAGGGCCGACATCACACCAACCCCCACACACATTCCAGCTACTCAGCTGTTGAATAATGTGCACACATGCAAAGGGCGACGCGCCGTCGACCACAACACCACACGATGATAATAATTTCAAAATGACGAGACATCAAGAGCGTGGGGTCGGGTTGGGTTTTCCGTGGCGCATAGACCACCAAGGTAGTAGGAAACACTTTCTTATGTCTAGGATACTATAACTAGGAACGACTCTGTTACATTATAATCAGAAGCCAATAACAGAGTTTAAATCAAGTTTTTGCATTCACTTAAAGTTTTTGAATATAATGTCAAGACTCTGTTTAGCTTATTATATAAAAAGGGTGCGAGAAATTTGGAGTGACGTCTAGCAAAGACTTTATTAACTTTCGGAACCGTGCAGACAATATCATTTCGTCTTTTAACGTGAAAAAATTGCGAGTAAAAGTATGTTTTTTTGTGGTGTATTGTAGTGATTTTATGTATAAATAATTGTCGTATAGATAAGACCTTGACTTCGCTATAAAGAGACGCAGTAGGGTATCTATATGGTTTAAAATGCATAACCTCTTAAAAATCTCAGTCTAATTGAACTTCTCAGTCTAAATAGATCTTAAAATCACCTGCGATAATCTCTGAATGGTGTTCTAATCTAAGCAACAAAATCGCGAGCCCTAAATCTATAAAACTATTACCAAAAATAGCCCCGAGTCGCAGCGTGTCCCGGCACGACGGCATATTTTTATAGCTACTTATGGCTTCAGCCAACGATATAACATTACATTACAATGAAATGCCTGCTTTATAGACGAAACCCCTCAGAAAGGAACAGAAATCAGAAATCAAAAATTTATTTCAACGTAAAGAATTTACATTCTGTTTGCTGAATGTCAATGTACTACGTTACTATGTTAGCCGCTGCCTTCGGGCCGTATTTGTAGTGGAGAAAAAGGCAGCGGGAGAAAAAACTCCAATCCGACAATCTTTTCTCAAATCATCTTAAATACATAAGTGCCTAGAACACCAACACATCATAACTTCCTATTCTCTTAGGTTAAGAAATATCTGTGCGCTTTCCATTTTCATGTACAATAAAGTGTTCTCTGACTGTATCTATCTATCAATAGTCCATAACGATCTTTTCCTTTAGCGTTAGTGAGTAATGCTACTATAGGGAAGAGCGGGTGATCGTGCTCTTCCACTATAAAGGGAAATTTCCCGCCAGGCAGATCGTATGCTTGGGGACGGCCGGTCCAACTGATGTTCGTCGGACTTTATATTTATGGTATGTCATGTGAAACATTTTTGCTTGCGCGATGCAGGAATGTTGGAGTTTATAGTGCGCGCGCAGAGTTGACATGTGCTCGCCACATCACTCCCCTTCAAGACCGTAGCTACGCATAGCTAGGTCTGATAGGAATCGAAGTCTGTGCTCTAAAGCCTGCAAGTGCCAGAAGGCGCTGAGTCAGTGAGTCGACTAGCGGTTGAGGGTGTTCGGCGGCTAACAGTCACTTCACCGGCGACAGTACCATGGGGTCCGCGCATGTGGTAGGAACCGGTGAAGGCTGCTGTACCACTGGCAACGTGCGCTGTTGCTGTGTGGCTGCCGTGCCGAGGGGTTGGGGGAGATCACCATCAGTACCAGTAGTCGGTGCGTTGACTGTAGTGGAACTGATGAGGTGAGAAGGAAGAGGATGCTGGCCTTGCTTTGAGACTGGTTGTATGTGGGGTGCTGCGAGAGCGAAGGAAGGTTGACAATGTTCTGTCAAGGGTCACCACTATAGGGAAGAGCGGGTGATCGTGCTCTTCCACTATAGGGGGAAATTTCCCGCCAGGCAGATAGTATGCCTGGGGACGGCCGGTCCGACTGATGTTCGTCGGACGTTATATTTATGGTATGTCATGTGAAACATTTTTGCTTGCGCGATGCAGGAATGTTGGAGTTTATAGTGCGCGCGCAGAGTTGACATGTGCTCGCCACACTACTACCAATTCACAGATGCACTTAACTTAGAAAGCAGAATCATTCGGAATCGAATCCAGGTCCTCCCGAATATGAGGCAAGCAGTCTACGATGTTGGTTTGTCATCAGAATAATTTGCTTTTATTTATAATCAGAACAAGTCGTTAAAAAAAACGGCCAAGTGCGGGTCGGACTCGCTTACCATTAACTATACAACATTAGACACGAAGATCGAGAAAGAACGGCAAAAATCACGTTTGTTGTATTGGAGCCCCCCTACTTTAATTTAATTATTTATAACTAAATATTAATATCGATCGAAAAACGGCAAAAAAAACGTTTGTTGTATGGGAGCCCCCCTTAAATATTTATTCTATTCTGTTTTTAGTATTGCTTGTTATAGCGGCAACAAAAATACATAATTTGTGAAGATTTCAACTGCCTAGCTAACACGGCTCATGAGATACAGCTCGGTGACAGACAGACAGACGGGCAATGAAGTCTTAGTAATAGGGTCTAGTTTGGCACCCTTCGGATACGGAACCCTAAAAACACCTTCAAAATACGCACAAAAAAAACTGAAAACTATTAGAATGGTTGTGTGCATAGTGCCGTCAAGATGCCTTCGCGGATGCAAGAGAAGAAAAATGCTGTTTTTGTGCTTTCCGAAATTTGAAAATTTAAAACGAAACCAAACAATAAGTTAACCTATAAAAAAACTACATTAGTGCTGAATCAACAAAGTACTTAAGTAAAACAACAAAGTAACAAAGAAGATTCCGTCAACAGAGATCATGATCTCTATGGGACCACCACTGAGGCATCCCTTTCTAACACAAAAGGAATCAGTGAAATAGGACAGCGTGGTAAGAAATGGTCGCTGAACACATTATAAAAAAAAAACGATATGTAAAAGAACTCAGAACCCCCTCCTTTTTTTGAAGTCGCTTAGAAATAAGGCTCGAACTAACTTTCGTCAACTAATTTTCATGTGGTGTAATTTCGGGGTTATCTGCATTATCAAAATCGTTTGTATTGATGAGTAGAGCCTTCGATTTTAGAATGTGTATTGAGTTTTTTTTATTATTTTATAATATTGATACATGATTATTTAATTTTATAATGAACGAACATTTTTTTAATGAGAAACTTATGTTGCGTGGGGAAATAAAGACTTAAAATAAAAAATTAAATATTTTATTACACCGTGTATCCATCTGCGTGTATATCGGCCCAACTTTGCCACACAACCCACAGCGACATCGTTGCAAACAATCAATAAAGTACACCGAACAGCCGCAAAACCGCTGACAATCACCCCTCGCCGGATCGCTTCGACCTTTAATGAATAAAGTTAATGATCAGATAGGTGTCTCACGATTGTCTATCGCGAACCGAAACGCTGACGATTAAACTAAAAAAAAATATATAGCACAAATGCACATCGTGTGGTCGATTAAGAAATTCGTTTGACATAAGAATATCCTGGTTCTTCAGTAGCTTTAGTTAAAGTTTACTTACGGCCCTATCACACTAGCGATTTCTTGTGTCACCGGATTAAGAATAGCGGCACTCCATTTCCTTCCGTGGATGTCGTAGAAGGCGACTAAGGAAATCAATTACCAGGAGACGGGCAGCAGCGTCTTCCTGAGATTCCAACCGCATCCTGTGATCGCCAACCCGCCTGCCAAGCGTGGCGATTATGGCAAAACTCCTCATGGTTATGAAAACCACGAAGGACGCCTATGTCCTGCAGTGGGCGTCCAATGGCTGATGATGATGATGACTAAAGATTTATAAATGTACTGACACTAACACTATTTGGAATCCAAATATAATTCAGACATTTTAGTATCGTTCGATAGATTATTTTGTACCTAATCGCCTAGAATAACTTTTCGGTGACCTTACAAGTATAATATTATTTATTTATTAGCGATTTGAAAGCTGCGCCGCCGTCGCGGTGAGCTCGTGGCATACGATCCGCGTTTTGGACACTCAGTAGCAAAATGGATTGATCTCACGCGGAAACACTACTGCCGGCTTTGTTACTTCGAAGACGCAGGAAACGAAAGCAGATACAAGTAAGTCAACGACGAGGGAGGATTCTACATCAAGTAATCCACTGGAAGAGTGCGACTAATATGTATCCCGTGTAACGGGACGATTTTGCATTTTAGTTACAAATTACTTTTTCACCTCACTAGCTCGTAAAAGCTCTGTTTATCATTCGAAATCTGCGTGGAAAATCGCACTTTATCCGCTAGCGTGGAAAGTGTTTTTAAAATTCGAATATTTTTATTCAATAAAGGTTTCGTACAATAAATTACATATATATAGAACCTCATTGGTTTCGTAATAGTTTATATTCTCTGCAGCCAGTCCATTGATGATTGAAATGCAAATACTTATTTCATGTCATGCGCCAGCCTCATTTAAAGAATCGCACCGGCCGGCAAGAAAATTTGATTTAAAAAAAAACTTTAAAATTTTCTTCTCTTTATTGAATTCACTTTACTTCCATTATTTTGGTTTGTTTTTTGATAAAATCGAAAGAAATCATAAAATATGAGCGAAGCTAGCAGCGACGAAGATATAAATTAACAGTAATTTAATATTTATTAAAACTGTTTTTCTTGCACCTAACATTTTCCTCGCTTTAGTGAGGTGAAAAGTTGTGTGTTGCGCTCGGCAGCAAAGTTATTTAGCGTCTCGTACCTTTGAAACCCTCGCTACGCTCAGGATTCTATATTTGAACCACTCGCTTCGCTCGTGGCTCAATCCTAGAATCCTTCGCTTGCTCAGGTTTCAATACAAGGTACTCGCGCCAAAAATTAACTTTGCAGCCTTGCATAACAAATAACTATTTACCTATTTTGTCAACGATGATTGAACCTCTAAGCGATGGTACGTCCGCTTACACACGTATCTTTGATAAGACTCAAATGGAATGTAGCGGATTATTCACTAAACTAAATTCAGTGTGTAATTCGGTTAGTACATAAATGTCAACGTTCCATGTAAAATCTTATATCATTGAGTCGGCAGAAGGTCCGCGGATGCATATAGCATGGGACCGTGATCCGTGATAGATGTGGCATTTGAGGGATTCACTGTGCATTGCAACATTATTACTCTAGCTCACAAGTCCACTGAATAATAGTAGATTATGCATTAAGGGGATAAAGCAGTGTATTATGTCTCGGGCGATATTTTGAACCCCAAGGACGAGGGATCCTAGGGTTAACTCACGAGCGAAGCGAGGGAGTTACAGAGTTAACTCGCTCGGGGAGTTAAAGCTAGAATCCCGAGGCCGAGGGGTTCAAAAACGCCCGAGACAAATACACTGCTTTATCCCCAAAATGAATACTCTACTTTATATAAACACTGCGAGGCAATAAAACATAATACAATTAAAAAGAAAAAGTTTTCATTCTAATTTTGAATAAATTCTTCTTGGTGTAGGGCTCTATGAAAAGTTTATATTCTAATTTTGACGTTTGGTCATGGATTGCAAGGAGCTCGTATATTCAATGTTGATTGCATTCCAAATTCAAATGTCATAATTCCCTAGGGGATTATGAAATTCAGTACATTTATAATGACCCGGCTAGACCATAGGACACAAATGACTTGCTTTAAGTTGAGTTTGCATGACACATAATATGCCATTGACGAGCAGGTGTTATATAAATTTCATTTTTTACCCAACTCGGACTCATGGGCGTTAAAACAGCCAACCACAAATTATTATTAAAGTGGTGACTTAGTTCGAGCAAGGCCCTCAGTATCGGCCCAAGTATTCGGCAAGTTAAATTGAAACCGAGCGCCACGAACGGTTCCGCGAACTTCACCCGTGAATTTAGTATCTATTTGACTTTCATATCAACGCGGGACTGGAACAAAGACTGGTCTAGACAAAGAGTTACCTGGTACCACCAAAGAAAGTACCCATACAGTGCTACCACGGAAGAGAAACTGTAGATATTTCATTAAATAAAAAGCGCTAAGTACCTAAGCTTTAATTGCACAGCGGTGGTAGCCTAGTGGGTAGAACATCGGACTCGGAAGCGAGAGACCCAGGTTCGATCCCCAGGGCGGGCATATACCTATGACTTGGTTTTCTAGGTTATGTACATTTGTGAAGTTATAGTAGCAATACCACTCGCTAACTGTGAAGGAAAACATCGTGAGGAAACCTGAGTGTCTGAGATATTCACATACCTCAGTGTTTGAAATCGCCAATCCGCGGTGGGCACGCGTGGTGATTAAGCCCACACTCTCTCCCTGAGAGAAGGCCTGGGCCCTACAGTGGGGCGTATATAGGCTGCTTATGTAAGCGTAATTTTAGCGTTTTATGTTAGCGTGTAACTCGGTACTGGTTTCATCTAGCGGCGCACTGGCTACTTTGCTCTACTCAACGATATATAAATGAATTGCATACGACACGTATTCACAGAGTTACAGCTCTCACCGTGGCGACATGTTTACGTTGCTTGCGGTTTTGGCAAGTGATCCCCTACTACCGAACTGAAAGACATTTCACGTCAAAAATCCATTTTAATGGACTCCACGAGGTTCTTTAACTTTGAAGTGCCTTTTTCTTCTTCCTCAGCATTTATTTGCCATCGTGAGCGGTCTGCGGCTTTTGTAGTCTGGTGTTAATTGTAGTTATTAACGTGTTTGATATCGGTAAATTCAATCACTTCCAACAAATAAAGGTTAAAAAGATGAGAATTTTAAATAGTGTTTTGACATTGTATTATTTCTTTTTTATTTTACCATTTTGACTGACGAAACCTGCGGTACCTGTATTTATTTTGTATTGATTATTATTATTTCTTTGTTTGTATGGTCGGCTTTGTAGTACCCTTGATGGCATCAAACTATCGTGCAGGCGGTCTGCCTACATCTCGTGCTCATGTGCTCGGTCTCCATGGCGATAAAAGTTTTCGCAAAAAGTAGTTTCCAGAATAATCCCAACTATGGCAAAAGTGGATTTTTTTGGGCTTGAGGCTTAGGCGTGTTTGTAACAGAAATGTTACCTAGTACTACGTGTTGATAACATTTCTGCAAAACCGCTTTACAAAATAAAATATAAAACCGGCCAAGTGGATGTTGGACCTCGCGCAATGTAGGTAGGGTTCCGTAGAAAGAGAGGATTTTATCTGCTTTACAGAACTAAGAAATTCATCGAAGTTTATAAGTTGGTCACCTGTTACTCGTTAACTAGTAAAGCCTACTTAGCCGTAACAGTTTTTTTTAAGTTCATTATATGTGCTACTGACCTATTTTTTCACGTTACTACAATCAACCGTTTAGCCGAGAGAAGGAGGGACGCCCTACTCTCACATAAATTTGCGCTTCAAAGCTTAACATTTCGCAAACGGAACCCTAAATCGGAAAATGGTCTTTCTACACCCACAATATTTTTCAACGACCAATCCATCGATAGCCACAATATGGTGTAGGCGAGAAAAAAAAATTTGGTACGGGAGAGGTACGACAAAAAATAATTTTTTGAGGTTTTTTTCTACTTTTTTGTCGCCGTAATAAATATGTTTTTCTATGCTCTCTGGTACATAACATGCCCGTGTTAAGCCGCGGACAGATGGACGGACATGGCGAAACTATAAACGTTCCTTGCTGACAACAGAACCTTAAAAATATATTTACTTTTTGCATTAATTTCGCTATTAAGCTTAATGGAGCGCTTTGAAATTCTTAAATTAAGAGGACCCAATGGGCTAACTAGCGCCACCAATGAAAAAAAAAATCATATCTTCTTTTACAGATCGTATTTGCAAAAAGTGTCTGTACAATCTCTCAATCATGTCAACAGTGATTTTTAGGACCCACAACAAAGAACCTAGGAACCCAACCCTGGGACTAAATAGCATTTATGCCAAATACGGCCGTTTTTGGCGTTAATGCTATCTAGTCCTAGGTTTTTTAGGTGTTTTCCTTAGGTTCACGACCATAGGGCCTAAAAATCACTATTAACAAGATTGAGAGATTTCACAGACAGTTTTTGCAAACTCAATCTGTAAAAAAAGACATAATTTTTTTTTCTCGCTGGCGAGTAAACACGCCCTGGAGCCCCTTAACTTTGCAAAACGGTTACAAAAAAAGCTTATTGGCACCCAAAATAGAACTCCCTATCGTTAGATTTACTGTTCTCTACTAAGATATCTGCAAGAGAAGGTCTGTTCCCTGCTGTAGTAATAATTTAGTCTACTTGTGTTTTAAGCATAGAGCTGAATCTCGACCAACACTGTTAAAGTTTACGTACGGTCGATTGTACAAAGTAGGCAATTGTATTGATAGATTGAATACAATCCATTCGTAGAACACAATGATGTTGCAGTATTCGGCCGCGTTTCTGTAGATTAGTACGGTACCACAATATCGACCGCGAATTACCTTCCATTGTCACAGGATTTGATTAATTATCCACTCATTACTGTAGTTATTGCGCGATTAGTGCGGTTCCAGGAATTTATTGGCTCTTAAGGAGAACGCAGAAAGCCGGAAAGTACACAAAAAAGAAAGCCGTGACAGAAAAAATTGTTCACGAGTACCCATGTCGCAAAATAAGCTTGAGACAATGTTGACACCGATGATTCTTACTGTCTTCGTTTTGAGTTTCAACAGGATTCATTAAGGGGCTCCAAACAGTAACACTAACGCCACCAATGAAACAAATGATCGTGTCTTTTTTACAGATCGTTTTCGCAAAAAGTGTCAGACCAATCTCTCAATCATGTTAATAGTGAGCTTAGGACCTACGGCTGTGAACAATAGACAAAAACCTAGCCCACGGCTTAGCACAGGCTAAGCCGCAGACTGACAGACGGACAGACAGACAGACGAGGTGAAACTATAAGGGTCCCTTTTTGACTACAGAACCCTAAAAATGCCTCTCTCTCTGTGATGTAGTAAGTCAACTAGGTACTTCTGATACCATAACTTGCGATTTATTCGCGCTATCGGAAAAAAGCCCCGTCCGGCGCGGTTTGAAAAAAAAAACGTGCATTTGTCAGTTTCTTTTGAACTATAATAATATTATACTTGTAAGGTCACCGAAAAGTTATTCTAGGCGATTAGGTACAAAATAATCTATCGAACGATACTAAAATGTCTGACTTATATTTGGATTCCAAATAGTGTTAGTGTCAGTACATTTATAAATCTTTAGTCATCATCATCATCAGCCATTTGACGTCCACTGCAGGACATAGGCCTCCTTCGTGGTTTTTAAAACCATGAGGGGTTTTGCCATAATCGCCACGCTTGGCAGGCGGGTTGGCGATCGCAGTAAGCGGTTGGAATCTCAGGAAGACGCTGCTGCCCGTCTCCTGGTAATTGATTTCCTTAGTCGCCTTCTACGACATCCACGGAAGGAAACAGAGTGACGCAATTCTTAATCCGGCGCCACACGGACAATCTATCTTCTATCTATACTAATAATAAATCTGTAAGGGTCGGTCATGGAGTAAGTTAGTTTGTTTTCAGAGATATTGTGTTTATAGGCTCAATATATGATACTGAAACTAATTTCACGATTTTTAGAATTTTTTTCTGTATGTGTGTATGTATGTATGTATGTTCCTCCATAACTCTTAAACCAATTATCCGAATTTGATGAAATCTATACTAATAATAAATCTGTAAGGGTCGGTCATCTATTCTATATATATATATATATATACTAATAATAAATCTGTAAGGGTCGGTCATGGAGTAAGTTAGTTTGTTTTCAGAGATATTGTGTTTATAGGCTCAATATATGATACTGAAACTAATTTCACGATTTTAAGAATTTTTTTCTGTATGTGTGTATGTATGTATGTTCCTCCATAACTCTTAAACCAATTATCCGAATTTGATGAAATTTGGTATAAAAACATAAAGACATCTGGGACACAGGATAGGCTCCAGTTATGATAAGACGTGACCCCCATACAAATGCTGCTTCGTAAAAATCGAAATGTACGCGAACGGAGTCGCGGGCACAGCTAGTCTTTAATAAACACTCTTAACTTTGTAGCATTTACTAGAGACGGGTAAAGCGAATAACTTTATCGTTGAAGAAATTCTTGTATCGTCTCCTGGCTTCTGAGAGAGTAGAGTTTGAAAGAAAATTATACATACCACCTTTTAATACTATACCACTGAGATTTTTTAGTTGAAGAACTAAATAGCGCGCGTATTTCGATAGCAGAGTTATTCATGAAATGCCTATTTTAGTTAAAATATTTCTCCTGTGGTCGTCGACGGAGCGCAGTATATTGGACGCCCGGAGGATAGATCGTGTCCGGAATACCACACTCCGCTCCAAAACGCGCATAGCGGATGTGGGTGTTCAGACCGCCAAACTGAAGTGGAACTGGGCCGGCCACGTAAGCCGCATGCACCCGAAAAGGTGGGCGAGACTTGCCACCGAGTGGGTACCGCGCGGCGGCCATTGCCAATGGCGAGATGATATTTACAAATTTCCGGAGTGTTCAGAGGTGGCAAATGACCGAAAATCGATGTCTAAAAGGGGGGAGGCCTTTGCCCTGCAGTGGGACACCCATATTATGGAGTCTGCATAAAAAAAATACTTCTGTTTCCCGCCAAAGCTGTTTTTCTACATTACCTTGCTACACGTGTTATTGAATGAGGAAACCATAATGCGTGAAAGTACGATTAATGGTTGGCATATCCAATGGTAGTTCGATCATGCTCGTCGATTATTATCGGTAATAATAGTTTTTGTCATGTTTTTGTGAGCGGTGTAGCTGCCAGTACGTACTAGTTGTATTATTACTTTGATTAGGGCTCAAACAAATGATTGGCATGATTGTTGAAATTGAAAGGCATTGGAGTTCAGTGGAGCGATGTGCATTTTACTTCTAGTTTAATTTTAGTGTTTAAGGCTACTAACCACACTATGGATCTCTGTTCTATCTGAAATAAATGTTTTTATTATTATTATTATTCATCCAGCCATTTTTATCCAGCGGTCTCCATCGTGGGCAGGGCTCAAAATTATCTGCCAATTATCCGGATATATAGATTGTCGCTCAGCCTAACAGTGTTACATACCAATAAAACGACTTCAGTTCAGAACCTTTGTACTGAATTGCTAGAATCATTAAGAACCTGTGAGTAGAGCACAGTAAGTTTATGATTGAGCATAAAGTCATTAATACTAGAAATATTCTAATTTACGAACAAAAATTTAAGGGACGTAAAGCGATTTTGATACACCTGGTATAATCAGAGGTTTGTGCACGTAAATTTTATAAGTACTTCAATCCTATTTAAGACATTATTCTTCTTATTCGAGTGAGGGTGATCAAGCCGCCGATGTTTTTGATTTGTTGATATATTATATATACACACTATTGATATCGAACTATATCTATTGAAGTTTGTTTGGTGTTACTTTGAATGACAATAGTTTGATACGGAATAGTTTGATAAGAGAACGGTGTGGACTGAAAGAGGATGTAGTGACTAGAATTGAGAAAGGAATGTTGCGTTGGTTTGGACGTGTGGAGAGGATGAAGGGAGAAAGATTGACAAAAAAAACATATCGAGCTAATGTGGGAGAAAGGGCCGGTAAGGGACGTCCCAGTCGGACATACTTCGACCAAGTAGGGGATATATTAGCAAAGAGAGAGATAAAAAGTACCCGAAACCGGCGCGCATGCATGCAACGACTGATGAATGTTGAGGAAGCGAAAGTGATCTGTCGGGATCCTGGCAAGTGACAGTCCTTGGTCTCTGCCTACCTCTCTGCGATACAGGCGTGAGTTTATGTATGTATGATATATTATAAAGCAGTGTATTTACGTCTCACTCCGGGGCTCAAGCCTTACCTCAGAGAAAGAGAGAGAGAAATACAGAAAGTATGAGCTGAATCGACACGCTTGACCGCTGCGGATTGAAGTGCTGGTAGTTGAAGCTTGGTAGTATTACAAATTCAAAAACATGTCATTACAATACTCAGAAATCCAAGCTAAGCAAGTTTGGTACAAACCGGGATTGATCGCCAGCCTCGAATCCATGACGTCTCGGCTGTGAGGCAAACGTTCAACTATGTGAGACCTGATTGACATAATCTGGGCTAATCATTTCATTGTCTGATATTCTCGTCTAAACTACAAGACTCTAAGTTGCAATGAAACAGCTAATTTAATTTTGTTTGGTCGCAATGTCAACTATCACATTGAAAGTTGTTAGTATTGATGAAAAAATAACTCCCTTAATTTATACTGGATCTTTGTGTAGATTACATTATCAGCCTATATACGGCCTTCTCTCGGAGAGAGAGTATGGGCTTAATCACCACGCGTGCCTACCGCGGATTGGCGATTTCAAGCGCTGAGGTATGTGAATAGCTCAGACATTCAGGTTTCCTCAAGATGTTTTCCTTCGCAGTAAACGTGTGGTATTGCTACTATAACTTCACAAATGTACATAAATTAAAAAACAAAGTCATAGGTACGTGCCCGCCCCGCACGTGCTCTCTCGCTTCCGAGTCCGATGTTCTACCCACTAGGCTGCGACTGCTTCTGTAGAGTTATTATTAGTTATACCCTTTTCATTTTAAGGTTTATTTTTGTGTGTTTGTTTCCTGTGGCGAAGAAAAAAAAATCTTATCTTATTTTATTACCCGCCTACAGGATGATGCGAAACGTTTAACTGAAACAGTTAAAAACGGAAACTGCGGAGTTACTTAGAAGCTGGAGGGCGCAATCAAAGTTCTTCGGACAAACAGAGTGAAGCTCGCAGCTGCACATTCGACTTCTGATGAAAGAAAAATACGACTCAAATTCTAATTGCAGTTGCTGAGAGTTGGCGCAGGTATCCAGCTCTTCCAGATGAGCAGGCGAGTGTGAAGTAACGGTAACGAAGTTTGAAACCTCCTGTATGGAGACGAGGGTTGTCAGATTTCCTGGCGTAAGTTCCGAGACAACAAAAAAACAACAACAAAAAAAAAAGGCCTGGTGCGTGTCGGGCCACGCGCATTGTAGGATTCCGTAGAAAGAGGGGGTTTTATCTGCTTTACAGACCTAACAACTATCAACGTAATTTTCAATGGATTTTGTACGTCGTTATCCTTTTGTAAGTTGGTCGCCTATCACTCGTAACTTGTAAAGCCAAGGTAGCACATATAAAGCTTATTTTATGTGTTACTGCCATGATTTTTTTTTACGTTTCTACATTCACCCGTTTAGCCAGGAGGGGAGGGACGCCCTACTGCTTAATATTTCGCAAACGGGATCAAGCTGCTGGACATCCGTGTCGCCCGTCACCCGTTGTTTGTTATAAACAAAGTACTTCATGCTCATAAAGGGCTGTTAATTGAAAGCCAATCGGTCTTCTGCGCCAATAAACCGCTACAATAATTACACGATTTTGTTCGACCGCTGGAACTGCAATCAATAGTACAGAAAGGCTTTAGCGCTATTCTAAACAAGCGCGGTTAACAATAAACATACGTTGGAGGTACCTCCGGATGTCTTTATTTATTCAATTCTAACATTTATGTAGCTTATCATACGAGCTGCCGCGGGGTAGCCAATCCACCGTACCTATAAAATATTTCATGCCGGTTAATGGCCTCCAGTTTAGCCGCTGTGGTCAGCCACCTGTATGTACCTAGATAATGTAGCCTCGTACATTATCTATTGTAATGCGGTGTGAAATAGACCCTGAATCGCAAGTACCAGGGGCGAGAGTTGAACGGAAGCGTTCGGTGGCACCAAATTGCAATTTTAATGTACTCTCCGCGTGGTCGTTTCTATGTTAAACACTTTATAATTTGACGCCTTTTTCAGTCTCATTTAAATTTCATGCAAAGTTCGTTCCGTGAAGATCAGTTAAGATCCGTTATTGGAAAGAGAGACTATCTCGACTTCGATGCTTCAACGGAGGAGACAGATTCAGCGATAAACTATAATGCCCTCTGAAGACGGCTAAACCTTTGAATTTGCTAACATATTTGTGACAAAGAAAGAAGAAAGAATAATAATTTATTGCCATGCAATGTTTACAGTGATTATATTATAGCTAGTAGACAGGACTTGGATATAACAAACTTAAACTAATGTGGTTCGCACAAGGTCTATCAGTAGGAATGCATGGCAATCGGACGTACGGTCAGCATAATGCTGTTGGATAGATCTATCCTAAAACAGCGCTGATTTTCAGCGCAGCCCGTGTAAGACGACTGACATGGCATCTAGTGGCTAGGTTACTGGATAGGTGACTACCCCAGCTGTGTACGTACCTACCTAGTGTAGATCGATCTTTACAAGCTTGTACTCTGCAACTTTAAGGTTACGGTTGCAACAAAAATGTTAAGGTCGACCTGATGTCATCTATACCTACCATAAAGAGTATTCTCTTAGTGTTATGACACTGTCAAGTTAGTGGCGATTACCAAATTACTCATACTGCAGAAAAAGCATCTTTGACTATGAGTAAAAAAATATGCAATTCTTTCAAAACGTCATTTAAATTTTGTCATTTGCAACTTTTCTTCAAAACTTAAAGATTTTTTTTTTCTTTGCAGTAGCACTGTTCGACAGATAATTGCATAGACCAACTTAACGCTAAATAGCATTTTCTTCCACTCAACCTTTGGTTTGTGGTTCTGTACTTGTACGGTCATCGTTGCGGCATTATACGGGCATCTCATCACTTCTATCTATATACATATACCGCCAGTCGACTTGGCAACGCTGCAAGGACTCTAAAAATTAATCACCTTAATCATCAACCAGTGGGCTAACTAGCGCCAACAATGAAAAACAATCATATCTTCTTTTACAGATCGCGTTTGCAAAAAGTGTACAATCTCTCAATCATGTTAACAGTGATTTTTAGGACCTGCGAAAATGAACCTAGAATCACGAATCTGGGATTACATAGCATTTATTGCAAAAACGGCCATTTCTGGCGTTAATGCTATCTAGTCCTAGGTTTTTTGCCTCAGGTTCTCGACCATGGGTCTTAAAAATCACTATTAACATGATTGAGAGATTGTACACTTTTTGCAAATTCGATATGTAAAGAAAAGATATGATTTTTTTCCTCGGTGACGCCAGTGTTACTCCCTGGAGCCCCTTAAACCGACTATCGAATGGTTTCTTTATACAACACCATTTCCCTTCATTAATTATTTTACGCTTGTCAGAAAAACAATCTATTTCCTCGATAATATCTGGGCACGTGACATGTTTTACACATAGATTACGATCTCGATAAAACAAAAACACTCCGCAACCTAATTCCCAATTATTTCTGTCGAAACAATGTGTTTGAACAAAATGCTCGGGCGCAAAATGCCGAACAAAGTGACAAGTGAAAAGGAGCGTAAAAATAAATTGTTCAAATTGATGAGTGAAGCCCAATTCCACGGTGCCAGGCGAATAATGGACAGACATAGGTAATTAAAATAATATATTGCTTACGGCCGCTGTTACTTCTAGCATGCTATATCGTTCGTACATTGTAACATTTTAAATGATTGTAAAGAAAGATATATAGTGACTGCCTCGTTGGATTAGCCGTTAAGGCATTTAACTACCAATATAGAGGTCCGCCGTACATTTGTACAAATGGCCTCAGTCTGGATGTATTTCCATGTTTGTGACGTCCTTGCTCGGTCACCACAGCACAGGGTATCCTAGTTTGGGACCAGGTCAAGTGATATCTAGTGACTCTAGATATCAACATTGCATTTGAAAATCACAATATAGAACAATTAAACAGCTTCAACTTTCTAGGTAAGCAAATCGATACCAACTTAAATTGGAAAAGCCACATAAAACACATAAATGCTAAATTATCTAAATTCACTTACGCCTTATTTGAGTTAAAACATAGTACAAATACTGAAACTGCACTCTCGGCATACTATGCCTACTCATACTCCTGGCTGCGTTACGGGGTAATGCATTATTTGTTTCCCAAAAAAAAAAGTGTCCGAATACTTGCACAAACCAATAATAGACAAATTTGTAAACCATACTTCATATTACATAAACTTATGACGCTTCCTGCGATTTATATACACGAAACTTGCGTCTTTGTTTTAAAAAACCGCCACATATTCCCGCTAGTAAAGGATACACATAAAATAAATACACGTCATCGGGAAAGATTAAATCTACCACAATGTAGAATAAAAATGCTAAACCAAAACCCTATACTATATGGCAATAAGACTATTTAATAAACTACCAAACTCGCTAAAAAAAATACCAAAACTTTCACTATTAATAAACTAAAAAACTATCTAATAGAATTATGTTCTTATACAATTGAAGAATACTTAAAGGCCTAGGATAGGATAACTTTTTAACAACTTACCTAAACTATAAGAGAAATTCTTACTAAATTTAAGAAAATATTTGTGTTCCCACTACTCAATATATTTATAAGCATGTCAGTTTTTAAGTCATATTGCTGCGCCCGACTGGGTCCACAATCGGTATTATACACTCAGTGTTATTTAACACCTTATTTACATTAGGTGCAATAAATATTTTGATTTTGATTTTGTGTTGTGTGGAAGTTATTTACTTTTTATTTTTTCACTAGATGACCCCGTGAACTTCGTATCACCGACGTCAACCGTTTTTTTTCTTCTCACCGTTTAAACCTTCCCTGGACTTCCACAAATATATAAAAACAACAATTAGCCAAATCGGCCCAGCCGTTCTCGAGTTTTAGTGAGACTAACGAACAGCAATTCATTTTTATATATAAGATTAAATTTTGAGCGACATCTGACCGAAGTGATTTACATCACTTGCAGCCCCGAGTAACCCACTATGCAGTTAGGTTTTTACATCGGACTGATATCGCTGAACCTACATGATTATATTCTTTTTGTTGCACTAACGGGGGCTAACGTAAAGTAACACAGAGAAGTTTTTTATTTTATTTATTAAGGCACACCAACAGCACAAACACATTAAAGGTTAACTAAACGTAATTAACAGAGGGCTGGCGTTTGCGCCAATTATAGGTGCGCACAGCATTCACAGGTTCGCACTATTGGCTTATTCTAATAAACAACAATACGAAGATATAAGATATAAGAAGTTTGTAAAGGGGCTCGAAATCTCATTGATGCTTGCACTTGCCCATTAGCTCAGTTGGGAGAGCGCTGGCACGGTGAGCCAGAGGTCGCGGGTTCAAGTCCCGGCATGGGTCGAATTTTTAGCCTCTAAATAGGTTTTTAAAATTGTCCTCAGCACGGGTTAGTGGAACAAAAAGAATATTATCGTGTAGGTACAGCGATATCATTCCGATGTAAAAACCTAACTGCAAAGTGGGTTACTCGGGGCTGCAAGTGATGTAAATCACTTCGGTCAAATGTCGGTATTCAGTCCGGGACCTTTAGCGGGAGTCCAACTCACACTTGGACAGTCTTTATTATTACTTTACATAAACTCACGCCTGTACCCCGGGAGGTTGGCAGAGACTAGGGTTTGCCACCTGCCGCGATCGTGACAGACGTCTTTCGCTTAGTCAACCCTTCAGAAGTCCTTGCATGTACGCACGCCTTCCCTATTATTTGTTATTATATTGTAGGGAATGGATGAATCATACCAAGTTTGACACTTTTATGTATTACCATTTGTTGGGAAAATCCGCCTTAATAACGCATATTCTCCAACTAGATACGTATTACATTCAAGAGACTAACGCCCGGTTTCTCGTACACTAACAATCTGTTCATCTACTGTTAACAACGGGCAGTTGGCCAAACAGTAGATTAGCAGCTTGTTAGTGTACGAGAAACCGGGGGAAATGCTTTTATGGGTAAGACCGAACAGCTAAAAATAGACCTCATAGTAGGCATAATATTAGGATCTCCTTTGCCTACGTCATTTTAGGGGGGTGGACAGTAGTGGACGAATGTGGGCTGATGGCAATCCTTGGTTAGTAGATCCCACACACTGCCGGTATTGTGTGAATATTTCGTTATTCATAACCCTCTACGGTCTACGTAATGTATACTTTATGATAGCACTCTGGCGTCCACAGAGGGGACTAATTCGCACTATTCAATGGCAAATCCCTTCCGCTCCTGATATTCCATTCTCTTGTACGTTTAATTATCTCTGCACCTTAACAACTGCAATGGAATACCAGTAGTGTAGTGCTATATTGTATAATGCCCGATAGATAATTTGAACAAAAATACGCAAATTACATTTTTTTTTTGTAAAGTGATTGTTTGTTAGCAACTTTTTTCACTTTTTCTGATTTAAAGTTGCATGAGAATTCGGTCGTAAGCACATTTTCTTTCCCCAGATGGTATTGGGTGTCGGCTCTCGTATTTTTACTCGTCGCTTCTGTTCTAGTTCAGATACAGAACATTTCGCGATTCTTGGACAGGCCCACGTTTCTCGTCAAATTAAGGTAGGAGATTTGCCCATAAGTAGCCTAGTGCTACGAGTATACACGTCCTCTTGCAGGGCACAGACCTTCTCTCAGACAGAGAGAGAGAATGGGCTTTAACGCCACTCATTTCTCTAGCAAGCGCTAAGGTTTGTGAATACCACAGGCTGACCGGTTTCCTTGCGATGTTTTTCTTCAGTCAGCTATTTAATACAAATTTATAAATGTACCAGTACATGGTGGGGTTCGAATCTGCGATCTCTCGAATGTGAAACCAGTATTCTACCGATGCGCTACCACTGCTAAATTTGCACTTGTTATTTTTTCAATTTTAGAATTCACACCTAGTCCAACTACACAACAGGCGTTGGTTTTGTACAAAAAAAGTAAAGGCGCGAAGCTTGGTCACTGGGTATTATCTACATATTAGAACCTTTAGAGTATCACACCAGGCAGGCACTTGGTGACTGCATTTAATGATTTCAGCTCTGTGGAGGCGGCAACCCCGTTCCCAGCCGTGGTGGTGTGTCCAGAGGTTCAATTTCCAGATAACAAGCAGGACGCCTTCATGGATGAGCTGTGAGTACAGAACATACTAGAACCCTAGCATTGCGCAAGCACCCTATTTGACCCTCTGGAGGACAATGGCCTTCTCTCAGAGAGAAGGTATTGTCTTAAAATAAATGATTACCAGCCATAAGATGGACAGATGACCTCATCCAAGTGGCAGGAAGACGCTGGATGCAAGCCGCTTCCAATCGGTCTTTTTGGAAATCCATGGAGCAGTGGTCGCAGTTGTCGCTGAATGATGATGATAAAATTATTGATTCTTTACTTTTTTGAAGAAAATCTCGGCAACACCCGTTCAAAATTCCAATGCCGGGCTTGTTAAGATAGATAAATGGATAGATAGATAGAACATTCTTTATTGTATGCACACCAGGAATAACGTATCAGAATTTAACAATAACATAAAACAGCACAATCGGCGGCCTTATTACTAAAAGTAAGATAGAAGAAGAAGAAGAAGAAGAAAAAACATTTATTATAAAAACAGTGCACACGCCACAATAACAAAACAAAAAAACAACAAAGAAAATATTTCAACCGAAATGTTATAAAAAAGAAAGGAAAGCGAACGGTCACGGCGTGTCACTGCTGCTATAAATGGCTCATGTAGTATCTACATTGTGTAAGGCCTATTAGCCGTGTCCGATCGCGTAGGACTTCAATTGGCTTCTCAAAAATATACTTTAATTTGATACAGTTCCTCGCGAAACTAAACTTGGAGTGTCTCTCTACACAATTAGCAAATCACTCCCGAAGTTTGGTCTGTCGCCTTAAGGCTTTATTACTGGCACCGTCGCCAATACCGTTATAGAGCGGCGGCTGTCTTATTAAATCCGTATCTGGCACGACGAATTTAGCCCTGATCCGACCTTTGCTGCTTTACTGAAATTGAGATGCTTGTGCAATGCGGATCCTGAGACGAAAGGCTTCCTCTCAGGAGAATGTTTGATAGCGTTTGGATCATACGGCACAAAGTAAATCATTTGTGGCTGAGATCTTGAATGTGCCATAGATTGTAATTATTGTTGACTGTAACCTAACCTGTAAATTTAGGGTATTTACACGTTAATTAACTCATAATGTGTACACAATTTTGTTTTGTTTATGAAACATCTGAAAAAAAATGTTTGTATTGTTTTTGTTGCACTAACCCGTGTTGATCGAAGCTGCATGTACGTAATAAACATAAGTTGGTAAAGAGGTTCGACATTTCGCCGATGCCTGCACTTGCCCATTAGCTCAGTTGGGAGAGCGCTGGCACGGTTAGCCAAAGGTCGCGGGTTCAAGTCCCGGCATGGGTGGAATTTTTAGCCTCTAAATAGGTTTTAAAAAAATGTTTATTTTATAGGCTGCCATGAGTATAGATGATGTGGTACTCGTATTGTAGTTTTTAAATCGGGAAGCAAGTCTTATTACTATGAAGAGGAGCTTACGATTGATGTAGTACCTATAATATAAGTGTAACACATCTTTCTTATTGACAATAAATGGTTTTTAATTCATTCATTTTTAATTCATATATGTCATATCGTCAAACTAGTTTAAATACAAGGGATGGCAGAAGTTGTACTACTTCTATAGAGATAGAGGGTCCTACTGAATAAATATCTCTCGCCTCCATTCTATCTTAGAACTTTCGTTCCTTCCAACGATCTATCTCCCCAAGCACTTGACGAAGATTGTGCCGTGTGATAAGATTTTTCTCAAGAGTAGTACATCCATATCGAACTGAGAGGTACGCGGGGGTGAACCGGGTTGTCACCCCCGCGCAGCTCTCCTTTGACACCTAAATTAGTCATTGCGTAGGAATTGGCAAACTTCAATCAACCGTCCAACCGAATCGCTCGTAGCCCCGGCTGCCGGAGTGATCTTAAACGATCACGAAGGTTAAGCAACACAGGGCGCGTTCAGTGCATGGATGGGTCGCCGTCTATGCCTAACGCTAGTGGCATTTTTCCGAGCGGTTCCGTGCTTCGCAAGGCACGTTAAGCTGTTGGTGCCGGCTGCCGTCGATAGATGGCAGTCGTTAAGCCAAGTCAGAGGCCTTAGGGCGGCTTGACAACTTCTGACAGTAGACGAGCCACTAGTCTACAAGCCTCCACCAATCCGGACTTGGCCCCCGTGGTGGAGTATGGCCTATACCTTCCTCAGGGAAGAGACCCGTGCCCCTCTGTGGGGACATAATGGGATGATGATGAATCAACCGTCAACTTTTTGACGGATTAATTTTTATGCGGATTATACATCATCTGTAACCTTTTGTGAAAGCAAGCATGGAGATATCGCTGATAAACGATTTCAAGAAAAGGGTTTTCCCCGAACCCACTTTGTTTGCGGTGCATGAAATACCCCAAATGACGTTCTTAATGAGCCCTGTAGGTCAGGCGCGCCTTGGCCAATAATCAACGAGTACCTCACACTGACTGGAAAATCCTTTCACTACAAAGGTGAACCTCGTTTGCCATCGATACGCTAAGAAGATGATCAAATCAACTAATCAACCCACTGCTGGACATAAGTCTCCTCCAAGGCACGCCACTTCTTTCTGTCCTCGAACATTCTCATCCAGCCGGTGCCGGCAATCTGCCTCAGATCGTCGGTCCAGCGAGCTGGTGGGCGTCCTACGCTGCGTATTAATAACCATTTCCTTTCAGTAAACTCCAAGTCGGCACTAACAAGACCTACATCAGGGGAATCCTCCAGCAACTGGCCGCCTTTTACTCTTCAGACGTCAGGTACAAGACCCACGAATTGGGCGTCCTGCAGTCTATCCTGGAGTACAACGAGCTGGATGTGGAGAACACGGTGCACAAGCTGACGACTTCTTGCGAAGAGACGCTTCTGGAGTAAGTGGATCGGTTCTGGCATTAGTTTTCTGGGTGTTTTCTGGGTGCCATTGTAAATTATAGTCCGTCCGCTTTACAGTGACGCAGTGTGATGCGTAGTAAATTACTATTAGTCAATTACTAAAGTAGTCAATTACTTACACATACACTGTAAAGACAGTAAGCGATGTGCAAACGATCTGCGACTATGTTCACGTTACCGCCAAAAAGATTTGTGCGGACTGTTATTTACAATGGCAAAATGTTAGCAATATGTTAGTTTGGATATATAATAGGTTCAATGATTGTAAAAAAAGAGTATACTTCTGAAAAAAGTGATCTCTAATATATAATTTTGTAACTTCCCTTAATACTATCTTAGCTTCCTTAAATATAGTGTAACTCTCTCCTCTTAGATAATATATTTTTGTTTTCATATATCTAGTTTTTATTAAATAAACTGACTTTAAAAATTTTTACGCCATGTTCCTTTATTAAAAACTCCTCAGAGGTAGTGTATTTAAGCTGTGGTTACGTATTATCCTTGTAAAATCTGCACCACAGACTATTTAAATAGGCGTTTATCGAATATTTTAAGGAATTGTGTTTTTATAAATAAGACCGCAAGTGTATGAAAATTAATATATGTCTAATTTGTCTATAGTTCCATATTTGAAGCACATATGGACCTCCTAGATGCAATTTTATTTTTCATAAGCACAATTTTAGTTTTTTATTAAGGCTTTGAAACTGTTTCCGCCACGTTCCTCGGTTAAAAACAAAGTGAAAATTAATAGACGTCTAATTTTTGTATATAATGACAATTATAACCAAAACGTTTCTTTCATGTGGTGAACAGATGCCAATGGCTAGGTCAGCCGGTCGCATGTACGGAGTTGTTCCGGATGGAGGTCACCGGCGATGGATTCTGTTGCGTTTTCAACGGACGATCACTCAGACGGTGAATGACACTATAAAAGCAAAATAGGTATCACTAATCACCACCAATAATTGTCATCATGTGCGATGAACAATTGAACATGGCACCGAAAAGACTAGCACCGAATTCTCGATTTTTCAACTTACAACTAGGATATATATTTCAATTAATTTGGTTTTGTTTAATTAAATTAAATTTATTAGCAACACAAAAAAGCAAGGCAATAATACAGAAACTAAGTAACACACTTAATATTGATATGACTCGCCAATACATGTTTCGACAGCATGCAACGATTGCCGTGTTTGTAATTCTAGAACAAAAACCATGCAGAATAAGAAAAAAAAGGAAGAAAAGACAAGCTTACAATTTAAAAATCGAGCTAGATTGTTAGTGGAGAGATACCTGAAGACCTGGGTCTTAAATGTTGTTTTCATGTTCGGTTATAACCGAAAATCTATGTAATGCCATTGGGCAATTACGTACATTGAGTTGTGGCCTTTTTGATGACTATGTGTTTACACAGTAATGAGCATGTAGCTTGCAGGTAATTTTGTAGACTTTAAGAAAAGACTTATTTTCTAAATTTCAGTCAGGTTTTTTTTGCATAGTTTAAGGTTTCTGTGTGTGTATTTGTATCTATTTTATCTGTTTTGAATAACAGTATTTTCTATCAATGTCCAGACACGGTACATGGTTTAAAAAGTGCACTCATTTTCCAGAGAACTCTTACTTGGAGGAGTCCACCGCTCAAAACTTCCACGTCACAAATGGGTCACGAACAAATTTGGACCTTTCGCCGGTCTTGTAGCAGTCGTCAACCAGAGCCAAAAGCTCGGTAGTATCGATCTGACGTATAAATGGGTGAGAAAATAATTTGGAATCTAACTAAGGTTATTTTGTTCTCTCGATCTGTTTAAATACAGTTAGTTTTTTATTTATTTAAAAGGTAAACTTACAGGTAACAACCGTGGAGGAATTAAAAAAATAGAATCCGTCTATCGATTGCTTCAAATCGGGGAGCTTTGAGTGAGATCCAAGCGATCCTGGGTTCTTATGGCTTTTCATTTTACATTTTCCTTATTTGAGGATTTGTAGTTGAAAGGCTAGCGGCGAAGAAAGACGTCATGAAGAAACCCGCAGTTCATTTGATTCCTTTATCTTTCTGGTTTCTCAACCTGACTGCTACGATGATGTTTTAGACGATGAACAGGAGAACTCATCTAAAAAAAAATCTGTAACAGGCATTTTTGGCCTTGCTGGGGGCGTCTCAAATAACATCATCGCTTCACCGATGGGTTTCTTTATATGTTAAGTTTTTCAATTTTATCCAATTTCGGATCTCCTTCCCCACTAGATAAGACAAAATAAGCCTTATTTCAAATTCATATAAAATATGAAAGAATGAGTCTTGTACTTCCTTCCCTCTATTATATTACGTAATACATAAACAGCCCCTTACTAGTGCATGTAATGGGAACTAGACGCTGTATAATGTAGCATAAGTTTTAATGATATTTTTACATATGACAGCCTAGTACTTGGCCTTTGTCAAACCTAATGGATATGCAGTAGGCGAGAATATGCTAGTGGAAATGGGGCCTAAGATGTCAGACATCACGTCGCGATACGGAAAATCGCTTTGTCTGACGCAGACGCAGCCTAGTCGTATCACCAGAAACCTGTGGTTGTCTCCACTTGAAGGTCATAATCAATCAATCCATCAATCCGCCCGTTCTCGTTTCCTTCTGAACAAGCGGGAGGCATTTGTTCAGTTTGTCCAAGGCACGGCACTTCTTTCTTTCCTCGGCCATCATCATCCGAAGCTTACGAGTAGAATTAACCTCAAGTATTTTAAACCCCAAACGTCGTCAGGTTGCGCTCCAGCACGGGCAACGCTACGTGGACACACGGATGAACGGCTCAGCCCTCTCCCCGGGCTTCGAGCACTGGTTTGGCTACAACACCATCGGCTTCCGCGTGGTAGACCCCAGCTTCAAGGGCATGCCTCTGAGGCTCAGGCGCTGCCGGTTGCATTACGAGGAGCCGCTGCAGTTCTTTCCCGTTTATGGGAGGTTTGTTTAACGTCTTTTTTGAATTTTTTTGAGGAAACCTGCAGGTTAATAAAATTATCTGAACTGGTTTCGTTTCGCGCGATGGTGTAAAAGTATTCTGGGCTATGCCTGTTAAAGTGGAGTTTTGGAGTTTTGGTTGTGGAGTATTTTCGACTTTTCGTCTATTTTTTTTCACACAACTCTCTAGATCCTGCTTGAAACGGACAGAAATGTTAATGTTTTTAAATAGCAGTTTCTGTCCTTTATTGAATAAATCTTTTTTTTTTCTCCAATAATATTTTACCGTACCGGATTTCGTGGAAGATGCTAATCTTCCACGTACCTTGATTACAGGCCAGTTCTTTAACAGCCTGGGACATCACGATATCCACCTTCTCTTTTGTTTCTTTGAAAATTTTCCGTAGCTCTAACTCAACACTGCTTCTCAGGACCTATTGCCAGGTAGAATGCGAGATGTTCCAAACTCTTCACCGGTGCGGCTGCATCCGGCCTACACACCCACGCCCGCCTGGTCTACACTACTGCAAGGCGCAGGACTTGGATTGTGCTCGACGTGCTGCAGGTACACTAACATGCTGATGTTGATAAACTTTAATGATGCGCGGTGCTCACATATCATTCTACATTCATTACATTATATTGTGTTGCCACGATATTATTGTACATTGACATTAAACAAAAAAAGTGAAAATTCTTTACGTTGAAATACATTTTTGATTTCGGATTTCTGATTCCGCGATGAATGATACGTGACGATACACCTTTTAAGTCAATACCCTGCTTAAAAGAACTGTCACGTTACAGATTTAAGTGAATACCCTGCTAAGAAAATAACTGTTACGTTACAGCTTTATGTGAATATCCTGCTTAAAATATCTGTCACGTTACAACTGTACCCTGCTTAAAAGAACTATCGCACTACGCCTTTAAGTTCAAAAAGAACGGTTACGGCATAAGGCTGCTGTTACGTGGAGCATGCGGTCTTCCTCGCACGATGTAACATTTTCGGTGATTGTAGTAAAATTAATATACTTTTGATAAATGTGATCTGAGGGTTTGATAGATAATTATATAATGGACATTTTAAATATATTTTTGTTTTCTTTAACTAGTTTTCAAAAAAGAAAAGTTTTGTTCAAAATTATTAGTTTTGGAATCAATCAAAAACTAGCACAGGATAAGAAATATGATGTCTTGAATGTTCGCAATTTTATTATCTATCAAATCCTCAGAACACATTTATCAAAGGTATACTCATTTTATTACGATCACTACAATTATTAAATTGGGCGAGCGAGGCAGCATCCTCCACGTAAGAACCGCCTTAATACGTCCATGTATTTTTCCTTCCTCAGTGACGTACAACGCGCTGATCTGCAGCTGTCCGATGACGTGTGACGTAGACACGGCTGTCACTAAGCTCTTCTCGTATGCGCTGGTCCCTTGCAGCTCTTCCTACAATCCTATTTAGTGAGTAATTTAGTGAGGTGTTTTTAACTTGACTCTTGTTATTACAAGCCATTTTGCAAGAAGGTCCAGCGGATGTTGAGAGAGTGTGCTACGCATAGGATCAAAGAACACTTTCTCTGGGAGCAATTAGCAAAGACCGGCCAAGTGCGAGTTGGAATCGCGCACGAAGGGTTTCTTACCATTGTCTATACAACATTGAAATATTTCAAGTTGCCGTTATTAATATAAGTAGAGCAAAAACGGCAAAAAATCACGGTTGTTGTACGGAGCCCAACTTAATGACTAATTTTATTCTATTTTTGGTATTTATTGTTATAGGGGCAACAGAAATATATCATTTGTAAAAATTTCAACTGTCTAGCTATCACGGTTCATGAGCCTGGTGACAGACAGACAGACGGACAGTGGAGTCTTAGTAATAGGGTCCCTTACCCTTTGGGTACGGAACCCTAAAAATAACTGCTGCTCCGTACTTTATTTTCATACCGTGTTAGCGTATATACTGGTATAACATGCGCTAGATAATACTTTTGACTGCCTCTTTGGTCTAGCCGTTAAGGCGCTTAGACATAGGCCTCTCCTATTGCATGCCACTGAGTACGGTCCTCGGCTACTCAGTGCAGGGCTCACTGTTCTATATTTCTGGCAAAACTGTTGGTAAATGAAGCATTTTTTTTATATTGATTTTTTTCATTTTCAGTTTTGTCTTAGTGAATGGTATTGCTTAATTCAATCCTTCTGCAAATTCACAAAACTTATTTCAAGCGCTGAGGTATGTGAACGTTTCAGACACCCAGGTTTCCTCACGATGCTTTCCTTCACAGTTCACGAGTGTGCTACTACAAATTAAAAAACGTAACTAAGAAAGCAAAGTCATTGATACAAGCGTGCCGGCATCGAATCCAGGACTTGTTAGGTGTGAGAGAGTAGGTCAGAGTTTTCTCGATGCCCTACCTACTACTAAACAAATAATGGTCGCTTTCAGCTTAAACGAAAATTTTGACCAGATAAGTATTATCCGAGTGTTCATCGACGGGTACAAGAGGAGGAAATTCGCACAAAGGCCTATTTTTACTGACTTGGATCTGTATGGTGAGTATCTTCAGATAAGATTCGATGTGTTAAGACAGGCTTTATGTTTAAATCGCATAGATCGCAGGGTATCCTAGTTTGGGACCAGGACAATGATTGCGTTGTATGGAAGTTAATATTATTATTATAGAGCAGTATTTAGTGGTGGCCCTGTAGTAAATTGAGAAAGTGCCTACACAAAAATAACCGAAACTGCAAGTGACCCTTTTTAAGACGACGTGAATAAATTTAAAGTTATTGTATCACTAGCTGTTGTGGTAATTTTTATGTGTATTTTCCTGGGATAAAAAATAACCTATGTGCTAATTCAGACTATAATCTATCTCTGTGCAAAATTTCATCCAGGTCCGTTCAGCCGCTTTTGCGTGAAAGAGTAACAAACATCTATCCATATATATAAATTTTCACGTTTATAATACAATGATAGTTTTTAGGTTACTGTAACATGGAGGAAATCGTATTTATTATTTACGTTACGAGTTTTTCAAAAGTAGTCGTTAGCAATTAACTGAAAAATCCCAAAAAATATTCTACGTTTTTCTCTTAGTCAATCGGGGGAAGGTTACAAATAGGCAAATTTTTTTATTTCGTCTAAACGAATCTCTGAAACTCAACACGTAGATAGACGTATTCCTGATACCATAGCAAAAATTGAATGCAGCTCAACGATGTGCGTTTTATCGCACTATTCAAAACTGAACGACTGAACGTAAATAGTTATTTATGATAAACGTGCACTCGCTACGCTCGTGTTTTCACTCTCTGTGGCAGTTATTCGTAATAATCTTTTAAGCTCACGTGTCATACAAAATTTTTCAATGTGTAAATTAAATAGTATAAATAAAATAAAAATATATATACAAATAAGCCATTTATTTGATGTAGGTAACTTATTACTTAGTAAAATGTTTTATTTAACACGTGCTCTAAAGGGTCCCTTTCCGTACAATGTGTTTATACAAAAAAGAATGCTTTGAAATACAAATTTTTGAATTACATAGCTAGGGCCGTAAAATAAAGAAAGGCCGATATCGCAGAAGTTTAAGGCCCGAGCCGGCGGTGAGGGTCATAAATATGCGATAGAGAGCTTTCTATTTTACAGTCCGTGTTGTGTACACAATTTTGTGTCGTCACTTGGCCTCAAAGTGGGTTTTCCCGTACGCGTAGCGTGCGGAAAACCCCGCTTTTTGGTCAGTGTGGCATAAAAATATTTTTCTTGACTAATATTCAGGTAAACTAAATCTATCGCACAGCACTAAAAAAAAAAAATTAAAAAACTAAAATTATTCCCGTACGAGGCAAACAACTCGTTTTCAATGTTTGTATTTTTCAGCCCAACTGGGAGGAATATTCAACATGTACTTCGGCTGTAGTATCCTGACCGTACTCGAAATTGCCGTTATAGTGTTCCACACTCTCCGCCGCCGGTGGCACCAGATGTTACACAGACAGAAACCGGGCAAACAACCTGAAATTACTAAGTTTGGAGGCAATTCAATCAAGCCAACGGCGGTGACTACTATTTATAGAGACGGAATCCTTATAAGTTTTAATCAGACTCATCCTAAAGTTGCTGCTAAGAAGTCTAACTTGAAGAAGAAAAGCAGAGTTGGGTTTAGTCAGTAATTGAATGGAAATTTGAGTCTTAAATTTTCAATAAAATGTTAGAACAAACTTAGCACAGAAAGCGAAAATCTAGGCTAAAGTGCGCGGGCGGATATTGTTCATCAGCAAGCCTAGTATAGGATTGTTTTTGAAAATCAATAAAAAACATTGTAATATTGGTTTAATTTTGTACAAAATCTTGAGTTAGTTTTAATAGACACCCTGTTATTTTGAAAACTAACCAAGGATTCCGTATAGATTTTTTTTCTTAAATTTTTACTTAAATTTTTGATTTTTAAGACAGATGTAATAAATTAAAATCCGGATGGACATTTTTCGAAGGACATTGGTATTGTACTATAAGCGAATTATTGTACTATTGGCGCTGTGTTGTACTATATCTATAAGTAAGTCTGTAAATAAAGGTCAATTTAATTTGGAAACATAACAAATTTAAAAAAACTATTTAGAGACTAAAAATTCCACCCATGCCAGGCATTTTTAGCCTCTAAATAGGTTTTAAAAATTGTCCTCAGCACGGGTTAGTGCAAAAAAAGAATATAATATAACAAATGTAAGCTAATAATTTTGTTAATATTGAATCTGTTAAACTTTTATTGTAAACGAAACGGAATTATTATTGTGCTTGTTGAAGCTCTTGATAGTTTACTGCTGCACTGTCACTGTTATTGTAACTGTACCGAAATGTTAAGAATATTAAAGTCGTAGTAACGTAACGTAATAAAATAATGTTGAGTTGTTAAATTTCATAGCCTCTCTGTGTGTAGGAAATACCTTCATTTACTGGCTGTGTAAGCTCTAAAGTTTTGGACTCGAGAGATTCCTTCCAGTCTTCACCCAGCCAGTCATCGAAAATGTTTCAGCAAATCGGAAATCGATAAAGCTGAACGCATTTAACTGCATAACTTCGCCAAAGTTTAGCTAGCATTACTTGAATTCTTAAACAATTGATAATGCGCTATTTTTGCCGAACACCTGGCCTCAGAGGCTCAGCCTCAGTTTCTGAAAGAGTGTTCAAATGTAACTAGAGATTAATCCAAGATTAATTCAAAATACCGGCACGTGATTGGCTGAAATTAGCTTGACGTGCGTAAGAGTGGTTAATCTATGACACGGCGGCCATTTAATAGTTTGTGCAATCGATTAGTAAAGCGGTCGCCCTTTAGTTGCATTACTTAGGACGATTTATACTGCAATAATTATGGGTGGTTTGAAAGACATAGCTAAATGAACGTGCCTGAAAATAGATATCGAATACGCTAGTTTGTTTTCTTAAAAAAAGCACTTTTCAAAACTATCTCGACCCAAACTCAATCTATTAGAGCCATTAGTAGCCATCCAGAGCGGTGCGCACGTTTTTCATCGCAAGATTTGTCAACAATTTCTTTTATTTACGTCTATTCTTAAAAGTAATAGTCTAAATAGGCGCCATTTTTAATTACTAATTATATAACCGCGGCTTTCAAACTACCCAGAAATGAGCAGGTAAAGCGGCTATTTGCAATCGATCTAAAATAATAAATTACATTACCAGATAACACACTCCTAAGGAGCATTATCTATAGGTGACTGGCTATTTGCAGCGATTTGAACCTGAGTTTCACAGGCTCTGTACTACCATTACATATGATACTAGCTGACACGGCAAACGTTGTTTTGCTATATTAATCAGCCTACAACTTATTCTCAGATCTTCCAAGTGAACACAAAACAATTCATAAACATCGGTGAAGATGTTTTGGAGGAGTTCGATAACAAACACTGATTGATTGATTGATTTTCAGATTTCTGTATTTATAAGATAGTGCAACAAAAAGAATATAAATTTATGTTACTAATGTTTTGCCGTCTCGGACGGAACGCATCGCCGCGAATACTTTCGGTAGGTGACAGGCAGCGCGCACGCGAAAAAGACCCGTATGTAACACGACGACACCACACGTCTGAGGACCTATCACGAGTCGGACTCAACGGCAAGCGATGCGCTCTCGTGTCGCTGACGCATTATGACAGGCAGCCACATGGCAGTAAAACTACTGTTTATTAAGAAAATTGACATAATTCCTGCTCAGTGAATGCCATGCGCCATCATCAACACTCAAGTCAATCATGGCTCAGCTTAGAACGGGACTCCACCGACCGTGCACGGAGCGCGGCATTAGGGAACGGCGATAATGATGATGATATTACATAGACAGATAAAATATTCTTTATTGTACACAAGGATTACATTAACATATTTCTTGTGCTAATATTTCGTGACAGTGAGAAACCAAAAAGACAATGTGACAGATGCAATTCACAAACTGATGGATAAATCAACAAGCTTTGACTAACATCACCATTGCATGTTATTTACTGACCTCATTGTGTCACGTCATGCTTTTTTAGCTATTCAAGGTATCGACATACTTATTTTGGTTGCCACCAGAGTAAACGTGGAACGTTTTGACAGCATGACCGGTCGAAAGGGGAATTTGAAATGTACTTTCCTGCAAGCATTGGACTAAAGATACAAACAAAGGAGTTTCAGAAGAAATTCTCCACTTAGTTTGAAACCAATGCACGACTCAACTCTGTAACACAATAAAACATGATCATTATGTTTACCTACATTTTCTATTTGTTTACATCTTTGTCTGTCTTGTCTTATAGGGCGGTTAAACCGTGTTTTTTTTAACAGTTTATCTCGGTTAGGTTTATGTTGGTTTCCATAGGGTGGAGACGGGGATGGAGGTAGGATGGGTTATAAAAGTAATTAAAATTGTCTTCAGCAGTCAATGAATGAGGTGTTCACAATGTACCTCAGCGCTTGAAATTGCCAATCCGCGGTGGGAACGCGTGGTAATTAAGCCCATACACGGCATAGGCCTTCTCTCTGAGAGAAGGCCTATGCAGATAAAAGTCCTATGCCCTGCAGCAAAGAGAAGTATTTTATCTAAATAAATACATAATAAAAATATTTTATCGTTAGCCTTTTTACAATTTTGCTAAATTCCCAGTTAATTGTTGCAACAGACAGGAACACAGCCAGCTTGTAAAATATCCTAGTATAAACAGCCTAGAGGTTCCTTTTGATTGATTTACGTTAACTGAACACAAAAAATTAATGAAAATAATTTGCGATAACAACTTATGTGCCAGTTCTCAAACAAACTCGCGCCGGTCGCAAGATTAAAAGAAAACAATTTTCTCCACTAAGTTCAGTTAACGCAAATTTATCGAATGAAAACGTTTAGGTATTTTAGCTCAAGTAAACAATTTCCCCGTACTCGTGTGTACTTCGATTTTGTTTTAGAGAGCGAAAAACTTCATACGGATCGCCTCTAACGGTTCGAATTTAAGTTTGCGGTCCACTGACTGTTTGTTCTACCTTTGTGGTCCGTACGCTACATTGGTTCGTATTTTTGAGTTGGCTTGACGTTGCTAGTTGTACCGGAGTGCTGGGCGGAGTTTTATAAAACTACGATTACTTTATTATGACAATTCGATGCATATTGCGTTAATATACGGCCACAAGATGGACAGATGACCTCATCCAAGTGGCAGGAAGGCGCTGCATGCAGGCCGCTTCCGACCGGTCTTTTTGGAAATCCATAGAGGAGGCCTATGTCCAGCAGTGGACTTCTTGTGGCTGAATGATGATACGGGTTAACGGACTTTGCAGGTGTGCAAAAACTACTGCGGTATCAGCCTTCTCAGCATTGTTGGCAAACTGTATGCAAAGGTTTTGATTGAAAGAGTACTAGATGTGACTGAAGAAAAGATATGGGGTGTTCAAGGGGCTTTTAGAAAGGGATGAAAGCATTTAGAAATGAGATGCGTTTCTCCCTGAGACGTATGTTGGAGAAAATTTTGGAGAAAAGTCAAAGGGTTTTCTGTGCGTTTGTCGACTTGGAGAAGGCTTATGATAGAGTGGTTAGGAATGACCTGTAGTCGGTACTGTCCGTGTATGGGGTGGACAGCGTCTTGCTGCGAGCTCTGAAGTCTCCCGATGAAGACTTCAGTGCTTGCGTTAGATTTAATGGGGCGTATACTGACTGGTTTAGCATCCGCGGGATGTGTCGCCTCCCCGTGGTTGTTCAACTTATTCATGGACAGTTGCCCGACTGATTTGAAAGAGAATGACTTTGGTATAAAGATGGGTGAGCTGGTCAAATGCTATGCTTTTTATACGTCGATGATCAGGTTTTGTTATTGAAACAATCATTACCGTACTGATATGACTCTATTGAACAACTCTGCTTTTTACGGACTCGCCCCCGGGGCTTGCCACTTGCCACGATTCTGACAAGCCTCTTTCGCTTCATCAGCATTCATTAGTCGCTGCGCGCCCGCACGCTGCGTTTCAAGTACAAGTGACACACTTCGTTATTTTAGCCATTTGTATTCCCGTCAAAATTAAAGGGCTGTACGGATTTAGATAAAATTGAGTGCATAAACAACCCATCTATTAAATAAAATCCTTTTTATCCGTATCCCTCTGAAACGAAGTGGCAAGTGGCAGTCTCTGGTCTCCGCTTACTCCTCTGGGATACAGGCGTGTATGTATGCACGTAGAGCCTCAAAATCAATAAAAATATATTTTTTTGCTACCAGTTGCGACATTGACAACTGCGTCCATATCCTACTGCAAATCCAATTCTGATAGATAGATAGATAGATAGATAAAACCATTTATTTGCATTTCCACACACACATAGGTACAGAACAAATAAAGAAAATTACAAAGCAAAATCGTACAGCAAGTAGGCGCACAAAAAGAGTAACAGAAATAAGCAAACACAAATCAATAGACAATACGAGAGAGCATTTTGTGGGTGTGGTAAAAGCAAAGGGGCTCTGACTCAGCATATGCTGGAGAGGCAGACCACTCCAGCGCTGGTCTTCCGTCAGTACCCGGTAGTGTACCGACGTGCAGCTCTCGGAAAAACGAATAAATTGGCAGTAATTTGGTATTTCAATGTCAAAATAAGCATAAATTAAATTATTATTGCATTATATTATTATGTGTGTATGTAATATTATATTGAGTAAATACATAGATTGGATTGTAATCAAATAAATGTCATTGTAAAGATAATTATAATAATTTAAATTCGGGACGTTGAATTAAATAAATTGCAGTCGAATTGTGATTGAGACAGTACATCACATTTTTTCCCGATAAGTGTTGAAAGCTTTTCCATATTCTGACTGAAAAAGAAATTTTTAGATTCAGCGAATCAGGCAAAAGTAAATACGATCTGTAAAAAAAAGAGATGATTTTTTTCCCTTGTTACTCTATGGAGCCCTGTAAGGCTATCCTCTCTCTCTTATAAAAAGATTGTGCTCTAAAGTAGGACGTATGTAAACCCGCTTGCTAGAAATGTGACAGTAGATTTAATTTTAATTTGAATAAGCAAGAATCAATATTTTTGAGTTTATATAAAATAATTGTTTTGCAAATTGAAATAAAAAAAATTGCCAAAAAAAATTTTGGAACGTAACTTAATAATTTTTTTTTGGAATTTTTTCCGAGGTTAGTAAACTAACAGTTAATGCTTTCAGAAAGACGTCTGTCACCTCAGTCAACCAAGACCATGAGACTTGCAAAAGTACCGAAACGACGGAAAATTGTAAAATGAAAAAATAAACGAGTAAACATCCGTGCAAATTCAGTTTTTATTATGTCTAGTGCTCGTGTTAACATCAGAAAATACTACGTATGTAAATTGTTTATATCTAGAGAAGAAGGTTTTGGTACAGGGTTCAGTTGCTTACAGTATTGATCAGGACGCACAGTTAGGGAGCATTTTTCCTCAGCGCCGTCTCGAGGAGTTTATAGTTTAATCAGGATTCAGGGGCTCACGGCAGTAAACATTTATGAGTGCTGTATCGCCGCTATACGGCTTAGAGGGCACAGGTAAACCGCCAGCCACAGTATGCACATTGACGTGTGGGTATTGTGAAAAAAAAAAATCAATTTCATAAGTACCTATTAAAAGTCATGAAATGAAATGAAATGAAATGAAATGAAATGAAATTGTTTATTTGCACGAAAAGTGGTACATTAGGTTGGTACTAATAAATAAGTTTCTTCACAATTCACCTTCTTAGGCATGCAAAAATTGAATTAAATTAAATATGTTAAGTGTGAAAGTTTGTAAGGTTTTTCAGGAGATAATCATAGTGTACATAATTATATTGACTATGTCCTACATAATAATTATTAATTTTTATACATATTTATTTTATGTCAATATCTTTAATGTCAAGGTATTCTACAGCTGAATAAAAGCATTTTTCTACTAGCCATTTGTGCAATTTCCTTTTAAATTGGACTAAAGGTAGCTCTTTTAGTAATTTTGGTAGGCGGTTGTATATTTTTATCAGCATTCGATAGCAGCTTCTTTGGCAAAATTCTGTTTTACAAGGGGGGCCCACGATTTTATTTGGGTATCTTGTATTAAAGCTGTAAACTTCGCAGTACGTTTTAAATATGTTTCTATGACTGTGAGCAAAGCAAGCCATTTCATAGATGTAGAGACTAGGCAAAGAAAGAATATTTAGTTTCTGAAACAGAGG
The DNA here is from genome assembly GCA_963969515.1 of Yponomeuta evonymella. Classification (NCBI taxonomy): domain Eukaryota; kingdom Metazoa; phylum Arthropoda; class Insecta; order Lepidoptera; family Yponomeutidae; genus Yponomeuta; species Yponomeuta evonymella. Next base: position 1,341,006 of record OZ018342.1, on the reverse strand, counting down.
TTTGCACGAGTCTAGAGGGGCTGCGCCGCACATTGCCCGTATGCAACGTTTTTGGATTATAAATACCCTATTTATGTCTCTGGCGTTTCCCCAAAGTATGAGGCCGTATCTCAGAACTGATGCCACATATCCATGGTATGCTATTAGAGCTGTAGATGTGTCAGCTGTTTTTTTAAGCCTACGGAGAGCGTAAACGAACCTATCTAGTTTGCTACAGACTTTTTCTAAGTGTGGAAGCCAGGTGCAGATTTCATCTACGACGATGCCTAAGAAGGTCGTAGATGGCGTATTTTCTAATGTTGTGTTGTTACACTTGACCGTTATATGTCGATGTCTCATTTTTTTGTTTTTAAATTGTATGTATTTTGTTTTCTTCTCGTTAACTTTTAAATTATTTGCACTCAACCAGTCTGTTATTTCATCTATTGTTTTATTTACGTCAGTTTCAAAGTTCATATCGTCAATACATTTAATTATCACTGAAATGTCATCTGCGAAAAGGACACATTTGTTTTTGGTTATTTCCGGTAGGTCATTTATATATAATAAGAAAAGCAAAGGGGACAAAATCCCTCCTTGAGGAACGCCGCATTCATTTGTGTCTGGAGTAGACGTGTGTACTTGCAATTCATTATTTTTAGAAAGTGTTGAAATTTCCACGATTTGCTTGCGGTCAGATAAGTAACTATGTAGCCATTCCCAGGCTACCCCTCTGATTCCATATTTCTCACATTTTTCTAACAATATTTTATGCGACACGAAGTCAAATGCCTTAGACATATCAAAAAAGATCACGGCTGCAGGTTTTCCTTTGTCAACGTGTTCAACAACTTCTGTGATTAGCTGAAATCCGGCTAGGCTTGTAGATTTATTTTTTTGGATTTATTTTTTTGGAAACATAATAACAAGTCATAATACTTACCAACTACAATATAACTTATTTTACACATAAAATAGCTGTTTTAGTAATGATATTGATATTTGTGGCGTTTTGGGTTTCCGTGTCTCGACTGCTGCATGAGCCGATGTTGCGTGAACAAGTTTTTGATTAAAACATATTAAGCAGATTTAAGCAGATACGTTTTTATCACTTTCGTGCACGTGTAATTAAAACATTGGAAATTAGCAAAGGTAATACCAATTCCAAAAAGTAACTCTGTAGAAGCATGCAAAGATCTGAGACCGATTAGCATATTGCCAGTTCTATCCAAGATTATCGAAAAAGTAGTTACGAGTCAATTGACAAAGTACTTAGAAAAAAATAAGATGTTACCGGAAAAACAGTCGGGGTTTAGAAGTGGACACGGCACAGCTACCACTTTAGCCGACGTCACTGATGATATACTGTCTGCAGCGGATAGAGGGAGAGGCACAGCTCTAGTTTTATTGGATTTTTCACGAGCGTTCGACTGTTTGAACCCCGAACTACTCCTGGCCAAGCTTTCGTATTACGGTGTATCACCAGAAGCCTGTCAGTGGTTCCGCTCATATCTCAAAAACCGGAGTCAATACGTAGTAACAGAGACTGAAAAAGGTATTGAAACAAAGTCCACTAAAAGAATCTTGCCTTGTGGTACCCCTCAAGGGTCTATCATCAGCCCTTTACTTTTTATAATATATACTGCTGATCTGTCCTCAAAATTAAAACATTGTAAAATTCACCTATACGCAGACGATACCCAACTTTACCTTTCTTTTGATCCAAAAGACACTGTGCAAGCCATAAAATTTATAAATGAAGATTTGAATATAATAGCTGACTGGTCGCGAAAAAATAATTTAGTTCTGAACCCCAAAAAGTCTACTTTTATGCTGTTAGGATCCAAGGCTCAACGAAAAAAGATTTTAGAATATCATCCTAAAATTATTGTAAGTGGAGAACAAATAGAGAGTGTGGAAGTGGTTAGAAATTTAGGGTTAATGATGGACAGCGATTTACGATACCAGGAACACATTAACAACAAAATTCGTGCTGCTTACTATAGACTGAAGGTGCTTTATGGAATCAGGAATTGTCTGTCCGAAAAGGTAAGACTTATTTTGGTAGAGTCACTGGTATTGTCACTATTCAATTACTGTGATACTGTTTTTGGCCCTAGACTTTTCGAGAAAACCTCCAAATCTATACAAAGAGTACAGAACGCATGTATGCGTTTTTGCTTCACTATCCCTAAGCGATCTAGGATTACACCGTACCTAAACGATAAAAAAATTCTTAAAATGAAATGTAGAAGGGAACTTCACTTAGCCTGCATGGTTCGTAAAATTGTTATAACTAAAAGGCCAAAATATCTATACAACAAATTCTATTGGGCAAAAGATCAACATTCCAGATTAACCCGTGCTAAAACACAAAACAAAATGTGCATAATTTCACATAAGACAGCTGGTTATCGAGGTAGTTTTAGCTTTGCTGCATCAAAAATATGGAACGACATACCACCGCCTCTACAACAGACAAGGATAGAATCAACATTTAAAATCAACTATAGACAAATACTTTTAAGTAGTCAACAAGAAAAGCAAGCTTCTAAATTAAATAAATGATGTTTGGAAATTATAATAAGTAGGTATAAGTACTAGATAAATATGTATCTTATACAAGTCAGTAGTTCCATAACTTGATTTTAATGACACGCGCGTTGACACAAACACACACACACACACACTCACCCTCCCCCACACACTCTCACATACACAGTCACACACACACACCCTCACACACACATACACACACACTTCTATTTCTTTAACTAATTTAAGTCAGGCGAGTGCTGAAAACCAGCGTCACTTAAGCTGTAAGAAGCTTTTGTTGACACATGCTGAGCACCTCACCTTTTACCACAAAACGTAATAATAATATGTAATAACTATTAAGTATTTTAGTTTATGATTCCTAAGCCTTCGAAGTCATGTATCCACAAATAATTCTAAAGTTTTTAATGTTTTGTGTATTCTTGTTCTGTTCTGCTTAATGTTTTTGTTGGTAATAAAGCTTTATTATTATTATTATTATTATTATTATTATTATTATTATTATTATTAGCAGATTTAAGTAGATACGTGTATATCACTTCCGTGCACTTGTAATTAAAGCATAAGCAGATTTAAGCAGATACCTGTATATCACTTTCGTGTATACTTGTAATTACTACTTACATAATTAAGAACAAAAATATATTTTCAGCTCAGGTATCTAATTTTAGTTAAAGTAAATCGTCTTATCCGTTCATCTCGTATGCCTACCAGTTAATTTATTGCACTACCTGTGGTTGACTGGTACAAAATGTTTATAGCATTAAGTCCGGCACATTGCCATTGTATTGTTTTACTTATGTGCAATACTCGTATTAATAATATTATTTGATAGTCTAAATTAGTGACCATCCTATTCCCGGCCTATCCCTCCGGGATACAGGCATAAGTTTATATGTATGTAAATATTTCATAAATAGGTAGTTTTTTATTTTAGTGCATGCTCAGAATCCCGTGGACCTCCTTCAGATCCAATATCTCCATCCTAAACGAGCTCAAAATAATGTCGCCAGAAGGCCCTTAGCTTTTTTGGGCACATTATGCGGTGACTACGTCATACTCTGGAAAAACTGATCATTTGGGGCCAGATCGAAGGCAGGCGGGCGGGAGGCAGAACACCAATGTGCTGGTCCGATGCCCCAAAGAGGGCAGCAGGTAGATCCATCCCATCTCGCCCATGACCGTGATGAGTGGAGAACTATTGTATATGGTCACGATCCTCAGAATTGATGGACCGATCCAGAAGAAGAAGTATGTTAGGGTGTATGTATGTTAGGTCCGCGTGGAGGTTAGAGTTTCTGCCGGCTCCTCTCGGCTTATGTGGCTGCAAGTGCCGCCCTAGTCTTTCCCTAAGACTACCCCCAAGATCGCTTTTCCCAAGAAAGCTACTTGCGACTGCTGGTTTTCCTCGTAATAATCACACACCACACCACTTCGTCATCATCATCATCGTCAGCCATTTGATGCCTACTGCAAGACATAGGCCTCATTCGTGGTTTTCATAACCATGAGGGGTTTCGCCATAATCGCCACGCTTGGCAGGCGGGTTGGTGATCGCAGTATGCGGTTGGAATCTCAGGAAGACGCTGCTCCTTGTAAGACATCCGGCGCCACACGGGCCGGATTAAGAATAGCGTCACACCACTTGATCAGTGTTTATTCGCTGTTTTTCTTATTTCTTCTGATTAATGTTGCCGCTGACACACTATTTATATACAAATAACTGGGAATCGTCCCTTATTGCATACTATGTAAAAATAATAACCAACCAACAGTACTTTTTTTTTTAATGGCAACTCGAATCGGTCCAGTCTTACCTCAACGTAGAGCCATTTGCCAAGTCCAGTCTGTCACAGATTAAACAAAACAAAAAAGGGAAATCTGCCACAGATTAAAGGCCCACCCATCACGGTTTCCAGGTCCGGTTTTACTTTTATTCTGAACAGTGTATTTTAACGTGCGATGTAATACAATGTATATTCTTTCTTTGTACTTAAGTAGCTCGCTTACCTTAGTCTAACATAGCTATAGGGATATTAATTCCTTAATTAACATATAATAATAACTTCCATGCAATACCATCACTTGACTTGGTCCCAAACTAGGATACCCTGTGCTATGGTGACCAGGCAAGAACGTCACAAACATGAAACCCATGACCCTGACTGAGGCCATTTGTACAAATGTACGGCGGCCCCCAGTGGGAATCGAGCCCACGACCTCTGTTTTGGTAGCTAAGCATCTAAACGGCTAGACCAACGAGGCAGTCAATTATTTGATTAAGAATGTTGTTACTGCCATACTAAGCCCCCAGTTATTTTTTAAACCGATTGTTTACGAACTATATCTATTCAACCCTGTTTCTCAAAGTGCGTCATGTGTTATTTCTTAATTTTTTGAGTAGTACCTGACCATAAAAAACTTAGCTATTGATTCGAAATTGAAACTGATTGTCTGTTTTAAACATGCTCCGCTACGAAAATAGCTGCGCTACATGAACACAAAGTGCCTACGGGGTTGCTACGAGCTAAGTCGGGTGCTACGAATTCTGTGGTACTACGAGAATCTTATTAACGGGTTGTTAATTTATTACTTAAGACATTTTAACCGTTTTAAAGGAAAAAAATTACCAGGAAACGGGCAGCAGCGTCTTCCTGAGATCCAACCACATACTGCGATCGCCAACCCGCCTGCCAAGCGTGGCGATTATGGCAAAACCCCTCATGGTTATGAAAACCATGAGGGAGGCCTATGCCCTGCAATGGGCGTCAAATGGCTGATGATGATGAAGATGAACCGCTTTTTGACCTTATGTAACAAATAATATGATTATTTATTCATATAAGGATGAAGCCCATTAATGAAAAATTACGACTTTTGCGGACTCTCTCTCCAAACCTTATTATAGCTAATAAAAGCGTGTTAAGCTTTTAGTAGCTTTAATTACCAATCAAAGAATTTGGTTTGTAATGAAAGCTACTAAAGGTTTGGTTTAGTTTGGTTTAACCTACTTCTAACCGTTGCATTGATTTGAGATTTTAGTGTATGCAATTCGATAATCTATAAAACTGTAAATTTTGTCTCCGTCTGATATGTCCGTCTCACTCTGTCTCTTATACGTGCGCGCATCACGCTAAAACCACTGAAGAGAATTGAATAAAACTTACCACGATTACAGCTTAGATTCCCGTGTAACATAATAAGCTATACAACATCACGCTTAAGTCCACAGGGGAGGCGAGAAAATCACAATAAATATCTTAATAAACTGGTTAGTTTTATCCGACACTATAGAAAAACACATACTCGATGACCTCTGAGCGTTTAGGGCCGAGTTTCATAACACTGCAATTTTTTAGTTTATAATGACAGTTCGAGGTAAATTACGAAGCAGATTCGTTTTATTGATCTGTGTATCAGTCGACTTTACAACGTATCTAGATTAATCTTAGTAAACATGACATTTTGTTTTATGAAACAGGCCCCAGGTAGCAGTGACAGTTAAAAACATAGATGTCTAACTAGCGCTAAAAAATTACTCCACGTTTTTTTTTTTTTTTTTTTGAAATGGCAACCAGGCGATGCCGACAAATTCTGCCAAAGTCACGTCTTGACACGAAATGGGCAATTTTTTTATTTATTTAAATTTTGATTTCTTTGTGAAGACTTTGAGCTAGTGTGGACTAAATGGAGTTTCTATCTACAGCAATACTCCACGTTCAATTGTGTAAAAGCAGGCGTGGCTTGTCAATTGTGTTGCCAATCAGAGTGAGTTCGGTATTACCCGGCAAAATATCTATTCACCTGCCACAGTCAGACCGCCATCTTGCGAAGTACCTACATATTTCGATGGGTTATACACGAATGCAAATCTTACTATGAGAATGGTGCTATGCAAGCATACTTGAACTCCGAAGAAGTTATGCGTAAAACTGATCGTGAAAACAATAATATTCGCTTAAAAAATAAATACTTAAATTAAAATAAAATAAATATTTAAGGGGGCTCCCATACAATATACATGATTTTTTGCCGTTTTTTCTCAATCTTTGTGTCTAATGTTGTAGAGATGATAAAGGTGCGTGAGTCCGATTCGCACTTGGCCGGTTTTTTATTGTTAAGCAAACTTCAAAAGCAGTAACTACACGAGTCTGTTTCTGTCAATTATTTAGGCGCTACTACAGAAACATTTTATTGATGACTAGCAGTGCCCGCGACTTTGTTCGCTTGGTAATGAATTAGCCTATGGCCTATGTCCACCCTGAAGGTCCATTCTAAATACTGGTGAAAAAAAATATTTAAATTAAACATAAAACCTTACAAACATGTAAACTTACAAACTTTTCCTGTTTGTATTATATACCTAAAGATATAAACTAAAACGTATAAAATTAATAATAATTAAAAAAAACCCGTGAATATCGGTAACGTATTAAAAGGTGAAAATAATGACGTAGGTATCTTGTTTCGTTATGTTGAGTGGTTTGTCAAGATCCTGGCAAGTGGCAAGCCCTAGTCTTTGTCTACCCCTCCGGGATGCAGGCGTGAGTTTATCTTTTATGTTCCGTTATGTTCCGTGGCTGAGCCAAAAAAGCCCACAATTTGTCTGTAACTTATAAGCTATCCACCTACTGCGCCACGTTTTCTGCACTGTAAGTGCTCATACTCTTTACGCCTTCGCGGCAAAGCCTACAAATTCGATAAAAATGTTTAAACTAGTGCCTAGATGCCTTTACCGGGGCGTGCGGTGATGTCGTCGTATTAATGGAGAGATACGACCGATAACCTCGCGAGAATATAAAACACCTATTCAAGGATTTGGTAGTTCGGACTACCGTGCGTTTATGTCTTACAGGGTGAGGGAAATTTAGTTTTCTAAACGGCCTTCTTATGGTTCTGTACCTTAAGAGTGAATAAATTAATGAATAAGCATTTATTGCCAATAAGAATGATGTGTTACACTTAACTTACAGTCTATAACTGCCGCTGGATCCTATTACTATGTTCTATAACGGAATAAGGGCGCTTATACACGGGCGGCACGTGTGCTATCTGCAGCCATCGACACTAGCCATCGACGCACCGACGGCAGCCGTCGACACGCAGGTGGCAGCCGTCGACGCGCTGACGGGGTATTCGGCGCTGAAATGTTGGCGACTACCGTCGGCGCGTCGACGGCTGGCGTCGGTACACTTGCCGCCCGTGTAAAAGCGCCCTTAAGGGGTCTGTAATAGGGCATAGTAACGCTGTTTCTGTGTTTGCCTCTGTTTTTATCTTTTAAACCAGTTGCTTTTTTGAAATAATAAGTATTGTTATGACCGATTATTTGAAAAATAAAAAATAGGAGAAAAAACAAGACATTTATTTCTTTACTTTTTATTGTATTTGCTCTATATACATACAGGTATGGATCTTGGTGTGGTGTGTCTATAGTTCAGCCCCTTCAGTATTACAATAAATAAATTATCACAACAAAGAAACGATTATAATAATAATATATACTTTATTGCACACGAAACATTAAACAGGACATTACATAAGACATTATGTATTGAACTATCCTCGGTGGCCCTAGTGTTACTCCCTGGAGCCCCTTAAATAAGGAAATCAAAATCAGTTCATTTATCGTTTCTTTGTTGTGATAGTATATTTGAAAAAAAAAAGTAAGGAAATAAATTTCTTGTTTCTCCTCCTATTTTTTATTTTTGAAATAATCCGCCATAACAATACTTAGTATTTAAAACAGCAACTGGCAACACACTACGGTTAAAGAGATAAAACGGTTTGAAGGTAGGACAGATAAACGGAGACGTGTCTCTATTTATCTCTCCTACCATAGATACAGACTTACATATAGACTTACATCCATGAGACTTACCTACATAGATTGTACAGACACATTTTTCAAATATGATCTGTGAAAGAAGTATTATGATGTTCTTTTCATGCTAGTGCTAGTTAGCCCACTGGATTCCCTTAAGATTAATGTTCCTTATTCCAATTAAGAATTTGTCAGTAGTAAGCATTATGTGGAAATTGGTGACATGAGAAAATAATTCATTATTTAGATATTCTGATACTCAAATCTGCTGCTGTAGTGGTAGCCTAGTGGGTAGAACATTGGACCCGGAAGCGGGAGACCCACGTTCGATTCCCAGTGCGGGCATGTACCTTTGACTTTATGTTCTAAGTTATATAAGTTTGGTAAGAAAACATCTTGAGGAAACCTGAGTGTCTGACCTACCTCAGCGCTTGAAATCGCCCATCCGCAGTGGACACGCGTGGTGATTTAGCCCAACTCTCTCTCTGAGAGAGAAGGCCTGTGCCCTACAGTGGGACGTATAAGGCTGCTTATAATACTCACATCTGTTTTTCATATTACTCTGAGATGAAACACAAGCTTAGTTAATACGCTTCTTTTCATTGGTTCTACCTAAGCCTAAAAAACAAGTCCCAGGCACTGCGGCGTCCGAGTGGTCCCTTCACCCATCTAGTCTGAGTGAAGGTGCTACTGGACGCTGCATAAATCATCTCATTACGTAGATGCAAACGCAAAAGTTTTTTCCATTGCTTCCAGAGCTGTAAACAAAATGTAATTAATTTAGAAATCCTTTATAGCGCAAACCTGGTGTAGAATAAATATTACCTTATTGCTAAAAGCAATTACTTCGCTACACAAAACGTGAATAGCTCCTTTCACCAACTTTTAGATGAAAAAAAGATAGGTATATGAAGACATTGCTAAGTTGCGCTCTGGCTTTTAACTCGTGTTACTTGAAAGCGTAGTCGAATAGGTTTTCACAGTTTCCTTTTGGTTAGTGGCGAGAATTATAATAAAATTACTCGACTTTGATTACCTCGTTGGTCTAGCAATAAAACGCTTTACTAACAAGACACAGGTCGTGCGCTCGAATCTTGTTGGAAGTCTCCGTCTTAGATTTCTATGAACGGCTTCGGTCTAAACAGGTTTGTTATGTTAATGTCTGGTTACCCATACCATAGCGTAGGGTATCTTAATTTGGTTATGGTGTATGGAAGTTAATTGTTATTACTTTTTTTTATGTTTTTTGTTGCAACTACAATTAGGATACATTCATTAAAATATTTCTTTTTAAGCAAGTATTACCCTGACAGTTACTAGTCAATAGATTTACTAGAATATTATATGAATCAGAAAAAAAATATCAGTACCTTTGGTACTCTTAGCAGCCACTACAATGTAAATAAATACTAGAAATAAACATAAAATTCCGTTTCCAACATTTAGGCAGGAAATAGTCCTTTGCCGCCTGAATGTCCGTAGTATAATTATATAAATCTTGTTTTAAATACAGAACTAAGTGTTATTCATAACGTTCATATCCTACTAGACCCGATAACAAAGCAAAATTTCAGGGATCCCAATTTTCTGGATCCATACTGATTTTGTTTATGGAAAATGCAGCCTTTCTCACTCAGACCAGACTAACGTATCGATTAACATCTCATTCATAAAAATCAGGTTCTGCCACTATCCACGTTCCTGACGGGTCTCTTTCGCTTCTTCAAAATTCATTTGTAGCTTGAATGCACGTCTATCCCTCCGGGACACAGGCGTGAGTTTATGTTACGTTATGTTGATAAAAACCATATGAGTAGCTTAAGCGCTACGGTGGAACATTAGTAACTATTAATTTATTACGAAAAATAAGTTCAATCACTTTGAAGTTTTCGAGTGACAAACATTAAAATATTTAATATTTCGCTGAATCACTTTTAAAAAATGTGTTTCCAATTTTATTTCAAATATTTACAGATTTTTATTGTTTTGTTTTGTAAAGGATTTGAGGCCGCCATAAAAATATACGGTGGATTACATTTTCACTGTGCGGCTCGCTTGGTTTTACATTTCCGGTATATTCAGCGGCTTTGTCCAGAATTTTTCATTTTCAGGTTTTTAAGTTGGCGCAAAAATAAAACAAAGCTCAATGTAGCCATCCGCAGCTTGGTTCATTCTAAATGTAAGTGTATTATTTTTATGTTGGGTGGCACAAAGCTTTAGTTCAGTACTTGTACTTATTCATCATCATCATCATCAGCCATTTGACGCCCATTGCAGGACATAGGTCTCCCTCATGGTGTTCTAACCATATAGGGTTTTGCCATAATCGCCACGCTTGGCAGGCGGGTTGGCGATCGTTGTATGCGGTAGGAATCTCAGCAAGACGCTGCTGCCGGTCTCCTGCTAATTTATTTCCTTGTACTTATTAGTTGCGTTTAATTAGGAATAACTGCCGTGTGGCTCCGACCTAGAATGAGTCACCCCATTTCTTCCCGTGGGTGTCGTAAGAGGCGACTAAAAAACGGAAACCAGGGAACGGGCAGCAGCGTTGACCTGTGACACAGACCACCAAGCACTGCAATCTCCAATCCGCCTGCCAAGTGTGGAGATTACGGCAAAACCACCCATACAGGGAGAGACCCATGTCCTGCAGTGGACTGCTATGGGTTGCTGCTGATGAGGAATAACTCGGTAGCTTTGACTGTCAATAATTTGCTGTTAGCAGCCTTTGTTTTAGTATTTGTATTTTCACTAGGTACTAGGTACTAGGTACAGTAGATAAAAGATTAAGGCTCCTCATCTTTTAGGCATCCCTCGCCCTTGCGCGTCCTAACGTACCTTATCATTGCAAAATTAAATTTTATGAATAAGTGACATTGCTCATTTCATGAATTGTAGTTTAAATTTTGTTTTTTAATTAATCGTAATTTTAAATTAAATCTAAAGTAAATTGTACATATGTATATAATTTTAACGTTCTAATTTTTATAATTTTTAAATGTAATATGTATAATGTAAATAATGTTTAATGTTTAATGCAATTAATTACGCAATAGTTTTAACTGTAATGTAATTATTTTTCTTGCAATAATAAATAAATAAATAAAAGAATGCACATTTTGAATGAACTTATTGTCTTCAAACATGAATGTCTTATTAAAATGTCGTTATTGTTCTGTAGTATGAATAATTATTGTAACTTACTATTTTGACGACAAATAAACATTTTCTGTTTCTTAATACACATAACTTTTGACCGTTTGATACGGAACGATAAAGTGGGATGATCTACGAGCACTTAATACTATTGGAGCATATTTCGCGAGTTTCCCAACGTGTGGGCCTTAAAATGAACATGGACAAAACGAAGGTCATGTCGAACGCTCGTGTTGTGCCCACCCCAATAACATTGGGGAACACGACTCTCGAAGTTGTAGACGAATACGTCTACTTAGGACAAACAGTCCAACTAGGCCGGTCCAACTTCGTGAAAGAGGTCAATCGTCGAATCCAACTCGGCTGGGCAGCTTTCGGGAAACTTAGAAAAGTCTTTTCGTCTAATATACCTCAATCGCTCAAGACAAAATTATACAACCAGTGTGTGTTACCAGTGATGACTTATGGCACTGAAACGTGGTCTCTCAGGGCCTCATAAGAAGGCTCAAGGTCACGCAACGAGCTATGGAAAGGGCTATGCTCGGAATTTCTCTACGAGATCGAATCAGAAATGATGAGATCCGTAGACGAACGAAAGTCGTCGACATAGCCCAGCGGATTAGTAAGTTGAAGTGGCAGTGGGCGGGGCACATAGCACGCAGAACTGATGGCCGATGGGGCCGAAAAGTTCTCGAATGGAGACCACATATCGGCAAGCGCAGCGTGGGACGACCAGCCACAAGATGGACAGATGACGTCATTCAAGTGGCAGGAAGACGCTGGATGCAGGCCGCTTCCAACCGGTCTTTTTGGAAATCCATGGAGGAGGCCTATGTCCAGCAGTGGACTTCTTGTGGCTGAATGATGATGATGATATTTCGCGAGTATTATGAGGCTATCCAAAAAATAATCTTGAAAGAGCAGCCTTCTCTACGTTAATAAAAACTTATTATTTGTGAAAACTACTATAGTATTTGTAGTATTGAAATATGTTCTGAACCACAGAATCAGTAGTAGTAAACATAAAAACAGTAAAAAAAATTGTGGCACCAAGATCACTGATCGTAAACTGATTTCAACGTAAAGAATTTGCATTCTGTTTGTGATGTCAATATACAATCTATGTCAGCTGCCTTGGGGTCGATTTTGTAATGGAAAAAACGTAGCGAAATTCTCCACTCCGAGTATTCTTTCTCAAATCATATCAAACTTGACATACATAGGCTTGTATTTATTGAACATTTGATATTTACATAAAGTAATTATTTATATGCCCTCTGTTATCACAGTTTACACTTTGATAGGATATCATACAATGACATCAAGGTCCCAAACCAACAAAATGGGTCCATTTGTAATATTTTATCAAAGGATTCCACTCGACAAGATAATTTCGAATCACAGTGGAAGCGATCCAAGGAGGCAAGTATGCGGAGGTATTTTAACGCTTACACAAAAGACGCAAAGAATAGAGAATGAAGGCTCGTTTGTACGATTCCGGATATCTCATAAATTTGCTTTGATCCAACGTTTTGCAGATAAACTTTGTACGGTGGCTAAAATAAAGATGGGTCTTTTTATGCATTTGTTGTTAATTCTAAGCACGATTAATTGTAAAGTTTGAAAAGAGATTCTGCATGTCGTTTGTAAATTAAAGCCAAACTACTTTTGCGTGGGAATTGCCGCTTAAGTGGCAATCAGACGTGGCGACTTATACATGGGAATAATTGAATGCGTTAAAGTGCCTGTGTGCTAAACCTAATAATTAGTAATTAGTTGTTTAATCATCATCATCATCAGCCATCTTTACGCCCACTGCAGGACATAGGCCTCTTTCATGGTTTTCCCTAACCATAAAGGGTCGCCACGCTTGGCAGGTGGATTGGCGATCGCAGTATGCGGTTGGAACCTCACGAAGACGCTGCTGCCCATCTCCTGGTAATTTATTATTTATTAGGTTTAATAATACGAATTTCTGATTCGTTGTATCTACAAGTGAAAATTATACTAATGACATCGGATTCCAGTTCTTCATTCATTCATTCAATATTAAATTAAATCTTAGTTTGTACGACAAATAATAATAATTTGTACAAAAATTCTCATTAACACTTGTATTTGTCTCTTTTTGACTCTAACCTTAAAAGCGAGAGATTTCCTCGACCACATTTGTCGAAAGTATAATACATTCTTTAACAATGAATAAATAATTAGGTTACAACGTGCGAGAGAACGTGACATAGACCTGCTAAATGGATTGACCAGATCACCAAGAGAACAAAAACAATATTTTAATTCCACCAGGCGGTCCATCATACAGCGAACGTCCGGTCCAGATGAAGAGCACTCTAAAGCTATCGCGTCATAGCGGCCACGATCCTCAGCATTGGGCCACTGCACCAACAGATTGGATTGGTGCGAGCGCGAGGGATGCTACAGTGAAAAACTGCCTTAAGGCTTCTATTATTATTAAGACGAGGACAGCAAAATTCCCAAGCAAACTGCATTGGAATTATTCGCAGTAGTTTTTACTAAGACCAGTATGCGTAGGTTGTAAAATTTTTACTACCTACGCATACTCGTCTTAATACAAACTGACAAACGGAAATATTTCTTTATTATATTAGCTTAAGCAATATTTAATGCGAGGACACAAAAAGAGCGTCTCCGAGCAATTTAATCTTCACAAAAAAGGAATTGTGGACGTAGCAACAATAATTTTGTTTGTGTCCAAAAAGAAAGAGATGTTTCCTTAACCACCTGATCATTTCGTGCTCCAGAAATGTACCAGATTTAATTTAAAGTTAAGCGTTTCGCTTGCAGTCTAAGATCATAAAAAGATAATTAACGTTTACATTGTTACGCATTTACTCCCAAAGTGGTGTGAATTTGTACAGAAACTGCTGCCTTTAACGGCTTTGCTGAAAACAATGAAAAGTGCCTCAAGGTAAACTGCGTTTTAGACTGGACTACATGTTTAATGAAATTTTAGATCCAAAGATTATTTTAATGATGACTTCTCAAAAAAAGCTTTAATAATTCATTATTATAATTCGTGGGTAAATATATACACATAATAAACCTGTAAATTTGGGGTCTGTCTCACTCTATTTCTTTGTGCGCGCATCACGCAAAAACCACTGAAGGAAATTAAATAAAACTTACCATGACTATAGCTCAGATTCCTGTGTAACATATAGGCTACATAACATCACGCTTAGGTCCACGGGGGGGTAAGAAAATCACCATAAGCTGTGAGGTCATTGAATAATGGTTTTTCCACAATGATAAATACAATTAACCAGGTTATGATGAACCAACCATTGTACACACTATCCGTTGGAAAAATCAATGTCTATCACCGTAAGAATTGCCTTATTGTGATTTCATCATCATCAGCCATTTGACGCCCACTGTAGCACATAGGCCTCCCTCATGGTTTTCCGAGCTTCCCGGTGTTGTGCCGCCCGCATCCAGCGCCTCCCCGCCACCGTAACCAGGTCGTCAGACCATCTGGTGAGCCTTCCCACGCTACCTTGTCCGGTCCGCAGTTGCCAAGTCACAACTTTTTCACCCCCGACTTTAGATTTAACTTCTTATCTAATATATTTTTAAACGTTATTTATTTTAGAAAAAGCAAACTGCCGAAATAGAGTCTCTTTTTGTAGGTCAGTTGATTATTTTGCTTACAAGAATTAGAAAAATAAACTGTGAATGTATTATCAGCAAAATTAGTATAGCACATATATTTTAAAGGTGATAAAAGAACAGAATGAACTATGAAAAAAAAAAGACTACCGATAGTTGCGTTCAGAAATATAATAAGATTCTAAGACTAAAAAAAATCTCTTTATACTGTAACACCACGAACATCACACATACGAGTAGTTTGTAATGGCGTAAAAGATAAAAAAACAGTTTATTTTACATTCGAACGGATAAACGGGTCGAATCTTTACGTTTCGGACTACGTTCCTAGCCTAACCTAACTTAACCGGTATTTTATTATTAGTATTGTTATGTTGGTATGTTTAATTTTTATTTCTGATGTATTTCTGACACTTAAACAAGTTTACGTCGAATGAGGCAGTACGTTTGAAGACCTTTTTGAGTAACTTTAGGGAAAACAAATAAAACTGTGTGTGCAAGATCGCGAGCGATCACAAAGATTTTTAACAAAACATCGTCTTTGTTGTTGTAATGTATTATTTAATTTTAATCATGAGTTGTAAAAAGAAATTCATGATTCTAATTATTAATATTTGCATGCTTAGAAAAGGTAAAATACGTTGGAAACACTTTTTTGTTATAACATAGGAAATGTACCATATTTGACGCAAATAAATATCTTGTATCTTGTCATAAAAAACACCAAACGTTCTATAAAATACGCACCAAATCCTGTCAAATTCCTTACTTTTGACTGATAGAGAATAGTACAATCTTGCGACGACGTCGCGCCGGGCGAGATATCCACAGAACAAAAGATAACACATCAAAAGTATGTGAAAAATTATATTTCGTTTGAAGTTTTAATAAACCCCATATCTTTCTAGGCTCGGCTAACCTCATTCAGCCGCACCAAGCTAGTCCAGAATAACATTTATAATGACCGGATGCTTCTAAAATTTTAAACGAAATATACTTGAAGTAAAAATTGTTCATACCCAGTGTCACTTTCGCAGTTAAGACAAATCTATCGACACATCTAAACCTAAAATCCATCAAGTCGTTTACGCTACAGAGCGTAACAAAGAAATATACATACCTACATACATACAGTCGAGAAACATAACCCTCCTTCTGGCCTTCGGGTGCAGTTGGGTAACAAGACACTTCTGTATTGTCTCGTTTACTTATCTTGTATTGCCCAATATTTAAAAGAAAAACGAAATATCATCAGAACAACGGTCGAGTTAGGAACAAACTTGAAAAGAAAGAACACTGCCGAGAGCGGAATTAGAGTGGATAACGTTGATGAGGACTGCTAAGAGACAGCTCAAATACAATAACAAGGCAGAAAACGGTCGATTACATAAAAAAGAATAGCTCGAGACCCTCTGGCTTTGAATTAACGAGTGTTTTGCACAACTTGTACAGAAGTTTTTTGGTTTAGTTTTGGACGAATTGATGTTGTGTTTCCTGCGGATTAACCTAACTAATTTGAGAGGAATGTATGGGTGCTCGTAAAACCTACTAAATTGTCAAAAACTACACTAAAGGCATTACACGACAATAATATAAAAATAATTTAACGTAGATGTAAAATTATTTCGGTACCTAGGTGTATTCGTTTTACAAACACGTGTTATGAAAGAAATGAAACCACATTTTGTTCACCACTACCATTTTGCGGGCTATTAGGATGAATACGCATTGAATTGTTCCATTTTTAAAGTAACGCTGAAATTCGGGAGACCAAAACATTTATGTGGCAAGTATTGAAAATAAAAAACCGGCCAAGTGCGAGTCGGACTCGCGCACCGAGGGTTCCGTACAAACCTGCAAGGTTTACAAAGTTCGTTCATTTGAATTTCAATTTAATACCTCTACGCGTTTATGAGGAAATGGGTAGTAAGTTTCAAATTATTAAAAAAAAATATATTATGTGATGTAACTAAAAAATTATGGTTTTCGTAATTTTTCCTTTATCTATGCTATAAGACGTTGCTTCGTACCAAATTTCAAGATTCTGAGTTCACGGGAAGCACCCTGTAGGTTTTGATTCCCTTGCAAGTGTCGAAAATTTGCGGCATAAACGGCTGTATCTTTTGATTGCGTTGGCTTAGAAGTTTGATTTTTTCACAGCTTCAAGGGACAGTAGACCTGAGTAATTGATATAAATTTCAGCTTCATACCTCCACGCGTTCCTGAGAAAAAGGGTCTTGACAGACGGACGGACGGACGGACAGACGGACAACAAAGTGATCCTATAAGGGTTCCGTTTTTTCCTTTTGAGGTACGGAACCCTAAAAAACAGCCCGGTGTGGCTCGGAATTGCACACCTAGGGTTCTGTTTCACTACATACTCGAAATACCCCTTTAATGGGTCAGTTTTAGCTACTTAGCAAAAATGTATTTTCTTTCATTCAGTTTGGAACCCCTAGTCCAACTCGTTTTTGGCTTATCTTTAGTTTTTGTTGCATTACCTACTGTTTACACAATAGAGTAAAAGCAAAAACGTAAAAAACACGTTTCATCTTTTATCTCTTATATTTTATATGTTGGGTAATTCGTTGTAGTAATATTATCTTCTGTGAAAATGGTAACTACCCATTACGGTTCGATAGGTAATGCATATATATGTCAGACGGACTGACAGACATACATCATTATGCCTTATCTGCTGCCACGTTTCGAGTACTTAAATAGGTCAAATGGTGTAAAAAGAGAAAGGTTTCTGAAAACCTAAGTAACAAATACTGAACAACAGACAGTGACAATAACAATAATGCAGTTTCAAAGTTGTTAAAGTTGAAATTTCTGAACATATTTGTTTTGCTACGAGTACATTAACGGGAGCGGAGACACGACTTGGCATTGGATACAGTGTCTCGTAAGATGATCATACTAAATACCAACTCGGTGTAGATATTAGAGAGGATATCCATCAATACGAATCACTTTTGTCATAAGAACAATTCTGAAATCGTGAAAAAAATACATCTTGACACTATAGCGAATGTATCATCAGCCATTTTGAAACTACTTGTTTTTGTTCTTATTGAATATTGTATCCAATACTAAACATTTGTAACCGAGAAACTATTATAAGAATCATTTGAAATTTCAACGCGCCATGCGTTCAAAACATCAGAATTTCAAACCTCTGCTGCATGCCATATAAATGCTGAAGTTTATGTGTTCCTCGCGTGCTAAAGTTTTCTATATTTTAATAACAAAAAAACTATCCGAAAGTGACTAATGAATGTTGATTAAGCTAAAGACTTCTGTTAGAATACCCCTACCCCTCCGGAATATAAGCGTGAGCTTATGTTATGTACCTAATGAAATAACAAAAAAGTCTAGGATTTACGGGAAAATTTTATGGATGAAGTAGTTTGTGTTGGTGTCCTTTAAAGGTGGATAAAGGTGGGCCTTTAGCACCGTGTAGAGTTGGTAGATAGAGTACGACAAATAACATGCTCCAAATGAGTCTCTATACGAGGTGTAAGCAATTGTGTCATACCTTAATAAGAAACAAATAAAATAATTGGCTTTGCAAAAAAAAAATATTCGTTGAATATTTAAAAGGTAAGGCTTCACTCCGCAGATTTAAAAAGGGATAGTTTATTTAGCTATTAAAGACAGCCGGGTACTACATGAAAACCGTTTCTTCAGTGTCGACGTATTGAGTATGTTGCTGACATTAGAGGCGGGGAATTAATAACAAAAACTATGATCTTGACTGTAAGCTGAATATAATGGAATAAGAAATGAAAAAAATATTTCAACGAAAAGATTTTACATTCTGTTTGCTGAATGGTATTAGCCGCTGCCTTCGGGCTGTTTTTGTAGTGCAGAAATTGCCACCGGAAAAAAACTCCACCCTGACCATCTTTTCCCAAAGAACAAGATAATACATATGTACACATTCGTGCATTCGTTTCAGTTTACAGTCAAGATCATAGTTTGAATTATTAATTCTCCGTTTCCAATATCAGCAAAGTACAGTCTACGCTCAAAACAGTCGGACCTTCTCTCACATCTCATATTAGCTGAGCAACACTAAATGCAGAGTAAGCGCCCTGAGAGTGCCAGCGACTGTAAGTAATTAGGGTGATATTGCGAAATACTTTTGAAATTGGAATCATTAAAACGGGGCACGTTTTCAAATAAATTATTTATCGAAATGAGACGCTGAGTTTTTTGGGCTCTTAAGCCTTAAGCCTTGTTTATACCAAGCCAGCGCTGGCTGACAGAGCTGGCGAGAATACAGCGCCCGTCTATTTTTCAAGCCAGTGAACTCCGCCTGCTTACCCCTCAACACCCGCGCCGGCCATGTGCATTTGTTTTTGCTTAGAATTTCTGCGACAAGATGCAGGCTGACTGGCTTCATCTAAACAACACGAGCCAAGCCAGCGGTGGCATGGCTGTAAAACTGGCGCACTGGCTTCGTATAAACCATACTTTGGGGTTCGGTGGTACTATAAGGACGTCAGAAAGTTATTTTTTTAACACCCGAATATGAAATAACTAGAATTCCAACGTTGAAATATAGTAATATATTATATAAAGAGAAGGGGTGTTAACATCTGATAGTGCGAAAGGCAAGATAGAAAGTTCTCGAAACCGGCGAGCGTACATGCAACTAGCAACGAATATTGATGAAGCGAAGAAGGGTTTGTCAAGATCGTGGCCAGTGGCAAACCCAGCAAGCGTAGAGTGACGGTGCGATTGCGTAAATTGTCAGATTTTAATTATAATTAATGTATTGGAAAGTCGTGATTTTGGACATTTTAGCCAGTACATATATATATATATATATATATATATATATATATATATATATATATATATATATATATATATATATATATATATTATCAGAATTTCACAATTAATGTACTGGAAAGTCGCGACTTTGACATTTTAACTAACACGTTTGCTGGGTTTGCCACTTGCGACGATCTTGACAAACCAAATTTCAGGCATGTCAAGTTTTGTGTCAGTAAAGCTTTATTAGTTACTTCTTAAATGAGTACCTACTAATAATATATGAAACTTGGAAGGAAGGAAAACACCATTTAGTTTTCCTCTCGTGACTTTCATATATTTTATTACTCTTTTATTTTTAAAACCTTAATATATTTATAAATGTTGTAACTATTTATAATTATTAATGCACATTACTTTTTAGGATTCAACTTTTTTGCATGCTACGAATAAAAAAAATTGTCACAATACAATAAATACCTAGACAACTCCAGTATTTACTTCGAGATTGCAATTACCAGTGGGACGTTCATGCCTGTTTATAAAATGTTAAGTAAAGACCCCAAAATTTCCTGTTTGCGTAAGCGTTTAAAGTTACAACTTTAATTTCTCGCTAGGCCGTTTCCTTCCAGCTAATTTGTCGAGAGCACACGTTTGTTTAACATTTTCGCGTTCTAATATATAAGCGGGGAAGTTAATTTCGCTAAATTCGTGTTCGTATTGCGTACGGTAAAGAGTAGAGTTAAAAGCTATAGAACAGTAGAGTTAGCATTAAGCGAGTTGCAGAAAAAATTGCTGAAACTTTAGCTTAATATTTTGTTACAAAAATTTTGTACCTGGTCTAGCTAATGTAGGAAACAGCGTATTTTTTTTGTGATTCAGAAGTTTTTAGTAAAATTATTTTCTTATAAATTACTGACGACCTCTGTGGCGTAGCGGTAGCGCATCTGCCTACCATGCGAGAGGTCTCGGGTTCGAATCCCGGCTGGGAACAAAGAAAAAACCCCATTTCTTGGATGCTTACATGTTTGTGATGTCGCTGTTTCTGGTTCCCACGACACTGGGTATCCTAGTGCGGAGCCAGAAGCAAAGTATGTGCCTGTATGTAAATGTAAATGTTTATCATCATCATCATCATTCAGCTACAAGAAGGTCACTGCTGGACATAGGCCTCCTCCATTGTAGCTCAGGGTCTTTCGTGGCGGAAGATAAGTCAGTGGACTGTAGATTTGGTTTAAGTGGTATATTATCAGAAATGAAGAAATAAAACAATTTGTGTATCGACCCGTTGGCGAAAAAGTCAGTAATGCCTGCCGCGCGCTCCGTCGACCCGCTCCGCTGGCGATGTTGTCGGGCCGGTTTTGGCCTGCGGGGGCGCGGGGCTCCGCTCAGTGACGTAGGGCTCCAACATCCTCTCCGCCTTGAAGTCTTGAGGTCTTCAAGTCAGTGGTAGAGGGCAGACATCTTGAAAAGCCCGTTTGATTAGGCCCTTCTTGGTCCTCAGCTCGACCACCCGCGCCACACCGTCGCTGCCAGGAAAAACCTTGACGACGCGCCCAAGTAGCCATAGGAGAGGTGGCTGCGTCTTGTCCTTGACTAGCACCAGCGTCCCCACGCTCAGCTCGCCTGTTGAACTGAACCATTTTGTCCGTTGCTGTAGCAGAGAGACATATTCAATATTAAAGCGCTTCCAAAACTGCTGTTTTAAGTGCTCCACCCTTTGGTATCTCTCTAGTCGGCCAATCCTGGCATCGAGCACCTGTGGATGCGGAACAGACATCAGCGAGCGTCCAATAAGGAAATGGGAAGGAGTCAGCGCGGAACAGTCTAAGGGATCAGTGGAAAGCGGAACAAGGGGGCGTGAATTTAAAATTGCCTCAATTTGTATTAAAGGAGTTGCCAATTCTTCATAAGTGAAGTTAGCAAGTTAGAGCAACCTTCGAAGATGGTGCTTAGTGGAACGGACGGCAGCCTCAGCTATGCCATTAAAATGTGGAGAATAAGGGGGTACGAAGGAAAATTCTATGCCCTCCTGAGCCATATCGGAGGCCAAATTGGACTCTTGTAAGAACCGGTGTAGTTCATTAGAAGCACCGACAAAATTAGTGCCGTTGTCTGACAAAATACTCCTAGGCTTGCCTCGCCGTGCCACGAAACGCTTGAGAGCGGCCATGTAAGCCTCCTTGGTCAAGTCCGTGACGAGCTCGATGTGAACGGCCTTCACTGCAAGGCAGACGAAAATGCAAAGGTAGGATTTTATAAGTCTACACCCTCTGCCCTTTCGATCGGCGATGAGTACTGGCCCGGCATAGTCGACACTTGAGTGTAAAAAGGGAAACTCGAGATTAGTCCTAAGAGTAGGTAATTGTCCCATAATAGGCTGTATAATTTTTGATTTGTATCTAAAACATTTAAGACATGTTCTCACCACTGCCTTGGATAGGTTTCTGCCCCCTAAGGGCCAATAATTTTGACGGACAGTGGCTAAAAGCAATTGTGGTCCCGCATGTAACAGCCTTTTATGTAACATTTCGAAAATTAATTTCGTTATATGGTGTTTACTGCAAAGTAAAATGGGATGCTTTACATTATAATCATACAGGGAGTTATCAAGCCTTCCCCCTACGCGGATAACGTTATTGTCTAGAAAAGGTGTTAAAGGCAACAACCGCTTTTTGCAAGGAAGTGGTTTGTTATCGGCGAGTAACTTGTACTCAGTAGGAAACATCTCCAGCTGTGCATTATGCAATAAACACATTAGGGAAACATTAAGTTCCTCGCTGGTAAAGTGTCCAAAACGTTTATGGTTTTTATTTTTTAAGTTGTAAATAAATCTATGTATATAAGCGACCACTTTTTGTAAATAATTTAAATTAGATTTTTTTGTTATTAGTAATTGTATTGGTAATTGATTAGACTCTGTAATATTACTATTATTAGTTTGATAGCAAACTACTTCGGGTAACTCTTGTTTAGTCTGTTCATTTGGCATTTTAGGCCATAAAGATTGCTCCTCAAGCAAGAATGTGGGCCCAGACCACCACAATTGACAACCGCTGATAAGGTCAGCCCTCAGCCCTCGAGAAGCGAGATCTGCTGGGTTGTCCTTCGACGGAACATAGCTCCAAGAATGGCCTGACGTACTTTCTTGTATTTCATCGACACGGTTCCGTACAAAAGGCTTTAGCTGGTTGGGTGGTGTCGCTAACCATCCCAAGACTATGGTCGAATCGCACCAGAAGTGGCACCTGTCTATAGTAATCGTAAGTGAGTCTAGTACCTTTGTAAACAGTCTTGCACCTAACAACGCGGCACAGAGCTCAAGGCGTGGGATAGTGGTGGGCTTAATTGGGGCTACTCGATTTTTGGAAATCAATAGTTGAACCCTAACAGTCCCATCACTATTTATAGTCCGTACATAGATGCACGCGCCATACGCCTTTTCAGAGGCGTCTGAAAAAATGTGTAATTCGTGTAAGATTGCATTTTCGCATGAGATCCAACGGGGTATTTTAATGTTATTTAAAGTTGGGAAGGAGTTAGCAAATAAAAGCCATTGATTTTTTAAATCTTCTGGTACCTCACTATCCCAGTCACATTTCCTTACCCATAACAATTGCATAACAAGTTTTGACTCAACGACACATGGACCTACAAGCCCTAACGGGTCAAATATTTGACTTATTACTGACAAGATGTGTCGTTTTGTGGTTTTTGGCTTGACCTCAATATTTATTGAAAAAGACAAAATATCAGCATCGCATACCCAGTGTAAACCTAGGGTTTTTGAAGACGAGTTAGTATTCATAGAAAAATCTAGATTGTTACTTGACTTATCCCCGTCAGTAATTTTTGACAAAATTTCTTTGTTATTTGACTGCCATTTTCTTAGGTAGAACTTGGCGGAAGATAAAACGGAATTTACCTCCTTGCACAATTCTACCGTACCGTTAATTGTATCGCTGCCGCTTAAAAAATCGTCAACATAAAAGTCCCTTTCAATCGCAGACTTCGCCGCGTCGTTAGAAGTGACGTCAGCCAAACTGACTAGACATTTTGTTGCTAAATAGGGCGCGGAAGATGTACCGTACGTCAGTGTATTAAGACTATAGGTTTTTAACGGTTCTCGGGGATCAGAGCGGAAAATAATTTGTTGCAAGGAACGTTGTGACGGAACTAAAACAATGCACCTGTACATTTTTTCTACGTCCGAAGACACAACGTATCTGTGCTGTCTGAAACGCAACAGTATTGACAGGAGGTCGTTTTGAACGGTTGGCCCTACCATCTGTAGGTCATTAAGTGACACGCCAGTGGAGGTTGCCGCTGAGGCATCGAAGACCGCTCGCAACTTAGTCGTTGTGCTGGATTCGCGAATAACGCCATGATGTGGGAGAAAATAATTAACGGATTCGGTATCAGGTGAGTTTTTATTCTCAGTCATATGTCCTAGTGATTCGTATTCCGACATAAATTCGATATATCGCTGTTTGTAGTCTGAATCGCGCTGAAAACGTTTCTCGAGAGCGAGAAAACGACGTTTTGCCATGGTAAAAGAGTCGCCTAAGACACAAGGGTCAGTTTTCAATGGCATTGTTACCACAAAACGCCCATCATTGTTGCGAATTGTGTGTGTAGCGAAACTTTCTTCGCAGGCGCGTTCTTCTTGAGAAAATGAATGTTTAAATGAGACTGTGTCAAGTTCCCAAAACTTAGTTAAGTCCGTATCTGTATTTGGAGTGAGAAAATTACAGTGGTGCACTTGTTTTGATTTTGACGTTTGTGAGTTAACAGTAATAACGCCCGTCAGTATCCAGCCAAACTGTGTCTCACGTAATTTAGGTTGATTTTTGCCTAAATCTATCGAAGCATGCCCTATGACATTCCAAAATACTTCGGCGCCTACTAAAATATCCACCACGGATGGGATATTAAATGTGGGATCGGCAAGACGGATTTGTGTGGGAAATGGTATCGTCTCAATATTTATTAAAGTGGAGGGTAGAATTTTCGTGACCTCGGGTAAAATAAGACAGTCAATGTTTACCGTGTAATTACAGCTAGTAGACTCGATTGTGAGATTGCAAGACTGTTTACTATTACAGGTTTGACCGTTGATACCTGAGACCGTGGAGCTATTGTTACGTCGAGGCAACCGCAACTTGTCGCAGAGGGTAGTCGTAACAAAATTCGCAGTACTACCGTTGTCGAGTAGCAAGCGAGCGTTGAACCTCTCGCCGCCGGCGCCAACGACCTTGACCATCGCTGTGGACAGCATAGTTTGCATCGAGGTAGTACTCTGAATAGAAGAATCGGTAGAAAGCACTACGTTATTGGAGGAAAAATCGGTGGGCAGAGCGACACGCTCAGAGACTGAAGGCATTGGATCCTGAAGGTTTGTGTTTTCAGGCAAATCTTCATGCAAGAGCGTATTATGCCTACGCTTACAGTATTTGCAGTGCGCTAACCTACAGCGCTTTGTAACATGTCCCGCACGTAAACAGTTTAGGCATACTTTAAATTCCGTACTCTTTTTTATTCTGTCCTGTGTAGAAAGGCTCCTGAAAGCTTCACATGTGTACAGAAGATGATTTTGTGAGCACAGGGGGCATGTTGTTTTGTTTCCTTGAAAAAAAATTTTGTTGTTTTGTTTCTCATTGCTCTGGCTAGCTACTATAAAACTATTAGGCTTAGAAGAAATGTTTTCAAATCTTGTCGATGTCTTTATAGATTGATTAGTTTCTAAAGTCTCTAATAAATCAGCTTTGTTAGAAAGAAAACCGCAAAACTGTGACAGCTTAGGTGCGCCTTCCAGCGTGCTGCGATGTTCCTCCCAATGTCTGAACGTAATTGCATCTAACTTTGTACTCATCATGTACACAATGAGAGTATCCCAGTGCTGGGTGGGCTCATTTAAAATTTTAAGCGCCCGAATATTTTTGTTGACGACGTCAATCAAATGACGCAGGGATAGGCATGACTCTTTCGCGATAGTAGGTGCATTAAATAATGCCTTTACATGGTTATTTATTAGGAGACGACTATTGTCATAACGCTCGCACAACAAGTTCCACGCCAGTAAATAATTGCTGCCTTTAAAATCAATATTTTTTATTATTTCCTGCGCGCTGCCTTTCAGCGAGGCGCGTAGGTAGTGGAACTTGCTGACGTCATCGATAGATTCACTGTTATGAATTAGCGAAAGAAATGTGTCCCTAAACTCGAGCCAGTAGTCATAACTACCATTAAAATGAGGCAAATCAATCTTGGGTAAACGTATAAAAGACCGTTTGCACGATCCGCCTGACCTGCACATCGAGCTTGCCCCGGATCCTGCGCGTTCCCGGGCAGGGCCGGCCTCGCCCGCCGCATGCAGGCCTCGCGCCTGAGCCAGCAGCCCGTGATACCGCTCCTCGAACTTAGCACGCTCGGCGTAGGCCTCGTCAGGATTCGCAGTGATCACTTCGATTCTAAGCTGTAAATCATCAAATTCTGTATATAACGCATCAAACTTGCTTAATCGACCCCCTAAATCGATGCGTTGAAGATCTGTTAAAGATTCGCAATCGGTTAGAATTGTCAAAAAATTGCTGAAGTTTGTAAGCTTAGCTTTCATAGAACTGCGTTTTTTTATTAGAATTGGTTCGCTATTATCAGCCATTGTAGTGGTCAGAGCGGATGACTTTTCAGGTAGTGACATAGCAAAAATGCGAAATACCTAAAGTAAGTAATGAACTAGTGTTACGCAAATGCCTGAATCAGCTAACAACAATAAGTTCGATAACCCAAACACTGCGCTGATATAGATGCTTAGAAAGTATGTAGGTTAGTCCCTATTGTCCTAGAAGAATGCAACCAGATGGCCGCGGCCGCGCGGCGGCCGGCTACTGATAAGAGACAATAGAAACTTTTTTATCTAAGGCAATAAAGATGCGCAGCTGCTGGGTGCAATGACCTAAAGCGTTGTTTTTTATGTAATAATGAAAAGAACTTATGATTGGGCTGATTTAATTAAACTAAGGCAAATTAAATTACTTAATTGCAATTAGCAGGTAGGTAAGCGAGGTTAGGAAATAGAAGGGATATAGTATTGGAACGATCTCACTGAATATCCTTATCCTTATCCTCGGTGACTTCACTTCCTTGGATGACACGGCGACACGTCGCTATGTGTCGAAAGTCCAAAGGTTCAAATTCCAACGTTCCGTGCAGCAATTGTATCTTCGGTTTTCTGATCCGCCAGATAATTCCCGGTGAGAAGACCAATGTAGCTCAGGGTCTTTCGTGGCGGAAGATAAGTCAGTGGACTGTAGATTTGGTTTAAGTGGTATATTATCAGAAATGAAGAAATAAAACAATTTGTGTATCGACCCGTTGGCGAAAAAGTCAGTAATGCCTGCCGCGCGCTCCGTCGACCCGCTCCGCTGGCGATGTTGTCGGGCCGGTTTTGGCCTGCGGGGGCGCGGGGCTCCGCTCAGTGACGTAGGGCTCCAACATCCATGTATTTCCAAAAAGACCGCTTGGAAGCGTTTAATGTTTAACCGGTAAATATTTATGTTTAAAGAGACGGATGTTCAATAATTCGTAGCATAAAGTACAACATTACATAAGCTAGGCCGATTGCATGGCCCACACTCTGACCAAAGAGGTTCTAAGGGATCTTTCACATCTATTCACATACTTTATGCTCGGAGCACATTATCGGCGAGCGCGGGAATGCTGGAGCGAGCAAACAGGATGCTGCAACTTCACGCGGCATGTGTTCGAATTCGAAACTTCCCCTTTTCTGTCCAGTATTAAATTATTCAAGCTCACGTCGAACAAAGCTGCGCCGGCATGTTGAGTTGCTGGTCTATTTTGAAATACCACGTTCGGTTCTTATTTATATAAAAAAAAATTGTCGAGAGGTGTTTTTACAGCTACGAAGAGTTTTTAGCTTTTAGACTACCTACATAGTGTAGATTTACGGTTATAATTTTTATTATTATTTTAGTAATATAAAATTTGACATTCTCTACCACTTGTGTTTGTTATCGAACTCCTACGAAATGGCTTCCCAGATTTTTATGGAATTTTTGGTTTATATTTGGTAGGTCTGAGAACAGGTCGTAGGCTTATTAATATGGCAAAACAACGTTTTCCGAGTCAGCTAATATAAACAAGTATATTTATGTCTAAAACTCTTTTTTAGGGTTCCGTACCCAAAGGGTAAAAACGGGACCCTATTACTAAGACTTCGCTGTCTGTCTGTCCGCCGTCCGTCCGTCCGTCTGTCTGTCTGTCACCAGGCTGTATCTCAAGAACCGTGATAGCTAGAGAGTTGAAACTTTCACAGATTATGTATTTCTGTTGCCGCTATAGCAACAAATACTAAAAACAAAATAAAATAATTATGTAAGGGGGGCTCCCGTACAACAAACTTGATTATTTTTGCTGTTTTTTTATCTTTGTATTTAATGTTGTACAGATAATGGTACGGAACCCTTCGTGCGCGAGTCCGACTCGCACTTGGCCGGTTTTTTCATTCCTGTCTGTTGAATGAGGTTACGCACTTAAGAGTTCCAAGGCCTATTGAGTAAACGCTTTGAATCGAATTAGGGACAAGAGTCTGTTATAATACTGGTTTATTTCTAAAATGCTCAAGTCCTAATAAATGTCGGTTAGATTTTCTTATGTATAACCGCTTTTCATCATCATCAACCCATAGCAGTCCACTGCAGGACATGGGTCTCTCCCTGTACGGGAGGTTTTGCCGTACACTTGGCAGGCGGATTGGAGATCGGAGTGTTTGGTGGACTGGTATTACAGGTCAACGCTGCTGCCCGTTCCCTGGTTTCCGTTTTTTAGTCGCCTCTTACGATACCCACGGCAAGTAATGGGGTGGCTCATTCTAGGCCGGAGCCACACGGCGCTTTTGAGCCGCGACTATTGAAAATTTTTTGGTAAAATTTTACAAAGAAAGCTTTGTATGAATTTTTATGGTGTTTCTGCTGTTTGATTTGTATTGCTTATAATCATGTGTATTAAATAGAATGAGCCATTTTCTACATATGACGGTGATTTACTGAAGGCTGCAACTTAGGTACGGCGAATTTTTCCCCGATTTGTACGGGTGGCAGAGCTGACTAAGCTTTATATTTTTGTCACAGAGCAAACAAATAGTTTATCTTCTGTCGACTGATTCTCCCATTATTTTAAATATTTCGATCTTCTGTAAGCACAGCACACAGTGAATGTTGGGAATCCCAATAACTTTCATGAATGGTACTGCGTGCTGTGCGTTGCGTGCGTGCTGGACGTGGCGTGCTGTGCTTTCAAATTTCAATGTGCAATCTTTTGAAAAACGCTTGCATTCTTTTCGGAGCTGTATTTTTAAGGCCCCCAATTATACTATGCACCTTTGTAAATATTTTGTGTTTTTTTTTCCGATGTACAAGAGAGAACATTCCAATATTATGTTATGTTTCTACTAACTTCAGTAAATAAGAACATACAACGTGTTAGTAAAATAATGCAAGACCTGAAAGCTGTTTCTTCAGAATCGATAATTAAACTTTTATAAGCCAATAAAATCCATCTCCTACTGCCATCTCCGTGTAGCGCCGGATTAAGAATAGCGTCACTCTATTTCCTTCCGTGGATGTCGTAGAAGGCGACTAAGGAAATCAATTAGCAGGAGACGGGCAGCAGCGTCTTCCTGACATTCCAACCCCACGCCAAGCGTGGCGATTATGGCAAAACCCCTCATGGTTATGAAAACCACAAAGGAGGCCTATGTCCTGCAGTGGGCGTCAAATGGCTGATGATGATGATGAAGCCAATAAAACATATAAACCAACAATGCAAGTTACTTTGTCTCGTTCATACGCTTCTGTAATTGTCACGGTCAATAGTTGAGGAATTACATTACATAAATTCACTCTTGTATCCTGGAAGGGTAGGCAGAAACCACGGTTTGCCACTTGCCACGATCCTGACAAACTTCTTGCGCTTTCTCAACACTAATTAGTCGTACCATGCACGCACGCCAGTTTCAGGTACTTTTTTTCTCGCCCTTCGCTATACATCCTCTACTTGGTCGAGGTATGTTCACCTGGGACGTTAAGGCATTTAAAAAAAAAGCTAATTATGGCATCTTCAATTCTAGATGGCGGCTCGCACCCCCGCCACTCAAAGTCGGACATATGTATTTTTATATTACATACTCGTATTACTAACTGACCCGGCCAACGTTGAGTTGCCATATTAATTTAGCCTATGACCTATTCTCAGATCTACCAAATATACACAAAAAAAAACATAAAAAGCGGTGAAGCCGTGTCGGAGGAGTTCGATAACAAACACTGTGACACGAGATTTTTATATATTAGAAGATAATCAAGCAACATAATATATGAACATTGTGCAGTTTCCGCAATTTACAAAGCAGCCTTTGTGTCCCCACAGACTGCACTAAAAAGTTAAAAATTCAATTTAAAATCCATTAATGAAACTCGACGCGAGATGAAAAATAAAAATTGAGAATTTTAAGCTTTTGATAATGGATACTAAAAAAACGATTTTCAGGTTTCGCGATATTTTAATATAACAGCACTTTAGTAACACCTGAGCATGCTAGCTGGCCGCCTAGATTCGCCTTACATGCGTCACTGTGCAGGCTGCATGTACCCTCTAGTGTGTACTGTTAAATGTAATTCATAATATAACATATTGTGTCTTTAGTTATAATTACTCAAATATATAGTTTTTAAGCATAGTAATTAAAATGAGTGTTACTTACTTGAAATAAATAAATAATTTAATTTTTATTTTATTTTTTATTTTTCTTAAAGCTTACTATTTTAACAGGATAAAGTCCTATTACAATAGTGAAGCACACACACAAAAACAAGAATAATTAAACAATTATAAACGATACACACTACTTACAGCACTTTACTTGTAGCATAAAATAAAAAGAGTAGTCTTTGTGAACTCATTCAGAGAACAACAGAAGATGCCCATTGTTTCACTGACAGTATTATTATTATTTAGTATTACTATTATTACTATTATTACAGAAGCTTATTATTACTATTCTAACTGCCTCATTGAAATCTGACTGCCTCGTTGGTCTAGCCGTTAAGGCGCTTAGCTACCAAAGCAGAGGTCGTGCGTTTGATTCTCACTGGGGGCCGCCGTACATTTGTACAAATGGCCTCAGTCTGGGTGTATTTTCATGTTTGTGACGTCCTTGTCTGGTTACCATAGCACAGGGTATCCTAGTTCGGGACCAGATCAAGTGATTGTAGTGTGCGGAAGTTAATCTTATTATTTTTCCACAATCATGAAAAAATCCACTTCTTAACTATGATGAAAATAATAACATTAGGTCCTGAATTTGTAACACTGTTGTTAAGAGCTGTTTGTACTTCAGCCAACAGACAGCTGTTAGCAGTAACAGGCTCTTAGTGAAAGACAAAACATGGAGTAAGCAGTACACAATTCTCTAAGAGACTACCACTTAACTGCACGCTTTCATCAGTGTAACAGTTTCTATCATAAAACGCTTCCTCTCGTGGAGATATTTTAAAAGCAGCACAAGAGGAAATTGTTAAATCTGCACAAGATCGCGGTAGTAGTTTAAACACGTAGGTACTCTCTCCTTTGGAGGTACGTGCTTGGCGCTTTTGGTGGCCTTGATGACTAAAGGATAGCAAGAGGAACGTGAGGTCACCATTCATTAGATGGAAGTGAGAAACAAAATCAGATGGACAGCTTGACAGGACTGGAGTGGACGTGATTATTATCAGAGATTGTGCGATGTGCGTGCGTGCGTACGTGCGTGCGTGCGTGCGTGCGTGCGTGCGTGTCTGTGTGTAAGTATTATATGTCATTAAAAGTGAAAGTAAAAAATGAATTATGTAATAAAAATGGTAAGTATGTGTGACGTGTGTGATATGTGTGACCTACTCTAAAAAAACATTGCGCTTTCAAGCTTAACATAAAAGAATATTCCTACATTCACAAGCTGCAGCTTCTGAGCGATGCTTTCAGACCTTTCAGTCCTACGAGAAGTTGACGCAGACTTGGGCAGCCGTGAGGAATGCTCGGAACATGCTTCTCTGGCCCCCGAGTGCTTTCAACGTGTGTCGGCAATCCCCACAATGTGTAGCTAATTCCGTCGCTGATTGACAAATAACTTCCTTCAAGTGACTGGGAAACCTGCCCATCTCCAGAGGATATTTTACAGAGTCCCTTGCCTCTAGCTTCCTTTTTTCCTCTGTGATTCTAGTTACGGAAAATAATATAGTACAAGACGCACATTTTATTATTGGAGAAATTGTTTTATAGTTCAAAATTAAGAAAACAATCCAATAATACTGTAGTAATGTTTTACCTATCCTATTCTTTATTCTGACATTCCTGGAAAACAGCAAAAAATGGCTGACATTACGACGCAACATGCCCAAAAACCTTTAGAGTACTTTTCTGTTGACCTAGTAGTATGAGAATTGACGGAAGAAAGGTCTTACAGAACAGGTAAAGAAAAAAAATCTAAAACTGTTAAGTTGTAGTTAGAATAATTAGGGATAGAAAACCTTGTTGAGATATATTGGAGAAAATTTATTCGACTGCAAAGTTATGTTTGTCCAGTTTTTTATTATTTGTTGGACTCTCCGTTAAAGTAACAGTTCCCGCCTCACCTGTATCTCAGAGGTGTAGGCAGAGATCGGGGTTTGCCACTTGGCACGAGCAGTTGAAAATTTTGAACTAGCTTCGTATTACGGTTCATAAGATACAGCTCCATAACGACACACATACTGTGTAGATTATTAGGGTCCCATTCAATCAATCCAATGCTAGACGTAGGTCTCCTCTAAGGAATGTCCATTATTTCTGTGCTCGGCGAACCTCGTCCAGCCGTTGGCAGCAATCTACTTAAGATCAGGTCTAATTCCAGAGATCCAAACAGCCCTTCACCCTTCGGGTACAGAAACCTGAAAATGCTACACTCCTAAGTGTACAATGATGCGAACCATGTAGTTTACCACTAGCAAAAAATGTGCAGAAACAAAATGGCGACACATCCTTACCGGGTGGAAAGCCACCCGGAACTTGTTGAAGACAAGCCGTGCCGCGAAATCTCGTAACCCTTGTTCGGACTCGTAAAAATATAACACCGAGTTCGTGGACACTTCTCTCATAGATCAACAAGGCACGAACGTTTGGTTACACACCATACAGCGGTGTGTCATAAATTAACAGTCTTCCTGAAAACACTTATCAAATGCAGTTCACATAATTATAAGCTTAATTACGGATTCACTTAGTTGATTTTTTTGTCGAAAGATTCGGTAAAATTCCGAAGTAAATTAATCAATCAATGATGTGTAATGGTCACGAAAGTTTAAGATCGAAAGCGGTTCAAATAGTTGAGTTTAAAAAAAAAACGAACCGTAAAAAAAATCAGCTTTCCTTTATTTCACGTGTTATTCACACCACGGATCTTTTCTCGTACGTCCCACTAGAAGACATAGGCCTTCTCTCAGAAAGAGAGCATGGGCTTAATATGTATGTAGTGTGATTATTTAAACATCAGAAAGCCGTAAGCCTTATTATCACACTCTGTTTTAGTACCATGCAAAAGAAACATGTTTTAAATGCACGGCGTGCGTGCATGCAACGACTAATGAATGTTGAGGAAGCGAAAGTGATCTGTCAGGATCGTAGCAGGTGGCACTCCCTGGTCTATGCCTACCCCTCTGGGATACAGGCGTGAGTTTATGTTATGTTATGTTTAAATGTTAATATTTACATATGAAAGAAGTAGCCAGTTTTCCATTATATTTACGGTATTTTATAAAAATGCTTTTTATTTAAAGTTCCCTTAGCCCTGAGGCGTTATTACCCGCAAGTACCTTATTTATTTATCAATTTAACCCATAAACCAAGCCAAGCATAGGGCTCTTTACAAAATGAAGAGAGTTCTAAATCCCCACTGAAGATTGGAGGAGTTTTTCAAAGTGTCGAAATTAAGCTGTGAAGGCAGACGATATCAGTTGCTCGTACTTGCGTGCTCGGTAAGACTCTCGAACTATCGGCTCATCGTACGCTCATCAACTTTAGCCAGACAAGCTCCTCGAACTTCTTCGCCAAGATAATCTGAGCCGCCAAAGTAACCATACACCTAATTTCAGCTCCTATACCAATGCGATGTATCCAAATGAGTTTCCTGTTTTATTATTAAAGCCTCCTCCTTTTATTCAAGTCAGTTAATAAAAAAACACGAAACAGTTCGTCTGTATATTTTTTTATGTATGTTCAGCGATAATTCCTTACCACTTTGACCGATTTTATTGATTCTTTTTTTTAGGTAGGTATTACCATAAAAAAATGTCATGATCAATTGACGGGATCCTTGAGAAAATGATCAAATTCTTCAAATGACAGCACAATCTATCTGTTAATCCAGGGTTAGTCTCTATTGAGTGAAAAACACAAAACAAAAAACGTCTTGCACCATGACATTTGTAAAGCTATCCATGGATAAATTGTGTGACTGAGAGCCCTGTGAGTAACATTTTATCCATGGATACGTATTTCTTTATTTATTTGGCGCAAGCCGTCCCTAGGTGCCAAGTTACTAGATAGGTAAAAAGATAAATATTTATCCAGTGATAAACGAATAAATAGCCGATTGACAGGGTTGTCAGTCATACAATTTATCTGTAGATAGCCCTGCAAGTGTCACGGTGCAAGATGTTTTAGGACTTATTTACTAGATAGAGCTTACCCCTGAATAAAGCGACAGATAGTGCTGTCAGGTAGCGTTCTCTCCTAGCTAGTTTGTACTTACGGACACTTTGGGCCGAGTTTTCACGGTCCAGGGTCGTTTTTCGCTAGAACCTTCCTTTATTCACAGACGCCTGTGTTACGAGTATTGTGTGACAAGTTTGTTTTCAATAAATGCGTTATTTAATAAAATAGATGTCCAGTACCCGTAGGTACCGGGTGACTATTTCCGGGCCTACTGGCTGTCGACTGTACAAATATTCTAACTAAAAAATCGAAGGGCAGCAATTTTAAGCCGCACCTCGTAAGTGGAATTAAGTGTGCATATCGCACATGCGCGCTGCGACCGCTGCGGTTGCCGCACGGGGACGTGCGGTTTCCGCACGGACGGTCTGCGGTCACGCGCTGCATATTCATGAGATTATCAAGCCGCTTGATGCTGTCGGTCGGCTGAAATAATTTGCCCAGTTTTATGCCGCGGTGTGTGGAGTAAAGACTTGTATTTTTAGGTGTAGACGGGTTTACTCAAGCTGGTTCATTTAGAGTTTAGTTGCTAGCTTGCAACTAAAGTCCATCGTGACTTCGCCTCTAGGAAATCCCGATTTCGCGAGATCTCGAGCCGTTTAAAAGATTTAATCTCGTTATTGAAATATTTGTGGAGATCTCCACCCATACGGACGAATTACAAACAACATTTCAAGACTAAGCGCGTGGAACGCATACCTGTTGATACTCGTACTTTTTTTTGCGATTGAATCTTTACAAAAGTCGAAAATACATGAACATCGCTTACAACACGTACTATAGTTCCAGCCTTAGTGAAGGCTGCAAGCGGATATTATCAGCCGCAGGCTTTTAAGGTAATTGTACCGACTACTGACGACACTGTAAATACCCTATGCCTTTTAAATTGTTTTTTAAAAAAGGCCGACTTTCTTAAATGTGGCTTAAACAGCATTTAACTAAAATTCTTCATACGAAAGTCGATTTAAATGGCGACTTAAGTAACATTTAAGAAGTGTTGCAAGTCGGCCTTAGTGTACCTGTTACTTATTATGGATGATTATTACTTTTCTTGAATAAACATTGTTTTTTAAGGTTCCGTACCTCGAAAGGAAAAAAACACAACGCTTATGGGATGACTTTGTTGTCCGTCCGTCCGTCTGTCTGCCAAGACCTTTTATCTCAGGAACGCGTGATGGTATCGAGTTGAAAGTATACTAAAAGTATATGAAAAAATCTGAAACTATACTTTGGTACGTAATTATGTCTTTGAAGTCCGGGAAAAGCTAGGAAAAAACTGCGAGACTCTATTACAATTAGAAAAACTGAACTATTTATAATATTTGAGTACATTGTACGGAACCCTCGGTGGGCGAGGCCGACTTGCGCTTGCTTGTTTTTTCAGGTTTAATAATATTGTTTACATACAATCATAATTGCTTTTTGTGTGTAGTTGATATTTTAATGATGGTTTACGCATTATTTTCAAAAGTTTTTCTCGTGATGTATTGAAGTCTTGCCCGCCCTTCAACGCTAATTTAGCCAACTTCCGTTGCAATTGAGTACATTTTATTTAATACTTTAGCTAAAATACGGTATAGACTTTTTCATGTGATCATGATGATCAAAATTGAGGGGAAGAGGCATATCGGTAAAAAAATAAAATAATGGCCCCGTAACATCAGAGAATGGAATAGGATTGCCAGCGTCGAAGATTTATTTTGCTTAACAAAGAGAAGAAAGGCATATGCAGTGCTCACGGCCAACCTCCAGGTGAGGCACTGAAAGAAGAAGAAGAACAAGAACAACAGCTCGGGCTGTACTGATCGCTCCATTGGCGTCCGTACTTAACACACACAGAAACAATGGCTCGGGCGATTTTTTTGCTTTCGCACAACAACTTGCGTATAAAAATGGCACGGGCGATACTAAGCGCTCCATTGGCTTCGGCTAATGTGCAGAATAATCTGTAGCATCGTTTCTGTTTGCGTCAGCTTGAAAGCCTATAGAGTGCTACGTATTGCTCGAGCCATTGTTTCTGGTGTGTGTAAGCTCGGACTTAATTGTGTCTTAGTGGGATAAATACTTACTCTTTTCTCACTGACCTCAAGCTTTCCTTCTATTTATCATTTAATCACACTACGTCCGTACATTTCCGCGCAAACTTATTTACAGTGCATTACGCATGCAGATTAGTTCGAAACTCTTGTACGAGTCAAAGAAAAACTTCGCGCTCCTTCGAATTTAGAACTTGCACCGGTGTAGCGAATTTTAATCACGATCCTATTGGAGAGGACTCGTCGCGTTTTAAAAATATTTGGGCTACATTATGACAAGTATCTGAAAAACATCGTGTGACTAGTACTTATACAACGTTCACACAACGTCCGCACGACGGCCTTCGTAAATGTATGAAACTACCAATGGGGAACTTGTATCAAACTTAGATTGGAGTGACATTAATTTTAATTTATAATTTTTTTCTATATACGTGATCATAACAACTGTTGTGTGTAATAAAAGTTTATGCTAAAAATGCGTAAAAACACAATTTTGTAATTAATTTTTTTTTGTATGTTATTAGTTCTGTTAACACATTTTATGCCTATATGTAGCGCCCTAGCAGGGTTCTTGTTTGATACTTTTACATTAGTCATAAAGATATCTCAGGTACATCTTTTTTATACCATAGAAAATGTAGAAAAACTTAGAAATAAATAAAACCACATAAACATTTTTGCAACCAAGTGTCAAAAATGTCAAGTCAATGAAATGTCAATGTTACTCTAATAATTAAAAAAAATATCAGATTTATTTTTTCATTGATTTTAAACGTCTTTTAATACGGGCGTAGACGCATTAAAACATTATTTCACGTTATAACTCAAATACCATTGATAAACGCTTCATCATAAGTGATAAGGCGTCACCTTCAAGTTGTGACGTCATAGTTAGAGCCCGATTTGATGGTGCATTATTTTACCACGTGACTAGAATGACTTTCCGATGGGCTATATAATGAAAAGTATTAGTCGTAGAGAAAAAAATTAAGCACGGTTATTAATCTTTTATCGTGACCTCTCCACTGAGATTAAAATATGTTTTGTGCAAGTTCTTCATTCGTCGATGACGTGTAGCTACAGTTACTGTCCAATGTAAAACCGGTCATTTGCCAAACTTTTCGAATTCCGCTTATGGCCGGTTCGCCCTGTCGCGACGAATGTGTTTCAGTAGTATAAAACGTTTGTAATTTTATTATCCAGCCTCAGATTGCATTAACCTGCTAGATTATGACCTTGAAAAGAACAATTAAAAACCATTGTTATTGTGGTCCGATCGGGTTATATAGAATTCTACATATTAAAAGTACTATTTACTTATTCCGCTGGCTCAGCGACCCGAGGTGGGTCTTGGCTTTCGTCACAAGAAGTCTCCTGCCAGTCGCCCGCCTGGAGCTCACGCAGGTCCTTGGCCACTTCATCCTCATAGCGATATCTGGGGCGGCCAACCGGTCTTTGGCTGCATCGAAAGTATACATATTTCACATTCACCAAAAATTTTAGATTGTTCCAACAAGACAACATGCCCGATCCGAACTAACATCAGCCTAATCAATCCTGGCACCAGGCACAAGCAGGGAGTTCTAATTTTTTTTTTCATTTTTTTTAAGTACAGTGACAAAGTAACACAGTATATTCCCTTCTGCCAAACTGTATCGCAGTTTAACGGCAGACACTCTCAGTCAATAATAATTTGTTTAAATACAATTCTAAAAACTATTTTTTTAAGTTCACAAAAATATTAATACATATGTAGGTAGTCTAATAATAATTTGGTACAATGCGATTTCGGCTCCGATGCCCATGCAAACGCCGTGCGAAAACCCATCAAGCAACCGGCGCGCATGTGCGGCAGGGCAGCGGGCCGTGTTTAGTTAATACATTTATAGAAAGACTTAAGTATGAAGAAAGTTTAAAGAATAGGTTTACTTTACAATTTTATTTAATAAACTTTAAATAAAAATGCCTGTTGCCGAGATCAGTAACATTTTGGGACCAAATAAGTGATAACATTGTGTCATAAATAATTTTGAGGCAACAAAAACACTATGGCCTTAAGACACGAATTAAGCCCGGTTTATCGTCAGATTATCCTTCAGCCTATTTTGGCCGACTAATCTCTTAACGGGCGTAATCTAGGCTCATATTTCAAGACAGACCCGCCCGCCTCCCGACATAAATACGTTATTGGATATTATTAACTTGCTTACATAATCAGCACTTTAGTAGGAGCTTTCCAGTGCGTTAACTCTTCTAAGTGGGTCGATGGAATGGTAAAAGTAGCTTATTTGTTTATAATGATTTCGGAACATTTATGATCATTAGGTGTCCAATAATTTTCATTGTAGAGTGTAGTAAAAAACAACTGGTTATTTTTGTCCCCCATGCATGCTTTACCTTTCTAAAGGTCGCAATTAAGAAAATCAATTTTTAGCGAGCGCTTAAGATGCTCATCGCATTTTCTGTCTAAATTGCATCGTTATAGCTTTAGCAGCCTGGGCTGTGCCCACTTATCGACTTTTTATAAATAACGCTGTTTAATAAAAAGTAGCATTATTTATAAAAAGTCGATCCCACTAAAACACTCTTAAGACGGAGTTAAAGCCGGTTCACGAGAAGAATTCCTGTTACAAACCTTCTATATCTCCGTTTTCAGAGTGTTTTAGTGGAATCTACTTTCGCAATCGCAAACTGGTGTCCCGTTCAGCTGCGTCTGCTAGTTATAGCACTACTACACTAGCGATTTGAAAGCGATGCGATTGCGCAGCGATTGCGAGCTCGCGGCGTGCTCACCGCATTTTGGACACTCAGTAGCAAAATGGATTGATCTGACGGGGAAACACTACTACTGGCTTTGTTGTTTGAAAGACGCAGAAAACGATGAATCTGAGTGGATTCATCATCAAGTAATCGACTGGGATAGAGCGACTACTATGTAACCTGTATAACGCGACGACTTTGAATTTCAGTTACCTATAAATAACTTTGTATCCATTGTATCAACGACGATTAAACCTCTAAACGATGCTACGTCCGCTTACATACGTATCTTTGATATGACTCAAGTGGGGCGGGACGGACTGTCGAACGCGATTGTACAAAATGGCGTCGAGGGAGGTGCGACGGCGCACCGTCAACACGGCGTCGTCGCGGCGTGCTCGTCGCGCCATTACTGCGCAATCGCATCGCTTTCAAATCGCTCACAAATCACTAGTGTGACAGGGCCGTTAGAGCCTCCACCCGAGACTTTTTTCTTCTTCCATTTCATTATCATTTTTCTTACCATATCGGACAAGGTTGACTGTCCTATCCTGAGGCATTGGATAAAATGCGCATCTCAGTATCCCGTTACAATTTGAAGTCTGATTTATTTTATGTTTAATAACACAGGTCAAGCTTATACTAACAACTATGAGTCATTGGTCTGAAATAAACGTACATTATTATTATTTAACCCATCAGTTATCGGTTCATCGGCACCTGTGACCGGCCCCCTTCCACTTTAGCTTGATCGACACATGCTTATCATCGGTATTTTTCCGTCAGGTAGAATTTTATTATGATGTCGCTTTTCATATTCACCAAATGCGATCGCTTTTTCAATTCACATGTTCTCAATTACAACCGGTGACGCACGTTTTTTTTAGTAAGACTAAAACCGTGGATTACGCGAGTCAATCACTGACCCGTGAAATAACACGATTTGATTGAAATTATCAGCCCGAGTGTCGTTATGGACAGCCCTTTATTTATCCACCTCAGTGACTAAATGTTTGGTAAATGAACTTTAGGTATACTTACTAAGTGGATTGGTCATGCTCATGCTTTGGATAAATATGATAACAAAGAAATATTTAACACATTATGACATTGTTCTCTAAGAGCTTCGTACATTTGTGAAGTTATAGTAGCAATACCACTTGCTAACGGCAAAGGAAAATATCGTGAGGAAACCTGAATTTCTGAGGTGTTCAGCCTCAGCGCTTGAAATTGCCAATCTACGGTGGGCAAACGTGATAAGCTCATACTCTCTTTCTGAGAGAAGGCCTGTGGGACGTTTATAGGATAAATAAAATGTATTTTTATTGTTATCTCGTCTTTATCAGAGACCAGGGTCTGCCACTTGCCACGATCCTGACAGATCCCTTCAGCTTCATCAACATTCATAAGTCGTTGTATGGTCGCACGCCAGTTTCGTGTACGAAGTATGTCCGCCTGGGACGTCATTTACCGGCCCTTCCACCCACATTCACTCAATATAATTATTTCGTAAAGCTTTCTTTCTTTATCCTCCCTCCGGGATAAAGGCGTGAGTTTATGTTATGTTATGGATTTCTCGTCTTCAGCGTCCTTTGTCCGTGAAAAATAGGTACCTACATCAGTCGAATAATCTAAGACATATTCGATACTTGAAAGCTGCTTTGAGATAATTTCAAAGCATTTATTTAAAAAAAATAGACTAAGTAGTATTTTAGGTTGCCCAGAATCTATAGACTGTACGGTTTTCATTAGAGTAAATTGTTCAACGTTATATTAAATTAATTAGAAGCGATCAAAAGAATCACGTTTTCATGGCAACGTGTACACAAAACAAACGCGATAGAAGGATGTTCCATGGTTGAAAATTGGTGGTAGTATCTTTTTTCACCAATAAAGATTTGGCCAAAATTTTTACCATTTTTAAGGAGTTCCGTAGTCCGACAAGGAACCCTTATAGATTCGCCATGACCATCTATCAGTCTATCTGTCTATCCGTCCAGACAGACAGACAGACAGAAAAATTCAGGTTAGTAGCACATATAATGAACTTATAAGGAAAACTAACATGGCTAAGTAGGCTTTACTAGTAAGCGAGTAATAGGTGTCTAACTTATAAGAGTAAAATTTCGTACAAAATCCATTGAAAATTACATCGATGAAGTTGTCAGTTGCGTAAAGCAGATAAAAAGCTTCTTTGCTTCGATGAAAATGAAAAGTCATGGCTAAATAGCTGGCGGCCACAGAAAAGTAAAATTAGGCAGGAAAGCGGCAATCAGATCTTCATTTGGTTTTTTCGAGTTTTGAAATCAAATCTTTGCTAATTTTGCTTTAGTTTTACTTATATTCGTAATGAAAAGCACAGTGTTTACCTCCAGTAAAAGACTTATTTAGTCCCTCGGACTATTCGCGACACGCTACCTCGCTACGCTCGAGCGCCAAACCTCGTTTCGGGACTAAATAAGTTACTTTGACCCCTAGGGTAACGGTATACTATTTCAACACAACTACTCAAAAAGAGCTAATTTAGTCTTTATACACCAGCACCAAACTAGCTCTTTGTTTCCTAGGGATGAAAAGTGATTTGAATTAGGAATGTGGATATTTCTAGTAAAAGTTCCAATAACCAATGAGATTAATCACGAATATTGTATGAACAAGTAACTGGCTGTATGATAAAGAAACCACGCGGGAGCCAAATTAATGAAAAAGTTTGTGCAAAAATAAAAGTTTCGAAATGGTATACTCCGCCTTTGTTCGTAATTGTTTACATACTCCAATTCGGATTTTACTAAGTTTTTATAAAAAAATAGTGTGCCTTCAAGTAGTGAGAATGAAAGTATTCTATTAACTCCAGAGAACATTGTATCGGAAGCTAAAAATGTGGTACAAACGTTATATTCTAATCTTATTCATGACTTGCACTTTCTTATTTTTTCATAGAGGGTGATAAAAAGTAGTGTCCACTTTGCTGCGCTCAGGATTCTACTTTAGAATCCTTCTTATTCAAAGAAACACTCACGCTTTAAAATAATTGTTTGCTCCCTGGGTATATTCGCGACTTTAAACAGCATCCCGTAGTAAAAGTTGGTCTTATTGGCATTTAGAATTCCCCGTTTTCAGACGTATATCAACATCTTCATTCATTGTCAGCCCACCGCTGATGCGGATGGCCGATACCCACTGCTGTGTAGACCTTCTGCCGACTCAACTAAATCATCCGATCATCGGAGATGTATATATATATATAAGCAGCTTATATACGTCCCACTGTAGGGCTTAGGCCTTTTCTCAGAGAGAGAGAGTATGGGCAACGTGCCCATCGCGGACACTCAGGTTTCATCACGATGTTTTCTTTCACCGTTAG
This sequence comes from Yponomeuta evonymella, assembly GCA_963969515.1. NCBI lineage: Eukaryota > Metazoa > Arthropoda > Insecta > Lepidoptera > Yponomeutidae > Yponomeuta > Yponomeuta evonymella. Next base: position 1,298,096 of record OZ018342.1, on the reverse strand, counting down.
CAAGTGGTATTGCTACTATAACTTCACAAACGTACATAACTTAGAAAACAAAGTCATAGGTACATGCCCGCACTGGGAATCAAACCTGGGTCTCTTACTTCCGAGTCCAATGATCTACCACGGCACCATCCAGGGATCATCATCAGCCCTTTGGCGCCCACTGCAGGACATAGGCCTCCCTCATGGTTTTCGTAACCGTGAGGGGTTTTGCCATAATCGCCACGCTTGGTAGGCGGGTTGGCGATCGCAGTATGCGGTTGGAATTTCAGGAAGACGCTGCTGCCCGTCTCCTGGTAATTGATTTCCTTAGTCGCCTTCTACGACATCCACGGAAGGAAATAGAGTGATGCTATTATTAATATAGGGATAGTTCTACAGAATTCTTCGTATTTTCGTGTCATTGCCCATTCGCGTCTAATTCTCGAACAAGTTCATCTCAGACCGTCCTTCTGTGGTCTGTAAATATTTGGTATTACCCGTGCTACGCACAAAGGCTTTTGATTGCCTCCGCCAGAGGAATTTTTAATTTGCCACTTTAATATCCTGTGGGGACCGGCCTCGAACGATTTCTGGCGAACTAATAGATCGGATATTGTTTCGGGGGCGTGTGTGAGTTTTATTAGGTATCGGTAGGTTGTTGCCGAGAAGTTGTGATGTGAAACGCACTAAACTCCAACTGGTGAGCTACTTACAGGCAGATGGGATGGAATCGATGAAACTATGGATGCCGGATAACGGATTATTTGGAAAAATTACAAATTTAATAAATGTGGCTTAAAATAACAATTTAAGGCTTTGTGATATACTCACTCTATTGTTTTATTCTTGTTATCATGTCTAAGATAGATTTATTCGATAGTTTTATTTATGATGGCGTTGAGTTAGCATTAATAGAATTTTACTAAGTAGGTGGTGTATTGCTACATAATCATCATAATCAGCCGGTGTCAGCCAGTACAGGCACGTACCTACAACTTTGTTTTCTAAGTTATGTACATTTGTGAAGTTATAGTAGCAATACCATTCGCTAACGGTGAAGGAAAACATCGTGAGGAAACCTGAGTGTCTGAGCTATTCACATACCTCAGTGTTTGAAATCGCCAATCCGCGGTGGGCACGCGTGGTGATTAAGCCCATACTCTCTCCCTGAGAGAAGGCCCGTCATCATCATCATCATCAGCCGGTGTCAGTCCACTGCTGGACACAGGCCTCTCCCAAGACTCGCCACTGAGCCCGATCTAAGGCTCTTCTTTCCCAGTCTACCAGTCAATTGTATTGCTACAATTTATTAATATTGCGTTTTATCTCACTTTTTTAAATATCTAGAGTAGGAAATACATACACACATAAACTTATTACGCCTTTATCCCAGAAGCATAAGCTTGCCAAAGTTTGCTATTGGCCACAAACCTGACAAATGCTAGTAAAACAGCACTTTTGTAATAGAGCGACAACAAAATTATATGACAAACCCATATCGCTGTACCCATTTTCGTAAAATGACCATTTGCGAAGTCTTTAGGATTATCCATATTACAAGGCTCCGGCCACGCGCGGGCGCAACGTTATAAACTGAAATAAACTAAATAATTTTGAGGTTAGAGAGTACAACACTAGCACAAAATAAACCAAGCCACGTGCGACAAGCACCAGACGGAACGGGCTTTCTTGCACTTCGTAAGGATTTAAGAATTATTATGAATGGTAAATTTTCGTCTTCTTTCGTGAATAAAATCGAAACTATTTGTTTTAAAATAAAAACAAAAATATGTTTAAGATCCTCATAACGAGCCCTTTTGTTTCGTTTTGATACAATAAGGTTTCAATAAAAAAAAATATTTCCTAATTTTTCTCCAGAAAATGACCCTTATTAAAAAATATATGTATTACTTTACCCATCTATGTTTGGGTCATAGGATTACACCATCCTACCAAATTTCACCTGATTTGATCCAGTAAATTGGCTGTGACAGACGGACGGACAGACAGATGCACGAGTGATCCTGTAAGGGTTCCGTTTTTTTTAACAGCGTACGGAACCCTAAAAATAAAGCGGCCAATGCCAGTGTCCGCAGCCTATCAATTACTTGATGATCGCGTTTGTACAGAAAACTCACTGGAAATTTCTTTAAAAAGTGGTTGATAGCCAAACATTGAATGCACGGTAGAATACATATTCAGAGTAGTACTTAATTATAGTTAGGTCCTAAACATGAAAAAATTAATAAAAATTTAAAAAGAAATTAACCTATCGACCGGGAGGGAAGCTTGGAAAACTATGAGGGAGGCCTATGTCTTGCAGTGGGCGTCAAATGGCTGATGATGATGATGATGAAACCTATCTAACGTTAGTCTAGGTTAGGTTAGACCTTTACCGTATCTTGGTAGCAGGGGCTGTAACGCGAACAAATTCCCGTACCGTGTGTCCTCATTACAAAACAGTGATTAATGGTATATCGTCGGTGGTCGATACCACTCGTTGGTTGGTTTTGTTTTGTTGCGAAGTAATCGAGACCTTTCGCCGTGCTCCTAATTAGTTGTTTTTGAAAGAATTTCTACGCCCCAGAGTTGTATGATTGATTGATTAATTACTTGATTACAGATTAATTTTAAATAAGCTTGAGAATGTTAACGCGTTTCTTAAAAATTTGAACAGAAAATCAGGGGACCGAGAAAGTCGAGTAACTTAGGTGGCTTTAGAAAGATAAGGACTCATATAGCTATTATAAAAAGTAATTTTAATTTTACTTGGGATAAAGTAGGTTTTAGTGTTAGGTTTGGTGTCCACCAACCGCTAAAGGTGAGAATAATTTGGCTGTAAGTTCAAAAGTGAGAATCGGTTGAGATTAAAATGTGAAAAAATACTTTGCTAAATTCCGCCAAAATTCCACAAGCACTATGCGGTTAGTTAATGCGCCGCCCTCCCTCCCACTTTTTCAAACAGAAGCAAGAAACAAACACACCACCATCGACAACAATACTTGTGTGAAAACTCTGACACGAGGCATCCTCAGGCTCCGAAGGGCGACTGACCAGTGACCGTCACCCCAACAGCACTCCGTATTTATAAGCTAGGACGAGAATTCGGTTGAGAATTGAAAAAGTTTTTCTTTCGCCAGAGCAGGATATTGAAGAAAAAGTAACGACTATTATAATTGGGTTCAGGTGAATAAAACAACAGAGTGACCATTAAAAAAGGGATAAAAGAAAATTCAAAAAGTTCCCGCCCAATCGAGCGAGCGCAGCCCACCCTAATTGTATTTACGAGTCCCCTCAACTTTTTCTATCAAAAGTTACGCCACTCCACCGTTATAAAAGTATTTAATTTCTCGGTGAAAGTGTCATGGCACCCAATTTGAAATTATTTTTAATATTCCCGGCGAAGCCCCGGCTGGCCGCGGCAACAATTTATTTGAGTTCTCTCTTTGCGGCTCTTTGGTCTTACCCTCAAACAAAAACGTACGAGTTCCGGCCAAGTGCCAGTCGGACTAGTGCATCGAGGTTTCCGTATGTTATATTTGTCAAACAATTTAGTTTCTTTGGCAAACATGTGTTTTTTTTATTTAGTTTGGCACCCTACGGTGTGACTTACACTAATAATAATAACTTCCACAACGCACAATCAGTTGTCCTGGTTCCAAACTAGGATACCCTGTGCTGTGGTAACCAGGCAAGGACATCATACACATGGAAATACACCCAGACTGAGGCCATTTGCACAAATGCACGGCGGCGGCCCACAGTACGAGCTTCAAATCATACTTTGCTGGTTTTTATTGTTCGTTTTTATGTAACTCATATTGTTATACTATAATCACACCAAGCCTGACAGTTGTTTGTTTTGCAGTTTTTACGATAGAGCAGAACTTGTTCTTATTTTTAATTATTTGTTGGACATTCCGCTATAACAACGCATATTTGGTAATAATTTCAACTTGTTACGTATCAACGTATCATCCATGTGGCGCCGGATTAAGAATAGCGTCACTCCATTTCCTTCCATGGATGTCGTAGAAGGCGACTAAGGAAATCAATTACTAGGAGACGGGCAGCAGCGCCTTCCTGAGATTCCAACCGCATACTGCGATCGCCAACCCGCCTGCCAAGCGTGGCGATTATGGCAAAACCGCTCATGGTTATGAAAACCGTGAGGGAGGCCTATGTCCAGCAGTGGGCGTAAAATGGCTGATGATGATGATGACGTATCAACGCTAAAAATAAAGCTCTTTAGATCAGATTGTTGTCGTAGCCATATAATGGAGTCCCGTTTGGCAATTTTCGGGCAATTTTTTGACCCTAAAAAAGACAAAGTTTATTATCATATTAACATCAAAAGCGAAAGAGGTTTTTCAGGCTCGTGGCAAGTGGTAAACCTTGGTCTGTGTCCTCCCCTCTAGGTTAACAGGTGTGATGTATTAACATCAGAACCTTTGCAATAAAAGAACCCTAAACTTACGTAGTTTTAAATGTCATGTTTAAACTACGAACCACCTACTTGCTAAAAAGAAAACGGTACGTATTATTCCGCAAATCTGATGTCGTCCATAGACTATTTCAATATTTGTGAGAAAGCAAAAAGTGTTGATGTAGATAAAATGCGGGAAATATAAATAATTTACTATGTCCGTGATTTTCCTGTGCAAAGTTAACAAGGAAACTTCAATCCTATTTGTATTAATAGAACAAGTCAAGTTGCTTGATTCCACCAGACATCAAACGATTTCTGAATCAATAAACCACCCAATCTAAAACGTAATGTAAATGCATATTTACCATCCCAGCATACCTCGTTAGTCAGGAGGACGCCGAGTTCAAGATAAGTTTTATTTTAGTTTCCGCGCTCTAAGCACTAACTTCAAAATTGACACAAAGTGGGAAGACCACGAAAGGCGCTCTTCAATTCTGCGTTGTTGGTCTAGCGGCTGTCACCTCGGTGGCCTAGTGGTTGACACGCTTCACTATCATACCAGATAGGTATTTTTTATGCTCTATGTACGTCCCACTGCAGCGCATAGGCCCTGTCTGGTATACTTAGTCATCACTTCGCAATTTCAAGCGCTTTCGATATAAGGGCAAACCTTTGAATTTAGTGCGCAACAGTAAATTCCTATTTCCTGCTGTTTACTTTCCTCAAAATTAAGTCTCTTAAACATTCTATATTGTGCCGGCGGTGGTTGCGAATACGGCACCTATAGTGTTATTGCTAAATTTCCTTTATTACAACTACGGCTAGCCGGCAAATGTGGGAAACAAACTCTAACCTAGCGCTTTGTTAAACGAGCAGGAATCATTCTGAAAACGTGACTTGGCTACATTCAATTGGGTACTTGACAAAATATCAAATGAGTTACTTTTAAAACGGAATTTTGTATGAAAATACTTGCTTATGACGTCATATTTCAGAGCACTCTTTTTATGATTAATCCATTTAAAAATTGTAATACCTAACTAGTAATTGACTAAAAGAAATACATTTTCCGAGATATTTTGTAATTCTTGTTTTAATCGAGCATATGAAATATTGTTGCCCGTGTCAAATACAGTATTTCCGATTTTTTTTATCCTTCAAAGTACAAATAAAGGGTCTTTAATGAATTAATAGACTATGCGGAGAAGATGTTGACAAAGTAACTCGAAATTCATTCTTAAACGCTTTTATCTACTCTGATACTATAATACAAAGATTATAAAACTAAAAACAAAACTCTTATGACAAACATTACGCATAGGCCAAAAATAATTTAAAAAAAGTTTTATTACGATACAGGACTTGTATGGACACCTGTATCATAATATAACATTTTAATCATAACGATACACCTATACAACCTCCAGCTGGACCAAGAAGGTTGAACCTCTACTTTAAAAAAAAAAGGTTTCAATGAACGAGTCCGCGGCGACGCAACACGCATGCGCAATCGATGTTTGCGCCTTGGCGCCAACATTTTACATTTAAAAAACTTTTCAATATGTAAACAACGTTTGTTTCTGTTTGTAAAATAAATTAGTTTTTGTGTAAAAACACTTCTGAAAGCGAGGATAGTGGTAATATACACCAGACATTCTGGAAGCTGCGTCAAACATGACTATGAACCTGTTAACGGCGAAATCTAGGAGCAACTATAATAAATGTTACCACGAGTTTATTACAAGTAAAAATAATTTTGTTGATATTCAGCGTTTTATGTGCAATATTATTTTATGTATTATAGTATGAGAGTAGATAAAGTAGTGTATGACACTGTACATAACTTGGTCTTATAACACTAGTGTGATACTATAAAAAAACTCGCCTCCGGCTCGTTTTTTTAAGACACACTCGTGTTATAAGAACCTTTATTATGCAACAGTATCATAACGAGTACCATAACGTAACCGTTTTCAACATTAAGTTTATTGGTATTATTTAGAAAAACACAATTCCTTTTGTGAAGTTTAGAATTTAGAACTCGACAGACTAATTTCACTGCAACCTACCGGTCATAAGGGCCTTGGAACAATAAAAAAAATAAACTGAGACAAAGGAACTTAGGTTAGTATTAAGGTGCTCTTGCGTCTTTTTATTATAGAGTAAAGTAAATTTTGGTACAAAAAACATGTTACTCCTCGTTTCTCATGAAAACTTATGCCATATAGTTGTAAATCGAGGTCAGAATACCCCTCAAAATTTTGGTAACGAATTCGACGCCACTTTGTGGAATGAAAGCCTTTCCGTACCCTATTATCTATACAACATCAGACAAAGATCGAATTTCAGAACAGCGCCATCTATAGAAACCAACAAGAAGCGTATAAGATTGACATGTAACGACATGACATCGGCGCTGAGAAGGTTACATAGATGGCTGCTAGATGGCAACGTTTGTTGTATGGGAGCTCCCCTTAAATATTTATTTTATTCAATTTTTAGTATTTTGTTGTTATAGCGGCAACAGAAATACATTATCTGTGAAAATAATAACTGCCTAGCTGTCATTGTTCATGAGATACAGCATGGTGACAGACAGACATACAGACAGACGGACAGACAGACAGACGTATGGCACTCTTCAGGTATGGAACTCTAAAAATAATTCAGTTGGCCGGCGCCGACCATAAGACCGTGTGGCGCCGGATTAAGAATAGCGTCACTCTATTTCCTTCGGTGGATGTCGTAGAAGGCGACTAAGGAAATACATTACCAGGTGACGGGCAGCAGCGTCTTCCTGAGATTCCAACCGCATACTGCGATCGCCAACCCGCCTGCCAAGCGTGGTGTTTATGGCAAAACCCTTCATGGTTTGTAAAGCCATGACGGAGGCCTATGTCCTGCAGTGGGCGTCAAATGGCTGATGATGATCAAATGATGATGATGATGACCATAAGACGCTCAAAACGTATTTTGGACTTTTATTCCGTTTCGTCCTGATATAAATTGTTGGTTTATGCTTGAATTAAGTAATTTTAGGTAACAAAAAATATTTTTTCTTGACGCGCGTGCTTTTTTTAAAAGTAGCGCTATATGTTTCTAAATCATGGTTAGAATGACCCCTTAAATGCGATGAACGAATTCAAAGTAGAAATTCAGGTTTCTCCACGAAGTTTTCCGTAGCGAGTGGTGTGGTAACTACTAATTCACAAATGTACGTAACTTAGAAAACAAAGTCGTTGGTATAGGCCGTAATCGAACCATGTACCCAAGAAGCAAGGCACACAGGCCTTCTCTCAGGGAAAGAGTGTGGGCTTAATCACCACGCGTGCCTACCGCGGATTGGCGTGTGAATAGCTCAAACACTCAGGTTTCCTCACGATATTTTCTTTTGTAAAGGGTTAAAAAGATAAAAATTGTCCTAATATAAATATTTCCTTTTACCTCCGACGGAGAACTAACCCTTGAAAAAAAATAGTATAGAACTACCTACTGTTGTGTTGACCCTTAAATGCATCAGTAAAAGGGATAGTTTATGTTATCTAAGTTGAAACAAATTAATTAAAACTTTGTAAGTTACGCGTACTCTACGCGAAAATTCCACAAAAAATTTCGTTAATTTTATCTCCAACTTTTGTACCTCAAATTTACATCACGCTTCACAGAGTTTCTCGACGATTCTTCAAAAGTCGGCCAAAAAACTCTACTCGAATACCGATAACAATAACTACAGGAGCGAAGTTCTCTTTTCGACTCAATAATTTCACGAACGACTCGAGAGTTGATCCGAATTTCACGATGTCCAAAGAGCAAACAAAAAAGATACGGTGTGAAAAAAATCGGCTAAGTGTCGGACTCTCGTTTAATATGTATTTGTCATATAGCTTGTCCGGAATAACAACGACATGATTATGTTTAGATTATAACTAACGATCATTCTAACTTTGATTTCGTGTGACGCCGGATTAAGAATAGCGTCACTCGGTCACTCCATTTCCTTCCGTGGATGTCGTAGAAGGCGACTAAGGAAATCAATTACTCGGAGACGGGCAGCAGCGTCTTCCAACCGCATACTGCGATCGCCAACCCGCCTGCCAAGCGTGGCGATTATGGCGAAACCCCTCATGGTTATGAAAACCACGAAGGAGGCCTATGTCCTGCAGTGGGCGTCAAATGGCTGATGATGATGATGATGATTATGTTTTTATTTACAGGAGAACTCTTCGTCGATCTTTGTACAGAAACTACTATGAATCGGTACGTAATGCAATGGAGAACGGAACCCCCCTTAAATATTTAGTTTATTATGTTTTGAGTATTTGTTCTCATAGCGGCAACAGAAATACATCATCTATATTGAAGACAAATAAACATTTTATATTTCTATTTCTATCAAAATGTCATTCTGGTCACGCGGTATAAAAATACAAATCATACACAAATATGACGTTTAACAATGTTCCGGTTATCTCGTAAAATAATGGTTTTAAGCATCTATACCCTTTTTGGAAAATATTTAGAATTCAATAAAAAAACTAAATCTAATATGTTTAGTTATTTTTATTAAAAGTTATTTTTATTAGTTACTTGATTTTTCGCATTTTTTTGTGATCTACGGAGCAGCCACCCTTCAAACTTAACAGCACAAAATCTCATGTCACAGCCGCGGATGTACTGCGAGGTGCATCGTTATCGGCGAACATTCGAGAGTCTCTCGCAACGTTATAGGACTTGGTAGAGGGCCGTTGACGACCGCAACTATTGCAGGAGTTAGATTTGGATCGTGCCCGCTTTGGGGTCTTATTATTTCAGCGTTACATGTCTGTAGTTTCATTGTTAAGAGGCGACTCCGTGCTTACTAGCGCCACCAATTGAAAAAAAAAAATATCTTCTCTTATAATGCGTTTTTGTGAAAAGTGAACATCATATACCTCAGTAATTGTGATAGCTATAGGTACTTAAAAACCACAGCCTGGAACCTAAAGCCGAGCCTGGGATTTTAATCGGTTTCCGCAAAAACGGCCCTTGTGGCAAAAATACGAGTCCCAGGCCCTACGTTCTAAAAATAGCTGGCATGAATACTGACGTTTACGATGTTCACTTTTTGCACTTTAAAAGTATTATAAACGATGTTATTTTTTTCGATCGCTGGCGCTCGATGTTTGTTGGAGATTCTCTCAAAATTTAATGAAACCAGGAAAGATAATTCTAATTCTCATAAAATAGTAGCAAATAAACCTGTATTTTCGTGATACAATAAATAAAATTTAGCTTAGATGTAATAACCTGCGATTTATGCGAATTTTCATTAAAAACCCTTGGTTTATCTTCATCAACGATGCGACAAGACAATTATTGGGTATTTGACAAAATATTAAATGAGTTACTTTTAAAACGGAATTTTGTATGAAAATACTTGCTTATGAAGTCACATTTCAGAGCACTCTTTTTATGTATAATCTTTTTAAAAATTGTAATAACTAGTAATTGAGTAAGAGAGATATATTTTCCGAGATATTTTGTAATTTTTGTTTTAATCGAGCATATGAAATAATTTATTGTTGATCGTGTCAAATACTGTATTTAGAACAAGATAATCTGCCAAAAGATGATAGAATAACTGGGCTTTCCTACTAAAGTCAAAATTACGCAACTAATATTCTTTTGTTACTGTTTTTCAGCCAATCTACAATAAAATTTAAAATACCCAATACTGACAGTTGCAGAAGATTCGAGTTCACTTCGGAAATTGTGGTCTCGTTAGTTGTCAAAAAATATGGTTTATTATACTGTAGCAGATAAGATAGCAGACTCTCCGCTACTTTTAGTTGGGGCCATAGGGTAGCTCCAAACTTATACCGCTCCATAAGAGCTGCCAACTCCACAAACATGGATGAACACTTCAGACTATCCCCGAACTCCGTACGGCCGAGCGTAAGGCTCGCACAAGCTGGAACAAAGGCCGGTTGCCGGACCAGGAGCTTCGAGAGTCCGGCGCGGCCGGGGCTAAGTCCATCTTGTAGCTTGATGCGAACAGCTGTTGCAGTGGTTCAATAGCACGGTAGTTTATCTTTCATCAGGGGATTTCCATAATGAGTTTCTTGAGTTTCCACGTTAATAACGCTGGTATTGCTAATTTGTGTTGCGTTCCTGTAGCCTTAAGACAAAAACTGCTGCCACTTAAATACGAGCATTAAATATAACTAACAGGCACTAGTTTTTATTGTAAAACTCATGTCATTTGGAAGCCTGGCTACCAATAATTGATGGCTACGCAGAACACAAGGAATCCTAGTTTGGGAGCTAGTATCCTTTTTTTGTAACAAACATAACATAACATAACATAAACTCACGCCTGTATCCCAGAGGGGTAGGCAGAGACCAGGGAGTGCCACTTGCTACGATCCTGACAGATCACTTTCGCTTCCTCAACCTTTTTACATTAAATATTTTTCATTTAATTTCAAGCTTTAAGCTGAATGTGTTATAAAGAATTGACGTTTTTGTTTGTAAGATAATTATTTTCCGAAGACTGCTATGTTGGAAAAGCCGTATAGTATTTAAATAGATTTGATAAGGGCGAATTTAAAAAAAATATGTTTCCCTGATATTTCGAAAAGTATAATCAATCAATCAGTCCGTACTCGTCTACTGTTGGACATAGGCCTCCTCCAAAGCACGCCACTTCTTTCTATCCTCGGCCATCCTCATAGAAAAATATATCCAAACCTGAGAAAATCTCGCGCAAGTGAGTTGAAGTTAGGTACTCACTTTGCGTTTGTCACACTTCGATGCGATGTACTTCGGCTGTATTTATCCTGGTCAAATGATTGTGTTACCTCACACGGGCAGAGTCACGCACAGATAGAGGCTGTGGAGGAGTTCAGGAGTTAGATAGCTACTTCAAGTAATTATATGCAGCCTCCCAGAACTTTGCAGCCTCCCTGGCTACTGGAGTGAAGCTGAAAATCTAACTGATTGACAATTGGCAATACATCAACGAACACAACACAGGTGCACTTTTCCCACCTGTTTGGCATGGGCAATATTCTTTGCATAATAAAAATGTTCATACGCTGGAAGTTGTACCACACTTTCTAAACATTTTGACATTTAAATGTTTTTTTTTTGTCATAAAGCACTCAAGGTGGAGCCGTAAAGTCCTGTTATGGAGACTACGCACAGGAGCACAAAATATAGGCAGACGACCTGCAAGATGGTCTGATGACATCAGGGCTACTATAGGGTACAGGTCGACCTGTCCTAATAGCCGCAGACCGATCGCGATGGAGGACTTATGAAGAGGCATACTTCCAACAGTGGACAATCGAAGAAGAAGAAGGAGGCACATAATCTCAAATAAGGACGTCTGATCAACTGGTACTTGGCCAACCCCAAACGGCGAATCAACAACAGATTACAAGGTCATTCGACCGTAACTTCCCATTTGATTATAGTAATAACTTCCACACAACACAATCACTTGTCCTGGTCCCAAACTAGCATACTCTGTGCTATGGTAACCAGGCAAGGGCATCACTTCTATGATCTGAGGGCATCACAAACATGGAATTTATACACCCAGACTAGGGCCAGTTGTATAAATGTACGTCGGCCCCCAGTGGTAAACGAAACCACGACCTCGGGCATGGTAATCAAATCATTAAGTGTGATAAATAAACATTTTTAAACATGATACCGCTGGATCAACGAAGCGGTCAGTTATTTATTTCGTCATTTATTTTTTTCTTATTGTCTTCATCATTATTAATTCTTCATTCATTTATTTATTAGTAACGGGCACGGGCCTTCTCTCAGGGAGAGAGTATGGGCTTAATCACCACGCGTGCCCACCGCGGATTGGCGATTTCAAACACTGAGGTATGTGAATAGCTCAGACACTCAGGTTTCCTCACGATGTTTTCCTTCACCGTTAGCGAATGGTATTGCTACTATAACTTCACAAATGTACATAACTTAGAAAACAAAGTCGTAGGTACGTGCCTGTACTGGGAATCGAACCTGGGTCTCTCGCTTCCGAGTCCAATGTTCTACCGACTAGGCTACTACCGCCGAAAAAGTGGCTTGAGTAGCATTTAACTAAAATTCTTCAAACAAAAGCCAATTTAAATTGCAACTTATGTATAATATAAAGGATTGGCGCAAGTTGGTCTAAAACATTTGACATAGTAACATTTTCCAAGGCTGCTGTAATAATTTCGATTTAAGATACACACATTTCACATTTTCGAAACAAACATTGGAAATTACTAATATATTATTTACAAATATTGTAAGCCATTACCCGTCTGTCTTTCTCCTTCGGCAACCTTTCCGTCACACGGTTGTCTGGAAGAAATTGCTGCTAGCAATAAGGCCACCCATTGTACTTTTTCATTGTAAGTTTCATATTTTATGTCTCTTGTTTCTTGTGTGAAATAAAGAATATTCATATCTTATCTCACTTTTGATTAATTAATAGCGGACCAGTTTGACGATAGCTTTCTAATCCACTGGGTTAGCGTTCACGTAAATAGTAATCATTAGTACTAACATAGTGTAAGCGAAAGCGATCTGTCAGGATCGCGGCAAGTGGCAGTCCCTGGCCTGCACGTCTGGGACACAGGCGTGAGTTTATGTATGTTTGTGTATGTATGCATTATCTGTTTTGTTTCTAAGATTTATGTATATTTGTATTTTTTTTATTGTCTCTATATAGATTTGTTTTAAATTCTGAAATAAATGTTATTATTATTAATGGTTCTTCTGTATCGCAGTAATAGATACTGCTAACTACTTAAAATTCACACTGTACTCCAGTTCACCATCCACGCTAGGTGCCTAATCTCCCGTGATCTGGCTGTATTGTTCGACAGTTCACACATTTTCCGCGAATCGAACTAAATCCCCGAACTATTACCATATAACACCAAACTCGGGCAGTCCGACACCGCGGGAGTGGAATTAAAACAGTCGCATCGACAAACCCGTAACCTTAGCCCTGGGGTTTCATTGCAGAGCGAAACGACGAGCTGTAGCGGCGATCTGCTCCTATAGTATTACCACACCAAATCTTGAACTCTTACGCTTTAGGCCTAGTTCTAGTTAGACCTGAGATTTTCGCCTCATAGTTGGGCCATTGTACGTAGCAAGCGCTGAGGTATGTGAATACCTCAGACACTATGGTTTCCTCACGAGGTTTTTCTTCACCGTTAGTGAGTGGTATTGCTACTATAGGGAAGGCCTGTGCCCTACAGTGGGACGTATATAGGCTGCTTTTGATTGCTACTATAACTTCACAAATAAACGTATAATAATAATAATAACTCAGAAAACAAAGTCATACCGCTGCGCTGCCACCGATTTACGCCTAACGCCTAAAATTAAGAGCCATCGCTCAAGGCGACTTTGGAACGCGATTCAAACGCTTTTCACGCGCGCGTATAGATCGCTTCCGTAAAATGGCACAAAACTTATGCTACACTCTACACTGCAGCGTGTTCAGCGGTTCTAATTGCTACCGCATGCGTCAGAATTCTGACAGGATTTGTTGAGCAATTAAGCCTCTGTTTTGTGTGAGCATTGGATTTTGGAGCAAAATTGTCTAGGTATGTAATAGAAAATAGTTTTAAGTACTTTTAGAATTTTGGTCGTAGTGATGAGTAAACCTAACCTAAAAAGTGATGTTTATATTATGTATATTTTATCAAATTGAATTGATTAGCCAAATTTAAACGTTTAACAATTAGACCAATCGCGATTATTCATTAGGTAAACGATATCACCGTAACTCCCGACGTACATGTAAAACTATTTTCACTGTAACAAAATTTGCTTTGCCCGTCTCTACTATGACGTTCACAGAATTTTCTCTTAGCACCATGTCTCGAGGTTTTCATCAAGGAATCAATGCTACTTGTGAATTCTGCATTCTTATCAGATTTTAGATTAAGATTACATGGATATCCGCTCGGTAATGAGCATTTGATATGTTTATTTGACGTTTTTCAAGCGACCCGCTGGCACCGTGACCTCGCCACTGTGGTAATGCGTGAAGTTGGCGTGTTTGCGCGCGACTTTCATTCGCAAATTGAAACCGAGCTCTTCCGATACGGCTCCATTGGGGATCGCTTGTTTATTTGCTGAAAAGACTTCATTGATAAACTGGTAAAGTACGCTTTGGTTAGTCGTTAAGGAATGAGCGGTATTCAATGTTTTATTTAAGCTTTTAGAATTCAACTTGAAACTTAATTTGACAACGTACAAACGTGGAACATTATACTGTAGTTACGTAATAAATCATAAAACACACGTTAGCGTTAATGTAACTTTAGAAATACAAAGATTCCAAAATGGGCCAGTCTCAGCATGGCAGCATGCTCCCCGTAACAGCCGCCACTTAAGTCGTAATTTAAATCGCATTTTTTGTATGAAAAGTTTTATATTGTTTCAGCCACATTTAAGAAAATGGTGCAAGTCAGCCTTAGCAGTTTATAAAAATGGAGAGTTTCAAACCTTCAACTGTGTACGTTCTAATTTCTGATAAATACTTCACATTCCCAACCAAGCAGGTACTAAGTTCTTTGTATAGTCCTACTTTTCTGCTAGTGTTTCAAATTTTGACGTTTAGTTACTCAACACTTTATAGCAGCTATAAGTTTGGTAGGTTCTTAAGTAACTGGTACGTGTATCATTATGGACCCTGTCGGGCACACCAAGCCTTATATCAAAATTTATAAAGAATCTTATAATTGAAGTGGTTTCCAAATCTAGTAGGAAGTTTTCGCATTCGGTTTAAAGCGTATAAATGAACATACTTCGACCAAATATGGGATGTATTAACAAAGGGCAAGATAAAAAGTACCCGAAACCGGCGTGCGTTCACGCAACGACTAATGAATGTTGAGGAAGCGAAAGTGATATAGTAGTGACATAGTATTCGTGAAATAAGTGCCTACATCAAAATATTACCGAAAAGTCAAGTAGGCCATTATGCATAAATACGTTACCACTCGTTACATGACCCTTATTTGTATTTCTAAATTTCTGGTCGACCGGTTTGACGCTAGTCAGCATTAATTGATATTTGATGAGCTAACCCGTGCAAATAAAGCAACACGATGGGTAGAGTCTCTGGGATGAAATAATGCTACATTACAAGTGGCAAAAAAATTAATCAAAAACCCTACACCTGAGCATTAACTACTAAGCAAGAAGCGAGAGCAACCTAATTATTTGTGAAAATTTGTCAAAGTTCATTAGGAAGCGAAAGTGATCTGTCAGGATCGCAGCAAGTGGCAGTCCCTGGTCTCTGCCTACCCCTCTGGGATACAGGCGTGAGTTTATGTTATGTCAAAGGAAACATAGAACGAGGTATACATATATACATACACATAGCTAGAAACATACTATAATATTAACCTTCTTACGTTTCTATTGGGCTCTTATAGAGCCAAGACCATATTCTATTAGAAGCAAAGATTAATCTTACAAGTATGAGCTCAAAACTCCTAACATAGCATATAGCTCGAAGAACTGATGGCCGTTGGGACGAAAAAGTTCTGACCTGGCAACCGCGGACCGGACGACGCAGCGTGGGAAGGCCCCCCACCAGATGGTCTGACGACCTGGTTACGGTGGCGGGGAGTCGGTGGATGCGGGCGGCACAAGACTGGGAAGCTTGAAAAACCATGAGGGAGGCCTATGTCCTGCAGTGAGCGTTAAATAGCTGATGATGATGATAATGATGATGAGCTCAAAAATTTTTGTTTTTTAATATTTTGTAACGAGACTGTGCTTTCTTATTTGCAACAAAAGCAATATATTCTTCATTATTTTTCTTATGAAAAAACAAATGAAAGATTATTTTTATATTACCATAACTCCCGCTGTTATATTTAATTTTATTAAATGAAATTCTTATAAAAATATCTACAGGGTAACTTTAAATAAGTTCACCATGATTTAGAAACATACTTATGGTGCAGGTATTGAAAAAAAGGGCATATTTTTTTTTGTTACCCAACCCGTTTTTTTGTTACTTTACTTAAACATAAAAAAACAATATCAGGACAAAAAGTAATAAAATCCAAAAAATCTACGTTTTGAGCGTCTTATGGTTGGCAACGGCCAACTCAATTTTTAAAAATTGTTTACGCATTTTGGACGTCTGACTCTTAAGCATTTAATCCATATTAGAAAAAAATTTTAGACGTTACGGTACTTCCTACCACTTCAAATTTGTATTCACAATTTGGAGTCAAGTCGTATATCACGAATATTTACAAATATGTTTTACCATTACTGATAAATAATTAATCATACAGTTTTTCACAATGAAACGAACATTCCCTCAAAATGCGGTAAACGAATTCAAAATCACCCTGTAAATGACAGTCGGTGCTCGGATTTGAAGTGAAAAAGTCACTGCAATTTATCAGTTATCCATAGCTATTAATACCATAGTAATAATTTTTTTTTGTGACCTGGGAATATTTCCAGTATTACGACGTTAGCTCAGTTTAGGAAATTTTGAAGTTTGTTTTTCTTTTTTCTTTAAATTATTTTATCACCTAAACCTAACATAACCGTCTCCGGTGGCATGCCATGAATGAAAGACTAACACTCTGAAATGTAGATTTATCACCTATTTTCAATGTGATTAGGATTTATAGTCATGTTTACGCCTTCACTCGCCGCGCCGTGAGCCGAGCTTACAGCGGGATCATTATTTGTTTTATGGGTATTCATTTTCATAAAGTCCTTATTGAAAGCAGTAACTACAATACTTATAGAAATACATAACTTCACAAATATACGTAAATTAGAAAACAAAGTTATAGGTACATGCCCGCACTGGGAATCAACCTGGGCCTCTCGCTGCCGAGTCCAATGTTCTACCCACTAGGCTATCACCGCTTATAGAAATAAAATACATTTATTATAACAAAAAGACACATCACAGACACCAAATACACAGATAAACGACATAATATTAACAAAAACAGAAAGAAAACAACACAACATACATAGATCTAGCCTGTCGTGTGTCCTAAGTTGCCACAAAAGACTTGACTTAGCTGACTGCGTTGTGATGAGGGAGTGAGCCCTCAGCGTTGATTTTCGGTCAGTACCTATGGTAACTCGTGATAACTGCAGGTACTATGGGGTGCGTGTCGTGGTGAATAGATTATCCCCATTAAAAGTTTGGTAGAAACTGTCAAAATTCAAGAAAGAAAAATAAAATTTAAACAGTGCTTTGTGATCTATAGGGAAACAGGAAATAATATTTCTTTTTGAAATTTTTGAGCAAATTTGTGTAACACTATTTACAGACATTCATCGGTTATTGTTTTAAAATATGAAGATTCTACACATATGTATACTCGTACTTGCCTTCATACCTCACGTATGAATGCCATCATTAGGTGTAAGGCCGAGGTCGGGCACTTTAGCCACGAGCCTCTCGAGCGGTGTCAAGTGAGAGCGCGCCCTTACCGCCGCCGGTGTGGAGAGGCCCTTGCGGCGGGAATAGCCCAATGCTGCCCACTGTAGGCTACTGCACTATGTGGCGTATGTCTGAGGGGCGTAATTATGCTGTTCTTGTTCCATCCATTGTCCTTAGGTTATAATGCATGGGCCTAGTTAGGTCCAATGTTATGATAAAATTATAGGCTGTGGAAAAAATATTCGACGGTAATAGTAACCCTACGTTGTATATTACGGAAATGAGACCAGTGTTGGATCTATGTAGGTTGTTTATATCTTCAAAACATAGAATATGAACTATGGTCAGTGCGGAAGATCGCTCTGCTAGGCTTGTTTATTTTAGTTACTTCCATAGTATTATGTCCTATGGTATACTACTGTGGGGTCAGGCAGCAGACATTGAAACCATCTTCATCCTGCAGAAGAGAGCGATCAGATTCATATATAAGATAGGCAGCAGAGATTCGTTAAGAGATTTCTTTAAAGAAACTAACATCCTAACAGTTGCTAGTCAGTATATCTATGAAAATATTATGTACGTTAGGAAAAAATATATCAGTGACTAAGAAACTGTAGGTAGCCAACACAATGTAAATACTATGTAGAAATAGACATAAACTTTTGTTCCCAAAATTTAGAATGGCAACGGTTAATACATCCTTTATGGGGCATTGTATACGTTTCTACAATAAGATCCCTGAGGATATAATAAGCTTGCCAGAAACGCGGTTCAAAAAATGTGTAATGCACACTTTGTGCAAAAAAAAAGTACTATAACGTTAAAGATTATTTAGATGACAATGATGTCTGGAATTAAAGCCAGTTCAATGCATGAGTTAGAGGTTTTAAGACTTGAAAAGACTTAAGTTTGGAGTGTTTTTGTCCGTTTTTTCTCCAAAATGATCTAGATTTTGAAATGGACAACTAGTTAAATTGTAACGTTCATTAAGTCGCAGTTTCTGGGCTACTTTGAATAAAAAAATTTGATTTTGATTTTGCTCGGCGATAAAAATATTTTTTAACAAGAAACTCGGTGCACTATAAAACACTTCATTATTAGGAGGAGCAACTCAATTTATTTGTTAATAGGATTAAAAGGTCTTTCAAATGACTTAATATTTCGGTTTACTAATGTATTGCCAAAAATCGTTTCCCAAAGTATTACTTCCCAAACTATTTTCCGCAAATTATCACTTGGCAAAAAAACATTTCTCAAAACAACTTAAAGCAAATAAACAGTTAGCAAAAGTTATTATGGCAAGTTATTGTTTACCAAATAAATACTTGGTCAAAATTCATTTTACCAAGCATTATTCAGTCAAAAGTATCGTTTGGCAAAAAGTACCTTTCAAAAAATTTCTTACTTAACCTACTTTCGGTTTTTGTCGCAGTTCGTTTTTGTGGGGTCGCAGTTCTAATCTAACTTAACCCACTTTTCTGGTAACAGTTGGTGTCTGTGGGGGTCACAGTTCTAACCTAACCTAACCCACTTTTCTGGTAACAGTAGGTGTCGGTGGGGGTCGCAGTTCTAACCTAACCTAACCCACTTTTCTGGTAACAGTTCGTGTCTGTGGGGGTCGCAGTTCTAACCTAACACACTTTTACTGTGCCAAGAACCACATGAACAAAATGCGAAATATAAATTTAATCAAACAATTATTTGCTATATAACACTTGCCAAAATAAAACGTTAGCATAATAAACGTTTGTCTTAATAAAACTTGACGCAGTAAAATTATGCGAAATGATAATTTGACCAAATGAATAAAATGCGAAATGAAAACTTGCTAAAGTTTCATTTGGGAAATGAAACTGATGCCATAAGTTTATTGGGAAGTAAAATTTGGCGAAAAATACTTTGGCTAAACGGCGGTATCCCAATATTTCGTATGAATCTCACACAGCTTCTTGTTCACTTTTTTGCTGACTGTAAACGACTTTACATGGGTCTTTTTGCCATCTTTTCTCATGGTTTACCATTATAATTCCATGTACATTGCAAAGTTGATTAATCCACAATAGCAAGACTCTGTTACGCAATGTACTTACATCGAATTGTCACAATAAACTACGAATGGTAATTTTATGAAACGCGGCCCAGGGTTCGGGACAGACAACCTATTGTCTTTAGAAACGTATTTTGAAAACAGCTTGTTTGCTTCATTTTGGTGACAAAGTCTTAAGTTTTTTTTTTCAATATAATACGATATACGTCATACTTGATAGGAGACCTGGACACAGAAAACGTGGCTCCAAAATCTTGCCAGGTGGCTTAACACAAGAAATATAGAACTCTTCCAAGCCGCAACATCGCGGGACAAAATAGACACAATGATAGCCGACCTCCGATAGGAGATGGCACTAAAAGAAGAGGAAGATACGTCATACTTTGTAGTCGTGTCCTAAGACCGGCTCATAAGTAAGCACATAAGCCCAACCGGGTTATAAGTCGGCACAAAATAATCTGCATCAACATATAGTCACTAGACACTAAAAGAATGGAAAAAGTAAACTTTATTTATAAAAATGGAAATGATCCACAGATAACAATGTGTCTAGTTTTTTGCTTTACGTAAACAAGTACTGAGGTCCCATTCTTGAGTTCTTTATCAAACATTACAAACAACCCGATCTGTCTTTATTTTGCTTCACCTAGTAACAAAACTGTTTTGCGCATGGAAAATGGATTGTTTTGTGTCTGTTTACGAGCGAGGTGATATTTTATTCGCAATAGCACAGAAACTGTGACTTAATGAAGGTTACACGTTAAACTAGTTGTCCATTTCAAAATCTAGATCATTTTGGAGAAATAATGGACAAAAAACTCCAAACTTAGGCTTTGTTATAAATGGTCCTTAATTATAACAGAGTTTACGCAATTATTCTAAAACCTAGAACTCATGCATTGAACTGGCTTTAATTCCAGACGTCGTTGTCATCTAAATAATCTTTAATGTTTAAGTAACCATTTTCCACAAAGCTTTATACATTTTTAAAAGTTTTTTTAAAAAGAAAGTTTTATATTTGGCGGTGACAGTGGGATATAAAGCGCTTTGTTATGTTTATCTTTGTAACGCAATGATTTAACACCAAATTAAAAACATGATTTTTAATTTCATGTTAAATCATTACAACAGGGACAAACCGTGCTATTTTTCGCTAAGGTAACAATTTCTTTTCATTGCAATGATACCCGCTAGGCTCGGTTCCGTTGCCAAATTAGTTCTTTGCAGAAGAAGGTAACGCTTAATTAGCAACAAAGGCTAATTGAAATAGTTATTACAACTTCGGTGCCAAGGATAGCTGGAATTGCGCTGAAAATTAGATATATAAAAAAAAAAAAAAAAAAACACTTTATTTCGGACCATATGTCCATACAGGCAGGCGGTACAAAAAATAAACTTAAATTGTTGAAATTAAATTTAACAATAAGTTTCTTAGCAACTACTTGTACAAAAAAGTGGGGTCAGAGTGTATATTAGTACTTAGATTACAAGCTACTTTTGTCCAGCTCTTGTATGTGTCGGTCAAAAAGAGCCTGTCAGACAGCTCTCTAATTATTGAGTTTCCACACGTGGCAACCCTGTCCATAAATGAGGCAATGCGGAGTCTAACGATGGCATTAAACGTGTCAACACGCGCGTCAGCAAACATGGTTGAGGCACTACAGTATCTTCTCAACCCCATCAGATGTCTAAATACATTGTTGTACTGAACGCGAATGCCATCGTGAGTCCTCTGCGTGTAATTGGTCCAGAGTTGGCACGTGTAGAAACTCTGACAAAAAGTTTTAAATAACAGAATTTTCACGCTACTATTCGCCTTATAAAAACGTCGTGCTAACATATTTCCTATAATTGACAAGGCACGACGCTGACGTTCCATGTCAGCGTCGTCTTTCAACGTCGATTCCAGGATGTGGCCAAGGTATTTGAAAATTTCGACAATTTTAATGGGTTGGCCCCTCAGCAGGACCCCCGGAACAGAGTCCGGCCCTCTCCCCGATCTGAATATCATCATCTCAGTCTTTTTAACGTTATATATTAGACCATGCGCTGCGGCATACCTTTCACAAATTGATATTAGCTTTCTCAATCCCTTGATAGAGGGGCTGAGCAGCACCATGTCATCGGCGTAGCTTAGGTTGTTGACGTACCTGTCACCAAGCCTGAGTCCAACCTCAGTGCTGCTCAGCTCCCCAATCAGATCATTTACATAGAGATTAAACAGATCGGGGGAGGTCAGACCCCCCTGTCTAACACCACAGGCAAGGCGGTAGCTGTCAGACTGCGTATTATCCCACCTGACGCTGTACCACCAGATATGCTCCCGGCTATATGGGGTTCTACAGAGTTTTATAGTATTTTATTTCGGGCACATTTAATATTTAATTTTGCAGTCTTAGAAGTAAAATTTTGAACATTTAAAACTATTTTAGAAGAAAGCTGGATTAAAATCATTCCGAAAGATGGTTTTCCCTTTTTTGTTTCCTAGTTTTAATGAAAAGCGCCGTGCAATCCTTTCTTTACATCCAGAAACTCCGAGTATTAACATAAAAGGTCTAGATTGAATGAACTTTTAAAGACCTTATATCTATTTCGTAAGTAAAACACACTGACTTTCAATTTATCGTCCATCTCGTGAATAGAAGTGTTCGAAGCTCGAACATTCTGTTTTGTTCAGACGATGAACAGTAAAGTTTGTCTATTGTCTCTCAACCCCTACCCCCATTTGCTATTTTATTGATCAATAGTATTAAAAGAAAAAAGAAACGGAACCCAAGCCCCTTTTTCTCAGTAACGGGTTGTGAATCGTTGTATTTGTCATAAACATATACCTACATAAATTAAACTAAATAAAATCACGCCTGTATACCGGAGAGGTAGGCAGATACTAGGGTTTTCCACTTGCCACGATCCTGACAGACCTTTTTTGCTCCATCAGCATTCATTGCGTGCATCTAAAGACTATGAATGTTGGTTGAATGTTTGTTGCACGCCGGTAATTTATATCTCCCCCTTTGCTAATACATCAACAAAAATATTATGTTACGAAATTATCTTTGCAGTTGGGTTGTATGTATGGAAGTACATACTTTTCCGTGGCAAAGTTACGTTTTATAATCGTTTCTTCAGAAACCTTACAGCGCGAGTCCTGCTCGCACTTGTAAGATTTTTTTTTACAACTATACAGAATTTTAGCTAGGCACGGCAAATTAACATCTTTACTAAAATTTTTGGCTCTGTATAATTAAGCGCTTTCTGTGCTATCTTCGTTCGATACAGTTGTTATTACGCCCTAGTAGACCGTTTTCACACCACAACGAACTCCTCTCAGACCGCGCCGCTGGCGACTCCCTTTGTTCATATTCGAATTCATTAGGGATTGTTTCCTCTCCTTGCTTGGCTGAAAAGAACTGCAGCTTTGTTACCATCGCACTGCTTAATTACTTTCTTAGAGAGAAAATCGGGATGCAGTTTCTTTTCTGTTACGCAAATGTTTGCTGCAAACTTAATTATTCGAAGAAATATTCGTCACCAGACATGAGCTTATGACGATCATGATACTGACATCTTAAATCTAGGGCCATATTCATTAATACATAAACTCACGCCTGTATCCTGGAGGGGTAGGCAGAGACCAGGCTCTGCCACTTGCCACGATCCTGGCAGATCTCCGTATAATTAAACCGCTCTTAACTCTGAGATCACTCTTGAGTCGCTGTTTTGTTTCGGACATCATTGTGAAACGGGTCAGAATGAGAAAACAGTTCTTATTCCGTAATTGATAAATCGCAAAGCTTAAGTAGCTGAAATTATTAGAGAGTCCATAACCAAACCAAATATCTTTTAGGATCCACACTGAGGGCGAGGTAATGTTGGACGCGATTAATGACTGTAACTCACATCGTACATCGTAGTCCTTATGGCTACGAGGTTTCGAGTTCTAATCTAGTCTATTATTGTCATTCGCGAATAAGGGAAGTGCATCTGGTCACCGGATAGGTACAATAGGTTGTATAGTCCGCACAGATCTCTTTGGCGGCAACGTGAACATAGTCACAGATCGTTGACACATCGCTTACTGTCTTTACAGTGTATGCGTCAGTAATTGACGTAGTGTGATGCGTAGTAAATTACTATTTGTCAATTACTAAAGTAGTCAATTACTTACACTTACACTGTAAAGACAGTAAGCGATGTGTGACTATGTTCATATTACCGCCAAGAGGATTTGTGTGGACTATATCATACGCTGCATCCACTCGCTTCCACACTTTCACTTGTTGAATGAGTGCTACTACTCAGGATAAATTTATCTAAGTAATACATAAAAATCTCATGTCACAGTGTTTGTTATTGAAGTTCTCGGAAACGACTTCATCGATTCTTATGAAATTTTTTGTGTATATTTGGTAGGTCTGAGAATAGGTCATAGGCTGATTAATATGGCAAAACAACGTTCGGCTAACGTCAGCTAGTGATAAATAGATAACCTACACACAATACAATCACTTGTCCTAATCCCAAACTAGGATAGCCTAGCGCGCTATGGTAACCAGGCAAGAACATCACAGACATGGAAATACACGCAGACTGAGGCATTGTGTACAAATGTACGGCAGCCCTCAGTGGGAATCGAACCCACGACCTCCGGCATGGTAATCAGACGGAATACAGCTGACATACGTGCGTGTTGCCTATTATGTGAACGAAGTATTAGGTTTAGAAATTGAAATTGAAAGCATTTATTACCACTAAGCAGCTTTAAACAAATATTTTGCTTTAAAATTATTATTATTAAAATACGCACTAAAAATAAACGTAGTCAAAGCCGACATAATGCACCACCTGTGGTTGACTGGTAGAAAATGCTTGTAGCATTATGTCCGCCACATTGCCAGTGTATTTTTTACTTATGTGCAATAAACGTATTAATAATAATAAAATGGTAAAAGGGAAAAAACTCAGCGTAAGTTGCACGTAAGCACAGCGCTAGTTTTAAGTTTGCCCCCAGCAGCGTAAAGTTGAGCAAACACTTGTGATTTTAATTAGTAAACAAAATTAATCCTAGACACCTGACTTTCTCACATACCCCATAATACCTAACCATTCGTCCATGGGGAACTTGCGTCTAACTTAGATAGGAGTGACATTGTTTTTCATATAAAAACCTAGGAAAAAATTAAAAATAAAACAATAAAATTATTTTTTTCGGGGTTTTCGGGGTCATAAAAAATCAAGGGCCAAAAAGGTCAAGAAATATAAAGTTACTCTAATGACATAAAACTTATTAGATTTCGTTTTGTCATTGACTTCTGAACGTCTTCTTATAAGGGTGTACATGCATAAAAATATTTTATAAGAAACTGAAATATTGATAAACGCTTCATACATACAAGGCGTTACGTTAGGGAGTGACGTAGTCTAAAGTCGATTTGTATTGCGCGTTCAGCACCACATGGCTATATTGACTTTTCGAGTGGTTATATTGCAAAAAGTATTAGTCGCAGAGAAAAAAAATACCATCCTTATTTATCCTTTAACGTGTCCTCTCCTATTCTATTAAAACATTTTTTTACTCCAAGTTCTCCATCCGACAATTTTTTGAAGCGTTAAGTTTTAAATAAAACTTTTTTGTTTTTGCTATTTACGAAATAAAATATAAAATATATATATACGCGTCGAATTCATAGGATCCTTTTTAACCGACTTCAAGAATTTTTGAAGTCGATTAAAAAGGATCCAAACTAAAAATTTCTCCTCACTCCTCAGTGACAGCTCATCTTTCTCCAGTAATGGATTGCGTCACGTGATATGAGCGCAAGCCTCCCGAGCCATATAAATATATAAAAAGGGTGTATTGTGGTGATTACGGGTTATGAAATTTTTCATTAAGCTTTACCCGGTATCAACTGTCCGGCTAAGTTAAGGGAGAGTTCACTCACTCTGTTTTATTATCCTTCTATACGTTGAATTCTATACGTAACACCGCGGTGGTAGTCTAGTGGGTAGAACAATGGACTTGGAAGCGATGCACCTATGAATTTGTTTATTTTCAAAAAGTTACATCTGCGAAATTAGAGTAGCAATACCACACGCTAACTGTGAAGGAAAACATCGTAAGGATACCCGCGGCTTGGTTGGCTCCGCACGTATTGACTTGTCATTCCTGTGGGCTAAGCCGACTAAACTAAGCAGGATGGTGACATAGGTGCTGGGCAAGCCTACTCCATCTAAAACACTGTCCCAGATTCTGCAGCCTCGAAGTGTTCCCTTCAGCCATCTAGTGTGAGTGAAGTTGCCACGGGACGCTGTATAAATCATCTCATTACATAGATGCAAAGGCCAAAGCACTTAGAATCGTGGAGACTGACGAATCAGAGGCCCTTTAATGCAGAAATCCTGGCTAGAAAGTGGAGGTGGCTTAGCCACACATCAACCGTGATAACATCCAATCAGGCAAAGCCTTTTGTGGGAACCTCCGGGAAGGAGAAAGAGGGGGCGTCTAAAAACCACCTGGCATTAGAGGCGAAAACACTTGGGCTGGGATGGGTAGACCGCCACTTCGCCGCTGAAGACCGCAGCCAGTGAAGATCTTTTATAAAGGCCCTATGTCCCGGATGGGGGACAATAGGATATAAGTATTCTCGAACTAAAACTTTTGTAAGCACTACACATTATTAACTTAATACTGGATAAACATATTTGGTTTTTTGTCGGAAGAGTTTCACTCTGATTCGCAGAGCTTAATCATAGGGAGTAGAGACGGAGTTCACGTCGTCGGTTGCTCATCTCTGACTGCGGGCGAGAGCGCGGCGCGCCTGCACTGAGGTGTGGGGTGCGGGGGGGACGGGCGCCGGCAACTGCTGCGGGGGACTCCCGCGCACGCCCGCCGTGGCATTTGATGTTTCTTCTGTAAGTTTATCTGGTATTAAGTTAATAAAGGATATAATTAGTATGTAGAATATCCGATGAACTATCCCATAGAGTTGGTGTGACAGAGGCCTATGCCCAGCACTGGGTTCTATTCATCGGCCAGATAGATAGAACGAATGACCTTAGGTTGGATGAACATTTAACAGATTAGAAATCGTCAGATCGCCACAAATTAGATTTGTTTGCATGTACACTTAGTAAATTCAGATCAAATTTGATCCAATTAGCGCCACTTGCGCCATCCCACGAACCCGGGGTTAAACCGTTAACCCAGTATCGAATTGTACTGGTAACCATGGTAACTCCAGGTTTAACCGTTGACCGGTTAGCCCCGGGTTAGTGGGATAGCGCAAGTGGCGCTAGTGTCAACGTCACCCATATCTGAAACTTAATCATAAAATCTTTTATTGTAACTTTAGTTCATGAAACTATGAAGATCGTAAATTATTTTCTACCGCATATAGTAAAATATCGATACGGTTTTTTTCACATTCCTACAAACAACCGTTTAGTCGGGAGAGATGAAGAAAACCACTCTAACAATGAATGAATGAATAACCATTTATTGCCAAGAACAAACACTTGCGATTTAACGCTCAAGGCTGTTCTTACGTGAAGCATGCTGTCGCTCGCACAATTTAACATTTTTAATTGTTGTAATAAAATGAGTAAATTGTAAAAATGCAGCCAATAGTATATATATAATGTATATATATATGTATAAATAATGCTCCACGTATGAACACCTTTAATATTTTGCCAACGGGTCACTGAATCCAAAAATGTTTTTTCTACACCTATAATATTTTTAAGCGACAAATTCAACAATATCTATACACTATGGGGTAGACAAGAGAAAAAAAATCATCCCTAATTTAGGTGAATAAGAGAGATATCCTAATTTTTTATTGAGATTATATTTTACCATTATGTCGGCATTACATATGTTCATGCAAAACAGCTCATTAGCCCTAATCGTCATTGAGCTGAGCCGCCGCGAACAGGCAGACAGAGAGACATGTTTAAGTCAATAAATATGTTTTACATTGTAAATCATACCTGAAATTCTAAAACCACATCACCTATTACTTGCAAATCAACCAAAAAACCTCCCCTTAAGAGGGGATTTCATTACCGCGACTCTCTGGCCGTTAGTGGCCATAAAGGCGGCGGCTGATGGCGTGATACAGAGATTGAATCTGTCTCCCATTGCACGGCTAGTCGGCCATAATGCGGCTACAGGGTGGCATAGTGTGAAGAGGTTACTCGTAACGGAACTAGTTTGAATTGAGGTTATTGTGAAGGACAGTTACGAGTAGTGATTCCGAAGTCAAATAAACGCATTACATTAGAACTCTTTATTGCACACACCAGAAAACAAAATACGAAGGCTTACATAATCTAAGTTTTGCCGTATACAATTGGTGGTCCTATCGCCAAAAGCGATCTCGCGCACTTGTATTAATACGGTAATAGTACATTATTGAAAAGGCAGCGAAATAGGCAATTGCAGGATTTGCAGGTTGAGTATGAGTTTGAAGGCCGAGCCGCATAGTGCTTTTCTTAAAAAAATGCAAGGCATTAAAAAAGGGCCTTTTACATAATAAATTTTTCTTTTGATTTTGCTGGAAGCAGGTTTTTCATCGCTAATTTAGCTTCCGATCTTAAATATGGTGGAGTGCAGTCAATGTTCATTTCATTTTCACTTTCAGAATCATCGGAACTAATTTTAATTATTTTTTAATTATTAAATATTTTTTTTTAATATTATAATATTAATAACAATAAATAATAATAACAAAATAACAACGAACTCCGCTTTACCGCCAATTTTCATTTTTATTTTACAGTTTGTGCCCAAAAGGTAAACGCATCTGTGGCTATACAGCCACGAAAACGCAATGTGTAGATAGATGAAAGAGTTCTAAATTCAAACAGCACACCGTTTCATACAACATTGCCGGCGCGCTCTTCGTTCCAAATTCAAAGAACGCGCCGGGAAGTGATTTTGGTTTTTCAGTCTACTTAAATATGATACTTCGCGTGTTCTTTATTCAAAAGTAATGATAATATTTCCGCGCATGTTTAAGAAAAGATAAATAAATACTTTTCTTCAAATTACTATCAATCAATCAGCCTATATTCGTTCACTGCATGCCACTTCTTTCTGGCTTCGGTTATTCTCATCCAGCCACTGCCGGCATTCCGTGTTGTTTAACCACCTTTTCCTTTTTAGGGTTCCGTATCCAAGGGTAAGGGACCCTATCACTAAAATTCCACTGCCCGTCTGTCTCTCTGTCGGTCACCAGGCTGATGCTCGGTTTCTAGAAGAGCGATCAAATTTTAATCACATGTTAATCTCACGTCAAGCTAATTTCAGCCAATCACGTCCCGGTATTTTGAGTTAATATTAGATTAATCTCTTGTTACATTTGAACACTCTTTCAAAAACTGAGGCTGTATCTCATGAACCGTGATAGCTAGACAGTTGAAATTTTCCCAGATGATGTATTTATGTCGCTATAACAGTAAATACTAAAAACGGAATAAAATAAAAAAATAAAAGCGGCTCTCATATAATAAACGTGATTTTTTTTGCCGTTTTTTGTTCGATATTAATAACGGCAACAGGTAGACGCTTGAAATATTTAAATGTAAAAATAATGGTACGGAACCCTTCGTGCGCGAGTCCGACTCGCACTTGTTTTTATTTAATATGTAAGAATGTACTGACTGAATGACTGCTTTGTTGGCCTAGCAGTGTCACGTCTGATTATCAAGCCGGAGGTCGTGGGCTCGATTCCCTCTGGGGGCTGCCGTACATTTGAACAAATGGCTTCAGCCTGGGTGTATTTTCATGTCTGTGTCCTTGCCTGGTTGGCATGGAGTCGGACTCGCACTTGGCCTGTTTTTTATCCATTAATTTATCTCAAATGAGCAACCTAACACAATACACCACATTCATTACACTACACACGATGATAGCCACGACCTTTGTCATTGCTTTGCACTGCATTTTACTTCTCCTTTTTTTTCTCACACACCCGTGACTAGCCGAAGCATTATGTAAAAGCCTGTTTTTATATTTTCATTTTGGTTATTTTAGTATAGAAATTTTTAGAATTTATTTTAAGTTTTGTCAAGCAAATCAAAGCAAAACCTTCACATTTTTATTGTTAGGTAATTCACCTGTAATTTAACTGAATAGAGTGCACGTATGTGCTTTGAAATGTACCAAGGAATTTTAATTTTAATTAGGTATGTACTTTGTGCGTTATGTTTCAAATTTATTGCATTTCTGTTTGTTTCATGTATAAAGAACTTTGTTTGTTTGTTTGTTTGTTACACTTTATTGCACAAAATACAAAATTTAGCACTTAAAAAAACATGAATGTCTTAGACTATGAGCAAGGGCGGACTTATTTCAAGAGAAATTATGTCATGTTTTGAGTATTGTGTCGTTAAATAAATGTAAATCTATAGCTCTATGTACTTATCTGTTTCATTACAACTTTCTTGCGACCGACGGAGCCAAAAGTAGTAATTTAAAAAATAGGCCACGGTAAAAACCGAAGTCATCTACATAAAATTATCTTCTCGTCTCCTCCCCAAGAACCGTAATCCATTACGCCTTAATATTCGAAACAAGTCCGGCCACAAAACACCTAATTTCGCCACAAAAATATAAATCTCGACCGGCCCCGTAAATGCGCCAGTTTACGGCACCCCGGGCACAGAGTGCGAACATGTGAACAGTCCGCTCCTTGAAGGGACAATAGGTTGATATAACCTGGCAGATTTTATTGATCAAAAATCCGTGCAGCCTGGATGATTTTGCGATGGTTTGACCTACTTTATGTACGGGGTATTGTAAACCACATACATGCGAATATGCGAAGTCAAAATTTGACCAAATGGCCAATTATTTGTCAGGAATTTTACTACTTAGATCATACAATCAACAGTACTTAGATCGCAAATGCTAATTTTGCTTTTACGCAGTGTTCATTTTTTTACAACGTCTTGATTATAGTTACTATCTGTAAAAATATAGTGCATCCAACATGAGGTAGAATTAAGCAAATAACGTCACGGAAATTTTAGAAGCATTGGAAATATTCGGAAATTTCCCAGGAACGGAATGTCAATATGTATACGAAAAAATACGAATTCGAACATTCTTACGAATATTCTTCCGTTCTTACGCGGGACGACCGGCAGCTAGCTGAAACTGCGATGAAGCAGGTTACCGATGGCGGCAATATGAGAAAGGCTAGAGACAGAAAGGAGTAGCATGCCTGTGTGATGAAGTTTGTGGAGCGGAAGTAAAGCTACCAAACCCTACACCACAGGATGTATTTTCTGACTTTATCCTGTTCTCGGTATATTTTTCTGAGCTTATTTTGGTCTTTCTTTTTTGTAAATATTATAAGTTTTTTTCTTTTCTTGTGATGGGTTAATTTTGTCAATAAATGTATTTTTCTTTTCTTTCAACAAGCATAGTGTTTAACAAAGCATTATACAGAAAAAATCTGTGTGGCACCGGATTAGGAATAGCGTCACTCCATTTCCTTCCGCAGATGTCGTAGAAGGCGACTAAGGAAATCAATTACCAGGAGATGGGCAGCAGCGTCTTCCTGAGAATCCAACCGCATACTGCGATCGCCAACCCGCCTGCCAAGCGTGGCGATTATGGCAAAACCCCTCATAGTTATGAAAACCAGGAGGCCTATGTCCTGCAGTGGTCTTCAAATGGCTGATGATGATGATGATGATACAGAAAAAAAAACTAAATACCATTATTTCGTTGTCCATTATATCTTAGTATCTACACGAACTCCGGTGGATGATATTTGCAGAGGTGGTGACTCAATAAAACAGCGTCTTTGTACACAATTATAGTCTTATGTCGATAGCTTTCTTTTGTTGCGGAAGCTGAGATCCACTTTGGTGGGTTAGTCAACGAATGAGTAGGCGTAAAAGGTGTTAAATATACAAATATTGTAAATTAACTCACAGTACTCCAGATCCTTTTATTTAACTTTTTACAAATGAGCAGTTATCTTGCTCTCTTTAAAATTATTTACTAGAAGACTTCCTTACGGTTACACTTACAAGATGAAGGACCAATTACCAGGAGATGGGCAGCAGCGTCTTCCTGAGATTCCAACCGCATACTGCGATCGCCAACCCGCCTGCCAAGCGTGGCGATTATGCCAAAAGCCCTCATGGTTATGAAAACCACGAAGGAGGCCTATGCCCTGCAGTGGGCGTCAAATGGCTGATAATGAAAAAATTATAATGAATGTAAAAGAATGATTTCTTTCTTTCTTCCTTCTTAAAAAATAATACTAGAAAGCACGTTAAGGCTGTATTTACGGTAATGTTTATTGGCTGCGAAGCGGCGAGCCTTTCACGCCTGGTTATTAGCCAGCCAAGGGTCCTCGGCAATAATTAGATACTGTCCTGTACCCTGTATTCAATCAGAGGATTTACGAGTGGGATAAGAGGCTCAATGTGACCTCACCCAGATCTTCGCGCAATAAAATGCGCAGCCATAACCTCGCCTGTACCCCTGAGCAATGAGGAAGCATGTAGAACGTCCTAGAGGAGGCATTCCAACTATAGTCATTTAGACCTGAGCTTTTCGCACTTAGCCACATAATAAAAACTGAATTTGTACGGATATTTACTCGTTTACTTTTTCAATATAAAATTTTCCGACGTTTCGGTACTTTTGCAAGTGCCGTGGTCTCGGTAGACTGAGGTGACAGGCGTCTTTTTGAAAACATTAACTGTTAGTTTACTACCCTCGGCAAAAAATTATTAAGTTACGTTCCAAAAATATTTTGGCAAATTTTTAAATTTAAGTTGGCAAAACAATATCATCATCATCATCAGCCATTTGACGCCCACTGCAGGACATAGGCCTCCCTCATGGTTTTCATAACCATGAGGGGTTTTGCCATAATTGCCACGCTTGGCAGGCGGGTTGGCGATCCCAGTATGTGGTTGGAATCTCAGGAAGACGCTGCTGCCCGTCTCCTGTATTTCCTTAGTCGCCTTCTACGACATCCACGATAATTTTATATAAACTCAAAAATACTGATTATTAGTTATTGAAATTAAAATGCAATCTACAAAACAATTAGATATTTTATATAAACTCAAAGATATTGATTATTAGTCATTGAAATTAAAATTATTCTACAGTCACACTCCTAGCAAGGGGGTCTCATGTACTTAAGCACCGGTTGCCATGCTGTAGGCATATTCCAACCACGATCTCTATTGAAATTTGTATGCCGGCGGATCTGTTTTGCCTCTCGCATCATATAACCACTTAGTTAGGCCATTGTACGTAGCAAGCGCTGACGTATGTAAATACCTCAGACACTACAGTTTCCTTACGATGTTTTCCTTTACAGTTAGAGGGTAGTATTGACCTGCAACTTCACAAATGGAATTAACTTAGAAAACAAAGTCATTGGAACATGCCGGGATTCGAACCCACGACCTGAATGTGTAGTACCAACCACAGCTTCCGGCCATTCATATGTCGCGCTCGGGCACTGTATTGTTAGTAAAATATGTCTGTATGAGCCGTGATAGCTAGAGAGTTGAAATTTTCACAAATGATTTATTTCTGTTGCCGCTATAACAAACAATACTAAAAACAGAATAAAATAATATTTAATGGGGGCTCCCATACAACAAATAATGGTACGGAACCCTTTGTGCGCGAGTCTCTCACTTGTTTTTATTTAATATATAAGAATGTACTGACTATATGACTGCCTCGGTGGTCCAGCAGTGTCACGTCTGATTATCATGCCGGAGGTCGTGGGCTCGATTCCCTCTGGGGGCCGCCGTAAATTTGCACAAAGTATAGCTTCAGTCTGGGTTTATTTTTATGTTTGTGTCCTTGTCTGGTTGTCATGGCACGGGGTATCCTAGTTTGGGGGCAGACAAGTGATTGCGTTATTTATTTAAATACATCACGGCAAGCGCTCTTCGTAGATTTACCGCCATTATTGAAAGCAACTCTGTTGACACGAAAGTTAGTTATAATGCCTCCTCTGGTGCATAATACCTCTCTGCTTCCAGGTCCCCAGCGGAGGGTAGGTATTGAAATTTGTCGCATTTGTTAGTTGTCGTGGTGGCCAATACTGTATGGCTTGTTAAAGAATGAGATAGTACAGAAATTCCCTGCAAATTGTGGCAACTGAAACATTGCTCGCGGCAAACGTTTTTGGAAAAAGTCACAGGAAATGTCAGAGCCGAAAAGGCTTTAGTACGTTGGACGACATACATACGCTGCGGCAGATTATACAGAAGACCAAGGAGTATAATCTGACAATATGCTCAGCATTTTTGGACTACGAAAAAGCCTTCGATTCGACCGAGATATGGGTGGTACTTGAATCTCTCCAGTGGTGTCAAATCGACTATCGCTACATCGACGTGCTACAGTGTTTGTCCAAAAACGCCACAATGACAGTCGGACTACAGGATCAGAATACGAATCCTATTCATTTGCAGCGCAAAGTAAGATAAGGGGATGTAATATCTCCGAAACTGTTTACAGCTGCACTTGAAGACGTATTATTATTATTATTACCCCTTGCACTATCCACATAACCCAAGGTTAGCTGGAAGAAAATACTTACTAGTATTAAGCTCGCCTTTGTACAAACACCTCTTGTGCAATAAAGTATTTTTGAATTGAATTGAATTATTAATACGTTTATTGCACATAAGTCAAAAATACAATAGCAATGTGGCGGACTTAATGCTATAAGCATTTTCTACCAGTCAACCACAGGTGGTGCAAACTTCTGGACTGAGATGCATCTGGCATCAACACAAATGGTGACACTGACTTTGTCACCTGACCACCGGAGCCTGAGGATGCCTCGTGTTAGAGGCAAAACGCGTCGCAACGCATTTTTGCACACAAGTGTTGGTGTCGGTGGTGGTGTTTGTGTCTTGCTTCTGCTTGAAAAAGTGGGAGGGAGGGCGGCGCATTAGCTAACCGCGTGGTGCTTGTGGGATTTTGGCGGCATTTAGCAAAGAAATTATCACATTTTAGTGCTATGATGGATTTCCGCAAAGTAACGCCTGATTCCATACAATATCTTTCTTTTTTCCTTCATTCATGACTAATAGATCTTCTGTATCTGAGTAGCTCATTGTGTGAAGCCATTTGGATACACAAGATCTTTCAATCTGTATCCATCGAGTGTCCCTTACTCACTGTTTCGAAGAGTTGCAACTGTTCCATAAAAAATATTTATCAGTGGTGCAAAGCCTAAGTTTCATATGAAACAGACAGCTCGTTATCCGATGTAGTAGAAATTCTGTTCTTTTTATAGTAAAAAGGAGGAGTGGAACACATTATAACCTGGTCTGTTAGTTGCCTTACTGATGTTATACGGTTATAGAGTCGTCGAACAGTTTGCTGTCGGGTGTAAATATGTTGTTCCTTTGAAATGAAGCTTGAGATTTATTTATTATGTTTAAGAATTTACTAAGGTCTTATCTATGTATTGCATGACGTATTGGCATTTCGCCCACAGTAGAATTTTAAATAAACAAATATTATTCTATTCTGTATTAGATATGAATCCAATTTCATCAAAAACGAGATTGTTGTGTGAGCCACGAATTAAAAGTAATAGGTAATTAAAAGTAATTAAAAGTAAAGTAATTAAAAGTAACCTTTGAAAAAAGTGGAACAGTTTGTCAAAAAAAGTGTTCATTGTGTAAGAAGAAAAATATATCAAGTCAGTGTTGGGTGAATTTTAGGCTTATTGATGAATATCCTGGAATGAATTTTGTGCTTTGATAAACCCTCTACCAGGTTTGCTGCGTACATGATAAGGTTTTAACGGAGCCGAAGGCCGACCTTGATTGAGACTCTACTTAGATTAGGTTAAAGCTTCGGTCACACACATAGACTAACCGCTATGTAATCGACTACTCGCCGCGAGTAGCTATGTAAATAGCTATGTGTGATCGGCTATTCGCTGAAATTACATCTGCCAATCGTTGTTACAATAAATAAAATTTTATTATTATTATTATTTATTTAAATGTCTCATTCTTAACTGACAACAGCAATATAGCATTCAATCAGTATTCGAAAATTCAATTCATAAATTTTTTCTTTAAATTATATCCCGCGTGCATAAATTATTCAATCAGAATAAAATAAAAATGTCTACCTCCATTAGCTGCGAATTAGAATTCGTTAGGGGCGTTTGAGAATTATGCACTTCACCCGGGACGGGGCGCAATTTAATTTTCTGTTTGCTTTTCATTTGTTTCTCATTAAGACACGCGACAAAAAGGGACAGAAGCTCTGCCTGACGCCCTATTGTGGGTTACAATGATCAAATCTAGTTCATAAGCAGCCTATATACGTCCCACTGTAGAGCACAGGCCTTCTCTCTGGCAGAGATTATGAACTTAATCACCACGCGTGTCCACCGCGGATAGGCAATTTCAAGCGCTGCGGTATGTGAATAGCTCAGACGCTCAGGTTTCTTCACGATGTTTTCCTTCGCCGTTAGCGAGTGACTACT
This sequence comes from Yponomeuta evonymella, assembly GCA_963969515.1. Taxonomy (NCBI): domain Eukaryota; kingdom Metazoa; phylum Arthropoda; class Insecta; order Lepidoptera; family Yponomeutidae; genus Yponomeuta; species Yponomeuta evonymella. The sequence goes on along the minus strand of OZ018342.1, from coordinate 1,261,674 downwards.
ATAACTTCACAAATGTACATTAATTAGAAAACAAAGTCATAGGTACATGCCCGCACTGGGAATCGAACCTGGGTCTCTCGCTTCCGAGTCCAATGTTCTACCCACTAGGCTACCACCGCCAAATCTAGTTACTAAGCTATATTTAATTTAAGAGGGGACGTACATCTAAAATGCAGTCCCCGAAACAGTTCAACAATTTATTTGTCTTTTACAAAAAAAAAGAAAATCATTGTAAAGAAGTTGCTGTAAAATAAGAGCATACATTTTCATTCAATTGTGCAGTTTAAACAGACATTTAAGGTAAATTTTCTAAGAAGAGTGTGTCCTCGTCTAACTAAATTAACAGAGTGGGTCAAATTTCAAAGTATAGTCCCGAGAAGGAATTGCCTCTATCATCAATACATAAAAAAAAAATCCGACGACGTGTTTAAAACCAGAAACTCCAGCATTTAGTAGGTACCAATAACGTTGTTTTCTAAGTTATGTTCGTCTGTGAATTTGGAGTAGCAATACCACGCACTAACGGTGAAGAAATTATCCTGAGGAAACCTGAGGGCCTGAGGTGTTCACATACTTCAGCGCGGTTGTGGGCACCCGCGGTTATTAAGCTCTCTCTCTACTCTCTCTCTGACCAAAAGTAAGACGTATGATCTGTAAAATCAGCCGTGGTTGGATATCACATAGAATCTCACTATATCAATAAAGTAACATGGCCTAAAAGTGCAGATTAATGACTTCTGTTGCTGGAACATTGCCACTCTGCCAAATATATTACGAGCACAAATGGAATATGGAAATGACCTCGCTCTGCAGCAAAACGACATCTTTGTTTCAGTATTGACAAGTTCATTATTTGTTACGATCACGCCAAGTTAGTTAATGAACACTGCAAAAGGCAGGGCTGATATGAAAAAAAAATATTTAAACAATAATTAAAAAAAAAAAATTATTACAAAATCAGAGAACCGTATTTCTAACTAAACAAAAGCTTAAAAACAAGGTACGTTTTTATTTTCAAACTAACTTATGGGAAGGCGTTTAATGGGAAGTAATGGACAATAATTCAATGAAATATTAAGCTACAGTAAAAAAACCGTTTGGAGATTAAGCGTCACAGAATACAAGATAAATACTCAAAGATTTTTCTGTAGTTTTGTTATTGCAAAATATTTAAAAAAAAGCCGGCACAGCAGCTCTGCAGCGTGGTACCTACGCCTTTGCTTTTGTTAGCAAAAAAAAAGTCAAATGTCAACAACATTTTTATAGTCTGTGGTAGGTATATTGCAACGAATTTTTATCTGTGAACGAAATGTGAAAGAAAACAAATGTTAGCTAGCACGATCTATTCGAAACAACAAACAGACAACACAGACTTTTTTCTTGCATGACGTGACAATGACAAGTGACACTTCTTTTTTTTGTAATATTTTTTCCTTTATGGAAAAGGCTAAGAGCTTAAGCCCATACCGCCTGGCACTTTTTTTTAAAATAAAGGCTAAGGTAGAGGTAGACTATGTTTTGTTGCCTTCTACCCTACGTCACTTCCGACCCTAAAAAATCAGCTTTAAAACTTAAAAATAACTATTATTTCCAAATAAATACAAGAAATTAAAAAATACGTGTCCCTATTTTTCTGTTTCTTCTCAAAAAAGCAATGAAGTCATGGGGCTTTATTTTTGCACTATTATCCATCGAATTACATAAGCAGACTATATACGTCCCACTGTAGGGCACAGGCCTTCTCTCAGAGAGAGAATATGGGCTTTAATCACCACGCGTGCCCAACGCGGATCACCGATTTCAAGCGCTGAGGTATGTGAATAGCTTAGACACTCAGGTTTCCTCACGATATTTTCCTTCACAGTTAGCGAGTAGTATTGACCTGCAACTTCACAAATGTAATTAACTTAGAAAACAAAGTCATAGGTACATGCCCGAACTGGTAATCAAACCTGGGTCTCGCGCTTCTGAGTCCAATGTTCTACCCACTAGGCTACCACCGCGATTTTTATTAACAACACTGAAATGACGGTTTTTAGTTTTCACGGAATTTCAATAAATTATTGTACCTAGATCCTTTTGTGAGCTATGTATTATATAAAACTCTAAGGGTGACTTGCAGAAAGTCACAGGATAAGTAAGTAAACAGATCAATACCTACTTATCCATGGATAAACGACTAACCCCCAGTTTCTCGAACAATAACACGCTGTTAATCTACTGTTAACAGCTGTCAATTGACCAAAGTGCATACAAAAGAAACCACTGATAGATATTAACAGTAGATTAAGAGCTTGTACGAGAAACCGGCGGCTAATAACTGATTGATAGTGTTATCAGTCATACAATTTATCTATGGATAGCTCTGAAAATGCCGTGTTGCAAAACGTTTTTGTACTTATTCACTGGATAGAGCTTACCGTGAGATAAACAGATATATAGAGCTGTGAAATAGCTTTGTCGCAAGCCGATCTGAATGTCATAACTGTATTCAGACAAACCAGTGGCTGAGTTAGCTTCAAACATACTGCCATTGTCTTTTCTGTGGATTAAGCCGCCTAAGCTCGCAATTACCTATAGGTGCTAGGCGAACCTACTTCATCTTAATTATTCGCCAACAAACTGCCACATAGTTTGGCGAATAATTTATAAAATTTAAAACTCTGCGATACAAAGATCTGCGATCTGCGATCTTTATCTGCGATAAAGGATTATTTAGCTGACAAAGATGTGTGGAATTAAAGCCAGTTCAATGCATCCTAGTACTAGCTTTTTAGAAGATATGACATGTAAACTCTGTTAATTAAGGAATATGTTTGAAAAGACTAAGTTTGGAGTTTTTTGTGCGGACTTTTTCTCCAAATGATCTAGATTTTGAAACGGACACCTAGTTTTTCTTGTAACGTTCAATAAGTCACAGTTTCTGTGTTACTTTGAATAATTTTTTTTTTACTTTTTGACAAACGTAAGTCAATAAATTAAAAATATAGATATATATCCTAGGCACTCAGCGTCTGAGTGGTACTTCAGCTATCAATTGTAGGAGTTGCCACATGATGCTGTATAAATAGTATAGCATGTCTATGCTAGAAGATTGGTGTATGAAACCATTTCATTAAAGCGCAATTTTTTGTTAGAGTATATCATCCTTCCCCCGCTCCCGGTTAAAGGGCTGTCAATGAGGGGCGTGGCACATATAATGAAGTTAAAAGGAATTACAGCTAAGCAGGCTTTATAAGATAACGAGTGATAGCCGACCAAGTTATGAAAGAAAAACTTCGAACAAATTCTATTGAAAATTACTTTGATGAAGTTGTTAGTTCTGTGAAGCAGGTAAAAAACCCCTCATGAGAACTCTCACTGCGCGTGGTCCGACACGCATTTGACCCATTGTTTTATGTATGTACTTCCACTGTTTTTTTTTATGAAAACGAGGTAAGTAAACAAAGTGTCTGCAAAAAGTCTCACCCTCAGCCTACAACAATTTTCCGAAAAAATAAACCCGCCCTCTTCCTTCCTCGTCACAAAGAGTTTCCACTCAACTCGTTGGTTCCCTCACTGACACAGTGACCTTACCGTCCGTCAGCTGACTCCATCCCTCTTGGACCTTCGGGCTCCTTTGCGCTTGCGCGCTGTGCCCTTCTAGATGCGGGATGTCCACAAGGGATATCCGAATCCGAAAATTCTGCAGTACGATTCGGAACGCGTTCGGTACTGGCTGGATGCGAACGCTCGTCCGCCCACGCTGAATGCGCGATCGCGTAGCCGAAAAAAAATCTTAAGTTGACATTTAAATAAAGAAAACTGTCAGTTGTAATTTAGTTTTATCGTGTTTTGTGTGCGTAGTACATTAGATGTGTTTTGGTAATTTTAAGATAAAAAATAAACTAGAAGGTGATAAAGCATCGTGTTTTGCTGTGATGTAGGTAAGTTATCGAGTCACGTATTCAATTTACACATAAGTTATTATGTGTACCGACTAGCTTTCGCTGCTTTAAATCCGGCAAAGCAATTTTTATACATTTTTGTAAGATAACATTGTTGGATTTTTCCGTAAGCGGCGCATTAATCTTGTTATTTGAGAAGGTCCACGAATATACGATTTCAACAACATTTTATATAAACTTCGAGAGATTAAATTAATTATTAGGTGAAATATTAATATATTTTTTTTTAAATATACCACCCACAAAGAATATAAAGAAAAGAAAAACAGAGCCACACATTTTTTATTGGTTTAATTATACATTTAATGGGTCTGACCGCGATTGTTTATTAGGTAAACATAATTATCTTGATTCCCGATATAACAAGTTTTTATCACATCATTACCCAACAGGTCCCAAGTAACTGTCTATTACTTAAAAGTTTGCAAATTAACGGTCTTATTTACAAAAACACGACTCCTTAAAACACTCCTTAGAGACAGTTTAAATTATTTGTGGTAAAGGGAAGAACGTAATCACAGAAAAACGTAATCCGTCGTACACTTTGGAGTTTTTAAGGTTCCGTACATCAAAAAGAAAAACGGAACCCTTATAGGATCACTTTGTTGTCCGACCGTCCGTCCGTCTGTCTGTTAAGACCTTTTATCTCGGGAACGCGTGGAGGTATCGAGCTGAAATTAAAACCATATACTTACAGTAGCTATGAAAGCTATGAAGCTACGAAGCTATGAAAAAACAAAACTACTACGAGTAAGTTAACGTAAAAAAAGTTACGGTCGTTTATGCCGCAAAAACGAATATAGAATCAAAATTTATAGAGTACTTTCCGTTGACCTAGAACTATGAAATTAGGCAAGTAATATCGTCGTATACTACAAGTATAGGAAAAAATCTGAAAACTATACATTTGTAATTAAGTCATTTACAAAATAGTCTTTGAAGTTAGAGAAAAGTTCAAAAGAACTGCGAGACTCGATTCATGAACTATTTGTAATCTGCGAGTCGGACTCGGTGGGCGAGTCCGACTCGCACTTTTCCGGCTTTTTTATTATTTAATATACTATCCCTGCACCATATTCACACGAAGTTTAACATTTATGTTTTTTACTGGAAAAAAAAAGAATTCATGTGTCCTATGTAACTCATTATTGTTTTATTTTTGTATATTTTGGGCAATCCACCATAAAACACATAAACGCCACATAACAAATTATTTGAAAATTAAAACTGGCTGTTTACGTACAAAATACAAAATGTAATGAAATATTACATGAAATATATTAAACAAAATTATAGGATTTTAGGTCAGTGCCCTAAACCAAATCTACGAAAATGATGTAGAATGTACAGTAATCGTAAACAATTAACCCTATAATAACTGGTTGGGCGCTATAATTTTGTCACATACGCGGGCAGGACTATTAGTTAGGGCAATAATAAGGGAGCCGAATATTGAGCAATAACACGACTGCGGGTAAACCCGAACCACTACGTAGTTACAGTCTGTAACAGTTAGATTATTGTAGGTAATTGGATTAGTGTGCCATAAGATGGAAAATCCTATTTAACCTTATAGATTATGACCTTGACAAGAACAATTAAAAACCACTGTTATGGTGGCCCTATCGGGTCCCTTAGAATTCTACAGATTAAGATTTATTGCACTTAGATACACCACAGGCTACATCTATGGTCCTGTTTTATTTATTCGTTTTGTCTGTTGTGTATTTAGTTTTCTTTCTGTTGTTGTGCATATTATGTTACTTATCTGCTTATTTTGTTTCTGTGATGTATCTTGTTGGTATAATAAATGTCTTTCTTCTTCTTCTTCTTCACTTACTAACAGTGCTGTATTGCCTCCTCATAACTTTTATAATGACAATGATATTATAAAAGCTAAAAAGAGACTATTTTAGTGAGTGAATTAAACAATATTGATCCCCATTGGTCGAAATAGATGACTCAATAATAATAATGGCTATCAACAAGTGTTGAAACGCCTTAACTGCATGCTAGCTGACCCTTTGTCAGTAAATGTTAACAAATTATTACATCAAAATATGATAAAAGTCATGAAAGATACATTTGAGATGGAAAATTTTTCATTTCCCAAGCTTAATTTAATTATTACTTTATTAGGCTAAAAAGTACCAGAAACCGGTGTGCGTGCACGCAGCTTCTAGTGAATGTTGATGAAGCGAAATAGATCTGTCAGGATCATAGCAAGTGGTGGACCCCGGTCTCTGCAGGGGTATAGGGATATATAAAATATATATATATATATATATATCCCTATACCCCGAATAAAGGAATATAGGGCCCTTATGAAAAGTACGACATTATCAGAAGGGTCGTCAAAGTCGCACTTGAGCCCCTTCTGATAACAATTCACTCGAATCTAGCGACAAATACGGTTTTTTTTAAATATTATTATTTAACTAAACTATTCAAATATGGAAACTATTAATATTATAATTTGTATATTGTACGATGACTAACATAGAATAAGTTCTGCTAATAAACTATATGGATCATTGATCTAAATAAACATATTATTATTATTATTACTATAAAAAACGGCCAAGTGCGAGTTGGACTCGCACACGAAGGGTTCCGTACCATTATCATACCATTATCACATACAACATTATCAGACACTAAGGTCGAGAAAAAACTGCAAAAAATCACGTTTGTTGTATGGGAGCTCCCCTTAAATATTTAATTTATTTTAATTTAATTATTTATTTTTAAAGCGAATATAGAACTAAATATTTTGTGAATATTTCAAGGGTATACCTGTTGCCGTTATTAATATCGAGTAAAAAACGGCAAAATTTACTTTTGTTGTACATATTAAATATTTATTTTATTCTGTTTTTAGTATTTGTTGTTATAGCGGCAACAGAAATACATCATCGGTGAAAATTTCAACTGTCTATCACTGTTCATCAGATACAGCCTGGTGACAGACGGACAGACGGACGGACGGACAGCGGAGTCTTAGTAAAAAGATCGCTTACCTTTTTGGTACGGAACCCAAAAAATAAGTTTCCTTTCATTCGATTCGGGAACCTTAGCGGGTGTCCAACTCACACTTGGCTGAGATTTATTATTTGTTAAAATAACAAACTGACTATAGAAACTGTACTATGATTATATTAAGTTTGACACTTTGCACACGAATTCATTCAGTAGAATGAATACTTATATTAGCTTCCAAATGTTGATATTTTAATTTGAAAAGCCTTTGTATTTGTAAGGCAATATCATAATCTGGAGGGCACCCTAGTTTTCCCGCAATTTGTGCGGCACAATCATTAAGTCCCTTTCCATTTTCGCCCCGCAATTTTCCGGTAAGGGAATGAACTCGTTAGACAAAGTACACGACGAGTCAGAGATTCAACTGAACTAAATGCCACAAGAACTCAACAAAAGTGTGAATAAAAGCCGAGTCTGTCTGTATTGTGCAGACACATTTGTGAGACTTACTGCTCTCTTACTGTTTGCGATAAGATTAGAGCAAAAGGATATGATGTTTGGCGGTTGGTTTCAGATCGTTTCTTTAATGGCCCATTTTATGCTGGCTAGGCTGGCCACAAAACCATTCGTGTATGTTAAAAGTCAATTATTCTAGTCAGAAGCTACAATGGCATACTGTTTGCTTTTTTTTTTAAAGGTGACATGCATGGGGATCAGAACAAGTTTTATCTCTTCAAATATATGGGTTATTTTAACCTATGTAAAAAAAATGTCTTAGATAGTGAGCGAACCTAATGATAAGTACGAATAGGCTGGATTAAGTAAGCGGGTGGCTATTTGTAGCGTACAGTGATTTGTCTTAATAGTCTAATAGTTTTCGTGGTTAGTTGCGAACTTCTTTGATTGGATATTGCGTGGGGTTATGCTTCTTTATAGAATCGAATGGGACTTGTTAGTTTTGCGCTTTGGCATATTAGATGGTATGTCTGAGTGACTATACTGATAAATATGCCAATGTATGCTAAAGGAAATATTACTCCAAAGTGAGTAAGGTAAGGTATCCGGGTACGGTAATGTGATTTTACATGGTACAGTAATATAATCTTTGCTTTACTTACAAGGATTTTGGCTTTGGGAACTGTAGTGCTTATAAGGACCTGAGCATTATTTAATCTGATTGTTCATTATAATCAATGACAACGAAAGCTTTTGTACTAGAACCCCTGTTGCCTTCATTAAAATAATATTTTGTAATTTATTTCTTAGCCAATACGACTTTATTCCTCAATGTACCGGTATGCCATCATTATAACTTCAAAGAGTCATGGTTATCGAAGCGCTGTCATGCTCCAGGCATTTATTATACTGTCACTCCCTACCTACAAAGTAGCTAAAGCAACCCACAATTTTAAGATACTAATGTCGTATAATTTTTGTTACATAATATAATATTATGGAGCATTATACATACATAAACTCACGCCTGTATCCTTGAGGGGTAGGCAGAGACCAGGGACTGCCACTTGCCATGATCCTGACCGATCACTTTCGCTTCCTCAACAGTCATTAGTCGTTGCATGCACGCACGCTGGATTCGGGTACTTTTAGGCATCCCAGGACCGTACCTATACTAGTGAGTGTAAATAAAATTTGCGTAGTATATAATTGTAACGAGAGTGAGAGAGAAGGCAGACTTCTTTGTCTTCTACAAAGAAGAGGCGAGGTGGCGTGATTGGTGAGCCGGAAGATGCGAGAGGGAAGAGGTGAGGAGGTGTATACTTTTGAAAACTGAATGACAGCTAAATAAAGATGGCTGCTTTGTTTTCGGTAACTGATTGAGAGAGGACGTATTATTTTAGAGTGGATTAAAAACCGTTGATTTGCAGTCTACGCTTTTTATTTTTAGGCCCCTTTATAATAAGCCTTTGCCAAGAAGCCTTTCTAATTGAAAATTTAAAATTTTTACCAAAACTCAAAATTTTTAGTTTGTTATATTATTATTTATTTATTCCTAGTAAGTCAAGAAAAACCAAAATTTCAATTCGTTTTGTCAAACTGCCAATGCAGTTTATCGGCAAGCTCTTGGTAACAATCCTTATACCTATTATAAGGAGGTTAAGTTAGGTTTTTTTTACTATTAGTAATCATAAGCGTAACTTACGATTATTAGTAGTTAAGAAGCACCACTCATTTGAAACACCCCAGCTAGAAATGTGTATTTTTTACATAAAGTAAGGCTAGTAAATAAGTAAAAAGTAAAAAAAAACAGACAGGACAGAGGACAGATACGACTAGAAAAAATGGGATACCGCCGTTTAGCCAAAGTATTTTTCGCCAAATTTTACTTCCCAATAAACTTATGGCATCAGTTTCATTTCCCAAATGAAACTTTAGCAAGTTTTCATTTCGCATAATTTTACTGCGTCAAGTTTTATTAAGACAAACGATTATTATGCTAACGTTTTATTTTGGCAAGTGTTATATAGCAAATAATTGTACCCCCACAGACACGAACTGTTACCAGAAAAGTGGGTTAGGTTAGGTTAGAACTGCGACCCCCACAGACACCTACTGTTACCAGAAAAGTGGGTTAGGTTAGGTTAGAACTGTGACCCCCCACAGACACCAACTGTTACCAGAAAAGTGGGTTAAGTTAGATTAGAACTGCGACCCCACAAAAACGAACTGCGACAAATAAATGAAATGGTGCTCATAAGTATTTATAACTATAAAACGATACTTTTGACTGAATAATCCTTGGTAAAATTAATTTTGACCAAGTATTTATTTGGTAAACAATAACTTGCCATAATAACTTTTGCTAACTGTTTATTTGCTTTAAGTTGTTTTGAGAAATGTTTTTTTGCCAAGTGATAATTTGCGGAAAATTGTTTGGGAAACGATTTTTGGCAATACATTAGTAAACCAGAAAAAATATAAGTGGCGGCCTTATTTCTAACATATTATACGTATAATAATACCTGTTGCCCGCCACATCGTTCGCGTGGTAATTTTGATGTGTATTTATCCGGGATAAAAATAAATAAAGCCTATGTGCTAATCCAGAATATAATCTATCTCTGTACAAAATTTCAGCCGGATCCGTTCAGCCGTTTTTGCGTGAAAGAGTAAGAAACATCCATACACACACACAAACTTTCGCGTTTATACTCGTAATATTAGTAAGGATGTCACATAGCACATACATCGCATAATAATTTGCAACATTATTATAGCCAAAACTTTCATAAGGACTAGGTATATACTACTAAAATAAATCAACGAAAAATCCGACAAACATTAAGTTAATATTATTAAGACATTTAAATCTACCACATTGACCTACACTAAGAACATTTTAAAAACTGGAGAATCTTCACCCCAAAGAGGGATCTGCTATCGCGCATACCTTCTCGGTCTCTTTATTTTACAGCGAAGCGATCTGAATATTAGGATATTTTAGCGCGCACGAAATCGAACTTGCTTATTGCTTTCCGAGATGCGAGTTTACGATTCAGACGTATGTGCACAGTCGCTCTGAAATGAGAGATCTACTAATATACGCAGAACTCTGATATGAGATTTACGCTCTGAGCTACGAGATTATGAAGGGTTTGGTTTCATCTTAAGCTTGTTAGAAGGTTGCTAACAACATGGATTAGAAATGGAATAATAACAAAAATCAATCCAAATTCATGAACCTACGTTTTGTAGACTAAAAGTAATAATAAAGCGCTCTTATCTTTGACATCACTCTTCTGTGTCCATCTTAAAGTCCTGCAAAATAACAACTTGACAACGCACTCAAGAGCGAACGAGCCAAAACCAAAACTGTGGCATTTTGGTTTTGGCTGGTTCACAAAAATTAGGATTCTATTGTTTTCATAATTTGAAAATGTGCGCATACTTTTGTGTATTCAAGGACTAATGAAGGGAAAGAAGTATGTAGGGCCCGTGTCAAGTGGAAAACCTTGGATTAGCCTCTACCGACCCCTCCGAGATACAGGCGTGAGGTTATGTAATCTTATTTCAAATGTCTCACGGCTCTTTCGGCAAACAAAATATAACGTTGACATTCACATTTAATATTTCATATGGAGAAAATGTTTTCCTTGAACGCAAAAATAAATCCCTACAGCTACATAATTCACAGCAGAAGACGTCATTGAACCCAAAGGCCTACAGCCTATAAATTGACAACTTGGGTGACAAATCTTATGAATAAATCGGCGCAAATCGGTCGGTATCATAAACAAGGGCGGGTGTTCGGATACGTACCTTGTCTCTGATGTTCACTGGGCCGGAACGTGAACGGAAGGTGACCCTTTTCCATCTGGACCAAAAAATACTTTCTTGAATATTCGCGTATTGTTATACACTTTATTATCTCGCCAGGGCAGTCTCTCAGGACTTATGGCATTCGCTATAAGAAGTTTAATTGAAGGTAAATTCGTCAATACCTAAAAATTTCCGTTTATTAAGCCCTAGGACTACAAAGATGTCAGGCTCAGTTACAAGAACATAACTCTTGAAGGAATGAGCAGATAATATCAGTTTTGAAGATACTTTTTTCCGGGTGTTCGATCCTAACGTGATAACGTAAGTTGTAAGTTTATTTTTATTACCCGGTATTTACAGTTAAAGCTAACCTCATTTAATTTTGCCAACGATAAGCTTAGAACATTTCAGTTTTGTAATTTTTGTCTAGTTTATGGACAAACAATTTCAGTTACGTTTCTCTCGATTACCGATTATTGATTTCTCCTATAATGGGGCATGTGATTTGCAGATTTTGTAACCGCTGTCCATTTTCCCAGACTTATCTTACCGGTGAATAAATTTGCTTTTGAATCAACAAATTCAAATTTGTACTTCAACAAATTTAAACTAGGAAGAGAGACAGAATGAGACGGATAGAAAATGGTTTTGAAAACTATTTTGATTCTTTATTGCTTTTTCTTCTTTTTCTCTTGATATTTAAGGCTAATAAAAGTACCTTCCAAGCTCTGTTCTGGTTATACCCGAGTAAGCACTTAACCATTATTTCAATTCGTACTTCAGCAAAGCCTTCGTCCATTAAACAATTCACGAGCGTTTAACAATTTAATACCGGATCGGGCGCGTCGCTGCCAGATGCATGGTCTGTCGCCGTCCGAAGATTTATACCTTCGGGGATAAAGTTCGTGTAGAAACAAAAAACCAGGCTGCTGAAAAACCTTGAATAAGTTTACAACACTTTCGATAGTATAGTTTGATACTTGTATGCATACTCGTTCCGTGAGAATGGCGAATGCTTCTCTGCCGCAGTACAGTTTTAATTAACGCGGAGGGTAGTCCAAGTAATCTTTCTGCTGTTACTAAAAATTGTTTATTTTACCCAACTACCTACATACAATTGATTGTAATTTAATAGCTTTGTACAAATGCTTATGACAATAAACAGTTATGATTAAATTAGATGGTAACTTTGATCAGCGCCTTGGTACTTTCCTTTCATCACGTGGATTCTTTTGAATACAGTGGAATGAATCGCTCAAAGATAATATTTTAGACTTTTCCTTGCTAACCCTATTTTCGCAAAGCTTTTTGTCAGAATCTTTTTTTTCGTTAGCTGTGTTTGTGTCCTTATGCTGGGCAAAGTGCTTCCCCGTAATCTTGCACTCCGCCGTGTCTTGTGTCATCTACTATCACCACTACTATCCGGGTACACAGCTGATACACAGCTTTGTGAAAACTAGCACCTAAATTGGATTCCTGTCTCGCGCGAATAATGTTTACAAGCGCAAGGCGGATAGGAAAAAAACAAATTTAGGTACCAACTTTCGCTAATCTATGTGAATTTGATTTGAAATTGACACAAACCAGCAACCATCTAAACTACATATGGCACCCATTTTGAGACCTTTTATATAATTACTTAACAGCCATTCCATTAGGTATAGTACGCCATTTGAAACTAAATCAGTCTCAAGTACTTGTGTCTCATTATGGAACAAGCGAGAATGAGCCCACTCCTTTAAGTGTTCGGACAAGACAAGTGTTGGGGTGAGAAAGGGTGACAATCCGATTAGGGGACGGCTGTTTACTTCGGCCTCCGGGCGTGTGGTGAGAAAACACAGAAATACCAAGCTGATTCCTAGCTATCTAATCCGCTCATAAACAGAGTTGGGCATAGGCCTCTTCTCTTTCACGCTAACCCGTCCGGTTCTTTACTAGTCCCGACCAATGTTGCCCAGCAACTTTCACAATATCGGCGGCCTACTGGGCTGGTGATTCCTACTCCAGTATTATCTTACTTGTTCCATCCCATCCATCCATCAATTATGAAAGTGCGAATGCTTCGATAAGGCTGAAGAAAATCATCGTGAGGGAACCTGTTTGAGATGTTTAATACTTGAAATTGCCGATCCGTGGTGGGCGAGCGCAGTTATAGAGTCTCTCCGAGAAAAGGCATATGCCCTGTAGTGAAACGTAAAGGCTGCTTACGTTTATGTTAAGAATGTTTAAAAATTCTGATTTTGATAAGTATCTGTAAAAGTAACAATCATTTCAAGTGACAACAACCACCTACTACAAAAACGTGTTTACGGAGTAATTGTCCCTAGTGTACAAAAGTGGACTAATGTGAGCTCATATTGAGCTCGTTGGATTAAATTGACTTAATACCGAGTGGGAATTCTGTGCTTTCTTGTGCCATGGAGCTTGCAACGTCCCGAATTAGAATACTTATTTATTATTATTATTGTTCAACTCCGCCTAAACTCAGATTTTGGGGTCGTTCATTGAATTATCCAGAAGACGGGATATTCAAGGCTTAGTCGCGGCTATGTTATTTTAATTTTGTTGTTGATTTTAGATTACGACCCGAGATTGAAAATTGAGTTGAGTTTACTAAATCCAATCTGGAGATTGGGTGCCGCCCGGCTTTGGATACTTTTTCCTTAATTTTTTATCCTTACTTTGGTAATAAAGAGATTCAGCTTTTAGAAGAGCCCGACAATCTGTCAAAGCTGAACACTTTGACTTTTATAGAAACTTTCATAATTATTGTAATAGATAGTAATAGGGAAAACCACCTATTTTGCATTCTATGTCAATAGGGCAAAAGAAAAACCAAATGTAATGTGGCGGCACCTGAAGCAAATATAAGTTTTAGGCAACAACATTCAACCAACAATACCGTAACACTTTAATAATCCCGATGCTATTAATGCTTTCTTTCTGGATGTACCAGGTCATAACAACTTGGACGACGAAGTCTTGAATATGTTTCAGGGTGGTAAGAGCACAAGAGTTTCATATCGAAACCTGTAAGGAATCGCAGATTTTCAAACTTATATCTTCAAATAGCACAAATATATATAGACATGACGGTATAGCGGCCGAGATGCTACCCATGATGCTGAGGATTACTCTTCCAACCGTCACCAAACTCGTAAATGACTCCGTTGTATCATCTGTGTTTCCTGAGGAATGGTCTATGCCAAAAGTTATGCCTGTACCAAAGGGTTTTAAAGTTGAAGAGCTGAATGATCTGCGACAAATTCAACGTATCCAAAATAATAGAAAAAAGCTATATGTAATCAACTTACAGCTTATTTGGAGCAGGAAATACTATTTCCCACGTTACAGTCAGGTTTCAGGGATGGCCAAGGTACCGCTACGGCATTGGCAAAGATTACCGACGATGTGTTGGCTGCCTTGGACGAGAGAAAGGGTAGCCTGCTGATACCATTGGACTTTTCACGAGCCTTTGATTGCTTAAATACCCGTCTGCTCATGGTTAAAATGTCATATCATTGTATATCTTCAACGGCTTGGGGTTTGAATAATTTCTCATCAATAGGCAGCAATATATGGAGATGCAAACGGCTCAGAGAGCCACATCTAAATTCCTACTAAAACCTGTTATTAGAGGTACCCTCAGGGTCCGTATTAAGCCCAATATTATTTATTTTATTTACGGCTGACTTAGTCCCCAAAGTTAACAATTGCAACCAATACGCAACAGTATTATTTCGTTCTATCCCAGGATATACGACAGGCTGAAAATCTGGTGAATAACGAATAGAGAGTTGTCCCCAAATACATATAAACAATCAAATGATCGAAAGAGTGAGCATTGCAAAAAGTCTTTGTTCGTTTTGAACAATATGTCAATACGAAGGTCCAAAACGCATTTTACAGACTAAATATAATCTACTCCATAAGGAAGGATCTCAGCGAAAGTATGAGGTTTTATATCTGTTCAATTACTGTGAACCGGTGTATGGCCCTAGACTACTTGATAAGGCAAGACGACTTATTGAACGGGTCCAAAATGCCTGCTTTCGTTTCTGCTACAAAATTCCAAAACGCATCCACATAACTCCTTACCTAAACGAAAAAGGCATTCTAAACACATATTATTTGACATATTATGTCATCACGAAGAGAACTTTATATTGCGCGTTTCGTCCAAAAAATGATAGGAAAAGGCCAGAATCTATTCTCTAAGATAAATTGGACGAAACATTGGCAGCTTAAAGCACTCCATAAATGTAGCGAGAATAGTTTGGTGGTACCAGTGTACAATCGATTACAGAGGGGTTTTTAAATTTGCAGCCACAAAAATATGGAATGACTTACCTGCGCCAGTACGTGAAATGGTTACCCTGTTATCTTTTAAACTTTCTGTTTGGAAATTAATATTGGATCGGCAGAAACCTCCCCTTCAGCTGCAAAAGCCTCTATAAATTTTGGCAAGAAAGTAAACTGATGACGTCTAGATTTCGGATTATGATTTTTTTGTTTATAAGCGTAATTTTAAATTTATTTAATTATAATTGTGAATTAATGTGTTTTCAATATAACAATGTGCATTTTTAGTTAGTTTACTTAGTTAGGATCCTTGTTATTTATTTTTTTCTTTTGTTGTTATCTATAAAAACCAATGCTCACTCTTATCCTAATATTCTAAGTTTAACTATTAACTATTTAACGACTAAAGTCGTTTTAAGTTTAAACAACTAATTACAAATCACAAGTGTTTGCACAACTTTGCGCTGGGGGCAAACTGAAAACCAGCGCTGTGCGTACGTGCAGCTTACGCTGAGTTTTGTCACCAGTTTTGTTTCCATTTTGTCGGCTTTACTTACTAGTGTGTATTTTAATAATAAAAATAAATTTTAGGCAGAAAGTTTTTATATATTAGTAGTAATAAACGCTTTCAATTTCAATTTAATTTCACCAGTCAAACTAAATGTTGGGTCAGGAATCTCCATAAAAGGAGTAGTAAACTTAAGCAGCTTTTATGATTAATCTAATAATATTTTTTTAATGTAGGGTAGAGGCCTTCTCTCAGAGAGAGAGAAAGAGAGAGAGTATGGGCTTAATTATCATGCGTAGTGCCCATCGCGATTGGCAGTTTCAAGTGCTGAGGTATGTGAGCGAGCAGCACCCTTCTTTTACCGTTAGCGAGTGGAATTACTACTATAATTTCACAAATGTACGTAACTTAGAAAACAAAGTCATTGGTACATGCTGGGATTCAAACCCACGACCTCCCGAATGAGAAGCCACTCCAATAACCGTATTTTCTATTTTTAATTGACTAACAACATGAGTTGGGCATGATGAACAATCCATTTTTTTTCAAGTGAGATTAATTAACTTTTTTAGGGTTCCGTAGTCGACAATGAATCCTTATAGTTTCGCCATGTCCGTCCATCTGTCTGTCTGTCGGTCTGTACGTCTGTCATTTTAATTAATTTAAAAGTAAAACTATCACAGCTGAGTAGGCTTTACAAGTTAACGAGTAATAGGCGACCAACTTATAAAAAGAAAACTTTGAAAATTACGTTGATGGAGTGGTTAGTTCTGTAAAGCATACAAAACCCCCTTTTTCTACGGACACACATTTGGCCGGTTCTTTATATTCTGTTAATAAACGACACAACGAGTTGACTTGATAAGCCACAGTTTGTTAATAATGATCTTCTTTTATGTGCTTATGAGGCGAGGCGAGAATTATGTGTATTATGTTAACCTTGAATTCATGTAGGTAAGTTCTTCTGAACATTCATATTAGGTGCGCAAGACGTGATAGCCAATAATGTTATTCCTCATATCTTTTTCGTATTATTATAATGCTCGTCTATCTTCTTCGGTCGATGTAACATGAATAGGGTATCGCGTTCCGGAGAGACCTCACCTACAATGGAGGATTTGGAGTACTGTGGGATTATTCTAGTTACATTATTATTAAGAATGAGATGTGCGTGTGTATTGAGAATTAAGGAGTTCTGTTAAGTAGGAGTCCTCTTTTGCTCTCCCCTTAAGGGTTAATAGTAACTTGATCTTAAGGGGAACTATCTGGGGGCAAGTTAGCACCCCCGGCAAAATGAAGAAGAAGAAGAAGAAGAAAAAAACCATTTATTTCAACAAAAGAAACACACACATACATAACAACACTACAACATAAAATATAAAATCACAATGCAGTAGGTAAAAAAGAAGAAAAAGAAAACAATGAAACACTTTGTATTAACATAAGTTGCGGTGTGTCCCTGTTGCCGGAAAGGCAGCTGGCTCAGCGTTGTGCTGAGGGTATTCACCCAAAGCGCTGATTTTCAGCCAGTACCTGCCGTCTCACAAATATGCTAGGGCGCGGTGCAGTGTATACCAATAATTACACAGTTAATTAAATAAATGAATAAATAGATGTTTAAATAATTA
Organism: Yponomeuta evonymella; assembly: GCA_963969515.1. Taxonomy (NCBI): domain Eukaryota; kingdom Metazoa; phylum Arthropoda; class Insecta; order Lepidoptera; family Yponomeutidae; genus Yponomeuta; species Yponomeuta evonymella. Next base: position 1,244,032 of record OZ018342.1, on the reverse strand, counting down.
AGTAAATTACTAAAATAACATAAAATACAAATAAATGATAATATCTTTACTTGAACTTTTTACCGTACTATTCGGGCCCTCATATCTTTAGTCTAAATAATATTAAAGTAGGTCATGATATAATTAGGTCTTATAAATTCCTATCAAAATACAATATGGGTCGTAAATTGTTTCACTGAAAGTAAGTTTAGGATCCCATCGTGTAAGTAGTTCACACGTCGGGAGATGTTTCCTGTCTTTCCATTTCTTTGGTAAAATTTACTCTGAGGTGGTGTTGCGAGTTAGCTATTTTTCTACGCTGTGGAATTATAGGTCGAAAAAAAATGCGCTAGAGCATCCTGCAAAAGGAATAAGGAGATTTCATGTAAAGTAGGTTGCCAAACTCATAAGCACATAACTCTTCCGTTGTTAAAAAGTAATCAGATTTTAAAAACCTATTTATATCATTGCGATGTAAAAACCTAACTGCAAAGTGGGTTACTCGGGGCTGCAAGTGATGTAAATTGCTTCGGCCAGATGTCGCTGCCTGTACGCAATACAGAGCAATACTGCTAATAAAGAGCCTCGAAATTTCACCGATGCCTGTGCATGCCCATTGGCTCAGTTGGGAGAGCGCTGGCATGGTTAGCCAGGGGTCGCGGGTTCAGGTCCCGGCATGGGTGGAATTTTAAGCCTCTAAATAGGTTTTTAAAATTGTCCTCAGCACGGGTTAGTACAACAAAAAGAATATAAGTAATCAGATCTCATAAAAACAAGACGTCACTATACAAAGCCTAGGTTATCATAACCTCTTCATGTTGGTCAAAAATTCTGGTTTTCAATGAGAGCTTACATTATAATGTAATATATTCCGTCCACAGTAACTCTGTGGGGCCCGAATCGGATTACCGCGCCTACCCGCGATTGTCTCAACCCTATTGAGATTAGGCTCGGGCGCAACAACGTTTGTCTGTCCCGAAATTCGGCTCAAGAAATGGATAGACAGAGAACACTACTAATGCAAGATTAAATATACTATCAACTAGCACGTGATATAACGTGGACTGTGGAAGGCTCTATCATATGAAAGAAGTCGTTATCTTCGAGCTTTGAGGCCTCAAGGACCTGGCAAGTCAGCTCGGGTACCAAATATAGTTTGCCTGCGAAGCTTAGTAAACTGACCCACACTCCGTATAGATATGCCAGCAATTCATGTGCGTCCAATAACAGAAAATATAATAACAACGTGCAACACCGTCTTGCCCGTGATTGCGGAACATGTTGACTCCAGGTTTATAAAACACTGGTGCTATTTTCTAGTCAATGTCAAGAGTTAACCCACCAAATAAGTTAGAAGTTTAATAATTTTTATGTGATTATTATTTCTTTTAAGTTCATGTACTCGTGTGAGGCTTCCGGTCCCAGACAGGCACTAAATTTTCACGGATTTTACTTATGCCGTTTTAATTCCAGAAATTATACTGGAGTAAAATCCGAGTAGGAGTATAACTAATATACCTACATCTCAACTAAATTCTCCGTTTACTCCGTTGGTGGTCTTTACTAGTAAAATAAAGTATCTCTATGAAGTAAACATAATCGAAAAAGATAGAACAGCATCTAAGCTGCACATTTTGTCACCACCACTGTCGCTAGAGGATAAAATAATACTATCAATGTTATCTATTTACTCGAAATGCGACGACGCCGTGAACATTTCTCTTATATAAATGGGAAAGAAAATTGCTTACATGTTTTTCTCGTGTAAGAAAATGGCGGTAAATGTGACTACTGCGTTACTCGCTATGTAGTCTCGTGGCCTAGGCAGGTGTTGTGTGCCTTGTTGCCTGATGATAAGGTGTGTTTTTGCCCGTCAGGACGCGGGGTGAAGGTGTAATATGGCGGACAGTGACGAAGGGCGTTAATTTACTTGACGGCTTTTGCCGGAGAAAAATCTGCGGGAAATAAAGTTTGTGTGGATGCCTCGGGTGACGTTGATTATTTATTGTGCGCCCGGAATCAACAATGTAATCAAAAGACACGACAAACTTAACAAGGTCCACTGTAAACTAAAGTTTTTTCATGATTAGTTAGATATCTTATAAAAAAAAAATTATGGATTTTTTTAACACTATCATCATCAACCCATTATGTCCTCACCGAGGGGCACGAGTCTCTTCCCTGAGGAAAGTATAGGCCATACTCCACCACGGGGGCCAAGTTCGGATTGGTGGAGGCTTGTAGACTAGTGGCTCGTCTACTGTCAGAAGTTGTCAAGCCGCCCTAAGGCCTCTGACTTGGCTTAACGACTGCCATCTATCGACGGCAGCCGGCACCAACAGCTTAACGTGCCTTGCGAAGCACGGAACCGCTCGGAAAAATGCCACTAGCGTTAGGCATAGACGGCGACGGTTTACTAATGTATTGCCAAAAATCGTTTCCCAAAGTATTACTTCCCAAACTATTTTCCGCAAATTATCACTTGGCAAAAAAACATTTCTTAAAACAACTTAAAGCAAATAAACAGTTAGCAAAAGTTATTATGGCAAGTTATTGTTTACCAAATAAATACTTGGTCAAAATTCATTTCACCAAGCATTATTCAGTCAAAAGTATAATTTGACCAAATGAATAAAATGCGAAATGTAAACTAGAACAAAAATTTTTTTGTTTGACTCAAAACTAAGTTTTTTAGTGAAATATTTTTTTTCGCTTTTATATAAAAAAAAAGAACTAACACCCGAAGTTTCAGGATGGAGCGTCGCTCCGCTCCATCCGGAACTTCGTACCTATTTTTTAATCAAACAATTATTTGCTATATAACACTTGCCAAAATAAAACGTTAGCATAATAAACGTTTGTCTTAATAAAACTTGACGCAGTAAAATTATGCGAAATGATAATTTGACCAAATGAATAAAATGCGAAATGAAAACTTGCTAAAGTTTCATTTGGGAAATGAAACTGATGCCATAAGTTTATTGGGAAGTAAAATTTGGCGAAAAATACTTTGGCTAAACGGCGGTATCCCGACGGCGACCCATCCATGCACTGAACGCGCCCTGTGTTGCTTAACCTTTGTGATCGTTTAAGATCACTCAGGCAGCCGGGGCTACGAGCGATTTACTATACAACACTATATTGCCGAGAAAATATTTTTTTCTTAAAATTAAGGTCTGCATTGATAAACCGCTCTAATTACTGAGATAAGGTAAAGGTTCAGTAAAGGCCTTAGTGCTTGAAACCGCCAATCCGCAGTGGGACGTATTCAGGCTGCTTATGTTACCACTGAGTTTATTATGAGTAAGGATTGCAATTGCTGGATCTAACATCCAGTAATCCAGTTCTAGTAGTGCGAGTCCATAGGTAATTTACTTGGGTCGTGACCCAAGTAAATATTCTGTATCCAGCTGGAACGATGTTTGTACAAGCAAAAATCTAGCTGGATTGGAAACGTTGCTGGATTTCAATCCGTAATCTTGAGTGCTCTTATAAGATGGTACCTTAAACAGGTATTCAAGATTGAGAGAGTAATTCTCAATTGATTGATTGAGATGGATGATCTTAGCTGTAAGAGTATTTTATTAACGTGGCTTTAAAATATCTTGGCAAAATGGGCTTTTTGATAGTATATGCATTAGTGTGTACACAAGACGGTATGATTGCTAGTTTTAAGAAATAGCTAGGTAAGTTACAATTAATATAAAGGGAAGCCAAAATAATCCATCGGTATCACTTTTGTGGCTTTATTTGTACCAGTGGTTTACTTATTAATACATTTTGATTAATTTGGTTCATACAGTGATTAAAGTTTATGTGCTTTCAATTAATTTCTTGAACTTACTTTAAATTAGTCCGCCTCCTGTTGGAGGATGCCGGGTTTTTGTTTGTTAAATTAGAAAAGTTTATGTTTAAATAATGGCCCTGGCCAAGAATGTTGTTTTTGCCCTTATCTTTTGTTTGATTTGTTCGAAGTTTCACGGCCTATTCTGAATATCTATAAAAACTCCACAATATTTCTAGTCAAATCAAATCAAAGTATTTTTATTCAAAGTTATTCAAAAGCTGTGACTTAATGAACGTTACAATTTAAAGTATGTGTCCATAACATAAAAATGATTATATTTTCGTATTTACATTCTCGCTTAACCTGTTATTATGTTCTTTTGACACAATTTTCCGGTTTTTTGTCATGAAAGTACCTAAAGTTATTGTTCTATGAAATAATTTGTTAGGAGGCGTAAGTAACAATACCCCAACATATATTGGGTAAGGATAACTTGATTCAGAAAGTACCCGGACACATCAATCTGGTGTACTCTAAAATCATGAATTAATTGTATCACCTGCTTAAAATATTTGCTGAAGCAGGTATTTAAGTTTTGTATGCAACAACAGTAAGTCAAAGTCAAAAAAGTCAAAAAAAAATTATTCAAAGTAACACAGAAACTGTGACTTATTGAACGTTACAAGAAAAACTAGGTGTCCGTTTCAAAATCTAGATCATTTGGAGAAAAAGTCCGCACAAAAAACTCTAGTCTTTTCAAACATATTCCTTAATTAACAGAGTTTACATGTCATATCTTCTAAAAAGCTAGTACTAGGATGCATTGAACTGGCTTTAATTCCACACATCTTTGTCATCTAAATAATCCTTAATGCTATAGTAGCCCTTTTGGCATGAAGTGCGCTTTACACATTTTTTGAACCGCGCTTCAGGCAAGCTTATTATATCTTTTAGTGATTCATGTTATTCCGCTATCTTAGTTAAGGCCACGTACTGAACGTTTGCAATTAAAGTATTTGTATTTACGATTAAAATCAAGAATGTTCTTTATTTTCTTACGCTCGCATGGCTCTACATCTACGATAATTTGCATCTCCGATATTTTGATTTTTATTTACAAAATTTTTTTGTAGCAACAACTTTTACCTCTTTATACCTATACATAAAAGTCTACAGACTACAACCTTTTCCATGCACTTCCATTAAAAACTTACTCCTAGGACAGCTATGGCCGACGGCAGTAATGTTCACTAAAAGCATTTTCCGCTTTCCTTTGTGGGCTGTCAGAATTAGGAGCCGAGTGTCCTTTCTAATAGGATTCAAGTTTCTTCGTCCCACGGAACTTTCCCAATGACTTGCGAACAAAGTTGATGTACCTACCCAACTCTTGTAGGATTTCGAGTTTTAAAATGCAAGTACTTAATTGCACTTTCACAATAGACTGCTATCACATGGCTGACATTTTAATCAGCATCAGTTCCAATTCAAATAGATAGATAGAGAACACTTTATTGCACAACCAGGTGAAAGATATTACAAATAGTTTCTTATATCTAAGTTGTGGTATACAATTGGCGGTCTTATCGCTTAGAGCGATCTCTTCCAGACAACCTTTGGATGGAGTGGATTGCAGCAAGAATATAGTCGCTAGATGGATGTATATCAATAAGAGAATCTGAAATATAATGCTATGTGAAGTAACAAATATGTTTAGCGAGAGATTACAAGAATATAAGTACTTATAATTACATATTGTACCAATAATATACTTACATGAATACCTAAAGATCAAATCTGTTTTATGGACCCACTGCGCAGTGTGATACAAACCAATTTCGCCAATAATTGTCACGTGTTAGATAAGAACGCTGATAAGACGCCACAATAGCCAATTACAAACAAACACGTATCGGCGTTAACAACATGAGTTGTAACGTATCCGTCCAAATTTCAAACATATTCCCATTTCGACACGGCAACAGGAGCAAAACTTTTTGTTGTGAGGCGGTAATTTACCGCCACTAATTAACCGCCGGTAATTTACACTAAATTACTGTGAAAGTTTTACCCTGTAGAAAACTTGTTTTGTGTAACTTAAAATAGAGAAAAACAAAAAATTAAGTAAGTAAAAGTGGATTGTTTGAAAATTTCAGCGATATTATATTAGTTATAAGTACCTCAATGTTTTTTTTTGTTAATCGTGTTTTTTAAAATTATGTTTAGATATGATGAAAAAAAGGGGAAAAAGTAGAAAAAATAATCGGATTGGAGACAGGCTCGAACCGGCGTCTTCTGGTTTCGGAACCGCCCAATTTCCCACCTGAGCTATTACAACGTTGTAGATGGTGGCAAAATTTACCTTCGTATTCTAATGATATTGTAGCGTAAACATAAAAATTTACATACAGGCAGTTTTTCATTACCTGAAAACACTGATAAAACGACGTTTTGTAAAAATGAAACCTAGCTAGATCGATTCATCGCCCCCCAAACCCCCTGCATGCTAAATTTTAGGAAAATCATTGTAGCCGTTTCCACGATTCGGTATAACAATTTCTTTATGAACATAATCTATAATTCTTTGATAGATTTTGGAATAAGAGGATTTCAGTTGCATACCGTAATATTTAATAAATGCATCCTTCACACAATCGTACAATTGAGAAATACATTCTTAAGTACAAGAAAATAGAAAAAAAACTCCAGTTTGCTTGAAAAGTAAAAAAAAAATTTTTTTTATTGGTCACATTTATTAAGGTGATTCAAAAAGTCGTTGAAAAACAATAAATTTAAACCAATTTGTAGCTGAACGCCATTTAGAAAGTTATATAACAGAACGTAATTTGAGTCCGAAAGTTGAAAATAAAAGCCCGAAAACAAGACATTCGCTGCTTTACGAGTCAACTTTATTTGAAGCAATCATCGTTGTGTTTTGTACTGAAAAGGAGTTAGAAAACAACAAAAGATTCTCTTCGTAAACTGCTTTGTAGCCTAACGCACGTATGCATAGTAGTATCATGACGTTTCAAGTAAAATTGCATAAAATTTCATTGACATTTCATAATCTCTTCGGCACCAGACTGAGTTTGTTGTGTTGCACATACTGTGGCATTTGCCTGAAGATGACCCAGGACAAGAAGAAGTGTCTTCTGGTGAATTGGATTGGACTAGGGTCTATATATCGTCGTATACATATATCATTATTATTTCTAATCGCGGCGTCCGTGCATGCAACGCCTGTGAATGTTGACGAAGCGAAATAAGTCTGTCAGGATCGTGGCCTATCCTGGTCTCTGCTTACCCCTCTGGTATACAAGCGTGAGTTTGTGTAATGTAATGTAAAGATGTTATTCTTTGTCTGGTTTTTAGAGTGAGGTGTAGCCGCGCTTGTCGCCTTCTGTGTTTGAACTTCACTGAGCTGTGAAACTGGTACGGTCTAACAATAGCATTTACTGTCTTTATATTCGAATATGGAGCATTTTATGCAGTCAAAGTAGGTTTTTTTTTATTAGTCTAATCTCTGCATATTGCTTTCCTCTTACTTACGTGTAAATGACTTCCTAGATTTCGTTTTTCCTAGTACAGGTCAACACTTGACTGAAGTGTCGCCAACAGTAAACAAAGACGCGGTCTGAAATGTTAAGTGCTTGCCAGTTAATAGATATCCATGTAAAATTTTCAAGGAAAAACAGTCGACGGCAACGCGTTCCATGACTTTGCCTTTCTTATTATAAGCAAATTCGCGAATCGTTTGGTGCGAATTGCCGGAAATTCCAAGACAAATACGTGCATATGAGCCAGCCGTCTGGCTGTTTGATGGATGATAGGGGACGAAAGGATAAATTCATGTAGCTTCTCTGCACACTACAAAATACATCTTGCAGAAAAACTTACGACGGTGCTCCAGAGGCTTCTAATCTTGCCTTCGTAAATTCCTCATCTCCGGTTAGCCTCATGGCTCGGAGCTCAATCGCGTCCAAAATCGAAGCTGCTGCTTGGCTCAATATTCCAGAGGTGGTTGCAGTACTCCATACACGACTGGACCTGTGGTTGGTACAGGTCCAAAAGCTGACTTCACATGAAGCACTGTCTTATTTTATTGAGTACTCCCAGTTTCTTGGCAGAAGTTTGAGCTTTGAATTCGACCGAACTGCCTAAGTTCAGATTGGGCGAAAGATTCATACTCATGGTGCGTGTAGACTTGTAGTGTTCTGAAGTTGGTTATTATTTTTATCACTTTTGCTGTCCACATAATATCTTGAAATTAGTACGAAACAACGTGTTTGTATGTTTTAGTTAAAAAAAATAAAAAAAATATTTGTATTTAGGGCCGGTAAGGGACGTCCCTGGCGGACATACTTCGACCAAATAGGGGATGTAATAGCAAAGGGCAAGATAAAAAATACCCCAAACCGGCATGCAACGACTAATGAATGCTGAGGAAGCGAGAGTGATCTGACAGCATCGTGGCAAGTGGCAGTCCCTGGTCTCTGCCTACTCCTCTGGGATACAGGCGTGAGTTTATGTATGTATGTATTTACGAGAGGTTTCAACCGATACCTACTAAAAGATCTTGCAACTGACAGGAGACCGAAATACCTAAACATACCTAAATCGTACGTTTTGTGGCTTAGACTGATATTATGTTGTTACTGTGCTCTTTGTGTCTAGTTACTGACAGTCTGAAGGTAACAAGCGAGTGTTTAGAATGTATTTTATGGTTCTCTTGGAATTGGATTGAGACGTAGATATTATATTATACTTTATTACATACTCGACAACACAGTACAGAAAAGGTAACAAAAGAAAATACATATACAATGGCGAGCTTGCCTCCGTGAGAGATTTCTTCCAGCAAATCTTGGGGAGTCGGATCGGAGGTGTGAAACGGGTCTACGCACGTGCAAATGATATACACGGTTCTCTGCCTTTTTGCAGAAACATTTTTGGCCGATTTTCATTTGGCAACTAACGTTTCGAAGAATATTATTTTGCGGAATAATCATTTGCCAACTTTTCTTATTATTTTTTTTTATTTCCCAACCTCGCAGTTGCCAACTGTTTGTTTGGTTTGCTTTTTATAATGACATTTTTTCAAAATGCCAACTTTTAAGTAGCGTATGTTTTACTTAGCGTAATATTCATTCAGTTGTTTATTGTATACCAAATGTTGCATTAAGTTTCGTTAAGTAACTTATGTGGGTAAGCGCCACATAACCTAAAGGTTAGGAAAACCTAGTAAAATGGATAGAATTTTCCTAGCACTCGCCGGCCGCTGCCGCGGCACGCTCGCTTCGCTCGCTCGGCTCGTGCGTGTGCTGGTCACAGTTCTAACCTAACCTAACCTATAGGTTTGCAAAAAAAGAAAAAATTACCTAAAGGTTAGGAAAACCTAGTAAAATGGATAGAATTTTCCTAGCACTCGCCGGCCGCTGCCGCGGCATGCTCGCTTCGCTCGCTCGGCTCGTGCGTGTGTTGGTCACAGTTCTAACCTAACCTAACCTATAGGTTTGCAAAAAAAAAAAAAATTAACCTAAAGGTTAGGAAAACCTAAGGGAACTGTTTCACAGACGAAACGTTATTCATCTAATAGTTGTTTGGCCTAGTAAAAGATTTGAAAAATAATAAATACCCAAAACGTTTTGTTTCATTATAATAATCAGCTTAACAACAATCCTACCAAATGAAACGTTGCCATACAAAAATTTGTAAATCGTTTGTTCTCAAAGTGAAAAATAGGTGAAATGTTGGTTGGCAAGTGATAATCAGCGTAACAATTTTCTGCGAAAAGGCAGGATCCCGATATACACACATATTTACACAAGTAACAAAATAATATTAATATAGAAGCAGATGGTTTGGGTTGTGAGACGTATTTTTTATTTTTAAGAAAATAAAAACTTGGTCCTTTACATAATGAGATGATTTATACAGCGTCCAGTGGCACCTTCACTCATACTAGATGGGTTAAGGGACCACTCTGACGCTGCAGTGCCTGGGACATTTTTAGGCCAAATAGAAAAGCATGAAAATTCAAGAATATGTTGACTAGATGCCGATCGACTGCATTAGGGGTTTGGCAATTTTGTGTAATAACTAACTTTCTCATTTTTTCTTATAGATGGTAGGAACAACTAGCATAAGAAATTTTGTCACGCGGCACTACAGGGCCTTCTTATGAAAAATGCGACATTATCGAAAGTAGCTAGATGGTCGCTGGTCAGTGTATTAAATAAGAAATTACTCAAAAAAAAAAGCGGTGCTAGCCTAGTAGGTAGAACATCGGACTCGGAAGCGAGAGACCCAGGTTCGATCCCTAGTGCGGGCATGTACCCATGACTTGGTTTTCTAAGTTATGTACATTTGTGAATTTGTGAAACTTCACAATAGTAGCAATACCACTAGCTAACGGTGAAGGAAAACATCGTGAGAAAACCTGAGTGTCTGAGCTATTCCCATACCTTAGCGCTTGAAATCGCCAATCCGGGGTGGGCACGCGTGGTGATTAAGCCCATACTCTCTCCCTGAGAGAAGGCCTGTGCCCTACAGTGGGACGTATATATGCTGCTGATGTATGTATTAAAAAAAAGAACAGTATTTGTCGCTAGCTTCGAGTGAATTCGATTGTCAGTGTATTAAATATGAAACTAGGTATTCAAAAAAAGAACCGTATTTGTCGCTAGATTCGATTGAATTGTCGTGCTCAAGCGCGACGTTGACGACCCTTCCGAACATCGCTGCTTCGTAATAAGGGCCCAAGTCATCCGTTTATTTAACTTTTGATAGCTCAATTTAGTTATTTTATATGAAGTTACCGATTCCATCTTTTATGATAGTCGACTTAAATTACGCTGAAATTTTAATCGATTGCTTGCATTACTATTTTATTTTGATATGTCTATAGTTTGCCGGTCTGAGCATGATAAACTAAAAACTATCCAACGGATTTTCATACTAATTGGTTCCTTATAATACTTCAATCTAATTTCTTGTAGTGTAGATCTTTGTAATAAGATAGGTTTATATTTTTATAGAAAATCTACTTGCATAGTCTTTGCTACATAATCTACACGACATAATATTGCAGGTTCCGTGTGGCGCCGGATTAAGAATAGCGTCACTCCATTTCCTTCCGTGGATGTCGTAGAAGGCGACTAAGGAAATCAACTACCAGGAGACGGGCAGCAGCGCCCTCCTGAGATTCCAACCGCATACTGCGATCGCCAACCCGCCTGCCAAGCGTGGCGATTATGGCAAAACCCCTCATAGTTACGAAAAACGTGAAGGAGGCCTGTGTCCAGCAGTGAGCGCCAAATGGCTGATGATGATGATGACACGAAGTGTTGCATTTTTTGCTTATGGTTTCCTGTCAAATGAAAAAGGAACTACATGGGTGTGCTGTTCATCTCCAAAGTCAAATAGACGATTGGACCGATTAACTTTCGTAGACGACTTCATTGATCATAGAGGGCAGTATGTCACACTGACAAATGACATATGAAGAGTTCTCATGAGTTTCACTCGGTGAAACTGACTCCCTATTCACGCTCTTCAAGTGTTTTACAAATAAGGACTCGTCTTAATAGCGCTTTAGATGCATGCATGCAACGAGTAATGAATGTTGAGGAAGCGAAAATGATCAATCAGGATCGTGGCAAGTGGCAGTCCCTGGTCTCTGACCACCCCTCTGGGATACAGGCGTGAGTTTATGTAGGTATGTATGTATTATACTTTTACGAGTTCTAAAGAAAAGGGTCTTTGGGGGAGGCTCCAAAGTCCCCTTGCTAAAGTCTCACTTTGTAACCTGTACCCCCTCACCATAAGCGGTCTTAAGCGGTGACAGTGCGGTCTTTCCATCCCAGACTCAATGTTACTATTATAGTAATAGAATTGGTACGTGATATGAACAAACGTAGGTGCCAAGTGAATATGCAGTTATATCTTGACTATGTTAATATCCAGATCAGGGTTCAGTTTATCAGTGTATAATTTATAGAAGAATTTAAGTTTGAAACTGGCATATATTTGACGTCCAAGTTTGTTTTCTCTAATAAATAAAAATAAAATAAAAAATAAAATAAAAATGAAGTATAACTGTTTATTAAAATTCTTATGTGAGATTAAGGATTTTAATAAAGGAGTTTATTCATAACCCAGACGTGCCTTGCATGAATGCGTGGGAGCGTGATGCTATTTTGCCCCTTTTTATGCTCTTCTTCTACTTACTGGGAAAATATAGTCAAAATTCATACAGAGTTATATGACTAATGGTATGGTCAGAGTGGTAATTAAGTCCATACTCTCTCTCTGAGAGAAGACCTGTGACCTGCAGTGGGACGTATACACGTTGTATACAACATGAATTCTGGGTTGTTTGAAAGCCATAGCAAAATGATCGTGCCTTAACAATAGCTACGTTCTGATATGCAGATACGGAACTAATTGTTTGCGAATTTTTTTAAACAAGACTTCTCAATTCGCAGCACGATTTTTCATACAAATCAATCGTCTTAAAACTCCGTCTTGAAAAAACCAGCCAAGTGCGAGTCGGACTTACGCACGAAGGGTTATGTACCACTATCTATACAACATTAGACACAAAGATCGAGAAAAAATGGCAAAAAAGTACGTTTGTTGTATGCGAGCCCCCATTAAATATTTATTTTATGCTGTTTTTAGTATTTGTTGTAATAGCGGCAACAGAAATACATCATCTGTGGAAATTTCAACTGCCTAGCTATCACGGTTCATGAGATACAGCCTGGTAACAGACAGACCGACAGACAGACACACGGATAGACAGACAGATAGACAGACAGACAGACGGACAGTGAGGTCTTAGTAATAGGGTCCCGTTTGGCACCCTTCGGGTACGGAACCCTAAAACATTGCCAAATTCTTATCTTAAAAATACAATGTTACGTAAAAACTATACCGAGTTCTTCAGTTCTGAACTACCAGTATTTTAACAACGGGTGAAAACATTTTCATACTGTTATAGGCCGATCATGCTATGCTATTGATCACATATTTCATTAGTTTCAAGCCACTGTCAATAATATTAGCTGGTGGCAAGTGTTCGGAGGTACCAAGAGCGTGTAACAAAGCCCTGCCAGAGCGCTCGAGCGCCTTTACAATAAACGTTGTGTTCCAATAATAACCCGTAGGGACAAGTTACGGGTTGGGTGAATAAATTCCGCACGTACTACTGTAGCCCTCAAGGCTAGGATCTGGGTTAGATGAACGGTGGGCTCCTTTGAGTTACCTTACAAGAGTATTGAAAGGTATAAGTTCAAAATCCCTTAAATTTATCGTAGGTTTCCAGTCAAATTTTTGCAGCGTCCTGTAAACAACTTATTGTAATATGATTCGTACATCGTCTGTCTAAGACTGGCAAATCACTAGAGGCCATGGGTCCGCGTATTTATAACAAAATTCCCGTGGACATAAGGGAGTCGCCGAGCAATCACATATTCTTAAATAAAGTAAAAAAATATCTATGTGTAAAAGCTTACTATTCTGTTGAGGAATATCTGGACGAACAACCGAATTGACATTTATTATCTATGATTATTAATATTTTAATTTTTTATTCATTTAAATTTATTTCTTATGAGACTATTTTATTATTAAGCTATTGTTAAGTTATTTAAACTAAGCATCTGCTTAGATCTTGTATTATTATATCTTGTATTACTATTTTGACGATGTTGTTACCTAAACTGAATAAATGAATATGAATGAATATGAATATTAAGAACTAGATATTTGTGAAGTTTGACGAGCGGACACTAGAAAGTTTGAATTCAACTTGTAACAAGTTTAAATAATACTAGCTGTTGCCCGCGATTTCGATCGCGGTAATTTTGATGTGTATTTTTCCGGGATAAAAAATAGCCTATGTGCTAATCCAGACTATAATCTATATCTGTGCAAATTATTTAATTTTAAATGTAGCCGTTTTTGCGTGAAAGAGTAAAAACATCCATCCATACATACAAACTTTCGCGTTTATAATATTATTAGTAAGGAAGTAAGGATAAACTTTCTGAAAGCTGGAATCAATCCTGCTAGTCCGTGTCATCATCATCATCAGCCATTTAACGCCCACTGCAGGACATAGATCTCCGTCATGGTTTTTCTAACCATGAAGGGTTTTGCCATATTAGCCACGCTTGGCAGGTGGTTAGAATCTCAGGAAGACGCTGCCCGTCTCCTGGTAATGTATTTCCTTAGTCGCCTAGTCCGCGTGATCTCTTTAAATAAGAGTATGATTACTGGTGTGTAATAAAAGTTTGCCATGGTAGTTGAGCGGTAGAACGCCGACTTCTCATTCGAGAGGTCGTGGGTTCGAATTCCAGCATGTACCAATGTTCTAAGTTACGCACATTTATGAAGTTACAGTAGAAATACTAGTCACTAACGGTGAAGGAAAACATCGTCAGACCTGAGTGTCTCAGGTGTACATACACCTCAGTGCTTGAAATTGCCAATCCGCCGTGGGCACGCGTGATGATTAAGCCCATACTCTCTCTCTGAGAGAAAGCCTGTGCCCGCAGTGGGACGTATATAGGCTAAAAAAGTTTTCTAATTTATTTATTTAGTATAATTCTGAATGCGATTGCGATGCGATTGTGTGAATTTTTGCCATCGGCTATAATACTGTTCCTTGCCTCATAACTTGACTCAAGATATATTGACATGTTTCAACTCAGAACGCAGAGAAGTTCTATACGTACGTATTATAATTGAATAAAAACTGAATTTGAATGGATATTTACTCGTTTACTTTTTCATTTTACAATTTTCCGACGTTTCGGTACTTTTGCAAGTGCCGTGGTCTCGGTAGACTGAGGTGACAGGCGTCTTTTTGAAAGCATTAACTGTTAGTTTAGTACCATCGGCAAAAAAATATTGAGTTACGTTCCAAAAATATTTTGGCAAAATTTTAAATTTAAATTGGCAAAAGTAAGTTTCTATATAAACTCAAAAATACTGATTATTAGTTATTAAAATTAAAATTTAATTTACAAAACAATTATTTTATATAAACTCGTGTTCTTTTCTCTGAACGAAAATCATGTAAGCACAGCCCGTTATAAATGTTCGGACCCATACGGCACATAATATACAAGTAAGTGAATCCGGTAACTTTCCCTTCCCTGGATCTGTCTATGATAACAGCCACCTACCCGAACGCCCCGATACATGGGTAGAAGCCAATTTAACTTAGCTAATTGAAATCGTGGCCGATCGCAATGCGAGGCGCTGGAATCCCCGTCTAATCATGCGGATGAGACGCGCGGGTATGCCGCAAAATAGATGCTGGATAGATAACCCTAGCTCTCCTGTGTGTAGTTACCTACCCAAGAGTGTACATAAGAAAGCATATAGAGCTTAAAGCAAGCCGGACACGTTAATTGACACTCGATAGTTTTAGATGATCCTACAGTTAGATGTCGATCGATTAAATAAAAAATTTGGATATATTTTCATATCCATCTGGATCAAGTAGTTGATTGCACTCATGGGATCTTTTTAGGTAGGTACTCGTGTCAACTTACGTATTAGATTTAATATGATTTGACAAAAGATGAACGGAGTGAAGTTTATTTTCGCTGGATTTTTCTCCACCACAACTGGACACGAAGGCAGCGGCCAACATTGTACCACGGTATTCAGAAAAATGTAAATAGGTACTTTCTACTTTGGATTTCTTATATCTAACCTATGAGTAGAGTTGATAAGCTCTGCCTCGTTTCCCTGCCAATCTCGTCTATAATCCAGATCTCTCCCGTTATGAAATGCTAATAGAAGTCTATCGTAACTTTCTTGTTGATACAGACTACAATAAAAGTCGTTATAAAATCATAGTCAAAATTAATAATGAGAACACGCACATTATAAAATGTGCGTTACAAGTTTACAAGGTTTACCTAACGTTACAAGTTACACCAATGTGTGAAATGGACACCTTATGACCTAAGTTACAAAGTATCCATTTCAGAATGTAGCTAATTTTGGAGAAACAATGGATAAAACAACAATGATTAAATGTGAAACCGGCAAATGATATTAAGTACCTAATATCTCTGTAAATTACTGGTGTGCAATAAAGTGTTTTCTATCCATCTATCATATTAGAGATAGCTCTTTCGATCCAAGATCATGCGGGCGGAGACCGTGCCCGTTGTACTCGGATGGAGACGGCAGCATACAGGTAGCGAGCTGCTATTAGCTACGGGTATGCTATGAAATTGAGTGGATTTCACAAGGATAGCACTTAACTCTGTAAACTAGTTACCCTTCTATTGTCACGTTCGTTAGTTCTTGTGTCTTTAGGGTCCCGAATCTGAAAAAATAGCTGAAACTGCAACTTAATAGACGTTAAAATTTGAACATAGTGTGCATTTCAAGCAATCAAATCGACTTGGAGGAAAATGGGTAAAGGATATACAGAGCTAACGAGTTAAAATTTACAGCGGCCCACTGCAGGTGCAAAAATTCAACCTTCTTAGTCAATGCAAATAAAGGTACGAACATTCGCGTCACAGTTTTCATAGGATGAACCTCTTCACCAAAGCCTGTAATTAATTCCCGTTGATTTTCATGACATTTGAAAAGAAGTAAGGTCTCGCAGCGTAACTGAAGTAAAAACGAAAAATGT
Source organism: Yponomeuta evonymella (assembly GCA_963969515.1). NCBI lineage: Eukaryota > Metazoa > Arthropoda > Insecta > Lepidoptera > Yponomeutidae > Yponomeuta > Yponomeuta evonymella. The sequence goes on along the minus strand of OZ018342.1, from coordinate 1,227,599 downwards.
TTAATTTAAAATTAGTTTTGCTCTAGATCTTGGATTTTTGAAATTATTTTACATAAAACTCAGGGCAATGCAGTGTGACAGCTTAGATGTCAGATGCTATCTAACCTTCATTGTCTACTGATGACTGGTTCAAAAGCGGTTCCCACGTCACACATTGCTTATAGCTTCTGATCATGTATAGCTAGCAGTGAATTGAAGCTTACGCCCGCATGCCTGCTCTCAATCTCCATACGCTACAGCTCAATTCACAAATTAACGAAAGAGTTTCCTCTTTGTTTGTATTCATTAATCTAAACTGCTGTATAAAGAGCGTAATTATTAGACGTATGGAACAATTTAATCTGTTGCGTAATGTTCATACGTATATAAATTTCCAATATGGTCTCGAAAACCTTACAAATTTTTATTAAGTATTCTGTTTTTAGGTGTCACAATGTGTTAAGCTGAGTGATTTAAGGTTTGTGTAACTTTTGTTGTAGTAAGTGTTTCTCTACTTCTTTTATCTTACCTTGCCATTCGTCATATACGACATAAATTCTTTTCTTGAAATAAAAATTGTAAAAAGTCACAGTCACGAGGGTTTGTCAATAAATTTGAAGTTGGTCGTATCGACAAATTAAATTCTCTTTTCGAGTTTGACACATTTTTTTAACCAGTGATTGGGCGACAAACGCTTATTTGACATATGAGCATCAACAAATTAAGCAAAACGCAAAACCTCACAGTGTACCTAAGCAGTATTTGTTATTGCTGAACAAATTAACAATTTTCGGGTATTTTTCATAAAAGAAGGTTATTTTTGCTTGTTTCAAAAAAAAAATCCATAAATGGCCATTAGCGTATGGTTTACCTTGACTAAGAATCTAGAGTTTTGTACACACGCAAAGTTAATATTAGGGGTTAAAGTATGAAATTGCCGTTTTATTGCAATAGGTTCTTTGAATTGACATAGAATCTTCATGGTTTGAGGTTTTCGAATGAAACTTTTTTCAAATGGTTTCTATGATGTTCTTTTTTTAAAAAATGTGAAACATTTGAATATCGACTTTCAATTGTTTTTGTTATTCAATTTAGACAAGAAAGATGGATACTGCGAAAATTCGAGTGATTATGAGGCACCCATTTTTCGTATTTTTTTATTTTATTGATTTGACGCAAGTGAGTCAATATTATGGGTAAGGTAACGTTAAACCATGCCGCTAATTCCTGGGTAGTTTGACTAGGGTCGGCTTCCACTATCTCTCTTAATTCATCGTTATTCACCTGTGTGGGCGGTCTTCCTCGTGGCTCGTTCTTTAAGTCGGAATTTCCATCACGAAAGCATTTAAACCAAAATCGCACGGTGCGTTCATTAGTAGACCCCTTTCCAAACCCAGCATTGATATTGCGGGCTGTTTCTGCCGCGTTAGTTCCGCGTCGGAACTCGTATTCAAAAATCACTCGAGTTTTCGCACTATCCATCTTTCTTGTCTAAATTGAAGAACTAAAACAATTGAAAGTCGATATTCAAATGTTTCACATTTTTTAAAAAAAGAACAGCATAGAAACCATTTGAAAAAAGTTTCATTCGAAAACCTCAAACCATGAAGATTCTATGTCAATTCAAAGAACCTATTGCAATAAAACGGCAATTTCATACTTTAACCCCTATTATTTACCAGCGCTTAAGAAAAATGGTCATAGCAAACGGAAGGGTTTGGATCGGCAACAGAGTGATATTATTAGAGTGACGTTTTTTTTCTTTTGAGGTATGGAACACTAAATTAAACGTAAGAATAAAATGTTGTTCGTGTTGAGGAGTAGAACCACTTTTGCCCCTTTTTTGAATAGAAATGGAGTGTTACATCTTCTATAAGATACCACACAGTCTATAATCAATGGATGCTAACTTTGAAAAAGACCTTAAAATCAATGCTGACAGGCATTCATACGCATGAATGAATGGACGCATCCGTATCCTGTAAGCTTTGATTTTATGGTAAATAAAATATTTTCACTTTCACTTTCACATTTATTCGTCAGCAATACCACATTAACATTTGCACATGACTGTACGCGGTACGTCAGAGCCATAAGCTTCGTACCTCGGGGAAGTTAAAGGAGAGCACACACTATTCGTATTCGCACCAAATAGGTCTTCTTCTTCAGTCCTTTAACACTCAGGGCAGCATAGAGCCTCAACCACAGATCTCCACTTCTGACGGTCGTTCGCGGCAGCTTCCAATTCAGGCCAGGTAGTGCCGATCGACACCGAAATCACTGGAGCCTTCCAAATTTTCAAAAATTTCACGTTCGCCCGACGCGTTTAGTGTGAGCGAGGTTCCACGGGTTTCACAATTTTTCCGTAAGCATTGACTTTATGTTAAATAAAATATTTTCACTTTCACTTTCAAAAAGAATAGGACATGCCTGTTAAATAGATTGGAGTTACAATGTGCTTATTCTATACAGAATATAGTATAGAATAAGCACATTGTAACTATAATATAAATGTTTTAAAAATAAAATCGTGACATTATTTTTTCTGTCTTTGATAGGTTTCAAGAAATGCGAAGAATCATAAATGAAAAAAAAAAACGTTTGACTTAGTTTTGAAACAATATTTGAGACTTAGTTTTGCCAATTACGTTTTTAAAAAATATAATTATGTGTCTATAATAATGCAGCTGGTATACGTCCCATTGTAGAACACAGGCCTTCTCTCAGAGAGACAGTACGGATTATAGTGTCCACCGCGGATTGGCGAATTCAAGCGGTGAGGTATATAAACACCTCAGGCACTCAGGTTTCCTTACGATGTTTTCCTCCAATATTAGCGAGTGATATTGCTACTACGAATTCACAAACGTACGTAACTTAGAAACCAAAGTCATTGGCACATGCGGGCACGCCGGAGTTCCAACCTATGACTTCCTGAATCAGAGAGAAGCATTCTACTCTGCGCTACCACCGTTTATATTATGTGTCTACTTTGGCATTTGCATCAACGTAATGAGATGATTTATGCAGCGTCCAGTGGCACCTTCACTCACACTAGATGCGTGAAGGGACCACTTGTACGCTGCAGTGTAGGTAGGCTGCGGAGTAGGCTTGCCCAGCACCTACCATCCTGACAGCTTAGTTGGCCTAACCCACAGGAAAGATAAATCAATACGTGCGGAGCTAACCAAGCCGCGGGTTTTCTCACGATGTCTTGCTTCACTGTTAGCGTGTGGTATTGCTACTACAAATTTGCAGATGTGCGTAACTTTGAAAATAAACAGTCATAGGTACATGCTTGCACTGGGAATCGAACCTGGGTCTCTCGCTTCCAAGTTCATTGTTCTACCCACTGGGCTACCATCGCTTACTGTGTGTCCACACTAGACCATTAAAAATTGACAAATACTTCATGCCTCATGCATCATTTTGCAACATATTTCTACGGTATGTTTATTTACCACGAGACTAGAATTACTTTTCGATAAATTATATTTAGTATTATTCATTTGTGGAGAAAAATAATTATCTCAATTATTTATCATTTTACGTAGCCTCTCCAATGAGTAAAAACTATTTTGTTGCATTTCGTCCATTCTAAAATTCGTTACGTGTGGCTCGCTCGGCGCTTTCAGCTCGCTAAGGTAAGCGTTCACCCTTAGGCCCCATGAATTCGGCAACTTTGTCGTGTTTAGCTCCATAATAAAATATCTTTACGTCCCGGCGCGGGAATTTATTCCGTACTGTAACACGCTACTTTATTAATACGCGGATTACGGGCAATATATATATATTTATTAGTCTTTTTTATCGATGCCCTAGCCTAGCTGGGGATCGACTGACATCTAAAACAAAACGTAACGATTCCCTTCAAAATATTCAAAATAAGACGAGAAGGCTCTGCCAGCCAGCTTCTATAAAGGAGAATCGTTACATTTCCCCCCCGGTTATCATAAAATTTTAATTACAATTACAATTAAAATTTACCCTAGCTAACACACTTCGGTAACCTAACGTCAGTCATCTGTCCTACAGTGTCGGGGAAATTGTACAATCCCGGCGAACGCATGATGCTCCGTTACTAATTCGGTCAGTGTGCCAGAACAATTCAAAGACCATCAAGACAATCTAGTCAATATTCATAAAACCTCCAAGTTATTTACAATTAAAACGCAAGAGAAAATTGGTCTATGACTGTACGGACAGACCCCCTCTCGGCAAAACCCAACAAAAAACCGAGAAGACACCATCGAACGCCGCTTCAAGTTTCACAATTATAAGTCCTACCTACCCCATGAACTTAAATAAACTAGCTAGACATTCTACAATCTTAAAAACTTAAATAAACTATAGCACTTCACTTTAACCGAACAACACTCTACCTGCCTACTCCTGTTAAAGTTGTGAGGATTCCACCTTTGAAATAGTGAAATGGCAAAGCTTCTGTGGTCCGGACTTCCTTTTCAAGAACCCGCATCAAATAAGCAAGACCAATATCTCTAATCAAATGCACAATGCAACACTCTCTTCTAAATTCTGGACTACCAGCAGTCGACAAATAATCGCATATCAAAACCTGTCTACTTCCTGTTGAACAATGATCCAAGCCCATGTTGAACTCGCCAAAAGCCAACAAAGCTTCCTCACCAAGCTATGCTTGTTGTGTGAAGGGAGAGTCAATTTATAGACTTGTACCCTGGAATCAACAACCCTAACCGCTACCTATTCTTTAGCTTCTCGTTATTTTTTTTTTTTTTTTTTTTTACGGTCTTGCAACCATTGGGTTCTGGAACGTTTATACAAATGGCCCGGCCTCGCTGCCTCTCTCTGCAGCTACTTTGCCATCTCCATAGCTCCTCACAGCTTTAAGCTCGTTCTCTCGTACAACATGTAAGACAAACACAACATTAGATCATAATATTTACAATTTTTACAGTCACAACTACACTAATATCCTATTAAAGAATTTTTTCATACGGGTTACATGTACTACACTCTCTCTCTGGCTATTAATCCCTACAACCACATAATTTACCGGAGAAGTACGTCTAATAACCCTATATGGCCCTTTGTACATCCTACATAACTTCTTACTTCTTCCAGTTATTCTCCTAGGGGAAAATAACATTACTAGATCTCCCTCTTGATATATAATATTTTTCGCCTTTCTATCATGTACCCTTTTTTGCCTTGATTGTGCTCTACGAATGTTCTCCGTGGCCCTGCGCGTTATCCCTTCAAGTGCAGTAACTCTACCCCGAATATCGTCATGCAAGACCGGATTATTAATATTCAACTCAGCATCAGAAACTCGATAAGGTGGCTTGTGGATTGGAACCTCATCAGACAATCGTATCTTCACCTCCTCTATATTACATTTACCTAAATCCTCCCTTTTAAACGCAAATTGTTCACGATATTTCTCTAGCAGTTCCATCAACCTCTTTTTTTGAAAATTGTCTAACTCTTTTCCTAAATTAAATTGACCTTTTTCCTGTGCTAACTCTATTGAATAAAGCCTATCCTCATTTTGTTCCATAAAGGTCGCATAATAAAAATATTCTTCTTTCTTCATTTGACAATGATGTTGCGACTTTTTACTTGACAATGTCAGAGATTTTTCAAATCTGACATGATAATTTCTCATGAATGTCACTCGATTATTTACCAAGTCAATCATGGCCTCATTATATTTTAAAAAATCGAGCCCCAAAATTATATCGCAACCTAACCCTTCCACTACATAAAAAATGCCCGTGAACACTCTCCCCCCTATAACAAAATTCATAACTACTCTTCCTATAACCTTTAAAAGTGTTCCGCAGACTGCTTTCAATCTAATCTCGGGTGCAGGTTCGATTCTTTTACCCGCTGCATCAGTAACACTTTTGGTAACACACGAGATTGATGCTCCAGTGTCTACTAATGCTAACCGATCTTGTCCACTGGGACACTTGCACAAAATAAATGGATTTAACACACCAGACTCGTCCGTTGTTGACTGCGCTGTGTGACTCGATGCGGGTGTTGTATGCCTCGCTGCGGGGCCTCCCTTCTCGCTGGACGACAGTGTTTGGCCCATCTCGTTCATTACAGCTGCCGTCCTCTCGTGTTTGGGTGCATCGGCTGTACATAGCCTTCTCCAGGATTTGGCTGCTGTCTCTGAAACTGGTTACGAAGGTTGTATCGGTGCCCAAAGGGAGGTCTGCGTAACCCACTATCTCTCTGTGTAGGCGGAGAGTAAAATACATCCCCTGTCGGCAAGTTAACTTGAGCCGGCGCCCGACTAGGATCCGGACTAGCTTGGTATCCAGATTGGATTTCCCCTCGTGCTTGCGGTGAATCTCTGGGTGATGATGTCGATGCCACCTTCACAGAATCTACAGTTGTTGGCAAATTTATCTCTCTTTGTCTTGCCTGGGAACCATAGATTATATTTAATTGGAGCAAAGTCGCCTTCAGATCTGCTTTGTCCGTGTAAACCTTTGTGGCCAACATCGTTTTATAATCATCTCGTATGGATCGCAAGAATTGTTCTATGAACGACCTTTCATCCAATTTGCCCTTCTTGCCTATATCGCTCAGCTTATAAAAATAATCTAATAACCCTTCGTCCTTTTGTTTCATGGCGAAAAATAATGACAAATAGTTCACTGTTGACGGGAACTCTGATTTTAACCTATCAACTAAATCGACATACTTCATCCTTTCTTCATAAATTTCTTTGTAAAAATAAAGTGCCGGTCCTGACAGATATGCGGCAATCACAATCTTTTTCTCCTCTTCCGTCCATCTTTTCAGAGTTGCAATGACTTCAAATTGACGAATAAATTCGTCAACATCGGTTGTCAAGCCATCAAACGTGGTAGCCTCCATTACGTATAATATAATAATAGACCACTTAACTTATTTTTTTCTTTCTTAAGGCTTGGTAGCCCGGGGTGGCGTGGTCCACGCAAACCTTCGCCTTTTGCGCGTACGCCTTAGTGCTCTACACACTGGGTGAGCACTATCCTGATGGTGCTCTTCTTTGGGCGACTTCTCTTCGGGCGACTCGCCTGGCTGCAAGAAATCTCGGGTATCTTCTTCCCTATGCGATCGCGATGCACCAACTCGTTTTTTTCACCAACCAAATTTTTTAATGGGGACTTTAGGCGCCTCCACCAATATGTAACACGCTACTTTATTAATACGCGGATTACGGGCAATATATATATATTTATTAGTCTTTTTTATCGATGCCCTAGCCTAGCTGGGGATCGACTGACATCTAAAACAAAACGTAACGATTCCCTTCAAAATATTCAAAATAAGACGAGAAGGCTCTGCCAGCCAGCTTCTATAAAGGAGAATCGTTACAGTACACACGTGGCGCGGCCCCTGTCACTGCATGGGCTAGGCCGTGGTTCGCATAGAATAAGATTGGCGGATATACTATTATATGGCCTAACCGTATTAGATCTAGCATTAACATATTTTTTGATAGATGATCTTGACCTAAAGTGCATAAATGTGGATTAATGTATAAAGTTTTTTTCTCCTTTCCTCTTTCAGTTCAAGATTTTCAGGAGGTAGATTTCTCTGACCAATCCGGCAGGAACTGGTTGAAATCAATGCATATAGAAGTTACGAAAATGTTTGTTTGAAAAAAAAAAAAGTTACTTAGCAGAGTATACGCAATTGTGTTACTGAGCGAAGTATACGCAACTGCGTTACTGAGCAGAGTATACGCAACTGGGTTATTGAGTAGATTATACGCAATTTAGTTACTGGGCAGATTATACGCAACTACGTTACTGAGCAGAATATACGTAACTGCGTTACTGAGCAGAGTATAAGTAATTACGCATATCTAAGGTTAATATGTTGTCCACAGTATGTTACGAGCAAACGCTCCGCTACTCTCAATCCGCAGCCTAACTCACACTGCACGCTTAAATGTCGCGCACAAAGTTTCAGCGAGATTGAGCCGCTGAAGAATTAGTCACGCGACTCACGAGTTAATGCGTGCCATCAAAGAGAAAGATCTCTGCGCTCTTTGAGACGGGCATCTGTGAAACAGCAGAGATGTTAGATAGGTGGAATCAGCGGTAGCGCCTACTTATGCTCTTTGGTATGAGGCTCGCTCTTCGATTTCACTATGATATAAAAACAAAAACCGACTTCATAACACTACAGCACTAAAAACACAGAAATAAAGTAGATGAATATGACGAATGAGTAGATGAATATGAATGAAATTTGAAGTAGGTACATACATGTAGGTATTGAAGAAGTTTAATTTGGAGCCGGTGCTAAGTTACATGACCATTTTAGGCACCGACTCCAAAATACTTCGTATTTGAATGTCATATTCGTTTAAATAATTTCTGTGTTTTAGTGCTGTACTGTTTTGACGTTGCTTTTTAGGGTTCCTTAGTCCAACAAGGAACCCTTATAGTTTCGCCATGTCCGTCTGTCTGTTTGTCCGCGGCCTAGCGCAAAGACCGGTGGTACTAGAGAGTAGTAATTTGGTACGTGTATACATATTTGTCACGCTGACAAAGTCAAAGAATAAAAAGTTGGGATTTTTTTTTTACTGTGCCTCCCTAACATTAAAAGTGGGCATGTTTTTTGTTTCTTATCTATCCCATCATCTCGGGCATCGTTAGATTGGTCGTTGAAAAATATTATGGTATACGAAGTCTATTTTCTGATTTAGTTTTCCGTTTGCGAAATATTAAGCTTTAAAGCGCAATTTTTTGTCCCCGTAGGGCGTCCCCCCTCTTCTGGATAAACGGTTGATTTTCGAAACGTGACAAAAATCAGTGTAGTAGCACATATATTTAACCTAAAATAAAAAAGCATCACGGCTAGTTAACGAGTAATAGGCAATGAACTTATAAAAGTAAAATTTCGTACAAAATCCATTGAAAATTACTTCGATGAAGTTGTTAGTTCTGTAAAGCAAATAAAAAAACCCTCTTTCTACGGAATGCTACATTGCGCGTGGTCCAATACGTACTTGGCCGGTTTTTATTTTTTATTAAAAAAACATGTTTTACGATTTTTTAGTATATCACTACAACTCTGCAAGATTGTATTTTCCGAAACGAGTCTCTATGGAAAAAACCCAAATCGCTTCACATGTGCTCTTAAAATTTTAAGAGTTCTCTCGATTTCTCCAGGTACCCTTCATCAGATGCTGACTTAACAACCATGGGACCATCTGTGAAGTCTATCCTTTTAAACAAAAAAAAATAAATTCCAAATCGGTCCAGGCGTCTTCTAGTAATCCGGGAACATAATAAAAAAATAAAAAGATTTCGATGAATTGAGAACCTCCTCCTATTTTGAGATCGGTTAAAAACTTACTCAAAAATAGTAAAAAATTAGTTGCTTTTAGGTAACATAACATAAACTCACGCCTGTATCCCAGAGGGGTAGTCAGAGACCAGGGACTGCCACTTGCTACGATCCTGACAGATCACTTTCGCTTCCTCAACATTCATTAGTCGTTGCATGCACGCACGCCGGTTTCGGGTACTTTTTTTGCTTTTAGGTTTGTTTTGTCTATAGAGTTACGAATGAGACCAAAATCGAGAGGAGAGAGGCACTCCGTGATATCAGAGATTGGTCTGGAGTAGCCAGCGTCAAAGATCTATGTTGTTTGGCAGAGAGAAGAGAGGAATATCCAGAGCTGATGGCCAACCTTCAATAGTAGACAGACACCGAAAGAAGGAGAAGAACTTTTCATGATTTGCGTGGGTGAGATGAAGAATGGGTAACGCATCATGGGGGATCGTCCAAGATACGACCCATCCAACAGTGTAAATTTTGAATTTATTCCTGATATTTCGGCGGTAGTTGGGTTGAACATTGGACTCTGAAGCGAGAGGCCCAGCTTCGATTCCCAGTGCGGGCATATACTTATGACTTTGTTTTCTAAGTTATGTACATTTGTGAAGTGATAGTAGTAATACCACTCGCTGACAGTGAAGGAAAACATGGTGAGGCAACCTGAGTGTCTGAGCTATTCACATAGCTCAGTGCTTGAAATCGCCAATCCGCGGTGGGCACGCGTGGTGATTAAGCCCATACTCTCTCTCGGAGAGAAGGCCCATGCCCGTGGGACGTATATAGGCTGCTTATGATGATGATTTTGGCAATGTTAATTTTAGATTTTTCTTTTGTATCGTTTCGAGTGGGATGTCAAATGAAATAGGAGAAAATTCTGTGTTAATAAAAATAAACGTAATTATTTTCTGATTGTCTAATAAAGTTTGCTCTATCTATCTATAAAAAATAAACGAGAGGATTTAAATAAACCAAGCGTCAGAAAAACAATTTTAGTAAGTATATTTCGGTGTTCACCAATACTAGGATGTAGTGACTAGAATTGAGAAAGGAATGTTGCGTTGGTTTGGACATGTGGAGGGGATGAAGGAAGAAAGATTGATGAAACAAATATATCAAGCGAATGTGGGTGAAAGAGCTAGTAAGGGACGCCCCAGGCGGACATACATCGACCAAATAGGGGATGTATTAGAAAAGGGCAGGATAAAAAGTACCCAAAACCTACGTGCGTGCATGGAAAAAACTAATGAATCTTGAGGAAGCGAAAGTTTTCTGTCAGGATCGTGGCAAGGGGCAGTCCCCGGTCTCTGCCTACCCTCTGGGATACAGGCCTGAGTTTATGTATGTGTGTATGTACGAATACTATTAGTGCCATTTATTGGAAGTTAGTAAGCCGCATAAATATTTTCCGTTGTCTCTTAACGTTTTAACTCTTGCTTGTTCACACTAATAAACATAAAATCAATCAAAGCGATCAGTCAGTTTCTGCTGTTCTATGATAAAACCGATGCAAGTCTAGTCTAGTCTCTTGCACGCCTTTGTCTAGCTCAATATCCAATTTCACTTTACCCGACACTTAATTTGTGAAAAGCTCGCGTCATGCCTGCCAGCATTGCCACCAAGTGGAAAGTTACACAGAAGCTTTATTTTTATGAAGTAGCTTTTGAGTTCAGTGGACCGAATAATTTGAGTTTCGGTTTGCTTGTGTTTTAATTAATAATAATTATGATCAACAACTACATACATACATACATACGTACTTACGTATAAATATACATACATACACTCATACAGACGTACATCACACGCTTACGTGCAAAAAAATACCGTGTGAATGTTGATATATTTTTTTAAGACTACCCTAACCATTTCACTCAATTCATTAACTAAAGGTTTAAGTCTACTTTCAGTTTTTCGTAAAGCTAACATCTTAACCATTGCAAAGTACATTCGCTGAAACGTAATTCGCTGCAGAGAATATTCGCTGTAACGTATTCGGCAGCTATGAATTTTCGCTGTACGCTTTACGTACTTCGCGGTAACGTAGTGGAGTCGTACTTCAGTACATCCTTCCAATGTAAACGTTGATGTTCTGTAGATTGCACCAAGTGGAAGTGAAAGCATTGCTTCGGCGAAGCGAAGTTTGAGATCAGTTGACGGATGGAGCTCATCGAGTAGTAATCATTCTACTTTGTCATCTCCCATTTCACACTCGCCTATAAACTACACTCTGTTAGCTCGATACACATTCCATTTCGGCTGAAATTAATAACAGGGAACCCCCATCATTCTGCGGGGTTGGGTTGTCTATTTTACGTAATAAAGCGGTCGATACGCCACGTGATGACTAGGTACTACGGAAGATTATAATAAGATTTTTAAGCAGCATTAGTGTGTTCAGTCATTTTAGTGTATGGTCATCAGAACTGAACAGGCATACAAAAATTGGAATAAAAAATGACCAACAACGCGACTGCTGAACATTATCTGCTAAGAAGGCGGGACCACAGAACATAGGAACAAGGTACAAAGCGCATGTGGGCGGGGCGCGCGTACCACAAGTTTGCTCAAATGAGCATACTTACCAAAAACATTACCCAGTCGGCCGCGGAGTCTTACCGAGCACTTCACTGAGGAAAATATCATACAAAAAACCGGCCAAGTGCGAGTCAGACTCGCGCACGAAGGGTTCCGTAGCATTATCTATATAACATTAGACACAAAGATAAAAAAACAGCAAAAAAATCACGTTTGTTGTATGGGAGCCCCCCTTAAATAATTATTTTATTTTATTTTTAGTATTTGTTGTTATAGCAGCAACAGAAATACATAATCTGTGGAAATTTCAACTCTCTAGCTATCATGGTTCTTGAGATACAACCTGGTGACAGACAGACGGACGGACGGACGGACAGACAGACAGCGAAGTCTTAGTAATAGGGTCCCGTTTTTACCCTTTGGGTACGGAACCCTAAAAAGGTAAAAACGCCATCGTGCGCAATCATCACCTGCAGAACTCGAAGCAGAGACGTTAGTCTGACTAATGGATGGACTTCTTTTCACCGGTAAGTACATTAAACTTTGAGTGATTTCATCGAATATATTGAAAAGAGTATGTTTTTCTGCAATAGTGTAAAAATATCGCAAGTTGAAGTATACATTGCCGTTGTTGTATTGAAATAATTGCTGCACCAACGTATTATGTACGCGAAGAACAATCAGCGCTGAGGGATCACTTCCTCAGCACAACGCTGAGTCAGCTGCCTTTTGTGGCAACTTAGATTCGTACACCAGGCTACATCTATGGTCCTGTTTTATTTATTCGTTTTGTCTGTTGTGTATTTAGTCTTTCTGTTGTTGTGCATATTATGTTACTTATGTGCTTATTTTGTTTCTGTGATGTATCTTGTTGGTATAATAAATGTCTTTCTTCTTCTTCTTCTGCTTCTTCAAAGCATGTGTGTCTGCTTGAACGATAGATTCCACAATATTCCGTGGCATTCCTCAAATAGAGTAGAGATAGTATTGGGTCAGTTTGTCGTGGTGTCGATATTGTTTTAACTTGGCTATTACGGAATATTTAATTGCACATAGAAACCGGCTAAGTGCGAGTCAATATCGCACACCAATGGTTCAGTACAGACGTTGTTAGCTTCTTCTCCGCATAATCCATTAATTGTGAAACTAACAGCTTTGACGTTCATTAAGTAAACATTTTGTTTTTATAGTGAATAAAATTCTTTACTTTGACTTTGACTTGTAGGTATGTAACTAGTTCATCCATTGCGGGAATCGAGTTTCGAAGATATTTTTCTTTGTAACTGCTAATTTACGGTTTTCGGATTTTTCCCTTTACTTGTGCTATGAGACAGTGCTTCTTGCCAAATTTCATGACTCATGACAGTTTCAGAGTAGTTATATATGATCACGTAGTTCTTCGTGCTGTCCCTAACTTTTTAATCGACGTTTATCGAGTGTTGTAAGGAACGGTGTTCTTATAAATAAGATCGTTAGTACTCAGACACAATTTAAAGAAATATTTATTGCATCCCTTCAATAAAAGACTGTGGAAACAGAGAGAAGAGTACAGACGGGGAAAATCTTTGAATTTAAGGCCAAATTGAAACTCAAAATGCACCCAATTCTGTGCACCATCTACGTGGGAAGCTCCCGGCATAAATGGCGCACATCGATTCTGCCGGGGAGTGTTATGTCAGCGGCGCCAGTATTTGTCTTCCGGCTAAGTGGTCGGCGCTGGACGCCAGCGGTGTGCTTTATGTGCTGACGTAAAGCGCTCCTACTCTGTATTACATTTGGTTCAGCTTTGGCCTACATGAAACAATCACTTGTCATGACTAATTATGCACATCAAATTCTGTCGGAATCCTGAGGTTTATCCTGAATCCTGTTTAGTTTGACGATTCCAATCGTGTAACTGTCAAATCTCATACTAATTGGTATTTGATATGACGGTTAGACGATTGGAATCGTTCAGGATTTGGTGCGCGTCAGGATTTGGTCCCAAACTAGGATACTCTGTGCTACGGCAACCTGGCTAAAAGATTAAAAAAAAGATAAAAATTATTTAATTGACAATAAAAAGATACAATTTTCCTTATAGAATAATTATTATAGATAAGTATAGAGATAAAAGAAAAATCCTGTGAAATTAAAACATAAGGATAGTACGTTGGCACCTTATATTACACTGTATCATAGGTAGGTACCAGAGACCTCAACCATCTTAACAGACAAATTTGGATACAATATTTGCAGTTGGTTCATGATAAAGATTCAGGTGATATAAAGGCCTAAAATGTAATAAGAACAATTAATTAACTAAAATTTTAACAATAAAAAGGTTTATATTGTCAGATTACTTTACAGAGTAGCAAACATAAAAGCATAATAACATACGAATATCTTTGAAATGAAAATGAAAAAAACTTTATTTAGAAAAAGGTTAAAAATGTGGTTATTGGCTCCCAAACTAGGATTCCCTGTGCTATGGGTAGCCAGGCATACAATTTAAAAACTCACAAAATATAATTTTATATTTATTTATCTCTCCCTGAGAGAAGGCCTGTGCCCTACAGTGGGACGACTATAAGCAGCCTGTATATGATTGCTAGATCCAGCGCTATTTATAATATTAATAAAATAACATAACAACAATGGAAATAGAAATACGTTCAATTATGTCACGTGTAACATGTCTAAAACATGGAAATACGGCGGCCTCCAGTGAGAATCGAACCAATGATCTTTTTTTTCGGAGTCAAGCCTGTTAACCGCTAGATGATAGAATTTTTTTTAAATACTATCAGAGTGTGGATGGAAATAGTTTGGTGACGGAAGCGCAATTATAAAAAGTATATGGCGTAAGTAACATTTAACTAAATTTTTTCAAGCAAATTTCAGCTTTAATAAGTAGTGCAAGACAGTCTTTATATAAATTAAACATAGCCGATTTTAAGAAAGATGTAGATCATCGAGACGACTTTTTTCAAATTTAGTTAAAATCCTTTTTCATAAACCTACGAACAATTATATAATAACAATTATGAAATACTAGCTGACCGGGCAAACGTTGTTTTGCCATAATAATTAGCCTACGACCTATTCTCAGATCTACCAAATACAAACGAAAAAATAAAAATAAAAATTGGTGAAACTGTTTTGGAGGAGTTCGATAACAAACACTGTGACACGAGATTTTTATGAGATTCTCTGTATATCCCCCCTGGCCGTAATTGCTCGGAACAGCTTAGTCCCAAGGAGGCTTGAAAGGCTCTCTTAACTCAATAATGCGCAGCATGTTGTGTAAGTAACGATATCATAGCAATACCACTATATATTTCAGAGTGGACAAACAGAGCGATATTTCAGGCCTTTCTCTGAAGGCTCCAATTCACATTGCAAATTGTCACAACCAAAAGATACGATAGCCATAGCTTAACAAAATCTCCATACCCTCTAGAGATTCTGTGACCTCACACGATCACATAAAGTTGAGGACCATATTGTATTTTTATAATAATACAATAGGTATGTTTTTTACAGTACTATACAAATATTAAAAAAATAGATAATAAATATTGTATTTCTTAAAATTGCGAAAAAATTGTTCTGCGTCTCAGGAGAAGACACAACTGATAATGTAAGGTTCTACGTTGTATTTTGGAACACGTGATATTTTTTCCGATCTTGACTTTATCCCAAAAGTTATTCGTATTGACGAGTGAAACTTTCCATTCTCGATCTATGTGACGATTTTATTACATCTTGGTTAACGCTAACTATTGATAACTTTGGAAATTCCTATCGGAATTCTATCCTACTATAATATTATAAATGTGAAAGTTTGTGAAGATGTTTGGATACTTCGATGTTTGTTACTCAATCGCGCAATAACGGCTGAACGGATTTACATGGAACTTGGCGTACAGATAGACAAAGATCTGCATTGAGACAGAGCATACTTGATATCCCGGTAATGCGTCCACGTGGGATAATATTTATTTTAAGTTTTAAATAGATGGCGTTGTGAGAGCGAACGTTGTGGTTTAAAAATAGATGGCGCTGTGCAAGAATCGTATAAATGGATTCTGTGGCGGTACGAAGTTCGCCGGGACATCTAGTACAATATTATATTTCTTCGTATAAATACGAATCGTTGACTAGACTATTTTAATATCACTAAGGTAATTTTCACGGTTTTGGACGGATCCACACGACGATTAGCATTAATGATAATTACAATGTAATGATAACCCAGAAACATACAATACACAAACTGACGTCTGTATCCCGGAGGATTAGCCAAAGAGCAGGGTTTGTGACAAGCCATGATCTTGACAGATCTCTTTCACTACATGTATAATATATACATTACTAATATACATTACTTAACATAAGCTCACGCCTGTATCCCGGAGTGGTAGGCTGGTCTCTGCCTTTTTTGGCACTTGCCTTAATCCTGACAGACCTCTTTCACTTAATCAACAGTCATAAGTCGTTGCATGCACGACGGTTTCGGGTACTTTTTATCCTGCCCTTTGCCAATACATTTGTTCGAAAGATCACGCACAAAAATATCATACTCACATAATTTATATCCTTAATGTTATTCCGGAATCACCTACATGTTTCTTGGAGGAGGAACGGACCAGGTCCAGGAACGACCTAGTAAGTGATTCCGCAATTAAGTTAAGAACATGTATAGTGCTTACGAAAGTTTTAGTTCACAGATAATATTCCCCGGGTAAGCACCCCAGAGTCACTCGGCGGAGGTCACAGGGAGGGTTGGTTATGAAATTACCGAGGAGAGGTCCTCGCAGATGCTCCTAGGGCTGTATCGGCTATGTTAGCCCAGTAGAACCCGTTTTGTCTTGGAATTCGTATTTTCCTACAAATGTCTTGCGGCGATGCCAGTAGGTATTTTAACGGTAACATGTTATATTTTATAACGACTGTGTTGTGTTTGTAACATCCGCTGCTTGTTACGTCGACGTGGGTAACAAAATATCGGCAAGGTTCTTCCGATAGTTTCTTAGTCCGAAGGAACATTATTTAATGTTCTTACGTGAACGTAGATACGCTGAAATAACAGCAATTTGCAATAGAGTGTCGTATAGTGTAGTATTCAATACCAACACCATATTTATTTTTTGTACCAACTATGACATACACTATTTTATATGGACGACATGTAATGTAGTCAAATAGTAATTAAATAAATTGTTTAAAACTAAAATTCAAATATAATGTTCACATGCAACCCGGGCAAATATACACACATTACATCCGTAACACACATATACACAAACTCAGACGCATATTCACACTCAATTACACAAACGTCAGTCCAAATACACACATTTATATGTGTGAAAGTGTGAGATATTAAATGACATATTTTACTTTAAATCGCTTTTTGTCATCTTTTTAGTCAAATACTTAAATATTATGTAACTTCTAGTGTTTCTAAGACTAAATCTAAACAGAAGCGCAATGTCTCTTGGCACAGAGGAGGTCTCATCCTCGTAAATTGTATTTGGGAAAATTGCAGCCGAACTGACAGGACGACATGACGCGGCTTGTAAAATAGGTTTTTTTTCATAAAAAAAAGTAATCTTTAATTTTTAACCGACTCCAAAAAAAGGAGGAGGTTATCAATTCGTCGTGATCTTTTTTTTTATTCTTTATGTATGTTCCAATATTACTCGAAGACGCGTAGACCGATTTTAAAAAAAAAATTTTTGTTTGAAAGGGTTGACTTCACAGATGGTCCCATAGTCAACAAGATAAGATCTGATGATGAGTCCTGGAGAAATCAAGGGAACTTTTTAAATTTTAAAGAAACACTTGAAAAAATCCTGAATGGCTTCACCATTTAGGACTTTTTGAAATAATTGAATTTAAAAAATAATTTGGCGGAAGTCGTAGTGATATTCACAAAAAATCGTGAAATATGTTTCTTTTGTACAAAAAATATAAACCGACTTCAAAACTTTTTTATTTCGGGCATTCTCTTTTAGACATAATTGCTACTGCACAAACCGACCTAAATTTACTTAGTTCCTGGTTCAAATATAACTTATTAATAATAAACACACAAAAGACATCATACATGATATTTGCCGCTAAAAATAAAAAACTCCTGGACTATCCACATCTTACAATAGACAATTCATAGAACCAAAGAAGAAAAATATTTAGGACTCATTCTTGCTGAGAAACTCACTTTGAAAGGTCATATACAACATGTCAAATCAAAAATAGTGCCTTTAACAGGAGCCTTACATAACATGGTCCATTATGTTCCCTATAAACTGCGCACTCTTATCTATAATGCATTAGTAAAATCACACCTCGAGTACCTTATAGAAGTCTGGGGCGCAGCTAGTAAAACAAATTTAAAAGAATTGCAGAGGTCACAAATTAAAGTCATCAAAATCTTATTTAACTACAAATATGACACATTGACAAAATCTTTATACGAAAAGACAAAGTTACTTAATATCCGTCAAATATATACATATAAAACATGCATACCAATAAAAAAAATATTGAAGAACGTTATACATACTAATATAAACCTAAGTCGAGTCAAATCACCTCAATATAACTTGAGAAGCAAACGCAAAAACAAATTTAAACTAAGAACACCACGAACTGAATGTGGTAAAAGAAATGTGATGTATGAAGGAGTCCAACTTTATAATAATTTACCGGCCAAAATAAAGAACATAGAAAATATAAATGCTTTTAAAAATAAACAAACTACATGTCTCAAATTATAATTAAGCTTAATCTTACCTTAATGCATGCCATATAAATTTAATCCAATTTTAAGTTTTATTTTCTCATTAATTAAGCGAACTGTAAGTTCTTTATGAGAAATAAATATCTTTGAACCCAAAACACTCTAATTAAATAGTATTGTAGAAATATATTTTGGAGTCGGTGCCCAAAATGTATGTGTTGGTCTTGTTACTTAGCACCGGCTCCAAATACCTACAACCTACCTGCATCGATTTTAAAGGTCATAGTCGTATAAATTATTTCCCTGTTTTTAGCGCTGCAGTGTTTTGAAGTCATTTTTTTATTTTAATTTGATTAATTTCAAATCAATGTTGGCCATTGGTCCCATTTAACTTTCCGCCACTCTCTTCTTGTACACTTGGCCATCCCGTTGATTTTAAAATGATTTCGTCAGTGACTCCAGCACCCCTTGAGCCCTTAGGCACTCGAGTCGCTGGAGAGGCCACTGAGCCGGAGCCGGAGTACGTTCCGATCGCAATTCCGGTGCGTTCCGATCCGAGTGCGTCGAGGGCCCTCCAAGTGATGGACTCTGAACGGTCCGTGCCTCTTGCTCGGGAAAGGATGGTGCTACGTTGTCATTTAATGTTGGCGTTTCTCATTCAAAATTGTTGGAGGAGTGTAGATTATAAGAAGCCGGCTGCCTTCGATTCTACGTAATCACATGTTGTCTTGTCGATTGCTTTGATCTTTTTAGGGTTCCGTACCCAAAGGGTAAGGGACCCTATTACTAAGACTCAACTGTCCGTCTGCCTGTCTCCAGGCATCTCGTGAACCGTGGTAGCTAGACAATTGAAATTTTCATAGATGATGTATAATATTTCTGTTGCCGCTATAACACCAAATACTAAAAATAAAATAAAATAAATATTTAAGTGGGGCTTGTATGGTAGTACAAACGTGATTTTTTTGCCGTTTTTTGCTCGGTATTCAAAACGGCAACAGGTAGACGCTTGAAATATTCAAATGTTGTATAAATAATTATACGGAACACTACGTGCGCAAGTCCGACTCGCACTTGGCCGGTTTTTATTTTGTTGTTGTTTTTCATTCCTTACATGTATTTTGTTTGTGTACTTGTTTACTCTGTGTTTCTATGGAAATTTAATTTTTGAGTTTTTTATTTATTTTTCTTAATATAGGTACAAAGTATCCGAACCCGTTGTGTTTGCATCCCACAACTACTGAATGTGAGCGAGCGAGAGGCTTGTCAGGATCGTGATAAGTGGCAAACACTCGCCTCTGCCTACCCCTCGGGATAAAAGGATGTGTGTATGTAATGTAGTACTAAAAACCTATTTAGAGGCTAAAAATTCCACCCATGCCGGGACTTGAACCTGTGACCTCTGGCTAACGGTGCCAGCGCTCTCCCAACTGAGCTAATAGGCAAGTGCAGGCGTCAGTGAAATTTCGAGCCTCTTTACAAACTTTCTCTGTATTACGTACAAGCAGCGATGCCTGCACTTGCCCATTAGCTCAGTTGGGAGAGCGCTCGCCCGGTTAGCCAGAGGTCGGCGCCGGATTAAGAATCGCCTCACTCCATTTCCTTCCGTGGATGTCGTAGAAGGCGACTAAGGAAATCAATTACCAGGAGACGGGCAGCAGCGTCTTCCCGAGATTCCAACCGCATACTGCGATCGCCAATCCATACGCCAAGCGTGGCGATTATGGCAAAACCCCTCATGGTTATGAAAACCACGAAGGAGGCCTAGACGTCCTGCAGTGGGCGTCAAATGGCTGATGATGATGATGATGATATAAACCTTCATATTTCTAAGAATATAAATCTAGAATAAGCAAACTCTAATGAAAGTATTTCAAGAATTACGCATTTTAAAATCATAAGTTCTAATATTGATTATCTGAATTTCAGAAAGCTGAAATGGATAAATAAGCGCTCTGCTTGGGACAGATTTTATAGAAGCGAAGAAGGTTAAATAGAGTCTGGTACATAACCCTTTGTAAGGCATTTGCAAGGCTAAGCGTAAACGCAATTAACACTACGTACAAACCTCTAACGTAGTTACAAAGAAGTTAAGGGTCCAGTCCCACAACCGACAACTATTTTGCGCGTGACACGCACCCTTTCATTCGAAATGGAACTACCGAAGGTGAAGAGCAAAAGTGGCGAGGAACAGAGGGGTTAAAGTATGAAATTGCCGTTTTATTGCAATAGGTTCTTTGAATTGACATAGAATCTTCATGGTTTGAGGTTTTCGAATGAAACTTTTTTCAAATGGCTTCTATGATGTTCTTTTTTTAAAAAATGTGAAACATTTGAATATCGACTTTCAATTGTTTTTGTTATTCAATTTAGATAAGAAAGATGGTTCCGGAATTCCGGAATTCCGTGCTTCGCAAGGCACGTTAAGCTGTTGGTGCCGGCTGCCGTCGATAGATGGCAGTCGTTAAGCCAAGTCAGAGGCCTTAGGGCGGCTTGACAACTTCTGACAGTAGACGAGCCACTAGTCTACAAGCCTCCACCAATCCGGACTTGGCCCCCGTGGTGGAGTATGGCCTATACCTTCCTCAGGGAAGAGACCCGTGCCCCTCGGTGGGGACATAATGGGTTGATGATGATGAAGAAAGATGGATACTGCGAAAATTCGAGTGATTATGAGGCACCCATTTTGCGTATTTTTTTATTTTATTGATTTGACGCAAGTGAGTCAATATTGTGGGCAAGGTAACGTTAAACCATGCCGCTAATTCCTGGGTAGTTTGACTAGGGTCGGCTTCCACTATCTCTCTTAATTCATCGTTATTCACCTGTGTGGCCTTCTTGGCTCGTTCTTTAAGTCAAAATTTCCATCACGAAAGCGTTTAAGCCAAAATCGCACGGTGCGTTCATTAGTAGACCCCTCTTCAAACGCAGCATTGATATTGCGGGCTGTTTCTGCCGCGTTAGTTCCGCGTCGGAACTCGTATTCAAAATCACTCGAATTTTCGCAGTATCCATCTTTCTTGTCTAAATTGAATAACAAAAACAATTGAAAGTCGATATTCAAATGTTTCACATTTTTTAAAAAAAGAACATCATAGAAACCATTTGAAAAAAGTTTCATTCGAAAACCTCAAACCATGAAGATTCTATGTCAATTCAAAGAACCTATTGCAATAAAACGGCAATTTCATACTTTAACCCCTATTATTATACAACATGAATTTTGGTTTTTTTTAGAGCCATAGCCAAATTAACGAGCTTTAACAGTAGCTGACGAAGCTGTTGTTATGATAGACGGAGAGACGGTACTAATTGTTTACGAATTTTTCGAAAAAAAAATTCTTAACTCAAATCTTTAAGTTGGATGCTATTTTTAGTTATTCAATTGGGATTTTCAATATCTTTTAGCGTATCTTCGTGCGTGCGTGCGTTCGTGCGTGCGTGCATGCGTGCGTGGGTGTGTGTGTGAGTGAGTGAGTGTCAATAAATAATCTATCTACATATCTATCTTTAGAATACTCGGTGGCGGCGTGGCATCATGAAAGTGGCAGTGCATAGTTTTTTGGACATAACATTGTATTTTATTATTATATATTACTAGCTGACTCGGCAGACATTGTTTAGCCATGTTAATAAGCCTACGAATTATTCTGCGAACTACCAAATATACACAAAATAAAAACTCATAAAAATTGGTGAAACCGTGTCGGAGGAGTTCGTTTGCAAACACTGTGGCACGAGATTTTTATATATTAGATAAGCTCGGTCCATCTATTATATAGATAAACGATCTGAGGCAGATTGCTGGCAGCAGCTGGATGAAGATGGCCGAGGATAGAGAGAAGTGGCGTGCCTTGGGGAAGACCTATGTCCAGCAGTAGACGAGTACGGACTGTTTGATTGATATTATAATGAATGAGTATTTATTCATTAATATAAATAACATGCAACACAATTATTTCAATAAGGTTCGACAAAACTCATTGCTTGGTTTACAATAAACATAGAAAACAATAAACCGCGATTATTATATTACTATGTATGAGCATCGCGAGTCATTGAAGAATACTAATAAACATAGATTTGCACAGTACATATGTTAGGTAATTGCACGCTGGAATTTTCTATTTAACCGTTTATAACAATTAACAAATTAAATAGTAGATTGTATTGTTGCTTATTAGATTTATTTCTAATTTTTCAATGTCAGAAAAAAATTCTGTGGACAGAAAAAATGACTAATTTTTTGTATCAGATTTTTGTAAACTTCTGTGTACTATCTCTTCTGTGGCAGGGCGAAACAAAAGAAAAGTCTTGGAATTACTCGGCTACATCTGTGTTCATATTGGGCTCCCCACGGACCTCGCCTACGATAATAAGTAAGCCTTTATGCCTTGGGCCTGCAGGGGTAGCTAGAGGTATAGATACTGTGTACAGTAAATACAGAAGAGGGTAAAACTGTTTTCGAAGGGTTTCGGCGTTACAGGTTACTGAATCCGTCATGAGACAGACATCTAAATATATCCAGATGTATAGTAATATCTTGTGGGTTGAATCATTATTATCTGAAATAAATTACTATTTTACTAGTCTTTGTTTAAGACGAGCCTGTACAGTCTCTTATATGACGTAACCAAAATTTAAAAACTTCTTTAGGCGCACATTGCGCTCTTTCTGAACAGTATACGAAAATGAACCGTCACCCTTTATCGGTTACAATGATGTGGGTATACTCGGCTCTAGCCGGTTGGTGACGCTGAAATCGTTACTTCTATCATGTGTTTATAAGAACACAGCTGCCTTGGGTGACGTGGAAGTGAATTAATAGGTTAAGAACCCAGATCGGCAGATGCAGGAGCATCTATGTAAATGAGGCTACATAGGAGCGGAGTTCAACCATTGTTTTTGTGGAGCGCCCCACAAACTATAAAGCATCTCACTGCATGTCCCTCGTGTCCAACTGCCTGCACTCGAGAGGACTTGCGGGAGGCCACCGAAACTGGTATGCACGTGACCGAGTTTTAGGTCAACAACATTTAAATAGTTTGTCACCAACACGATAAGAAGAAGCTGAGAACACACCTTTTTTAACGTAAAGAAGCTCATTTGTTTCATTTCATAGCCTGTACCTCCGCTATGTAATGCGGGTCCCTAAGGAGCCGCTCGTTCCGCCGCTGACTCCGCGAAAGTGGCCTTGACAGAGCGACTTCATTAACCGAATCTTGGTACAGTCTACAGCATACCGACCTTTAGACACATTCACTCTACGGAGTTACGTTACGGGTGAGCTTACAACGAAAGTTTCAAGTTAGAGCTGTTATCGACTGTAACTACAACGCCCACGCCCAGGTCCACCACCCTGCTCTTGAAAGACTAATAACAGCCCTTGAAAAACTGATAGGGACTCAGGAGCTCCATAAAGCTGAATGAATTATTGTATTATTATGTAATTTAATATGTAAACCTTAGTGCTCCTATAAACGCGAAAGTTCTCTTGTAGGTTTTTCCTTCTATCACCGAGCAATTCTTTGAACCGAGGTACTTTTTTATCAAGGAAATCAATTACCAGGAGACGGGCAGCAGCGTCTTCCTGAGATTCCAACCGCATACTGCGATCGCCAACCCGCCTGCCAATTGTGGCGATTATGGCGAAACCCTCTATGGTTAGGGAAAACTATGAGGGAGGCCTTCGTACTGCAGTGGGCGTCAAATAGCTGAGGATAAGGTGATAATAGTATTAATTTTCATTTTCCACATACAACAAGTTGTACAAGGTGTCATGAGGCGCATGAATATTAAAAAATATGTCCACCTGACACCTTGTATGGCCACTACAACTTGTCTTAGGTATAAACTCTTCAAAAATTCCTGGTTGTGCTTGATACTACAAGTATTGATTTTTTTAAACAGAGAGTTGTATCGGACTACTGGATGGGCCTTTGATAAATGTCACAAATGGATAAAATCTACCACGTGCGGGCAGTATGTGAAGGAAAATATCGTGAGAAAACCTAATTGCCTGTGGTGTTCACATACCTCGGAGCTTAAAATTGCCGTTGGGCAATGGGCATGCGCTGTACTCAATTCTAAGAGAAGGCCTATAATATCCCGCATCTGGGCCTTTCAATTTGTAGATACGAGTATATCTTCTTTTTTTTTCCTCTTTACCTTATCGTTTTATGTATGGAGCCCGGTAAACTGATGCCATTCAATTCTGAAAACGGCACCGTACTATAAACTAGGCCATTCCATCATGCATAAGCTAAGTACACGATCATGAATAAAAATGTTACAACGGCGGGTGACCTCTAAATCTCAGCTTTACGTCACACGATTGCAGGATGTCATGGCACATAAAGGAAACTGGGGAACTTCGGCTCAACAATGGACACGAAAATATCTTGCGCAGGCTAAAATAGGCAAAGGTCAAATAGCTGAAAATATCGAGATTTCCATGATCACCTGGAAATATTCTAAGCCGAACAGTTAAATGGTTCGATCAGATCACTCTCTCAACTGTGCCTGAATTGTATATGATTCCTGGTACTGGCACCTACATGCATACTTTCGCCTGAATTTCGAATAAGCGTAGACCAGACCTAGCGTAGACTTGCCACGACCTTGATAAACCTATTTCGCTTCATTAAGATGGATGCAGTATAATATACGAACATAAATATTCTAAATTACAGTGCTCTATTCCACCGAAATAAACGTAAGTTTATTTTGTTGAAAAAAATTAAATACGTAGTACCTTGATCCAAATGGATCTCTTTATTGAGGTAGGCTTTGTTTTAACATAGAAAAAAATAATTCTACATTAGATATTATCAGAACCAGGGTTATTGATTCCGTTAAACAGACCTATAGGTGTTCAGCAAGCTTATTCCTTTTAAAATAAAATTTCCCAGGCACTGCAGCGACCGGTCTCTTTACTCATCTCGTTAAGTAGATGCAAAGGCCCAAGTTTCTTTTTTTTTAAAACTGACCACCCCGAGACCTAATACCCGAGTCAAAGGACCCCATAACGCTGACAACATTACCGCCCTGCACAGCAGGGGAGATCCTCAGCATCAAAAAATGATTTTGAGTTAACATGTTTCATCATTCATCATTCAGCCACAAGAAGTCCACTGCTGGACATAGGCCTCCTCCATGGATTTCCAAAAAGACCGGTTGGAAGCGGCCTGCATCCAGCGTCTTCCTGCCACTTGAATGACGTCATCTGTCCATCTTGTGGCTGGTCGTCCCACGCTGCGCTTGCCGATATGTGGTCTCCATTCGAGAACTTTTCGGCCCCATCGGCCATCAGTTCTGCGTGCTATGTGCCCCGCCCACTGCCACTTCAACTTACTAATCCGCTGGGCTATGTCGACGACTTTCGTTCGTCTACGGATCTCATCATTTCTGATTCGATCTCGTAGAGAAATTCCGAGCATAGCCCTTTCCATAGCTCGTTGCGTGACCTTGAGCCTTCTTATGAGGCCCATAGTGAGAGACCACGTTTCAGTGCCATAAGTCATCACTGGTAACACACACTGGTTGTATAATTTTGTCTTGAGCGATTGAGGTATATTAGACGAAAAGACTTTTCTAAGTTTCCCGAAAGCTGCCCAGCCGAGTTGGATTCGACGATTGACCTCTTTCACGAAGTTAGACCGGCCTAGTTGGATTGTTTGTCCTAAGTAGACGTATTCGTCTACAACTTCGAGAGTCGTGTTCCCCAATGTTATTGGGGTGGGCACAACACGAGCGTTCGACATGACCTTCGTTTTGTCCATGTTCATTTTAAGGCCCACACGCTGGGAAACTCGACTGAGGTCGTCGAACATGTTTGCCCATCCGGTATTTTTACAATTTGTGTCCCAAGCAAGGAAAATAATGTCGTATAAATAAAAAAAGGACACCGCGATAACCGAGCCGATGCATAAGGGAGAGATAAGTGTATTGGTTTTATCGGCACATTCCGCTAAGTATAATGTTCGATTTGGAAATTTACGATATTATTATGCGGCGCTGTTTCGTTTGCTATTTATTCACATTGTATTTATATTTCGTGTGATTGTTTATTTTAGATTTGAAACCAACCCCCGGTTTCTCGTACTCTAACAATCTGTTAATAATTTGCGCCACTTTCCTAAATGTGGCTTAACAGGATTTAACTATTCTTCATACAAAAGTCGATTTGAGGTGGGGTTCTCCAAGGGCACGGATTTTTATGGGACTTATTGCGCTGCGCGAGCGAATAGTTGGGGAAAAAGTACGATTTTTTTTAGAAACACGAATCATATTAATAGAATTTTGGTCACCGAAGTCACTAACACATTCAGTAATAGTCAGTTTGGTATATTTTTTATTATCTAAAATTCAGTAGGTACAGCCCAAATAAAACAATATCTAGTGATTTTTTAGACTAATGTTCGTGAATGTTTTTGATGCTAAAAATTTAATAAAACATAAAAATAATGACAGACGGCTCTACAGGACATTGAAAAGTAATGTATATTTGTTCAGATTTTAATCTCAAAACCATTAGAGAGTAAAATGTATTTTAAAACACCTGATTTAGGGATTATGTCGGAGAACCAAGCCATAAATGGCAACTTAAGTGACATTTAAGAAGTAGTGCAAGTCGGCCTTACTGTACAAGAAACTGAGGGTAGTAATTTTGAACGAAGTCACTTACCATAATTAATCTGTTGTCAAATTAAAGCCGAATTTGGGCGTCGTAGCACGTGCGTGCATGCAACGACTAATGAATTTTGAGGAAGCGAAAGTGATCTGTCAGGATCGTAGCAAGTGGCAGTCCCTGGTCTCTGCCTACTCCTCTGGGATACAGGCGTGAGTTTATGTTATGTTAGCACGATGCGACGGCGTATCGTGTTTATGTGTGAGAGCCCTTATTCTTTCTTTTAGTTGTGCAATAAAGTGTTCTCTATCTCTTTCTATCTATAGCTTGACTAGCTGACTCGGCAAACGTTGTTCTGCCGCATTAATTATCCCACAACCTATCTCAGACCCAACAAATATATACAAAAAAAAAATTATGAAAACCGGTGAAGCCGTTTTGGAGGAGTTCGGTTCGATAACTAATCGACACGAGATTTTTATATATTAGGTTAGATCTATATATTCATGCGCTTAAGTGTCATTACATGACATACGTGCAAACACTGAAACAAAATAACCCTCATATTTACCTTGTAATATATCTTGTTGGTGCAATAAATTCCTTTATTTTGCTTAATTAAAATTAAATTTTCATTTTCATCCAAAATCACTAAATACTTTGGTAAAAACAAAGATCTTAACATGATTTTTGCCTTCTTTACGAAGAAATGTCGAGTTTTGTCGAACCATGTTTAATAATAAAAGTTTTGCCGGAATAAAGTAACCAAGGCTGGGTGCTACCTTAGCAACGCTTTTTTTCTTCAATAAAAGCCTAATAGAGTTATTTATTACGTGCGGTAGTTAAGAGAGTTGTTTACTTGGAATTGAAAAGTTATCAAAATAATTCTATAAGAAAAGTTGTTAAAATACAGTTGTAACTTTTCTTAGCGAATATTTATCTCAGTTTGAAAAAAAAAACTTTTAGTTAAATTCACAAGGCTGCTGTAATTAAAATCGAATTTTCAAGTTTCAACAATCTAATCGTCTCAGTTGAATAGACAACGTTGACCGTCGAAAGGGAAATCCCGTAATACTTTATTTTCAAAATTGCTCACAGTTCAATTTAATAATTTCTACTTGTATACACTTCTAAGACAAATAGAGTTAACCTTTTGTGTCATCTTGTACTCACGACAAAACTTGCTCTTGCAAAACCGAAACACAAACAAATGTAAAAAGAAACATGCCTAACCAAACATTTACATCTTCATCTTTGAATGGCCACGCGAGCGAGAATCAACTCTAGCACTCAGACTTCGGAGTTGTCATTTGATTGTGCGAACAGATAAGTTTGATAACCATTACTGGCTGGGCAAATGGCGCGTGAACCATTCTATCGGCTCGGGATGACGTATGGGCTTCCTTTGCCCCGCCTTTGAGATCTCCCACAAACATAACCAGAACGATGCCCGCAAAACGGGCTCTATTGCAACGGAGTAGAGACCTAAAAGGTGCTAGCTTATGTCCTGTTGGCAAAGGAAAAGTATCCTCGGGGTGCGTTTGATCTTGGGTCGTTTGCGGACATTAAGGTGTGGAGAAGAAAAAAATACGACCATTTTCCAGCGTTTCCCTCGCCGCTCCGGTCGCAATGAGAATAGAGATAATGACATTGTATTATTTTCACAAGATTTATCGCTTGGATTTCTCTTGAAGCGTGCGAGCTCTTCGGAAACCGTTTTTTGGTCTAGTCACGAGCTGAAGATAGGGCACGATTCGCAAAAAAATTCGTCGCTCGAACGTAATATTTCATAAGTCATTCGAATCTATCGTGCCTTTAGTCTTATATCGATTGATAATAAGTCAAAATTTTATGAAGTACATACATACATAAAATCACGCTTGTATCCCAGAGGGGTAGGCAGAGACCTAGTGGTTGCATGCACGCACGCAGGTTTTGGGTACTTTTTATTTTATCTTGTTATGAAGTACAATGAATGAAAAAAATCTTAAAATCTCAATAAAAAAAAATGGAAGTAAATTGTTGAGCGTAAAGTTTTTCTTTATTTGTTGCTGAAATGTTCTACTTTTGGTATTAAATGGGTACTTTTATTAATCCCCGCCACCATGTCCACAAAATGATTTTTTATAGAATAAATTGTATATTATTACATGCGATTCTGCGTCAACGTTTAAAATCCTCTGCTTCGCCTGAACTCTCTCCCGAAGCGACACACGTTCTCATAAACCGGGCATTTATATTTAACCCCTCCAACGCGAGACACGACAAGTCTGATTAAGTAAGGGCAAAAAATAAAGGCCGTTCGTCACGCGGTCATCCCATTTTCCTCGTGTTTAAGGTTAGTCCCCGCATCCGTCATCCAGCCGGAGGATGATATTCTAGTCACTTACGTAAATAGTCGTAAGACAAAAGTGTATAACCGACGTCTTTTGCCCGTGATGACTTATGAATGTAAATATTTTGAGCTGGGAGGCCTGGAAACCTAAAATACAGATCTCTGATCTACTTAAGGCTCCAGTCTTTCCACAAATTCTACTATCGCATCTACCTTTTGTATCTATATCATCATAAGCAGCCTATATACGTCCCACTGTAGGGCACAGGCCTTCTCTCAGAGAGAGAGTATGGGCTTAATCACCACGCGTGCCCACCGCGGATTGGCGATTTCAAGCGCTGAGGTATGTGAATAGCTCACACACCCAGGTTTCCTCACGATGTTAGCGAGTGGTATTGCTACTATAACTTCGCAAATGTACATAACTTAGAAAGAAAGTCATGGGTACATGCCCGCACTGGGAATCGAACCTGGGTCTCCCGCTACCGAGTCCAATGTTCTACCCACTAGGCTACCACCGCATCTATATGTATATGTATCTACTTATATCTATATGTATGCATCTATATGTAAATTCGAACTTAATTATATAAACTGCACTAATCCACAAGGATTCAGAAAATAAACATTTGCATTTGTATTGTAATTGTATGTGAGACCTGGTCGCTGACTATGGGCCTCGTAAGAAGGCTCAAAGTCGCCCAATAAGCAATAGAGAGAGCTGTGTAAGTAGTTTCGCTGCGTGATCGAATCAGGAATGAGGAGATCCGCAGAAGAACCCCAGTTAATAATATTAGCTCGAAGAATTGCGGGTGCCGAAGAAGTGGCAGTGGGCGGGGCACAACAGCTCGGAGAACTGATGGCCGTTGGGGCGGAAAAGTTCTGACCTGGTGACTGCCGACCGGACCGGACACCCGCTGATCTGACGACCTGGGCCTCGATTCTGTTACTGCATTGTGGTATAATGACAGGTACACTGTCGGGTCACGTGACGTGTTTTTTCGTACCATTGACGCCTAGAAGGTTTGATGTGTGTGCCCGCGTAGACTTAAAGCAGCCATGAAATGAAAACCGCCATGTTCATGCAGTTGTCATGTTACTACAATGCATTAAAAGAATCTAGGCCCTGGTTACTGGGAAACTTGAACACCATAAGGGAGGCCTATTTCCTGCAGTGGGCGTCAAATGGCTGATGACGATGATGACGTAAATAGTATAGAGCCAAAATGGATGCTATCAAAACTGACAGTTGGGCCCAGCAAATATTTCTTAGGGAAAGCTCTGCACTCTATGTCGACAACTGCAAATTTTATTATTTTGTTCTGTACAATCTATGTGAAGTGAAAATTATGGCACGATAATGTTTTGCCTGCCGAAAAAAACTGTAAAGAAAAAGCGAAAGAGATTTGTCAGGATCGTGGCAAGTGGCAAACCCATACACACACACACACACACACACACACACACACACACACACACACACACATATTTATAAGTCTATTTATGTATGTATTTTAACAACTATAACAGCTCCAAACGCTTCTTTTTATCTGAGCCTAATATATTTATGTATAAATCAGACGTTGAAATTTTATATTTTCCGCTCCCACTTTCCACTTTATCTATTTGTCTATTTAATCCACTAACAAAAACCACTAACTCGACATAGGCCTCTTTCTGCCACACTTGACTCTTTGACGAAACTACGTAGAGCTCGATCGAGAGTTTGACTTTACAATTGGTCTCAAGTTTTACATGTACATAATAATATATAAGTGATTTAAGTAATTTATTGGCTGTAACTTACAGAGACATGCCACATTATAGAAGTTATATATTAAGTTAAACACTGACGTAAGTCCCTGCCTCGTAAACCAGTGCAACCTGTATCTAAGGAGTCAGTTCCTTACTTTTTACATTTAGCACTTAATTAAGTTGTTTTACTTTATCTCTCTGGTAAAGAAAATCTAATCAAGAATTTAAAAAAGAAACAAAATACTTCACTCTTAAGGTAAAATAGGAGTAATAAAATAAAAAGTGAAATAACTGCCTGCAGAAAGTTTGTTGTATGTGTGTGCGTGTGCGTGTGTGTGTGTGTATTTATAATACGAGTACATTGGTATTAAAGATTCATTGAAAATTCCTATTCTGTCGTTATACTTATTATTGTATCTATTTTAAAAAATATTATCTTTATTGGTAACGCGATAAAAAGGGGATTCTAGGATCGTATAGTGTATTTTTGGTGGTCTGTGTATCCGATGAAAAAATTAAACCCCTCAAAGGTTACTTCTTTGTCTATCTGTTTTACGGATGCATAGTATAAAAGAACATCTAAAAAAACCGGCCAAGTGCGAGTCGGACTTGCGCACGAAGGGTTCCGTACTATTATCTATGCAACATTTGAACATTTCAAACGTTTACCTGTTGCCTTTATTAATATCGAGCAAAAAAACGGCAAAAACATCATGTATTGCTTATTATAACGGCGACAGATATACATCATCTGTGAAAATTTCAACTGTCTAGCTATCACGGTTCATGAGAAACAGCCTGGTGTTTGACAGACAGACAGACAGACGGACAGTGGAGTCATAGTTATAGTCTCCTTTACCCTTTGGTTACGGAACCCTGAAAAACAAGTATCTAACCACGCATCTCTAAAAGTACCTAAAAGTAACAAATTACTTCATAGTTTATAACAAAACCTAAACGGAAGTAAATATAAGATAAGAATATTCTTTATTGCACAGAAAACACATAAATAAAGTTTATAATGATAATAGTAGGTACAACGGGCGGCCATATGACTACCACCAATTTCTTCGAGTCAACCTTGCGACGGGAAGTTTGGTTGGAAATACTTCGTTTTTAAATTCCCAAACTAATGCAGATTCATCCCCGCGCGAGCCCCACTCGCACTTGGCCGGCTCGCCCGCTGCGTTTTTGTCCGCGTCTGCTCCGGAGTTTAGAATCGGGTGAGCGCCGCAAAGCCTAATGAAAGGGGACCGCATAAATACAGCTTAGAAAACTAAGCCGCGGCTATTGTGACGCCATATTGGCACAATGCGGTGCGCCATTATCCCGCGATTTTGCGTAATTTGGGAATTTACGGGGTGTTTCCCTATTCATCGCGGCTGTAAAGACGCTTC
This sequence comes from Yponomeuta evonymella, assembly GCA_963969515.1. Classification (NCBI taxonomy): domain Eukaryota; kingdom Metazoa; phylum Arthropoda; class Insecta; order Lepidoptera; family Yponomeutidae; genus Yponomeuta; species Yponomeuta evonymella. The sequence goes on along the minus strand of OZ018342.1, from coordinate 1,194,900 downwards.
CCGTCTGGGAAAGTTTTTTTATGGCTCGGAGAAAAAAATGAGGTCGCGCTGTAAATGGCGACGAGGAACCGAAAATATTGTAATAAGACTTAATGTTTGGTTAATCATTTGCCCTGTTGCTACAAAGTATTTTCTATGAGCTGTTTCGGTGATTTCGTTTGCGATAAAAAGTGCCTCGTTTTAAGTAGGTATCTTGCACTTTTTTTTTATTTTATTTTATTAGGTCTACCAACACTTTTGTTCCTTCACATGCTTAACAGTAGGCTAAGTCTTGATACAAAACTGATTAAAGGTAAACACCAGATGCATTACTTTTTAAAACTTAAAATAGAGTATCATATTTATATAACATGTAAGAATAAAACTATAAGAAAAAGGCCGAGCACACATTTTATTAAAAATGTTAGAGAACTCCAATCAAATGCTCACAAACTACATATTTTTTTAAATTCCAAATTTTGTCATTAAACAGATCAAAACTACCTAACCGCTGTAATGATTTGCCAATTTGCAGAGTCTAGGAATGATAGAGTTAGCTCCGAGAACCCAACGACGCAAGGGAGGGCATAGAGGTCTTACCACTAGTTTCTCTTACACTTAGCGAAATTCTCCGTTCAGAAACGGGCCCATAGTATAACAGTTAGGCTGATTCACATCACTTTTCTAAATGTGGCTTAAACAGCATTCAACTAAAATTCTTCACACGAAAGTCGATTTAAATGGTGACCTAAGTGACTTTTAAGAAGTGGTACAAGTCGACCTTAGTCTTCGAGAAATAGAGAGAAGGTCTCTCTCTGTCTGAAATTACAATTCAATTCAAATCAAATAGGTATTTTTATTCATTAAAAAAACAAAATGAACTTTACTTAACAAACGTCAGAGTTGTTAGTTTCACAATTAATACATTATGCAGAGAAAAAGCTAATAAAGAAACTCCACATGTATTCTATTTACGTGACAAAACATCAGTTTAAAAAGCCGTTACATTAACACTGGTATAAATAAATCAGTTTTATTTCAAACTTACATCTCTTATCCAAATAAATTCTACTTATTCATATTATAAATGTGAAAGTTTGTGAAGATGATTTTGATGTTTGATGAAGATGATGATGAAGATACTTACTCAATCACGCACTAACGGCTGAACAGATTTAAACTTGGCGTACAGATAGACAAAGACCTGAATTGAGACATTGCGGTAATGCGTTCCCGTGGGATAATATTTATTTTAAGTTTAAAATTGATCGCGAGTCAACGTTGTGTTTTAAAAATAGATGGCGTTATGCAAGAATCGTATAAACGGCTTTTGTGGCAGTGCGAAGTTCGCCGGTATTGATTGAATCTTTACCATTAAATAAAAAAATAAATAACTTCCACACAACACAATCACTTGTCCTGGTCCCAAACTAGGATACCCTGTCCTATGGTAACCAGGCAAGGGCATCACAAACATGGAAATATACCCAAACTGAGGCCATTTCTACAAATGAACGAAAACCCTAGTGGGAATAGAACTCACGACCTCTGTCTTGGTAGTTAAGCGCCTTACCGGCTAGTCCAACGAGGCAGTCGTTGGACTAAATTTTTGATTCTAGTTCCATTCGGTGAAAGAGACGGCCAAACGTATTTATTAGTTACACATCAGCTTTTCATAACCCTTCCATTTGAATTTGAAGGCTTCCATATCTGAAGTTGCCTACCTACCTTTTCCACTTCAAATAAATCATTACTCCGTTCCAGCCCCAGATACCGCCAGATCCATTACCGAACAAGCGGCACTATTTACTCTTAAAACAACCCGAAAAGGGATCAAAATTAAACGCTTTACCCTTCCCCCACTCGATGTCGCTTGCCAACCTGGAGTGTGTCGGGCTTAATCGAAATATCTCAGCTATCGAGATGAAAGAAAGAAAGAATAATCATTTATTGCCATACAAGATTTACAGTAATTAAATTATAGCTAGTAGACAGGACTTGACTATACAAACTTAAACTGATGTGGTTTGCACAAGGTCCTATCAGTAGGAATGCATGACAATTGGACATACGCTCAGCATAATGCTGTTGGATAGATCTATCCTAAAAAACAGCGCTGAGACGGGATAACTTTTGAACCAAGATTTGCATTCGTCAAGTGTGATTATTTCAAGTTTTGCAAGATACTGTTGGCTTACTGTGGCCTAGTAAGTTGCCTACATTTCATTCTTAATAATAAATATTTTTTTATTTCATATATTGATAATATTATAAGACGTGGGCTTGTATTGTCGTTACCTAGAACATGAGCTGTAATAAAAGAGCAGAGCAGATCTTTGTGAAAGAAAATGTTAATAAATTAGGAGTAAATTTTTATAATATTTCTCAATGTAGTAAAACAGCATTCATTAAAATAATTTCAGGTCTAACGCAAGAAATGATTGAAATTATTTATATTACATAAATAATTTTTTCGTCGTCCGAACAGGCGCATACTAATATACTTAAAAGAAGAATTTGACTAAGAAGTATCCTATTTCTCAATTGGTATTTGAATCGACCAGCTTGTGAACGGGTGCTGTTCGTGTGTCTGGCCGCAGCATTAATGTTTTTCCTACTTTTGTAAGAAGTGTTATTTTGGTTTTTAAAGTTATTGCTGGCTATCACGGAATCATATCATATTTTGGCTTTGATGTATAAGTTTAAGATGATTTGAGAAAAGATGGTCAGAGTGGAGTTTTTTCCCGCTGCCTTTTTCTCCACTACAAATACGGCCCGAAGGCAGCGGCTAACATAGTAACATAGTACATTGACATTCAGCAAATAGAATGAAATTTTTTTACATTGAAATTTCTTTTTTTTTTGTTTCTGAAAATGTATTCCATAAAAAATATAAATTTAATAAAATATGTCAGGCAGGCTTAAATGAATTTATTAAATCAATTAACCTAAATCATTCAAAGTACGTTGACTATTTTTTTCTGTTGCACGGTATCCTCACCTAGCCATCGTAACTTCGTTAGTCCGAGCTGGCGCAAGATATTATGTACCATATACTAACAATGCCACGCCATGGCGCAGTAACATCAGCATGTGTTTATGTCGCACTGTAGGGAACAGGCTTTTTCTCAGAGAGAGAGAGAGAGAGAGAGAGTATGGGCTTATCACCACGCGTATCTGCCGTAGCTAAGCGGTTGCAAGTACTAAGACATGTGAATACCTCATATTTCCTTAAAATGATTGTTATTAAATTGATTTATTCAAACTGTTGCGGTCCATTAGAGTTACTATTGCTTAAATTCTAAGTTAGTATGTAATTAATTCTATTATAGTTTACCTAGCAGACGTTATTTTGCCATATTAATTAGCCTACAACCTATTCTTAGACGTACCGAATACATAAAAAATCATGAAAATCGGTGTAGCCGTTTCTGACGAGTTTGATGACAAATACTGCGACATGAGGTTTTCATATATTAGATTTATATTTCCGCAATACATAATAAAAATCATAAAAATTATACTTGTTATTATCACATATTGCGAGCAGAAAATTAAATCCAATGCTGTCAATTTATATGGTTATGTCACTCGATCTAGGTTAGACGCAGTGACTTCTGGTCTAGAATCCTTTGAGCAGTGGTCCTTAGTGGACAAAGCTCTTAGATGACGGTCAGTGTACCGCACATTTACAATTCTTATTGTGTTTGCTATCCCAGGAGTTTGATCCAACGTGATGACGTGTCTTAAAGCGGCCCCTCTGGGAGAAATTCCCATACAAACATAGCTCGGTTTTAATTCACAAACGGCATGCTGGGTCTCAATGAAACTTTACCAATATGTTTAGAGGACACAAGTCAAGGTTTTCACGTGCTTATAACTGAGAATAACTAAATAAAAAAGAAACGAAAAACTTTTCATGGAACCTATTCTTAAGGTTATCATTTCTTTTTCGTAAGTTTTATTTCCAATTCTAAGCACAGTCAAACCTCGACTTGTGGCCTCTAAACGTATTGGCAAAGTTTTATTGCGATCCGGCGTGCATGTCGTTGGTAATTAAAAATTAAACTACGTTTGCTTGAGAATTGCTCCTCGAGGGGCCCGCCTTAATACTTTGCTCAGTAGTGCTAAAACGTATGAATTCGCTTGGGCTTGCATTTTGATTCAGCTGATGATGCTCGAGCCCAAGTATATCCATTCGTCCAATTGCAACGAGATCCAATTACATAGTAGTACAAGTAAACTAGTTAGTACCAGTTTAGAATTAATGTAGACTTATTTATAGAGTAGCGTTGTGTGATGAATACCAGTGATGGTAATTTCCTTTTTTTTACTAAAAACAAATTATTAAGATTTGTTTTAACCTAGGCGTATCGACGACGGCCTTATAATAATAATAAATTCTACATACTTATTTAATTAATTACTAAGTTAACTGTTTTTTTATTTTTGTCACGTTTATTCGGAGTAGGACTTTTTTAAAATTTAATAAAGCACACCAGAGCGTCTTCATACACATTATAAATTAAACAAATGTTTCCATAGAACGCTCTAGGTTGTTGCAAATACAAACAAAACCACGCCATTACAAAAAAAAATCCAAAAAAGTATTAAGGGGCTACAGTGTGCTGGAACTGGCTGGAAGACGCTTTTGAATCGCTTGTGACATCCTCTAGGAACCTGGCAGACCTTTGAAATTAATATATGATATAATTTAACTCCTCGATTCCCTATGGCATGTATGACAACTGTCATAACCTTACGCCTTCTATGAGTAAATATATTCCGTAAGAATGCTTAAAACAAACCTAAGAATTTATGTGCCATTTTAAATGCGCAGTGGATTACGTTTAAGCTTATACAGTCTTACGGGCAATATCAAAATATTGTATGTTCATGTTTAAAACTAACAGGAACAATAGTTACTCATTCAGAAAAAACGTTTTCATCAATTTATCACATTACGCCTTACGAGGAAAAGCCCAGCTACTCGTTGCATGTTGTCTGTGACCAGGCGCTCTTCGCATCACCATTGATTTGATTGTAACTTTTCATAAGCGATTCATCAATCATAAATCAACCTTCCAAAGTTTACCTCGAGCGCCATATAGTGAAATTAATTCAAAGTAGCAATTCTCATACAAAATTACCGATTGTAGGCCAAGGACGTGGGGTGAGGGACCGAAAAAGACGCCGCATCTTTCCAATTCACTTTCGTACAAAATGTACTGGGTCAAGTTTCATAAAACTATAATTTCGTAGTTTATTATGACAATTCGAGGTACACTGCGCAGCAGAGTCTATTTGTTAATCTGTGGGTTAATCGGCTTTCGGTCATAGCCACAATGAATTGTAGTTCTATGAAACAGGATCCTGAAGGGATGGGTCTTTTCCGCGCCCTCGCCCCACGTCCCATGTCCGAACAAAAAAAAAAACATTATATACCTATTAGTCCAATCGGTGGAGACATTTTCGAGTTTTTGCAAGACCAACGCACGGGGACTGATTTTTGTAGTAGTGATCGAGCTTCAATCGTTAGAAAAACATAAAATGTAAATTCCCATTTCCTGTATTTTTTTATTTAAGTAAATAACTAAAAAAGAAAATAAAAAGAAGAAAAGTAAAAAGGAAACCGATCATTTTTTATAATCATTATTCGAACCAAAAGCTCTCTGTCGCTCAAGGGACGCCTCTTCCCATCCGAGCTATTGTAACATTATGAATCTAAGCGAAACATCGTTCTATTATTTGTGCCTAAATCACGGTAAAAGCGAGGTTCACTAAAAATGAAACCTAACTACCTATGTATTATAATTCATTTATTGTCGCGATTAGGTCGGCCGCACGCGGCCAGACTTTCTGCTCGAGTATTGTAGTCTCTAATAAATAGCATTTAAGGTTCATTTTAGTTTGATGGAGTTTTGTTTCTGTCCTCGCGCTCGCACTTCGCCTCCTCGTTAGATTGTAGGGTACATAGGCGGTAAATAATGTGTTGGTAAATAATAACTTCGATTGGCGTTACGAATAATACTTGATTCATAAACGAATCTGTGTAGATTTCGTCTGTAAATTTTTTTTCTATCTGCCTGACATGTTTTTCTGTTTTAAATAAAATAAAACGCTGTATATTTTTATCACGCATTTTATTGTACATGCGGAAGTATTGTTAGAAGAATCAATGGCGTAATGCTAAAAATTTTAAAGCAATTATAATTTATATACATGTGTACTTGTTTTTAGTTTTTTTATTTTCTCGAAATTCCGCCGTATTGGGATAAGTTATCTACACTGCAATAATTATGCTCTTTACCTTCCCTACATGTAATATAAATCACACTTCCATGACATGTATAAGTTGATCCTATTCAATTGTTTTTGCTAGGGTTGTCACAAAATCCGGGTTTTTTTATTCATGATTTATTCGAGGCTCATTTTTAGGTACAACGTAATTTAAATATATAATTTAACGCTCATAATATTTTTTGGGTTCCGTAATCATAATGACAACAAAAGAAAGTAGTTAGGTTTTTTGTACACGTAACAAAAAAAAAACAACTGAAACCTTAACAAAAAGAAAAAGTGTAACAAAAAGTAACCAAATAGAAATAGAAGTAAGTCACACAATAGATTAAATAAAAATCTGCGTTCCTGGTTTACCGATATTACATATTTTTATTTAAGTGTCACAATGAATAGTTTAATGTATCTTGAAAATATTCGTCGGTGGGGAGTTCCAAAATTATAATAATAATAATAATAACGTCCACACAACGCAATCAAACTAGAATTCCCTGTACTATGGTATGGATAGTTTTTAACTATCAGCTTTAATGACAAAAATCACTTAAATGCTGTATGTTTCCTGTGCTATTGGAATGAAATAATAGAAATGGTATGAATTACACTATTAATACGATTATCAACAGATTAATCTGTTATAATATAAGTTAAGACGAGGCGGCACTGTTTATTAATAATTATATTTATCAGTCTTTGTGCTGAAACAAGGATGCAGGCCAAATAAGCACTCAAATCCATTTGTAGCTCTTTTGCCAACATCCTTAGCAACGAAGTCTTTATCCATTTTCATAATTTTTGTTTTATTTCTTTGGTCAATATCCATTTTGAAATGTTTTTTTTTCTTCTGTAAAAAATAAATTATTTTGCTTTTGTTCTTAAAATTTTTATTATTTTGTTTGTGTTATACCATAGAAAAAAAATACTCCTGTCAGATTCGCTTAATGGACTATGTGGCCACACAGGCACGGAAGCGATGACACATATTCACCCTTTTAAAACCGCTTCAGTGAATGCGCGTAGTGTAAAATAAAATAAAAAATTGCGTAAAGTCGATGATTTAAATTCAAAGATTTTGAGCCAAAATCTTAATCCAAGCTTCAAATTTATCAAAATTTCCACTCTTTTAAAATATTTATAATCCTCTGTATTTTTACACTATATTTAAAGATTTTCAACAGCTTTTGTAAATAAACCTCTTGAGTCATGGAAACACAAGAAGTCCACTGCTGGATATAGGCCTCCTCCATGAATTTCCAAAAAGACCGGTTGGAAGCGGATTTCATCCAGCGTCTTCCTGGCACTTGGATGAGGTCATCTGTCGGCTGGTCGTCCTACGCTGCGCTTGCCGATATGTGGTCTTCATTCGAGAACTTTTCGGCCATGTAGACGACTTTCGTTCATCTACGAATCTCATAATTTCTGATTCGATATCGTAGAGAAAGCATAGGCCTTTCCATAGCTAGTTGCGTGACCTTGAGCGTTCTTATGAGGCCCATAGTGAGAGACCACGTTTCAGTGCCATAAGTCATCACTGGTTGTATAATTTTGTCTTGAGCGATTGAGGTATATTAGACGAAAAGACTTTTCTAAGTTTCCCGAATGCTGCCCAGCCGAGTTGGATTCGACGATTGACCTCTTTCACAAAGTTGGACGGGCCTAGTTGGACTGTTTGTCCTGAGTAGACGTATTCGTCTACAACTTCGAGAGTCGAGTTCCCCAGTGTTATTGGGGTGGGCACGAAACGAGTATTCGATGTGACCTTCGTTTTGTCCATGTTCATTTCAAGGCCCACCCGTTGGGAAACTCGACTGAGGTCTTCGAGCATTATGCCGAGGTCTTCCATCGTTTCTGCCATGACTACTATATCGTCGGCAAATCGAAGGTGAGTGATGTACTCGCCATTGATATTGATGCCGCGTCCCTGACATTCCAGAAGCTTGAAGGTATCTTCCAGTCCGTATGTGAAAATTTTTGGAGAGATAACGTCTCCCTGTCTTACGCCCTTTTTCAATGGAATTGCCTCCGAACTCTGTTTCTGTACTCGGACCGACATAGTGGTTCTGTGGTCATAGTGGACTGTTGTACAAGCATTTCAGCCAGCACCTCGATATACCGATAGTCAATACGGCAACGCTGGAGAGACTCGAGCACTGTCCATAACTCGATCGAATCGAAGGCTTTCTCATAGTCCACAAACGCAAAACATAATGGCAAATTATACTCCTCAGTCTTCTGTATAATTTGCCGCAACGTGTGGATGTGGTCTATGGTACTAAAGCCCTTTCGGAAACCGGCTTGTTCGGGAGGCTGGAAGTCATCAAATCTACGTTCAAGACGATTCGTGAGGACCCTCGAAAACAGCTTATAAACATGGCGCAGAGTAGTCATCAGTAACCACAAAAACCTCCAATACTAATTTTCATACAAAGACGGAGCCAGAGATAAAAATCAGAATTTTTAAATTTTTAGGAGCCAGCTTGAAATTCGACTTACGCCATTTTGTAAAAAGTAAGTTAACGTTGTCATCCAACCCAAGGTCTTATTCAACATTTGTTCGACAAGACTACCCCGTAATGTTACCGTTTTCTCAGGCTTTGACAAAAAAGCTGTAAAGACCGGATTTTCCAAGTCAGATTTTTCTTATCGGATTGAGGGATCACCCTGTAAGGATGGAAAATTCCAAGTTTATACCATATGTGGAACTTGAAAATCTTTTAGCACCTGATAAGACCGAAATTAGAACAACCAAAAATACAAGAATTTTCGCACGTCTAGTTATTTTAGCATTCAAATGCTGTGTGACTATAAAGTTGATACAATATTAGTCCAGCCGCTAGACCAGCGGGGCCCGGTGGCAAAACCTGCATTAGGTGTTGGTTGAAAATTTAAGCAAGTTTACTTTTCAATCGGCACTATTAAATTTGCCATAAAAATTTGTTGACGTCACCGTCCTATCTAGGGTTTATGCAACGAGTTTATGTTGTTTTAAAAGACCACCCCTAAGTGTTACCATTATCCCAAGCCGTTGAAAAAAAAAAGAAGCTTCTCCAAGTTTTCGATTTTCTCCGTCAGTTTTAGCAAAAAAACTAATCGTATAGAAAATTTCAAGTTAGTAACATCAAAATGGGACAACAATTTTATCTAGCTGTTTTTCGCTGATCAACTTTATGTAGGTATATACATTCTTCACGTCACACCGTGTACATAAAGTTGTTATATGCGATGTATATAATGTTAGTATTTTAATTAATATATCAATAATAATGGCACCAGGTATTTACATATTTTTTTCAAAATCAAATCAGATCCGGATTATAAATTACTATCTGAGAGCGTGACAACCCTAACGACGTAAAATCCGGATAACAATTAAAATGGTCGTAATTTCTACTTTCCATGGAATTGGCATTTGAAATATATTTTTTATTTCATATGGGGAAGTCGCTTCCTACGTTCCAATTTTGCCACTGAGTCCCGAAATACATCCATGTGAAATCAAAGTCAAATTCACTTTATTGAAAAAAGATAAGATGATTTTTTTTCACTTTTTGACATAAAAACCTGTTGTTGTGAAAAAACATGTACTATTTCGTAAGTAGGTAGGTAAACAAATACGTACTAAACATGTGATTTTTGTTTGAAAGCTATTCTTTCTACAAAGCATAGATAAGTTTTGAAGAGATGTACCTACCTTTATCTTTTTTGTTTGTAATGGCGCATGCTATACAAGAAAGCATTAGATTGAAGTCGATTCAATCTACGCGTACGCGGGCGGGCTGGCGAGCCGGCTAGAAAAGTAGAAACCGCTCGGCTCGCTCGACGCGTTCGAAATTCGGCTATATATGTGTGCGTTTGGCGGCGTGTGCTTACGCGAAGGGAATGAGACTGTGTGTGTGCGGCCGCGCGCGCGTCTTTCTATGGAGATTACTACTAGGAATTAATTCAGTCGTGTCATCTAGCGGTGAAATGTTGAAGTGCTGCACACCTGTGTCAAACGCTCAAGGTCATCGGCACAGGGAAAAATCTTAAGAACGGATGATGCAACAAAAACCACTTTGAAACAAAGCAGTCTGTAATCGGGTTATTAGGACGAACGTAGCACTCGGCGTAGCTCGTAGCGCACCGCGTAGCAATCTCGTAGCTGCTTTCGCAGAACCAATTCGTTTGGCGTAGCACTGATGATCGAAGTCTAAAACAGGCACCTCTCTCTTGGGCACTCATATTTTTGGCAAATACGACCCATCTAGTGCCGCCTTTCTTGACGAATCTGTAGAACTGATTTTGTTAAACCTACTCTTCGAAATAGATGCAATAAAATAAATATAGAAGAAGTCTGTACCTTAGGTGCTAGCACGCCGAAGTTTGCACGGCGAAGGGGCCCCATGAATTTTCTTCCTTTGCGTTAGGTATCCGTAATAGTTTTTCACCACACAAGCACACACACACAATAAACAGTACATAAACTTATTTCCGAAAAATGCTAAATCACTCCACAACTCGACCGAACAGAAAGGAGGCGATCAGCAGAGAGAAATAATTTTAAAATTGATGTCAACTACCGCACGCAAAATATAATAAAAAATATTTATTCTACCTGCCAATTCATGAGAGATGTATAGAACACCTAAAATGTATTACAAATCGTTATATACGAATACGAATGACCAAATACCCCGACGCTTCAAATAGCTAATCTGAGGTGGGTATACGTAGTAATTAAGCCCATTTTCGCTTACTGACAGAAGATGATGAGTGAAAGAATATAGGCTATTATTATTATTATTTATTTAAGCAGAAAAAAAAGATTGACAAACTTATAGAATATATAATATTAGAGTCAATATAGTACATTTTCTATTGTATATTCTATTCCTGTGCTTTGATTGTGCAGGCGAAATAGGCAAAAAGCCCCGGTGAATGAAAATTATTTGTAGGAGTCGGGCGAGCCTATTTTTTATAAAATTATGTGTCTGAAAATGTGGTATTTGTAAATTATTTGAGATTTTTTTAACATAAACTCTTGATTAGTACAAGCTCTGTACAAAATCATGCAACGTACGAAGGATATAATTATTATTATGAATATAATAACAATGAAATATGAAAGCATTTTCAGAAATTGATGAGTAATTAATTACATAATATATGACTCATTGAGAGCTGTAGTAATAATTAATGTGATAATAATTAGTCATAATTAATAAACATTCGATTCATTGTTAATTTTAAAGCTTTAGAACGATGGAAGCCGGATCGAGACCTTTCATACCTATATTAATTATGTAAGGGTAAATCGTTATTGATTTTATAATTGTTTATATGCAGATTCGCCTTTTGCCTAAGATATTATAAAACCATCAAAAAAATGTATACAACCCACTATTTTTAAATCTCAAAGAAATCTTATTGTTATTAGAAGAAGAAGAAGAAGAAGAAACACATTTATTGGGACAAATTAACACATCACACGAAAAAAAGGCATAACAAGTAACATAAACAAGTACAAAGGAAAAGGAAGTCACATAAATACAACATAATACAAAACAAAGTCAGAGCGTCACAGTGCATCCTGTGGTGTGTCAAAGTTGCCACAAAGGGCATCTGACTCAGCATTGTGCTGAGGGTGTGAGCTCTCAGCGCTGGTTTTCAGTCAGTGCCTGCGGTAATTGACGCGTATATTACAAGTTGGTGCCAAACGTAAGACAGTATGTACATATATATATTATTACTATTATTGTTATTATTATTACTGTTATTAAATTAAATAATTATGGTCTTATTTATAAAATTCGATACCACTAAAAGAGTTACAGCTAGTTTATAAGACGAAATACTGCCATTAACCAGCTTTACCTCCATATTAAAAGTGCTTTAATGCAATCGAATTCTTATATATTAGACCGTTATATTTATTTATTTATTTATTGATACTTTTATTGCACTCAAGGAAATTGTACAATGCGGCGGACTCAATGCCACAAGCATTTCACTTTTATAAGTACCCACAGTTGGCAAACGAGCATGCGGCGTCTAATTTCTCAGAGAGAGAGAGATAACTAATGCTGCTTAATCATCTCACCGAGTGTTTTGTCACGATTGAGTCAATTCCGAAAACTTGGTCTTTTCTACCCCTCCGGGTTGCAAGAATGAGTTTATGTACGTATGCGTAGGTTGTAAATATTTTTACTCTTATTTCCTCAAGATGACATAGGCTACAAGCTCAAAACCTAGTTAACTAGAGAGTTAGTTCCGTCGAATTATGTTATTATGTAATTGAATTTAGCCATCAGAGAAAATTGATTTGAGCTCATGAATATCACAAGATACGACAAACTATTGCATGAGTGGATTTACTCACTCACTTTATTTAATTAAACAGTGTTTATTTTGCTACGACGTTTACACTTTAATAAGAATTAACTGATAGTGTTTGTATAATTATGTTTGACTCATAAATGGGTTATTACGTTGATTGCTCCCACCGTGAAATATAATAATAATGTTTTGAAACTAAATTATCGAGGAAATTGTCAATCCATGGATCGACGAAGCCAAGAGCCAAGAAGCCAAGTATTAGTGCTAGGCAAAAATCTGTCCCAGGAAATACAGCATCTATTCTTTGTGTCCCAGTTTGGGACCCGGACAAGTAATCACAACACAATCGTGTTGCGTGGAATTTATTTACAATTTACTTATTCAATTTATTTCACTTGTCTAGTCTTGTTTGAAGTTAACAAATTTTTTATGTGATAAGAAATAGAATGCACGCTTATTATAAAAAAAAATGTAACCGATAGATTGCCGTCAAATTGCACTAACAGTTTGGCAATTTAGTGTAATTGTTAGTTTTCACGTTTTATAAATAAATATAGTTTATAGTAAATATAGTGACACCCTTTCGATTTTTTTTACCCTTACGTAGAATATTTTTTTCCAAAGGAACCACACGCAGAGAATCAACTGTAATTCAACGGTTATCAAACTCGCTTATGAGAAATGGAGAATCAAACATTTTTTTGCAGAAACGCGTTACTGCAACGTATACCAAACAGTTATGGCAATAGATAAATAGATAGATAATAGAACCTAATCAAGCTTTCTTTAAGGTAAAAAATTAGAATTCTTACATCGCGATCTCAAACAAACTTAGCGCTGGTTATCTCAATGCCGTAAAAACGTTTCAAATTACACGCCCATTTTTTCTTAACATTTTTGATCTTTTAATAACAAAACAAAATCCCAGCGAAATCTAGGCCGACGTTTATATTGACAGAATATTCTTTATTGTAAATACACCGGGAACATAGGAGATTTGAACAATAATAAAGTACAGTACAATTAGCAGCCTTGTTATTAATAGTAATTTCTTCCAGATAACCATATAGCGAAATGAACGTTTATGAAGCGAAAAGGATCCATCAGGATCGTGGCAAGTGCCAGACCCGGGTCTCTGCCGAGCCCTCAGGGAAATCGGCGTGAGTTTATGTTATGTAACCATTCAGCATTATTTTTTCTTTATTCATATTATTTTTTTATTTATTTTTGCCGTGCCTTTTGCAAGAGGCACGGGCCTACTAACCATAAATACAGGCTACTCGATAGTCTAGTTATGGTACCAGTCACATAAATTACGTTTTGTAATGTTTTTCTGAAAAGATAAAAGCATACGCATTTTTTTTTCCTTTAAATAAATATTTTTCATATTTTAGGCTGCTGGAGTGCACCGTCTACCCATTTTTGTTCAACGTCCGTGTAATGAAGCAATCCGTCTTGCTGCTGAAATGTGGCTGCTCGATAAACTGATTTAGCAATGGCTCAGTGAATTTATCGCGCGCTGGTGTTCGACGGTAATTATACTCGCTCGAGGGCACGAAGACACATGTACACGTCGATGACAGCTATAAATCAACTCAGCTCGTTGAATTACTCAACACTGTTGTGTCTATAATCAAATTTCTTACTAATTAAGTACATACACACAACCAGAGGCTCATGCTTTGACGTGAAACGTCTTTCAGTTGGGTAGTATGGGGTCACTTGCTTAAAATGGCATGCAAAGAAAATATGTCGCCTTGGTGAGAGCTGTAACTCTGTAACTACGTGTCATGTGCAATTTATTTAAATATCGTTGAATGAAGCAAAGTAGCCATCCCTTAGATTGATTGTGTCGTGCCGCTAGATGGCGCCAGTGCCGCGTATTACATTGCGCAGGTTGAGCTAAAAATGAATCCTTACTTATAAACGTTTTACGTCTAAACCAACGGCCGTGTAACCCGATACAGCCCCATCCGCTTTTTGGATATAGAAAAAGAGAAAAAAGGGAAGAGGGAGAAAAAGCATAGAGAGAGAAAGGGCGCTTACACACGGGCAGCACGTGTGCCAACTGCAGAAATAATCTTAACATGACACTCACGTTGCAAATCAAATGACATTTCTCGATTTAAAATGTACCTATTTGGATGTGTATTTTATTTCTTGCTGGTGATGTACACTGTGACTTCCGGGAATTGCGATATTTTCAGGTAACTCTACCTGAAAATATCGCAATTCCCGGAACACGTCAATTAGATTTTGTCATTTTACAACAACCTTTGTTCCAGACTATTTCTTTTTGTAGAATTTTTATTTCTACTTAATATTCATAAAAAAACAATGGCATTTGTTTGATTGTGGCTTTTCCGATTTGATTGTGCTGTTTGATAGCCAATTATTATTGTATAATTGATGTAACGTATATTCTTCTATGTAGGACCATATTAATCAATGAGATGTGGGAACAAAGTAAAAAGGTAAATTCAACTCCGTTATCTGTGGTATCTATATTTTCATCCGTGGGTAAATATTTAAGGTCCATGAATATAGTTACGATATAATTTCACACACACACACACACACACACACACACACACACACACACACACACACACACACACACACACACACACACACACACACACACACACACACACACACACACACACACACGCACGCACGCACGCACGCACGCACGCACACACTTTAAGCTCACACTTAAAACAAAATCTTTATTTTGCGTAGGTTTAGATGCTCAACCTTTACAAGTTATGGAAGAGCGGGTTTCCCTGGCACAGGTACTTTATACTTAAAAGGGAATCCCAGCAAAAGTGTATGTTAGCAATAGAATTGGTTGGATGAATAAATATTTTTGTATTTTTGTATTTTTGTATTTTGTATTTTGTATTGTATTAATTTGTCTTCGTAACAATGATTGACACGTCGAACAGGCTATGGGTTTCAATCTAACTTCTCCAAGAGCCGAAACTGGTTTGCCCTAGAGGCAGGTAACGAACGGGACTTCGCAAGTTGTCGTTCACATGTACCTTAAGGCTAGATGGATCTTAAGCTGCTGATGGATTCGCGAATTCAAGTGCAATGTGAATTTTAACACATGTTCATTGCATGTAAAAACTCATTAAAAAACGAAAGTGTTTTAGCGAGCATGCTAGATAACGTTTTAGCGAACATTTTAGCGTAACAACAGTAAACTTGCTTCGAAATATTTTTCGAGCCGAACATTTTCTTCATTGTTAACGAGTATGATCAGAGTATGAGTATGACGAGCATTTGCCAAGCGTTCGCCAGAATGATCGTGATATTATTCGTAGCGATGTTTGGCTCTATGCTTGGCTCTGTTCGTTGTTCAGTTCAACAAATTTAGAAATGGCGAATGCTCGATGTTCTGTTACAGGTGAAATCTTAGATCTATCACCACCTTCTAATGATTTCCATTTGCTAACTTTACAATTCTAGTTTAGCACCTGTCCAATAAAGAAGAACGAAGTTTCCGTTCAGGAAATTTTAATTAGCGCTGACTAAGTCACATTTAAACGACCTATCTTATAATTCGCGCACAGTCAGTAATCAATAATTTATTTCAACTTAAAGAATTTACATTTTGTTTGCTGAATGTCAATGTACTATGTTACTATGTTAGCCGCTGCCTTCGGGCCGTATTTGTAGTGGAGAAAAAGGCAGCGGGAACAAAAAACTCCACTCTGAGCATCTTTTCTCAAATCATCTTAAACTAATACATCAAAGCCTATATGATATGATTCAATGATAGCCACCAATAACTTTAAAAGGCAAAATAACACTTCTTACAAAAGTAGGAAAAACATTCATGCTGCGGCCAGACACACGAACAGCACCCGTTCACGAGCATAACGTAGGGGTCAGGCATCACTAGTCTCAACCATTTTAGAGGGAGATAGGTGACCCGACCACCACGCCACTATTCGAATGACAATATATTGTTAATTGGGATAGGTTTTTAAAATTGGTGATAGGTTTTTAAAATTGTCCTCAGCACGCGTTTGTGCAACAAACAGAATATAATCATGTAGGTCATCCCGATGTAAAAACCTTACTGCAAACCTACTCGGGGCTGCAAGTGATGTAAATTGCTTCGGTCAGATGTCGCCTGTACGTAATACAGAGAAGTTTGTAAAGAGGCTCGAAATTTCATCGATGCTTGCACTTGCCCCTTAGCTCAGTTGAGAGCGCTAGCACGGTGAGCCAGAGGTCGCGGGTTCAAATCCCGGCATTGGTGGAATTTCTAGCCTCTAAATAGGTTTTTAAAATTGATCTCAGCACGGGTTAGTGCAACAAAAATAATATAATAATATAGTATTCTTTTGACTTATGTGGTCTATGGTGGCACCATATTTTATTTTTGAATACCTAGTTTTTTGGCTATTGTTTTATAAATAACAAAACCGTATGTTAATGGAAGTTAAAACATAATTATCTAATTCTATAAAAGATGTTCGAAATTTTACTGCCTGAGACCAATTATGGTGAAAATACCTACATTATATATTTTACAACTATGAAAAATCGGGGATGCTAGAAACTCCTAAAGGAGCATAGAGCCTCAATTACGGATTTTCACTTCTGACGGCAGCTTACGTCAGATTTTAATTAAGGTCAGCTAATGCCAATTGAATTGACCTCTTCGTCCAACGTAAAATATAAAGTTTTTCGTTGAAAGTCGACATGGCAAAGGAATATATCAGAGAACATTCTATAATATTACAGTCAATAGCACAGCAACCTTTACAATTTAGTTGCGAATTCATCCTTAATGTGATTGAGCAGAGCGCATTGATGCAAAGGTCCATGTACAGCGTACAGTCGACCAGAGATACGACCGCTCTATACTCCAGTCCACTTGAAAAGTGCTCGGCGCATACAGGATGTTATACTTACTTATAACTCCGCAACATTCTGACTCGGTTATGTGACTGTGAAGCAATGGAAGAGCTCAAAGTATGTGTGTAAGTTGGTTGCCAAAATATGGGAATAGTTGAGAAGGACGGGAATGCCGTGCGCTACCTCTGTGGCTCAGGGTTGGTATACGTGCGGCCTGCGGGCTCTTATATTGCTTTCTTGAGTTTTTTTTTATATTTTTTTTGTCGCTTGCTTTTAAAGCGACGCAAGCGTTGCTTTAAAGGTCATAAATGTAAAACTATATTATTATGTAAGGGGGTTGAAGATGAACAAAACTTAATTTTTCAAGACAAAAAAATCTTGTCTTTTTAGGCTTCCGTACCCAAAGGGTAAGGGACCCTATTACTAAGACTCCACAGTCTGTCTGTCACCAGGCTGTATTTCATGAACCTTGATAGCTAAACAGTGGAAATTTTCACAAATGATGTATTTTTGCTGCCGCTAAAATACTAAAAACAGAATAAAATAAACATTTAAGTGGAGCTCTCACATAATAAACGTGATTTTTTTTGCCGTTTTTTGCTCGATATTACTAACGGCAACCTGTAGACGCTTAAAACATTAAATATTATAGATAATGGTATGGAACCCTTTGTACGCGAGTCTGACTCGCACTTGGCCGGCTTTTTATTTTTAGGGACAAATTTAGGTCTTGTTGACTTGCAAGCCCATAATTTCTGTAGTCTTAAAAATACGTATTAATTTATGCGTAAACGATAATCAAAATTTTCCTTAGAAAAAAGATTTTTTTGTCGGTGCGCCACACCGATTTGAAAAAACACCTAACTTTCAAAATTTTCTTCTCAATCTTCTATATTCACTTGGTTAGCACTTCAAAACTGGAACTCACCGCAAATGGTTTTGAGGGGGCCAAAGTTTAACTACCCCTACCTTCCGCTGGAGGGTGGCAACGTGGCTGCAGCCAGCCGCAGCCACGTTAGTGCCGCCACTCTGGCGGTCGCCGGGTGGAAGGCGATATAAAATGTTACTGGAACTAACATTATAATGTACTGGCCTAGGTTTTGACAGAGTTTCGGCCCAGCGCTAGAAGTCTAAGTATGCCAGCCGCACACTTAGACTTCTAGCGCTGGGCCGCAATTGTAGACGCAATTTAAAAGCCACTAGGGAAGCCTATCATAAGCAGCCTATATACGTCCCACTGCAGGGCACAGGCCTTCTCTCAGAGAGAGAGAGTATGGGCTTAATCACCACGCGTGCCCACCGCGGATTGGCGATTTCAAGCGCTGAGGTATGTAAATAGCTCAGACACAGACTAGGTTTCCTCACGATGTTTTCCTTCACAGTTAGCGAGTGGTATTGCTACTATAACTTCACAAATGTACATAACTTAGAAAACAAAGTCATAGGTACATGCCCGCACTAGGAATCGAACCTGGGTCTCCCGCTTCCGAGTCCAATGTTCTACCCACTAGGCTACCACCTATTCCACAGTTTCTATTTATTAAAATTATGCAAAGTTGGCCCAATAAAAACAAAAGAAAGAAATATACCGGCTTGGTAGAGTAATTAAAAAAGGACCTAATTTTCAATATTCAGTTATCAATCCAATATTGAAACTCACCGCAAAGGGTTTAATAAAGAAAAACATCTAATTTCCAAAATTCTATTATGAATCTTCTAAATTGACTTGGTCAGTACTCCAAGCCTGGAACTCATCGCAAAGATTTTGGAGAAGGCCAAAGATTACCCACCTCTGCCTTTCACTGTAGGATGGCGACGTGGCCGCAGCCGGCCGCAGCCATGTTAGTCCCGCCACTTTGGCGGTCGCCGGGCGGAATGCGATGTGAAATGTTACTGGAAGTTAATATATAGTGTACAGGCCTAGGTTTTGACATTTTGGCCCAGCGCTAGAAGTGTGTGTATAAAAGTGTGTGCTTGAAAACAAGAAGTTATTTCCAATATCCTGTTGTCAATCTTCTAAAACCGGAACTAACGGGTTTGATTAAAAAAACATCTGATTTCCAATATTCTGTTACCAATGTTCTAAATTGACATCGATAGTTCTCCAAAACCAGAACGCACAGCGGAATGCGATGCTAAATGTTACCAGAACTAACATAATTATAATGTACTGGCCTAGGTTTTGACAACGTCTTAGCTCCCACTAACCCGGGGTTAACCGGTTAAACCTGTAGTTACCATGGTTACCAGTACAATTTCACACTGGGTTAACCCGTTAAACCGTTATAACCGGGTTAACCCGGGGGTTAGTGGGATGGTGCAAGTAGCGCTAAGTGTGTGGCTGGTGATGACGCAATTCGAAAGCAATTAAGGAAGCCTCTATATTTTCTGTCCAGAATTCTTTTTTCTCTCTTTCTCTCTGTTTGGTGCCGGCTGCCGTCGATAGATTGCAGTCGTTAAGCCAAGTCAGAGGCCTTAGGGCGGCTTGACAACTTCTGACAGTAGACGAGCCACTAGTCTACCAAGCCTCCACCAATCCGGACTTGGCCCCCGTGGTGGAGTATGGCCTATACCTTCCTCAGGGAAGAGACCCGTGCCCCTCGGTGGGGACATAATGGGTTGATAATGATGATGATAAATATTTCCAGTTAACAAAAGATTGGAATCGGAAAAGAATGAGAGCAGTTGTAGTGCAGCGGTAGAACGCTTGCCTCACATTCGAGAGGTAGGTATGAATTTACCCTACTTTGGGATTCATTTCTTACCAAAAAATTTAACACAATCGTGTTTTTGTTTTGACTGATCTTAATTAATACCCAGAACTAATTAGTCATCATCAGCCACCTGACGCCCACTGCAGGACATAGGCCTCCCTCATGGTTTTCCCAACCATGAGGGGTTTTGCCATAATCCCCACGCTCGGCAGGCGGGTTGGCGATCGCAGTATGCGGTTGGAATCTCAGGAAAACGCTGCTGCCCGTCTCCTGGTACTGTATTTCCTTAGTCGGCTTCTACGACATCCACGGAAGGAAACGGAGTGACGCTATTCTTAATCCGGCGCCACAACTAATTAGTATTGCTATTCTATCACTTTTTTTTGTAAACATTGTCTTAAAAGTGAACTTTTTAGGACGGTACGAAAATCTTCCTACACCCGCTTCCTGCGCCTTAAATGCTCAACGGAATCTTACACAACATAACTTCTCTCCGCATTATGTGTTTATCAGTTTATTACCTACTCTGCTAAGGTTAGCTAAACTTCATTGCCAGTTACAGGTCTCCATGGAACTAAACCGTAGCAATAAATGTACGCGGTTTGGCGCGCCACCGCATCGCTGGCTGCGGCTCCTATCGTGGCGTTCAATCGCGACATTATCGCTTGTGATGATCCAATTATTCAGTAGAATTTGTTTCTTTTCAATTTGAGAATAATCCTTCGCGTTGCTGTTGAATGAAGCTATGTGCTCGAGGTGCAGATCTTTATAATATTTTGCGTAATAAATATATCGTATATCGAGTAATAGTTTTTGTACGAAAACATGGCGAGAAAAGTTTTCACATTATGTTTCCCTGGACTGAGGTATTCACATATATCAACATTTAAAATCGCTTATCCGTGCTGGGTACTATGGTGATTAAGCCCTCTTTCTGTGAGAGAAGACCTGTGCCGTGCAGTGGTATTTTTATGTTTAATCGTTGTTTTATTTGAATTGTTTTTGTTTCATTTAGGTATGTACTCGTATTAAACTCGTTTGCAAGTTTTTTGCGATGCACAGCAAGAGAGGTGACATACATCCTTGCATGAGATTGAATTCATATTTTATCCATCCGAGCCATGAGTGGTCGATCATAAAATCTTGTCATTGCATTTATTAACTTTATCATTGCAAGCCAGATCATGAATAAACCCACTCCCGCTTAAAATCAGAATTTAACTGCGGCTGTTCATCGAGCCAAAGTTTTAGACAGAGCTTAGCTTGCTTAATTCTAGCTTAACACGGTCTAGTGAAATTATCCATTACCGGAATTAAATTAAATTGGTGTAATCTTTTCGAACAAACAAAATAGTTGATGGTTTTTTTAAATAACGAGAGCCTGAATCTTTTATTGATGAGAAAGATTATGATTGAAGAGGAAAAATTAATAAGTGGACCTCATTCTACAGAAAAGAAACAAAGAAAAACAAAAAAAAAATTCGTTATCCACTAAATTATACTACGTATATTGACGGTATCGACTCGTAAGTATAATTCTGTTTTTTGTATTTCTTATTATAGCGGCATCGTCTGTGAAAATTGCAACTGTATAACTATCACGGTTCATGAGATACAGCCTGGTGATAGACGGACGGACGGACGGACGGATGGACAGTGGAGTCTTAGTAACAGGGTCGCTTACCCTTTGGGTTCGGAATCCATAGGCCCTAAGATTTCCAGCAGTCTTCTTAAAGAGGCTATTAAATTAAATAGCAAGCTATACAGGCTTAAAATAAAAAAATCTAATTACCGACAAACTTTGTCGTCATCAGATAGTGATCAAATTAATCTTCCGTTCCAGTCGGTCGCCGCGTACCATACCGCTTCTGCCCGTCACGTCTGCTTTGCAGCAGCGGGTTTGTGGCAAATATTGTTGTAGTAGACCGGGATACGAGGCGTCATGAATCTGTATTGAAATAATCTTACTTACTTTTAAAAATAACGAAGATGGCGGGACGACCTTAATGCATTTTTGTCGGAAGGGGAGAGGTAGAAAGCAGGAGGGGAGGCCTTTGCCCAGCAGTGGGACAAAAAGAAGCTAAATAAAATTTGTACTCAACCACACCAGAACGGCTGAATTAATCTGGAGGAAATTTGGCACAGACTATAGTCTGGAATAGTTTTGACCTCGTAATTCGTCATCTCACACAATATGTTTCGGCTCCTGGCAAGAACGTATCCTTGGCTCCTAGCCTATTTAAGGCCACGCCTTAGGGGCAGCAATCTGGTCAGTTTATTGCGGCGCCATGTGTTCTCCAACAACACTCTTATACCCTGCGTCTTAGACACAAAATACGATAGCACAGAAGTCTCACCTCCCACATCCCGCTAAACATCTACGTTGTTATTTTTATAAGAACACGATTCTTTAAAACTTTCCTCAAATACATTCTTGCCCCATATTATATTGTACTGTTAAATGTTTCGGTAAAGTGTAATTATAATTAATTATATAGTTTAAATACTGTGACGTACAGGGAAATACGTATTTAAACTGCATAAAAATATGAGGAGCGTGGAAGTGGCAATCTCTGCCTACTTCTTTGAGGCTTAGGCGTGATTTTATTTAATGTAATGTAATGTTTGGGGTGTTTTAAGAAATCGTGTTTGTTATAAATAAGACTGTTACTACTAGAGAGCGATCAGATTCATATATAAGCTAGGCAGTAGAGATTCATTAAGAGATTTCTTTAAAGAAACTAACATCCTAACAGTTGCTAGTCAGTTCATCCTTTGTGGGGCATTGTATACGTTTCTTCAATAAAATCCCTGCAGATATAATAAGCTTGCCAGAGGCGCGGTTCAAAAAATGTGTAAATCACTTTGTGCAAAAAAAGCTACTATAACATTAAAGATTATTTGGAGGACAGTGATGTCTGGAATTAAAGCCAGTTCAATGCATGAATTCGAGGTTTTAGAATATTTATATAAATTCTGTAAATTAAGGACTTGAAAAGACTAACTTTGGAGTTTTTTTGTCCATTTTTTCTCCAAAAATTATCTAGATTTTGAAATGGACACCTAGTTTAACTTGTAACGTTCGTTAAGTCGCAGTTTCTGTGCTACTTTGAATAAAAAATTTTGATTTTGATTTTATTTTAGATCTGATTTTATTTTTATGGAATGAGAAAAAGACAAGACTGATAGGATACCATAGGACTAACATACAAAAGCAGCCTAGCTACGTCCTGCCTTCTAAGAATAGATAATCATTAATGGTAATGACTTCAGACTTCTGTGTAGTTTTCAGTGCTTTTTCCCTACATCTCTTCATATCGATTCATTCGTGTCGGCGACGGGCAAATTGATACCGAGTACGAATAACCCCGATTTTATTGGAATCCATTCCCAGGACACTGTAATACACTTTTTGTCTTTGTCGAACGCAATTCAATAGTGCACTCAACCAACTTTAAAAATGAATCAAGCTAAAGTGCACTCTGTGTGAAGCGGATCGTTAAAATTACAAATACATTCGCCACAACGTATTTTATTAGTTACGTCCTCTGGCTTTTTTTCGGATCCCATCCGCTAAAACTTTGTTAATTTAAAATAAATATTAGTCAGAGGGACACGAGAACCAATTCGTGAGAATTTTTGTTCTTACGTAAAAATCATATATTTTCGAAAAGGTCGTTAATTTCATCCAATTTTATATTTTACTATAAAATAGTTTAAAAACATCAATGTACTTTGTAATATGTACTTCTTTGGCAAAGTTTCATTTCATATTTTGAAAATTAATACCAAACTTACCTCTGGGTCTCCGTATACTAGCAATCGGTTAAGTCGCTGTTAAAAACTATCAGTTAGCCAAATTGCACACAAGAAACAAGTCAACAGTCTGTTGACAGCTTATTGACGTACTAAAACCGGAGATAAGGTAGAGCGCTCTTACCTCTAAGATCGCTCTTGAGTGTTGATTTGAGGATGCTGTTTGAAACAAAACAGCAATTTGATAGCGCACTCAAGATCAATCTCAAAGAAAGCACCTTAATCTGGCCGCAGTCGAGCTGACCTAAATCTGGAATTTTGAGGCTACAGCGTGTTCTTAAACTAACAACCCCAATCTCTGCACGAGTTCTACTTAGTCCGAATCCTAAACGTTTCCCCTTTAAAACTTGACCCAACTGGCTACACCATTGGGGCAAATGAGTAATATTAAACCGCCATTACGTTGCCAGCTGCGGACGCCTTATCGATCTAAATCACTTGAAGATATCTATCGCGGGCAGAAAACTTGCGTACAACAGTCTTTATGGGCACATTCGGGCCGCAATTTGACAAATTGATTTGGCCCCGAACTTGCGGACATCACAGAAGGTTCAAATCCGTACATACATCCAAAAGAGGATTCTTCACGAGACGGTTTTGTTATCTTGCAATATTTCCTGATCTCTGCCTACCACTCCGGAATACAGTCGTGAGTTTATACAGTGTAGTGCGTACCAACTTATGCGTTAGATTTAAGATTTTTGAGAGATTGTTCATTTCATTGCGAAAAACAGTATGATTTATCGGTAATTGTATAACATATTGGGATTTGGTGTAATATGCGGGATTTCCAACCATTTTCTCAAAACTGCGAATCCAAATTCAGTGGCAGGAAGTACCATGACAATTGATTTAGCAGGCTCCGACCATAAAACTTAAAAAAAAACAATTGATTTGGCTGGGGCTGAACATAAGACGCTCGAACCACAGTTTTTTTCGATTTTTTTTTAACGTTTTGTTCTGATTTTATTTGTTTACGCTAAAGTGAAGTAAATTTTGGTAACTAAAAAAATGCCGCCCCATTTTTTTTCAAAACTATCGCGTATTGTGGTTAGAATGTCCCCTTAAAATTTGTCAATTGAAATCAAATTCACCCTGTAGAATATGGATAAACCGTCTAAGCACGGGTGTAACTAAATAATGCCTGAGACTTCTTAGTGAGCTCACTGCCCTCCTAAATTAGTTGGCTCAGTCGGCATGAAAGACATTGTCAATACGTGATGTCATGAGGTAAATTTCTAGCGGTCTAGGCCACAGGTTTCCTTGCGATGTTTTCCTTCACATTTGGTGAGTCATACACTATTTCAAGCGGTATGTACATGTCGGGGTTCAAACCTACGACTTTTCACACATGAAGCAAGGGCTGACACGATACGCTACAAATACAAATGCAAAAAACTTTATTTAGGCAAAAACGTCTCGATCCTTAACTTAAAAACTAGAACTAAGATAAGATCTAATAACTTATTGGGTTACAATGTTGCCAATCGAATTCCAGCCTACAAGCATCTCTTTCGTCTTTCTGTTTCTTACCTTTTCCCACGTTCTATGGCTCCGATTCGCATCTTGTACAATTATTAGGGTCTCTGCGGCCGCGTCGCTGACCGCAGGGGCCCGTCGTTACTGAGTTATTGAACTTGGATGTTGTTCGAGTGTTCGATGGTACTGAATGTCGTTGAGCACCAAGTTTCCCCGAGAATAACTGCATAACTCCACTCCGACTCCCCAAGGATTGCTGGAACGAATCTCTCCCAGAGATAAGCTCGCCTTTGTACATGTAATTTAGTATTTTCATATTTTCTGTACGGCGTTTCGTGTGCAGGTATAGTAATAATTAGGATAATAATACTTATTGTAATTATTACTATATCTGTTGATGATCAACTTTAGTTTGAGAACGGAATAATTATGTCCTCGTAAGTAATTTCACCTTGTTTCGAATTCGATCTTTCAGAGAAACCCCGAGCATAGCCCATAGCACGCTGAGCGACTTAAAATTTTTGCACCAGCCCCACCGTGAGTGTCCACGTCCGCGTGTCACACCTTTGGTTTCATTAGCCATACTCATATTATGACAATCAGTTTCTGAAATTCTCTGAGGAAATACTTAACACCCATGGCAGTGTATAATAACACAAACTCTTTAGACACTTATACACACAGTCACACAACCCACGTATTATATTTTACATTTGATGAAACTAATTCTCTGGTCCAAGCGATTATTCTGATGACTTTGAAGTTGGGATGGGATAAATAGTTTTTGACTTATTAATGAAACCTAAAAAGCAAAGTTTTGTGCTTGTTTCATTATTATATAACAAAATACGTAATCTTATATCACAGTTTTTTTTTGTCGATATCCAGGCAACTTTCCAACACCTATGCTGTACTTTTTATGGCATTCTCTACTCCTTTCATGAACTAACTTCTCCGACTCTTTTATGGCCGGATTTTGACATTTTGAAAGTAAGAAAGAAGAAAAAAGACTTTTATTTAAATTGTCGCAGAAACACAAAGTAAGGTACACAAACAAAATACACGAACGTCAACAAAACTAAAATAAAACAATCGTGAAGAGAACATGTGAGGCATATAGAGTCGAAGGTAGCCGGGTACCACACAGTAATGTATGGCGCCCAGCCACTTTAGACTCCAAACGCCTGAGGTGATAACAAAAAAGGGGCTCCAACTCAGCATACTTTACTGGTGTGTGCTATAGATATCATAACACCAGCAAAACTGATTTTCAGTTGGGACCATATGATTTTTCCTTTGGCACCCGGAACGTGGTACATGCATTCATACATGTCACAATATACATACAAATAATAACTAATGCAGTAGAACTGAGGTCCTTGAGAAGTATGTCTGGCATTAATTTGAATGACAGGATACGCAATAGTGTGATTAGAGAACGTTGTGGACTGAAAGAGGATGTAGTGACTAGAATTGAGAAAGGAATGTTGCGTTGGTTTGGACATGCGGAGAGGATGAAGGAAGAAAGATTGATAAAACAAATATATTGAGCGAATATGGATGGAAGGGCTGGTAAGGGACGACCCAGACGGACATACTTCGACCAAATAGAGGATGTATTAACAAAGGGCAAGATAAAAAGTACCCGAAACCGGCATGCATGCATGCAACGACTAATGAATGTTGAGGAAGCGAGAGTGATCTGTCAGGATCGTAGCAAGTGGCAGTCCCTGGTCTCTGCCTACCCCTCTGGGATACAGGCGTGAGTTTATGTTATATGTTTAATAACTACTTATATGAATACTTATGAATATGTTGTAAAATTATATAAAATAATACCTTAATACCTTATATTAAAAACTAACATCATAGGCATATAATTACAATAACGAACTACAATAAATAAATACACAATAAGTGCTGGATTAGGGATGGGTTTTCTGCATTTCCAGCAAATAGTTTCCAAACTTGCGCTTGAAAGCATATTTACCTACTAGTAGTGGCATCGATAGGAGGAGGAATATCATTTCAGCACTTAGATGCTGCAAATCTGCAACTGCCTCGAAACGCTGCCGTTCGGTGCAGTGGTAGAATGGCCCTCACTTTGTAGTATCTAGCCTGACTAGACCAAGTGAACTTACTAAGCAAGTAAAAAGGGCTCTCATATCGCACAACACCGGTATGTTTAATTTTGGGCCAATAAATTTCCTAGGCTCTGTGTTTCAATTAAAATACACATCGAAAAAGGGGAGGGAAAGGGTATAGAGATTACAGGGGATATAATTTTATGGCTTTTTGATCTTACGTTTCTCTTTTTCACGAAAATTTATTGACAGACACCTTATGTTCATTCTGTTAAAAATATGCTTACACGGCTTAAAAACAAACACGCAACGATGGCAGGCCTCCCACCAGATGGTCTGACGACCCTGGTTACAGTGGCAGGGAGTTGCTGAATGCGGGCGGCACAACACCGGGAAGCTTGGAAAACCTTGAGGGAGGCCTATGTCCTGCAGTGGGCGTCAAATGGCTGATTAAATATGTTTCTGCACACTAGGAAATAAAATAACAAGAGTTTAAAAAAAATGTCGATACCATCTTATTGCTATTAGGTATAATTATTATAATAAGCTACTTTGCCTCTTTACAAACTTCTCTGTATTACCTACAGGCAGCGACATCTGGCCGAAGCAAGCCACTAAATGGGATTTCAAAATGGTCCTCAGCACGGGTTAGTGTAACAAAAACAATATAACGATAATGACTTGTTAAAACAATTCGGCGATAACCGTGAAACCGCTTGAATTTATTCAGCTTATAGAGGCGGGGTGTTTCGATCGGCTACTTATCGAGGAAAGTTAACTTTTATAGCTCTCCACGCTGTCTAAGGGTCGAATTACATTAGTCATCTTAACGCTTGAAGCAGTGGCTAAATAGAAGCAGTCTGACAGACTGCTTTCTTTCTACTTTCGATATGAAGATAAACTGATATTACCAGCATGTAAAACAACTTTGCCCAGCAGAAATTGCGGCTCTATGCTTGTAAGAGTGTATAACAAAATACCTGCTGAATTCCTAAAATTAAGGTGGTCGATGTTCAAGAGAGAAATGTAGAGTTAGCTGTGCCAAAAGTGCTATTATTCTATAAATGAATTTATGACAGATAAGGTTAAGTAAAGTGACATTTTATTTATGACATTCCAGCTATTTCTAATTATTTAATTTTGATCCATTTTACTTCATTTTATTAATTCAATGCAACTGACATTTCAATTACATAAATAAACTACAATTAAATATTTGCATGTTAGAACATATCTAACAGAATGTGAACTCATATATAATATAATACCATCCTAATGTACCACGTTCTAAGCAAATAAAATTATTTTATTTAAATTTCGACTGTCTTTTCATTACGTCTGTCGTACGAAACAACGCTCCTCAAAAATCTCAAATTGCTTTGCGGTCCACATGTAGTATTAAGTAC
The DNA here is from genome assembly GCA_963969515.1 of Yponomeuta evonymella. Classification (NCBI taxonomy): domain Eukaryota; kingdom Metazoa; phylum Arthropoda; class Insecta; order Lepidoptera; family Yponomeutidae; genus Yponomeuta; species Yponomeuta evonymella. Next base: position 1,165,932 of record OZ018342.1, on the reverse strand, counting down.
CTACTCTTTTTGTTTTGTCTGGGGTTAAGGCTGCTGTGACGTCATAATATTTTGCTTTCGTCACATTTGACAAAAGCATATATTTTTTTAAATCTGTATAAATGTGCGCGTAAGACGGAATGCCCGACATAACAGCAGCTTTAAGGTACCTTGACTTTTCGTTAGAGAAAAAACTTGTGGAATAGTGAAGTATGATGGTGACTTTCGACCTGACATTAGCCACGCTAACGTGCACCTTAAAACGTAATGACAGGTTGGCTTTGTGGTTTATTGGCCAATATTTACTAACATCTGTGAGCGACTCTGGATGCAGGGCCGATGTGGAAGATGTTGGAGCAAATCAAAGGGCTTGAAATTTTTGTCGTTTCATTGGCAATTTTATTGACCCAATAACAAATTCTGTTTTTTTAGTTTCTATGACTTAGTTATCTAAGTTGCGTGCATTTGTGAAATTGTAGTGGCAGAACCACTCGCTAACGGCGAAGGAAAACATCATGACGAAAACTGGTTGTTTGAGGTGTTCACATACCTCAGCGCTTGAAATTGCCAATCCACGGTAGGCATGCGTGGTAATTAAGCCCATTCTCTCTTTCTGAGAGAACGCCAGGCACGGCAGTGGCACCACATTTGTGACATGTGAAAGATGGCTCTGGTCAGATAAAATCTGCATTATAATAGATCTTGCCGGATGCTTGGCACCTTAGCGATTGACGAACGAAAGTATCCAGTCCGTTGTGAACACGCGTGTCGATAAGGCACATCTATCATCGCGCCAATGCGTTCCTTTCTTCCTAGGACGCTTTGCTGTGGTTCAAACTCAGCATTGAATCCTCGATTAGTCTTCAAGTCAGTGCATGTAAGCCAACCTTTAGCGGGCAAAGTTGAAATCGCTCCCAGCGACATTTGCCGGCAGTCGCCCCCGCTAATGGCGTGTAAATCCCACGGGAGGCGCTTCCATCTACTGCTGCATCTTTTACTTCGTTACGACCGCGAAGATGTGAATAAATACATTGCTGCGGAATTTAATAGCCGGCTTCGGTTCTTAGTAGGTAAAAGCTAGATCGTTGACATATTTTTACGGAATTGCCTAGAAAATTAACCTTAACCTGAAAATGTAATTGTAATAACATAGCATTCGCACAACAATGCTTTTGTAATTAACTACACCAAACTCTTTTGTAATAACCTCTTCAAGTTGCAGAATAAAAAGGTCGATGGACGTCGAATTGAGAGCGAGCCACATCCAACGTCTTTTCTAGGTATGAGACTGTTCCCCCACCCTGGACCTCACCCCCGGGGTTTCTGGCGGGGGGCATATTCATGTTTTTTTCGGTTCTGAAAATAATTCATAGAGTCAAAAGGACGCTCCGATAAAATCCTGGTCCCAAACCAAGATACACTGTAATATGGTAAACAGACAAGAGCATCATAAACATAGAACACTCTAAACACTCATAAAGATACATCAGGCATGTAATAAGCAGTTACACCAATTGAATTGAGTGACTTGGTTCGTGTTTTGACCAAGTTTCAACGCGGTAGCAGACTCGCATGGTGGCAGTGTTTCGAAAGGGTAGGCGTAAACTATGTTAGGCATCTTTTAAGCTCGTTAGTAAATTCGTAAATATGTTAGTTTCAACTGTAGTTACTGGTTACCATCTGCTGATGAGAATATAATACGATTACTTTAAGAAAGTCATTGAAAAGCTATTTTCCTCGCACTACAAAGACGGCATTATTATGTGAGCGAGAGGTGAATAATCGTATATAACTTTTTTTTTATTAACCGTGCTCTGCTTAGTTGATGTTGGTAATAATTTTCCACCAATTTTCTCGGGGAAGCATTTCAATCATTTTACAATTCCATTAACTTTCCTTACAAATCTGATCACAATAAAAGGTTACTTCAATTCTCTTTCCCATTGTTGCCTACAAGATGAAAAGGGAAAATACATTTCTTAGAGAGAACGAGGCACAAATACAAATAATCGATAGGAACCGGAATCCCGGGAGAAGACGGGAGCAAACAACTCGATCAATTAGTAGCCCTACACAGTCGGACTCAATTAGATGTGTCCCGCCGTAAGTAGGTACAGGCGTTGTGTATAATAGCTTGAAAATGTTCTTATACATCAGCCTACATCCGTCCTCTGATTCTGCTGTTTATTATAAGCAACCTGACTGCTAGAAAGTCACTTAGATTTCCGTCTCTAATAACTTTTTTTGTCTCCGTCTGTGGTTGCCTGGAGGAAATTGCTTGTAGTAATAAGGCCGCCAATTGCGCTTCGATGTATTGAATTTCTGTTAATGTAATACAATAAATAATATTCTACCTACCCTTAGATTTCGGTTCATTCAGCTTTGGTTTAGGGTTTTTTTTATGTAGCTTATGCGTCCCACTGCAGGGCACAGGCCTTCCCTCAGACAGAGAGTATGGGCTTAATTACCACGAGTGCCCACCGCGGATTAGAAATTTTAAGCGCTGAGTATCTACACCTCAGACACTCAGATTTCCTCACGATGTTTTCCTTTACTGTTTGAGAGTTTTATTGCTACTATAACTTCACAGTAAACAAGTAGATGATAGGTGTTGGTGTAAGCATTTTATAGCAAGAAAATAAATAATAGAGGTTGATATTTATTGAAATAATGAGATGAATGAATGGCCAAGGACTGAACAGACGTCACCGTGTTCTGTATTTCAACCATTTCTATTAACGGTTTGCTTAGATGTTCACCAAACCTAAATAAAATGAAGTAAATGAGTCTGTTAAACTGTTAAGCTCATCCGGGACCTTTCGTTCGATTTCTTGTATGTAAGTAAAAACCGGCCAAGAGCGAGTCGGACTCGCGCACGAAGGGTTCCGTACAATTGTCTATATAACATTTGAATATTTCAAGCAGTTAACCCGTTGTCGTTATTAATATCAAGCAAAAACGACAAAAAAATCACGTCTTATGGGAGCTCCACTTATTTTTTTTTCTGTTTTCAGTATTTGTTGTTATAGCGGTGACAGAAATACATCGTCTGTGGAAATTTAAATTACATAGCTATCACGGTTCATGAGTGACTGTCTGCCTGGTGACAGACAGACAGACAGACAGACGGACAGTGGAGACTTAGTAATAGGGTCCCTTACCCTTTAGGTACGGAACCCTAAAAATCGTGCCACCTGCTTCCGTTGACAGTTTAATAGACTCATCTAGGTTTTGTTTAAGACTTGATTTAGATATTGGATGTCATATATAAAATTTGAAATTACAGAAAAAAAACATGCACTGTAACATATCAGTTCACCTTTCTAACAAAGGTCGTGGCTTGTACCTCCAAACCCCCGTGGTCTCCGCCGCACGTGGAATAAAATTGTAGTGGAATAATATTTTATACATTTTAGTGACTCTTTGCCAACAATATTATAGCTGGCCATGACATGTGACCTCATATAGTCAGAAAAACTTGCGTCGACAATACCGTTTCGTTTGACAAGAAGACCCTACAGTATTTATATCTTTGTCGTTTTCAATATTATTGGTATCGAGTCTCGTCCAATATTATCAAGTTACGGTAAGTGGAATGCTTTGACATTTATTGCCGAGTTGATTTCTATTTGTGCCGAGGGACTTATTCCGTTCTAGCAATTGAACTGGAGAATATTATCAGTTATTTTACTACTTGGATTATAGAATATGATTATAGAATTATAGAATGGATATAGATTGATGGATTGGATTATAGAATTCGAAATGATGTGATCTGACAGAGAACCAAAGTCACCGACATAGCCCACCGAATTAGCATGCTGAAGTGGCAGTGGGCCGGCCATATCATCCGAAGAACTGATAACCGATGGGGTAGACGAGTTCTTGAGTGGAGTGGAGACCGCGGATCGGTAAACGTAGTGTAGGACGTCCTCAGACTTGGTGGAGCGATGATCTTCGCAGGGCGGCTGGCAAGAGCTGGATGAGAATAGCCGATGACCGTGCTCAGTGGCGTGCAATAGGAGAGGCCTATGACCAGCAGTGGACAAGCATAGGCTGATGATGATGATGATTATAGAATATATAAATATATATATTACTAGCTGACTCGGCAAACTTTTTGTTTTGCCATATTAATTAGAATACGACCTATTTTCATACCTACCAAATATACACAAAAAAGATTCATAAAAATCGGTGAAGCCGTTTTGGAGAGTTCGATAACAAACACTGTGACACGAGATTTTTATATATTAGATATCCATTGCAGCCGCTAAAATAAGTATTAACTGGCTGAAAACATATGCCTAGTTGGTCCTTGTTTATGTTTACAACCAATCATTAAAAACCTATTTAGAGGCTAAAAATTCCACCTATGCCGGGACTTGAACCCGCGACCTCTGGCTAACCGTGCCAGCCCTCTCCCAACTTAGTTAATGGGCAAGTGCGGGCATCGGCGAAATTTCGAACCTCTTTACAAACTTCTCTGTATTACGTACAGGCAGCGACATCTGGCTGAAGTAATTTACATCACTTTTTAGCCTCTAAATAGGGTTTTAAAAATTGTTCTCAGTACGGATTAGTGCAACAAAAAGGATATAGCCAATCATTAAATCACTCATTTGTGCTATTTTTAATTGTTCTGAAAAAAAGTTTTATTTGTTATTTTTACGGCCATTTTACAATATGATATATATTGTAAACCAGATGACAATAAATTAGTTTAATCCGTCCGTACTTAGCTAATAACCCTTTTATTGCGCTCTTCTTTTCTAACACCATTAGATAGTGTTCTCGGACAAACTTGACTGTGTTTCCACTCGCTTAGCACTACCTTATTTTGCTTAGTTGGCCACATTATATACTACAGTGAGGAATAGTACCTAATAATAATAATAACTTCCACACAACACAATCACTCGACCTGCTTCCAATCTAGGACACCCTGTGCCACGGTAACCAGGCAAGGACGTCACAAACATAAAAATACACCCACACTGAAGCCATTGTGTACAAACGTACGGCGCCCCCCAGTGGAAATAGAACCCACGACCTCTGTTTTGGTAGCTAAGCGGGGCAGAATAGCACAATTGGGATGCGAAATGCTAGGTATCGCCACAAAATTTAATTTGCGTCAAATGCCATGTCAGGAAATCCGAATCAGAGTATCGTCTTCAATTCGATTGCACCCCTAGTATCTAAGTCTCCAGCTCGATTCTCTGGCGTGGAAATCTTGGGCGTGGGCCATCGTTATTCGGAGAATTCCGACTCGTGGAGGCTTCCGCGCCCGTGTTTTACACAATGCCGTACAAATGAGCAGCGATGCGTGCCCACTGTATCAGAAAGCCATACAGCGTGGATACAACTTCATAAGCGGAGCGGACGCTTGATTTCTTTGTAATTACACAGCAAACCGTGTAAAAATAAGGAGCTGCTTCTATCTTTCAATGTTTATGTCGAAGGAAGCTGCTATTATAATGAGGCCTTAATATAATTTATTATTAGGACGCTACAATTATAGTCCTTTAAGGCTGGGTTTTCCGATATTACCCCCAAATCAGCTGTTTTAAATACATTTTAATCTCAAGAGAAAATTTTATTATATTTTTACTAACCACTTATGGTTATTTAACTTTCGAATGTCCTATCTAGGTCGGTCGGTCATATTTTTATGATTTTTAAAAATTTATAGCCCCAAAAAATCGCGAACACGAGTCTAAATTTTTACTAGAAATGGTCTTATTTGTGCTGTAATGAGTTTTAAATAATAATAAATATACCAAAATGAGTACCACTGAATGCGTTAGTGACGTCGGCCATCAAAATTCTGTTAATAGGATTTGTGTTACTGTAATTCCAAAAATGCCTACTTTTCCCCAACTATTCGCTCGCGCAGCGCAATAAGTCCCACACAAATCCGTGCGCCCAGAGAATCCGGCCTTAAGCATGAGTATTAAATGTTTACCATTTGAATGGGTACAGACACTATAAATGTCTTAAATGCACAGTAATTAAGATGTAAGTTGTGCAAGGAAAAATATGGGGATATGGAGTAAATGGAGTAACTCATTCATTCGCTCACAAAATCTCTTTTTACCTTTTCCTGTAATTCGCTATGCTCGTGAAATTCATGAATTGTAATAACAACTGCATGAACGCTTCGACTTCAATTCATTGCCGCTTCAAGTTTACGTGCGCACACATCTATGAGTCAATGGTACGAAAAAATACATCACGCGATCTAACCGTGAATCTGTCATTGCGCTCACAGTATCGAGGCCCTGGAATCGAGAACATCTTTATTATCATCAGCCATTTGGCGCCCACTGCAGGATATAGACCTCCCTCATGGTTTTCCTAACCATGAGGGGTTGTGCCATAATCGCCATGCTTGGCAGGCGGGTTGGCGATCGCAGTATGCGGTTGGAATCTCAGGAAGACGCTGCTGCCCGTCTCCTGGCAATGTATTTCCTTAGTCGCCTTCTACGATATCCTCGGAAGGAAATGGAGGGATGCTATTCTAAATCCGCCGCCACACGGTTCATCTGAACATCTTTGCGCAGTAGGTTTTTTGCACAACGCTTCCGCTCATGCCTTGGCGAACATTGTGGTGTGCCGGGGTGGCGGTCCGTTAACCGATATGAGCTGTAGTTTTAAATTGCAACTGTTGAGTCGTGCAGAATTCTCTGTAGTTCGAGTGTATACCGCGGTGAATCACCCGTGAATGCGATACGAGATACTGCTCTGGAGGCGTATTTTGTTGTTTATTTGCAGTTCGTCTTTTAGCTTCAAAAGAAACTACATAAATAGTACATCTATTGTCGTACATACTATGTCAAGTGTTCTCTATCTATATATCCACGTACATACACACATACATAAACTCACGCCTGTATCCCAGAGTGGTAGGCAGAGACCAGGGACTGCCACTTACCACGATCCTGACAGATTACTTTCGCTTCCTCAACATTCGTTAGTCATTAGTCGTTGCATGCACGCACGCCGGTTTCGGGTACTTTTTATCTTGCCCTTTGCTATAATCCTCCGTTTGGTCTATCTATGTGTTATTGGAATAACATGTTAGTTCATTGTTCCAGTCCTTAGATTTCTATTGAACCTAATCTCAAGGCAAAGTGACACAGTCTCAAGTCATGGAATATTACTAAAGATCGGAGTTCGCTCAACTTTGTCCATCGATATCAATTTGCGGAATTTGCGAATGCTCCAGCAAGAGGATGCTTCTATTAGCCAACTCAAACTACCGTTGGATAACTGTCAGTGTGAAATTGTCCATTGAATTGAAAAAATATTTACAGTACCAAAATAATTTTAAAAACTACAAACACGCTTTTGGCGGCTTATTTATTTCATAATTTTTAGGCATAATTTTATAGTTGTATATAGTTAGTGCCGTGTAAGCAGCAAAAGCTGAACTTCAGTAGTTCCGTGGTTGTTTTTGTTGAAGTTTTCTTAACAATCGAAATTGACAGGCTTGGTATATTTCGTACGGCTGAGAATAGGTCGTAGACTAATTAATATGGCAAAACATCGTTTGCCGAGTCAGCTAGTAAGACCATATTTTGTAAAGCGAATTAGAATTGCAGTGAGCCAGAGAGAGTCGCATAACAGAGAGGCTACATTTTAACTTTAGGCCCAATTGTATTGATTGGCCAATATTTTAAAATCAACGCTGCCCGGAAACTCACTGGAGCGTCTGTAAAAATGTCTCGTCGAGAACAATCCCAAATTGAATCGCCTCCGGACGTCATATTTTAAATCGCGAGTTGCAAGGAGATTCCGCCTGAGGCGAGGCGTGGAGGCGTAACGGCCGGTGTAAATCTGCCTCGGGCTGCTAGGTCGCCGATGGCCTGATCGTGTGAACACAATCAACTCGAGGCTTTATTCTTGTAAGAATATTCATCCTATCACTTTCTTTACTTTCTATTTATCTAAGCACCCTATAAACAGAGCCCACTGCACACAGTCCTTTGCTAATTTCGTCCATGTCTAATGTTTCTTTACTTTAGTACAGCCGACCGTACATCAACCTTTACACACAGGCACTCTACTCACTTACGTTATGAGTGGATTTGCAACAAAGCTGTGAAAGTGGACCTGCTGTTGACTGTACCTACTAAATACCTCCGGATCACCTGTAGCGATTGACATAGGATGGCTGGCAATTGGTTAACATTTTTTATTGTTTGCCTATCTATATATGAAATACTCCAAAGAAATACAGAGTGGTTTTCATTTCAAACGTTTCGTTGACTCTACTTGGTTCAAATAATATTATTTTTCGTTCTTTTGCATTCCTTACCGAGCTCAATGAAAACAATGAGTGAAGTTACTTTCTGTTATTATAGATATTATGGTTGTTACCTAATTATTAATATGAGTAGAACATTTTAATAGTTTTGAATTTGTAGAAGCAAATACTCTCCAGAGGTAGGTGATCAGGCAACCGGTGGACTAAGGTGGTCACAAAGTAGTGACCAAGATTGGGTAAACGATCAGTAGGAAGACAAGCAATCCGATGGGTCGATGACGTTACCGGAACCGTTGGAAAGCAATGAATGAGATTGGCAGTGGACTGAGAGGGTTGGCGTGACAGGGAACAGACTTATGCCCAGCAGTGGGGTCTATTCATGGGCTGGATGGAAAGTTAGGTATATTAGATATATATTTCCATCCAGGCCATGCAGTTTAAATAATATGTAGTAAAGTTTTTCCCTTCACCACAGCTTATTTAAACTTTCTAAAGAGTATTTTATAGAATAAAATAGTAGTATTCTACTAAATAGTAGTAATAGCAGATGTAACAACTAAACAACTACATGGTCGCAATAAAGTTATGAATTATTGTGAATTATGAATCATGTTTTTAGGAATCCGTAGTAGACAAGGAACCCTTATAGTTTCGCCGTGTCCTTCCATCTGTCTGTTTGTCTGTCCGTCCGCGGCTTAGCACAGAGAGCTGAAATTTGTCTAAGATGTACATGTTTATTACGTGGACAAAACAGTAAAATAAAACCTCGAAAACATTTTTTTACCCCTACACCTAAATTAGGGATGCAATTTTTTTTTCGCCTATACCATAATGTGGGACATAGTTGGATTGGTCGTTGAAAAATATTGTGGGTGTAGAAAGAAACTTTTTGATTTAGGGTTCCGTTTGCGAAATATTAAGCTTAAAAGCGCAAATTTTTTGTCCCCCTCTCTCCTGGCTAAACGGTTCATTGTAGAAACGCAAAAAAATTCAGGGTAGTAGCACATATAATGAACTCAAAAGGAAAACTATCACGGCTAAGTAGGCTTTACTAGTTAACGAGTAATAGGCAACTAACTTATAAAGGTCATCAGCCCTTTGACGCCCACTGCCGGACATAGGCCTCCTTCGTAGTTTTCATAACCATGAGGGGTTTTGCCATAATCGCCACGCTTGGCAGGCGGGTTGGCGATCGCAGTATGCGGTTGGAATCTCAGGAAGACGCTGCTGCCCGTCTCCTGGTAATTGATTTCCTCAGTTGCCTTCTACGACATCCACGGAAGGAAATGGAGTGACGCTATTCTTAATCCGGCGCCATACGACTTATAAAGGTAAAATTTTTGAAAATGACTTCGATTAAGTTATTGGTTCTGTAAAGCAGATAAAAACGCTCTCTTTCTACGGAACCCTACATTGCGCGTGGCCCTGCACTCCTTTGGCCGGTTTTATAAAATTAGACCTACACTTTTTAGTGAACGACGTACGTCGAGTACAACGAATGCCCGCTAATTCTGTGAAGGCTCAAGTAGGAATAGAAGCGCACAAGTTTTTTCCACTCGCATTAGTGCAGTCCTACAATCTAATTTCCGGCCCCTCAGTTGTCTAACTCCTCGGCTCCGCGTTCGAGTGGCCCTGAGAATAGTCCCCTCAGCCTCGCGGAGTCTATTTGAAATGCTAATGGCGACTTTTAAATTCCATCTGAGATTACCGCCTCTCGACTCTCCGAGTTAATACCGACACGCTATAGCGGGAGTACAGAGACAGCTAGTCGCCATGATGTTGTGCAAAAGTGCTTGTAAGCCAGTCGTTTTAGCATTGTTTGAAAGATCATCTTGTCCTCCAATAAATCAAGAGCGCTAAATTTTAAATCTGTAGAGGAGGTATAGACTCATGAAAACATCAATTAGTCATAAATGCTTCATACATTATTATATAAGGCGTTACATATAAGCATTATATTATATAAGCCCGACGTGTATGGCGCGTTTTTGCACCACGTCACTAGAACTTCTTTAGACAGGTCATATAACGAAAACAATAAATCGGCCAAGTGCGAGTCGGACTCGCGCACGAAGTGTTCCGTACCATTTTCTATACAACATTTGAATGTTTTAAGTATCTACCTATTGCCGTTATTAATATTGAGTAAAAAACGGCAAAAAAAAATCACTTTTGTTGTATGGGAGCCCCCCTTAAATATTTATTTTATTCTGTTTTAAGTATTTGTTGTTATAGCGGCAACAGAAATACATCAACTGAAAATTTTAACTGTCTGGTTATTACGGTTCATTTGATACAGCCTGGTGACAGCCGGACGGACGGACGGACGGATAGCGGAGTCTTAGTAATAGGGTCCCTTACCCTTTGGGTTCGGAATCCTAAAAATAGTATTAGTAGTAGCGACAAAAACCGTCATCATCATCATCAGCCATTTGACGTCCACTGCAGGACACAGACCTCCCTCCTGGTTTTCCTAACCATGAAGGGTTTTCCCATAATCGCCACGCTTGGCAGGCGGGTTGGCGATCGCAGTATGCGGTTGGAATCTCAGGAAGACGCTGCTGCCCGTCTCCTGGTAATTGATTTCCTTAGTCGCCTTCTACGACATCCACGGAAGGAAATGGAGTGACGCTATTCTTATTCCGGCGCCACACGGCCCAAAAACCAACCACGATAATTTAACTTTAAACAGCGCCTCTCCAATAAGATTAAAACATTTGCTTTCGCAAGTTCTCCATTATTGCTGAAAAATCACACAAAGAAGTAATATTGTTTAATCGCTGAATTGAAAGGCCAGGGTATTTATATGCACCTTAAATATTTATTTACTAATTCAGATATGTATGTACCTAAGTACCGTCCTAAATGTCGTAGTTTTCATAAAAGTAGAGTTTACAAATGCTGTGTATACCTTTAATTGGCATAATCGCTAGCCCTAAGTCACATTTATTTTAAGCTTTGTTATGTTTGCGTGCTTGCTGTTGGTGTACCTAATAAATAAAATAAAACTATGGTACGGTGGTAGCCTAGTGGGTAGAACATTGGACTCTGAAGCGAGAGACTCAGGTTCGATTCCCAGTGCGGGCATGTACCTCTGACTTAGTTTTCTAAGTTATGTACATTTGTGAAGTTATAGTAGCAATACTACGCGCTAACTGTGAAGGAAAACATCGTGAGGAAACCTGAGTGTCTGAGCTATTCACATACCTCAGCGCTTGAAATCGCCAATCCGCGGTGGACACGCGTGGTGATTAAGCTCATTCTCTCTCCCTGAGAGAAGGCCTGAGTTCTACAGTGGTATATAAACTGCTTCTCGCTTATAGTTACAACGTAACCAAAATATGTATGGACTTCATGCTTCGTCAAATACATAATTTACACTAACTAGGTATACATATTAAAGTAGAAAAGATGATTTCACTATGTCATGATGTGCAACAATTTTGTTGAATTTATCACTCGCTCGCATAATAAAAATATTTTGGATTTTCCTATATTTTTATTTATTTAATTTTATTAAGGACGCAAACAGTCATAAAAAAATGTGTGTACAAAACTAGACCTGGAGGTCAAAAAAAAAATACTAATAAGAGCATGCAAACTTAGTAGTTGTACTTAGCTTAACTAAGTACAAACTTAGTTTAGATTTGGTTATAGTAAAATATTTAAAAATATAATAATTATGTAGAACTGACTTCTTTGCTGTCTGTAGCTTCAGTAAAAAGTAAATTGCGATGTCAATCTCTCCCGACAATGAACCAAGTTCGGTTCTGAATGGTAATGATACAACTTCCATAACGTAGGATTGTCAATGGTACTCAGTGATCTCTTCTTTGTTTTCGGTTTTTTTGCTGCTGTTTAAACAATTTTCAGCTTATGAATTAATTATGGGGCGCGATATGATGATATGCTCCTTTGGTTGGTTGCCAGGTTGCCTGGAAGAAATTACTTTTTGTGTTAAGGCTACCAAATGCACTGTACTTTTTTTCACTTTTAAAGGTTATTATATAAATGACTTCCACACGCCACAATTACTTGCCCTGGTTGCGACACAACTAGGATACCTTGTGTTGTAACCACGCAAGAACATCACAAACGTTATTATTATGCCTGATGTAAGATAAACAATATTTTATCTATCTATAAACACGTTGGTTTATCGGTGTTTTGTCATTTGACTGTCTGTAGTCTCAACTTCGACTATCAACATGAATGTCGGAAAGTGGCGAATGTTCGGGCATTCGGGAGAAAAGAAATCGGAAATTTATTTCAACGTAAAGAGTTTTTTGTATGCCACGACCTTTTTACGTAGACACGTAGACTCTATACATGTTGTCCTGGATTAAACTAAGGGATTTTATTTTTTATTTTTTTTAATTATTCCTTAGTTGCTGCATAGATGGCGCTGAACTTGGTAGGGGGAGGAGGGACAAGGAACGGAACGTCACATAATTTTTTGATTATTTCACTGGGATGTAATTTTAAGATCATAAAACGAAAGTTACATATCATTGTTACATCACATATAAATATCGTTCTGAATTGATCCATTCACGTTATCGCAATATCCACTGATGTCCATTTCGGGACAGCTCTCATAGACGCGAATACTGAGCAATCTGTAGTGTGTTCCGATTTGCACATGATCGCCCACAGTCGCAAATCGGAACGCACGGCTAGTAACGTAGTCAGTTCAGCGCCATCTACAGAGTTCTAGGGAACTACTTTTTTTTTCTTAATAGCCAAAAAGAAAACCTCACATTTTCACTTGTCATTTTGTCTTCTGGACGCGGACTCCGTCTCTAACAAAGAAGATTAAGCTCTCCAAATCAGTGCAAAACCTGGTCGGACTCCTTTGACTAATTTAGCGGTAATTGAATCCAGAATATCATTTTTATCGGCATTTTCAAGAGCTGAGAGCAGGGGCTCAAGTCGCATTTTACAGTTAGCCACGACCTACTATTACAATTCAAATTTCACTGGTAGGCTACTGGCGGAATCTGAGCTAGTCTCGTCACGTTTAGGTCGATAGAAATTCAATATTACAAGTGCGCCAATGGTAGGTCAGTAGCTACCATCAAGTAAAAGGGATTGACAGCTAGTGCGGCATTTTTTGAAAGGACTCTCGAATCGGCATCGATTTTTTCGACCGCGATTCGATTCGTCTCGATCAAAAAACAGTGGTTTTCTTGCTTTTTTATCTGGAATTTCTGTGAATTAAACTGAAAAGAACGTTAACAGTAGTTTCGTTTCTAAAAAAGCTTAAAGTCTTTATTTATTTATTGGTTTAAGTCAAAATTATGGCTGTATGTAATAAAACTATGCTACTATGGCAAGTAAAAAAAAAATAGCTGTCACTTGTCTTACGTCTTGACACTGACAGCGAAAAAAGTTTCTGTTCAAAGTTAAAACGTTAAATTGTTTCAGAATAACCGGCTGATTGCTATAAGACTAAGAAAGTTCTTACATTCTTATCCTTATTTCATCCACAAGGTATGTACCTATTGATTTTCATGCGATTGTTAGGTAAGCTTGGTGTTGAAGCATCGAAACGATCGGTTTTGTAGTTCTCAATTACCTATATTTAGTTTAATCATAATACTAATATTTACAGATGGTGAGCGTAGAGCAGCTCGAAGCCCTTATTGGGTTCTTTGAAAACAAGCCAGAGCTGGCTCTTGGGCGTTTCAATCGCTCAACGGAGGGGCGCAGTCTGGCTAAGCGCATGTGGCGGGAAGGAGCCAATGTCCTCAACAGCCTCTCGTCAGATTACGCCTGGAAAGAGCCGGGGGGGTTGGCGTATGGTGAGCACAAATTACTTCATAAAGTTTTTTCTCATAAAGATTGAAGGCAGTGACTAACAAAAAACTTGGCTTTTGCTTCTACGTAATGTCATGATTTATAAAGCGTCCAGTGACACTATCACACTCAATAGATGAGTATCACTAGGGATCACTCGGACGCTTCAGTGCCTGGGACATTGTTTGTCATGAGGAAACCCACGGCTTGGTTGGCTTGCCTTTACTGTGGGCTAGGCCGACTAAACTGTCAGGATGGTATAGATGCTGGGCAAGTCTACTCCATCTAAAACCAACAAAAAGCCTGTGATAATCCATTGAAATTGAAACTAATTAATACTCCTGGCTAATACTTTCCTTAAGAAATTGCAAAAAGTGTCTGTACAATCTCTATCTAAAAGTGATTTTAAGGACCCATGGCCGTGGACCTAAGGCCAAAAACCTAGGACTAGACAGCATTAGTGTACAATCTCTATCAAGTTAAAATTGATTTTAAGGACCCATGGCCGTGGACCTAAGGCCAAAAACCTAGGACTAGACAGCATTAGTGTACAATCTCTATCAAGTTAAAATTGATTTTAAGGACCCATGGCCGTGGACCTAAGGCCAAAAACCTAGGACTAGACAGCATTAGTAGCCGTTTTTGGCATAAATGCTATCTAGTCCTACGTTCATGATTCTAGGTTATTTGTCGTGGGTCCTAAAAGTCACTGTTAACATGATTGAGAGATCGCATTTTTACAAATTCAATCTGTAAAAAAGATATGATTGTTTTTCCTCCGTGGTGCTAGTATTACCTCCTGGAGCCCCTTAGTATATTTTATTGGTGTCTATGAGAAGATATTTCCAAATACAAATATAATTTATTTCAGAGCTTAATACAGGCAACGGTGTGTGTGGTTAATTATGAACATAAATAAAAAATAACAAAGGTTATGTACTTATTGAAGTTACTTATTGGAGCTATGAGTAAGAGTATATTCATACATAGCCAAACACATTACCATGCTTTTAGGCTCTGCCACAGATGAGTAATTAAAAACAACATTAAACATTTAAGTATATCCATTTATTATTCCTATTTCAGAGACCAAAGAGAGCAATCACCCCTTCAAGGCGCGCCGTCCGCTCCGCCGACGCAGCGACGTCGTCGACGAAATACAGAAGGTAATTAATAATCTTATTTATACAGGGTGTGTCAAAATTCATATAAACTATATATACACTAAAACTAGGGGGTTGTACTTGTGAATACGAATAATTTACTGTGAGTTACTTTAGTGTGGACCATTTATATGGGGACTTTGTTACACCCAATAAAATAATTAATTGCATTTACACTTTTTTTCACAGAATCACTCCTGCCACCCACGGCCTTGGAAAATGCAGATGCACGGCTCGCTGAGCTAGAGCCTGCAAATGCAGAGGCGACCATAGAGCATGCGCAAGCCTCAAATAGGCTAGCGGCTGCCATCCAACAGCTTGCTGCTGCTACTGCTGAGGGGTCCCTGCATCAAGCCCGACCCATCAGCCAACTTGCTGAGGCGTCTTCGGAGCAAGCACAAGCCAGCAGTCCACTAACTGTTGCCATTGAGTCGGTTACAGGGACTCAGCGAGCTGTCTTCAGAAGAAGGGACGGGGCATCACCTGCAAATGTTTTAATTATTAATTTGATAGTTGATAATTTCATACATGACCGTGATTTAATTTTATAATTGACTTATTGTTAATACTCTTTTATTAAAATAAAATGTTTAAGATTCAATAGGTTTTTTAATTATTAAAGTTATTTTTGAGACGTCAAAAACTCAAAAAAATATCTGGTTTTTCTGTCGTTTGTGGAACTTTTATATTGTGGCCAACTTAGTTTAGAGGCTAGATTGCACATCACCATTCATCGTCAATAAGTACTTCAAATCTTAAATTATAATATAATTGGAGATTTGAATTATCCATTGATTGAAGCAACACCAGTAGTAAATACTTGTATTCTTGCTTGAATTTGCCACTGATCTTCCGCAGCTTGTTCTTCTGGGTGTCAGGGGTTGTGGTAAGGGTGTACCGGTCTGGATTGCAATGTTGTGCAGCACACAGCACGCATTTACAATTTTCCCAGCCTATCTAGGAGTGTCTGATAGGTCACGGTCGCAAAAAATGACAGGGCTATCTGCAAAGGATAAAGATTATGTAAGTACATATTTTAAAAGTGTACATTTCAAAAGTGTACCTACCTACGTAAAGTTAACGGTCTTATAAACAAATACTAAAATGTGTTTCAAGAGCTCTACAACAACCCAACACACTAGACACACAATTGTTTTTCTAGCATCTAGCTACCTACAATAGAACGTGACATTCACTAATTTCATTAATTATCTGTGGATGTGTCAGAAACTTTTTATATTTTGTTTCAATTACAGAGACGTTAAAGTCTCACATCTATTTCTTGGGTTCAATCCAACAAAACTATGAAAATATATTTTATCTTCGTCATGTGTCCATCGAAATACATGGCGAGCGATATTGTATATTAAAATAGTAACTTCGTCGTGTGTGACGCCCTAAGCTTATTACGAACTAAAATCGAGACTTCACTTTAGAGGTACCTAATGATTTAGTTGGGTACGTTAAAACTACCTACAAGTCATTTAGTGGCATCGATTGTCTGTAAATAAGACTGCGGATTTTGAAGCCGATTAAATTATTACATACCTTGATAATGACGGCAATCCCATCACGTTTCCGCTCTTTAGGGATAAGCGGCACCAAACCACGTCTTTCTTCAACTGAAAGGTCTTAACCAATTCGGCGTCTGGTATCGAAAATGGGGTTCACCGACTTTCTAAGTAGGGCTCGAGCCCTACGTCTCTCAACTTTCTTCTTCGCGGCTACGATCCTCCCAAAATGCCAGCTGGAGAATACGCCAGCGCATTTCGCCACGGACAGTCGTAAAAGGTCTTAACATGACGAAAGAGAAGAAAATGTATGTTCACTTTTGAACAATCACCTAACAACTACACCCTAAAAAGGTGTATTTGTTTAATGGCGCTTCAATTGTAACAAATCAGTGTTTCGATTATTTTAAAGAGTCCGTCGAAACGTCAAATAATGACTAGACTACCGTTATAATGTCAATGATGTTACCATAGATAAGTTAATAAGGATGAGACTTCCTATTTGTACAATGGGACGTCAATGATAGCTCCAGTGACACGCCATCGAGAGGTGTTTGTGTACGCGACTAGAAATAGTGTCAAAAAACAGCAGTGATTGTTACACTTTCGTTCTATTAAAAAATGAGACTTGAGCCCCAGGCGGCTCGCCCTTGTATCCCCAGTGGAATACTAGCGTGAGTTTATGTTATATTGTATGGAATCAGGCGTTACTTTGCGGAAATCCATAAAAGCATTATTAGTTTATGTTATGTAATGTTTTAGTACGAAACTGAACCCATCTTTAGTGTATGTTTTTTACTATAATTACTGTTCATTACTTAATAAATATTAAATTAAATTAAATTCAACTATTTTTAATAATTATAAAAACAGAATGTTTTATAAATTCTTTTTGTTGCACTAACCCGTGCTGAGGACAACCTCTAAATAGGTTTTTAAAACAAAATGTTTACTTAATGAACGTCAAATTTGTTAGTTCCACAATTAATAGATTATGTAGAGAAGAAGATAAACTCCACATTTATTCTTTTCAAAACACGTTTTAACTTAATTAACAGACTTTTCGAATTAAAATATTTGTCATGAATGTGTTGAACACTAGTCACAATCGTCCTGTCGTCTTTGTACATTAAACCTTAGTTTCAAAGCATAGTAGACGTTTTCATTTTATTGTTCTCTTTTGTTTTGTTTTCTGGCATACAAGAAACAATAATCTTAATTTATGTCTCGAATTTGTTTAACAGATTTGCTCTATTTGGCTCCAAATAATAAGCGTAATCAGCGTGAATAAATCACCTTTGTAAATTAGGCGTTACCTCATAACGCCTAATTTGCTCTGCTAAATATGTATAATTGCCGTTAAACGAGACTCGTCAAAGGAAGATAGTTTGAATAGTCTTCAGCCTTTGTGCTCTCCTTCACCGTGTCTCATACAGCAAATTAAGCGTGCTAATACGCTACAGAAGTGATTATATGATATCATAATAATACACGTCCCACTATAGGGCAAAGGCCTTCTGTCAAAGGGAGTGTGGGCTTATTCACCGCGGATTGGCAATTTCAAGCGTTAACGTATGTGAACAGACACTTAGGTTTTCTCACGATGTTTATATGATAAAGGAATTAGTATCAAACAGTTATAATGTTTAAGTAGTAGCAGTACTAATTGCTAACTGAGGTGAAATCTTTATTCCTATAAAATAACTTAAGGATAGCTTAGTAATAAGATATATTATGTAACTTTGACAATAGGGCTGATATGCTTGAAGTGCGAGCAAAGCCCCTAAATAAAAGAGATTTAAAAGAAAACTATTTCGGTAAGATGCGTTATTTTAAAGTATTTACATTACACTTTTACCTACATAAACTCACGCCTGTATTCCAGAGGGGTTTGGTCGTTGCATGCACGCAGGCCGGTTTAGGGTACTTTTTATCTTGCCCGTTTGCTCGTTTTTACTACAAGCTAAATATCACTGGATCCTCACTCTTCGTCAACATTCGTTTATCGATGCACGCATGCAAGCCGTTTTCGGGTTTTTTCATCTTGCCCTTCGCTAATGCATCCCCATTGTCCGCCTGGGACGTCCCTTACAGATCTGTCTAAATTTTCCTACTTTGAATAAAACTAACGAGACATTTGGGTATACAGAGCAACCGCGGGACAAACCTTCGCATTGTCAAATTTAACCAATTTCTCTTCGAGCCTTTCAATTAAGACCGATGGGCCGAAATGCAAACTTTCGCTTTGAATTAACGAAAGTTCATTAATAAATAAAATGTTTTTGAAACTTGAAGCGTTTGTAACAAGCGAGTTTATCTTAAGCAAGGGTCGAATTCAGGGCTCTACTGCTAACAAAATGACATTTGAAGAATCAAATGTTTCTAAGTACCTATTAAAAAATTTTTATAGAAATTGTGTCTAGTCTAACTTTGCACTATTAGAAAAAAGTTGCAGATAAAACTTGTACCTTTAATTCTATTTGAAACGAATGTAGAATTATTGATTTATAGAGTTATCAATAAAAAAAAACGTTTTATTTATATTTAATCAGGCTTTTCCACAAAGCACACATCCTGCTAAAAGGCGTTCTAGGTTTTAAGATAAGAATTTAAAAACTCGGATAATTAAGGATCAAATTTTAAAAGACTGAGTATTCAATTAATGCGCTACATGAAACAAGAAATGACCTTTGAATCTTTGCCTAGACGCGTTTAACGAAAGAAATATGATGAAATGTGTTGGAAGGGCCGGTAAGGAACCCAGGCGAATATGCTTCGGCCGGCGTGCGTGCATGCAACGACTAATAAATGTTGATGAAGCGAAAGAGATCTGCCAGAATCCTGCGAAGTGGCAGACCCCGGTCTATGCCTACCCCCCCGGAATACAGGCGTGAGTTGATGTTATTTTATGCGTCAGAGCGATCGCGTACGTCACTTATTCGCATTGCATGGCGCTCAGAAACGCCCCAAGTTTATCCCGCACTGATTGAAGCCAAAGAACCCACTTTCCTAGAGACGTGCCCGCTTAGGGCCTCGTAGCTGATTTACTTACGGCAGCTGTTCGTCTCGCTCGCACACTGTAACATTTTTCATGATTGTAAAGAAATGAGTACATAATTATGCTTTTGATAAATACGGTGCTAGATGATAAAATTTTGGACATTTTAAAAACATTTTAATTGTTCTTAATTTGTGTTTAAAAGAGAGAAGTTGCTTCCAAGTTTATTAATTTTAGTAGCAAATATTTTCAACCAAATACTATGTACTATGATGTATTAAGGTTAACAAAAATATGTCTCAAATCTAGCAAAGCCTCAGCCTGCATTTATCTTATTTTTACTCAATCAATTAATCAGCCCCTTCTGGACAAAAGCCTCTCCCGGGGCAGGCCAATTCTTTTTGTCCTCGGCCAATAACCCGACTGCTGAGCATTAAATACTAAGAAAGCGGGGCCAAACTAAGGAGTTACTGAATTTGGGTCCCGTCTGGTTATTAGTTAATGCTCAGCTTTTTAGTTTTTCAGTTTTTTATTTTCGTCTTTTTATTGATTTTTTAATGCTGATTTATACACAGCCTATGATACCGGTGTACCTACTGATGTTTTACATACATTTCATGTGACGTGATTGGCGTAGTTAAATAAAATTAAGAAACAAGTATAATAAATTAAATAAAACAGCGCCATCTAGTGACTCATGGTTGTACTATAACGTTACTTAATAGCGATTTTAGTTTTTTGTTACTTTTATGCTTCATTAATGCCAGGAATGAAAAATCGATTGAGACCTTATTTGTCAAAATATAACCATTGGTCAAAGAGTTTGTGAGGGAACATTGAATCAGACATACATACTAGCTAAACACATTAACCTCCTTTTGGGCTCCGCCGCAGTCGGGTAAAAAGCACACCATTTTTTTACAATCATACATAATATTAGAACGTGCAAGCGGCCAAGCGGAATGGATGGCAGACGTAACACCGGCCTTAAAGCGTTAACTCGAGCCGGGTTTCCTCACGATAAATGATGCTTTATGTGGAATCCATCCGCCCATCGCGGTGTGATTGGTCCCGATTATTCAAAACCTAAAACACAAGGACAAACGTCGCGTCAAGTTGATTAACAATGCTAGAGGGATGAAGTAGAAAATTGTTTGGAACCACGAAATTTACCTGTTATCAAAATTAACGAGGATTTAATGACTTGTTTCTCGTTTCTATCTAAATCTAACTTATGTAGTGGCGTTTTAGACCACATCGCTACACAAATTTAATTTTGTAAGTAATATATTATCTAAATCTATTTTATCAAGTGGCATTGCAGACCACATGGCTTCGTAATTTTTTTTATTATTAAAATTACATACATACATATATAAACTCACGCCTGCATCCCAGAGGGGGTAGGCAGAGACCAGGGACTGCCGCTTGCTACGATCGAGACAGAGCACTTTCAATTCCGCAACATTCATTAAAATTATTATTATTAAAATTATTTATTGTACAAAACACATGTTCGGTACAAAGGCGTACTTAATGTTGTACCATACATGTTGTACCAGTCAACCTTTGGTTCTTTGGACTTTTGATTTCTTTATAGAGATAAATTTGACCCAGTATTAAATGTTACATTATAGGTAATCAAAATATTTGTATACTTTTTTAGCAGATCGTACAGAACATAAATATATTCATCAACGTGTGTATTCACCTATATTTCACAAATAAACGATTTTGTATTTGTAACAATTGATACTGGACGCTATATGAGCTGTCTAGCAAACCATAAACGTTATTTGGATGTAATGATTTTTAAATGATTATTTGATTTTGATCCTCAAATTGGTATTTTTTGAAATATCAGTTTTTACATAATTTTTGATAAAGATAAAGATAAAGATAAAGATAAAGATTTATTTATTTGCTAAAACATGTGTCAGTCAAGATACATAAGCATGCATTTTGGATAATAAATAAGAAAAATTCGGATCAACATGTTCTACTGTTATCAGCGTACAAATTTGAGTGGCGGTAAGTCAGGACACGGTTTCAACCATTCTGATGTTAAAAAAAAAAATAATTAACATTACTTTAACTTGCATTATAAAAATTCAATTATTAACATTGATGTTACACTTTCCTGTAAATAACACTTTTACATACAAAAATGTACATTGGACTCATTACATAATGGATTCATTACATAAGCTTTGTCAGTTAGCGCTAAACAAACCTACTTACAAAAAAAAAATGCCTAAATCTTAAAAACATAACAAAAATCGGAGATCAAAACTTGTTACAGGTAAATGACAAACTCCACTTAGGGTGTTTTAGTAATTGCGTATTTTGAAAATAACCCTGTACAAACGGTCCTTAAATTTACCCAATAGGCCGAGCATAATTAAGTTGAGTCTTATCGAGATGCGATGGCGGAAGCGTTTGTTCGTCCAAACGGGGCGAGATTACAGGGTGCGTGGGCGAGCTAATTTACTTTGTTTAACTAACTGGCATTAGCTGCCGATACCAGTGAGCTGAGGGCTGACTCATGTTCCTCGTTGGGTAGCCAATTAATGTAAGAATAGTGACTAATATTTTAGCATTGCAAGTCGATCTTCGAGGGATCTTGTTAGAAAGGTACTTGTGCTGACCGGTATAATCAAATCAAATCATTTTAAATTCAAAGTAGCACAGAAACTGCGACTTAATGAACGTTACAAGTTAAACTTGGTGTCCATTTCAAAATCTAGATCATTTTGGAGAAAAAATGGACAAAAACTCCAAACTTAGGATCAGTTTCTGAATTGAGAATTTCGCTAACTAAATAGTTAACTGTAGTGCTGTCTCTTTTATTTTCTCAGAAAATAGCGTGACATAACGTTACTTAAGTATTTACTTAGTAAAATTCTCGATTCAGAAACCGGCCCTTAGTCTTTTCAAGTCCTTAATTAACAGAGTTTATATAAATATTCTAAAACCTGGAACTCATGCATTGAACTGGCTTTAATTCCAGACATTATTGTCATCTAAATAATCTTTAATGTTACAGTAGCTTTTTTGGCACAAAGTGTGCTTTACACATTTCTGGCAAGCTTATTATATCCTCAGGGATCTCACTGTAGAAAAGGATGTATTAACCTTTTCACTTATCATGCTTCTTTTCAAAGAAAATGAGCCATACAGCAAACACAATAAGAAGTTCATAGATAGAATTTGTTATTTTATAATATTTACTTCAATTTATTTGCCTTATGTGTTTTTTAATGTGACGTAAAAGATAATAAAATTTTAATTCAAGTACGGTAGGTTATTTAATTAATTTAAAAAAATTATTATTACAAAATTAATTTAATAGTAGGCTGTATAGGTCTGCAGCCCAAGCCTAATATCAATGTCGTAAGATAAAAAAAAATTAAGTGGCGGGAAACAGCTATTGTTTTTTGTGCGTTTATTAATTTCTTCAATTTGCTAAATTATACTACTGTTTTATTTCCTCGCAATCGAAGTGAAAAGCAGAGTTTATAACTCGTCCACAAAACCAAATTATCCTCGCCATTACTATTACTGCTAAAAGTCTCGGATAAAAATGGTTCGTTTTGTGCACTCGTTGTAAAATCTTCTATTGTCAGCCTAAATTTTGGGAATGAAAGTTTATGTCTATTTCTAGTACTTACAATGTGTATTATTCTTAATCTGATTAAAAAAAACCGGATATACCTGTTAAAAAAAATAATGGGGATTTAATGACTTGTTTCTCGTTTCTATCTAAATCTAACCGGCCAAGTGCGAGTCCGACTCGCGCACCAAGGGTTCCTTACAAATTTGTATGTCGGTTTTGTTACGTATTATAAATAGTTGAGTCTCGCAGTTTTTCCGAGCTTTTCCCGAACTTCAAAGACTAATTTTTTTTGATTTAATTGCAACTGTATAATTTTCAGATTTTTCTCGATATTTGTAGTATAAGACAATATCACTTGCCAAATTTTAATAGTTCTAGGTCAACGAAAGGTACCCTATAAATTATGATTCCCTTTTGCGGCATAACGGCCGTATCTCCTTTTCACATTAACTTAGAAGTTTAATTTTTTCTCAGCTTCAAGGCACTGTAAGATTTGAGCATATGGTTTTAATGTCAACTCGACACCTTAACGCGCACCCGAGATAAAGGGTCTTGACAGACAGACGGACGGGTTACAAAAATAATCCTGTCAGGGTTCCGCTTATCCTTCTGAGAACCCTAAAAAGATGGTCAGAGTGGAGTT
This sequence comes from Yponomeuta evonymella, assembly GCA_963969515.1. Classification (NCBI taxonomy): domain Eukaryota; kingdom Metazoa; phylum Arthropoda; class Insecta; order Lepidoptera; family Yponomeutidae; genus Yponomeuta; species Yponomeuta evonymella. The sequence continues at coordinate 1,141,954 of OZ018342.1, read as the reverse complement.
ATTTTTCATTGCCTTTTTCTCCACAACAAACTTGACTCAAAGGCAGCGGCTACATCGTATACATAAAGTAAATAATTTACAAATAAATAGAAACAAATGGAATGTAAATTCTTTCCGTTCAAATACATTTTCGATTTCTGATTTCCAACAATCTGTCAACAAACTGTTGACTGTTCTCATTTATTTTTTAGGATTCCGTACCCCAAACTGAAAAGAAACTGATTTTTGGTAGGATCCTATTGTTGTCCGCCTATCCCACCTGTAACGAACGGACAAAGCGATCAAGTTGAAATCAATATCAAACTTGAAATATGCATCTGAGTTGACGCCGTCAAAAAATGGGATAAACATAGACTGCCTTTGCGTATTCTAATGCACAAAGCTAATCGCAGTCCCGAAACTAAATTGGGAAAGAAATACTGAAAGCAACTAAAAAAGCAAATTAAAGTCCTAAAAACATCCTACGATACACTGGTACATTACACTATGCAGTTATATTTCATACGATATTTCTCTCTAGTCTTTATCCCCGTGATTTAACTTTATCCATCGGAGGCGGAGGTTTTTTCGCAAAGCCCCAACTTCATCTCGATAAACGATATTTTAAACACGAACTCCGTGCCCAAGGTTGGGACTGGCTGCATTGGATGAAGACGGAACAGATGGTTCGGCTCTTGATACTTTTTTTATTCATCATTTTTATCAGACGTGTTCTGTTCTTTCAGCGTCATCGTCAGTGTGGCGCCGGATTTAGAATAGCGTCACTCCGTTTCCTTCCGTGGATGTCGTAGAAGGCGACTAAGGAAATCAATTACTAGGAGGCGGGCAGCAGCGTCTTCCTGAGATTCCAACCGCATACTACGATCGCCAACCCACCTGCCAAGCGTGGCAATTATGGCAAAACCCTTTATGGTTAGGGAAAACCATGAGGGAGGCATGTGTCCTGCAGTGGGCGTAAAAATGACTGATGATGATGATGATGATCAGTCATTTGACACCCACTGTAGGACATAGGCCTCCCTCATAGTTTTCCAAGCTTTCCGGTCTTGTTCCGCCCGCATCCAGCGACTTCCCGCCGCCGTAACCAGGTCGTCAGACCATTTGGTGGGGGGCCTGCCCACGCTGCGACACCCGGTCCGCGGTCGCCAGTACAGAACTTTTTTCGCCCCAACGGCCATCAGCTCTCCGAGCTATGTGCCCCGCCCACTGCCACTTCAACTGAGCAATTCTTCGAGCTATATTAGTAACTCGGGTTCTTCTGTGGATCTCCTCATTTCTGATTCGATCACGCAGTGAAACTTCTAACAGAGCTCTCTCCATTGCTCGCTCGGCGACCTTGAGCCTTCTTGTGAGGCCTATAGTCAGTGACCAGGTCTCACATCCATCTGTTCAGACCATCTGTTCTCTACGGTAACAAAATAATAATATTTTACAAAGTCAAGATGAATGTCAACAACCACTATCAATTAAATATTACTAATCAATAAAATCTTAGGAGAAATACAATGAAGTGTTCTCTATCTATCTATCTATCTATGCTACAATATTAAATTTGCATAATAACATATTACATAACATAAAATCACGCCTGTATCCCAGAGTGGTTGGCAGAGACCAGGCCCAGCACTTTCCACGAAAGTATATTTTTGAAGAATAGAATATTTTTAAATTTCATAAAATAAATGAATTGATTTTAAATTAAAGCCATTCGTATAATTATTTCCGTGCAGGGCGCCGGATTAAGAATAGCGTCACTCCATTTCCTTCCCTGGATGTCGTAGAAGGCGACTAAGGAAATAAATTACCAGGAAACGGGCAGCAGCGTCTTCCTAAGATTCCAACCGCATACCACGATCGCCAACCCGCCTGCCAAGCGTGGCGATTATGGCAAAACCCTTCATGGTTAGAAAATCATGAGGGAGGCCTATGTCCTGTAGTGGGCGTGAAATGGCTGATGATGATGATAATTATTTCGTTTATTTCAGACATTTTGGTTTTTTTCAGTATGTTTAAACAATAGCATGTCCTTAAAATATTGTTAGTAATATTTAATACATAATCCAGATGTAATATAAAACATTTTTTTTAATATCGTGTGTTTGTAATTACAGTCGGTGATAGTCAGACATTGAATTACCTGCTTAAAAAATAATTAAACCCAAATTAGAATTCCTTGGGGTAAGTGTGACATATGTCATTAAAAATAATAAGACTGTCAAAGTGTCAAATCTGCCGAGCATGCGGAATATGCTATTTTCACATATTTGTGGACATTATGAAGGTTTTAAATTTACCTATTTGTCCTCATCAACTACAAATTGATAACTCTCAAGTCAATGTAATGTAGGTATTGCCTTATCATCATCAACCCATTATGTCCCCACCGAGGGGCACGGGTCTCTTCCCTGAGGAAGGTATAGGCCATACTCCACCACGGGGGCCAAGTCCGGATTGGTGGAGGCTTGTAGACTAGTGGCTCGTCTACTGTCAGAAGTTGTCAAGCCGCCCTAAGGCCTCTGACTTGGCTTAACGACTGCCATCTATCGACGGCAGCCGGCACCAACAGCTTAACGTGCCTTGCGAAGCACGGAACCGCTCGGAAAAATGCCACTAGCGTTAGGCATAGACGGCGACCCATCCATGCACTGAACGCGCCCTGTGTTGCTTAACCTTCGTGATCGTTTAAGATTGCCTTATAAAAAGGGTCAAAATGGTTCTTCTAAAATGCTCTGTGTATGTGCCGGAAGGGAATCCAAACCGCACGCTCCTTAAATAAGGTCATTTTATCCTTATTCTATTAAAAACAACAAAAAAAAAAGAGATAAGATGGGAGAGCTCCGGAGAAATTATTATTTGCATTTTGATGAATCTGTAAAATATTGGCCTTACGACCGAAATTAGACGGCATTTTGTGAGTGGCATTTCTTATGTCTCTGAGTACTTTTTTTTGGTACTTTAGAAGGTTGGAAGAGGTTAATTGGCTTGATGAATCTTTAATCCATTTTTAAATTAAGAATTTACAAACACAAACTTCAGACGAAACATTTAGAATACGTAACATTTTCGATTACAGATTTTGATTCTGATTTTGATTAAAACCCGTGCCGCTTGCATGATGAAACGGTTAACTTGGGTTAGAATAATATAAATTATAATATTTTTTATAACTTCCACGCAACACAATCACTTGTTTTGGTCTCAAACTTGGATACCATGTGCTATGGTAACCGGACAAGGACATAGCATGAAAATACACCCAGACTAAGGCCATTTGCATAAAACAGCCTCCTCCAGCAGCAATCGAACCTATATTTTGTTAGTCAATCGTGTTACGTAAAGACCAATGAAGAAGTCATATCCCGCTTATCTCTGAAATGATTTTTCTTTCAAGCAGTTTGTTTATAAAACCTTGAATGAACGAGAATCGTTGTCAAACTTAAACGGAGCAAAAGAGGTAAAAAAGCGTTTGTTATAATGTAATCCAGTAAAGTTCCCTCAGTGTCCTACTTCAACTGGTAGTTGTTCCACAACTCCAACTAACCGTGTCATAACGCTAACACTGAACTAATATTACTTCGGTCGGTAACACGATAAGCGTCTTATGAGGAGCACCCTGCGGCGCACTTGTCACTTTCATTTGTAATAACGCGTTCTATTAGTGCGGCCTGTCCACAAAACTTGGGCCCAATCTATCATACGTAATCCAATATTTGTCTGGCATGTCCGCCGAAATGAGACAACGACCTCAGCATAGGCGGAGAGCGGATTTATTGACAAACTTTTGCCGTAACTAACTGTACATGGCATAGCCAACTGCACGACTTAGCTCGTAGGTCGTATTTTTAATCACACGCAACACTCGTACATATTTATACTTTAAAGGGACCACACGGCGAAGATACGATAATATTTTATCTTAAGATACGATATCGCTCGCCATACAATTCAATGGATAGATACGAAAATATATATTATCTTCGTCGTGTGTGATGTTCTATTGAATTGTATGGAAAGCGATATTGTATCTTAATATAGTATCTTCGCCGTGTGTAACGTCCTTAAACGCCTCCAATCGCGATTATTTATTAAGTAGTTAATTGGAGGTTCACAAAAACCGATAAACAATATATGAATGTGAAAGTTTCAACGCTAACAATCTGTTATGAGTTGTCAGTTGGCCTTAGTCGTTACAAAAAAAAAATCATATTCTTCAACATTCTTTTAAGTTATTGTTAGCGTCCGAGAAATCGGGGATCAGTAACCCCCGGTTTCTAGTCCACTTACAATCTGTTATCCACCATACATAGCTGCAAGTTGGCAAAAGTTTCAATAACAAACAACGGACAGCTGTTAAGAGCAATCATCGTGCTGCTTAATATCGGCCTCAGCATTCTTAACAGATTGATAGTATACGAGACGCCGGGTATAAATATCTTAGAATGTTATGGTGCTGTTTAAGGCTGCTGTTAAATCGCTCATGCTATCTCGCTCGCACAATCTAACATATTTAGTTTTGATAAATGCGGTGGGAGGGTTTGATAGATAATAAAATTATAGATATTTGTTTTAATCACGAAAATTTATTTCCAGAATTGTTAATTTTATTATCAAATTTTGTCAGTCAAAACCTAGGTACAGGATAAGAAAAAGTATGCCACATTTATCAAAAGTATACTCTTTTTATTAAAATTGTTAAAAATGTTAGAATGTGTGAGGGAAACAGCATGTCAGGTGTAACAGCAACCTTAACATCAGCCTCAGCGCGCTAATCGCTTCCGCTCATCCGCCCGCTCGCACGCCGCCCGAAGCGCATGGCCTTATTTTGATTGCGTGATTGATGAATACGAGACGACGCTTGTCCGCAACACTTGTCTGATAACCTCACACGCGCCCGTGAGCCGTCGGCGAAGGTTCGGTTACTGGGGAAATGTATAATTCTGATGCTGATATTGTACGATTTCGGTAGGCAACGGAAAATTGTAGTTTTTATGTTGTGTGGCGATTTGGATATGCGATAAGCATATAGAGATGTTTTTAGTTTTTTATTAATATTTAAGTACATTTGCAAAATAGACGGTACCTTTACATGGCACGGCATTTGAATATTTCAAGCGTCTACCTCTTGCCATTATTGATATCCAGTAAAAAACGGCAAAAAAAAACACGTTTGTTGTATAGGGAGGCTTCTTCTTGAGTATTAATTTTATTCTGTTTTTAGGATTTGTTGTTATAGCGGCAGCAGAAATAGGTCATCTGTGAAAATTTAAATTATCTAGCTATCACGGTTCATGAGATACAGCCTGGTGACAGACAGACAGACAGACGAACAGACAGACAGACGGACAGTGAATTCTTAGTAATAGGGTCCCGTTCGGCTTCCTTCGGGTACGGACCCTAGTAATAAACCTAAAAACTAATTAAAATCCAATATAATCATTAACAATAACATAAGAAATATTGAAATTAAAAAAATATGTAACTTAGATACATTTGCTGACTTTGGTGTGAGTGAACTAGAACCCTCTGGAAGGACCGGTAACGGACGCCTCAGGCGGACATATCTCGACCCGCAACCGGCGAGCGTGTTTGCAGCGACTAATGAACGTTCTTCTACTCCATGAAGGAGCAAAACAGGTATGTCTAGATCGTGGCACGCGGTAAACCCTGGTCTTTGCCTACCCCGTCGGAATACAGGTGTGAGCTCATGTTCGTCTGTATGTATTACAACCTACTATTTGTCTGTGTGGTGCCGGATTAAGATTCTGTGTGGTGCCGGATTAAGAATAGCGTCACCCCATTTAATTCCGTGAATGTCGTAGAAGGCGACTACGGAAATCAATTACCAGGAGACAGGCAGCAGCGTCTTCCTGAGATTCCAACTGCATACTGCGATCGCCAACCCGCCTGCCAAGAGTAGCGATTATGGCAAAACCCTTCATGGTTATGAAAACCACGAAGGAGGCCTATGTCCTGCAGTGGGCGTCCAATGGCTGATGATGATGATGATGATTTGTCTCAAACTTTGTATCAAGTTTGAGTTTGGTTGAATAAAGAGTTAGGTATGGTTCCTACCAAATATTAACAATATTAATATTAGCACGTCAAACTACATGCTGTTTGCGTAAAATCAGATTGAGCGTGTAATACTTAGTTATATTCTTTTTGTTGCACCAACCCGTGCTGAGCTGTGCTGACTTAGTTGCTAAGTTTGAAAATTAGATAGAAACCATCATCATCATCATCAGTCATTTGACGCCCACTGCAGGACATAGGCCTCCCTCATAGTTTTCTACTCTTCCACTTTCTTTTTCAGTCTTCCACTCACCGTAACCACTCAGTTTTCCACTCACCGTAACCACGTCGTCAGACCATCTGGAGGGGGGCCTGCCCACGCCACGTAGTCCGGTCCGCGGTCGCCAGGTCAGAACTTTTTCCGCCCCAACGGCCATCAGTTCTCCGAGCTATGTGCCCCGCCCACTGCCACTTCAACTGAGCAATTCTCCGAGCTATATTAGTAACTTGGGTTCTTCTGCGGATCTCCTCATTCCTGAATCGAACACGCAGTGAAACTCCTAAACCATACTAACTCGGTAGGAACCATGCTAACTCTTTATTCAACTTTAGACAAATTGAGTCCGCGAAGCCACCAGGGTACTTAACTAAATATTGACTTACGTAAATTTTCGTCTAATGAAATTAAGCCATTGTAGCGTTTTAGTTGTCACAAACGACCTTCCCATAAACTCGAACTCACCGCTAATCACTCTAAACGTAATCTTTATTGCGTCATCTTAAGGTTTTGTGTCCCTTAAGCAAACTGCATGAAAATATTGTGTGGGTTGGTAAGCCTAGTCTGGATTTAAGAAGACACTGTCTAGTCTCCCTGTTTCCCATATTACCGTACGAATACAGAGGTCACCAATTCTTAGAGAAAACATTGTAATCGTGAGTGAATTAAGGAAGCATAATATTAGCATTTGGAGAGTTCAGGATGGATATGAAAACTATTGGCGTAGAAGATCTTCTATGGCTTCGAAAATACAAACGGGGTTATTTTTAGGGTTCCAGTCTGTCTGTCTGTCCGCGGCTTAGCGCAGATATGATAAGTACTAGAGAGTTGAAATGTGACACAGATATATAACGCCGACAAAACGCAAGAATAAAACCTCGAAAAAAAATTTTTTTTTAGGTTACCTCCTCCACACCTAAATTGGGGATGCATTTTTTTTTCTCGCCTACACCATAGTGTTGGGTATCGTTAGATTGATTGTTGAGAAATATTGTGACTGTCCGAAGACCATTTTTCGATTTAAGGTTCCGTTTGCGAAATATTAAGCTTTAAAGCGCAATTTTTGTCAGAGTACGGTATCCCACTGGCGTGTGCACTGTTTTTATAATAAATGTTTTTTCTTCTTCTTTCTTCTTCTTAATATATTTTTTCTCTTTCAAATCACCTAATATAAAAATCTTTTTTAAGCAAAAAATCAACTATTTTTTTTTTTTTGTTTTTAACTATTATCTTAAATAATTTAAGTTTCGCGTCCGTATCCTTGAAAGTTGGGAACCAATATATTTTCCAATCCGACGATCGTGGCATGTGGCAGACTCTGGGATCAGCCCACCCCTCCAGGTGTGATTTTATATATTATTGTATTATTCTGATATATCTCTGTAATTTAAAAAAAAACGGATTATAAAAGAAGATATTTTTTTTCATTGTTAACGCTTTTAATCCAATCTTGAATACAAATGTTCTTATGACATTCATATTCAAGTTACACATTTTGTAGGTATCGAGAGTTCCTTCTGTGCTACTTTTATGTGAAATGCAAGCCGCGTTACACGATAGTTTGTTTGCTATTCATTATGTTTTGTCAGTTGTTACGCGAGTTTTATGCAGATTCTGTTTGTCGAGCAAGTTTCGGCAAGTTGAAGACTTCTTTTATCGTTTGAGGTGTGAAGGTAAAGTTCCGGCGGGATTTGGAGTTGTCATTTGGTTTAAAGTGGATTTATGGCAGTTGCGAGATAGTTTTCGGAGCTGGAAAATGGCTCAATTCATCATGGAACTGTTTCTGCTGACTAATTGATGTTCTGGGGTATTTTTATGTAGTAGTGTACCTTTAAGTATTGAGTGTCTGTCTGTCACGAGTGAGCGAAATATTGTTTGTTATTATGTACTATTACGCATTTTGAAGTACCTGATGTTATTTTTAGTAGTGAAAAGTTGTTATTGACTCTTTCGTTTTATTTAATATATTTTTCTTAACTGTAATTTTCCTTTTGTTATAAAATAAAATAAATACATACATTTTTCGAATCAGTGTGTTCTCTTTATTAGGGTTCCGTACCTGCCGTAAAATACCGTAAAACTTCACTGTCCGTCTGTCTGTCAGTCTATCTGTCCAACGGTCTGTCTGTCTGTCACCAGGCTGTATCTCACGAACACGAACTAGGCAGTTTTCAGAGATGTTTATTTCTGTTGCCACTATAACAACAAATAAAAACTAAAAACAGAATAAAATAAATATTTTAGGGGGGTTCCAATACTACAAACGTTGTCTAAAGATAGCGCTTGCCATCTAGCGGCCAGATAACGCTATATAGGTTACATATCCATGGTTACATAGGTATGTAACCTTCACAGCGCCGATTTCATGTCGTTATTTGTCAATGTTAAACGCTTCTTGTTGGTTTCTATAGCTGGCGCTTCCATCTTTATCTAATGTTTTATAGATAATTAATACGGAATCCTTCGTGCGCGAGTCCGACTCGCACTTGGCCGGTGTTTTTACGTCCTAACTGTGCCCTTGCATTGTCGACAGCACATCAACCTTCACAGGCGCGTATTTACCGCGGTTAAGTTACGGGTTAATTTGTAACTAAAATATGGAGGTTGATCTACTGTTGACTCCACCATACTGACACTTTTTGCAACAATGCCATTGCAATACACTTGAGATTTGCTTTGATTCCTGACAAAGCACGTGAACCATTTTCATAGTGTCGTGATGAATTCTTATACAAATATTGACTTGTTTTACTACTTGTAATGATCCTGACGAAGATGTGTTTAACCTTTTCTTATTTTTGTTTCAGATTATCTTCGGCATACGTTAATAAAGTGAAAAGTGCACCTTGGAATTGTTAATGCAAAACTGAACCATCCACTATCGTAAGACTAAACGGACTGCGCGCCTACTTCACTGCTTTTAATATCATAAACGTACTCTTCTGCACAAACATACCAGTATGAGAATAAACAATTAAATATACTACCCATACCACTGAAAAAGTACCCGATACCGGCGTGCGTGCATGCAAAGACTACTGAATGTTGATGAAGCGAAAGAAGTTTGTCAGGTTCGTGGCAAATGGCAAACCCTGATCTCTGCCTACCCCTCTGGGATGCAGGCATGAGCTTATGTAATGTAATGAATACAATTAGATACTACTGTTAAGGAACTAAAAGTGAGAAAACCTGGGACTCTGTGCTGAGTTCTCAGCCGAAAGTCTGAGCTAATCTGCAGTGAGCCGTGGTAAATTAAGTGCACTTTCATTCTCCCAAAGAGAAGGCCAGTGCCCTACAATGGGGCGTATAAAGGCTGTTTATGTAAACATAGGTACCAAGCAGACCGTAGTATTACCATAACCAACTGAAAGATAACCCTACTGGTACACCGGAGTAATCCGTCAGCCCAGCTGCGACCGTTCATGAATATGACATCAGCCGACCTCCGCGGACCGATATATTGAAATAACCGGCCTTTTTGTACGGGGTAGGGCGGTATTGTGGAATAAATCTCAGATCTCCGGAGAATGAATAGTGTAGAGTCAGCGGAGAACCGTGAAGCGAAATGCTTCGAAATATTTGATATGGCATTGCTCCAACTTTTGAGATTGATCAGCTGAGACATACAGAAAAGATAAAACTAGTATTAGTTACGTTTAAAACGAAATGTTAATCCCAACTTATGGTTTGAGAATCTAAAATTAAAATATATAAGTTAATCTTAAATATTTTGCTTTAGAAACCTGTAAAAAAGTAATAAAGAGACATTTTCAAATAACCGTGATCTGCAAGCTCGTGTAGGTACTATTCCTTCAACTATCTAAAATTACGTCACCCACGGTTAGCTAGTAGAAAATACTTATTAGCATTAAGCTCTCCGTTGTGCGGATTGTTTTCTAGTGCAAAAACTTTTCAAATCAAATAGCCACTTTAGACATGGCTACCGTCATCTTGTCGGAGGTAATCAAAAAATTATTTGTGAAAGTATAACAAGGCCGCAGCATAAATATGTAATCCTTGACTTAAGTGGGGATAACACACGATGTACGTAATTTACAAGTGTAACTTCAGTACTTATGTACACATAAAAATATGTGAAAGTTTTGTTTGCGGTCAACTCTCGCTCGCATTTACATTTAAAAGCCTTTGCATTTACATACATTCCGCATAAAAAATTGCCTGCACATTTTTTTAGCCAACGCAAAGAGATTCCGTGCCCGCCGCCTGTCGCCGCGTATCCCAAAGTTGATTTATGCGGCGCCGGCAATCCATCACTTTGGCGTAACCAGATGGACAGCTGAGGGAAGTCGAAATTTCACCTATTTGCCCCTAAAAACCTATGACACAAAGGCCAGAATGCAACGAAAATATGGAGGCACTTTGGCACAAACTAACAAGACATGAAGGCCCATCTGGCCCATTTTGGTTGTTAGTTTCTTAATTGACATCAAAGGTTGTTACAGTGAGTGTTAATACAACATGAAACAGCTTATTCAAGGTGCAATAAAACCTCTAACTTCCAAAATCGGGGCTCTAAACATCAATACAATAAATTTTTACTATAGTGTCCACGTCAAAACACTAAAAAGAATATCAATTGCTCCATGTACTCGTATACTAAGGCTATCTTGTGTGAAGCTTGACTTCAGCTGATGTATCTTACTATTGTTGAATTCTCATATGTAGTTCCTGGTGTACATACAATAAACAATATGCTATCTATCTGTCTTACTATATCTTCTTCTTAAAGTGCCTCTCCATTACTGGAGGTTGGCAGTCAGCTCTTTGCAACGATCTCTATTCAGTGCAATTCTGAACGGCTCAAAGAAACAGCTGAAAGAGACGGCCGGGCGGGAAAAAGAAGTTATGGATGTACAACATTAAAGATTAGACCAATATTAAAACCGCGGAAGAGCTGTTCAGAATCTTACCATATAGACACGTTTAAACCCTGTATTCGTGTCAGTGTAGGGCTTAAGTATTTTCTTCTTCCTAGAGGTTCACTTTGTGAGCTTGAATAGGCAACTTGAAGCGTCGAGACCTCGGGCACTCAGATTTCCTCGCCATGTTTTTTTTTTCACGATTACCGAGGTGGTAGGGTTACTGTCACTTCATAAATGTGCGTAACTCAGAAAAGAATTTACGGGGTGCATGCTGGCTTTCAAAATTACGATCTCACGAATACGAAGCAATATTCACCACCAATCTTTCTGTAATTATGTTAACATTTTAAATGAAATAAAAAGTACCCGAAACCGGCGTGCGTGCATGCAACGACTAATGAATGTTGAGGAAGCGAAAGTGATCGGTCAGGATCGTAGCAAGTGGCAGTCCCTGGTCTCTGCCTACCCCTCTGGGATAGAGGCGTGAGTTTACCTATGTTATGTTTATGAAATATTAATAAATGAAGTCGTTCAGTCGAAGTAGAACTTTTATGTTTTTCTGTGTACTATACAAAGAACCTATATACTTTACAGTAGAACTCAGCAGTCATCCGATAGCCCCTGTCTATATTGAGTATGCATGAAGTGCTGTTAGGATATGCCACTTGATATGCAAAATGTGATTGCAATCTTTCTCGTGCAGCCGAGGGTTTTTCTTTTATTTTGGTTGTTTTCGCTTGTCGGCTAGATTTATTTACATACTGTACGGCAGTCGGCTACTATTCCGAAACTACGTAAAATGGGAGAGACAACAAACTAGAGTTTCAATTACTTTCAGAGGGACCACAGCACGTAGGGACTTTGACACACATTTAATCTAATTGTTAGTAAATGTTCTATGTTAGAATACAAAAAAGTGGATAGAAAAGTAAGGCGATGTGTTTACACCCCATTGCATTTGAAAAAACTCACATGTCTCGAGTGGAGACTACGAATTAGCAAACGCAGCACATGATGATCTGTGGCAGATTGCTGGTAGCAGCTGGATGACGCCGAGATCAAAAAGAAGTGGTGTGCCTTGGAGGAGGCCTATGTCCGGCAGTAGACAAGTACAAGCTGATTGATTGATTGGCTGTCATGCATACTAGGAGATTTTAGATGAATCTTTATTTTGAGCACACTAGACATTTTTTTTTGCATTAAACTAAAACCGGCGATTGTGCATGCAGCAACTAATGAATGTTGACGAAGCAAAACAGGTTTGTCAGGATCGCGTCAAGTAGCAAAATTTAGTCTCTGCCTACCCCTCCGAGATACAGGCGTGAGTTTACTTATTACAAAATAAAAAAGTAGTGCTGGTTCAGTTTTGCGATCAAATACTTCTGTTTCCCAGGAGTCGAAACTAAAACGAAAATTTCGGGTGTGAAGTTTAAAAGAGAAACATGTGAACTCAACAACTAAGCAACGGACCGCACGCTTCCGCGAACATGCGTCGACGGCCACTGCCTCCAGTGCGCGAAGAAGTCCCCAGCACAAAAACATGGCGGACGCTTTGCGAGAGCGAGTGGGCCGTTTACACACTCGTCGCTTCAGTGGGAGCGCTTACCTACGCGAACAGTCTCAGCGGCGAGTTTGTCCACGACGACATTCCGGCCATAGTGACCAATGGGGACGTAACAGGAAGGAACCCGGTGCACAAGACGTTCGTGAACGACTTCTGGGGCACCCCGATGTGGGACGTGGCCAGCCACAAGTCGTATCGCCCGCTTACTACGCTGTCTTTTAGGTGAGTGGATTATTTTTAAGGTTTTTTAATTTGGCTACGTGTTGGAGATTTGTCATGCCTATTGTAGACTCCGACCACTGGCAATTAACTAAGTTAAAGAATATTGTATATATCTATAACCTTGACCTTCAAAATTAATTTTAGTATCCTGCGTGCCTCTTAAATTTGTCATCATCAACCCATTATGTCCCCAACGAGGGGCACGGGTCTCTTCCTTGAGGAAGGTATAGGCCATACTCCACCACGGGGGCCAAGTCCGGATTGGTGGAGGCTTGTAGACTAGTGGCTCGTCTACTGTCAGAAGTTGTCAAGCCGCCCTAAGGCCTCTGACTTGGCTTAACGACTGCCATCTATCGACGGCAGCCGGCACCAACAGCTGAACGTGCCTTGCGAAGCACGGAACCGCTCGAAAAAATGCTTAAATTTGTGCCCAGTACAAATCTGTGCAAGCGCAGGTGTGAAAATTTGGTCCTATATTACGCCACAGAGAATTACGCGCAACAAATCCTGAACGAACACCCTCTACCAAATTCCATAACAATTACTTTAGCAATCGTCAGGATTGTAAAATAATTTGGTACACATAATTAGGCCTCAGGATTAGTCAATGGCTTTTCGGCGTATCCTAATTAGCTTTATAAACTTTTCCTGTACTTTTCCGGTCTGTGTCCGGTGTAGCACCAAGTGTTGAGATATGAGGTTCGGGATATTAGATTTAGTTTTTATAGCTTGAATTTTGTCTTATTGTAAATACTTCTGTCGGAAAATTCCTCTGCATATAAAAGCATCTCGCTCTAAATATTAAATTGAATTCACCCAGTTTCAACGCCTTTAGACAATCCACGACACCAAGCATAAGCATTTCATTTCACCATTACTTCATTATATGCAGCCTATATACGTCCCACTGAAGGGCACAAGCCTTCTCTCAGGAAGAGAGTATGGGCTTAATCGCCACGCGTGCCTATTTCAATTGGCGATTGGCGATTTCAAGCGCATGTGGTATGTGAATAGCTCATGCACTCAAGTTTCCTCACGATGTTTTCCTTCACCGTTATTAGCGAGTGGTATTGCTACTATAACTTCACAAATGTACATAACTTAGAAAAAAAAGTCATAGGTACATGCCTGCACCGGGAATCGAACCTGGGTCCCACAATTACTGTCACTGCTTAGTTAGTTACACCTGATATTTTGGCCGTAGTTATGCCTTTGTACGTATTATATGACGGGATTCGAACCCACGACCTCCCGAATGTAAGGCCCATTCCACCGTTGCGCTACCACCGCTCTTACTGTTACTGCTTGGTTTCTGAACTAGGCCATTTGACTTAAGATTGCTGTTACGTTTGGAAACGGTAATGCCCGCTCGCACATTATTAACATATGTAATGATAGTGAAATAATTAGTGTAATTTTGATAAATTTCATTTATGATGTCACTGGATAGTAAAATTACGGACATTTTATAATGGACTTTATATTATATAGACATATTTTATTCATCAACCTTTATCAAAAACTAAATACACGATAACGTATTTTAACTAATTCAGCGACAAATGAATCCTCCAAGCTACCCCTCCGAGATACATGAGTGAGTTTGTGATAATATAAAGTATAAGATAACACAAATAGCCTCAGAAAACATGTTTAAAAAAATATTCATTATTTTATAATGTGCAATCTTAACGTGTACGTACCAATAACTTCACTTCTAAGTCAGCGAAGCTCCCAAAATGGTCGTGTATTTTTAGCGTAACTACGAGTATCATCGACGATTCTATCAATAAACTCTATAGCGACGTAACCGACTAACTGAATATTTCACATAACGATACCCAACTTGGATCCATCCATTTCTACCCGATCACCCAATTTGAACGCCATCCAAATCGCAGCCGCGCTGAGCAAACAAATGAAATATTACCCCCCCGAAGTTCCTCACATCATCATGGAATAATGCATACGTAATGTTATTCTTGAGGCTGACTCCCAGGAAGCCAGGAACTTCTTCGGAGAATATCGGCAAACCGCACTTAGTGCCGGGCACAGACTAACCGAGCAAATAAGAACGAATGCGTTCTTAGTATGTATGGTATCAGCACAGTAAACACAAACGGTCTTACATATTTATAAAAAAATACGATTCTACTAAATAGTCATCAGTTAGGCGGTCTTAAGACTTAAGACGGGTCATAACTAAAATATGATTTATAAAGTAAAATCTCCATTTAAGTTTCGCTATAAGCCCTCCACAATCAAAAGACCTTCGGTTGTCTTTGTTGCTAATTATGAGTATACTCATAGCAGATTCGTAGTATATCTCGTATCCTATATGGTATAAATTTGTCTCACGGCGAATGGCAGACATGACGATGCAGATACAAGTTTAGCAAATTATATTTTTTCGGCGATTTAAGAGTTGCTCTTGTAAAACAAGTTGTTTGTTTTGTTGAGAATAATAACCCTCAAATTTACCCTTAATTAATTAACCCTTAATTTACCTGACTTTTCTGCACTTCGCTCTTCTCCGAGCAGGAAATGCATTACACGGCAGGGCAGACCTCAGATACAGAGTATGGGCACAGATTATCGTAAGACTTAATCACACTTATGTCCAGTGCCTATTAGAGATTTCAAGCGCTGAGTACATATAACACGTTTACATTAACTAAACGCTTGACGTTGATATAATAATGTCCAAAACAGATACCAAAATGACAGAAAACTAAGCAAATTATCGACACACGTATTGGTTACAAAGATGCTGACAATACTGTCGATAATTTGCTTAGTTTTCAGTCATTTTGGTATTTGTTTTGGACATTATTATATCAACGTTAGGCGTCTAGTTAATGTGAACGTGTTATACTCAGCACGACAAACAATCAGGTTTCCTCACCATGTTTTTCTTAACTTCTATTGAGTACCTAATGTTGCCCCTACGAATTCACAATAGTGCGTAACTTTTTCAAGATTCGAACCCAACACGTCTCTTAGAATGGTATCTTCTTAGTGTACGTTTATATACGTTTGGAATTAATGCATGTGAACCGAGAAGGCAAAGTTTTGGATATAACGTTGTGGAGGCCTAGAAAAGCTTAACTTGAAATTGTAGATCAAGATTTCCTATGTGCATTTTCCGCCATCTTGGAAAAAAGGTTACATCCAGTTTTTTTACAAAAACTCCGTTCTCGTTTGAGATACGGAAACTTTGATGCCACACTTATTTATTCCTTTTTTTACGATCTGCAATTACACTTTTCACCTATCGGTTATCGTTATTGAGATATCGATCAATTTATTGAAAAACTATGAATTAAGATATCAAAAAAAGGTTTATTATTCAACTTGGAGAGCGTGTTTATACCTACAATTTCGTTTTCCTATGTTTTATTTTCGACAAAAATTACGACCTCTAGCTCTCCGCAAAATCGGTAAATCTGTGCCCAGTTTCGCTTTAGTCGCTCGCACGGTCGTATCCACACATCAAAATTCAAAACCAATAAAAAGTTGTTTAGAGAAGTATTGTGATACAAAATAAATAAATAAACCACCCAAATTATGAATCAAACACATGAGATGTATTAAATTTTTTTTGTGTAGTAAAAAATAATAATTAAAGTCGGTCTTTTTTTTTAATATTTCTCGTCGTTTTGATGGTCTTGGCTGAACAAGTTCCTCGACGGTAGACTCTTCGAGTCGTAAAGACTCTTGAACCGCAGGAATCAATGCTTTGATGGTCGAAACATCATCATCATTATCATTGTCATCGTCGTGGTTGAACAGAAGGTCGACATAAACAAGTGCAATGCAATTTTTTTACAATGAAAATAATTTCTGATTACTGAAATCAATGACTGGTCAGGCTGCATAATTTTGTCACATACGCGGGCAGAACTATTAGTTCATTTCTATTGTAGAATTTTGAGCAATGTCACGACTATTTATGATTATTATCGATGCAGCATTTAGGAATGCATTGGTTTCCCATTTCCTTTTGCTCCGTGGCACACTAAACGTCTAGCTATTATTTAGCTGCTGTCATTTTCTATGCTGCCTAATTTATTTGCATGGATTATTTTATTCTACTGGATTCAGAAAGTCAGCTTCTAATCAATTGAATAAACTAGGAGTTCTTCGGGCCAACACTGGTTGGCTCATCAATAAATTTCAAATACGGCCGAGTCACGCAGCTCAGCTACATTATCATACTGAGTGCCCACGTATGCTACATCTTTGAAACCCAATGACTTTGCTCTTGCCTAGACTGCCTCGTTGGTCTAGCGGTATGTCTAGCGGTATCTGATTACCATGCCGGAGGTCGTGGGTTTGATTTCTACTGGGGGCCGCCGTACATTTGCACAAATGGCCTCAGTATGGGTGTATTTCCCTTTGTGTGATGTCCTTGCCTGGTTACCATAGCACAGGGTGTCCTAGTTTGAGACCCGGACAAGTGATTGTGTTGTGTCGAAGTTATTTAATTATTGGTTTGTTTGTAGATTTTTTGACGTTTCTCTTGAGAGATCTATGATCATTCTATTTGAGCTTATATTTAAACACCTCGAAAAAAACTCTCATTTGTCGCCCGAAAATGCAACGTTCGAATGGCATATTCACAACAAAAAGAACACTCTCGTTGTCGATAAATTCCTCGCAAAATTTATTGACAAAAATAATACGAGTAGAGATGAAGAAAACAATAGTGCCAGCGCATGATTCAGCGAACAATAAGCTTTGGAATTACTATTAACGATACAAATTAATTGATGGCCTATTAATATCGGGCAGGTCATTCATCATTAGATCTCTTGTTCGCCGTTTTCCTCTAAAGCCATCTTTAGACTATGGCGAACTTATTTATGTAGTTTCAAAACTACGAAAATACCTATTTTATTAGTGGGTAGAACTCGGAAGCGGGAGACCCAGGTTTGATTCCCAGTGCGGACATGTACTTTTCTTTTTAAGTTATATACATTTGTGAAGTTATAGTAGCAATACCACTCGCTAACGCTGAACGAAAATATCGTGAGGAAACCTGGGTGTCTGAGCTATTCACATACCTCAGCGCTTGAAATCTCCAATCCACGGTCGGCACGCGTAGTGATTAAGCCCATACTATCTCTCTGAGAGAAGGCCTGTACCCTATAGTAGGACATATATAGGCTGCCTATTAGTCCAGGGGCCTATATATGCGCACCCAATCCTGTCGGAATCCTGCGCTAGCAATTAGTTTGGAATTCAAAAGTTAGACGATTGGAATCGTTATGGATTTGGTAAGCGTAAAATAGAAGCCGTGCAATCCGTCATCCCTCGTTCGTCTACTGCTGGACATAGGCTTTTTTCATAGGCATTCTTACCAAACCACGACCGGATTTTACTTAATTTTTAGGCTGTATTGTTTACTTCTTGCGGTCGAGCATTGATCAAAATGTTGTCATCATCATTGCGAAGCACGGAACCACTCGGAAAAATGCCACTAGCGTTAGGTATAGACGGTGACCCATCCATGCACTGAACGCGCCCTGTGTTGCTTAACCTTCGTGATCGTTTAAGATCACACAGGCAGCCGGGGCTACGAGCGATTCTTAATCTCTAATACAAAATTTTGTATTCAAGCGTTATCTACTTATGCCTGGTAAATTATTTGTGCCTCGAACAGGGCTTTTGTCCAGACATAAATCGTCCCATCCTGTGCTCCCGTAGCGTATGAGTATCCTCGACTCGACTCGATATGAGTAGATTCGAGGCAGGAATGAAATGAAATCGACGCGTTTCCGTCGTTTTGTTACAATGAACAGGATCTAGACCCTACCTTAGTAATTAGTACGTGTGATTGTGACGTTATAAAGTTAATTGTAACCCAGCAAAGCAATTGTTCGCCTGAGAATATTTAAATCTACTCATGGCTGCTATTGGCTACATGACTATTTATTATTTATTTATGACAACTTACAACAAAAATGCCAAATGACATTCAAGAACCATTCATTTAAGAATTTCCTTCATTCGACAACTCATTCTCTCACACCTTCTATTTGCTTGAAGAAATGTCAACATTTTCGCATGAAAAAACGTGAACTAGAACGAAAAGTAATAAAATTGAAGAAAGTACATGAAATATAATCCAAAAACACTGAGTAAAAATCTGCACATGGAAATGGAAATAAAACCTTAATGTAGCTAAGCACCGTAATAACACGGAAGATTCCGAATGGCTACACGAGATTATTCCGTTTATGACGAAGCCGAGTGTCCGATCGCCTGATGTGCCGGCAGCCCAACGGTCTTTGTATTCCGCCCACAAAAGTGGATCCTGTGTTATTATCGGGTGTTAATTAATTCCCTCTGTTGTGCTACCGAAAAAAAATATAGATTTCCCGCGTATTTCCCTTTACGGGTCTTTTTCCGGTTCGTTGGATAAAATAAATTAAAAGGAGCGGACGGTTTGATGTAATTTCTCAAAACTTTCTCTCTTTTTTGCGCCTACTAAAATAAACCAAATAGTTGAACCAAAGGAAGTTTGCTTTGTGAAAACTCTCCGTTCTGGAATTCGTAACACGATGTGAACTAAATATAAAGTCCATAGCTGATAATACGGCTACTGTAATGTTTCAATCCGTTCTGTCTGAACATTGATTCAAATTCAAAAGAGACTTAATGAACGTTAAAAGTTAAACTAGGAGTCCATTTCAAAATCTAGATCATTTTGGAGAAAAAGCTCCAAACATAGTATTTTTAAAGTCGTTAATTAACAGAGTTTACATAATCATTCTAGAAACCTAGAACTCATGCATTGATCTGGTTTTAATTCCAGACATCACTGTCATCTAAATAATCTTTAATGTTATAGTAGTAGTGTTATAGTATTCAATCTTCTTCTAAACTTGTCAATGGCAAATAAGTTTTATTAAGGTCTTTGTTAAACAGTTGCGGCCCAGAACTTTGCAACAGTAAATAGTATTTAATTATTATTGAATTCTATGTTTGCGATGGCCTTGCCTAGTTAAAGGTGTCTATCACAATGTTTCCTAGGTTTCCAAGGTATCCTAGTTTGGAATCAGGACAAATGATTACTTATAAATTGCTTGAACATAGTAAAACATTTGCACATATCCGAAATTAATACTAATAAGTATTTTCTAACATTAAAATAGGTAAGTAATTAAGAACTTCCACACAACACAATCACTTGGCTTGGCCCCAAACTAGGGTACCCTGTGTTATGGCAACTAGTCAAGAACATCACAAATATGGAAATACACCCAGATTGAGGCCATTTATACAAATGTACGGCGGCACAAACTAAAAAATAATAAGCATGTTTCTACAGAAAATGCATACAGTCATCTTGTATGCATTTTCTGTGGTCGCTTAACAGTAATTTCGAGTATCAATAGCAGTATTGAAGCGTGCGCCATTAATTAATGTCCGCTTTCGTTGATGCGCTATCACTTATACCTTCTTAATCGGGTAACGTATCACCCAGTCACCCGATCTCTACGTCTCTCTTTCTCTAGAAAAATGTTTGTCTTTTCCAATAAACCGGTCTCCGCCCGAAATATCATTACAAACCGAAGGCGCCACGCGCACCCTATACATCACGCTAAGTTACCGCAGATAACTAGTCGATTCCAAGCCCCCAATAAAGTGCGCCACTCACGAGATCATCATAAGCGGAGGGCGCCACCGCATCCATCACGCCGAGTTGCTTGCCGCAGGTAACAAGTCGATTCATCACTCCGAGCGCTGTCGTACTCGATCGCACTGCACAATCTTAATGCCGCGGAGCTAATATGGCGGCATAGGTTGGTTGCGTACAGCACTTGGTCATATTTTGGCGTAACCTACATGGACTTAACAGATTGCAATTGGTCATAGGTATTTGCCGATTTTCTATACTTCTGACATTTGATGTCTGTGGTGCATGCCGTTGCATTCGCATGGCAACCACGATGGCTAGTGACCATAAGGAAAGCAAAGAGAAAAATTAGCAACTTTAACCTCCTCAGTCCTGGCCTTGAAAATAACAATAGAAATCCATTGTTATTTTCAAGGTCAGGACTGAGGAGGTTAAAAATTAATTTTGCCGAACATCTCGTGCAAATGGCGCTCTTCATTGGAAAAGGGGTGCACCCAGTTGCGCCGCAAGTCTGCGCCACGAGTCTGAGACCCATAGGGATTACCTACAGGTATTGTGCTACGTTTCATTTGTTGAATAGAATAGAATATTATAATAGTTAGTTAGAATAGTTGGATCTTGGGATCGGCTTATATAGTTAATTGCATTATACAGTTCATTTATCGACAACTCCAAATTTAGACACCATAGGTATCTTATTAATGTAGCCATTGATCGCAAGGATTGGTTATTTGGCGAATGACGTCAAACGATTGAAAAATTTTGGCCGATCTCTTGGGTCGATCCCAAAAGCCGCCATTTCAGCATGCTATAAAGGCTCTTGACGCAGCTTTTAAAGCATGCTGCCGACATACTTTTTCAAGCATGAGAGCTCTTGGAAGACGAGTAGAGTCCATGCGATGCATATGCCACAGCTAATGCAAGCGATGCTCCTTGAGCGAGAAGAGTAAGATTGGGCAGCGGTATTAGTTCTAGAACTCTCTCGCTTATGACGCTATTCTCTAGAGTTTGGTAAGATTATCTTACCAAACTCAACCTCAAAAGTTTTATTCACAGAATTAATAGATTATGTGGAGAAGAAGCTGACAACGAAAATCCACATGTATTCTTTTCAAAACACGTTTTAACTTAATTAACAGACTTTTCAACTTGATGTACACCACACTAGACACATTTGTCCCCGTTAACATTATTTTAATACTAGACATCTTTGTCTTTTAATATTAATAATTTTTACACAGAGTATGCTTAACACATTTTGTAAACCACTTTAATGATACCTGTAATTTATCTTAAGGAATCTTATTGTCGAACTGTATATAGTGCCTCATAAAGGATGTATGAACTTTTGCAAGTCTAAAGCATATAAATGACAATTCCACTCCATGCGTAGCAAATAAGATTATTTATATCGCATCTCCGTAAACTAGCTCCCCGAGCTCGGGTTACGCGGCGCGTATGTTAATCGGTCTCCGCGCGGCTCATCCGTCATAAGCGGTTTTCTCCAATCTTACTAGGCGGGGCATCAAAGGGACAGAACTGGGAAAACCCGTCCACGGCTTCTACTTCACCTAACTTCTACCCAATACCATCACTTGTCTTGGTCCAACACTAGGCTACGCTGGGCTATGGTATCCGGGAAAGAACATTACAGAAATGGACACCCAGACTGAGTAAATTCCTACAAAATAATGAAGTAAAATTGCACCCGCCACCTCAGTTTTGGTAGTCAAGCGTATTAACCGCTTGATCAACGAGGCGATAATATCTGTGAATATTTTATTTTATTTTTATTTATTTAACAGAAATCCACAGCACTACAATTACAGTAAACAATAGGTTCTTAATAATTTTTACATGCAGATTTTACTATTTAGGTTAGAAAATTATATTTCACTTATTTTAACTAATTCTAATAATGTATTCTATTGTATTGAATCTAGGTACAAGAAGATCATTCTCGGCCATCCAAGGGCAGAAAAAAGTGATGTGCCCTAGAGGAGGCCCGTGCCCAGCAGTGAACGAATACGGGCTAATTGATAATCGATTATTGATTGCTAATTGATTGATTGAGGAGTAAACAATTTTTTTTTTTATGTTGAAGGTATTTCTAAATATAAGTGAAAAACAACAATGCGAAAGAATTACGGAATAATTGTGAATTGGTACTTGATTTGTACAAATGGCCTCAGTCTGTGTGTGTTTCCATCTCTGTGTTTCCTTGCCTGGTTAGGTTGGGGCAGAGACAAGTGATTGTTATGCATGAAAGTTATTATCATTATTAATGTTGAAGGACTTAAGAAAAAAATAAAGACATTTATTGTAACAATTGGACACAATTCAAATAAGGAAAAGAAAAACAATTGTAGCCGCCTTAGTAAATTTTGTAGTTTAGTAGCTTAGTAGCGCTGATGACAGACCAAAAAAAGGGACTTACATTTGGTCAACTGTAATAGTGCCTTTGTTCCATGCAAGAAAGACCTCGTTAAATTAATCATTATTTTATTCACAACACAGATTAATGATAACTGAAACTACAATAAATAGTTATCACTGAGTCTTACACTATATTACACTATATTATTTAGTTCGTTTTAACTCATAAATGGTTGTCTGAAAGAGGTAATTCATAATAAAATCCGCCATTAGGATTCTGAACATAAGACATTTTCTTTAAGTCACTTTTTTGTGTACAAGTAATCTCTAAGTACCTACCAAGATCTACGAAAAAAAAAATTATGCTGCAGGCTGCGTGTCTCATTGCTGGGTATGCAACCAGATT
Source organism: Yponomeuta evonymella (assembly GCA_963969515.1). NCBI lineage: Eukaryota > Metazoa > Arthropoda > Insecta > Lepidoptera > Yponomeutidae > Yponomeuta > Yponomeuta evonymella. Next base: position 1,118,569 of record OZ018342.1, on the reverse strand, counting down.
CAATAAATTATTCTTTTATTCTTCTTAAGGTTACATCTGCCTTTGACCCAGCTCATTAATATTCAGGAAAACATTCCCGCCGCGGGCGACCGTCAACTTCCAGACTTCGGGTTAATAGTGTTACCGTAACTCCGGGTGGAGGGATTTTGGCTCCAAAGTGGAGCTTGAGCTAGGAATCACGATGTAAACTCTTCGACTGGAAAAATATAGCAAAAAACAAATACTGGTGTTTTGTTTAGTCCGGCCAATAATGGCCAATTGTGCTACCATTTTGTTGCCTCATTTCGGAAGCCCGGACTGCGGTTTTACTTTATAGTAATTCTATGCTCGGTCTTTACACGGATGTTATGGATTTTTCAGTATTTATTAATAATAAACACTGATGTCACACTTTATAACTAGTCCAATATGACATCCACAAGTGTCTTACCAAATATGAAAACTGTAAGTTATAAATCCGAAACTAAAAATTAAAATTAATGAAAAACTTAAAAAGGCCTTATACACACACACACACACACATACACGCACGCACGCACGCACGCACGCACTTACCCACGCACGCACGCACGCACGCACGCACGCACGCACGCAAGCACGTACGTATGCACGCACGCACTCACGCACACACAATACAGACCATATAAACCATATAGACGGGGGCATATCCGACCCAAAGGTGCCCATAGCGACGGCGGCATTACCGTGCTTCACACCAGGAGCGATCATTTGCATTAAAAATCATCATCATCTTTGTATGTTTAGCATGAAATTGAAGCGATTGATTTTACGCTAGAGTTGGGAAAGCTCTGTTTCAGCGGCCGGTAAACTCTAAAACGCAGTTGCAAGTTTTAGAACTATCGATTGTCGATTACGCGAAGTGAGTGAAATCGCTTACATTTTCCGGGAAAATAACTATGTGTGTTGTTAGATGTTGAAATATTGTATTTTAGTAGTCCAGCATAAATGTGCAGCGAGATTTTTAAATCGTTAGCCATATTTTGAGGAAATATTACTGTTATTATTGTAAAATGTAATATGTATTATTTATTTATTATAAATTACATATAATATATTTTGTATTCGTGATTTTGGTTCGAAACTGTGAACGAGTGAAAGAACAATTAAGTTGGCCGGCACCGGCCATAAGACGCTCGACCCATAGTTCATTTCGATTTTACTTTTCGTTCTGATATTGTTTGTTTGTGTTTGAGTGAAATAATTTTGGGTAAGAAAAAAAACGTATTGGCGCGCCATATTTTTAAGGCTAGCCCGCCATATTTTTAAATCATCGTTGGAATATCCCCTTAAGAACGTCCAACGTATTCAAAGCCACAAAAAACATACATCCGGAGGTATTTACATACAAGAGCTTGCTACGAATAATGAGGCCAACTTTAAGGCTGAGTGCGGAAATATAAGTTGTTGGACCTTACACTACAACAGACCCTAATTTGTGACCCTAATCTATCTACTGCGTGGCCACCGCTTAATTATAGATAACGTAAATTTTTGTCTCATTTTTTGCGTCGACTTTAGCATGCATCTTTCTCACTCTACCTAAGTAGAGTGATTTGGTGCGGCATATTCCGTAGATTGCTTCATCATCAGCCATTTGAGTCACTGCAGGACATAGGCCTCCTCCGTGGTTTTCATAACCATGAGGGGTTTTGCCATAATCGCCACGCTTGGCAGGCGGGTTGGCGATCGCATTATGCGGTTGGAATCTCAGGAAGACGCTGCTGCCTGCCTTCTACGACATCCACGGAAGGAATTGTTTGCAAAATGTTAAATTGTTGGCAATTGTTTGCCGTAGATTGTTTGCAAAATGTTAAATTTGCGCTTATACGCTCCTCCATGCGGCTGCAGCATTACGAAAGTTTTGTACAAGTTTTATCTAGTTCACTTATAATGCATTCCCGAGTCTGAAAGTGTGTCGCTTCTGCATCACGTTGAATTCACGGCAAAAGTTATCGTGTGGTAGGGTACTAAGGCTTATTATTGAAGTTATAAAAGGACGCGATGGTAGCGCGGTCGGTAAAACGTTTGCTTCACATTCAGGAGGTAGGTAGTGAATTCGAACACCGGCGAATGACGAAATACGAATGAGTTTGTTTTCTAAGTTTTCTAACTCGCTAACCGTGAGCAAACCTGAGTGTTCACATACCTCAGCGCTTCAAATTTCCAATTCGTGGTGGGCACACTTGGTGATTAAGCTCATCCTCTCTCTCTCTCTCACTGAGATAAGGCCTGTGCCCTACAGTGGGTCGTATGTATACAGGTTCTATTATTTATTATTCTAATTCACCCATTAAAAAACCGGTCAAGTGCGTGCCGGTCCATACGCAGTGTAGGGTTCTGTAAAAAGAAGTGTATTTTTATCTGCTTTACGGAACTAAGAACTTCATCGAAGTAATTTTCAATCGATTTTGTACTAAGTTTTCCTTTTATAAGTTGGTCGCCTATTACATACTCGTTAACTTGTACAGCCTACTTAGCCGTTATAGTTTTCCCTTTAAGTTCATTATAATATGTGCTACTGCCCTGAATTGTTTCATGTTCCTACAGTCAATCGTTTAGCCAGGGGAGGGGTGGGGACGCCCTAGTCTAACAAAAAATTGCGCTTTAAAGCTTACCTTAAAAATATATTTTTTCTAGATTTTATTGTACCGTTTTGTCGTAATAAATATCTATGCCAAATTTTAGCTCTTTAGTACCTATCGTCCCTGAGCTAAGCCGCGAAAAGATAGACGGACGGACAGACATACAGACGGACGGACGGACATGGCGAAACTATGAGGGTTCCTTGTTGACTACGGACCCCTAAAAACTGGAAAATATTTACAGCGCAACGGACGGGCTACTTTCTGAGTTCTTGTGACACCAACGCTACAGTTGTTTGACGTAAATGGGCTGCATTATTAGTTCCATACAGGGCCTGTGCATATTTGAGACGTACGAGCGTCAAGGCGGCCACGTCGCGTGACCACCGCAATTACCGCCCTGTGATTTACCGACTTCGGTAAACGTACCGAAATGCTCCCAGGGTGCCGAAGTAGAGTGGAAAGGTTGGGAAGCTCCGCCTTGGGAATGGGGCATTATATAATTAATATAGTTGTAGAGTGGTGGCGACATAGGTCAATGCTGCTAACTTAGCGAATGTTGGGTATCAGTGGGAATCGCTGAGAATTCAGGAAATTCTTCTTGAAATGCTTCTCTATCTTTGTAGGTTGGCAGTTTTCTCCTTTTTGGGGTTCTATACCCGAAGGGCATTACTATCTTATTAAAGTCTGCCCTATTACCCGTCTATTTTACGACTTCTACACGTATAATAAATTTGGGCTTCAAAGGTTTACGAGAATGGCGAGCGTTTCTGCCACGGAAGAACTTCTTGTGTAGCGTAACTTTTTAGTAGTTTTTATTATGAGACTGCATTGTGATCAATAATATTTTTTGTCATTTGTTTGTGTTACATTTCACAATAGAGCTAAAAAAATTTTACAAAAATTACGTTTCTTAATGGGATTATTTTTACTTTTAGTTGTGTTTTAATTATTTTTTAGTAAATTCAACAAAATAACAGAGATGATCTTTGAACATTCGGATGGCTACCTTTTGTACCATAGAAAGCCAAAACCGCACTATATACAGTACCTGGTCAGACAGACACACACGTCGTAGACATATTAACAAGGTCCTATTGCCCCCCTCATGTACGGAACCCTAAATATTATTAAAGTTTTATGGATAAAGGTTTCTTTACTTTCGTAATGATCTAGATTTACAATTGGACACATTGTTTCACTTGTAACGTTCAATAACTCACAATTACTGTGCTTTTTTGAATGAAGAAAGATGAATTTTGAATTGAATTTATGAACCTTTCTTCTGCCAGTATTCTATCGCCGGCGCGATGTAAATACCGTGGGAAATCCACGCTGGAGCGGTACAAACGGCTACAATATATCTTTCTTTGCACTATTCCCTTTGTGCTCAAAGCAGGGGCATTGCATTTGGAGTTATTGGGGAATACTAGGAAGAAGTACGGGTACTTACTTGGATACAAATATATGCAGGTTGGATTATTCCAATACTGTGCAGTCTAAGGTACCTAAGTTATTCTAGAAACACGTACCATGGATAACTTGGGACGGAATCATATCATATAGGCTTTGATGTATAAGTTTAAGATGATTTGAGAAAAGATGGTCAGAGTGGAGTTTTTTTCCCGCTGCCTTTTTCTCCACTACAAATACGGCCCGAAGGCAGCGGCTAACATAGTAACATAGTACATTGACATTCAGCAAACAGAATGTAAATTCTTTACGTTGAAATAAATTATTGATTTCTGATTTCTGATTTCTGACTCGTGATTCGTTTGTATCATGCAAAATAGATCACTCTAGTTCTACGTATAGATTTGTATACAGTAGCTTGGTAATATAAAATCCTCCTTATCAAGATGATTAAGGTGAATCAGTTGAGTATATAAAGTAATGTAACATAATGATATACCCCTATTTATGCTAGATTATTTAAACCAAAGGCTGGTGAATAATTTTACTTACGTCTACAAGTGTTCACACCGATCTTCCCACATCGCTTCACGTGCGTATGTAATGGTAGCTCCACACTCTTTAGAAGGCAAGGCGAGGCGACGCGAGGGTGAGAATGTGGATGAAGCTCTCGCCTCTGCTCTTGTTGCCTCGCCTCGCCTCGTCAACGCTCCGTTTGTTGTCGGTTTTTTGGGCCGGAGTCAAAGGACACAGAGCGCTCACTTAGCTGGAGCAGTGGACTAGGAGACCCCTGTGTGCGATTGCTTTAATTATCCACGTGATCATGACAACTTGGTCAAATGACTTATGTTAGACTTTCATGGGGTTCTATCAAATGCAATTAGTTATTTGGGATCCCAAAAATACTTGTATGATATCCATGCCAGAGTTTATAGTATTAGTAAGCGCATAAAGTAGCAAAGGCAGCCACTTCAACCACGTCCACCTTGTTGTAAACAAAGTGACGGACTGAATAAATGAAAAGTTGTGGATGGCTAGCACTCTTATAGCTTCCGCTCGTGGCCGCTCGTGCGACAGCCTCCACGAGGTGCGAGAGGCGAAAGTCTGGAGCTACTATAAGATCAGTGGGCTTCTACCTTTACTCTCCAGTCTAGGGTGCTACTACGTAACTACGCCTCTGGATGAACTCTTTCTTTTGAACCTGTTCTAAACTGTCAAATTTACGCATCCAAGTGCAGAGGACAGTTATGTAATAGGAGGGCTGGTAAGGCAGGTCAAAAGTCGGATTAGTTGCGTGGCGAATGTAGCGTACTCATAGTTTAAGCATAGGAATTCAAGCGGCCGTGACGTCTATGGCTTACGTAAGATCAGTGTGTGGAGGCGATGTCGCTATGCTGTCTATACGTAAAACAAATGTTATGCGTATGCATTGAATTTTAAAAATTCAAAGGCGCGTGGTACGTCTGTCGATGCACGAGTATATGTTCCAAAATGACCAGAAAAAACTCGAATGATTTTTTGGGCAATAATGAATGAAGAGACAAGTGTCGGCTTCTTGTGTCAGAGGCCAAGACCCACTTCGGGTCGCTGAGTCAGTGGAGTGACGGGCAGGTAGGCGCCGGCCATGTAAATGTCATGTAACCTTTACGTTCGCTAATTGCATCGTATAACCTAGCAAAAAAAGCATTAAAAGCCAGATAATATGCAACAAAAGCACCCGAAGCCCGCGTATAAGCGCGACCATTGTCGGTGTATCGCGGTGATCCCGCCCGCGCGACCCAACAAGCGGACAAACCGTTATCCGGCTGTCAATAGCCGCTCGATTCCACCATTCAGCAAGCCCGGATTTTGATTAAACCAAGTTTGAAGATCGGAAGATTTCTATCTCCAATTGGCGTGTCGACACAATGATTAACGATACAAAACAAAGCGGGTTTGACATTTATTGACAGATGTCAGTTTGAAAAATATCGACATAATGTTTTTTTTCAGACATTGAAATTACGCTTAGCATAAGCAGCCTATATGCGTCCCACTGTAGGGCACAGGCCTTCTCTCAGGGAGAGAGTATGGGCTTAATCACCACGCGTGCCCACCGTGGATTAGCGATTTAAGCGCTGTGGTATGTGAATAGCTCAGACACCCAGGTTTCCTCACGATGTTTTCCTTCACCGTCAGCGAGTGGTATTGCTACTATAACTTCACAAATGAACATAACTTAGAAAACAAAGTCATAGATACATGCCTGCACTGGGAATAGAACCTGGGTCTCCCGCTTCCAAGTCCAATATTATACCCAGTAGGCTATCATCGCCACAACTGACAATTGTTATTTTTCTTTAATAACTCCCAAATAAACTTTCTACAAAAAAAATATTGTAATTTTCACGTTAACTTCGATAACTACTGTCTATCAGGTAACCTTGAAAAGTCTCACAAGTCAACTAAATGATAAATAGCGGGCGTATGCCAACAAGTTTGTCCAAACCAATAAATTGAGCCCTCCGACTATTACGGTACCGTATCAAATTATTCATCTCCAATAATTTGAAAATCCATTAAACTCCAGCAAGAGTTTATAAATTTGACCGTAGAAGTTTTACCAAAATTGCCTGGCGTAATATAGGTAGATAAGTGCCGAACTGCAGTTTGAAATCCGGGGTGAATTTGAAATAATTAGAAATACTTTAAGGGAATGCGCTTTGTTATATTATTTTAACGGTTTCATCATCATCATCATCAGCCTATGCTTGTCCACTGCTGGACATAGGCCTCTCCTATTGCACGCCACTGAGCACGGTCCTCGGCTACTCTCATCCAGCTCTTGCCAGCCGCTCTGCGGAGATTTTAACGGTTTAACATTTAAGATAAGATAAAGTTTTATTGACACAACAAAACAAAAAAATTATACATGTGGGTGAAATGAACACATAAAACACAAAAACCTAAGAAAAATAAAAATCCCTAACGGTCCCATTTATAAAAACACGATTCCCTCAATGCACTCCTCAGAGGCAGTTTAAGTCTTTTCCTTGTAAAATCTCGACCACAGACTATTTTATTGGGCGTATCAAAATAAAAAAAAAATCAAAATCAATTTTTTTTATTCAAATTAGCACAGAAACTGCGACTTAATGAACGTTACAAGTTAAACTAGATGTCCATTTCAAAATCTAGATCATTTTGGAGAAAAAATGGACAAAGAAACTCCAAACTTTTCAAGTCCTTAATTTACAGGATTTATATAAATGTTCTAAAACTCATGCTTTGAACTGGCTTTAATTCCAGACATCATTGTCATCTAAATAATCTTTAATGTTATAGTAGCTTTTATGGCACAAAGTGTGCTTCACACCTTTTTTGAACCGCGTTTCTAGCAAGCTTATTATATCCTCAGAGATCTTATTGTAGAAACGTATACAATGCCCCATAAAGGATGTATTAACCTTTGCCAGCCTAAATTTTGGGAACGACAGTTTATGTCTATTTCTAGTATTTACATTGTGTCGGCTACAGTTTTAAAGTCACTGATATTTTTCCTAACGTACATAATATTTTCATAGATATACTGACTAGCCACTGTTAGGATGCTAGTTTATTTAAAGAAATCTCTTAACGAATCTCTATTGCCTAGCTTATATATGAATCTGATCGCTCTCTTCTGCAGGACGAAGATGGTCTTAATGTCTGCTGCCCGACCCCACAGTAGTATACCATAGGACATAATACTATGGAAGTAACTAAAATAAACAAGCCTAGCAGTTGCGACATCAGTTAGTTCCCGGATTCTTTTAACTGCGTATGCTGCAGAACTGAGTCAGAACTGAGACTGAGAAATCTGAAAATCTTATGAAAAAGCCGTGCTTGGATCGTGGACTGACATTGATTTTATATCAATGAGTAAAAAACCAGCCACGCGCACTGGCGCACGAAAGGTTTCATACTACACAACATTTGAACATTTCAAGCGTCTACCTGTTGCCGTTATTAATATCAAACAAAAAACTGCAAAAAATCACGTTTGTTGTGTGGGAGCCCCCGTTAAATATTTATTTTATCCTGTTTTATAGCGTGTCATAGTGGCTGTCATAGCGGCAACAGAAATACATCATCTGTGAAAATTTCAACTATCTTACTATCACGGTTTATGAGATACAGCCTGGTGACAGACGGACGGACGGACGGACGCACTGCGGAGTCTTAGTAATAGTCTGAGTCTTAGTCTTTGGGTAATAGTACCCTTTGGGTACGGAACCCTAAAAAAGGTTTCATGCTGAAGAACAAATAATATTCGACTACACAACAATGTGACGGAGTCTTGAATTTCACATCGCTTTGTAACTTCTCTCGTGCGTTCACAAAAAGTTTTCCCTGAAGGATGTGTTACAGATGTTTGATTGTGTCAGACGTCATCAAAAGCCATCTACATAACATATTGTCACAAAGAGTATGTGCTGCACCTCATTACAAACTCAAATAAAACGCTCCGTTCACCCCTTTCTAGGGGCAGAGCGTGAGTGCACGCCCTTCTTAGCGTTTACATTTAGACACTAACTTGCTTGATTCCTTTATTAATTGTCATCATCGTCGTCATCCTGCAGCGACAAGCGGCTGATGCTTGACGCCCACTGCAGAACATAGGCCTTCTTCGTGGTTTTCATAACCATGAGGGGTTTTTCCATAATCGCCACGCTTGGCAGGCGGGTTGGCGATCGCAGTATGCGGTTGGAATCTCAGGAAGACGCTGCTGCTCGTCTCCTGTTAATCGATTTCCTTAGTCACCTTCTACGAAATCCACAGAAGGAAAGGAGTGACACTATTGTTAATCCGGCGTCACACGGAATTGTAGCTTACAATTATTTCTTTTCTTTATCTTCAATTATATCATCTCCAACGAGAGGTTGGTGATCAATACTGCATTCAGCTGCTAGTCAAATTAAGAAACTGTTATTTATTTCAAATAATTGGCATGTATTTTGTATACCCCAAACGCTGATCTTCTCTAGTGTAAACGTTGCACCGCGTTTTATTTAACAAGTGTCAGCAAATGTCCACAGCGCGAATCTGGGTCGAAAGATTTGCAAAAGACAATGCCACACGCCTGCGCTGCTCGCTTTTATCTGGACGAACAGTTAACATCATTCATACAGGGAAAAGACTACATACCGTGAAGGAAAATTTCGTAAGGAACAGATAGATCAGCGCCTGAAACCCTCAATGCATTGAGCACACGTGATTATTAACACATTCCTCATACGAGAGGTTTGATTTACCAATTGGTTCTTTAAATTCTCGTTTCATAATATTTTGTTTTATCGTTCATATAAAAAGTAAATAGAGTAGAAATAATTTACATCGGGTTTTTCCTTAAATATGAAACACACCAACTCGGTGGCGGTGGCGACGCATACTTACGACATTTGCAGTATGCAGTAGTATTTATACGGACGTTTGTATGGACCACCACCTCCACCGCTACCGCGTTGGTGTGTTTCATCCTTTAGATAATTATAGTGCCTAAAACTACCATACTATGCAGTCATAAAATTGGTGGTTTAGTTTCAGCCACAGAAAAAAGAGTGAGTAAATTATTTCCTTCTAATGCTGTCCTTCCCCTTCCACAATTCGAGGTCATGTTCTACTATGTAATAAAGTGTACACAGTTTATTAGTCATTATTTTTCAGTCTATGTATATCATTTTTTTATTTTTGTTGATATATTTTATTAAGTATCACTTTTTTGTTCAGGTTCCGTTGAAACACCGTTTGTGATTTACCAAAGGCCCTGCTGAAAATCAGTGCTGTGGGCAAAACCATAGCATATACTGAGCTCGAGGCCTGGGTCTCTTATTGTTTTGGGGTTATTTTTTCATGTTCAATTATTTGTTGGCTTTTAATCATTTATATGTCTTTGTGGTGTTAAATAAATGTTTTTCTTCTTCTTCTTCTTCAATTAAGTCTGTGAGTGAAGGGTCTGTGGAATGGTGGGTTTTCACTATCAACCACGATTGACGCGTAAATGGTCAGATCTTCTTAGCTTGTCTTGATACTAGGGGCACCCCTTTTGGGATGAAATTTTCACTTCTAAGTAGTAATCTTACTGCGTCACTCACCGCCGTAATGTGATAAACGACGCCGCGATGAGGGCCTGTGAAAAATGCGGCGTGTGAATTAAAAGCGCGGTGATGGATGGCTGGCTCGGTCTGCGGGGTCTCTGCAGGTCGTATTCTCGAACTTGATTGAACAGAATACCAAGGAGGCGAGTCTCTAAAATTATTAGTTGTTCAATACACTCATATTTATATGTTAATGGTGGTATCATTGACTCTATTGGTAGTCTACTAACCAATCGCGTTCCATCGGTATAACCCGGGGAACTTAACTCGGTGCCTTGCGTGCTTCGATCGCCTTCGCGGGAAATGCATATTTAAATTGAGCGGGTTATACCGTTGGAATGACATTGTAGTCCTATTGCTTAGTAGACCACGAAGTAGTGTCAAATAACAGCTACTGTCGTACTAATATACTTCTATTAAACAAAAATGCATTTATTAGACTCTAGACCCAGGACCTACATTCTTTTAATGCATTGCAGTACAATGGCAACTGCAAGAACGTGCCGATTTAATTTTATTACTGCCTTAAGTCTAAGCGCGCACACGTATCAAACCTTCTAGGCGTTAACGGTATGAAAAAACATGACACGTGACCCGACAGTTTATCTGTCATTTTACTACGATGCACGTTACTTTCAGTTTAATTTTCAATTGCAAAGGTTTTGCTAGGCAAAGGCGGCAATGAGAATATTTTGCTCTAGCTTGGAGAAATTATAAATCCGAGCTTGGCTTAGCAATTCTGTTAAGAAGTCTGTTAATAATTCTGTCAAGAATTCTGTTAAGAATTCTGTCAAGAATTCTGTCACGAATTGTTGTAAGAATTCTGCCAAGAATTTTGTTAAGAATACTGCCAAGAATTCTGTTAAGAATTCTGCCAAGAATTCTTTTAAGAATTCTGTCAAGAATTTTGTTAAGAAAAAGCTATTAATAGTTTGTTTGAGACCCTCAGAGCGCAAGACCTACTTACAATAAATTGTCCAGATTATACCACAGGAACGAACTGAACGATGATGGTAAAGATGGTAATCTTTAACGGATAATAATAGGCCAATACTTCCGTCCCTAACTTTATCGGTGACAGTTAAGATGACGCGGCTTGGGAAACAACAGTTTTGTCATAAAACGTAGGCTCAGCCGTAGCGCTTGAAACATTGGCACAGGCCATTTCATTCAAGGTTGAACTTTGAAATTCCTGTTTGTGAAAAGGAAATGATCTAGGTACATTATAACGTAGACAAGGATTTTGAAGTACCTAGATCGAATAGAAGAAGGAAAAGAAAAGAAATAAAAAAAGTTTGTCCGCAAAATTGGAGAATTACCGGAAGTTCTTCTTTCCATAGGATTTCAGAAAACATTATTGAAATTTGGACATGATATTGTATGTCGGGTTAGTTAAGGCTGTTCTTACGTGGAACAATTTGTCATTTTTATATATTGTAATAAAATGAGTATACTTTTTAAAGATGTGTTCTGAGGGTTTGATGGATAATTATATTGCGATATTCAAGGCATATTTTACTAATACTTTGATTGAGACAATTTGATAACAAAATTAATAATTTTGGGAACACCTTTTCTCTGTTAAACACTACGTTATAATTTTAAATGTTAAGTTGTACGAGCGAGACAGTATGCTCCACGTAAGAACAGCTTTAATAGTACATTAATAATCCCGTTATGCTTTTAAATTATGTCTGACTCGCATTCTTTTGGAAGTTTTATTCTGATTAATGATTCATATTCATATTTATTGTTCATATGATACTAAGGTCATGTGGCGTTGAGGCGCAGACTCTCACTTTTTCTATCTGTCTCTTTCTCTCAGAGAGATGGCCTGTGCCAATCTGTACCTGTGCCTTGTTAATAAATGCTGGACGTATACAGCATGACTTTCAAATCGTTAGCAATGTTTTGAGGGAATATTGTTTTCATTATTATAAAGAGTATTATTAATAAATAAACAGTAATTATACATGAACGTAACGTAGAAATATAATTTCTATTATGTTCGTTCGATATGCGTAAAGAAGTAAAAGATCAATTGAGTTGGCGGGGACCGACCATAACTCAACCCATATTTTCTTCGATTTTGATTACTTTTCGTCCTGATATTGTTTGTTTATGCTTAAATAAAGTAATTAAGGGTCTCAATATTTTTGACGCGCCTTTTTTGCATTACATGTGACATATTTATCTTAATAATCATGGTTATAATGTTAACTCAAAAAACCTCGGACTAATTTGAAGTCACCCGGTATAATAACTATCTAGATCTGGATGGAAATGAAGAGGAGGTACCTATGAGTATGTCAAATTTCAGCGTCCGATTGAAGCTCTTTGCTGAAAAAGTGTCTTAATCTGGCGTAGGTACGCCTGCTTTTTCGGTTAGCTGGAATATGGATAAAAAATAGTTTGTGCCACTCGTCTGCCAATGAACAGGCTGCGTGCAAAAAATCACCTCGATTTATTGCTCTGTTGTTGCGTGAACGAGGCATAAACCAACAATCAGACTATTGTATTTATAAAAAAAGTATAAACCGACTTCTAAACACTACAATACTAAAAAAATTACATAATTTAAAAGAATACCGTTAAATTAGAAGTATGTATACATGTAATTATTGTAGGAGTATAATTTGGAGTCGGTGCCCAAAATATTATGCTGTTCATGAAACTGGGCACCGACTACAAATTATACTTCTACAATATCTACATATATACATCCTTCTAATTAAAAGGTATTCTTTTAAATTATTTCTAACTTTTTAATACTGTAGTGTTTCGAAGACGGTTTTTTTTATTTAAATATTTTTATTTTTCAGATTTTAGTGGTGGAGCGGAAGAAAAATAAACAAGTCCCTCATAACCATAATTTACCCTACTTAATTTTTTGCTTTAAAATTTTAAGTTCTCAATTTTTTGTCTTCTCCAGAACATCACTAAATTACCCTGAGATTACTTTTACGCTATTTCATGAATCATATTGATATTACTAAAGGATAGGGCCCCCATTGGGCCTTATTTACTGCTATCCATTGAAGAATTCCGTTCTCCATCTCTGAAAGTCTTCATCTCATGAAAATAGGACCCAATCGGACGTTATATATATTCAAACAATAAGACAAAAAAATTGTTAAAATTGTTTAAGATTTCACGGAGTTATGGGTGAACATAGCCAAAAAATAATATAAAATAAATATACGCGTCAAATTTATAGCCTCGTCCTTTTTTGAAGTTGGTTAAAAAAGAAGGGAAGGGATATAATTATATATGGTGATAATTCGCTTGTACATCCTCTATTAACTCAACACGTGTCCGCCTGGGCGTCCCTTAGTTAGAATATTATGCATTCCAAATTTCATTTATAAGTCAAACTATTGCTAGTTCCTGTAGCGTTCTAGAGTTTCTGAATTTGTACCGGGACAATACGGCGAAGAAATAATTGTATTTCCCTAGCAAATTCAATTGCATTGCATTTGCATTGTCGGGGATTGGGCGTAATCCTCTGCAAACAAAAGCCAACTGAAACATGAAGCCTGGATGCACTGCCGAAATCCATAATTCTCTCAAAATTCTGGAATCTTCATAAAAAAATGTAAACCTAATCAAACTATAAAGCCTTTAAGCAGATCCATATTACAACGTTATTTCTATAATCAAAAATTCCTGTAACACCTTAATAAGAGTTCATGTTATACGAGTAGGTACAACTGCTTTTGTTTTATGAGTTTGTTTCAGCTTAATATTTACTTTTTTTACTTAGGGTTTACACAAATTTGATGATATTAGCGCTAGCGCTCTGCCAATGTCGCAGCCCTCAGTAAATCATCGATTTACATAAAAAAATATATTTTATGTAATAAATTAAACTTATAAAAAAACGTATTTTTATGTACAATTTAACAAAAATATTTCAAGACTAGTAGAAAAAAAGTAGCACACGAAAAGCTTTAACCGTCATCTTATAGAACGGTAAAATTTAAAAACATTCATTTCAATATGGCGAAGAAAACATATTAATAAGAATTTAGTAAGCACTACACAAGTATTAACTCAACTACGAAATCACTTACCTAAATTTCAAGTAAGTAATTGATTCCGAAATGAAGTTAATAAAACCCATTACGATCTGAGAGCGGTGGTAGCCTAGTGGGTAGAACATTGGACTCGGAAGCGAGAAACCCAGGTTTGATTCCCACTACGGGCATGTATCTATGACTTTGTTTTCTAAGTTTTGTATATTTGTGAAGTTATAGCAGCAATACCACTCGCTAACGGTGAAGGAAAACATCGAGAGGAAACCTGAGTGTCTGAGCTACTCACATACTACAGCTCTTAAAATCACCAATCTGCGGTGGGCACGCGTCGTGATTAAGCCCATACTCTCTCCCTGAGTGAAGGTCTGTGCCCTACAGTGGGACCTATATAGGCTGTAGTATTCATCATCATCATCATCATTATCAGCAATTCGACGCCCACTGCAGGCCTCCCTCATGGTTTTCTTAACCATGAAGGGTTTTGCCATAATCGCCACGCTTGGCAGGCGGGTTGTAGTATTACCATTTGATATGTAGGTTAGGCTATTTTACCTTCGTGTACAATAAAGTTAACTCAACAAGTTTTTGTTTACACAACAAACTTTAATTAGTTACAAGAAATCAAACATAAATCTAGATCCCAGATAGGCGGATCCAATTTATGATACCAATGCCAGCGCCGAACTCCAATAATTTACTTAACTATCTACTATACATAAATTATCCCCGGGGAATTTACGTAACTTGCAGCAATTCCTTCTTTAATATATTTTAATAAACTCTTGTCTCGTTTAATGAAATCAAAGATTAATTTGCAGAAATTAGACCTGTTAGATAATTTGACTATTGGAATTCCGTGTTAATCCCCTCTTAGATACAAATCTCTTAATAAATGTATCGAGTTGCATTGTACATTAAACCTAGACGCCTAACAACATTAGAAGAAAAAAATACTTTTTTACGCCCATTTAGTACAGAAACCAATTTTATGTTCATCAAAAATTGCGATAGTGTACCTACGTAGTTTTGTAAAAAAAATAAAAATAGTATTTGGGTGCCGGAATTCGTTGCTTCTCGCCAAACCGAGCTAACGAACACCGAGTTGACAAGAAAAACCACGCACCAAAAAGATACAACATTTTTTCTGTCGCGTATTCGTCGAAACGACGAAGGTTAGGTATCTAGGGTTAAATAGCTGTTAACAGAAAATTGACGCGTGCCTGGTCGTTTAGGAGTGCTCTTTTCATGCTCCCGAATTCCTGATGTACTCAAGTACCTTCGCAGCCGAGTAAACATTATTTTTAAGGTTCCGTACCCAAAGGGTAAGGGAACCTATTACTAACACTTCGCGGTCCACCCGCCCGTCCGTCCGTCCGTCAACAGGCTGTATCTCATGAACCGTGTTGGTTGGCCAGTTGACATTTTCACAGATGATGTATTTCTGTTGTCGCTAAAACAACAAATACTAAAAACAGAATAAAATAAATATTTAATAGGGGCCCCATACAAAAAACGTGATTTTTTGCCGTTTTTCGCTCGATATTAACAACGGCAACAGATAGACGCTTGAAATAATAGGGGTTAAAGTATGAAATTGCCGTTTTATTGCAACAGGTTCTTTGAATTGACATAGAATCTTCATGGTTTGAGGTTTTCGAATGAAACTTTTTTCAAATGGTTTCTATGATGTTCTTTTTTTAAAAAATGTGAAACATTTGAATATCGACTTTCAATTGTTTTTGTTATTCAATTTAGACAAGAAAGATGGATACTGCGAAAATTCGAGTGATTTTTGAATACGAGTTCCGACGCGGAACTAACGCGGCAGAAACAGCCCGCAATATCAATGCTGCGTTTGGAGAGGGGTCTACTAATGCGAATCGCTCGTAGCCCCGGCTGCCTGAGTGATCTTAAACGATCACGAAGGTTAAGCAACACAGGGCGCGTTCAGTGCATGGATGGGTCGCCGTCTATGCCTAACGCTAGTGGCATTTTTCCGAGCGGTTCCGTGCTTCGCAAGGCACGTCAAGCTGTTGGTGCTGGCTGCCGTCGATAGATGGCAGTCGTTAAGCCAAGTCAGAGGCCTTAGGGCGGCTTGACAACTTCTGACAGTAGACGAGCCACTAGTCTACAAGCCTCCACCAAGCCGGACTTGGCCCCCGTGGTGGAGTATGGCCTATACCTTCCTCAGCGAAGAGACCCGTGCCCCTCGGTGGGGACATAATGGGTTGATGATGATGAAGAGAGATAGTGGAAGCCGACCCTAGTCAAACTACCCATGAATTAGCGGCATGGTTTAACGTTACCTTACCCACAATATTGACTCACTCGCGTCAAATCAAAATAAAAAAATACGAAAAATGGGTGCCTCATAATCACTCGAATTTTCACAGTATCCATCTTTCTTGTCTAAATTGAATAACAAAAACAATTGAAAGTCGATATTCAAATGTTTCACATTTTTAAAAAAAATAACATCATAGAAACTATTTGAAAAAATTTTCATTCGAAAACCTCAAACCATGAAGATTCTATGTCAATTCAAAGAACCTATTGCAATAAAATGGCAATTTCATACTTTAACCCCTAATATTCAAATTTTGCATAGGTGGTACGGAACCCTTCGTGCGCGAGTCAGACTCGCATTTGGTCGGTTTTTTTAGTTTTTTTTTTTCCAATTTACAAACAACCGAGCCATCAAAATCAATAGCCGATAAGACAAGAACGTCTTACGCCCCCGCGCTAATCACCCGACCAATCACAAAGAAGACACGACACAGACAGATCGCTTTCCCATGCCTGCCACTCGACACACGCTCTCGTGGAGCTAATACGGCTGGCTGGAGTACTCTCACACACAGCTCATCAACATAAAAAGGCTCGGCTAAGTCGAAAACCTCAACCTTTTATAGAGCTTATATTTCACAGGTAGCTTAAGAGCTCGCTCTTATGCCGGGCACGGGCCAACCAAATATAGGCGCTCGCCAAAAAAACGGTACCATTATTTTACTATTACGACACTACTATTTCTCAGGAAACACGCATTGAGCTATTAAGTAGAAAATGTCAAATACTAAGTTCATGGCTCCTTAGAAGTGTAAATAATTCAAACTTCTATGTCAACGCGATTTGTACAAATGGCTTCAGTCTGGGTGCATTTCTAAGTTTGTAATGTCCTTGCCTGGTTACCATAGCTCAGGGTATTCTAGTTCGCGACCAGAACAAGTGATTAAAACTTTGGGTACTCTAGCATATAAATTACTATGTTGCAATACTTGTAAGAGGTAGATAAGTTTCCAAGTACTTTGCTTATAATTAAGAACTTTTGTACATACATACAAAAAAAATTTTATTTGCATTCCAATGTTTGCCTTTAATATTTTATTTAAAGTAGGTGACAGTGACATGATTACGGTTGAACTTCTGACCCATATATTAGGTATACATACATACTGTATCTTAGGGATTATGAGCCCATCGGTTTATAAGTCGTAACAACTCGTTGATCAGTGACCTAGAACCATTAAATTTTGTATGAAACAAGATCTTAGCCAAAACCTCGTGAGGCACATGGCCGGTAATCTATTCCGCCGTTCCTCAGTTATCGTATTAGGAGCATATTACTGTATTAGCTCTATGCGCCGCTGGGTACGTCGTGTCAAGTGTCCGGGCGACGTGAATGGCGCACGTTACGCACGTCATTTGTCACGCGGCGAAGCTTGACGGGGGGCGGGCGATGGCACGCTGTCTGGAAAGTGGGAACTAACTTTCCTAGGCTTCTTCGCATGGCTGCGGGCCTACATATAATTGCGCTGCGTAGTTTGTGCATTCCTCCTATGGATTCCTCCTATTCTTTATTGTAAACCTCTCTATAAACCTATTGAATATTTTTGAAAAATCGTCCTACCAAATTGAATAATGTGGAAATTCCGAAAACTCCAAACCTAATTTCAGTACAAAGCAAGTAGCAAACCTAAAAAAACTTACGTACTTTTTCTTTAGCCGGTAAGCATTGGAAAGCAAGTAAATCCACTTACCTGGTGACATTCAACAAATGTTCGTAACCTTTCCTCCTGCCTAAACCTCTTCCAATAAGCAGCCCTTTGACTCAAAGGCGCGGCCACATATGCCGCCGGCTTTTAAGTGAGAATTTCACTATTTCACTTCGAATACACAAAACCAACACCTACACTATATCCTTACACTATTACTGACATTATAAATTGAAAATAAATCGTAATTTAAAGAAATTTAAGAGATGCTCAGCCAAAATCCTTAATTCATCGAGTTGTATGGTTTTATAAGAAAAGCTTATCCCTAAAATTTAATTCAGATACTCAAATTTACATGTGGCGATGTTGTGTGTGCATGCTTTAGACCACAACTTAGTACTCATGTCATATTATTACTTTTATATCGTGTAATGGTTGTGATATGTTTTGTACACCAAATAAAATGAAATAAAATAAAATAAATTTATTAAACACAGTTAACGGATTAACCTATAGCCATCATAAATACTAGTAAAAGAATTTTTTAAATCGGATAAGTACATTCGGAGATTTACTTACTTACCCCCTACTTACAATCTTACAAACATATAAACTTATTGCACATTTTTCTCCATTATTAACTTAACTCTGGATTCACTTACGTTTTAGTTCGAAAACTTTTTCTCTTTATAATCTAATATAATATAAAAATCTCAAATAAAATTTACAGTGTTTGTTATCGAACTCATCTGAAACGACTACCGATTTTTATGTTTTTTTTTTGTGTATATTTGGTAGGTCTGACAATAGGTAGTTAATAGGTAATTACTATGGCAAAATAACCTTTCCCAGTTCTAGCTGAACTTATAACATTATGGTTAATAGTAAGTTAAAACAGTTATAATATCAGTATAGATAGGTTTTCATTTAGTATATTTTTACAGCATGTAATTTATAAAACATTTTTTAATCTATTGATATTGTAAAATACATTTTTATTGCTAATATTCTAATAATACCGAATCAAATTAAATTTCAATAGCCCTGTATGAAATTCAGTCTATTGTCCTATATTAAAGAGTGATACGAATGCGAACTTAATTTGATTGTTAAACTTCTTTTAGTTTTATTACTGACTGCTACTTGAAAGTTGATGTGCCCTAAGTGGGATTCAGGTATGAGACGAACTTATCAAATCTTAATAACTACGTGGTCGCAATAAAGTTATGAAATATGAATTTGTTAAGCACGTCCGTAAGTATCAGTCTCTTCAGATTTCTCCAAAATGAATAATTTGTCAAGATACTTAAGTAGATATCAGTCTGGGTGTATTTCCATGTTTGTGATGCCTGGTTACCATGAGCACAGGGTATCCTACTTTGGGCGCAGTACAAGTGATTGTGTTATGTGGAAGGTATTATTGTTATATTATTGTAAAAGAAAAGTTAATCTTATTTATTTATTTGGATAAAATACAGGCACAGATAATAAATATTTTATGTTTTACAATATTGGGTAAACACGATTATTGTTCCATGTGGTGGTACAAAGTTTAAACAAAGAATACAAGCGACTGTGATTGATGGGAAGTTGTTTTTATTTATT
Source organism: Yponomeuta evonymella (assembly GCA_963969515.1). Classification (NCBI taxonomy): domain Eukaryota; kingdom Metazoa; phylum Arthropoda; class Insecta; order Lepidoptera; family Yponomeutidae; genus Yponomeuta; species Yponomeuta evonymella. The sequence continues at coordinate 1,098,803 of OZ018342.1, read as the reverse complement.
TTAGTTACTAAGCGAAATTCCGAATCCAGAAACCGCTGTCAACCGACTCCCTAACTCCCTAAGCATACTGAACGTGGCGTTTGTTTACACTTGCTAAACGTTGTGTGCATAGTGACTGACGCCCAGCTTCCGTTGCTTAGCGCATACAAAATTAACTGTTCGGTTTCAAAGGTAATACAGTCACAGCACATCAAACCTTACTTCACATGTATGTACTGTAGACTCTACCTATCAGCTTAAAGTCTGTATTTTGGCTCTTTTAGAGTTCCGTACTGCAAAAAGAAAAACGGAGCCCTTATAGGGTCACTTTGTTTTCCGTCCGTCCGTCCGTGTATAAATATGTCTGTTTATCTCAGGAACTCGTGGAGTTATGAATTTGAAATTTAAACTATATACTAAGGTTTACAGTCATTTGAAGCTGTGAAAAAATCAAACTTATAAGTTAACGTGAAAAAGATATATGGCCGTTTATGCCGCAAAAAAAAACGTAAATTTTGACACTCAAAGGAATCAAAATTTATATGGTACTTTCCGTTGGCCTACAAATATGAAATTTGGCAAAAAATATTTTCTTAAACTACAAATATAGGGAAAATCTGAAAAATGTAATGTGGCAATTAAATCATAAATAAAATAGTCTTTGAAGTTCGAAAAAGCTCGGAAAAAACTGCGAGACTCGATTCCTGAACTATTTATAATATGTAGGTAGGTCCTACAAATTTGTACGAAACCCTCGGTGCGCGAGTCTGACTCGCACTTGGACGGTTTTTTTTTTACTTAGCCTCCTTTGTGTCTAAATGCCGGGCAAAGACCTCCCCTCCTGATTTCCATCTTTTCCCGTCCCCAGACACCTCCCACGATCCCGGCAAGCATTATTTAAGTTGCTTAAAATCATAAAATAAAGGTCTGAGGATATCAATTGCCATAATGTTATTTCAATTGAAATTCTGATGTTGGTATTTAGAGTCCTTGAAGCGGAAGCTAAATAAGTTAAATAAAATGACCACGCTAAAGCATCCTGGCTAGTTATTAGTATATGCAATTACCACCGGCTTGTCGTACAGTAAAATCTATTGTTAACAGCTGCCAGTTGTGTTTTTCAATGTGCTTTGGCCAACTGACAGCTATTACTTAACGTGCTATACGTACATCTTAATCCTAACTTAACTAAATTTAAATATAAAACCTAAAACTAAATTCCGTTGTACACTTTTGATATACTCACCAAATTATAAATTAGTAGGTACCTGGGTTTAACTTTCAACTTGAATAGAACTTGAAGAGTGAATTAACTATTAACTAATACAGGCGTAAGCTTAAATAAACTATTTGACACCATTATCACACTGTTATGCATAACAAAATTTGAATAATGATATTCCTTTTTTAATTAACATTAGCTTATTAGTGTGCGAGTAACCGGGGGTTATTAGTGCATTGCGACAAAGCTTCACAAATAAATTTGACGAGTCTAATTCAAGAGCAGTGTGGGGCTACCTTTAGTGCAGAAGGGAAATCGATCACGGTAAAAGCCTGCCCGTGAAATAAATAAGGCTTCACAGACTGTCACATTGATAGGAATGAACAGAGAGGCCAACACAGTAACTTTCATACTGGAATTTATCAGTTGAGTTTACTTTGCTTGCCGAATACGACGAAGACTAAACTTGACAGTCTATTATTTTGCGAATGGTGTAAAACTTACTTGAGGTACTACGGAGAACTTGCAAAAATAATCATCATCATCATCAGCCATTTGACGCCCACTGCAGGACACAGGTGTCCTTCATGGCTTTCATAACCATGAGGGGTTTTGCCATAATCGCCACGCTTGGCAGGCGGGTTGGCGATCGTAAAAATATTTTTATGAAATATTTTTTTATTTTTTGTTAGTTTTCCTTTATTCTTTGTAGTATACAACAAATATAATAGTTACATGTCCCAATAATATAATTTTAAGGAATGTTTCCCATTAAAGTCTGGTTACTGCAACATTCGACTATTTTTGTTTCAGGTAAGGGTCAAATTAATTCTATCTTCCACCGAGAGGAACTTTTCATACGGTAAGTATTGAATGAATTTGTAATCACATTTAAGTGTAAAGCAAACGAGATGTGGGCTTAATGGTCGCTTCGTCCACACGTTTCATACTGAACTTGATCAAGTTTTTGTAATTCTCTGGAAATTGGGAGCAATAATCCCGATAGGGCGTGGGTCGGTGAGCAAAGTTTCATAGGACTCATCATTCAGCCACAAGAAGTCTACTACTGGACGTAGGCCTCCTCCGTAGATTTTCAAAAAGACCGGTTGTAAGCGGCTTGCATCCAGCTTCTTCCTGCCACTTGGATAAGGTCTTCTGTCTATCTTGTGGCTGGTCGTCCGACGTTGCGCTTGCCAATATGTGGTCTCCATTCGAGAACTTTTCGACCCCATCGGCCATCAGTTCTGCGTGCTATGTGCCCCGCCCACTGCCACTTCAACTTACTAATCCGCTGGGTTATGTCGACGACTTTCGTTCGTGTACGGATCTCATCATTTCGATCTCGTGGAGAAATTCCGAGCATAGCCCTTTCCTTAGCTCGTTGCGAGACGAGCTCGTTGATTGTTTCGGTTAGGATAGGTGCGCCTTAAGTCATCTAACAGTCCCAGTTTTATTATCAGCTGTAATAAAAAGCAACAAAATAAAGAAAATTACATAATTCGACTGCTAAGCATTAGTAACAAAGCGTGCGGGACCAACTTCTTGTCATAATGTTATATTTGGGTCCCGCCTCCTAATGCTAATGCTTTCTTAGCAGCCGACGTTTGTTATTTATCTTTTAGCTTTTAAATTTTTCTCGTTTTAGTTTTTTTTTAATCCGTAGTATCACCAACTAGTGATGAGTTTGTTTTGTTTTTTTTTCGTAGTATTGTTTTAAGTTCATTTACTTTCTCTGCAGTGGTCTTTCTAGCCGTTGGCAAATACGGAACTCGGAGGCAAGAAAAGCCGGGTTAGAGTTGTGAATGGACTTATTTACGTGTTGCGACGGTCACCGAGGTGGGAGCGGGACAGGTTCTTAAGTACCCGAAAATGCGGACCACAGAATGCCACACGTTACATCGAATTAGGTATTTACTTTATTTAGAGACTTTACTCTTTATCTACTGCAGAATTTATGCAATGTCTGAGCGTAAGAGCGTCATAAAACGTGTAACTCGTGTCATCGTACTGCCCATGTAGGTTTTGTTTTGTTTTGTTTATTAGGCATGTAAAACAGGTAACAATCTTAAAATAACAATATTGGAGCAAACTAGTTTTAAGCTAGATTGACACCCAAAGTATACACGCACATTAAAATACATAGAAAAACGAGTTACGGTGGTCCTCATATTTAAGAGTAGTGAGACAATAATAATTTATTGCATACGAAAAACAGTACAGTACAGGTTCGAAATAGGCTATTCGCTGAATTCCACGTGGTCGAAGCCGTGGGCATAACTAGTGTCTTTTCAAAGCTGTCGCAGGTTAGAAAGACGACGAGCACTTCTCCATCGATAATTCAACTTCTATAATATGTAGGCCTATAAAATACGCCGGCTATTAAGTATGTCACGCCGGCAACCCTGCCAATCTCGTCCATTGTCCTCCTGCCGCCTTCTTAGTGTCATTGAGCCATCGTCTAGGTGGCCTACCCACTGAAATGGCGAGTTCTCGACCGCCACTCAATGACCGCCTTCGTCCACTGCCCGTCTTCCCGTCTTAACAGATGTCCATCCACCAATTTTCATGATTCGTGCCTGAGTCTTCCATTAAATTTCTACAAGCCATTTTCAGTTATTTACAAAATCTTTCACCACTTTACTCCCACGACTTACTTTTTAACACTCAACCTTCTACTTTCTGCACACTCAGATTTTCCAGTAACAGTGATTTGAGAAAACCACGAGCTTTTTATGTAGTTCCGGCTCCGAAGTACGTAAAAGGTGGCGTATATTTTCTTTACGGGGCTAACACCGGCAACATTTTCACGGCTACGTTTGCGGAAGCCATAATTCGGCAACATGGTGACTTTAAGGCTAGTTTGGGGCAACATTTCCCCAATATACGTATACTGAAGAAATGTATTCCGCAAAATCTTAAACATAATAATATGAGCCAGTTTCTCGCCTTTCATATGTAGGAACTTTACCAAGTTCCTTACCAACACGGGATTAGCAGTGTTTTGATAAATATGGAAAAATTGTGAATGACTTCTACAGACCAAACTTATCGAGTTTTAAGAGGATTCATAACGAAAACTTGTCATTTTTGTAAAAACATGCCTGCCAATAACCTTAGATTGTGCGCTTAGATTCCGAATGGGTGAAGTACTTCCTTATCAGCAGTATCGTCTGTGACATCAGCAAAAGTAACTTTAGCATGGTTTTTCTTCTTGAGCCCATAAATACCTAAATACCGGACTGTAGTTTGACTAAATGTATATTCTTTATTGGTATAAAGCGAGAGTGCGCTGGTAGCCTAGTGGGTAGAACATTGGACTCGGAAGCGGGAGACCCAGGTTCGATTCCCAGTGCGGGCATGTACCTATGACATTTCTATCTGTTTTATGTACATTTGTAAAGTTATAGTAGCATACCACTCGCTAACGGTAAAGGAAAAAATCGTGAGGAAACCTGAGTGTCTGAACTATTCACATACTTCAGCGCATGAAATCGCCAATCCGCAGCGGTCACGCCGATACTCTCTCCCTGAGAGAAGGCCTGTGCCCTACAGTGGGACGTACATAGCTTATGTAAGCACTGGTCTCTGTCTACTTCTCTGGGATACAGGCATAAGTTTATCTATGTAAGTGTACGGTAACAAAATACGGGTAACTATGAAGAAATATTGCCTTTAGCTGTCTGGCCCTCCGGCCATTGCCGTGAGTATGTTACTCGTTTTCAATCCTCTCAAGCTCATATAGAAGATGTGCTACACCTGGCAATGCTTCAAAACCCTCGAATCGATACCTTTGGGGAATCTGCGTGCCCGGCATAATGGTAGTTCAAGGACTGGTTAGGAAAAAATACACCTTGGTAGTGATACCATACAACTTTTTGCGCGTGGAGAGAAAGTTAGTGTCGATAAACGTATAGGAAATTATTATTACTAAAATTTGACGCATTCATTCAAAATAAAAAAGATAGAGACATTTCGATTTCATTTGAAATTTTTTTATTACATAAGAAATAAATCTGCATAAAAACAGCTAAGCACTAAAAATAGTTTCTTCCAGCTAACCGTGAGTCATGTGGATAGAATACATTAGTGTGTCGCTTTCGAAATGCTTTGGTTTAAGGCCGGGTTCTCAGAGCGCACGGATAGTTCTAGTTAGACCTGAGATTTCCGCACTTAGCCTCATAGTTGGGCCATTGTATGTAACAAGCGCTAAGGTATGTAAATACCTCAGACACTAAAGTTTCCTCACGATGGTTTTCCTTCACCGTTAGCGAGTGGTATTGCTACTATAACTTAGAAAACAAAGTCATTGGTACATGCCGGGATTTGAACTCACAACCACCCGAATGAGAAGCCGGCGTTCCGCTACCACCGCTTTTTGGAGCGCACAGACGGAGACGTATGCTAACAGTTGGGGGAAAAGTGGACATTTTTTAATTTACAGAAATACAAATCCTATTAAAAGAATTTTGACGACCGACGTAACCAACACATTCAGTGATAGTCACTTTGGTATATTTTTTATTATCCAAAACCCAGTACAGCTCAAATAAAACGATATCGAGTGATGATTTAGACACTGTCATGTTCGGGATCTATTTTGATGCTATAAAGTTTAAAAAACATAAAAATAATGACCAAAGGCCTTAGATACGATATTGGGAAGTAATATATATTTTTTGTTCTGCGGGGCACATAGCACGCAGAACTGATGGCCGATGGGGCCGAAAAGTTCTCGAATGGAGACCACATATCGGCAAGCACAGCGTAGGACGACCAGCCACAAGATGGACAGATGACCTCATCCAAGTGGCAGGAAGACGCTTCCAACCGGTCTTTTTGGAAATCCATGAAGGAGGCCTATGTTCAGCAGTGGACTTATTGTGGCTGAATGATGATGATATATTTTTTTATATTTTTAATTAATAACCATTAGACTTTAGAGAGTAACATTGTATTTCAAGTGCCGGATTAAGAATAGCGTCACTCCATTTCCTTCCGTGGATGTCGTAGAAGGCGACTAAGGAAATCAATTACCAGGAGACGGGCAGCAGCGTCTTTCTGAGATTCCAACCACATACTACGATCGCCAACCCGCCTGCCAAGCGTGGTGATTATGGCAAAACCCCTCATGGTTATGAAAACCACGAGGGAGGCCTATGTCCTGCAGTGGGCGTCAAACGGCTGATGATGATGTATTTCAAAACACCTGATTTAGGGGTAATGTCAGAGAACTAAGCCTTTATATCATGTAGCGCTCAATTCGCTCGCTCTTTCGCTGCATCCAAAGTCTCAGTCGACACCAAAGACGAACAATTGCGGCGCTAGTTATTTATTATTTTTGAGGAAGTAGAAATTTGTAGATATTTTGAGGTTAGAAAGCACGGTCAGAACGCTACTGATCAATGTGTATAAAAATACCTAGTGGCGCAGCAGTAGTAGTAGTGGTCCCGGGTTCGAATCCCGGCTGGGGACAAAAAAAATCCATGTCTTGGATGTTTACATGTTTGTGATGTCGTTGTTTCTGGTTCCCACGACACATGGTATCCTAGTGTGGGGCCAGAAGCAATGCATGTGCCTGTGTGTAAATGTTTATGTTTATACCACCGCTTATGTTGTATGAGCGGAAGGCAAGTATTTTTCAGCAATTTGTTGCGTATCAGGTTCGAATTGCAGTGTCCAATCAGGCTTCCACATGCCCAGAAAATCTGTGAGGCTACTTGAATAGAATCTCTCTGCAAAAAAACTTAGCTCAGAGGCCTTTGACAGCAGGCAAAACTCCAATACAAAAAGCGCGCGTGCGTGAGCATAGTCACAGAATTTCCCGCTGCAAGTAAATTCAATTTGAGGCCATGCGTTCGCTCGTCCCACTTTTAATTAAACGAATTAATCAAACGAACATACCGGGGGGCGGGGAGGGCGTCAATCACGTGACGGGGCGCTTTATTCGCGCGTTGTCTTTTCACCAGATTGCGGCTAAAAGAAGGGTAATGTGTTTGGCTCATATGTACAACTCAAACTCAAAATTGTATTCATGATAAAAACGGAATGACAACTGTCAAAACTGTTAGTTTCAGAATAAATAGAGTACGTGGAGAAGAAGCTAACAAAGAAACTCCACATTCATTCTTCTCAAAACTGGTTTTATATAATTAACTGAGTTTTCAACTTAAGGTTATAAAGTTTTGAAATATTTCCAGATATCGCTCAAAGCGAGCTAGATTCACTTTTGATCACATCTAATGCCTAAAAGAAGATGTGAAAACGTAAATAAATCTCGCCAAATGCTTTCAGTAAGCAAATCTCAGCGCACTGCGTTATTTTTGCTTCAAAAACAAGCAACGGAAAAAATGCAGCTATGTCATAACTTGCGTGGCACTGAAACAAAATTGCCTCATAACATTATTTATCGGAGTCCACATCACAAAATTTGAGGAGACAGAAGCTTTGCTTTACAATCTAGCCAAATTGGGTGTGACAGTCTCACAGTCACTCTAACTGTTAGCTTTCTAGCTAGTTTTTCGGGTTCCGTAGTCAACAAGGAACCCTTTTAGCTTCACTATGTCTGTCCGTCTACTCCGTCTGTCTGACTGCCTGCGAGGCTAGATTTTCAAGCTAGGATAGCAAGCTGCGGTGGTAGCCTAGTGGGTAGAACATTGGACTCGGAAGCGGGAGACCCAGGTTCGATTCCCAGTGCGGGCATGTACCTATGACTTTGTTTTCTAAGTTATGTACATTTGTGAAGTTATTGTGGCAATACCACTCGCTAACGGTGAAGGAAAACATCGTGAGGAAACCTGAGTGTCTGAGCTATTAATATACCTTAGCGCTTGAAATCGCCAATCGGCGGTGGGCACGCGTGGTAATTATGCCCATACTCTCTCCCTGATAGAAGGCCTTTGCCCTACAGTGGGACGTATATAGGCTGCTTATGTTATAGCAAGCTAGTGTTAGTAAGCTAGCAAGCTAGTACTTCTAGCTTCGTGGAGACAAACATAGTGTCATTTTTAAGCTAGTATATAAGCCAGGACAGTTTTTAATAGGGTGGAGTTCTATTTTTTAAGCTAGTAGCGCCCCCCACCACTGATTTTACTATCCTGACTTGTGTACTAGCTTCATGTGGCCGGCGAAGCTAGTTTTCAGTTGGCTAGTAAGCAGGAACCATGCGTTTCGTTGGATTTTCTAACCGCGACGTGTTTGTGAGATTTTAAGATGCCCAAACTAAGTACGCAGATTAATTTAAAGTTTGTACAACTGTACCGTGACCATAAATGCCTGTGGAACGCCACCTTCAGGTTATAAAGACAAGTCGAAATGTGATTCAGCACTACAAAAAATGTGTGTCGAATTAAAGACAGTGGCTATTGATATGACTACCAAAAGCGTAAAAAGGGTATTAAACAATTTAAGAGCAACGTATTCTTAAGAACTGACAAAAATTCAAATAATTCGAATAGTAGGGTATTTTTCTTTTCGCATGCCGTTCATTTTGGACGTATGGCTGTGGTCACTGCAATAGATCTAGCTTAGAATAATCTAGCCTCATGTGAACAGAGCAAGCCAGGACACTTTAGTAGAGAACTAGCTTGCTACCCTAGCTTGAAAAACTAGCCTCGTGTAGCCCGGGCATAAGAGACGATTAGTACTAGAAAGCCAAAAATTGGCACAGGTATACACGCCAACAAAGCGATAGAGTAAATTCTTTAGAAAAAAAATCTTAGTTTACCTACCCTACACCTAAATTAGGGACGCATTTTTTTTTTCTCGCCTACGCCATGGCGTGGAGTGTCGTTGAGTTGATCGTTTAAAAATAATCGTTTAAAAAAATATACATAAGCAGCCTATATACGTCCCACTATAGGGCACAGGCCTTCTCTCAGGGAGATAATATGGGCTTGAAAACCACGCGTGCCCACCGCGGATTGGCGATATCAAGCGCTGAGGTATGTGAATAGCTCAGACACTCAGGTTTCCTGACGATATTTTCCTTCGCCGTTAGCGAGTGGTATTGCTACTATAACTTCACAAATGTACATAACTTAGAAAACCAATTCATGGGTACATGCCCGCACCGGGGATCGAACCTGGGTCTCCCGCTTCCGAGTCCGAGGTTCTACCCACTAGGCTACCACCGCTGTCCAAAAATATTGTAAGTGTTGGAAAATATTTCTCGATCTAGGGACGCGTTTGCGAAATATTAAGCTTTATTTCGCAAATTTTTGTTAGAGTAGGGCGTCCCTCCTTCTCCCGGCTAAATGGGTGATTGTAGAAAAGTGAAAAATTCAGGGCAGTAGCACATAATAATGAACTTAAAAGAAAAACTATCACGGCTAAGTAGGCCTTAAAATTCAATTCAATTCAATTCAAATATTTTTATTCATTGTAAAAACAGAATGTTTTCTTAATGAACGTCAAAGTTGTTAGTTTCACAATTAATGGATTATGTGGAGAAGAAGCTAACAAAGAAACTCCACATTTATTCTTTTCAAAACACGTTTTAACTTAATTAACAGAGTTTTCAACTTAAAATATTAGTCATGAATGTGTTGAACACTAGTCACAATCGTCCTTTAAATAATATTAATCTACTGTTTAATGCCAAACATCTTTGTCTTCTAAATAATCCTTGATGTTATAGTAAGCCTTTTTGCACAGAATGTGCTTAACACATTTTTTAAATCGCGTTGGAGGTAACTCTAATATATCTTGAGGAATTTTGTTGTAGAACCTTATACAGTGCCCCATGAAGGATGTGTTAACTTTTGCAAGTCTAAATAGTGGAAATGACAATTTATGTTTATTTCTAGTATTAACATTATGGTGGCCACCAACATTTTCGAAGTCTTTGATATTTTTTCTAACGTACATAATATTTTCATAAATGTATTGACATGCAACTGTTAAGATGTTGGTTTCTTTGAAGAAATCTCTTAGCGAATCCCTACTACCTAACTTGTAAATAAATCGGATGGCTCTCTTCTGTAAGATGAAGATCGTCTCAATGTCTGCTGCCCGACCCCACAGTAGTATGCCGTAGGACATAATACTATGGAAGTAACTAAAATAAACAAGCCTAGCAGTTGCAACGTCAGTGAGCTCTCTAATTCTTTTGACTGCATATGCTGCAGAACTAAGCCTGTGTGCTAGTTTTACAATATGAGGACCCCATTGCAATTTTGAATCGATTGTGATGCCTAGAAAAACGGTATCTTCTACAAATTCTAGTTTTTCTTTTCCGAGTACAATGTTGTTTTCAACTAATCTTACGTTTGGTAAGGTAAACTTTATACATTTTGTCTTTTTGGAATTTAGAAGCAGATTATTTGCTGTGAACCAATCCAACACACGCGAGAGAGCATAGCATCATTTGCATCGTCAAGATTATTTTCTTGTCTCTTAATTTTAAAAATAAGTGACGTGTCATCTGCAAATAATACTATCTCGGACATGTTTTGTACCATAAACGGCAAATAATTTACGTATACAAGGAAAAGGAACGGCCCCAAAATTGATCCTGTGGTACTCCCATTTTTATTTGTGAACCTGTGGATTTTATACGATTTATGTCCGCTTTTTGAACCCTTCCTTTTAGATAAGATCTCATCAGTTCTAAACCTTTCCCCTTTACTCCGTAATTCTCTAGTTTTAGCAAAAGTGTCTCGTGGTCCACGCAATCAAATGCCTTTGACAACTCACAAAAAACACCTATAGCATCCCTACGATCCTCCCATGCACTATAAATATGTTTAACTAGCAAGACACCAGCGTCCGTCATCGACCGTCCCTGCGTGAAGCCGAACTGCTGGTTATGGAGAAGTTGATAATTATTAAAGTGCGTAAGTAGTTGAACTAAAACAATCTTTTCGAATATTTTGCTCAATACGGGTAGGATCGAGACTGGTCTGAAATTTGTGGGATCATGTCTATCGCCACTTTTAAACAACGGAACGAGCCTACTGTATTTCATTAGGTCAGGGAATGTACCCTCACCTACACATTTGTTAAAAATGTTTGCTAAATGAGAAGCGAGGACATCTATTACTGAACTAACTATGATTACTGACATTCCCCACAAATATTCCGTTTTTTTAAGATTTAATAGTTAACGAGTAATAGGCAACCAACTTATAAAAAGAAAACTTCGTAGAAATTCCATTGAAAATGACTTCAATGAAGTTGTTAGTTCTTTAAAGCTGCTAAAAACCCCTCCTACGGAACCCTACACTGCGCATGGCCCGACATGCACTTGGCCAGTTTTTTCATACGTATAGTAGAGCTTTACTGCCCGCTCATTTGAGTGGTAATCGGCTATTTAATGGTTCGGGCAGATGCCCAAAGACTTCATCTATACACCATACATTTTGGGTGGTTTGAGAGTCATATCAAAGTAACTTAGCCAAGTTAATTTATGTAGTTATTTTAACAAATTATAAAATAGCTTTCGAATACACTAGTCTATTTTTTTAGAAAGGCACTGTATTCCCATTTCAGAAAAATGTCTCGACACAAACTCGAATCTGTGAGAATCATTAGTAGCCAGCCAAAGCGGTGCGAGCAAGCCGCGGATCCGCGAGTCATTGTTCTGATAGACGGAGAGGCGCTACTAACTGTTCGCGAATTTTTTGGAAAAAATCTTCTAAAATTTTTATTTTTCTTCTATACTCAAAAGTCTAAGCAGACAGCGTTTTTAATTACTACCTACAAAACCACCCAGATTTCAGCGTATATTCTTATATTTTTTTTAACAGCTCTTAAATACTTTCCCTGTAATTTCACGTTTCCCAAGGATTTTTATTCGCGAGTATCATTTCGGCGAATATTTGCGTAACCTTTGATAATTCCTTTTGAGCACGCTGTTTGAAGTCGCTTGGCTCATTACAGTTTTTTCGGGCGCCTTTCCATATAATCTCTGACTCTCCCTGTATCGCGTGGCAGAGCTATGGTTGTAGCTGTTTTGGGATACCGTTGTGGTTGATCTACTTATGGTTAGCTTAATTTCATACATCTTCCTTAAAATACAGTTTCAAGGGTTCGGTCCCTAAAAAGGAAAAATAAACGGAACCCTTATAGGATACCTTGTTGTCCAAATTCCGTCCGTCAAGACCCGGATAGAGAAAAGCGATCAAATTGAATATAATAAAAATGCAACGGCTTATAACGGTCCCTTATTGGGGTAAAACTCTTGTGTCAATGCAGTCAAGATATAAAACCATTTATGACACATTTTTTATAGAAGTAAACTCACTATTAAAACTTATACCAGTTCTCGCAGTCCTGGAATCATAAAATCTGGTATGAAGCAAAGTCATAAAGCACAAGTAAAGAAAACAATCCCAAAATTATTATTAAACAATCTAATTATATTGCATAAAGCACACTTGTGTTATGCAAACTTATGTTTGCAGTTCTTTTGTAGAGAAGTATATTATTTTCGATTGCAAAGCTAAGCTTGTTCGGAGAGCTTAGGGCGCGAGTCTTACTCGCACTTGACCGGTTTTTATACTGCATTAAGTTGGGTGGTTTGAAAGACACAGCAATATGAAGGTGCCTGGCAATAGCTATATAATACGCTAGTTTTTTTTTTTTAAAAACGCTCTTTTTCAAAAACATCTCGGCACAAACTTGAATCTATTAGAACCAAGAAGTCATCCAAAGCGGTGCGTGCGTAGGTACTAGACGGAGAGTCGGTACTAATTGTTCACGTATTTATTTAAAACAAGATTTCTCAACAATTTTTTTATTCGTGCTTGGTGGCAGTCCCTGGTCTCTGCCTACCCCTCTGGGGTACAGGCGTGAGTATATGCGTGTATGTTTTGTTTTAGTACGTCTTTAGACGTCTATTAAAAAATGGCATCATTAACACTATTAAAATGGCATCTATTTTAAGTATGTAATAGATACATAAAACTAATAGTCTTAATAGGTGCCATTTTAATAACAAATTAAATAACCGCGAATTCGTTATGTTGCTTCGCCCTTAGCCAGTCTTGGGTTTGGAATTTAACTCAAAGTTTTAGACCTTTAAATAACCCGGGATTTAAGCCATAAGTCAGGCATTGCCGCGCTCTCATTACGTTTTTTTTTGCGAAAGTAATGAAATATTCTGCACGCAAATGGCTGGAAACCTTTTAGAGTTTTACTACGATTTTACTGCCTGGCTGAAATGTCAGCCTCTTGCTTTATTGGCAGATGACATTTCAAGACCAATGTTTCCTTCGGCTTAGCATTACGACCACAAAATCAATAAATTAATGATGCCTTCAAAGCCAGACGAACTCGCAAGGTAAAGTTTGCAATAGTAAGTACTGCGTCGAACCTAAACTACCCAGGTACGATACATGTTCTTTAACATTAACATTCATCATCATCATCATCAGCCCTTTGACGCCCACTGCAGGACATAGGCCTCCCACGTGGTTTTCATAACCATGAGGGGTTTTGCCGTATCCGTGTGTCGCCGGATTAAGAATAGCGTCACTCCATTTCCTCCCGTGAATGACGTAGAAGGCGACTAAGGAAATAAATTACCAGGAGACGGGCAGCAGCGTCTTCCTGAGATTCCAACCGCATACTGCGATCGCCAACCCGCCTGCCAAGCGTGGCGATTATGGCAAAACATTAATATAAAATTACATAAACTCACGCCTGCATACCGGAGGGGTAGGAAAAGACCAAGAGGGCTTGCCACTTGCCACGATTCTGACAGTTCTCTTTCGCTTCATCAACATTCATGAGTCGTTGCATCCATGCACGCCGAACTATTGCAAACTTCATCTTTACCTTTTCATAGTTATGCGTCTATTTCATAACGTAGTTTATATCGAAAAAATTAATATGCCTTTCATTCTTTTTTCTCTCTCTCTCTCTCTCTCTTTATTTATTGTCCTGTCCAAAAAAATGCCTTAGCCTTTGCATCTACGTAATGAGATGATTTATGCAGCGTGCCACCCTTTACTCAGACTAGATGGGGAAGGGACCAGGGACCGTCCCAAGTTCTTTTATCAGCCTCTGGACTTTCCTATAGGTCAGATTGCTTGGAGGAGCTACGACTGCTAAGCTGAAGTGGGATTAGGCATGATACGTAAGCCGTACAGGCTCAGTCAGCTGGGATAAGCAGGCCAGCCTAAGCGAAGATGGCAAGATGCCTCGTGACTTCTCTATCGAATTATCACTTGGCAAGAGGTGGCCAAGCACAAGGAGGAGTGGTAAGCTAAAGCAGGATCCGTTGCCTAGCGCTGGGATTTAAAAATAGGGGGTTCTATTAAACGAAGAAATTTTACTATACTCCGTTCCGCGAGTCGAACTCCTTGGTCAATGCGCGCGGCTAGAGACAAGCAAAACAATAAGCGAAGACGGTCCGCTACATAGGGTAGGTTTATGGAATGCAGTGGCCCTATTGAAAGTCACGCGCATTAACCAATGGGTGCACATGGACGATTTTTTTTGGGAGCCCGTTTCGTGGAATGAAGTATACAGTGATAACTTTGTGTTTGTTAAATAATTTACTAACAGCTGTTCCAAATATGGTGATGCCACAGATGATAACTTTAGTATGGAACAGCTCTTAAGTATTTCTTTCACAACTTCGACGTATTTCTTACAGTAAAAATTGTTAATCAATATGAACGACTCGACAAAACAAGTAAAACTTCTTTTTCAAGATTTAGCTCTACCCTATTTATAAAAAAACCGGCCAAGTGCGAGTTGGACTCGCGAACGAAGGATTCCGGACCTTTATCTATACAACATTAGACAAAATACCCCTATTTTGTCTAATGTTGTATAGATAAAATGTTGTATAGGTGTTAGCAAAGGGCAAGACAAAAAGTACCCGAAACCGGCGTGCGTGCATGCAACGACTAATGAATGTTGAGGAAAATTATTTATACTATGTAATTGAGATATTTAAGAATTTAGTATCGCTAGTAAGAGTTATACCCTCCGTTTCTCGTACACTAACAAGCTGTTAATATACTCTAGCTGTCAGTGGTTTTTTTTTTGTATGCACTTTGACAGCTGTTAACAGCGTGTTAGTGTACGAGAAACTGGGGGTTAATCTAGTCTAATTTAAATGTCAGTTGAGCTGAAAGAACTTTCCTTTCAAATAGCTATTTTGAAATAGCGTCAGTGGAAGGTATTGTTGTTTCCCGGCATCGTTATCTCTGCTAACTGCGCCACTCGTAATGAACTCCCCGCGACTAACATGCAAAGAGACATAACTAGTGGAGGCGCCTCACTGTAACGTAGTTAACCGAAGTTCACAGAGTTATAACTCAGTGCTTGTGGCTTACGAGTCCACGATTCTGTAGTTCACTAGTTGACATAAGGTACTCAAAGCTGAGAAGTAGATATGCAGCTAGTCCATGATTATACAAGTTCACTAATGGACACATGTCATACTCAAAGCTGTGCTAGATCATCATCAGCCATTTGGCGCCCACTGCAGGACACAGGCCTCCCTCATGGTTTTCATAACCATGATGAGTTTTGCCGTAATCGCCACGCTTGGCAGGCGGGTTGGCGATCGCAGTATGCGGTTGGAATCTCAGGAAGACGCTGCTGCCCGTCTCCTGGTAATGTATTTCCTTAGTTGCCTTCTACGATATCCACGGAAGGAAATGGAGT
Source organism: Yponomeuta evonymella (assembly GCA_963969515.1). NCBI lineage: Eukaryota > Metazoa > Arthropoda > Insecta > Lepidoptera > Yponomeutidae > Yponomeuta > Yponomeuta evonymella. Next base: position 1,082,980 of record OZ018342.1, on the reverse strand, counting down.
GACGCTATTCTTAATCCGGCGCCACATGAAATGTGCTACGCTAGATGTTTATATGGATTCAATATGAAAATACAGAATATTATGTTAGCTAAGTAACTCATCCAAGTTTAATTTCGTAAACTGTGATCATGCTGGTATTTGATCATAGTAATTGATGTTATCTCGATAATGTACTGGCTAATATATCTGTTTTGTGTGCCTAATAAATAAATTAAAAAATATAGAAGCAGATAGGTAGCTAGTCCATGTTTATACAGGGATACCACAAAAATTCCAAATTCCCGAAAAAGCCCAATTAGAGTTTGTGTTTTACAATAATTATTGCATTTATATATATCGCTGCAGCTGTCAGGATGGTATAGGTGCTAGGCAAGCCTACTCCATCTATACGACAATGTCCAAGGCACTGCAGCGTCCGAGTGTCCCTTCACCGATCTAGTGTGGGTGACGGTGGCACTGGACGCTGTATCAATCATTATGTAGATGCAAAGTCCGAAGTTTTTATATAGATCAAAATATCAGGGTTTCAGCCTCCATCGCATTACTGTTTTGTAAAAAAGAATGTCTATTCTATATAACGCACATGGTTTTAATTATTACCTATTAAACTGCGCTAATACAACGCAGAAAAATCGTAAAGCAAGGTAAAAAGTATTGATTTTTAGAACCTACAGCTTAGAAATTAGGTTCAGGAATCTAGGCTACAATTTCGGTTTTGGCGAAAACAGCCGTTTTTGGCGTAAATTAAATTGTGGACTAGGTTCATGGCCCTAGGTTCTAAGTTGTATGTTCTAAAAATAGATATCTCTGTTTAAAACTCTGTCATTCACTTTTTTGGAAAAATATGGAAACAAACTAAGATGTGATTTTTTTTTTCATTGGCGGCGCTAGTAAGCCCTAATTCGAGCTTTAAGAGGAAATTCTAATGAATATTAAGAAACGTAGCGCGCTCAGTTTAAAAATAGTTTCTCAAAAATCGTTACCCAAATTTTCATTACTTATACAAAAACCAATAATATCAGGCCAAAAAATTTAAAAAAAGGATGGTTCAAGCGTTTCGTGGTCGGCGTCGGTCAACTTCACTCTTTCTTAACTTATTTACGTAAATCGAACGATGGACTCTGAGGCCGATTTGCGCCACTTTTTTAAATGAGGCTTATACAGCATTTATCTAAAATTCTTCATACAAAAGTCGATTTAAACGGCGACTTAAGTGACATTTAAGAAGTGGTGCAAGTCAGCCTTTAACATTGAATAATATAGAAAACATTGTTTATGGGACTTATTACTACTTTGAATTTGGATTCACAGCTACGAACCAAAGATCGGAAATCGCAAATATTTACAAAATACTGTTGAATAATTTATAACACTGTTTATCGGAATAAAAACACCATTGCCACAAGCAAAACGGCCACCAATTGTATCTTTTCTTTTTCTGTAATTATTTTTCCGGTACACAATAAAAAATATTCTTGTCTTATTCGCTCAAATTATTGCTAGTAATTTAAAAAACACGCTGGAGACCCAGGTTCGATTCCCAGTCCGGGCATGTACCTATGACTTTTCTTTCTAAGTTATGTACATTTGTGAAGTTATAGTAGCAATACCACTCACTAACGGTAAAGGAAAACATCGTGAGGCAACCTGGGTGTCTGAGCTATTCACATAACTCAGTGCTTGAAATCACTAATCCGCGGTGGGCACGCGTGGTGATTAAGCCCATACTCTCTCCCTGAGAGAAGGCCTGTGCCCTACAGTGGGACGTATAGAGGCTGCTTACGATGAAGCTGTAGAGCAATGTTCTCGAGTTACCAAAGGAGACCTCTCACCCTCTTGTTCGTTATCTTCAGATAAACTAAGTTCGCCTGACAGATATTGCATTGTCCCGTTTTAGTCCTTTGCGAACGCAAACCGATATGGGAAGCTCAGTCAAGCTTGTATTACGAAACTATAGATACTCAAGGTGGTGTTGGTGTCGCAGCCATGTCGTTTGACACACCGTTTTACATGTAGGCGCGCCGGATTGAAAAACGTCGCTGTTATGTAATGCGGCTACTTCACGCTGGTCCTAAGTCAAGCCGGCAATATGAAAAGGTAACGTGCTTTATCTTACCTTTGCATATTTTTGTAAAGAGGCTCGAAATTTCGCCGACGCCTGCACTTGGCCATTAGCTAAGTTGGGAGAGCGCTGGCACGGTTAGCCAGAGGTCGCGGGTTCAAGCCCCGGCGTGAGTGGAATTTTTAGCCTCTAAATAGGTTTTTCTAATAGGAAACTTTGTTAAGAAATGTGAGTAACTATTAATCAACTGTGTAGTGGGCCATCCATATTTGATCGTGTTTAAAGTGTTGTTGTCATTTTAAGTTCTGCTTCTACCCCGCAGTACGCTGACCATTCCGAAATGCGAAATAGCAGCATGAATGCGGCACGAATAAGAGGCATTTTCTTCGTGGAACTGAGTTAGGACTGTCCGTATAAGTATCTGTCTGCAGTATATAGCAAACATTCAGGTCGTTCCTCAGCTGATAAATCAAAACTAAATGCATTGCCGTGAGTGCCACTTTAGTGCCACAGTAGTGCCTGAGTAGTGCTATAGTTGGTCTATGATATCGCCGCGCCGCGCCGTGCAGGACGTATAAAATATTCACCCGCCCGGAGCGCGCTCATTCAATATTCATCATAAGCCGGTTGACATTACTGCGAGTTAGCGGAAAGGTGGAAATGTGGAATAAGATATTTATTTCAATGTGTAAATGGCTTTAACTTGTGTCTCACTATGAGCGCAGCCAAATGAAATCTTTTTATGTATTTGAATTTTGGTTTAAAGTAGCAGTAATAGAAGCTTAAGTTCCGAAGAAGTTCCGTGTGACGCCGGATTAAGAATAGCGTCACTCCATTTCCTTCGTTGATGTCGTAGAAGGCGACTAAGGAAGTTAATTACCAGGAGACGGGCAGCAGCGTCTTCCTGAGATTCCAACCGCATGCTGCGATCGCCAACCCGCCTGCCAAGCGTGGCGATTATGGCAAAACCCTTCACGGTTATGAAAACCACGGAGGAGGCCTGTGTCCTGCAGTGGGCGTCGAATGGCTGATGATGATGATGAACAGAAGCTTAGAAAACGTATTCAGAGGCTAAAAATTCCACCCATGCTGGTACTTGAACCCGCGACCTCTGGCTAACTGTGCCAGCGCTCTCCCAACTGAGCTAATGGGCAAGTGTAGGCACGGGTTAGTGCAACAAAAAGAATAGAAGCTTAGAAGCTTATACAAAATGAAAATATTTTTATTTCTGTAAAGCAAGTCATCTTTTTCTTTCATGGTTCGGTCTGAAAACCAGCGCCGAAGCCCTGCTTTAGCATCATGCTGAGACTGGCCTATTTTTGACAACTTTGTACCTATGTCTAAGTTTCATGTAGGTACAATTCAATTCAATTCAATTCAAATATTTTTATTCATTGTAAAAACAGAATGTTTACTTAATGAACGTCAAAGTTGTTAGTTTCACAATTAATGGATTATGTGGAGAAGAAGCTAACAAAGAAACTCCACATTTATTCTTTTCAAAACACGTTTTAACTTAATTAACAGAGTTTTCAACTTAAAATATTAGTCATGAATGTGTTGAACACTAGTCACAATCGTCCTTTAAATAATATTAATCTACTGTTTAATGCCAAACATCTTTGTCTTCTAAATAATCCTTGATGTTATAGTAAGCCTTTTTGCACAGAATGTGCTTAACACATTTTTTAAATCGCGTTGGAGGTAACTCTAATATATCTTGAGGAATTTTGTTGTAGAACCTTATACAGTGCCCCATAAAGGATGTGTTAACTTTTGCAAGTCTAAATAGTGGAAATGACAATTTATGTTTATTTCTAGTATTAACATTATGGTGGCCACCAACATTTTCGAAGTCTTTGATATTTTTTGTAACGTACATAATATTTTCATAAATGTATTGACATGCTTAAATAAATACTTACAGGTATTTTGCTAAAATGTGTTCTGTGGCTTACTAACTTCATTACGTACCTACTGTTCGTAATTCTTTGTAATGTTGTCAAATATAGTTTATTCTTATTCCTATTCTTAGGGCCAGTTTCTGAATTGAGAATTTTGCTAAGTAAATAGTTAACCGTAGTTCGAATTTCTCAGAAAAGAGGGTGACAGAACGTTACTTAAGTATTTAATTAGTGTATTTAAATAGTGAGTCACAATTTTATAATTCATGGTCAACTGAAAAATTATTAAAGATAGAAAGCCAAAAAGGAGGTCTTTGGCTGGCAGTCGAACTCAGAATTGACATAATAAAAAATAATCGTCCGACTTCTACCTGAAATCATCCTCAGATTGTCTGAGTTCTTACAAGAAAACTTACGATCAAAATATGTTGGGGATTACCCAACATAATTTGATCGTAAGTTTAGGATCTTAAAATTTGGCAAGAAGAAAGTTTTAAAAACCTATTTAGAGGCTTTTTATTTATTTTATAAAGAAGAAAGTTCATACAATAAATAAAAAACTGGCCAAGTACGAGTCAGACTCGTGCACGCAGGGTTCCGTACCATTATCTATACAAAATTTGAATATTTGAAGCGTCTACCTGTTGCAGTTATTAATATCGAGCAAAAAAATGGAAAAAAATCACGTTTGTTGTATGGAGGCCTTAATTTTCTTTAAACTGTTTTTAGTATTCGTTGTTATAGCGGCACCAGAAATACATCATCTGTGATAATTTCAACTGTTTTAACTATCACGGTTCATGAGATACCTACAACCTGGTGACAGACGGACGGACGGACGGACGGACGGACAGCGGAGTCTTAGTAATAGGCTCCCTTAGCCTTTGGTACGGAACCCTAAAAAGGAAAAAATCTAAATAGTTAAAAAAGTTAAAAGTTTTTTTATTACCAATAGATAGGTTTAGCACATAGGTAACAAATAACATAGTGCGACATAAAAACCATTGCAGATGTGATATAAAGACTACATTATGGGATAAAAAGTACCCGAAACCGGCGTGCGAAAGGGGTCTATCGACCCTCAGAATCGTGGCAAGTGGCAAACCCTGGTCTCTGCCTACTCCTTCGGGGTACCGGCGTGAGTTTATGTGATGTAATACAGTATGAGACAACGTAACAAACATTGACTGAAAAGTTGACATTGTATTAGTTTGTTCGGAACCTTTAGAGTAGGAGTCCTATTCGCACTTGTTCGGGTCTTTCTTTATAAGTATCTTTAGGGTTCCGTACCTAAAGGGTAAGGTAAGGGACCCTAGTTGTAAGACTCCGTTGTCCGTCCGTCTGTCACCAAGCTGTATCTCATGAACCGTGATAGTTAGACTGTTGAAATTTTCACAGATGACGTATTTCTGTTGCCGCTATAACAACAAATACTAAAAACAGAATAAAAGAAGTATTTCATGGGGGCTCCCATGCAACAAACAGGTAGACGCTTCGAATATTGAAATGTAGTATAGATTATGGTTCGGAATGCATCTTGCGCGAGTCTGAATCGCACTTGGCCGAGTTTTACATGGACTTGTTTAAAAGTACTAATTTATGTGCTTTTATATCACGTAGCTTATTTGTGTAGCTAGAAAAAGGTGGCTTTGCTATAAAATATCATCATTTAAAGACAACAGTACTAAAGTTTTGCTGTCAACAGTACCTACGCAAAGGATGGACTCACCATTCCAGTTGCAAACTAAACTGTGGTATGGAATGGGAAATAAATCACCGCGTATAAAGTAGGTGCGGTAGCCTGCACTTGGCGGTTCCCTGAGGAAGCTTTTATAGCACAGAACATGTGCAATTTGTGCATGCATAAATTGCTGCAATATTCCCAGCTGTTTGGACTACATTTTGCTCAGAATTAAGAGCAGCCTCTCTTATCTGTGGAATTCGACACGAAAATTGTAAATTATATCACGGGAATCAACAGTACATAACACATACTTTCCGATGCAGACACCAGCTTGCTCTCAGAGAGAACTACACCATGTGTGTCAGGTGACTTCAAGTGCTGATGCACCGCAGTCCCTAAAACATAGACCGAGAACTTTTACACTGTTCCAGTCAAATCCATAATTGAGTTTCAGACATCCTGTAGGTACTCGTATATCTTACTACGTTTCGTTTCAGTTTTATTCCTACTTATACATGGATACTAAAAGTAGAGCACAGTTGCAGGAATACAAAGTATACAGTTGTAAATTTGAGTTACGACAAAACATCCAAACACTGTCCAGCGCAATGTAAGTGGACTGCGTTTGTGAAAGTTTCTGAAATATACTTAGTTTTTTTGATGTTTGGTTGTTTTTCCTTGATTTTGTTTCAGTTTCGCGTGATGAGATTCGCTAGTAACACTAAGTGAACATTTGGACATTAGTATGAGTAGATTCCGACGATACAAAAATAAATACAAAACCTAATTTATTTACTAGATAAAGAACACGTTTGACAATGAGATAAACTGAAGTACAAATTGTTTAACAATTGGCGACTTTTACCTCGGCCCTACAAGAAAAAATGGCCCGGAGCATTTGAAGGGTACAGGAAAAGTGCGATAAATTCGAATATATCTACAATTAGTTTGCGATAGGATGTTTTCTATCTATAATTTTCTTCATTTTTTCTGTGACGTTTATAATTATTTCATAATTATGATTTCAAATAGACTTGTTTATATGTCTCCTGAATACGAAAAAATCAATTGGGGTTACATATTTTTGTATTTTGCGGTGCTAAGGTTAGTTATCAATTTACTCGAATTAAGCGAATAAGCCAAAATGAGCTTTAACATTATAAATCGTTCAACATTTACAACAGTAAAACTAAGAGAGAACGTTTTTCAATTTAAATTACCGTAGCATGGAGCGGTTTTGCGCATGGAACTGAATAATTATACCTCATTGAATTGTGACTAAATAAATGACACAACTAGATATTACGAAGTGCATTATTTTGATTAATATTTATGACCCCGTTGCCAGGTTAAATACATCGTGCAAATTACGAAAATAACGTATTGACCCTGTTTCATTGTATTGCATAATCATCATAAATACACCAATAAAAATAATTCATCACAAAAGTTTAGTATCATTATTACTTGATACCCCGTTTCTCTGCGTCTACCGGTTCTGAGGCGACTGAGTGCGCACTTTTTGCATTGTCAGTAGTTTTGTTCAAAAACGCGGGTGTCACCACTTTGGCGCTACACGAAAATTAGACCAAAATGGAATATATGAAAGACACACAGACACATTATTATGTATATTGGGAAAACACGTAAACGAACGAGCGCAGAATTTAAACTGATACTTACAGGTTTTGGTTACGCAACGTTATAGGCAAAGAATAGCGTTACACCATTTCTTTCCGTGGATGTCGTAGGTAGAAGGCGACTAAGGAAATCAATTACCAGGAGACGGGCAGCAGCGTCTTCCTGAGATTCCAACCGCATACTCCGATCGCCAACCCGCCTGCTAAACGATTATAGCAAAACCCCTTATGGGTATGAAAACCACGGAGGAGGCCTATGTCCTGCAGTGGGCGTCGAATGGCTGATGATGATGATGATGATGATGATAGATAGGCATTTAGTCTACATATTGGAGAGCGGTGAGGCGCGACTCGCTGCGCAGCACAAAACTACTAACAATGCAAAACGTGCGCGCTCAGTCGCCACAATAGTTCTAAAAACGAAAGCTTTATTGTCATAAAAGTGTACATAGATAATGCATGGTCCCCAAACTAGAATACTACTGCACATATACTGCTAATGTTATAATGCACACATATTGGTAATGTTCAATGATTGCAAGTATAAACCGATTTAATGACAGACGTTTTCATTTTATTGGCGCGAAAAGTCCGTACAACTAATGGAACTGAGAAATATGCTGTGAATGTTGTCACGTACAACATAGTCTGTTAAATGCATAGCTATTCAATATGTAGACTAATAAACAAATGAATCCTAACGACATTAATCAATTAAGAATATAAAAAATAAACAAAAATAAAACCATCGTCAAAATGTGCACAAAAAAGCGACAATAATTTTATTTCTTACTTTATTAAGTAAACTTTTGTAGTCAGAGCTAATCCAGAAGGTCTGTGGGATTTCAATCCCATAGGAATGTGAAGCACAGCATCGTGGATGACACAAAAACAATAGTTCGTTGAGTTAAATGATAGGTGGCGCTGGCGGTATTTTGTATCGCAGTATGGTTTTGCCTGTAATACCATGCAGATGCTTTTGAAAATTGAAGAAATTGATCATTTTCTCAATCAATTATAAAGATGTGCATTCCGTGTACATTACCTTTGACACTACAAATGCAATATTGAAGACGGTACTTTTCCCGAGTTGGAGAGTACGTGGCGGCACAGTGCGAAGCACTAATGTTTATGAAATAGCGTATGAAAACTGCCGCGATATCTCGTCTCTATGCAAAGCGTATCTAGAGCAATCATCGTATGCATATAACTCCTACATAAACATTACTTTTATGACTAACAAACGAATAAGACAGGGTTAAATTTTGATATTAAAATGCTGAAACATTAAATGAAAAACTTTGATGTTACTAAAATATGGTCTTTATTTTAGGTCTAAATTAAACAAGATTAGAATATTCTTTGTTGTATACCAGGCTATCACATCCTTATATTAAAAACGCGAAAGTTTGTATGTATCGATGGATGTTTGTTACTCTTTCACGCAAAAACCGCTTAACGGATCCGGATGAAAGTTTGGATTAGCACATAGGCTATTTTGTTCCCGGAAAATACACATCAAAATTACCACGCGAACGAAGTCGCGGGCAACAACTGGTAAATAAATACTTAATGACTGAGGGCAACATAATAAACGATGAGAGGTGACAGAGTGGAACAAGTAAAAGAATTCGTTTCTTTGGAGGCCCTGTTTACGAGGAATGGAAAGTGTGAATGTGATATAGAAGGAAGAGTAAAAGCGGAAAATTGTGTAAATGGTGCATTGGACTCTTTTGTATGTAGCCGAAACATCTCCAAAAGAGCTATAATGGAGAGCTGGTTCCAACACTTCTGGTATGGTAGCGGACTTGGGTATGGCAGAAGAATCAAGAAAGTAGGATTAAAGAGGAGTATGTGTGGTGTTACTTTGAATGACAGGATACGCAATAGTTTGATTAGAGATCGTTGTGGACTGAAAGAGGATGTAGTGACTAGAATTGAGAAAGGAATGTTACGCGTACGTTGGTTTGGACGTGTGGAGACGCTGAACGAAGAAAGATAGACGAAAGAAATGTATTGAGTGAAGGCTGGTACGGGACGTCCCAGGCGGACATACTTCGACCAAATAGGGGATGAAACAAAGGGCAAGATAAAAAGTACCCGAAACCGGCGTGCGTGCATGCAACGACTAATGAATGTTGATGAAGCGAAAGAGATCTGTCAGGATCGTGGCAAGTGGCAGACCCTGGTCTCTGTCTACCCCTACGGGATACAGGCGTGAGTTTATGTTATATTTTTACCCGTACCTAAATGTTACCTTTGTTTAATTTTTTAGTTTGTTGTGTTACTATTGTTACAACACAATTACTGTTTTTTTTTTCTCATTTGTTTCTTTTATTTTTTTATAATAGCCATACAGTTATGCAAAGCTTCGGTCACACACAGCGACTATTCGCTGCGAGTGTACTCGGCGCGAATAATAATCGCGCATATATATATATATATATATATATATATATATATATATATATATATATATATATATATATATATATATCTAATCGGTGGTAAGTCACAGCTGATGCAAAAGCTACCAAGTATTCCAAAAAGATTATGCTGCATTAATTTTGTGTGGTTTGAAAGACATAGCAAAATGAACGTACCTGGCAATACCTATCGAATAGGCAAGTTTTTTTTTTTTTTTAAACGCACTTTTCAATAATATTTCGACACAAACTCGAATCTATTAGAACCATTAGTAGCCATCCAGAGCGGTGCGTGCCGCGGGTCCGCGTGTCATTGTTTTGTTAGACGGAGAGGCGGTACTAATGGTTCGCGCATTTCTTTAAACAATATTTCTTAACTCGAAAAAAGATTTCTCAACAATTTTGTTTTTAATTGACGTCTATTCCTTAAAAGTAACACATAGTGTAAATAGATGCCACTTTTAATTGCTAACTATATAACCGCGGCTTTCAAACCACCAAGAAAAAAGCATGTATAGACCTAATGCACGTAACGCTAAAATGCAATAGCGGTTACATAATGTGCGGTAATATAACCGCATTTATAGAATGTATGAAAATGTACTGAAGCTCACGTACTTGCAGTACGTTTTTTCATTTAATTGAACCACGCCCGCACAAGATGGCGGGCAAGCAATATACCCGCAAGTCCGCCCAGTCTCGTAATCGTAACCCACGTGTAAATGAAACGTTGAAACCCCGAATTGTTAATCCTACTTAAAACCTTTTGCAAAGAAGAAAATACGTTGTGCTACACAACACAATAAGCGTCGAGTAGTACGAAGAACAGAAAGTCCACTTTCAACGTTTTATTTAAAATATTATTTGTGCAAAGAATTTTATAATTTACGTATTTTCACACATAAAATTCTTATCGAAACCTTAGTGGCATCCTGAATGTCTTTGCTAGCAGTTCGATATGCAGTATATTATGCTCACCACTGCTCAATGGTCTGTGCACAAAAACAAAACAATAAAAATATGCGACATCAGTCTGCCTGTCTGCCTGAGTTACTAACAATAGTACGTTACTGCAGCGGTCAGCAAAACAGGCATTGATGGACGAACGTGTAAATTTGGTCAAGGGCAAAGCCGAGGCACACATACGTAAGTACATCAATGCCTAGTTGTGGCCAAAGCTTGCAAAGTACTTTTCTCAAATAATGCGCGGAAATTGAAACGAAGTACCTACTACCTAGGCAGAACTTTTTACTATTCAAAATCAATGACGAACAACGAACAGCAACATTTTTTTGCGTGTTAAAGTATTTACTTTTTTTTAATAATAGTACATTGTACACCGAGAGGAGAAAACGATCTATTTCTGTTCGAGAGTATGTTTGTTTAAGCCCAACGCGCAGCGGAGTTTCTCCCGAGTGATACATAGTGCTTTATACTTCACCTAAGAGGAAAATAAATTTATTTAGAATAATCAAAAGCGTACTGTTAAATTATCAATTTAGTAAAAAACTAATTTTTACAAATAAAACAAGACAAATTAGTTTAATTTAATATTTAGTTTACTCCTTAGCTACAAAATGTATGTGTGTAATATTTAGTTAAGTTATTAAAATGTAACAACCCTAAAACTTGTGGAATGCAATAAAGATTGTCTTAATAAAAAAAAGACAAATTTAACAAAACAAAGTTTTTTTTTCTAGTGCAGAAAAAGGTTTCCAGCCTCCTTTCATTGAAAATCGAGTACCAAAGAAAACCAACCTCGTTTTTCTAATTATTTGATATAAAACCTTTTTGAGATGTGATGTTTGTATTTTTTCATTACTCATACTCTGAAAGGGGGTCATTGTTCATCCAGGCACCGTGTTGAAAGTGGTACATGCCTGCTCTAAAGCAGAAAAGTATTAAAAAAAAATTATGAATCGTAGTTTATATTGAACAACGCAATGGTAGTAACCTATACAGCCATAAAACGATTAATTCTTCATTTATTAGTTTTGTTGACATTTAAATTCTTTTTGATGTTTATAATTAATATAATGTACTTTATGTATTTATTAGTCACTTTCAAGGCGAGATGTGATTTGCGAAATAAATTAAAATATTGTTTAAGACACAGATAAAACCACCAAATACGCAAATTCAAAATGGCCGTCTTTCGCGGTCACGCGCCATCTTGCGAATTGTGATGTACGGCTAGCACAAGTTGGCGCGTGAGCTATCTCGCCGCGAGCTAGACCATCCGTCTATTTCGGCATGATTTCCTTAAGTTTTATATTTTTTGATTTTAACTGGCTTATGTTTACTTTCTTCGTATTCGTAATGAAAAGTAGAGTGTTTTACTCGGGTGATAGCACCCATTTCTGCCTCGAACTATTTCTAACATCTCGTCAGGAGTGGGTGCCTTTCAGCCCTCGGTTAACAATCTACTATTTTATGTTCGCTGCTAAAAAACAAAAGAACCTTAGCAGGGCAGGAATGGATTTTCATACAACATTCCCTGCTACGGAGGGCAGGAACGAAATTCCATGTAACTTTTCCCCGCACATTTTTAAGGGAGAAATGACGAACTTTTTAACCCGTTTATGAACGAGCATGAAACTTTTTGAATGGGTGTGGTATAAACAGCTTTCTATTTGCAACCCAGTTCGGATTTACACCGAACATCTTTGATAAGTTACCTCCTCAGTTGCCATGTTCCATTTTTAAATTACATGACAGGTATGAGTTTACTATGTAACTTATTTGGCCGCTAAAACGTGACAGATATGGATTTTCACACAATTTAACCTCAGCGCTTAAAATCATCAATGCGCGGTGGGCACACGTTGTGATTAAGCCCATACTCTATCCCTGAGAGAAGGCCTGTGCCCTTACAGGGTGACGTATATAGGCTGCTTCATCATCATCATCATTCAGCCACAAGAAGTCCACTGCTGGACATAGGCCTCCTCCATGGATTTCCAAAAAGACCGGTTGGAAGCGGCCTGCATCCAGCGTCTTCCTGCCACTTGAATGACGTCATCTGTCCATCTTGTGGCTGGTCGTCCCACGCTGCGCTTGCCGATATGTGGTCTCCATTCGAGAACTTTTCGGCCCCATCGGCCATCAGTTCTGCGTGCTATGTGCCCCGCCCACTGCCACTTTAACTTACTAATCCGCTGGGCTATGTCGACGACTTTCGTTCGTCTACGGATCTCATCATTTCTGATTCGATCTCGTAGAGAAATTCCGAGCATAGCCCTTTCCATAGCTCGTTGCGTGACCTTGAGCCTTCTTATGAGGCCCATAGTGAGAGACCACGTTTCAGTGCCATAAGTCATCACTGGTAACACACACTGGTTGTATAATTTTGTCTTGAGCGATTGAGGTATATTAGACGAAAAGACTTTTCTAAGTTTCCCGAAAGCTGCCCAGCCGAGTTGGATTCGACGATTGACCTCTTTCACGAAGTTAGACCGGCCTAGTTGGATTGTTTGTCCTAAGTAGACGTATTCGTCTACAACTTCGAGAGTCGTGTTCCCCAATGTTATTGGGGTGGGCACAACACGAGCGTTCGACATGACCTTCGTTTTGTCCATGTTCATTTTAAGGCCCACACGTTGGGAAACTCGACTGAGGTCGTCGAGCATTATGCCGAGGTCTTCCATCGTTTCTGCCATGACTACTATATCGTCGGCAAATCGAAGGTGCGTGATGTACTCGCCATTGATATTGATGCCGCGTCCCTGCCATTCCAGAAGCTTGAAGGCATCTTCCAGTGCGTTCGTGAACAGTTTCGGAGAGATAACGTCTCCCTGTCTCACGCCTCTTCTCAATGGAATTGCCTCCGAATTCTGCTCCTGTACTCGGACCGACATGGTGGCGCTGTTGTACAAGCACTTCAGCACCTCGATATACCGATAGTCAATACGGCAACGCTGGAGAGACTCGAGCACTGCCCATGTCTCGATCGAATCGAAGGCTTTCTCATAGTCCACAAACGCTAAACAGAATGGCAAATTATACTCCTCAGTCTTCTGTATAATTTGCCGCAGCGTGTGGATGTGGTCTATGGTACTAAAGCCCTTTCGGAAACCGGCTTGTTCGGGAGGCTGGAAGTCATCAAACCTGCGTTCGAGACGATTCGTGAGGACCCTCGAAAACAGCTTATAAACATGGCTCAGAAGCGAGATGGGTCGGTAGTTCTTCAATAGAGAGTTATCCCCTTTCTTGAAGAACAGCGTCACCACGCTTCTGTTCCATGCTTCTGGCGTTTTTCCTTCGAGCACGACGGAATTGAAGAGCTTCTGAAGGACTTTAAGTACTGGTGTTCCACCCGCTTTCAGTAGCTCTGATGTGATTCCGTCCTCTCCTGGTGCCTTGTTATTCTTGAGCTGTTTCAGGGCCATCCTAATCTCGTACAGGCTGATGTCCGGGATGTCTTCGGTATAATGTCGGGTCAGTTTGGCTCTCGGATCTTTGTTCAAACTGCTAACAGGTTTTGCGACTGAGGTGTATAGCTGTCCGTAGAAACTCTCAATCTCCCTCAGCACCTCTGATTTGGTCGACGCTATACTGCCGTCCTCTCTCTTCAGCTTCGTCAGCTGGCTTTGCCCAATAGACAAGTCTTTTGCGAACACTTTGGAGCCCTTGTTCCGCTCTATAGTCTCTTTAATACGTTCGGTATTAAAGGACCGAATATCGTGCCGCATAGACTTTGAGATATGTCTATTGAGCTGCCTATATGACTTAGCATCCTCGGAGGACTGCAGTTGCAACGCGCGACGTTTAGCCATGAGGTCGAGAGTATAGTTTGAGAGCTTTTGTGGTCTACTCGTACGGTTGGGTCTATAGAACCTCGAGCCCACTGTACGGACAGTTTCTACAAACCTGTTATTGATCTCGTCCACCGATGCGGCGCTCTCCAGGCACTCAAAGCGATTTGACAATTCGAGTTGAAAGTTCTCGGGGTTCTGGATATGGGCACGAGTAGGTCGGAGCGTGGACTTCATGAGACGAGACCTCTCAAGTTTGACATTGATATTCAATGTGCCTCTTACTATTCGGTGATCGCTTCCGGTTTTCACCATGTTGATCACAGAGACGTCATTGAATATTTGTCTCTTGGAGGTCAGGATGAAGTCTATCTCGTTTCTCGTGGAACCATCGGGACTCAACCAGGTCCATTTCCTGTGAGGTGGCTTCTGAAAGAAAGAGTTCATCATAAAGAGTCCCTCTTTCTCCAGGAAGTCTGCCAACCTTTGTCCTCTCGGGTTCCGTTGCCCATAACCAAATTGCCCCACTCTCATCTCACCCTCGCTTCTTGTGCCCAGCTTCGCATTGAAGTCCCCCATAACCACATTAAAATAGGTCTCCGAGGTATGTATGGCCCTACTAATGTCCTCATACATCGCCTCTACCTCCTCATCGGAGTGTGACGAGGTCGGTGCGTATACCTGAATGACCTTCAGCGAATATCTCTTAGATATTCTGAGTATTAGGTACACCACCCTGCTCGACACACTGTTGATGGCCAAAATGTTATTTACGAGGGACTTGTGGACGAGAAACCCGACACCACCCTGGGACTGTTGCTCGCCCTCCCGGTAGTAGAGCAGGTTACCGGATTTCAGGGTTATCGTGTCCTCGCCCTCTCGACGGACTTCAGATAACCCTAGGATATCCCAGTGTAACCTACCCATTTCCTCTTCCAGCTCAATTAGCTTTTCGTCTGTCCTCAATGTGCGAATGTTGTGTGTTACCAGGGCCAGTCGTTTTCGTTTTTGGGGGTGGTAGCCAGATCTCTGCCGGAGATTCTTAGCACCCCTTGCTCCGCCGTTACCGTGGCCGCTACCGTAGCCAGGAATAGCGGAGCCGCCGGGGACTGGGGGCCTGGTTTTTTGGTGTATTGCCATGAGGGTAGGCTGCTTATGATTCTAAAAAGCCAAATTTTTGCTAACTTATAAGGATTATGTTTGATCTTTAATGATATTGAATTAGTGCTTTTCTTTGAGCGAAACATCCGTAAATTATTATTTTGTATATCTGGAACGGAAGCGGGCTCTAAGCTTCCATCACTTGTTATAACAAAAGGCCGCATCCGTTTAGCCCCTCTAGTGGTGCGTAAAACTCAGCAGAGAAAAGGATTAATGAGCTCCAGTCCTAATCTTTATTTCGGGAATACTGGTTCGGGGTTTACGTTATTAAGGTCCTATTAAAAATGAACAACCCTACCCTTTTCATATCGGGAGTTTCAAGCGGATGGTTGTTCGATAAAAAATTTAAACCCTTCAGGCTTATATTTACAGTAGTCGATAAAGAGTCTGGTATGCCATGACGGATGTTTTTATTTGTATATAAGGGTTAGCAACGCATTCTGTGATGAGGATTTGTTTTGAGAGATTTCGTTAAAGAATAAAGAGTTATCCATCAACTGAATGTGTATAATATCGAAGAATTAACTACGAAAATTAATTAAAATAACTAGTTTGTATTAAAGCGGTGGTAGCCTAGTGGGTAGAACATTGGATTCGGAAGCGAGAGACCCAGGTTCGATTCGGATTGCGGGCATGTACCTATGACTTTGTTTATTTTCAAAGTTACGTACATCAGCGAATTTTTAGTAGCAACACCACACGCTTACCGTGAAGGAAAACATCTTGAGCAAACCCGCGACTTGGTTGGCTCCGCACGTATTGACTTGTCTTTCCTTTGGGATAGGCCGACTAAGCTGTCAGGATGGTGTAGGTGCTGGACAAGCCTACTCCATCTAAAAACAATGTCGCAGGCACTGCAGCATCCGAGTGGTCCTTTCACTCATCTAGTGTGAGTGAAGGTGCCACTGGCGCCCCATAAATCACGTAGATGTAAAGGCCAAAGTTTTTTTTTGTACTATATCATTTATTTTTATTTATTTTTTGTCTCTTCTTGCAATAAAAAATAATCTTATCCTCTGTTCTTATCTTATTTGTGCACTTAAATCGGTTGCGTTACGTGCTACTTTGCAACTTAAGTGTAAGTGTCGAGCTGCAGTCGACTGTGCATCACGTCGAACAGATACAGTTTAGTATCTTTGTTACTTTATCATTATCACTTTTTCGATGTCTTCCACCTAAGAAACTGTTGAGTTGAGAACTAGGGCGGGATTGCTTTCAAGAAAACACAAATCGAATATGTCAATGGGATGAAATATATATTATTAAATATAAAAATATATTTTTAACCGATTTCAATAAAAGAAGGAGGTTCTCAGTTCGTTCATGTATTTTTGCCACCGCGCATGGCTCGACATGCACTTGGCCGGTTTTTTTTTTTTAATACAACTAGGTATGACGTACTCAAAACCTAATATTGCCTGGCAGCGTCGCAAGAGAACTCCGAGAAGTTAATGATGGATTTCCTTAAACTCTCCTCAGGTCTGAGAGATTGAATTCACTGTCCATATTTTACGAGCGACCTTGACGCTTTAGATTAATTTGTGGCCGCCCGTCCGAATTCGTGGCCAGAGAGGGACAGAAGATCTACACAGAACGTGGAGCAAAACTTCTTCAAGAAAGGTTAAGACGTTAGCCATGCTAGCAGCTTCAGATATCCTAAGTCTTTTACATCTATGCTAGTTAGATGACTTATAAAACATTCGCTGATGCCCGCGACTACGATCGCGTGGAAACTTCTGGAATAAAAAGTAGCCTATGTACTTACTATTCCAGACTTTATTATTATTATTATACTCTATTGCACACAAGCCATTTAACAGGATATTAGATAAGAAATTACATGTACAAAAGCGAGCTTATCTTTATCTGATCGTGATCTATATCTGTGCCAAATTTCTGGCGTGATTTGGCTCACACCCTCAGCACAATGCTGAGTCAGATGCCCTTTTTGGCAACTTTGACACACCACAGGATGCACTCTGACGCTCTGACTTTGCCTTGTATTATGTTGTATTTATGTGACTTGTTTTTCCTTTGTACTTGTTTATGTTACTAGTTATGCCTTTTTTCCTTCTGATCTGTTAATTTGTCCCAATAAATGTCTTCCTTCTTCTTCTTTTTCTTCTTCTTCTTCTAGTAACAAACATGAATCGATACGCATTTATAACAGCTCCCACCTATAAGAGGAAGAGGCAAACCTTTGTCATTGCTTACGAATGAATGAATGATTTATTGCCACAAACATACTTACGTAAGAACGATAGTAGTTATTGTACGGTGCAACCGCACATCTTTTGAAACAGTCAGCATTTCCATCAATTTACCAAACTTACTTGCTAAGTAGCAACTTAAAAGTAAGGTTCTACAGGTGTACCCAGTATTTACTTGTGTTGAACAGATATAGTTTAGTATCTTCGTTACTTTGTCACTTAAAGATTACATACATACACATACATAAACTCACGGTGGGCAGAGATCAGGGACTACCACTTGCCACGATCCTGACAGATCACTTTCGCTTCCTCAACATTCATTAGTCGTTGCATGCACGCACGCCGGTTTCGGGGGCGGAAAGCGGACTCTGGTGTATTTATTAAATATGATGTATTTATTAAACGACCGGACCTAGAGACTCGGAATTTTGAAATTTGGGAGAAAAATATTCCTTGAAGTTTCCCAAGGGTCCCAGCAAAGCTCCGGGCATCAGCTTGTTTAATAATAAATCTACACTATATTAGTCTCCAGTAGATACTTTTTGGATGGCTTTGAGTTAAAAACGATGACTTGTTGAAGTATTTTTGTGATACGTATATCGCACCTGTGAGCGTGGAAAAACTTTAATTGACCTTTTGTCTGATATTTGCCATCTAATTACATCCAATGAAGCTTAATTAATCTAAACGACACAATTAGAAATTGAAACTTCTTTATATTCAAATGATCTAAGGCTAGCTTTTCAGGGTTCCGTAGTCGACAAGGAACCCTTATAGTTTCGCCATGTCCGTCCGTCTGTCTGTCTGTCCGCGGTCTAGCTCAGAAACGATTAGTACTAGAAAGCTGAAACTTGGCGAAGGCATAATATTAATTACGCCGACAAAACGGTGGAATAAAATATTGAAAAAAAAATTTTTAGTGTACGTCCCCTACACCTAACTTAGGGGTGCATTTTTTGTATCGCTTACATCATAGCATGGGGTATCGTTGAATTGTTCGCTTAAAATATTTTGGGTGTATGAAGACTAGTTTTTCGATTCAGGGTTCCGTTTGCGAAAAATTAAGCTTTAAAGCCCAAATTTTTGTCCGAGTAGGGCGTCCCCCCATCTCCTGGCTAAACAGTTAATTGTAGAAACGTGAATTAAATTCAGAGTAATAGCACATATAATGAACTTAAAAGGAAAACTATCGCAGCTGAGTAGACTTTACAAGTTAACGAGTAATAGGTGACCAACTTATAAAAGGAAAACTTCGTACAAAATCCATTGAAAATTACTTTGATGAAGTTGTTAGTTCTGTAAAGCAGATATAAATCTCTCCTTCTACGAAACCCTACACCGTAGCCCGATATGCACTTGGCTGGTTTTTCTTTTACGTTTTCTTTTTAACCGACTTCAAAAAAGGAGGAGGTTATCAATTCGACGCGTATATAATTTTTTTGGCTATGTTCCTCCATAACTCCGTCAAATCGTAACCGATTTCGACAATTCTTTTTTTGTTTAAACAGGTATAACGTCCCATTGGTCCCATTTTAATTTGATAAGATCTGATGGAGACTTTCAGAGATGGAGAACGGAACTCTTCAATGGAAAGCAGTAAATAAGCCCTAATGGGGCCCATCCTTTAGTAATATCCGTATGTTTCATAAAATAGCGTAAAAGTAGTCCCAAGTTAATTTGGTGATGTTCTGGTGAAGACTTTCGGAGATGGAAATTTAGAACATCAAATTTTAAAGTAACGAATTAAGTAGGGTAAATTATAGTTATAAGGGACTCATTTATTTTTCTCCCGCTCCCCCACTAAAAATTGAAAAATAAAAATTTTAAAATAAAAAATAAAAACCGACTTCGAAAAACTACAGCACTAAAAAGTTATAAATAATTTAAATAATAAAAAGTATTTATACATGTAGGTATTGTAGAAGTATAATTTGTAGTCGGTGCCCAGTTTCAAGACCTATACACATATACTTGGCTGGTTTTTCTTTTACGTTTGCTTTTTTTGTTCATTAACAATTGGATATTTTTGTGAAAACTTCATTTTGGTGGGTAGTATTTTCAGGTTCGCACTTAGTCTCTATCTTATCTGATGGTAATAAAACGAGACCTGTGATATGACGTGCTTGCCTGAGGTGGAACAACACCCGTCATCGTGAAAAAAACACAAATCTTTGTCAACGTTTCTTTGTCTGGTGAGTTATCGCAAAAGGTGACCTAGATCTAAAGGTCTACCTACGTTACGACGGGCCGGGGACGTTCAGGCCCAACGATACAAACTAAATAAACCTAAAATGTTTTTAAGGTTAAAAACTAAAATACTAGCGTAAGAAAATTCCGGCTGTGTGGCGGTCGACGACGGGCGCGACGTGGTAATAGGTTTTTAGGGTTTCGTAGTCAACAAGGAACCCTTACAGTTTCGCCATGTCCGTCTGTCGGTCTGTCCGCGGCTTAGCTCAGAGATGTTTAGTACTAGAATGCTGAAATTTGGCACAGATAAACATATTAGTCACGCAGACAAAACGATAGAGTAAAATCTTAAAAAAAATTTAGGGTACCTCCCCTAAACCTAAATTACGGATGCAATTTTTTTTCTCGCCTATAAAATAGTGTGGGTTATCATTGGATTGGTCGTTTAAAAACATTCTAGGTGCAGGAAAAAGATTTCCGATTTACGGATCCATTTGCCATATATTAAGCTTTAAAGCGCAAATTTTTGTTAGAGTAAGGCGTCTCCCTCCTCCCTCGGCTAAACGGTTAATTTTAGAAAAGTGAAAAAATTCAGGTCAGTAGCACATATAATGAGTAGGCTTTACAAGTTAACGAATAATAGGTGACCAACGCATAAAAGGAAAATTTCGTAAAAATTCCGTTGAAAATTACTTTGATAAAGTTGTTAGTTCTATAAAACAGGTAAAAAACCCTTCCCTCTTCGGAACCATACACTGCCCGTGTCCCGACACGCACTTAGCCGGTTTTGCATTTGTCTTGTAGTCTCTAACCTCTAAAAGTATTGAAGGTTTATTTTAGTTTGTATAGTTGCGCCTGCACGTTGCCAGCCCGTCCTAATGTGAACAGACCTTGACATGATGCCTCGTCGCACGTTAACCCTATAAACGGTTTTATCTTCCCATTATGTCGCACCACCTTGCCTTACATAATAAAGCGAGTTCACTTGTTAAGCGAGTTATTTTATAATTTTACATATTTTACTTAATGTTAGTTCAAGATTTATGTAGTTTTTGACATTTTTTATATTCAAATAACTAAAATGCATGCGACATTTATTGGGTATAGGTTTTTATATTATGTACACTGGAAAATACAGGATATAGGAATCTGAAACATGACTGAACACTAGATGTAAATGTACCTGTGAATGTACCGAAACTGGCGTGCGTGCATGCAACGACTAATGAATGTCGAGAAAGCGAAAGTGATCTGTCAGGATCGTGGCAAGTGGCAGTCCTTGGTCTCTGCCTACCCTTCTGGGATAGAGGCGTGAGTTTATGTATGTATGTATTTATTTGTGTCACGCAGTCAATAGGAAAATAATTTTACTCGTTAGTTTTCCCAGTAGGTAGACATGTATAAGGCAACAAAGGAAAACCTTTTAATCTCATATTAACGCTATTATCAAATTTACAGGCTTGTTATAGCAAACACAATACATGCCGAACTAAAACTCTTTATTTCCACCTTTCTGTACACGTGTTTGAAAAATAAATCTCTTCATATTTATGGGTGCGAATAGATTTAACCTCTTATTACAAATACCTATCCAAAATTTTATTCTGCATAAGCAGCCTATATACGTCCCACTGTAAGGCACAGGCCTTCTCTCAGGGAGAGAGTATGGGCTTAATCACCACGCGTGCCCACCGCGGATTGGCGATTTCAAGCGCTGAGTATATGAATAGCTCAGACACTCAGGTTTCCTCACGATGTTTTCCTTCACAGTTAGCGAGTGGTATTGCTACTATAACTTCACAAATGTACATAACTTAGAAAACAAAGTCATAGGTACATGCCCGCACTGGGAATCGAACCTGGATCTCCCGCTTCCGAGTCCAATGTTCTTCTTTTATTCTGCAAGGATCTATAATATTAGTAACATTACCCTCGTAAACTGTACGTAAGTGGAATAAAACGGGGTCAAATCCATGTATTTCTTTTATGTTTTACGGCAACAATAAAAACCCTAATAAAAATGAAATCAATAGCTACTGTACTGAGGTTACATGTGGCAGTGAAATAACTTTCCAAGCAATATTAAGACCGTTATACGATACACGTGTCATGATTTCTGTTGATTTATTCGTAATTTTGAACTGCCAATTTGTAGACGTCTACGATTGGCATTTTTAAGTGTTTCTTTATTCATCATTATCAGCCATTTGACGCCCTCTGCAGGGCACAGGCCTCCTTTGTTTTATGACCATGAGGGGTTTTGCCATAATCGCCACTCTTGGAAGGCGGGTTGGCGATCGCAGTATGCAGTTGGAATCTCAGGAAGACGCTGCTGCCCGTCTCCTGGTAATTTATTTCCTTACTCACCTTCTACGACATCCACGGAAGGACATTTCCATCGCTATTCTTAATCCGGCGCCACACGGAATAATATAGTTTGGTATAGTTTTTATTGTGATCAATAGATGTTCATAATGAAATAAAATAATAAATAAAAAAAAGAAAGTTTCTTACTCAATTGGAATGCAAGGGCATCTAATTTTATCGATATCTACTAAACTGTGACTTAGTCACGTTTATCACATGATAGCCTAGTGGTGGTAGCCTGTCGGCCAATCGGTGGTAGCCTAGTGGGTAGAACATTGGACTCGGAAGCGGGAGACCCAGGTTCGATCCCCAGTACGGGCATGTACCTATGACTTTTCTTTCTAAGTTATGTACATTTGTGAAGTTATAGTGGCAATACCACTCGCTAACGGTGAAGGAAAACATCGTGAGGAAACCTGGGTGGCTGAGCTATTCACATACCTCAGCGCTTGAAATCGCCAATCCGCGGTGGGCACGCGTGGTGATTAAGCCCATACTATCTCTCTGAGAGAAGCCCTGTGTCCTACAGTGGGACGTATATAGGCTGCTTATGATTAACATGATAAGCAATACATAGATAAATAAATAGATTGACAGAGATCACTTTATTACACGAAATTATGAAGATATTTCTTAACCTAGTAGACACGGTAGCCTGACCCTTAATAGTGATTCTTCCAGGCTTCCAGACAATCAAGACCCTATCTTTAACAAAGTCGGTTTTAAAAAAATACTTTTGCGGATGTGCAGTAGTAATGCCATACTAACCGTGCATGAAAACTTCTTGAGGAAACCGGAGGGGTAATTTATTTACTTCGATTTGCATTTCAAATCACAATAACATTAGTGATTGAGCTGTACTCTTTCTGCTTCTCTTTGTTATATTTTTACGTAAGTACTGATATAATCATGTCTTTAACGCTAATTTAACATCTTAATATATCTTAAAGAGATGTACCATTTGATTAGCAAGTTGAAGTGGCAGTGGGTTAGTCACATAGCCAAGAACTGATGGTCGATGGGGCGCAAAGGTTCTCGAGTGGAGACCACGATGTCGCAAACGCAGCTGCGGTTGTCCACCAGCTCGCTGGACCGACGATCTGAGGCAGATTGCTGGCAGCGGCTGGGTGAGGATGGCCGAGGACAAAAGGAAGTGGCGCGCCTTAGCGGAGGCCCATGACCAGGGCCTCGATTCTGTTAGTGCATTGTAGTATAATGACAGGTACACTGTCGGGTCACGTGACGTGTTTTTTCGTACCATTGACGCCTAGAAGGTTTGATGGGTGTGCCCGCGTAGACTTAAAGCAGCCGTAAAATGAAAACCGCCATGTTCATGCAGTTGTCATGTTACTACAATGCATTAACAGAATCTAGGCCCAGCAGTGGACGAGTATGGGCTGCTTGATGACGATGTGTTTTGTGTCAATAAATATTATTTATTATTTATATTTTGCTTTTAACTTTGACATAACTGAGGTGGTGTCGCTACCACACAACAATATATTTAACCCAAACGTGTAGTCAATTTTGTATTGTGTTGGAACCTTTTCAGATCGTCTTCCACAATAACGTTAGAATGTTTTTTCATTCGTTTATTAAGGATTTTATATTTTCTATTTTCCCCGAGCGCACAATTACATTAAGCGCGGTCCGCGTGGAGCCTCCCAAACAAAACCCGCGCCAACTTTTGTTCCTTAGAAAATACCGTATTTTCCACATTATTTACCTGAATACATTTTAAATTAAAAGCTTGGCGGGTAAGTTGTGAAGTTTTAAGGTTAGGTAAGAGGATTGTAACTTTTCAATCGCCCCCGAGGTCTGTTGCAGTTGTATCTAACACTCCGATCCCATTGCAAATCTCAATCCATCATTTACTTCAACTTTTGGCGTAAGAGTAAGTCCTTTTATTAAATACCGATAGATAGAATATTGTTTATTTTACACCAAGAATTACAGGTAAAGCTTAAAAAAACACAGATTACAGTATAATTGACGGCCTTATTATTAAACGCCCAATTGTATAACCTTACTCAGACTTAAGAAATCATAATTGTAACTCTTTTTTATGGTTGTGCAATAATAAAGCATTCTCTATCTAGCTATCTACATAAAAAAGGCGCTTTATTAGTTAATAAAAAAAAATATTATTAGTATAGTGTGTACTTTTCAATTAATGTGTTGACTCTTGGATACTTATTTAAACATTATTGCATTGGTAAACACCCCACAGCTCAGACAACTAAACGTCCAAACTTACAAATAAAGTATTAGTGGGATAATAAATAAGATTCTTTATTGGGTTACATAGGTTACATAAAAACACGGAACCTTTGTAGGAACACTTCATTATTCGTCCCACCATTCATTGCTCAAAACCCAAAAAGGTTGCTGGTCTCTTATCTCGAAAACGAATGAAGCTATTTGAAAATACTAAGACTAACGGCCGAAAAAAGGTGTGAAATCAAGCTTTTAAATCATGGAATCACTACTAAATGATGCCAACCTAATAAGGTACTTCTCAGTTACTCGTAATTATGAGATTTAATATTTTTAACCAAAAAAATATGTGTTTTATAATTACAAACCTAACTTGGCAGGTGGGTTGTACGGTTTCTTTTGATTGAAAAGATAAATTTTTAATCGGTTTATTGGAACCCTCAGTGTGCGTTTCTTACTCTGGTTCGGTTTTACTATGAATGGGATCAAACTTTGAGTAACCGATATAAAAACTTGGCACTTGCAGTTGAATTGCTAACTGATCTGCACTTGAAGTGCTTTTTAGCAGTGCTAATGGACTCTGAAAATAAGATGTTTCACAAAAAGTTGTACATCCAAGGGTATAACTTTCTGTGAAATCCCCCTATTTTACCTCACTAACCAACACAATTTTTACTGCATACCGGGTGTTAAGAAGCCAAAACTGAATTATTTGAACAATTCCGAACATTTTTTTTCCAAAGGACACATGCCAGGTGAATCAAGAGCTTAGGAGATGATGAGTTTCAAAGTCACTCTTTACTGGCTGCTGTAATATTTAGGCTACATAAAATTACGCTTAAGTCCATGGAGGTTAAGAATATCCCTATAAGCCGTGAAGTCATTGAATAGTGTTCTTACCCCAATGACGGTTATGAAGAATCAGCCAGTATACGCACAATCCGTTGGAAATAATATCTATATGTGCCACCGTTGGATTTGCCATAATGCGTGGTGCTTAGATAATTTCGCCGGGTTATACGGTGCACGGGACGTTGCATGACATAGTTTCTCATTTTGTATTACTATTAATTGTTTTTCTTACATGCATTCTCAAAATAAACTGCTAATGAAATATAAATAAAATTAGTACAACACGTCATATTTAAATGTGATAAAACAATTGAATTAACTACGAGAATTTAGAATTAAACTGTCACATGTAAACATTCAGTATAGACAACATAAAAATGATTATAAAAAGAAACTTCCGGTCGCTACGTTCCGAAACGTAATAATATAGACAATAAGATGTAACGACTCTTTAAAGATTTGTTGTTTGGGCATAATCTCTAACTCTTGGGGTTGATTTAAAAAGTACCTAACATTGAAAAGAAAGAAATGAATCAATGTCTTTGATCAATTCAATTTATCTGTTCATTAAATTGTAATAAAGACATCACTGTGTGTACCTAATTTTTCTGAAACGGAAAAATCTAAATCAGGAAAAAAAGATAAGCAAATAGAAAACAATGAAACACAATTTTTTACGCCAAAATAAACTATGTATGATTGTTCGTGCTGGTACAGTATAAAGATATAGTGCGTATATATTATATAATTTGTTGATAGAGTAAGTACGTAAGTAAGTATTGGATCTGAAAAAGTTAAATTCAAGAAGAAGTAAAATCAATCAAAATTCTGATATTGGCGCTAGCAATTAGTTTCGAATTTGACAGCCGCAATATTTGGCGCGCGTAATGCAGGAGCAGTACAAATATTCTCGTCGGGCACAGAACAAAAAGATGTGGCGTGCATTGGGGAGGCTCCCCAAGCCACGCCACATCTTTTAATTCGCGGCCATCTTCATCCAGCCGCTACCAGCAATCCGCTATAGGTCGTTGCTCTGGTGAACTGGTTTACGTCATACGTTGCTTTTGACAACATTCCGCTAAGAGATCCAAAACAAATCACTGTATCATATTGAGCATACAAAATTGAGCAGACGAGTGACGTAAAATAATACAGAATTTGATATAACCGCGCGTTCAAGGGATCTTAAACGCGCGGTTATATCTATCTTGGTAGTAAGCGCCTTAACGCCTAGTCCAACGAGGCAGTCAATATAGAACTGAGATAGACCATGACCTGGGTACACGGTCATGGTCTATGGGTAAAGGCACTTCTTAGTGTAACCCAATGCGAACAAGGTCGCAGACACAGCTAAATTTTTATACTTCGATACCACGTATTATTTAATTGATTTCGCAGTAAAGATATATTTTTTAAAGTACTTTTTTACGATTTCTTGTACTCATGAGTAGCTTTCGGGTCAGTCATCAATATTTAAGCACCTTGTATATAAAACAGTATAGCTATATAGCTATTCTGTAAGTAAATATTTAGATGATTCAGATCCTAACTTTAAAGTCACTTTTTGACTGAGGCCTTTTAACCCCTTCACCGTCAGTTGAAAATTAAAAACAATACACAATTTACCGTCGACCTGTATACATTAATTTAAATTGACATTATACGTGCGTTCTAAGAGCTGCTCTCACTGAGCGGGTCCTAAAATAACAGGCACCTGCGAGTGATACCACAGAGCCTGTTTCCTCTGCAGCCTGAAAAAACATCAGGGCACATTATCTAGTAGACGATCGAGGCAATACAGCGGCGTGTACGCAAAACACCCCTCCGGGGCTCGCCCCGCCACATGTACAGCCAGCGTTTGGTATGGTACAGTCACCTGCAAAATCTTGGTCAATCTTTACCAACACCGTTGAGTCAGCGGAAGGTCCATGAATGCGGATGGCAAGAGACCGTGAAAGACGGCATTTGGGGGAAAAGGCCTACAACCGGCAGTGAGGCGATGGGTTGATGATGATGTATCTTTGTTTTCAAACTAAAACTTTCATAAGCACTACACTTTATTAGCTTAATTCCGGATTCACTTACTTGGTGAGATACAGCCGACAAAATCAAGTAAGTGAATCCGGAATTAAGCTAATGTTATTATAACATTATTTAATTTCATTATGAAATCTATAACTTAAAAAATAAGGTAACAAAACTTTTGATTTGCCAGATCAAGATTCGAAATAAAACGTAATGTAGTTTTTTAACTAATTAGAGGATTCCGTCTATAGGTCTCGTTTACTTTTTTTCAGTCCAAAATTTATCAGTTCTCTTCTATGGAACTGAAATCTATTGTAAACTGTCTAAGAATATGTGTCTAACGATGTATTTCGGTCTGGTGTTAAAAAAAAAATTTTTTTTTTTGAGATTTTGTTCTAGCGTTTTGTCGGCGTGATTTATAGTTCTATACGCAGTCATTTCAGTATTGTAACTCAATTATCATCACGATGTACCTACTCTAGCAGTGGTGATGGCACTGTTGGTCACATGGTCGTGGGTTTGTACCCTGCCATGTACCATGACTTTGTGACTTTGTAGAAGCAACACCAACCTCTGACTGTAATGAAAAACGTGAGAAAACTTGAGTGCCTGTGTTCTCAGTTGAAATTGGCAATCCGCGGCGGGCACGCATTCTCGCCCATACTCTCTCACTGAGATAAAACCTATGTACTGTAATGAGACGTAGATAGGCTGCATTGTATTTCAGCAGTGACTGTACCAGGGCAGCTGCGCGGCAGTAACGGCGTGTCAAGGAACGCTGCGGTAGGCTCACGGCCCCCCAGGCTGCTGTTAGGCCGCGCGTGTTTATGATCACCTAGCAGTTACCAGCTATAGAAATACTTCTATTTCTGCATAGACACGCAGTCTTGACTTCTGAGGAGAAACTGCGTAATAGAGCCTTTAAAATCGATGCTAGACGAGAGTCGCGCGGTGATTTTTTGTCTCTGGCTGGGCAATATACCCGACAGAACGGTGTTCGAAGTATATGTGAGTATAGTATGCTATATTGTAATGACACCATCATGAAATTTAGCGATATTACCTATCTACATACTATTGTAATATCCGAAGACGCTAGCTTCGAGGCAAACCAGTAATGGTTTAACAATGCGTTAAACAAATAAAATGTGTATTAAAAGAATATAAATTAATAAAAAATAGGGTCCACATTCCACGGGACCGAGGGTCAAAGATATTAAACGAAGGTTTTGTGCGTGTATGCATTTTTGTCTACACTGAGTGCCAAGAACCGGAGAAGTATTGGAAACATAATTACAGTGAGGCAAAAAAGTATTTTGTACTGTCGGAATAGAATAGAATATTCCCAACTCATTAAAACTTATCAAGCGCCCAGAATAGGTGGCCAAAATAACTGTATTTTTTGGGTTCAAAAGGATATGATCACTTTTATGTCCTTCCGTATGTCAATACTCTTTTGCTCGCAGGAACTTGATAAAGTGGTCAAAATGAAATAAGCTTATAGGTGTAAATAATTGAGCTTGTATATCAATGCCATCAAAAGTTACGACCATGCACATCATAATTATTTAATGCTTACAATATTAAGTTCGCCGTTATAATTATTACTTATCTGCTATAAACTTATAATTTTATTAATTATTTTTGCTGCACGAACCCGTGCTGAGGACAATAAAAAAAATATTATAATTTTATATTCCTGTATATTTTATTAGCTTTGCTTGTATGTTACATATCATTTGCTTCTTGTATTACCAAGTTTGCAGTGTAGCTTTCAGAATACCAATCCATATTTTCAAGGCTCTGAAATATCCAATTCAGAGAATTTCTGAATTCTACCTCTTACGGATTGAAATGAAAATACGGCCGTTATTCCGCTGCGCCTCAATGACTGCGGTGTGGGTATTTTCAGTATTTACCCGACTGCAGCAGAGCCCAAAAGGAGTTATGTGTTTGGCATGTATATATGAGCACATGTATGTTTGATTCTGTTTTACAATAACTCTTAGATTTAATCTAACATTGCAGATGAAAAATTACCCTAATTTAACAATGTAAAGACGTAAAAACGAAATGAGATTTCTCAACAAAGCTATAGGTTTGGTGTATACCTGTGTGTGTGCGTAGATGCAAATAAATGTTTTTATCTACCTATCTATCTATGTAAATTGAATACTATATTTTATTTCTATGTGGTATCACTCGTATACATAGAATAAAAAAACATAAAATAAATGCTAATTCACACTGTATGGGTAGCTCATAAGAGTCACAAATGTACATAACGAGTCAATAAAAGTGGGTATAAAATATGAAAGAAACCTAAAGATTTAGAAAGATTATTAAATAGAAATAAGCAGTTTAGATAGTAATTTAAATGATTTTTACGCTATCTAGCATAGTAGTGCCTATAGTTGCAAAATTATTTTTGTTCGCAAAAAACATTCATGTTCATCATAAGCAGCCTATATACGTCCCACTGTAAGGCACAGGCCTTCTCTCAGAGAGAGCGTATTCATGTAATAAATAGCTCCAACTCTGCCATTCAAAGAATAATGAATAAGTACGTGTTAGGATACTGTAATATTTCTTATCCCACAATGGATACTCCCAAAGGATGTGTTGTGAAAATCTAATGAAATAAAATATCTAGTTACGGAAATATAATTAAAAAGCTGCCAAAACAGGTTAAAAAAATAACAGAAAAACCTAAGCAGTCGTTTGAATGTAATCACGTAAAATTACCAATAGACCGCGGCACGTATGTTATCGAACCAAAGTATAAATAGGTCTTCTGTAACTGCTTGAGTGGTGCGCGAACGCCCATACACGACATGTTTAATGTTCAGCAGTCGGTTTTTTTGTTATTATTGTTTTTATTTCAGTTAGTTTAGAGTGCCGGGTGTAGTGGAGTGTATCAGGTAGGAGGAAGGGGGTAAAAGTAGAGTGTAGTATGTTAATATTGGCTGTGAAAGAGCGGCAACTCGTGCGCATCCGATACGCACTGATTGGCAAAGGTCTGAAATGAATATATAGGAAAAGGAACTTTTTTTTCGCTTTTCGGTAATCTGTTCTGTGCCTCAGTTCGACTGAAATATAAATTTGAGCTATAGTTTATAAAACACAGACGGACGTACTCGTACGTCAGCCAAAAAGTGGATGTATTGGCAAAGAGCAAGATGAAAAGTATCCGACACCGGCGTGCGTGCGTGCAGCTACTAATGAATGTTAATGAAGCGAAAGAAGATTGTCAGGATCGTGACAAGTGGCAAACTGTAGTCTCTGCCTACCTCACAAGGTAGTAAGCTATATGTTATGTAATGAAGTAATTGAAACACAAAAAGCATTAAAAGACCTCACCAGTAAAGATTATTACAATGTCGTTATAAAATTATACTATGGAATTCAATATTACGCTTAGTATTGGCAAAGGGCCAAGAATAATTAATAATATGTAATAAGACACCTGTGAACATCATGACAAGAAGTAAACTGGAGAAGTAAGTATATGCCTACACCTTGTTTACCTTGTTCATAGTAATTATAGTCACCAGCACATCAACCCTTGTACGTGTGCACACTTCCGTATATAATTACGCTGCGATGGACATACTAAGAAAAATATAAAGGCTAATCAGCCGCCTGCTCCGTTGACAATAGATCATTCTTTTATATTTTCATTACGAATGCATCCGTTACGTTACTACGTAAGTATTTAAGTTTTACAGGATATGTGTTGTAAATGCTGTGTTTTTCAGTAATTAGATACACACTGTGGCATGACTTATTGTGAATTGTTCTTATATTTGTATAGTCTGCGTCTGTTCAAAAACCTAATAAATAAATAAAATAAAATAAATGCAGTGCATTCTCTATCCAGTCAGTAAATACTACGAGTTTCCCATAACTGCTACATCGTCTAACCGCTACGAAACGGCAACAGGGTAGAAGTTTTTATGAAGCCGCTACGGCGTAGCAGCCCCCACAAAGCCTACTACGCCGTCGCAACGCAATGTATCACAACAGTGATACTTTGCATCTATGCTGTGCAACGGCGTGCTCTTTCTAGGCCATCACCGTATATTTAGAGGACAATTTATAACTGAGCGCTTAGCATCACATTTACACAAAACAAGGAGAAAAGGAAGGCCATTTCGGTCAGTATTTTGTTTACTTAGTAACAAATTGTGTCGCTTAGTTAATATATATATATATATCATCATCATCATCAACCCATCATGTCCCCACCGAGGGGCACGGGTCTCTTCCCTGAGGAAGGTATAGGCCATACTCCACCACGGGGGCCAAGTCCGGATTGGTGGAGGCTTGTAGACTAGTGGCTCGTCTACTGTCAGAAGTTGTCAAGCCGCCCTATATATATACACACTGGGAGGTGTATATATTCCCTAGGAATTGTATGACATTACGATATTGTAAAAGTGAATACAATAAATGAAACACACAATCATACCGTAAAATATGAAGCTCAAAAAATCAGCTATTCATTTCTTAAGTTCAAACTTTCATTTGATAAACCAGTCTGTCATTTAAGTAATTTTATCTACACTCATATCATAATCTTCAAACTAAGAATTCAAAGGTAAACACATATTGACAGGCTTTAAAAAAAACATAACTTTAAAGAAAATTTAAAAAAAAGTGTAATATAAAGTTACCTTTAAGGTCAGATTTTTCACTTTATGTTACAGTTATTTTTTTTAAAGTGTTGCTGTGATCACGGAACAGAACTTAAGTTTTTTTTTATGTCAAAAGTTGACTCTATAAAAAACCTAATTTCATTTTCGTGGTACCAAAAGTGCAACTAAAAATACCTAAAATTGCGCGCGCAAAACTGAGTGCAGACGATTGAATGTCAAGATACTTTTGTCGAAATTGCGCCATTTTGTTTCAAAAATAACCGTAGATTTATGTATAGTACAAAGCTTGCCAAACGTGTTTTCCTTTGATTTCTTACTTTGAAGATTAAGACATGAGTGTAGATAAAGTAGTGTATGAGACTGCACATAACTTGGTATTAAAACACTCGCGAATGCTATTAAAAAACTCGCCAAGGCTCGTTTTTTAAAATCTCGCTCGTGTTTTAAAAATCAAGGAACGGTGTTCTCGTATCCTGATTTGACATTATGTTGGGGAGCGCTGACTGGTCCAGTTTTATCTGGAGTTTCTGCTCCAGTTCCATCCTCTCCCGGCCGAATCTTGGGCAGTCGAACAGCACGTGCCATATCGTTTCCTCGCAGATTGGGTCGCAGGCACAGGAGGGACTGTCCTTTACGTGGAAGCGGTGGAGATACGCGGCGAATCCTCCGTGTCCGGTCAAAATTTGCACATGCACAGGTGTTAGGGCTGTGTCCTTCAGCACTCGTCTTGCGATTTCGACGGTGGGTAGGAACGCCTTCGTTACCGAACCTGTCTCGGAGGACTCGTATCGCGCCTGCCACTTCCTCACAGTATCCTCCCGTATTTGCCTCCTGACAAACGACAGGGGAACTTTGTCATAATCCGGGGCCGTTTTTTTCGTTAAGGCCGCTTTTTTGGCAAGTTCGTCTGCTCTTTCGTTCCCGGGGGTGCCAACATGCGCTCTTAACCAAAAGAGCCTCACGTTCCTGTCCTCCTCTCAGATTTCTCGTACGAGCCTCTTAATTTCAAGAGCCAGAGGGTGAGTTACCGACGGACAGCTTAAGAGGTCGAGCGAGGATCGTGAGTCGCTCAGTATGTTAGCTGTGTCCGTCTTTTTGTCTCTCACCATCTTTACTGCTCTATAGAGGGCGTACATTTCCGATTGGAAGACTGTATTGTGGGGCTCTAGACGGAAAGTGGAGTATTTGGACTCTCTATCGTTTGACCACCATGTTAGGGCTGCTCCTACCTTGCCATCGATCTTGCTGCCGTCTGTGTAGATCTGTGTCGTGGGTTAGGTTAGGTTAGGATGACTTTGTTTTCTAAGTTACGTACATTTGTGAAGTCTTAGCAGCAATACCACTCGCTAACTGTGAAGGAAAACATTGTAAGGAAACCCTAGTGTCTAAGGTATTTACATGGTAAGGTATGTACAACGGCCCAACTACGAGGCTAAGTGCGTAAATCTCAGGTCTAACTATAACTAGAGCTAGACTTCCTTGGAATTGTGTCTTATATAATTTATTTCACACATTTCCGGGCGATTCTACTAATTATATACATTTTCTAGGAATTGTATACAATGACGGATTACACACATTTCTGTTAACATATGATAAGATAAGATAAGATAAGAATATTCTTTATTGTACCAGGAAAAACACAGACATGAAATGTTTACAAAAATGCAGTACAATTGGCGGCCTTATTGCTTATAGCAATTTCTTCCAGGCAACCGACGATGGAAAGTTGTTGAAGGAAAAGTGAGACGGGTAGTAGGTGCAAATATGAATATTCATTTACATACTTATACATAATAACAATATACTTACTTATACCTTTACATACTATAGGTGTAACAATTATAATCATACATAAAGTTACATAAATTACAATAAAGTTCTACCAGAGGACAAAAGATAAGACATACCTACATGCAGGAAAACAATAATAATTGACTATTTAATAAATTATGGCGATGAAAGGAAGTGAACTTGGGGTGATTAGTTTGTTATGCTTTTTCTCTATCTGCATAAATCCCTCTGTCAGGCAAAAGCTTCTTCCCTCTCATACTAACCCCGTCGGTGGCCTGCTAATAATATCATCACCCCATCAAACCATCCTACGCATTTCTCTAATCGATCGTATGTGAAACTACGTAATTCAGCAACAGACGAACATTGAACACGCACCCAAATTAACAAGTTAAAGTGGAGATACTTGCTTGTAAACAATAACTTAACGGCTGTTCTTGTATAATACAGTCATCTTGCTCGATATCCATCACGGGGGGGCATGTCAGTTGCATTCTCTTTATCATCGTCTTTGGAATTGTACGGCTTTTATTGACATTACAAGATATTATTTTATTGTGTTCCAATATCATAAAAATCTTTATGGCTGTTGCCTTACGTACGTTATTCTCAGTGACATTACACAGACACTAAGTCCCCAAGCTCGGCGTTAGGCGTGACGTCGGCAACGAGCGACGCGGTTCGAATAAAATTTTATTGCGAAATTTCGTGTTCGGCGCGAGTACGGAGCGTGTTGCTTTTACTGTAATGTGGGCTTTACCGTGGAATAAATAGGACAGAAGTTCAATAAATACACGGCAGTTTCTTTGCGACTACAGTTGAGGGCTGAGTGGTAATTCACAAGTTCTTACACGTTCCGTGCCATCTTCTGAAATACCGTTACACCTCCGAGTAGTTTGGAGACAAAAAAATTACCTTCTCAGCTGGTCAAGAACCGATTGTTGATGGGATATAAAGGTTCTTGAATGGAGACCACATATTGGCGAACAGCGTAGCCCATCAGCTCGCTGCATCAATGATCTGAGGCTGGTTGCTTTCAGCGGTTGAAGGATGGACAAGGACAGAAAAAAGTAGCGTGTCTTCGGGGAGTGGACAAGTGGACGAGTAAGTTGATTGATTAAAAGATTGATTTATTGAAAGGTTTCGTTCTTTTCTTTTCTAAACCAGATAATTGAAAATCCTGACAGCCCATGCTTATGCTAGTTGCTGGATCTCCGCTTGGGCCAGTCTTTTTCATGTTGGCGTCGGTCGCCATGGGGATGAATGCACTGTTTAGTTGTTTGGCAATGGCTCAATTATTGATATAGTTTGTAGTTTACTATGCATTCCAAAAGAATAACCTGTGCAATTTAATTTGGCACTTCGTTTAATAGGATCTCCTTCGCATGTGATGAATATTTAATTCGCATGGATTATGCCGCTTGATTAATATTCATCATCATCATCATTCAGCCACAAGAAGTCCACTGCTGGACATAGGCCTCCTCCATGGATTTCCAAAAAGACCGGTTGGAAGCGGCCTGCATCCAGCGTCTTCCTGCCACTTGAATGACGTCATCTGTCCATCTTGTGGCTGGTCGTCCCACGCTGCGCTTGCCGATATGTGGTCTCCATTCGAGAACTTTTCGGCCCCATCGGCCATCAGTTCTTCGTGCTATGTGCCCCGCCCACTGCCACTTCAACTTACTAATCCGCTGAGCTATGTCGACGACTTTCGTTCGTCTACGGATCTCATCATTTCTGATTCGATCTCGTAGAGAAATTCCGAGCATAGCCCTTTCCATAGCTCGTTGCGTGACCTTGAGCCTTCTTATGAGGCCCATAGTGAGAGACCACGTTTCAGTGCCATAAGTCATCACTGGTAACACACACTGGTTGTATAATTTTGTCTTGAGCGATTGAGGTATATTAGACGAAAAGACTTTTCTAAGTTTCTCGAAAGCTGCCCAGCCGAGTTGGATTCGACGATTGACCTCTTTCACGAAGTTAGACCGGCCTAGTCAGATTGTTTGTCCTAAGTAGACGTATTCGTCTACAACTTCGAGAGTCGTGTTCCCCAATGTTATTGGGGTGGGCACAACACGAGCGTTCGACATGACCTTCGTTTTGTCCATGTTCATTTTAAGGCCCACACGTTGGGAAACTCGACTGAGGTCGTCGAGCATTATGCCGAGGTCTTCCATCGTCTCTGCCATGACTACTATATCGTCGGCAAATCGAAGGTGCGTGATGTACTCGCCATTGATATTGATGCCGCGTCCCTGCCATTCCAGAAGCTTGAAGGCATCTTCCAGTGCGTTCGTGAACAGTTTCGGAGAGATAACGTCTCCCTGTCTCACGCCTCTTCTCAATGGAATTGCCTCCGAATTCTGCTCCTGTACTCGGACCGACATGGTGGCGCTGTTGTACAAGCACTTCAGCACCTCGATATACCGATAGTCAATACGGCAACGCTGGAGAGACTCGAGCACTGCCCATGTCTCGATCGAATCGAAGGCTTTCTCATAGTCCACAAACGCTAAGCAGAATGGCAAATTATACTCCTCAGTCTTCTGTATAATTTGCCGCAGCGTGTGGATGTGGTCTATGGTACTAAAGCCCTTTCGGAAACCGGCTTGTTCGGGAGGCTGGAAGTCATCAAACCTGCGTTCGAGACGATTCGTGAGGACCCTCGAAAACAGCTTATAAACATGGCTCAGAAGCGAGATGGGTCGGTAGTTCTTCAATAGAGAGTTATCCCCTTTCTTGAAGAACAGCGTCACCACGCTTCTGTTCCATGCTTCTGGCGTTTTTCCTTCGAGCACGACGGAATTGAAGAGCTTCTGAAGGACTTTAAGTACTGGTGTTCCACCCGCTTTCAGGAGCTCTGATGTGATTCCGTCCTCTCCTGGTGCCTTGTTATTCTTGAGCTGTTTCAGGGCCATCCTAATCTCGTACAGGCTGATGTCCGGGATGTCTTCGGTATAATGTCGGGTCAGTTTGGCTCTCGGATCTTTGTTCAAACTGCTAACAGGTTTTGCGACTGAGGTGTATAGCTGTCCGTAGAAACTCTCAATCTCCCTCAGCACCTCTGATTTGGTCGACGCTATACTGCCGTCCTCTCTCTTCAGCTTCGTCAGCTGGCTTTGCCCAATAGACAAGTCTTTTGCGAACACTTTGGAGCCCTTGTTCCGCTCTATAGTCTCTTTAATACGTTCGGTATTAAAGGACCGAATATCGTGCCGCATAGACTTTGAGATATGTCTATTGAGCTGCCTATATGCCTTAGCATCCTCGGAGGACTGCAGCTTGATTAATATTAGCATTAGGTTATTCAGTAGATTACAAAGAGTACCTAATTAAATTCATCCTTCAGAATAATTCTAGATTTAGTAGATTCAGGTTTCCAGCTAAGAGTAATCTTCAGTATAGCATCAAATTTGACAAGGGGAAACTAGAAAGTTTGATTGCATATTATATTAATATATTATGTTGATACTTGCAAATCCTATTATAAAAATTGTTTAAATTGAAGAGTAGAATTAGGTTTTTTCTCGCGTCGCTGCTTAGGTTCAACTTTTTACACAGATAACAATATTAGAGCATATTAATAATTCCAGAGCTAGCATTATATCTATAACATAAATTAAATACCTTTTGCACTGAATTAATATTCAAATATTTCATTTTTGTCATGTTAAGTATCAGGGGTGAGTTTATGTACATAATTTTAATTAATTAGGACAGGTTGACACTTGACCCCAGTCACGCCTGACGGTAAATGAAGACGGGGTCTAAGATGTTACGTGTTAACCTGTTAAAAGCCGGTTGACTCTAGATTTAAAGACCCCCAGGCTATATGTAAAACAGATAACGGTAACGTGTTCCACACCTCTGCCCGTCTTAATATAAAAGAATAATTAATATCGCTTGGTGCCAATTCGAGGAATTTCTACGACAAATGCGTGCATATGAGCCTCTATGCACACTCCAAAATACATCTTGTAGAAGACGGAAAGGCAAGCGACCTTACGATGGTGCTCCAGAGGCCGTAATCTTGACTTCGTCAATCCCTCATCTCCAATTAGCTTGGTAGCTCGGCGCTCAATCGCGTCCAAAGCCGCAAGATGGCACTTGGCTGAACCATCCCAGAGATGGCAGTAGTACTCCATGCATGACCGGACTTGTTCTTGGTATAGGTCCAAAAGCTGCCTTGGCTTGAAGTACTGTCTTACTTCATTGAGTACCTACCCCTAGTTTTATGGCAGCAATTTTGGCTTTGGACTCGATGGATCCACCGAAGTTAAGATTGGAGGTAAGGTTCATACCCAAGAGCACTAGATAGCTCTGTGTAAAAAGTCTATGTTTTTTACGAAAAACATACCTACACTACGCTATTCTAACAAACTTCTCATTCAGATTAAGTCCTTGGTCTTTCTGCATTATTTACTCTACGGGTTTAATGCTTGTGTGGGCTTTACGTGCACTCTATTGACATTTTGACATTCTTGACGTTTTGTTCCTGGGAGCGTAGGGGCATTATTGTGAAAACATTTTGTGTTTATTTGAATACGTTTATGAGTCAGCTGTACTGAATGACGGCGTAGGTTTGGATAACATTCTGTTGTTTGTCTCAAAAGATTAAAGTTTAATAATATTGCCTGCGTAAAATATGGTCTCGGTTTTTCGTTGATAGCGACATCTTTTAGTTACCTTTTTATCACCTTTGCCTCAGTATGGGACTGAGGCTCGCTGTTGTGTCTTTGAGAATAAGCTTACTCAAAACTCTCTGGCACTCTGGTTACTCTGGCACGGTTAGCCAGAGGTCGCGGGCTCAAGTCCCGGCATGAGTGAAATATTTAGCCTCTTAATAGGTTTTAAAAATTGTCCTCAGCATGGATTAGTGCAACAAAACGAATATAGACTCAAATCAATTCAAGTCGTGCCTGAGTTAAGGTAGGATATTCTAGAAGCTTATAGTGTCCCATAAACATTTGTGTGAGTATAAATTGTATTATTACTGCTAGGAACATTTACAAAGTATGTAACACTTTTTTATGACGCTCATGTATTACAGGGAATTAATATAGTTAAGTTTACTTTATAAGTAATCGCGATTAAGCCCGCTAAATGTCTTAACTATTTATAAAGCATTTCTAAACACCAAGAATATTTTTATAAATGCAACGTCTTCCAACGGTCATGACGTAAGTTTCTTTAAAGAAATCCCTCGACAAATCTTAGTAAGTACCCAGGTTGTAAATTAATTAATTTTGCTGGTCGCCCCCTCACTTAAAGGTTGCGACCAGCTGAAATTACGTAATGGGCTACCGCACCGCAGTTTCTCCGACAGAACTAACTGCCGCGTGAAAACACAGTTACCTAATTGTACTACGTTAAATTAATTGAGCAAAAATCTATTACTTGTAGCGCAAAAGATTGTGTCCCATTACTGGGCAAAGACCTCTGTCTTTACCTCGTTGGTCTAACGGTATCACGTCTGATTACCATGCCGGACGTTGTGGGTTCGATTCTCACTGGGGGCCGCTGTACAAATGGCCTCAGTCTCGGTGCATTTCCATGTTTGTGAGGTCCTTGTCTGGTTACCATAGCACAGGGTGTCCTAGCCCCAGGGTATCGTCACCGTCTCATAAATATACATAACAATTATATTCTTTTTGTTGCACTAACCTATGCTGAGGACAATTTAACTTGCCCATTAGTTCAGTTGGGAGAGCGCTGGCACGGTTAGCCAGACGTCACGGGTTCAAGTCCCGGCATGGGTGGTATTTTTTGCCTTTAAATAGGTTTTTAAAATTATACATAACAATATTTATCGCTTGTCCTTTGTTTATTTCTTGTATTACAATACAATATCTAATGACATATGCACACATATGGCACTTCTCAAGTAACAATGACCACCGAAAACCTTTGATTTGTATACAGACTGTTGTTTGATTAATTAATTAATTAGTTATACTTTACTGCATACTGTAACGTTTGCTGGGTGTTCCTGCCCGGTAGTAAGGAAACCCGCCACGTCAACAGACTGAAAACTGTGGCCAGGGCCACCAAAACAAAAATCGTAAATTGTCTGGCTCAGTGCCTTGAGCCATCAAGGGCCTAAATATGGGGAGTTGAATGAAACACTGTTAATGTTGTGCACAGACTTTAATTTTTGGGACTACACAGGTAGCAATAATGTAATTGTGAAACTTTAGCGTTTAAACCCAGACAATTACTTAATTACAGAAAAAGCTCAGAGCAGAGCGGGGTCGCTTCAGTAAGTGGTTCTGATAAGTTCACAAATTACATTTATAAGTGGTTAGTTCCTACTGAAAATCAGATTTGCCATCAATTTCAATAATTATCAACAATTTAATTCTAATTTTATGCTTTAAATCCTAATTCCCTAATATGTAAGTGAAATTGTTTCACAGACCTTGCTAGGAAGAACCTCCCTGTGAAGTCAATCTGGCCTCAGGTGGGATGCACGGTGCTAACCAGAACGCCGAGTAGGCAGCCTCGTCCCTTTGCGCCGTCACCGGAGCAGGACCGAGATGAGATGATGCACCCGGCATGAGAGAAGCCAAGCGCTTGTAGCACAGCCCAGCATAAGTTTCTAGACCCCAAAAGAGCAACTGTTTCTCGACAGCAAAAAGAGAAGGCAGTGCAAGCACTAAAAGTTAAAGCCAATCACTAAATCCCTAAATTCCTATAAATTCGCTGAATTCACAAAATTCCCTAAATTCACAAAAATTCCCAAAATATTCCAAAATATTTCAAAATATTCCAAAATCTCCCGAAATCCCTATCCAGCTGAAAGGAAGAAAGATTGCTTCTATTAGAAGATTGCAAATGGCATAAGCATGTGGCAGGCAATTATAAAAGTCTGGATAAATCTTACCGGAGACATTCAGCAACTAGGATTGTCTCGACGCTGGCAATCCCTCCTTCACCCCTTTCCAGGAATCTGGTGCATCCTAAAAAATAACCACGAGGATGAGAGATGACCTAGCCGGAATTGTACAAGATTCTACACACAGCTTTCCAAATAAGTATTTACTTACAGAATTCCTGCCGCTACAAAATATATCTTGAATGGGCTGCTTCTTCGCCAACTGAGCCAAGACTGCTCACCATGGAGGATCAACTGTCCATCTCTCATTAGATCTTTTCAGCTAAACCATCCTCGACATTTTGAGCTCTCTCTTATCCCACCAAAACGTCGTCTTCACCATTGTCCTATCCTCTCCTTGGGTGGCCGTATAAAAGAAATGATTATCTCCTAAAACGATATTCCAAAATTTCGATATTGTATGAATAACATTTACCTGTATTTTTCTTTATTAGCTGTATTAATTCTGTGTTCATTATGTTATTATTTTTTTTTCTCTTTTAATCAAATAAATGATATTCATCAACACCTAAAGTTACTATTTCTGTTCCCTGAAATGAGGTAACTAGATTTCCTATGGCAACCCACAAGAAACGACCAATCACCGGCGACCAACTCATCAAACAAACCTAAAAGAAGAAATGTCAGCCTACAAAATTCTATGGTGATACCAGAGTAAATCGAAACTTGAGCCGTTCAAGACATTGGAGAAAACACACAACGTGACAGTACCTCTCCTCCCCATTTAAGGTTCAACGTAGGTGAACCGTCCGCTGCCCTCAGCGTTCTGATCTCCAACGCAAGAACTGACCCAAGGTTCGACTAACCCAGGTGCCCTAACCGCTAAATTAAAGTTCTGACCTAAAGAACACTACGAAACTAACTAAAGAATGTGCGTAACAAAATAAGGCAAAATTGTATGAAACATCCAAACCCTTGGACTATTATGATTTCATACAAAACCCTATACCAAAACATTAACCATACTATGCCAAAACCTATACCAAAACTATCCTAAAACCTACACCAAAATTCTAACTTTCTATCATGTGTCGCAACCCATTAACCTTCTCAGCACAACTGCAATGTTGTGCTGAAGAGGCTAACTGCCAACAGCCAGGACCGATGTTCAGCATTCGTCGATATACCCCTTCTTGTCCGGGCGAAACTTAACATAATAGTCATAACCATTATCAATGATACCATCTATAAGTGATAATGATAATATCTAAACTAAACCATATAAAATCTAAAACCAAACCCTCTACCAAGATGCACCTCCCAGAACGAATCGCAATGTTCCCAACGAACATCGAAACCAAAACATCCCAAACAGCTGTCTGAGGAAACTGAAATCTATCTCGGCCGGGCTCGAGATAACTTAAACTTAACGAAACTGAATACTGTGCAACACAACATCGCATCCACACATGTACCGTAACCCGATTATGATGAATGCGAAACACAGATGTGCCTAACTAATTTAGGCTAAATCTTGCTGACTTGGTAGGAGTTAGTCTACTCTCGCGCATACCCTAAAGCTAAAGACTGCTCTTGATGTTATAGAGTTAAGATTGAGCCGCTCTATTATTCATCTACATTTGCTATCCTTTCATACTTCACGCTCCCAAACTAGTAGTGCAACATTTATTTGTTTTGTACACCACACCTAACAATTTGTGATTAAATATATCATAATATTTAACACTCGAATGCTAAACTACAATCTTAAGAATGTCTTGACCAAAGTTACGGATGGTGGCGGCGATCCATGGCAGCACGACGACAAGCGGAAGCGAGTAGCCGTGCGTCCACCGACCGCACTCACCCTCCACAATTCCTGTGTCAGTTTCATGCCTTTGTAGTCAACAGTGGCGGCGCGGCGAGCGATAACGAGTAAAGCGGGCCGCGCGTCCACAGATCACTAAATATGCAAATTTGTCTATCTTGCCTTTAGGTCTTTTATATGCCACGAGCCTATAGGATGGCCGTCCATCCTTTCCAATTCATAAACTAACGGAGATAAGACTTTCTTAATCTTACATTTTTCATATTTTGGCGCGAGCTTTGCCATCTTAAAGTTCAAAGCGTCGCTTTGTACGAAAGATCGTTTCCATACTATATCTCCTTCTGAAAATCTAGCTGAACGTCGTCTTAAATTGTAATGTCTAGCATTAGTGCCATGCGCTTTCAAAAGGTGAGATCTTACTCCTTCAAAAATAGTTCTAAGGGTGCCAAATTCACCCGCATATTCCTCTCTAGGAATACCTACTGTATACTCCTGATCTGTATCGCGATAGAACGAACCGTTAATCACTGGTTCCCTAGCGTGCACTAAGAAGAAAGGAGAAAACCCTGTGGACTCGTTTACTGCACTATTTATTGCAAACTGAATCCGGTGCAGTTGCTCGTCCCAAGTTCTGTGGTTTTCTTCTACGTACGACGCTACGGCAGTCATGACAGTTTTATTGTAGCGTTCTACTAAATTAACTTGTGGGGTATACCTTGGTCCGTAGTGTACCCTAGGAATATTGTACCGTTTCAAAAGTTGCTTAAATTCTGATCCCGTGAATTGCACTCCATTGTCTGCAATCACGGTTTCAGGTACGCCATGCGCCAGAATAACCTCGTTTTCAAAATGTTTTGCAACTAATGCGCTTGTTGCGCGGCGGAGCGGAAACAATAACGTAAATTTTGAGAAGCAGCATGTCACCACAAACAAAAACGTGTAACCTGATCGAGAACGTGGCAAAGGACCTACCAGATCAATGGATACTACCTGAAATGGTCTATGACATACTTTTGGCTGACCCATTAAACCTGGAGTTTGTTGTTGTGAGTGCTTATAAGCGGAACATACGTCACACGCTTTCACGAAGTCAACTACATCCTTATGCATGCCAGGCCAAAAATATGTCAAAGATAGCCGGCGATGAGTTTTAAAAACACCGAGATGTGCGGCTGTAGACTCACAATGATTTTGTTTCAAGACGTTAATTCGGTCACTCTTCGGAACTACCACTTTCCAGTCAAATTCACTAAGTAAGTTGTACTTACTTTTACAAAATCTCAGTAACTTTCCCTCCTTAATACAAAAATTCGGAAAATTTGCAGGGAAAGATTTGCAACCGTTCATAATTTTCTCGTACCATAAGTCTTTCTCAACGTTAACAGGTATCGAACTGTTCACGGCATCAACCTTCATTAACCTAGACAATGCATCAGGTACCACATTGTCGGTGCCTTTTCTGTGCTCAATTTCAAAGTTAAATTGAGA
This sequence comes from Yponomeuta evonymella, assembly GCA_963969515.1. Classification (NCBI taxonomy): domain Eukaryota; kingdom Metazoa; phylum Arthropoda; class Insecta; order Lepidoptera; family Yponomeutidae; genus Yponomeuta; species Yponomeuta evonymella. Next base: position 1,038,879 of record OZ018342.1, on the reverse strand, counting down.
CAGTCTACACCCCCAACGCGCTAACCTACCCGATGGATTCTCTAAATTCATGAACCACTTTAATGACGCGTGATCCGTAATCACCTTAAAATGACGCCAGCCTAAGTACGCCTGAAACTTCTCAACGGAGAACAAAACGGCTAAAGCCTCCCTCTCGGTCGCGCTGTAATTTTGTTCGTGCTTGTTTAAAGAACGACTAACATACGCGATAGGGTGCTCGTGTCCATCGATAGTCTGACTAAGCATCCCGCCCAATCCATATGAAGACGCGTCGCAGTGTACTACGAAAGGCTGGTCGAAATTAGGCACTGCCAAAATTGGAGCCGACACTAACGCGTTCTTCAATGAATTGAAGGCCACTTCCGCTTCTTCAGACCACCGAAAGGCAGGAACATTCTTCCCTTTGGCTGTGAGTTTATTTAAAGGAGCGGCTATTGTCGAAAAGTTTCGAATAAATCGACGATACCACGAGCACGTCCCTAAAAATATCTTCACCTCCCGAGAAGTGGTCGGAATGGGAAAATTCAAAATGGCGGCGACCTTTTCGGGGTCAGTACGCAACCCGAACTCGTCTACGACGTAACCTAGGTACTTAAGCGACTGCCTAAAGAACTTGGACTTCCCGAAATTTATTGTTAAATTCGCCATTTTTAATTTTTCCAAAACTCTATTCAAAAGCACTAAATGGGTCTGAAAATCTGAAGAACAAATCACAATATCGTCAATGTAACAAAAGGCTAAACCAGTTTCGATGTCGCTCGTAATGTTGTGATCGATCAGCCTATCCATGAGGCGCTGCTGTCTCGCAGGTGCCCCGCACAACCCGAATGGCATGACCTTGAATTTAAATAACCCGCGACCCGGTACGGAAAAACTAGTCTTTTCTTGTGAACTTTTTGCTAACGGTATCTGCCAGAAAGAAGAGCTCAAGTCTATCGAGGAGAGGTATTTCGCTTCCTTTAAACTATCTAGTATTTGCGGAATGTATGGAATGGAATACGAATCCCCTTTCGTGACCGCATTTAATTTTCTACAGTCTAAACAAAAGCGCCAGTCCCCATCTGACTTACGCACTAATAACGCTGGATTATTCCATGGACTTTCACAGGGCTTGACCACATCTAATCGAAGCATTTTATCGAGCTCGGTACTTAATACGGCACGCTTTTCAGGTGAAAGCGGATACTGCTTCACTTTTATCGGCAATGCATCCCCAGTCTCGATAACGTGCTCGATCAGACTAGTCCTGCCTAATCCTACCTCCTCAGACGATATTTCTTTAAATTTACCTACTATAGAATCCGCAAGTTCTTTCTGGTTCGTAGTCAGCTGGGCGTACGACTGTACAGTGTTTACTTGTTCTGTATTTATACCGTTACAATTCGTAAAATATTTATTTGGCGTGACTATGTAGTCAATGTTGTCAAATATTTCTGGCGCCAGTCGAAAAGATTTCCAAAAATCTACACCCAGAATGACATCCGAAACGATCTCGGGTATAACACAAAATTTAATGACGTGCGTTACGTTATTAAGTGTTATTGGAACAAAAATGTACCCTATCGTTTGGACTTCGACGCCAGTTGCAACATGACAAGTCGTTGGTTGTGTTTTTTGTAAACTAAAACCGAATTTCACAAAGTCTTGATGAGCATTGTTACCTAAAATCGAAACTGATGCTCCTGAATCCAATAATCCGTATATTTCAAAATTACTAACCTTAAATTTTAAATATGGCCGAATATCATCTTTGTTTGGTGCAAAAAGAACCGCAGCGATCGAATTATAATTTTTAAATTTTAATACTGACTCACTATTAAAATCATTGCGGTTCGAAATTAGTTTTTTGAACGAGAGTGTTGAACTGTCTCTTTTCTTTTTTCACTACAATTCGGACAGTTGGCAATCATGACATCTGTCATGCCGCAACCAAAACATCTTATTTGTCTGTGAATGTCAGGTTTTGCTTTACAGAATCTGAAATTATGTCGTGTTTTACCGCATTTATAGCAAACGGGCTCCCGCAACTGTGTGCATGTTTGTGGAACATCGGCTCGCTGTGGAACTTGTGTATGTTTTGAACCATGATCATGCCCCTGTTTTTGAATAGGCAAAGAATTTGCGCGCTGCGCACAAGCAAAACATGACGTTGAATTGCCCTCAGAACCCTTGGCAGGAGTGACTGAAATCGTGTTTACAGGCTTAGCCTTACCTCTGTACGTGAACTCACTCCCAAGTATGTTCGCTGAAGGCGACTTAGAAGATGGTTCTGAAAACATTTCTGTTCGCTGTCGCGCTGCCTCAATCTTACGACAATTTTCCTTCAAGTCCGCAACAGTGGTGATATTAACCAAAGCTAATTGTTGCGTAAAGTTGGGCCGGATGTTATGCTGCAAAATATCCAGCTTCGCTTCCTCAGACAGTGCTACCTTGAGACGCGCAAACATACAAGACATGACTGCAAAATATATGTGAACAGGTTCGTCTATTCCCTGTGTTCTTGCCTGAATTTCACTTAATAACCTGTAATCATAATCTACAGGGTCAAATTCTTTCAATAATATTGTTTTTAATTCGTTCCAGGTCGAAACCTCCTGTTTTATACCTCGAAACCAAAATAAAGCCTTGTCGACAAACAATTGTGCCGCAGAGTTGAACAACCTACTGTCTGATACACCAAAAGCCAATTTGAGTTCATCTATACGCTCCAAGAATGATCTGACATCCGTTGCACCATTGAATTTCACACCCCACTTCGACACACTCCTATCCCCTGAACATTCAACTTGTTGAACACTGAATGCGGGCTGTAAACCTGAAGGAAGCGACTGATAGTCATCACTCACTACCACGGATGCTGGTGAAGCCTCAACAATAGTCAAAAGTGCCTCTAACTTCGACAAAAGGTAAGACTTAGTCTTGACATCGGCTGAGTCCTCCTTTGGCTGTACTCTTGACAAGCGATGAAATAAATGGTAGCCTAAAGCTTTTGATCTATTCAATGAGTACTTATCCTGTGTTTTTGAGTACCTGTCCACAATAGTCTTTAGTTCAATCAACTTGTCTGAAATTAACTTTATTTCTGAATCAATTGTAAAATTTGTGTCCATTATTGCCTCAGATGGGCACTCAATACTCAATTGTCTAAGTTGTTTTCTCAAACCTTCGACAGTACTTGACGGTGTTTCTGATCTAATTGAAACTTCATAAACTAACTCTTCTTTTAAAAGTGAATGAAATTGTATGTTTCTATCCATTTTTTACTAAATTATTTAACTATGTTCAGTATTGAAATTGATGGTTTACAAAATTGTTTAAATTGCTAATTAATTTAATGTATTTTAATTATGTTTTGTTTACTATGAAAGATTACAGAACCACTTTACAAAAAAGAACTGTTTCCTTATTCAAATCTCAAAACCTTAATAATTTAAATTAATATAAAAGTTATCCTATCACAATTTCGTGGCTTTAATTTAAGCACTGACCGTTTTCATAATTCAAAAAAGAATTGGCACTTTAGTGTCCTTAGCAAATGCAAATACACTCAATTTATATGTATACTGTTTAACACCAAAAGAAAGTAAATTTATTACTTTAATTACCTCTAAATTCTTTGATCAAATATGTATTTAAGTTAAAATTTTATCATACTCAAACTTTTACATTTAAATTTTTTGTTAGTACTCCTTTTCACAGTAGTGAAATCTATGGCTGTATTTTACAATAGATTACAGAGCGTGAGTCACCCTGTAACTGTCAAAAAATTAGGTACTGAAAAAAAACTGAAAATCTGCTAGGAGTTTGTAGGTTATGTTGACTAAATTTACATGAATCTAAAAGGAAAAATGCTCGAAATTGTTAAAAAAATATAGTGTTCAACCTGACAGAATTAGTTTTCAATTTGAAAATTGATGGCATTCGATTTTCTACCTAAAAAATTAAGCCAATTGATTACTCAAAGCACTGAAATACCAAAATCCTTGGGCGCCACTGTAACGTTTGCTGGGTGTTCCTGCCCGGTAGTAAGGAAACCCGCCACGTCAACAGACTGAAAACTGTGGCCAGGGCCACCAAAACAAAAATCGTAAATTGTCTGGCTCAGTGCCTTGAGCCATCAAGGGCCTAAATATGGGGAGTTGAATGAAACACTGTTAATGTTGTGCACAGACTTTAATTTTTGGGACTACACAGGTAGCAATAATGTAATTGTGAAACTTTAGCGTTTAAACCCAGACAATTACTTAATTACAGAAAAAGCTCAGAGCAGAGCGGGGTCGCTTCAGTAAGTGGTTCTGATAAGTTCACAAATTACATTTATAAGTGGTTAGTTCCTACTGAAAATCAGATTTGCCATCAATTTCAATAATTATCAACAATTTAATTCTAATTTTATGCTTTAAATCCTAATTCCCTAATATGTAAGTGAAATTGTTTCACAGACCTTGCTAGGAAGAACCTCCCTGTGAAGTCAATCTGGCCTCAGGTGGGATGCACGGTGCTAACCAGAACGCCGAGTAGGCAGCCTCGTCCCTTTGCGCCGTCACCGGAGCAGGACCGAGATGAGATGATGCACCCGGCATGAGAGAAGCCAAGCGCTTGTAGCACAGCCCAGCATAAGTTTCTAGACCCCAAAAGAGCAACTGTTTCTCGACAGCAAAAAGAGAAGGCAGTGCAAGCACTAAAAGTTAAAGCCAATCACTAAATCCCTAAATTCCTATAAATTCGCTGAATTCACAAAATTCCCTAAATTCACAAAAATTCCCAAAATATTCCAAAATATTTCAAAATATTCCAAAATCTCCCGAAATCCCTATCCAGCTGAAAGGAAGAAAGATTGCTTCTATTAGAAGATTGCAAATGGCATAAGCATGTGGCAGGCAATTATAAAAGTCTGGATAAATCTTACCGGAGACATTCAGCAACTAGGATTGTCTCGACGCTGGCAATCCCTCCTTCACCCCTTTCCAGGAATCTGGTGCATCCTAAAAAATAACCACGAGGATGAGAGATGACCTAGCCGGAATTGTACAAGATTCTACACACAGCTTTCCAAATAAGTATTTACTTACAGAATTCCTGCCGCTACAAAATATATCTTGAATGGGCTGCTTCTTCGCCAACTGAGCCAAGACTGCTCACCATGGAGGATCAACTGTCCATCTCTCATTAGATCTTTTCAGCTAAACCATCCTCGACATTTTGAGCTCTCTCTTATCCCACCAAAACGTCGTCTTCACCATTGTCCTATCCTCTCCTTGGGTGGCCGTATAAAAGAAATGATTATCTCCTAAAACGATATTCCAAAATTTCGATATTGTATGAATAACATTTACCTGTATTTTTCTTTATTAGCTGTATTAATTCTGTGTTCATTATGTTATTATTTTTTTTTCTCTTTTAATCAAATAAATGATATTCATCAACACCTAAAGTTACTATTTCTGTTCCCTGAAATGAGGTAACTAGATTTCCTATGGCAACCCACAAGAAACGACCAATCACCGGCGACCAACTCATCAAACAAACCTAAAAGAAGAAATGTCAGCCTACAAAATTCTATGGTGATACCAGAGTAAATCGAAACTTGAGCCGTTCAAGACATTGGAGAAAACACACAACGTGACAATACAAGACATTTAACAGGACACTACATTATAAATAACATTTGCAAAGGCGAGTTTATCTTTGTAAGAGATTTACCTATCTTCTCAAATTAAATCTTTGTCTAATGTTGTATAGATAATGGTAAAGAACCTTTCGTGCGCGAGTCCGACTTGCACTTGACCGGTTATTTTTTTAAAGTTGTGGAACTCAAATTCTAATTGAGATGTTTAAGGCGATTTGCCTTTAAGAGGTAACCTTGGAAACGCAAACCAATAATAAAGAAACTACCACCGGCTCCGCGAATCGTCGCTGCCCTTATTGGCGATAACTCCGGCGCAAGTGATTGCCATTCCCGCGATAAAAGGCGTCCGGGTCCTAACTCCTGGTTAGCCTCCGCCCTATAATTCAACCGCGTTGCCTCCGTCGGGGTATCGTTCCACGGCCGGCTGAAACAGGCTATATTGTGTACTATTACATCTATTTACGGTCCTTTCTAGGCTAGTAGGATGGGATGATAAAATACTTTTACACTGCTTATCGAAATTTTACTGTACACCTTTAAGCAAATTTCATAGTAATAAGTGGCTCATTGGACTGAGGATCTGAGGTAGATTGCTGGGAGTGGGTGGATGACGAGGCCGAAGGCCGAGGACAGAAGGAGGAAGGAGGTGGCGCGCCTTGGCGGAGGCCTATGTCCAGTAGTGGACAAGTACGGGGCGATTGATTGATTGAATCGTTTCAACGGAGTACAGGAAGCACGGATTGAAGTATTCGACTTTCAATTTATTGAACCCAAGGAATGTATTGAAATTACTTATATAAATAAAATAAGAATAGCGTCAGTCCATTCCCTCCCGTGGATGTCGTAAAAGGCGATTAAGGAAATACATTACCAGGAGACGGGCAGCAGCGTCTTCCTGAGATTCTAACCGCATACTGCGATCACCAACCTGCCTCCCAAGCGTGGCGATTATGGCAAAACCCCTCATGGTTATGAAAACCATGAGGGAGGCCTAGGCCCTACAGTGGGCGTCAAAGGGCTGATGATGATGATGATGATTGAAATAAAATAGGAGATTCTCATCAGTTTTGTCGCCCTTTCATTGACTCTATGCAAGTTCAGCCTCAACACGCGACAGACGCCTAAAACAAAAGCACATTCAGTGCGACAAGTATCTAAACGAATGCGGCTGACAGCAAACTAGCGGCGCTGTCTTGCAATGTTACAATACAGTATTGCAGTTTGATGGATTTACTTAGAGGTGGCACCCTTCCTCAAACCTCCTTCCTTAACCTAAGTACTTTCATTAAGATTTCATTATCCATATTAAAATTTACCGATAGCTGCGCGTCTACAAGAAAGTATCACTTACACAGTAAGTGATTGAGTGAGCATTCTCCTACTCTCTTTTCCACCTATATATGTCTAATGGTGTGTGTCTACAAGTGATTGTATTTGTAGTTAGCGCCTTGCGTTGCAGTAAGGAAACGGGCGAAAACATTTTAATACCGCAAAGTAAAACCTTACAAATGCGCGTCGTTCCAAGACAGAGCGCCCCTAAAGCGCCCAAACACATCATGCTGTCCCGGATTCGGCTCAAAAATGCAACGTCCACGTCCGGGAACCAACGAGACATTTCTCGCGTCAAAGTGAAATATGCGCGGGACGAGGCGCGGCGGGAGACAAAGACGACTGACACGGCTTGTCGTGTGTTGCTTTGAAGGAACATGTATAAAATTTGGATAAAATTAAGCCTGCAATAACAGAAATAACGTATCTTCAACAAGCTTTTATTGCGAGTCGAGTATGTGACTGACACCATAAGTGTGTTAAACCAATCTATGTACTCGATTTAAGCCTGCTGGTGTATGTAATTTTCTTTTACAACATTAAAATTAGGTACCGAGAAGGTGGATAAGTGAACAGAGATCTTCCTTCTCTTTCTTCGTTTTTCTCTTTCTTTATCCACCTCAAAGCTCTATGACCAGATAATCTTAGGTTTATCCTCCGTTGGTTTGTTTTGACAAGTCCTATACTGTTTGTTACTAAAAAAACTGTACAAGTGCGAGGCGGACTCACCCACCGAGGGTTCCGTACAAATTTGTAGATAGGTACTTACATATTATAAATAGTTCAGAAATCGAGTCTTGCAGTTTTTTTCCGAGCTTTTCCCGAACTTCAAAGACAACTTTTTTACGATTTAATTAAAAATGTATAGTTTTCTGATTTTTCCCTGTACTTGTAGTATAAGTCGATATTACTTTCCAAATTTAATAGGTCAACGTAAAGTACCCTATAAATTTTGATTCACTTGAGTGTCCAAATATATATATTTTGCGGCATAAACAGCCGGATCTTTTTTTTACGTTAATTTGAAGGTTTATTTTCTCACAGCTTCATGGGACTGTAGAATTGACTATATAATTTAAATTCAACTCGATACCTCCACGTGTTCCTGAAATAAAAAGTCTTGACAGACAGACGGACGGACGAAAAGACAAAAAAGTGATCCTATAAGGGTTCAGTTGTTTTTCTTTTGAGGTACTAAATCTTAAAAGGCGTGTTTTTAACTACTACTTATTTAAGAGGCAAGTTAAATAGTACCTGAAACCAGTGTGAGACTAGTAGAGCATAAAAAACACGTTTTTTGTATGAAGACCACCCTTATTTTTCATTATATATAAAATTTTATTATTTGTTATTTTTAATCAGCCGTAATAACACATATTCTATGAAAATATTGTCTGTCATCAACTGGCTGCCTATAACGGTTCCAAAGACGGAGCCCTTTAAAGGTTGGACTGACGGACTGACAAACAGCGGAGGCAGAGTAATAGGGTCTCGTTTGGCACCCTACGGGTACGGAACCCTAAAAATAAAGATGGTCTTGTTGAAGCCTCGAGCTAACATGCAGTTATTAGAAAACTTTAAAAGTATAATACAAGAAATATAGAAATACAAGTTTGTTACAAATACTTTCCACTAATTACTTCGGCTACATGATTGATCATTTTACGAACTATTGTTCGTCGTCTTGTACAGCCAACAGTTGCATAATATCTAGACTTTTATGTTTATGTTTGTTGTGAAATCGTCCGTAACGTAATTAAGTAGAAGCACACAATACGAAATCAAATTTTCCACCCGAAGCTTCGAATTTCGTAACAGTATCCGCAGTATTTGAATTTCGCGTTATATCCGCATTCAAATATCGAAACGCATAAAGCTGAGGTATTTCGCGTGAAAATGTTATTTTCATATTTCAAAACGGTTTAGTTTATCGAGCGCGCGAGCTGCTGAATACGTTTTACACTCTCCAAAGTACAACATTTTTCGGTATTTTCATCTGAAAATTTATTTACCTTTGCCCACCCGGTTTGGAGCGTGCAGTATCGGGGAAGTAAACTAATCAGAAGTTACGAAGCGGAGTTGAAAAGTTGCGAACTACATTATATTCGCCGAAGCTTGAGCGTCAAACACATCGAGCGACAAAGTCCGATAAGCCTTTAAAACCAGGCATTTCATCTCGCCGTCAGTTAGTTTCAGTCCAACAGAAGCTATCGTACATAGAAATTTTTTCATTGTTATAATATTTAATAATACTGTTTTACTCGTAGACGTAAAGGGGATGTAAAGACGTATAATTTTAATGCAGATAATTATTTTTTTTCTACTCTAGAGATCCTAAACCCTTTCAACTAAGAGGAAAATAAAATAATTTGCCTAATAATTTAATTATAGTGTGTAAGCGGTGGTAGCGGAGCAGTAGAACGCCCGGCTTGTTATTCGGGAGGTCGTGGGTTCGAATCCCGGCATGTAGATACCAATGACTTTTGTTTTCTAAGTTATGTACAAATGTGGAGTTTCTTTGTTAGCTTCTTCTCCACATAATCCATTAATTGTGAAACTAACAACTTTGACGTTCATTAAGTAAACATTCTGTTTTTACAATGAATAAAAATATTTGAATTGAATTGAATTGAATTTGTGAAGTTATGGTAGCAATACCACTCGCTGACAGTGACATAAAACATCGTGAGGAAACTTGAGTATCTGTGGTGTTCATATACCTCAGTGCATGAAATCGCCAATCGGCGGTGGGCACGCATGGTGATTAAGCCCATACTCTCTCTTTGATAGCTTAAGTATGTGAACAGTCTGGTTTCCTTACTACGTTTCCCTTCACAGGTATAGAGTGGAATTGATACTACAATTTTATAAATAAAATTGCACAATGTGTTATAATATAACTATATTGTAAAACATAAAATGTTTATTATCTGTGCCTGTATAATAAATAGAAATTATAACAAAGAAGGAATCTAGGACGAGCCAGTGGACCTTTTACTTCTCAACAGTCGGGCGGCGACGTTGGAGGCATTGACGACGTCATGGGCTGAACATAGAGCTAAGCCGCGGAGCCCACAAACAATGGCCGTGGGTCCATTTGAGATTCCTCTCCCCGCCGGTATTTAGGACGCGCCAAAGCGCGGGATACAGCGCACAGGAAACAATTATGCCACACATTCTGTGCATGTGGCGCCTTTGGCGTTTACTGTGAGTGGGAAGCGCTTGGATTCTGAACTTTTCACGTATTACTGGTCTTCTTTTAAATAGAGAGTAGAATAGTATACACCTGTTTTACCAAATGGGTTGGCTACTACGCGAGTTTAAATCTCCTTCTTTCTGTGATGAGATATAAAGTATGTCCTAAGGTATGTTGGGACTAATTACTAATGATTATAACCTTGTGTACTGAATTTATAAACTTATTAAATAGTAGGTATCTTCTTATATTCTTTTTGTTGCACTAACCCGTGCTGAGGACTATTTTAAAAACCTATTTAGAGGCTAAAAATTCCACCCATGCCGGGATTTGAACCGTGACCTCTGGTTAACCGTGCCAGCGCTCTCCCAACTGAGCTAATGGGCAAGTGCAGGCATCAGCGAAATTTCGAGCCTCTTTACAAACTTCTCTGTATTACGTATAGGGTGCGACACTTAGCCAAAGTAATTTACATTGCAGTCAGGTTTTTACATCGGAATGATATCGCTGTACCTACATGAGTTTAGTATCTTCTTTGTTTCACGGCTTAGTTTGTGTAATCGAGTAGTGGCTTTGTACGATAAAAGATATATTAAAGGGTCGTAATACGACGTCATTAACCTAATCCATTGTAAAATGAGATTAACTTTGTTATGTATAAGTGTGCGTATACACAAACGGCGAATAGAAAGTGGACTGTATTACTTTTGGTCTCGTGGAGAAGAATACGCTGGCACAATAATGTGAAACAGGCGGCTTTATTTAGTACACACAATAAGTAAGAATTAAAAACACTGAAATTACTGGTTCTACAAAATATACGATTCACGCAACGTGGCGCAGCAGAGGCGAGAGAGAGAGAGAGAGAGAAACTAAATTACGAGCCTACAGATGTCAGCACAGTATTGGCTGCGTTCCAAGATTAGATTTTGTTTGCTTCTAACTCGCTTTATTATTAAAGTGATGTACATTTACAGATAAAATTAATAATAATAATAGTGAGCAAAAAATAATAATAATAGCACATTTGGATTTTATGGCTACAATTCATCATATGATTCGTCTCTAAACTAGATAGCAACTCGTTGAACCAACAAACATTAAGATGATAAAAACTTCCGTTTCTCCCGTTTTTTCACCTTAATATTTTTTTTTTCTTAAATCATAATGTATTATATTAAAACAATAAAATTGCTACTCTTTGCAAATTTGTGATTCGGTGAGTTAAGTTCAGTATATTAATATTCTCATGAGATATTTACTTAAAGTGTCTAGGAACATAGGCTGCTGTTCAAACTGAGCTATAAAACGTTAACAAGACTTTCAAAGCAGATAAAATGGAAGGCAAAGAAAAATATGCAAATCAATTTCAAAGACTCTCAATTGCTTCGAGCTGTGTCTGAAAAAAATAGGTTGTTTGCACTTATAACAACAAGCAGATGGTTTAGGTAGTTTGTATTTTCTATAATTTTATAGAATATAATTAATTCTATAATTTTATAATTTTCTTGTTAAAGTTAAGTAGAACGTTAGACATTCAAATTTTATTCTTAAGTGGAAACGATCAACTTTGAATCTGTTATGAAGGTAGGTTGGTTTTTTTATTAATTTAGATGAGTTTATTGCAGTTGGAAATCTCAATAATTTTAAATATTTTAAACATATAGCATTACTTATGTTTTTAACTTTTATAGTGCCTTAAATGGGTCCGTTTCATTATCTGTATTCGTATCTTTCGTAAGTTCTTGTATGTGTATCTTTCGTAAAATGTACCTTCTGCGTTTTATGCATAATGATTATGTTTTAATAGGTACGCTTTCTTTTTTAATTGAAGCATCCTCTCAATTTATAAGCAGTGGGTATCTCTGGGAACCAATAACTTAGAGCGCTAAAGCACTGCGCAACTGAGTGCACTCCAGTGGTTCTCGAACTATTTCGAAACACAGGAAAAAATGCACCTTTTGCGTTTAAAAGATACTTAGTTCATTAAATCTATGCTTGGTGGGTTTTAATTCCACTTCGCTGGGTTAGCTGAGAATAAAATGCAGAGTTTCATTTTAAGTTCACCATGAATCCATTAAATAAAGTCGTTGTGAACCGATGAAGAGAAACAATTGAATGGATGTTAGTTTGTATCATCATTATCATCATCAGCCATTTGACGTCCATTGCAGGACATAGGCCTCCCTCGTGGTTTTCTAAGCTTCCCGGTCTTGTGCCACCTACATCCAGCGACTTCTTGCCACCGAAACCAGGTCCTCAGACCATTTGGGGGGCCTGCCCACGCTACGTCATCCGGTCCGCGGTCGCCAGATCATAACTTTTCTGCCCGAACGGCAGTCAGTTCTCCGAGCTATGTGCCCCGCCCACTGCCACTTCAACTGAGCAATTCTTTGAGCTATAATATTAAAGTAACTCGAGTTCTTCGGCGGATCTCCTTATTCCTGAGTCGATCACGCAGTGAAACTCCTAATATAGCTCTTTCCGTTGCTCACTAGGCGACCTTGAGTATTGGCCAGGTCTCACATCCATAAGTCATCACTTGCAACACACTTTGGCTATATACCTTTGTCTTGAGACACTGAGTTATTTTTGACGAGAAAATGTGTTTCAGTTTACTGAACGATACCTATCCGAGTTGGATTCGACGAGTGACCACTTTCTCGAAGTTTTGTTTGCATACCATTACAATTTTACCTTTTCTTGTGGTAGTTTTTGTGTATTTTGTTTGTTTACTCTGTGTTTTTGTAGGGTTTCTGTTTTTGTCAAACGGAGCTAAAACGCGTGGCCACCAGTCACTAAATTAATTGTATCAAACTCACGTAAACTTTAACTTCCACCTGAAGTTTGGGCTGCGCAGTTCGCGAGTCTGTTGGCCGGCATCCCCGCCGTATATTTTAACTAAGCCCCGATAGCGATTCCTGGCACGCGCCGCCGCCTGCCAGCCGCGTCGATATGTTCCTGCTGCATCCATATCGCGCCAAAAGAACACACAGAAAGCCCGCTTTCCAATTATGAAAAGTGGAATCTTGCTATCTAATCAGCCCCTAACCTCTTAAGTCCTGGCCTTGAAAATAACAATCGAAGTCCATTTAGGACTTAGGAGGATAAACAGAGCCCATTGTTGGGCTTAACCTCCTCAGTCCTGACCTTGAAAATAACAATTGAAGACCATTCTTATTTTCAAGGTCGGGATTGAGGAGGATAAGCTTCGTCTCTTTCACGCCAGTCTACCCGGTCCCTTGCTAGCCTCGTCCAATGTTTTTCAGATGCCTACAGAATGCCGTCGGCATTCAACATTGAATGAGAAAGTTTAAAAGTAAGCACGCTTTTTAAGGGTTCGGTTTCTTCAAAAGAAACCTTCTTCAAACGGAAGCCTTATACCTGACTTGAAAAATTCTTTATTGAACAAAAAGCTATTTGTACAAAGGCGAGTTTAGTATGTACTAATAAGAATTTATTATTACTATTTAATACTTGGTTATGCGTCATTTCGTTCATCCGTCTGTCAATATATTTTTTTTCCGGACCAAGTTGTGATATCAAGTTAAAATTGGTACAAAATACTGAGGTCCACGATCCTATAAAAGTGTGAAAAATGAAAGTGTCTAGCTCAACGCAATCAAAATACCTTTGATATGTGACATATTTATGACCTCTTGTGTCAGAATTTTTCAGTGGACTCCCTGTTGACCGAGAATTTTATATAATAAAGTTACAAATAAAGTTGTTAATTTGTAGTTCACATCACATAAAAATAGCTTTTTAAGATAACACACTTATTTTAATATTTTTGAAACTTTCCTGCTTAACAAATCGTTGTAAAATTCCGTTTCTTCCACAATTATAAGTATGTCTATATTAACTTTGCAGTTGGATTGTGTTTTTAAAGAAAAATACTGTAGATTACGGCCTAAAAAGGACAAATAAAAAGAACACGGAGACATCACCTATAACTTTGTCAATTTGCATCCAATGTAATTGTAGGAAATCTGGAAGACCTAGTTCTCTAGGTCCAATATTTTTTACATAATTTTCTTGAAAATTTTTTTTTTTAAATATCTACGTAGTTTTGGACGAATCGTAATGTTTACCCCTAGGGGTTAGGAAGTAACACATGACCCCTTTTTTCTATTTTTTCATTAACTATTTGTGCGTCACAAATTAAAACGTTTTGCATAAAAACTGTGCCTCCTTCATTTCTGAGTCTCCTTTTTGTAAGGATAGGTTGAGCCTCTCAAGCCTTCTACATAACTCTATATCGTATTTATACGCGCTGCATGACTTACTGTCACAATACATTTGCAACTGGAGCGACGGTCGTCTGTAAGTAAACTGACTAGATACCATTTCATCCTTTTACTTCTCTCACTTTGACAAGACTCGTTTCATAAATATTTTTTATTTACTTATTTGATACACAGAACAACGTTATGGACTTAAATTAGATAAGATAAGACAAGACAAGACAAGACAAGACAAGACAAGACGAGACGAGACAAGACGAGACGAGACGAGACGAGACGAGACGAGACGAGACGAGACGAGACGAGACGAGACGAGACGAGACGAGGCGAGGCGAGGCGAGGCAAGGCAAGACAAGACAAGACAAGACAAGATAAGATAAGGAACGCTAAAATGAAACTACGAAACATGTGCATTCATCATGAAAAGTTTATTAAAATGTCATGATATGAAATGCAAGTGTATGAAAATATTACACGTACTCGTATGTTACAAAAAATATCAGCAATTTTGAAAATGTTGACAGCCATCATAAAATTGATACTAGAATTAAACATAGATTGTCATTTCCACGTTTTAGACTTGTAAAAGTTAATACATCCTTTATGGGGCACTGCATGTATACGATTCTACAATGAAATTCCTCAAAAATTAGAGTTACCGCCGACGCGCGACGGTGTTAAGCGTACTCTGTGCAGTAAAGCCTGTTATAAAATTAAGGATTATTTGGAAGACAAAGATGTTGGGTGTTTAAATAATGTTAACGAGGACGATTGTATCTAGTATAGTGTAACTTAAATTTGAAAACTCTGGTAATTAAGCAAATCTGTTTTGAAAACAATAAATGTGGAGTTTCTTTGTTAGCTTCTTCTCCGCATAATATATTAATTGGGAAACTAACAAGCTTTTTTATTATTTGATATGTGATATAATATATGATATTTTGTTTTTATAGTGAATAAAATTTTTGACATCGACGTTGACTTTGATATTACATAAAAAATACTATTATGGTTATAATTTTGCCGCCCGCGTCCAGCGACTCCCCGCCACCATAACCAGTTCGTCAGACCCACGCCACGTCATCCGGTCCGTGGTCGCCAGGTCAGAACTTGTGCATGTGAGTGTATGCAAAAATCTAATTCTGTGGTTATTGTTAGCTCAGTTTCTGTCGTGAGTAAATCTTTTCTCAAAAGCAAGAGGAAAGTAACTGGTGTGACGCATGATTTGTGGTAAGCGAGTTGATTAAAGTCATTTACCCGACAGGCTATGGGTATCTTGAACTGAAACAATATACAATATACGTGTATGTATGTACGTACTGAAACAATATACAAAACAATATGCAATGTGTGTGTTCATAATTATAATTGTCCTGAAGTGTAAATAGAATTTTTATAACCGTGAAATCATCCTTTTTTTGGTACGTTTCGAAGGTTATTCGGCAATTTTTTTCGATCCTCGCACAATGGCAGACATCTGCATAAACACTCGACACTTAATAGGCATCAAAATAAGTCATTCCTTCTCTTTTTCCCCCGACTGAGCCATCTAGTGAAATTAAACAAACACGCCAAAACATGGACATTCAGCCTGAAAGTTACATTACAATGACATGATATTGCATTAAATTTCATTTCCTTCCGTGGGTGTCGTAGAAGGCGACTAAGGAAATTAACAGCCAGCCAGACAGACAGAAGCAAATTAATTACCAGGAGACGGGCAGCGGCGTATTCCTGAGATTCCAACCGCATACTGCGATCGCCAACCCGCCTGCCAGGTACGCGGGGGCACAAGTAAACAGACCCACTTCGAAAGGTTGGATCCAAGGCTCGACGTGCGGTCCCCTGCTGTGGAACCTGTTACTCGACCCTTTGCTTCGGCGCGGTGGGGACCTTCGAGCTCACCTGCAGGCGTTCGCGGACGATATTTTAATTATCGCCGCGGCGCAGACTGTGGGTGAGCTCGAGGACATCCTCAACGCCGCGCTGGACGCCGTGTCCGAGTGGGGAGAGGGGGCTAAGATGAGGTTCGCCGCTCGAAAGACCCAAGCCATGGTGGTCACCAGGAAGCGCGATGTTAACCCACCCAAGCTGAAGCTTGGAGGGGAGGACATCGCGTTCTCGGACGAGATCACTGTGTTGGGTCTGACGATCGACAAGAACCTCAATTTTCTTAGCCACCTCAACAGGGTCTGCGGCAAAGCTATGGCTAGGTTCCAGATGGTGTCTAGGGCGGCCAGAGCGACATGGGGCTTAAATGCCGATATCGTCCGGCTGCTCTACACTACCGTCATCGAACCTACCATCCTCTATGCGGCTAACGTCTGGGCGCCTGTCGCGCAGCGAGCGGGGGTCAGGGCCTTACTCGACGGGGTGACCAGGGCCTTTGCGATCCGCATCGCCAAGGCCCATCGCACCACCTCCTACACAGCTGCCGTTCTCTTGGCGAGGATCCTCCCCCTCGACCTTAGGGCCGAGGAGGACCTTCAGCTTTACGAGTTGAAGAGGGGGAGGCCCTTCGCCCCGCTGCCGGGCCGGGAGGTCGAGCGCCGCTGCAGCCCGTTCACGCTGGCACACCCCGCTCTACGAACTCCAGTTGAGTTCGAGGAGGTGGCCAGCGTGGAGGAGCTCAGCAAGGTGCCCGACGATTGGGCCCGGGCCTATACGGACGGCAGCAAGATCGAGAGCAAGGTAGGGGGTGCTGTCACCCTGTGGAGGGATGGCGTTGAGGTCCGCACCAGGGGGTTCAGGCTGGAGGGATTCGCCTCCGTCTTCCAAGCGGAGATGGTGGCGATCTCCAAGGCTCTCGACCTCGTGGCCGGGGGTCCCGGTCCCATCAGGGCGAGCGTCCTGAGCGACTCCAGATCTGCTCTGGAGTTGCTCAGGAACCCGTCGCCCACACACCCGCTGGCCGTGAAAATACACGGCCAGCTGGGGGACATACAAGCACACGGGGGCCTGATCCGGTTTTTCTGGATCAAGGCCCACGTCGGGATCCCCGGCAACGAGCGCGCAGACGAGTTGGCCAGGAGGGCGGCGTTGTCTCGCAAAGACGCGGCAGCCTACGACCTGTATCCCGTCTCACATGCAAAACTGCAGGTGAGACGGGAGACAGTGGCAAAGTGGCAGGCCCGCTACAGCGAGTCTGCCACAGGCCGCGTCACCTCGCTGTTCTTCCCGGACGTCACATCGGCCCATAAAGTCCTTGGCAAATTCACTATGTGCAATGCCAAGGCGCAGCTCCTGACGGGGCACGGCGGCTTTCGAGCGTACCTCCACAGGTTCAAGCTCGCGGGGAGTCCGTCCTGCATCTGTGATGACGAGACTCCCGAAACGCTGGAGCACCTGCTGGAGGAGTGCCCCCGTTTTGGAGCTGTACGGGCCGACTGCGAGATACTCCTGGGAGCAGCGGTGAGGTGCGAGGCATTCGCCGCCTTCATGGCCGACTCCAAGAGTAGAGAGGTCATCCTGCCCTTCGCCCTGGGGGTGACGCGCGCGGCCTCTAGAGCAAATGGGGGCCGGAACTAAAGTGGTCTCCCAATGCAGTCTCTCACCTTAGCATAATTTCGTCTTATATGTTGACATTTTAAATTTGGACATTTTAATAACTTTTTAAGTTTTATGTTTAACCCCGACGCCTTGCTTGTCACTACTCTTAGGAGTAGTCAGAGACAAGGCGTCGGGGTATATATTTTTAAAATGTAACTGGACACACTACCGAAAAAAAAAAAAAAAAAAAAAAATTGAAAGATGAAAAGGGGAAGAAAGAAAAAAAAAAAAAAAAATTTATAATAAAATGATGAGAAAATGAAACGTGAAATACTTTTACTATTTTTTATACTTTTTTTTTAATAGTCGACCTTTGCCTTATACTTAACTAGGTAACATTATGTTTTAATTTTATTTTGACCCCGGCGCCTTGCTTGTCACTACTCTTAGGAGTAGTCAGAGACAAGGCGTCGGGGTATATTCAGACTTATATTAAAAGAAATAGCTTTTACCTTTATATCTTGACACGTATTGTTTTATTAGTGACTAATTGTATTATTTTATTTTTACAATTTTATCACAGACATTTTATTATATAATTTTAATTTTAATTCTAGACCTAAGATTTTAATATATGACTTTTATTATATTTTATTAATGTACAAAGGTCGCCACATTATTGATAGTGGCGGTACCTGCTAAAGGGGGAGGGGTTTAGTCCGTAGGCTACTGGGAGAAATTCCCAGTAGAGTCGGGCGTAGAGGAGGCGGAGAGGTAGTAGAGGAGTATTCCCCTCCTCCTATTAAAAAAAAAAAAAAACCCGCCTGCCAAGCGTAGGGATTATGACAAAACCCTTCATGGTTATGAAAACTACGAAGGAGGCCCATGTACTGCAGTGGGCGTCAAATGGCTGATGATGATGATGATGATGATAATCACATACAAGATACCCGAAACCGTACAGTGCATGCGGCAACTCACGGGTTGAGCGAAAGAGTTTAGTCAGGTTTGCGGCAAGCCTTGGTCGTTTACTCATTCCTACCCTCCTTCCACAGAGTGAACCACCTGGTCTGCGGGCTGTCGGCCTGGTGGTGGCACCTGTGCAACGTGTCCCTCCACGCGGCCTGCTGCGCGCTGGTGGCGCGGACGGGCGCGGTGGTCGCGCGGCTGCGGCGACCGTTCGCCGCGCTTGCCGCCTTGCTGTTCGCCGTGCATCCCGTGCATACTGAGGCGGTAAGTTGTAGAGCATATTATAATTCCCGACAAATACAAATTTTATTGCCTCCCACGTGCCATAAACATGCAGCATTCTTTATTGTGAACATATAGAAGGCCGCCACAGCACAGGCTTGACCTAGCGTGGCAACCACAGTAAACTCTCTGCGCGTATGTATGTATTTTTAGGGTTCTGTAGTCAACAAGGAACCCTTATTGTTTTGCTATATCCATCTGTCTGTCGATCCCTCAGTTCGTCTGTCCGTCTGTCTGTCTGTTTGTCTATCTGTCTTTTTGTCTTGCATAGCTCAGAGACGATTAGTACTAGAAAGCTGAAATTTGGCGTAGATATACATATTAATCACGCCAACAATACTGAAAAAAAAAAAACTTTGGGTACCCCCTACACGCAAATTAGGGATGTAATTTTTTTCGCTTACACCATAGTAGGAGCGATGATCTCCGCAGGGCGGCTGGCAAGAGCTGGATGAGAGTAGCCGAGGATCGATGATGATGATGATGACCATAGCTTGGAGTATCGTATTCGATTTAGTATTCCGTTTGCGAAATATTAAGCTTTAAAGCGAAAATTTTTGTCCAAGGAGGACGTCACCCCCCCCCTCCTAGCTAAACTTTTAATTATAGAAACCCCCTCTTTCTACGGAACTCTCCACTGCGCATGACCCGACACGCACTTGGCTGGTTTTTATTAATCAAGAACTTTTGTTAACCGGTTTCAAGTCGGTTAAAAAATATGCTTTTAACTATCGACTGCTCATTCTGTCAAGCTGTCTGTCAGGCGTCATACGTCCCTATCTACAGGAAGACAGAAGCCGAGCCAAAAGGGCACCTGGAACGAAACATTACTATCTAGGGATAAGTAGCGGTGGTGGCGGGGCGATGAAACGTCGGCTTCTCATTCGGAAGGTCGTGGGTTCGAATCCCGGTTTGTACCAATGGCTTTGTTTTCTGAGTTACGTACATTTGTTAAATTATAGTAGCAATACCACTCGCTAACTGTGAAGGAAAACATCGTGAGGAAACCTAAGTGTCTGAGTTGTTCACAGACCTTGGTGCTTGAAATTGCCAATCCGCAGTGGGCACGCGTGGCTATTAAGCCCATAGTCTCTCTCTGAGAGAAGGCCTGTGCCCTACAGTAGGACGTATATAGGCTGAATACAAGTAGCGGTCATGGTCCTTGGTCCTATAAGCGGCAGCCTTCAGGAACCGAAGTTGGTTTGAGTGTATGTTACACAATCCAGTATTTGTTAATTTATGGGGTGTATACTACTTAGAAATGCAATGTTTCTTGAAATCAAAAAGGCAATCCAATGTTTCTTTTTAAATAATGTGATGCTCTGCTGCTTGAAAACCCGTTGGTCGGAGACAGAAAATTGTAGTGAATGCGTTGTTGCTGTAATTGTGGTACGAGCGTTCTGCGTTCATTAGATTTTTGGGGTGCAGGGTAAATTGATAAACTTTTATAAACTTTAAGTAATGAAGCCAAACGTTTCTTCCTAAATGTGAGCTAAAAGGTAAATGCGGAAACCCAACTTACTTACCAAGCCAAAGTTTTGAGAATATCCCGTCCGCGTAATTTGAAAACTCGATGCTTTATCACGACAGAAAAATACACCAAACAGCTTTAACGTCGACTAACCAACTGAACCCATAAACCCCGGAACTCCATCTGCCGCGCTTATAAAACCAGGCGCGCTGATTGAATCGCACAGTGACGTGACAACCGGATTGTTAAATGTGAAAAGCGAAATATCGCCCCGAGATTCGATTTTAACGTTCGATACAGACTTCGTCATCTCTGTTTCATGTGTCCAGTGATTGAAGCCGCATTGAAATTTTCGTAAAAATTCGCGACAGAAAAACTGCACCTTTTGATCCTATTGAAAACAAAGAAGAAGAAGAATAATCATTTATTGGCATGCAAGATTTACAGTACCTAATTAAATTAAGGACTTGACTATACAAACTTAAACTAATGTGGCTAGCACAAAGTCCTATCAGTAGGAATGCAAATTAATTATCTATATAGAAAAGGCCTAGCCAATTCAATTCAATATTCTGTATAGTAACATAAGACATTTTATCTACACTAATGTTGTAACATTCTACTTATGTTTTCAATACTTGACTTATAATTACTACTGTTATAGCGCAGACAACAAAACACTCAATTTAAGCAATTTCACATGATGGTATAATATTCACATCGATATCGTAATAGTAGTTTATGCAACTGTCATATAATGAAGGGTATTAAAACACGAGTGTGAGTTTATGAAACGAGCGCAGCGAGTTTCATAATAGTAACGAGTGTTTTAATACCCGTGTTATATGCAGTTGCATACACTACTTTATCTTCACTAATGCAATTTAAAATTAAATTCACGCGTACGTGTATAATCACAGTGATTTTGCCGCCATTAAAATTTAACCAATGAGAGCGCAGCTGCGCGCTTCAATAAAACGCGACCAACCTGATTGGCCCTGCAATCAAGTTGGTCGCGTTTTATTGATGTTATAATGAGATTTTACGATATCGATGTGAATATTATACCATCATGTGAAATTGCTTAAATTGAGTGTTTTGTTGTCTGCGCTATAACAGTAGTAATTATAAGTCAAGTATTGAAAACATAAGTAGAATGTTACAACATTAGTGTAGATAAAATCTCATTATAACATCAATAAAACGTCTATGTTTCTCTAAGCTTTCATCAGAGGAAGTCGACCGAAGAATTAAAAATACATGGAAAAAATATTTGTCTTTAAAAGATGACTTGCAAAAATTCCAATACGCATTAAAAAGAAAGCCATGGACACTATAGTACTCCCTACATTACTTTACGGGTGCCAAACGTGGGCATTAACAAGAGAAATTATAAACAAGCTGCAAGTCTATCAGCGGGCCGTAGAACGAAGCATGCTGGGATTAAAACTCAAAGATAGGAAACGCAATATATACATAAGAAAAGTTACTAATGTTATCGATGCCGCTGAGTTGGCGTGTAAGCTAAAATGGAGATGGGCGGGCCACGTCGCTAGAGCAATGGATGGACGGTGGAGCGAGAGGGTTCTCCATTGGTATCCTCGCGACCGCACCCGCCCCGTGGGAAGACCAAGGCGTCGCTGGTGTGACGAGATTGTAGCCCTAGCCGGCTGCACCTGGACCAGGCTCGCACAGGACCGAGTAGCATGGCATGAGATGGAGGAGGCCTTCACCCGCAAATGGGTTACCAAACAATAACATAATTATTATGAATTAGAATTTTATTAATTTATTGAATGTGAACAGAGTGAACATAATTGAGTTAAATTTTAAAATGTCGCATCAAATAGGAATAGTTTAATTAATCTGTAATTTTAAATTATTTTTCCATGATCAAAAATTACAATAGTTAAAACCCCAAAATTGCAATGTAATTCAATTAGATTCATTGTTGAATATTTTATTAACAGAAAGATTTCAATTCTTTTTATGTATTGAATGCAATATAATATATATATAAGACAAGATAATAATTAAGTATATTAATGATCAGCAAATATTTCAATATAAAATAAAATTAAATATATCGATGCATGGAATGAAAATGATATGATTGTTTTAGAA
The DNA here is from genome assembly GCA_963969515.1 of Yponomeuta evonymella. Classification (NCBI taxonomy): domain Eukaryota; kingdom Metazoa; phylum Arthropoda; class Insecta; order Lepidoptera; family Yponomeutidae; genus Yponomeuta; species Yponomeuta evonymella. Next base: position 1,016,143 of record OZ018342.1, on the reverse strand, counting down.
ATTTCAATTTATTTATCTGTTATTATATTTGTGATGTTGCCATGTAATATAATTTCAAAGTAATTAATTTTATCAATTCCATGTTTCATGAGTTTTGACATACATAATTATTATTATTGCAATACCTACATTCACTCTTATTGTGAAATGGTAATGTTAATCTAACTTTCTTTTTCTGTTTGTTAAATAAAGGCTATTTTATTTATTTTATATTGAGTTTGAAATAAGTACTGTCATGACGATTATTATTGCATGTCTGCATTCATAAGGGCAGAACATGAAATTAACTATAATGTACAACTCAAGACCTAGGTTAGGTTTTTAAAACTTAAGACCTTTTTATATATTTACGCAGCAGCCTTTTTATATATATTTTAGCAGCCTATATACGTCCCACTGTAGGGCACAGGCCTTCTCTCGCTTAATCACCACGCGTGCCCACCGCGGATTGGCGATTACAAGCGCTGAGGTATGTGAATATCTCTGACACTCAGGTTTCCTCACGATGTTTTCCTTCACGGTTAGCGAGTGGTATTGCTACTATAACTTTCCAGATGTACATAACTTAGAAAACAAAGTCATAGGTACATGCCCGCTTTGGGAATCGAACCTGCGTCTCTCGCTTCCGAGTGCAATGTTCTACCCACTATGCGACCATCGTTCTATCTACCTATGTTCATGAATAAATGATTCTATTTGCAACAGTCGATGACGCACAGAGAATATCAAATTCCAAAAGTTAGACCAGAACTTTTTGACTGCAGCATCCGATCCTGTAGCAATTGATCAGTATTACCAATATCACAGCGGGGCGGGGTCGCGATGATGAAACATTAAAGTTTGAGGAACACTCGTAAGAAAGTGAATAAGTTATCCGAATAAAATGCAAATTTTCTTTTGTGCATTGTTTTAGAAGTGAACTCAGGCTCAATTTCATCAGGTAAAATTTTGTCTTTAGTTCCAACATCATAAATCGAAGTAAGCTTGGTTTCTGGTTCACTCTAGTTCAAATTAAGTTTTAACCACTAAGCTTTATTAAAGAAATTGCTGTTAGCAATAAGGCCGCCCATTGTACTTTTTTATTGTAACTTTCATATTTTATGTCTCGCTTCTTGTGTGCAATAAAGAATATTCTTATCTTATCTCTGTTAGAGCGGTGGTAGCGCAGCGGTCGAACGCTGGCCTAACATTCAGGAGGTCGTGGGTTCGAATCCCGGCATGTACTAATAACTTAATTATGTTCTATACGTGTGTGTGTGTGTGTGTGTGTGTGTGTGTGTGTGTGTGTGTGTGTGTGTGTGTGTGTGTGCATGCGTGCGTGCGTGTGTGCGTGCGGGCGTGTATGCAACGACTAATGAATGTTGAGGAAGCGAAAGTGATCTGTCAGGATCGTAGCAAGTGGCAGTCCCTGGTCCTGCCTACCCCTCTGGGATACAGGCGTGAGTTTATGTTATGTTATGATAACTCTAACCAAGTTTTGCTCTGATACAAGGAGCTTAAAAATTGAGGGTAGATACGAAGCTGACTCTGAAGCATAGACAAATACTTGTGTTCGTCTATGCCTGAAATGTCAGAATGTCTGAAAACTCACGGTTAGATAGCGCAATTGTTAGCTAATACTTGCCCGACCTGAATATTAGAACACGAAAATAAAGTAGGTCTTATCGTATAAATTATGGTCTTACTGTAGGTATTGAGCGTATTTCATCTCGGTTGCTTAGCAAACAACTCCCCTCTACGCAAAACGCGGACAATGACGACGGTAGGGCTAGTCCACTGAATCAGAGTCGTCCAGCGTTCTATGGAACGGACTATGCTCGGAGTCTCTTTCATCGAAGACATAAATGGGACGAATTGCCAAAAAACTAAGGTGACTTACATAGCCTATAAGATTTGCAAGTTGAACCGGCAGTGGGCTGATGACATGCCAAAGAACCGATGGTCAATGGGGTGCAAAGTTTCTCGAGTGGAGACCACGAACTGGCCACGCAGCGTAGGACGCCCATCTGTTCGCTACACAAAGAGAAAATATGAATACGGATTTCTTAGCAAAAACACGCATTAATTCTAACTAACCCGACTCTGTTGCATATGGATGCATACCTTAATAAATCGTGGGCGGAACAAACAAACAACTGTGACACGTATAATTTTATATCCCCTCCTCCACGCGGTTTGCTTTTCGCGACGTTTCCTTGGTTAAATTAATATACGGGTAGCTGTGGCCTACGGGGTTACTATGGACGATTAACAACCTGACACACAAGCCTCAGCTATCACTGTCGGCATTGAAACTAATATTGAAGAAATATTGGGCGTTGTAAAAGAAAATACTGAATATAAAGCTAGTTGATTAGTAGATCTCGTTATTGTATGCCAGATATGATAAAAGATGTAAATATAGCAACTCATTAATTTGACTTAAAATATTTATGATTCACTATATTTTAGCTATGATTGATTTATTTTGTTTATGTTTTATATACCTTTACTTGTACATATTTTTTTTTTGCATTTCTATGTTTTAAGTTCATAAAAAATATGTACTTTTTATTGCACTAACCCGTGCTGAGGACAATTTTAAAAACCTATTTAGAGGCTAAAAATTTCACCCATGCCGGGACTTGAACCCGCGACCTCTGGCTAACCGTGCCTATATTGTTATTTTCTTATAACCTGTTGGCGCGCAATTTTTTCTTTCGCATTTATAGAACGTACAAAAATGAAAATGCCACTCACTTGCGGTGCGATTTTTTCCTTTAATTCACCCTAATAAAATGAAATAAAAAAAAGCAAACAAATAAACTCATTTCATTTCCGCACCACCACGAGGTTATGCCGGCGCATATTCTGGCGGGTGTATGCCCCGAAGTTTCTTGTGCGTTTAGTCCCATAGCAAAATTAGGTCCGTAAACAAACGAAAAAATCACAGTTGTGTCCATGGTGGTCCCACTGCTCAGCGTCGCAACGTAGCTGCGTTTTAATTTATCATCGGCCGATCGTATTTCACGGCGCGACAACCGCGTAGACTCTTCCTTGCCGTACGACAACTTGGTACAGTCGACAGCGGCTCAACCGCGACAGACATGTTTGTTGCAAAGTCGCCCGTAACGTAACTGAGTAGAGCGCACGCGTTGATTTGCTTGTCCAAGATCTAAGCTGAGACTCAGTGTTTGAAAAACAGAGATTACCGAGAAAAATGTGACGTACGTAAGCAGAGCCCGGATTACATAAGCAGTCCATAATGTCCCACTGTAGGGCACAGGCCTTCTCTCAGGGAGAGAGTATGGCCTTAATCACCACGTGTGCCAACCGCGGATTGGCGATTTCAAGCGCTGGGGTATGTGAATAGCTCAGACACTCAGGTTTCCTCACGATGTTTTCCTTCAGCGTTAGCGAGTGGTATTGCTACTGTAACTTCACAAATGTGACTTAGAAAACTAAGTCATAGGTACATGCGCGCACTGGGAATCGAACTTGAGTCTCTCGCTTCCGAGTCCAATGTTTTACCCATTAGGCTATCACCACTTCAAGCTTGCTTGTATTTTAAGAACACGTGACAAAATTTTTGAGCGAAATGACTAGGGCCCTAACTGTCTATCTTTGAATCTATCGCGATCCCTTTCACTTTGACCTTTGGAAGGTGCATGGAAGGTGTTGACGAAATTCAAACTGCATTTATTTGACACGAGCTGTCATTGAAAATGATAGGGATAGGTTAAATGCAGTCTTAAGTTCATCAGCACCCTCTCAATTTGAGGTTTGAAAGGGATCGCGATAGATTCAAAAGATAGACAATTAGGCCCCTGGGAAGGCTGTTGCTAACATAGTCATGCTTCATTATTATATAAATAAACGTAACTTTTACGCACAAACATAGGTAAAAGTATCATACCGGCGCACGCAGCGACTAATGAATGTTGATGAAACGTTTAGTATTTTCTGAGGTTAACACGAGAACTAGACATAATAAAACTGAATTTGAACGGATATTTTATTCGTTTACTTTTCTATTTTACAATTTTCCGACGTTTCGGTACTTTTGCAAGTGCCGTGGTCTCGGTAGACTGAGGTGACAGGCGTCTTTTCGAAAGAGATTTGTCAGGAGCACTTCAGCAATAATAAAAAATAATAATAATTCGTGCAACAGGGTCAACCTCCAGCGGTGACGTTTCTACCGGGAATGGGCGCCAACGCGCTCTTTTTCAAAAACAAACTAGTATTAAGTCCTTATCTATACCAAAATAAATCATTACGCTATTATGGTCATTCTTTTAGGAATCGTCCATAACTGATTTGGATCGAACTAGAACCTATTAAATTAAAACTATTAAATTTTCAAACATTTTGTTTTATAAAGAAGAGTTAAAGTGTACGCAACATTTACAATGCTGTCAAGGCCACAAAAGAAGCTCTTATCGAGGGCAACATAAGTGCGATTATCCAGCAAAATAATAAGTCATGAAAGATACGAGGATAAAAATAACACTCTTAACGAATGAACTGAACATGACGGTTAGAATGCACCCCCTAGGGTGTAGCGCTGGTTAATTTATGCATTATCAACATCTCAAACTATGCAAATTTAATCGTGCAGTTCTGCACCTGAATACTGTTGTTACTGGGGTACTAAGACTTGCAAAACTTAAAGCAACAACGTAAGAAAATAATCTGATAGATGCTTTTCTCCACGTGTAGAAGAACTGCATCTTCGGCGTTTGTTTATCCGCTTTTGGACGAATGCTTCTTCAGAGATACTTAGAACCTGGTTTCGTTGTGCATTAATTCGCAAACCAATATTACCTACTGGAACAAAGATTTTATGAGCAACAAAACTTCATAACCGTTAATTATTATTATTATTATTTGTACGGAATAGATAGTTCAATTAAATCATTCATAAAATTAAAACTACAATAACCCTACAAAACCATCTTAAAATTGTACCATGCAACAAATAATTATACTTAAGAATTTAATTTCATTAATTGTGACAACATTCTACGGACTGAAACTCATATCGACTTCCAAAACTCTTGGATTTAGAAATCAACATGGAGTCCAATGTTTGAAAAAAGGACTATCAGGCCTATCTCCCAGCACGGTCAGGATGCTGTTGGTACCGCCACGCACTCTGCGCATCATGGATGCTGCTCTCTTTCTCAAAACGGCTTGGAACCCATCAACATGAGCTTCAGCAAACATACCACTTGCGTGAAGGAAACATTGTTTCCATGTACTTATTGTAAATACGGTAGAACGGTAGGACTACAAATGAATAGGTACGCAAATAGTTATCTGTCTCCTACTTAAAGCTTATTTATAAAAACACAATTCCTTAAGACACTCGTCAGATGCAGTTTAAAAAGTCTGTGGCTTTCAAGGAAAAACTTTACCTTGGACTGTATTTTAGACTGTAGTGTTCGTGTTTTTAGGGTTTCGTACCCGAAGCGTGCCAAACGGGACCCTGTTACTAAGACTTCACTATCCGTCTGTCTGTCTGTCTATCACCAGGCTGTATCTCATGAACCGTATCACGCTAGGCAGTTGAAGTTTTCACAGATGATGTATTTCTGTTGCCGCTATAACAACAAATACTAAACACAGAATAAAATAAATATTTAAGGGGGGCTCCCATGCAACAAACGTGATTTTCTTGCCGTTTTTTGCTCGATATTAGTAACTGACACCGGGAGACGATTCAAATGTTCACAGAATATTTAGTTCTATGTTCGCTTAAAAATAAACAATTAGGTACATAAGCAGCCTATATACCTCCCACTGCAGGACACAAGGCCTCCTCTCAGGGAGAGAGTATGGGCTTAATCACCATGCTTGCCCACCGCGGATTGGCGATTGTAAGCACTCAGGTATGTGAATAGCTCAGACACTCAGGTTTCCTCACGAGGTTTTCCTTCACCGTTAGCAAGTTCGATTGCCAATATAACGTCACAAATGTACATAGCTTGGGAAACAAAGTCATAGTTTACATGCCCGCACTGGGAATTGAACTTGGGTCTCTCGCTTCCGAGCCCATGATCACAAACATAGAAATACAGACATATAATTAGTACCAACCAAGTACGGCGGCCTACAGGGGGAATCGAACCCACGATCTTTATATTGGCAGTCAAGCGTGTTAACCGCTTAACCGACGAGGCAGCCAAATAACACCGTTAGCCTCTACGATGACTCCCGCATCGTCACCCTACCGGTCGAGCTCATACGGCCGAGTCACGCCGCGGACTTCTTGGTGTAATCATCGGGCGATGATGCAGTCACGTTCCGCGGTTGTTTTGCATAGACGGACGTGTCGCGCCTACATAGAATGCGGGCACCGTGACGTGCAGTAGGTTTAATCACACAGATGGGACGTGAGGCGAGGGTGCGGAAAAGACGCGTCGTCTTTCCAATTCACTTCCACACAAAATGTACTGAAGGGATGGGATGAAGCCCACACAGAATAGATGGGGCGAGGGGGCGAACTCTATACAACGCGACGCGTCTTTTCCGCGCCGCAGCAAGGGAAGACCTCGTAGAAGACGACTAAGGAAATCAAATACCAGGAGACGGGCAGCAGCGTCTTCCTGAGATTCCAACCGCATACTACGATGGCCAAATCTATATAAAAGCAATCAATAACATTATTTTACTACGGTAAACCACAACAGGAGTATTTGTATTTACCTCAGTAATGAAAAAAACTTACGCGTGGAATGGCCCTGGGCCTAGAGCCTAATAAACACATATTTGTTCAATATAATTATAATAGCACGACAATTGGTGTTACTTGCCTCTATTTCGTAGCCTACAGTGTCATTCCAATGATGAAACCCACGTAGTTGAAAAAGGTTTCACTCACGAAGAAGACCGTATCGCGCGAGGCTCGGAGTTCAGTTAGATAACATTAGAATGCGATTGGTTAGTAAAATACCAATAGTGCCAATGAAACAACTACTACCGTTATACTACTATAACTCTATTGAACAACTGTGTCTTTAAGAGACCTGGGAAGTCCGCACGCGGCAAAAAGACGAAGAGCCGCCCCATCCCGTGCTCACTTCACGTAGCGAATGAGTGCGAGATGATGCGATTGTTTGTCTATTCTCGTGCTCGGGATAAGTAAATAGTTACACTAGTACTGATCTGTCTCGGTCACGGTTAATCACGTTGTACTGATAATTTTCCAATCGTATGTATGACGACAACCTATCTGAAGCTCAATAAACTGGCCTTAAGAGAGTGTATTGACAATTTGGACGTCTTTAGCCGTTTTTTTGGGGTTTCGCCAAACGGGATCCTATTACTAAGACTTCACTGTCCATCTGTCTGTCTGTCTGTCTGTCTGTCTATCACCACTCTGTATCTCATGAACCGTGATAGCTAGGCAGTTGGAATTTTCACAAATTATGTATTTTTGTGACCGCTATAACAGTAAATACTAGAAAAGGGGGAACCCCATACAACAAACGTATTTTTTTGCCCTTTTATTGATCGATATTAGACTTTTGAATATTCACAGAATATTTAGTTCTATATTCGCTTCAAAAACAAATATTAAAATTAAAATAAAATAAATATTTAAGGCGGGCTCTCATACAACAAATGTGATTTTTTGCCGTTTTTCTCGATCTTTGAGTCTAATGTTGTATAGATAGTTGTCGCACTTGGCCGGTTTTATTTGTATTATTATGTAATACAATTTAATTTAGTATTTTTTAAAAATTCGAAAGCGTCTCACATTCATATTACTTTTTTTTACATACGGAGAAAACAATTACGTACCTACTTACCCTTAATTGTGTAAACATTATTATTCCTAATACTAACGTAGAGAGGCACAAAGATGGAATAATAAAATAAAATCTGTACGGTGAAAAAAATACAACAGAAGCACGACTCAAACTTTCGTCCACATCGGTAGGCTTGCTTTAAAATAAAGAATGTATTAGCCTTATAACCTTAGGAGTCCATAACCTTAACGTTACTTACCAAAACAACTAATAACTTCGCAACAAAAATGTAAAGGTTCTTCAGTTGACGATTATTTGTGAGTTCATTAATGTGTGGGTCAATGTGACGAGAATAAAATATTCTACTGTTTTTACGTCTATTTAAGTTACCAATGACATAAACGAGAATAAAGAGCCTTACCTACCTGCCGCACCGACCTAATTTCACCGCATCTGGCCTGTATTTAAAAATATACTTTCTTTTTAATCCGGTCGTTAAGAAACAATCTAACTTGACTTATGAAATATATTTTGAATTTATAGCAAGTCGAAAAATCTGTGATACCTAATTAGTACGTAAAACGTCTCAGTGGGTTATTCAATTCAATTCAATTAATTTTATTTCCAATATAAAAAAATCACATCGACGGTGGAAAGGAAAAAATTACTAAGCGACACTTTGGGCAATATTGAGTTATATACATCAATGGAATCGTCTTTTTTTTCTGCGTCGATTGGTCTCACTCTCAAGTCTCTACGATGAGTTTTGATGTCGCTTGGTAATTTAGTTTTTAAGTAATATTTTACAATTTTCGGCCACCATGCGACAAAAATTAGTACCTATTTATAAAATAAGTCACTTAGACAAAATAATCTACAGCTTTTTGTTACTTAGTACATTTTGCCTGCTTAAGATTTTTGTTACTTTGTCATTTATTAAATTTTACCCGGATTTGTAATTTAAATAATACTTTGGTAGGCAAATTTTACCCTACTTAGAAAATATAAATTTTTTAACTTGTCACTTTTTACCGGTTCTCTGTTTTCCCTTATTTTGTACTTAGAAATTTTAGCCGGGACACCTTTAACAAAAATATGTCGTTTGGTAAATTTACCCCTGGGACAAAACACAATACGAACGTCGCTTAGTAAATTATGACCTGCCGGATTTACTTCGAACTTTGGAGTTTAGATACCTATTCCAAAAAGAAATTTAAATTAAAAGTAAGTTTATGGCATCCATACGTAAGTGGAATTGTTGCTTGGGAAGAATGTATTTTGGTCCTTTAACGGCAGTTAGTACCAAAATTATGAATCAGCCTGCGATCGAACGTCGTATAGTGCACACGTGCGCCCTGTCTGTCTGCCGCTTGGAGTATGAACATGGTAACTTTTTTCATTTAAAGTATTAATACTTGCTATGACATTGCTAGACTTTGCAATGCATAATCTTAATTATATTTTATTTTGTTTTAGAATAATGGATCAAAAGAAACGATCATCGAAAATCATTAACCTAGCTTAGAATTCTCCTGTTCAAGTGGGCGATAATACAAATCCCGAAATAAGGCGGAAGCAAGTGCGCAAAAAACTTTCATATGATAATGTACCGGTAAGTTTTATTCAGCTTTATTTTACCTTGTCATTTTTAGGGTTACTCGATGCTCAACCCTAGGTACCCAAGGTACCCAAACGGTCCGTCAGTCCGTCTGTCTGTTTCCAGGCTGTATCTCATGAACCGTGATAGCTAGATAATTGAAATATTCGCAGATGATGTTCAAAATAAGTATAAACATTACTCGGTTTGTTTGGCGACTATAAAGTCATTGGGATCTCGAGTTACTTTGAAAAACGCCGCAAAATTATAGCGAAGTTTCTTATTTTTTATAAATTTCTATCCTAAATTTAGTCAATATATTGACATAATCTGATCTGTTCCTTTTTATAGGATGAATTGGTGTTAACGAAAAATACACACCATCAAGACGCAGAGACTTCGGTGCCGACTAGTAACGAGGCCGGTGTGAATCAGAAGTCCTTCAATGAAGATCCTGACCTTGAAGATCGGGGAGGTAAAACTTCCATAAGTATACCGGAGTCTTATACCACCATCCCTGGATTGAGTGCCCTTAACACCGAACATATTTTTAATGACGATGCAGATTCACATTTCAATAGAGAAAAGCACGCATCTGAAGTGACTGGGGCTGAATTAATTTCAGATTCTGTGTCAGACTCGCGTAGATACAAGAACATCCTCAGACACTTTTGATCAAGGGCTAAATATTTTGAAAGATAACTGTTCCAATTTAGATTCCGAGCTCAGTCCAACCAAGTACCTACCAGTTCGACAAATTCAACAATCACTGCTGCAAACGGTTCAAAGTCCTGTAGTCGAAGAAGTCGTAAACGAACTTGTAAAACTGATAAAAGATACATTGATTATTTATCCGAAAATTAAGATTTTTCAACATTTTATGATGGACTGTACGCAGAATCTGATGAATGGTCAGGTGCGGAGACGCCAGAAAATGATTTCGTAAAGAGTGCGCATAAATCTAAATCAAAAAAGAAAAGAACGGAGGATACACCAGAAGAAGAAGTGGGTGATAAAGGCTTACGAAAAAGAAAAAGAAATTTGAAAAAGGAAAGAAAACACAAGAAGGAATGGGACTCCGTCTCTGAAAAATACTTTAAAGGCAATTTGACGGGGAAGATAAGCAAAATAATAATTGCAACATTTTAAAAAAGGTAAGCCTTCAGCTATTTCAGTGAAGGATTCAATGCAAAAATCTGCAGAAATGAGTGAAATTGAAATTCAGTCCAAAACTAAAATGCCACTTATGTCGTGCTATCGGTCCAAGCTGCCTATTTTAAAGGCAAAATATGAAGACCTGGCTAAACTTTGTAAGGAAAATGTTATACCTAGTCTATTCCAAAGTGAGTTTATCAACTTGCCACGCTCTTCAAATGAAAAAGACACCTTGGCTGAGTCAGACATTGAGGATTGTGATTAATACGATTTAAGATCTCATAAAATGAAGACTGTAGATGTTAATGTTTGTAGTTATCTAATTTTAGGTTGAGGCGACACACTGTTAATTATTATGTTAAGTGGGTTAAGTTATGTTGTACTGTGACTCTACAATAGTGTTGTGACAATTTCACAAGCTATCGAGATTTATCTCAACAAAAAGCCTTTAGCCTGATCTTGGATAATAAGTTATTATTTCCTACATAGTATTTTTAAAGGTAGAACAATTCTGTTTTTTGAGTACATAAGTAAGTTTTGAACATAAAAACATATTGCAAGCCGTAGAGTGTAAAGCCATAAAACATACAATTTTAACTTTTATGTTTGACTGATTATTACGAAGATATAATTAGAATGAGTAGTACAAAGTTACTACCAATAGACGCTCCGTACTGTGTTGGAGAAATTTAGTAGGTTTTCTTTATAGAATTACTGTTTTCGTTTTTAAATTCGTATAAAAGTTGATTTTTTGTTACCAATTTAATTGGACAGTTGATTATTTTCGTTGAACTTTCAATAAAACCTCAGATGATTTAAAATTCAGTGGTTTTTCTTATTTTTTGTCATGACTTTCAACTGAAAACTCATTTAATACTGGGTATGTAAGTAAAGATACGTCATAGGTTAGACAAATAATCCCGAATAAATTATTTCAATTACTTCGAATCAGCATCTTTTCCCAGATCAAACTAAAGTATTTCTATCGTTTAGGACTTTGTTCCACTCTTTAGTTCACTAAAAATATGCATAAACGATGTTTTTTCCAGTTTTCATGACAAGTGTCACTTGTTGCTTAGTAATTTCTTCCAGGTTGCCTTTTTATTTAAAAAATTACCATGCGACAGTATTTCCGTAAGTATCAGGTTGAAGAAATACTAGTTTACAACATTTTTTAGTACTTTCGAATAGCTTTTAAATGCTGTGAGAACCAAACCAATATGATTAATAGAAGAGAAGATATGATTTTTTTACGAAAAATAAAAACTTTAAATGGCTCTACTGTAAAGTTGCATACATGTCGCTTGGTAAAAATTTGCTTTCCACCGTCGACATACAGTTGTTAGTCATCTTATTCTAGTGCTAGTACATATTCTTATTCCAGTAACTAGAGCGCACTGTCATTGCTTGCCACTTGAAGATGGCAGCAATGGTTTATGTAGGCACTATCTACCTTATTGGCGAGCATAGCCAGGATGGTGTTGCAACTGGTCCCGCACACTGCGCACGAGTGACGCGCCGGCGCATTAACGCCTAAAAGTCGTCAGTGCGTCAGCGAACTGTATCTGTATTTATAACTGTTATTGGTATCTTCTTCTTCTTCAGCGTTTGTTTGTCCACTGTTGGACGTATGCCTTTTCATGAGTCCTCCATCGCGATCGGTCTGCGGCTACTGTGGTCCAGGTCAGCCCTGTAGTAGCCCTGATGTCATCAGACCATCCTGCAGGTGGTCTGCCTACATCTCGTACTCCTGTGCGCGGTCTCCATAACAGGACTTTACGGCTACGGAATAAGCAATAATGAAGCGAATCCTGAACTGTTTTCAGGTTCGCGGTATTTTGTATGGGCTGCTTTTTAGGGTTCGGTAGTCAACAAGGAACCCTTATAGTTTCACCATGTCCGTCCGTCTGTCTGTCCGCGGCTTAGCTCAGAGACGGTAACTACTAGGGAACTGAAATTTGGCATAGATATACATCTTTATTGCACCGAAAAAACCGTTGAATAAAATCTAGAAAAAAAAATGTTTTTGTGTTACCTCCCCTACACCGTCTACACCATTGCGTGGATATCGTTAGATTGGTCCTTAAAAAAATATTGTGGGTGTAGGAAAAACGTTTTTCGATCGAAGGTTCCGTTTGCGAAATATTAAGTTTTAAAGCGGATTTTTTGTCAGAGTAGCGCGTCCCCCGCTATCTCCTGGCTAAACGTTTAATTGTGGAAACGTTAAAAAAATCAGGGTAGTAGCACGTATAATGAACTTAAAAGGAAAACTACCAAGGCTAAGTAGGCTTTACAAGTTAACAATTAATAGGCGACCAATTTATAAAAGGTGAATTTCGCACAAAATCCATTGAAAATCACTATTTACATGCTTGATAGGTTTGTAAGCCACTTTCACCTTAATCATTTTCACCTTCAACGAACGGCCGTGTAACCCGATACAGCCCCACCCGCTTTTTAGTCGCACGGACCACTACACCGTACAATCTTCCTCGTCTTACTTGTTGCAGCTGGAGCTTAGTGTGAATTATAACATGAATGTGACATACTAAGTCGAGACTTCTGTCACTTATTAATGCTCACCGTAATGCTCTCTCATCAATAACACATTTATAATGCAAATTTCACGCCTGCTCCAAAACCTTTTCACGTAGTATTCATTATTTCCTTCAGGCAAAAACTGAAGTGGATTCTTACTACCGAGCACCCACATTAACATTTTACATGAGCTCACTTAGGATATATTTTAAGCTGGCGGCAGCAAAATGTATTAACACAGCATTATTATATTCCTCAAGATTGCTGATTCTTTTGAGTAGATAAGTTAAATTGTTCTTTGAAACACAAGTTATTAAAATTCTCTCGACAACAAAGCGATTAGACGTTTGTTGCGACATGTTTTTGTTGTTTAATATATTTGTTTTATGTCAAGACTTAGTTTTGGTACCTAGTTAGAGCTACGATGGGGCTGACATGGTCACCAAGTGACAAAAGCTTCCAAAAAATAATTATTAAAAATAAAGCGAATACGCTAGTTAGACACAAATCATTGTATCACTGTTATTACACTGTGCATTACCTCGGCTCCGGCTACTCAGAAATGGAAGTCAAATTCTCCGGATTAAAATCAACATATGTTATCTACCCACTGTTTACCATTTTCATACCTATTTCGCTTTATCCACATTGATTAGTGACTGTACGCACACTCTCCGTTGGTGGTAACATTTATTTGGCACCTTCACCAATATTATCCCCACTTTGGGCGACGTTTTCGATATTTCAATATTTTTGTCACTCTCTGATAATTTCTCAAAGGGTAGATTCTTAGGTGGTGCAATAGCCCGCTGCAACGGCACGTCGTATTTCTAGGAATGACATTTATCACTACGTTTTAGTTCCACCAGCGGCGGTTCCACCAGTTCCAAAGCTCTCTAATAACCCTCGCTCCGCTGATTGTCGGAAGCTCCTCTACTAATATAGGCGGAACCGTTTGTTCTCATATTCATGCAGCTAGGGAACACGGGGAGTTATTTCGGAACGAGTCGCAGTCACGGCCGCTTCGTACGACTATTTTTGGGCAATGTGGGTATATGATTGATTTATTTGAGTTTTTGGAATTGTTATTCCACATGTCATCAACCCGCTTACACTCGGCTTTATATGGTGCAAGGTAGGGCCGCTAAGTTAAAATAGTTAAGATATTAAGAGCTGTAAAAGACTGATTGTAAACCATAACTTATAGGAACGTTACGCCAACAAACTGCACCACAGTTTGGCGAAACTTGTAACAAAAAATGTAAAACCTTTATTAAATAAAAAAAATAAGTTACCTTGCGCGATCCAGACTGTGCAGTACAAATAACAGCTGGTAGTGCTATGCTATGCAAAAATATTGTATTGTTTGAGCGGTTGTCTACTCGTTGAGCTCACTAGACATGGAGTATTTGCCATAATGCATCAATGTGGAATTATTACTGCTTGCTGAGGCTGCGCGTCCATGAATTGCATGAAGGCTGGCCATCTTTGCCAAATATCCGATAGCGGTGAAATCACGAATTGGCAAAAGGTAGCCTGGAACACCCAGGCCGATGGCCGCTGCATGAGGTTAGGTGAGGACAAACATTGCATATCATATTAGGTCTATTGAGAACAAATGTAGGCTGATGGATTTGATTGAGCATGAATTTAACCTTTGCACCTTGAGTGTAACCAACGTAAAGTAAATAACTTTTCGGCTGCTCCAAAATAGAGCCCTTCCCTCCCGTCCCCGCGCCTCACTCCTGCCGTGGCCCGTGCAATTGGCTGCATTTCTGCGGAGGTTTAATTAAGGCTCACGTCTGTGCGCACAGCCGCTGCAGCAGGCACTCGTCGTCGGAGCGACACCGAGCTTGCAGCCTCGGAGAGGGTTCCACCGCGATTTTAGTATAAGGGTTACGTGATGAAGGCTTGATTAGAAATATGGAAAGTTGTCCCTTGTTGCGCTGTCTCCTGCCAGCCGCCTGCCGGGAGCTCACGCAGGTACTTTGTCCTTCTAGCGATACCTAGGGCAACCGGTCTTTAGCCGCTCGATTGCTCTAATAAACCGTAGTATATATTATTAATAAATTAAACCTTATTAGTTTTGTCGTGGTCTTAGAACTAAAAAACTAATAAGGCTGGTGGGTTTTATTATCTATGATATTATGTCTCTATCTATGATACCTATCACATCTATGATACCTTCATCTGCCCTTTAAACAGTGCCAACAGCTAGCTATCATTCTATCCCTGTCATGGTTGCGAAAAGGTGACAAAATTTCAAGTACTGAAGTCATTTGAATGCACAAACTAAATTAATATTACGGACAATTAAACCAAGGTATTTAGGTCCCATTTGCCTTCAGGCTAAAAAGAATAGCTTTTGTTTCGTAAAGCGAATGAGCTCGTGAGGTCATTTCGGGAGCCTAGCTTCCTCCCGTTCAGGCTCCAACAAAGTGGTAACTCGCTTTAGCATGTTAAACAGCTCCATCCTGCTAGTTCCATTCTAACTCATCCTCTCAACGAAAATTTAAATTCCCCGAGATGACTACTTTCCTCCCAAATTACCGTCGAATAGGGTCTTTGATGTCGGTAATTGTGTTTGTCTTGTACCTTAATATCAATTAGATATGAAATTAATAAAACAAACCGTCGAGGGGGACCATTAGTCCACGGCCGTGAAATACTCACATCGCCGGTGAACATTTTCTTTTACATTCTCTTGACAGCAAAACTTTGCCCAAATCCTTGAGATCTTGTCAAAAACAAATGAACGTTGTTTAAACTTTTAATACTACGTTAATAAAGAGTATAATGCCTTGTTCTTTCAGCCGAAACGTACTTCCTTGCGTATTAAATATTCAGCCGGGAACCTCCGCGGGCGAAAGTTTCCTAACAATATTTTAAATAATGTAGGTGCGGGCGGGCGGGGCCACGTCTCTTACATTACGCTTCGAAATCTGCGCTGGAAGTCTTTGAAAACTTACGGGCAGATGGGATTTTATCACAAAAGATATAAAGGTCATGTTTGGTCGTTCACTTCGGCCGGTATCCGTGAAAAGAGGCCCAGTAAATCGTCGACGACAAGAGGAGGTATAATCTAGAGATCTCGCGAGCATGCGTTGTTCGTCTCAAAAGGATATTCTGAAATAAGCAATTGTGCTAGGCGCCCGCGGTCCACGTAAGACGTTATTCTGATCCCGCAAATATCCTCGAAGGGTTAACCGAAATTGCGCTGCGGATCACTGAATAGGCAAATTGAAAATAACATTGTGTGTTTGCGTTCATATCTTCTTTAGGGTGAGCATGTAAATACATTATAATGTTGTGGGTTTTGTAATAAAAATAGTGTTGCGAAAGTGTTTAGAGAACTTACAAATTGGAAACTCAGTGTAACTCAATGAACAGAAGAAAGGGACTGAGCAGCTGTTTGGCTCTTGCTCACACGTACGATATAGAAGGCAGGTAATATTGTGTCAGTGAAAGGCAAAGAGCTACATGATCCATTTATCCTGAAAACCCCCAAAAAACTCTGTTAATTAAGAATGTATGTAGTAATTTTTCATTATTAATCATCTCACCGCGATAAGACACTCAATAATAAATCTTATCAAAAACCCGAGTGAAAAGACGGCTTTAAAAAGACGAATGAAGTTTCCTTTTCGGGGAGATAATATGTGTAATAAAAGGAGCAGATAAAACACGCCCTTCCCGTAATTTTTCTCGTCGCTAGGTATATGCTATTATCTCCATTGACTGGGCAAACCGTATTGCTTATAATTGATTTCACATTTTGGATAAAGGAGATGATCCCTTTTTCGGGCCGAGAGTTGGGCTAACAGAAAGTATCCAATTTGAAGTTGCTTTGGTCTCTTTTTTGTTTTTTGTAATTTGTATCCCTGCCACATTACCTACCCATTATATAGAATTTTTTTAAATCCCATTTTACAGATTTGTCTTCAGTTTCATATTAGTTTTCTTACGTCACACAGTCAACATTCAATATTTACCTCAATATTTATTGAACAAAGGGATTGTGGTCCAATTTTTTTACAGTTCTTAATTATGAAACCCTATTCTATTGTCAAGAACTAAAGCAACTTTTGGTCAAGGATTGTCCAAGTCCTGCTACAATTCTTAATGACAATCAATATTGACATTTAATAAAAGTAATCTTTATTAAATTTATTAATTTAGCTTTACAAATTAACGTTGGTATTAATGAAATTAAGGTCAAACATTTCAGCTTATTACGCACCGAAATTAAAAGACGAAAATCCTTTCTAATTTGGACGTTAATTTCATCACGTTCTGACGTTATCTGTGAAATTATGAGGCACAACAATTCCGTAGGATCCTTAATTTAATAAGTGTCTTTATGAGCTTTAAATAAATACCAAATGAGGAGATATTTGACAAACAAAATAGAAGAGCAAAAAAGTTCCTTTAATTCTTGCTTTATAATGTCATATTATTACATTTTGGCTTCACAAAGAGCCTTTTCCTATAAATATATACATAGACAATTACCCAGAGTTGATTTTTAGGGTTCCGTACGCCAAGGGTGACAGTGAAGTCTTGGTAATAGGGTCAATTACTAAGACTTTACTGTCCGTTTGTCTGTCTGACTGTCCGTCCGTCTGTATGTCTGTCTGTCTGTCTGTCTGTCTGTCTGTATGTCTGTCACCAAAACTAAGACTAAGAACAGAATAAAATAAATATTTAAGAGGGGCTCCCATACAACAAACGTGATTATTTGCTGTTTTTCCTCGATATTTGTGTCTAATGTTGTATGGATATGGTGCGGAACCCTTTGTGCGCAAGTCCGACTATAGGGCACAGGCTTTCTCTCAGGGAGAGAGTATAGGCTTAATCACCACGCGTGCCTACCGCGGATTGGCGATTTCAAGCGCTGAGGTATGTGAATACTCGCAGCTCAGACACTCAGGTTTACTCAGAATGTTTTCCTTCACGATTAGCGAGTGGTATTGCTACTATAACTTCACAAATGAACATAACTTAGAAAACAAAGTCATAGGGACATGCCCGCACTGGGAATCGAAACTGGATCTCTTGCTTCCGAGTCCAATGTTCTACCCACTAGGCTACCATTTCTACTCTACCCACTATGCTACCACTTCTACTTATAGTATATATGTTATTGTTATTTAAGTTTTAATTATAGTATTATTATTATATGTTTAGTAATAAATAGATATGTCATATTACAAAAAACATTAAATACACATTTAGAAGCTTGAAAAAAAGGAAATCATTAATTTTAAACCAAAAAATAAAATTTTTTAACATGGCGTCTCAAATGAGATAACAACATATTTTTTTTAAAGAAAACAATATGGTGAAAGGAAAAAGTATTTGCTTGGCAATAGTAGTAGGTTTTAATTATGTGCTGGATGCTTACAGTGATTCTTCTGTTTTTCATTCGATACTCGAATCGTGTGTATCGTTGGAGTGCGCAGTTTCCAGAATTTCTGTAATACTGGCCCGGCACATCATGCCAGTAAAAAGGCTTTAGGTGATAAAGGGCACGTTACTCACACTACACATTAAATTTTTGACTCGTTCAGTTTTGATTCACTTTCAACTGGTCTGGTAATGCTTTTAGTTTAAGTCTTTAGTTTTAATCAGACCATTGCATGTTGTTGAGACGGACGCAATACTGCCAATGCTTTCCAGAATAATAATTACTTGCACAGAGCGCAACCGCTTGTCCTGCCCCAAACTAGGATGATTTAAAGGATAATTATGTCATAGTAACCAGGCAAGGACATCACAAACATGGAAGAAGCACCCAGACCGATTGTATTACATTTTCGTCGTCCAAGCTAATAATGTTCTGGGTAGATACTTTTTAGGCTCCCGTAGTCAACAAGGCACCTTTATAGTTTCGCCATGTCCGTTCGTCTGTCTGTCCGCGGCTTAGCACAGAGACTATAAGTACTAGAGCTGAAAATTGACATAGATATACACATTTGTTACACCAAAAGAACGTTAAAATAAAATTTCAAAAAAATCCATTGAAAATTATTTTGATGAAGTTGTTTTTCCTGTAAAGCAGATGAAACCTCTTTTGTACGGAACCCTACACTGCGCATGGCCCGACGCGCACTTGGCCTGTTTTTAACCGAATTGAATGCTAACGAAGTGGCGGGCATAGCTAGTAATTTTATAAATACAAAGAGCCAGGGTAAGAACAAAATGTAATTAATAGCTCAAGGCGACATGCTGCATAACGTGCTTTGAAATATCAGTTTCCCTTTGTCCAGTGTACTCATGTTTACTAAAGAGAACAAATCCAAGTCTTACCTGACATTAGTCGGGAAATTGCGGAAGTTACTCACAATAATAATAGAGCCTTTATTTCCAGACCAGGTCAAGTCATTGTGTTGTGTGGAAGTTATTATTATAATTATATTAAAATTATGTAGGTAAGTATTTTTATAAAAATTAATTTAGAAATTATGTTGATATTAATAAAATTTCATTCAATAGCATTCTTCAGCGTAAGTGATCAGGACACTATCCCTTCAACTTGCTAATTTTATAAGCTATGTCAGTCACCTAAGTTTTTGGGCAAATTGTCTTATTTTGTTTATGTGATCTATTAAAGAAACTGGAGCACGCTGAGTGATTGAATCGGTGGAGTAGCTCCATAGGTCACAACTGGCAGGACGCTCTGGTGGAAGACCCTTGTCTTTAGGCTCTGAGAAATAGTCGAGGAGAAAACCTTGCGCAGTTTTCCGAACCCAGCCCAAACTAGTTGGATTCTTCTCTCGGCTTCTTTCTCGAGGTTGCCTCTGCCCAATTGGATAGTCTGGCCTCAGTAGACATATTCCAAGGCAGTTTTGCGGGTCACACCATTGACAAAGACCGGTTTCGGCAAGATTCTATCGTTGGACATGATCTTAGAGTTGTCCAGGTATATGCTAAGGCCAAGGTGAGGCCGGAAGCAGTGGTAGCCTAGTGGGTAGAACATTGGACTCGGAAGCGAGAGACCCAGGATCGATTCCTAGTGCGGGCATGTATTTTGTAAGTAATGTACATTTGCGAAGTTATAGTCGCAATACCACTCGCTAACGGTGAAGGTAAACATCGTGAGGAAACCTGAGTGTCTGAGCTATTCACATACCTCAGCGCTTGAAATCACCAAACCACGGTGGGCACGCGGTTGATTAAGCCCATACTCTCTCCCTGAGAGAAGGCCTGAGCCCTACAGTGGGACATATATAGGCTGCTTATGTATGCTGAGGCCAACACATCGGGAGGTCGCGAGCATCCGACCGGTTCGTTCATCGATTATGCCGTTATAATTATATCGTCGGTACAACAGGGTGAATTCAAATTCGTTCATCGTATTTTAAGGAGACATTCTAACCACGATTTAGAAACATACATTAAACGGGTGTAATCGCGATTATTTATTAGGTAAAACTACGTGATACAAAATGCAAGTCATTAAAAAAAAACAAGGCATCCTAACATGAGTGCCAAGAGTTTTGTGGAAGTTTTGGAAGTTAGAGTAGACGAACTGACGAAAAGCCAAAACTCCATCTACGCACCGTGACGCAGTAAAACAAAAGCGAGCTCAGTAACTCGTGTAATTTAAAATTTAAAATCGCGCGCCGAGCAAACACGTCGATTGCGAGCAACTTCTGATATTCAAACACGCACGTGTTTAACTTCGCCAGTAAACAAGCACAATTGCTTTCACACACAGAGTTGAAGCACACTCATTACCGGAAGGGGGCCTTGATTCGGCGTAAATACAACATTGAACGCACCGAAAGGTAATATTAACAATAAAATTGTGTAAACCTCTTTCGCTTTATTAATTTACTCTCCAGTTTCATGTAATTTTTATCTTACTCTTCGATAATACACCCCATGTTTAATCGATATAGGTATGTCTGGTTAGGACATAACCTACAGGCCCCTTCACATTGTACTCGTACTGCAACTAAATGAACCTTTACATTTTAGTTACAGTCATCCATTACGTAGAATATTGTAAACAAGGTGATTTAGAAATCGTTTGCAATATTTTGAGGGAAAGTTCTTTTCATTGTGAAAAACAGTATTATTAATGATATATATCAGTAATGGTATAAAACATTTGTAAATATTCGTCATTTCCGACGTTGGCCTCCAAACTAACGTAACGTTAATAAATAAATAAATAATAAATGCTTGAATCTGTCGTCCGATATGCGTAAACAATGAAACAAACAATTAAATTGGCCGGCGCCAACTAGTTTTATAATAGTTTTTTTCGATGTTTATTACTTTTCGTCCTGATCTCATTTGTGTTAAGTGAAGTAATTTTGTATAGCAAAAAAAATAAATTCTCCTGTAGTTTTTTTTTAAATTAACACCATAAAATTTTGCTACAGCAATCAAGCAAAGGAATCACAAACAAAACCAGCGGCGGCTTGATCACCCTAACCCAAGTAAGAAGATGATGACAAACATGGAAATACTCGTACACCCAGACTGACGCTATTTTTACTAATCAAATAGTCAGTTTTCGGTTTCGGCTGATGGCAAGTAGCAAACCTGGATCTCTACCTAACCCTCTGGGATACAGGCGTGAGTTTGTGTATGAACCTATGTTTAGGTTTAGTAGTTTACTATACTGAGGCTGACTTGCACCAATTCTTAAATGTCACTTAAGTCGCCATTTAAGTTTACTTTAGTATGGAGAATTTAGTTAAATGTTGTTTAACTAAATTCCACATTTAAGAAAGTGGTGCATGTCGGCCTAAGTTTAACAAAACCCACTTGTCTTCCAATGCCCTACTCAATTCTACTTGTTAATACGCACTGAGGATAAATTAGAAAGAATTAACGATAAGTGGAGAAAAAAACAGGAGCTCCACATTTCATTATCAACTGCTAGCGTTGGTCTAACGTCAACAGGCATGACTATCAAAACTGAGGACGAGGGCTCGATTGCCGCTGCCACCGTACTTGATTTGTACAAACGACCTTACTTTGGATGTATTTCCATGTTTGTAATGTCTTGTCTGGTTACCATAGAACAGGGTATCCTAGTTTGGGATCAGAAGTGATTGTTTTGTGTAATTTTTTTTTGTTATTTTGGCGTGGTATGATTAAATTAAATACGGAATATCTTATATTTTTTTGGGATTTATACTCTGTATTGAAGGTATTCTATAAGCGGAAAGCAATTTATTTTTCAGCCCTCCGTTATAATATTTTATCTCAGAAGTCCTCCATTACAATACTTTATCTAAAAATTTACTTGTAGAAAAAGTATTTTCTACGTAATCTAGTTCCCGAAACCGACAACTGAGATAAATTTTTGACGTTAATTAATTTACAGTTCCCGTGTTATTTTTTTGTAAGTCGCCGATCTTACAAGATTTATATAAGTAATCTGAAACTGTATCTAAATCTTAAGCCTTAGTAGGCCTATTCACATAGACCTAAGCCCTATTCCATTAGTACGCCTACATTATCGGCGCTCACACGATATGGATGTATTTTCCGCCCGCAGCCGAATTATTGTCTGAATTAACGTCGTCCCGGAAATCACTCGCTCACCCGCGGCTTGGGCCGCGCACACAAGTGTATTATTTCCCTTTGACAGGACTGGCACAACACGGGCTAAATGTGTGACGTATAACAAACGCCTCACCGAGGTGGGGACTCCCTATTCTGGAGTGGCATGTGTTGACTATTGTTATCCTTGTCTCGTGCACACGCGTCACATTCACTAGGGTTTTGACAGATGTAATAGATCATCGGGGTGAGAGAGATAACGGTGGTGGTGCGTTGATGAGCCAAGTAATCCGGCATGCAGTGATAAAAAAGAGAATATTAATGCATGTCGTGATGTGGACCCGTCAGAGATAGGTTTAATACTTACTTGGTGTTCTTCTGCACCACATAAATGTCACATTGCTGGACTGAATCAATATTTTTGTATACAAAAAAGTCCGTGTGGCGCCGGATTAAGAATAGCGTCACTCCATTTCATTCAGTGGATGTCGTAGAAGGCGACTAAGGAAATAAATTGCCAGGAGCGTCTTCCTGAGATTCCAACCGCAACTGCAAACGCCAACCCGCCTGCCAAGCGTGGTGATTATGGCAAAACCATGAGGGAGGCCTAGGTCCTGCAGTGGGCGTCAAATGGCTGATGATAATGATCATATAAAATACAAAAATAACTGATATGATATGTTTTTCGCGACATCAATTTCCCAAAATTAAAGTTGTTCGATTGGATGAGTAGAACAGCCCAATTTTTGATGTATTTGGGAATATTTTTTTCCTCTAACGATTTTCACGCAGACCGTAGAAATGGCATGAAAGTAGCGTACTTAACGCGTTTAAGGACGTTAACCATTGTGCTCAATGAAGCCCGGGCATCAAATATGGTAAGCCCACAAAAACTTACAGGTAGTAATGCGAGTGCATGCCAGAATACACCCCTTGCCCGTGGTTCACTGTCTGTCGATACGATATCTAAATCGGATCAATGTCGCCCTATTTTTCGCTCGCACAACCGTTGCGGGGAAGTCGAGGGTGGCTGAGTGCTCTTGTTTGCTTGTCCGTAACGAGTGCAACGGTTTGCATTTTAGTATGTATTTCGTATCATGGAACTGCTGAAATGTTCATTTACAAATAAATATACGTGTCCCCTTTTAAGGAAGACACACAAAATTTTCATATGTACTTTAGGAACTAAGAACCCTTGGTATGTCTTACAGAATTATGTAACGACATTTCTCACTCTACAGTAAGAATCTATATATTTTTTTATGTATTCTATATACGTCCCACTACCTGGCACAGGCCTTCTCTCACAGAGAGAGAGTACGGGCTTAATCACCTCGCGTGCCCACCGCGGAATGGCGGTTTCTAGCGCTGAGATGTGAACAGCTCAGACACTCAGGTTTCCTCACGATGTTTTCCTTCACAGTTAGCTAGTGGTGTATGAATAAGAATATTACAGAAACTAGAGTTTATTTTAAAAATTAACAGAATAAAAAAAGTAAAGAGACGACTTAGCTGTTATTTTCAAGCACGCAAGTTCTTTACAAGTACCCTGGGCATCTATGCTGTGTTTCACATCATCTAACGAAAATACTTACCCGCTACAATATTAATCAAAAACATTTGTAACTCCAGCTAAAATAAAACGAACGTTAAATGTTATTTTCGCAAATTAACTTATGCCTCGGTGAAGAGGAGCTTTGCTTATTTGACTTAATAGCGGACCCAATTTTGCCCAAAAATTTGCAATGAAAGAGGCCCGGCCCTTTTGCTAGTCGAGATGGAAAGGGCAGAGTATAACCAGGGTATTTGAGGCCCGATTTATTTAATTTCTTGCAGAAAAACATCGGTGCTTTTCTTTCGGCAGATTCTCTCTATGTCTTGTTAGCTTTGTATAATGATATCAGTCTTTGCTTACGTACAATTTGCACGAAATAATATAAAAGTAAATAAAGTTTAAGGTCAGGAAATGAATAGGACAAGTGTTAAATAACTACAATTTGACATTGCGGCAAACTGTAGCAAACTATAGAACGTGGCAAAATCTGATCTGCACCTCCGCCACCGGATTACAGGCTTGAGTTAACGCATGAACCTACAATCGGTGTCAGCTACAACATATGCTGAGTCGGGAACCATTTTAGGGGCTCAATACTTTAAACTAATAATTGTTTATGTTCGAATTATGATTTTAAAATTTTCTTGTGCTAATCTATCCAATTTTTATTTTATGTTTTTGTTAAGTTTGTCTTTTTTATGTTTTTTGTTATCGTTTTGTTTATGTTTGCAGTATTGTGCCGTTAAATAAATTGTTTCTCTCTCTCTCTCTCTCTCTCAATTGTGAGCAAATGTCCCTACAATTTAATAATTACCATCATACCTAATGTTAATTAATCGAAAAAAACCGTTATAATTTAATTCAAGATTCAAAGTCAACGTTTGCTGGAATAGAATGCTTCTTGCATTAAGCACGCCCTTGTACACTTACAATGTAATTAGTGCAATAAAGAATTAAAATAAAATAAAATAAAATAAAATAAACGTTTTTTTATTTTAACTAATTAGACGGACAGATGTCGTTTGACTGTAGCGTTAGCTCATAACCATGCTTACATGAGAATACGTTGGTAATCATAAAAGTAGACATATCTTTAATTTTGAGACTCTTTTATGGTCTACCTACATGAATAAAATTCCAAGAAGTAGTTCAAAGTAATAAAATGAACGGCGGCGAGCAAAGAGTTAAGCGCACAGAATGTCTGCATAGACTTTTTCCCGGATAATAATAAACTATTATTTTAACATACTTCGACCAAATAGGTGATGTACTAGCAAAGGGCAAAATAAAAAGTACCCGAAACCGGCGTGCGTGCATGCAACGACTCATGAATGTCGAGGAAGAGAAAGTGTCTTTCAGGATCGTGGCAAGTGGCAGACCCTGGTCTCTGACTACCCCTCTGGGGCGTGAGTTTACGGTTTCTTATTTTAATAATCTGTGGTGGAGATTTTACAAGGAAAAGACGTAACCACAGATTAAATAAACTGTCTCTAAGGAGTGCTTTAGAGAAATCATGGAATCAATAAGGCCGTGTTTCTTTTATATTATGGAACTATTACGTAACTATTAACCGACCATAATTAAATGACATGCGGAAATGTTTGTATTTGGCTCAAAACGTTAGATTATGCAGCACATCCTTATTATGTGGTCTCGTCTGTTAAATACAGACGGACCTCTAGCAGTTCCTGAAAGGCTCAACTGTTGCAATAAACAAGCTAAGTGCCCTCCGAGCCGATATGGTTTCTTTCAACTCTAAAACTCCGCTAATTGGCTCAATTTTTGTTTGGACGTCTCCAAAAACTTGACTGATTTTAAAGAAGCTTTTAGTACTTCCGTAATACTTCAGCTTCTCCGAAATCAGTCGAGTTTTCTTCTTAGATTTTTTTTCGGAGGGTAGATTCTCCATAAATTTTTCAATAACCTCAATTTCACTCACTGCGTGTAATTTTAATGAAGACAACATTTTAGTAAGTGAATCCGTAGCACACAATTTAATAGATTTGCATACAATAATGTGAATTTTAACTAATTCAATGGCCTACAAAAGTTTGGAATTTGCATCTACGTAATGAGATGATTTACTCAGCGTCCAGTAACAGCATTACTCACGCTAGATGGGTGAAAGGACCACTAGGACCCTCAAGTGCCTGCAGTGCAGTGCCTAATTCTATGGCAATTTTGTTCAAATTATTACGTTACGTATTAAAGAACCGGACTCGGAATACGTGATCACAGAAGTGGGAGGAGTCCTCCTGTCCCGTGGCAAGAGAAATAGAAGATAAAGCGCCGACAAGAGTCAAACTCTTAAATAAATAAATAACTTCCACACAATACATTCACTTGATCTGGTCCCAAACTAGGATACCCTCTGCTATGGTAACCAGAAAAGGACGTTACAAACATGAAAGAACACCCAGACTAAATTATAAATAAAATGAATCTTAAATTATAATTACGATGAATGTGATTATGATTGTCTATTTAATTTAAACACGGCCACAGTAAGACAGTAAAACGTCAGACATAATTTCGGTTCACTTTCTGCCGATTGAGAAAAGAGTATTCTCCTTGGCGGTGGTGAATTGTCATTTTCCAATTTGTGAGAGTTTAAGCATGCATTCTCGATGTTGAAGTATAGTTTAAAATTTAAACTTATTTTATATACTTGCACATATATTATTATTTCTTAATAAAACTGAATTTGAACGGGTATTTACTCGTTTCATTTTTCATTTTACAATTTCCCGATGTGTTGGAATTGTAAAATGGAAAAGAAAACGAGTAAATACCCGTTCAAATTCAGTTTTAATGTGTCTAGTGCTCGTGTTAACCTCAGAAAAAACTATGTTATTTGTTACCAAGTTACCATAATTATGCGGAATCATATTTTTAGCGTATAGTTACGAGTAAACTAAGTATCCGTCCGTTTTTATTGTAAGCTGCAAGTTTCCCTAAACAAAAACATTGTTACTTAATGTTGTAAAAGTGTGTGTGAGCGTGAAAGCCACACGTGAAAATAATTGAAATGATTCTTATATTTACCAAATTCGAATAAAATTTTAAGTAGAAATGCTTACACGAAAGAAGTATGATGATAAAATAATAACTGATATTGCTTTTCAAGGGATACTTATATTCCGTAGATGTAAACCAATATTTTTTTGGAATACACTCAAAATTGATAAAGATAATGTAGGATATATTTTAATTAATTCAGTGAAATTAATGAAATTAAAGGCCTTAGTCCTGCAGTGGACGCCAAATGGCTAATGATGATGAATGAAATTAAAGTGTAATTAAAATAACACAACTCTTTACTGAAATAAAGCAAACCCTAAAAACTGTTAAAACCCATAAACCACTTAAAATTAGCAATACTTCATCATTCAGCCACAAGAAGTCCACTGCTGAACATAGGCTTGGATTTCCAAAAAGACCGGTTGGAAGCGGCTTGCATCCAGCGTCTTCCTGCCACTTGGATGAGGTCATCTGTCCATTTTGTGGCTGGTCCTCCTACGCTGCGCTTGCCGATATGTGGTCTCCATTTGAGAACTTTTCGGCCCCATCGGCCATCAGTTCTGCGTGCTATGTGCCCCGCCCACTGCTACTTCAACTTAGTAATCCGCTGGGCTATGTCGACGACTTTCGTTCGTCTACGGATCTTAATATTTCTGATTCGATGTCGTAGAGAAATTCGGAGCATAGCCCTTTCCATAGCTTGTTGCGTGACTTTGAGCTTTCTTATGATGCCCATAGTAAGAGACAACGTTTCAGTGCCATAAGTCATCACTGATAACACACACTGGTTGTATAATTTTGTCTTGAGCGATTGAGGTATATTAGATGAAATGAATTTTCTAAGTTTTCCGAATGCTACCCAGCCTACTTGGATTCGACGATTGACCTCTTTCACGAAGTTGGACCGCCCTAGTTGGACTGTATGTCTTAAGTAGACGTATTCGTCTACAACTTCAAGAGTCGAGTTCCCCAATGTTATTGGGGTGGGCACAACACGGGCGTTCGACATGACCTTCGTTTTGTCCATGTTCATCTTAAGGCCCACCTTTTAGGAAACTCGACTGAGGTCTCCGAGCATTATGCTGAGGTCTTCCATCGTTTCTACCATGACTACTATATCGTCGGCAAATCGAAGGTGAGTCATGCTTAAAATCAATTTTTTTTTATAGTTATAGCAATCTCAAAAACTTGTAGTAAGCATTTAAAAATATATTGAATTTTGAATGGTTGCGTATTTTAATAATAATCAAAAACTTTTTGCAGCTGATTAATGGCAATAAACGCCTTTAATTTCAATTCCATTCTTGTTATTCGTGGATCATTCTAGACCGATTGCCACAACCGTATATCCAGCGAGTCAGAAAAACCGCACGGCGGGTTGGCGCGAGGGTAACACGGAATTCCTCGTAAGTCGACCGAACAATTAATTATCCGAAAGTAATTACACAAAAGCCCATTATTAATTTAGCATTCGACGTCCCGTCCCGTGTGACTTTGATCTCGCTCCGCTGGGGCGCCAAGCCCAAAGCTAATTAGCCAACTAGTTTGGTAATTTTCTAACAGATCTGTGTTGTAAATAAGCCGCTAGAGTGTTGCTCTGATCTTCTAATTGACAGAAGTTAAAGCCGTACGGGATTTTACAGAAGTACCGTAACCTTCAACATAACATAACATAAACTCACGCCTGTATCCCCGATAGGAAGGCAGAGACCAGGGTCTGCCACTTTCCACGGCTCTTACGGATACCTTTGAAAGGTATCAAGTCAACAAAGTCGCGGCCAGTACTTAATAATCCTGAATAAATTGAATTAAGTTCGAAATAGCAACATAAAAACTGGCCAAGTGCGAGTGGGACTCGCCCAAGAAGGTACAATTATCTATACAACATTTTAATTATGTGAAGCATCTACCTGTTGCCATTATTAATGTCGAGCAAATCACGTTATAGGAGCCCCCATTAAATGTTTATTTTATTCTGTTTTTAGTATAATATGTTGTTATTGCGGCAACAGAAATACATCATCTGTGACAATTTCAACTGTCTAACTATCACGGTTCATGAGATACAGCCAAGTGAAAGACGGACGGACGGACAGTGGAGTCTTAGAAATAGGGTCCCTTACCCTTTGGAACCCTAAAAAGTACACAAAACCAGCGTGCGTGCATGCAACTTTTTAATTCCTTGTACTAGAACGTAGCTAACGTTTTGAGTTGAGTGCCAGCCTTTGCAAAGTGTAGGGGTGTAGTTAACGACTCGACTCTTCAGTGTGAATGAAGCTTCAGAGCTAAGCTGGTGTTACAATGTCGGAGTATCGACTTTCCATTTGGGATTAGACTTTTGGCTTTTGAGAGTTTACGCTTTGAGAAAATCGAGACTGAGACGGTTAAACACAAGATTTGGCACGACAAGACCTTACCTAGTGTTTTCTATTGAAATTTCAGTTTCAAAGCTGGGTTCTCTGAGCGCACGGCTTTCTGTGGGACTTATTGCGTTGCGCAAGCGAATAGTTGGGGACAAAGTACGCATTTTCGAAATTACAGAAGTAAAAATTAATGGAATTTTGACGACAGACGTCACTAGTGATAGTTATTTATTTATTTATTTTGGTAAACTTTTTTTTATCCAAAACTCAGTACAGTTCGCGATTTTTTTGTGCTATATTTTTTAAATAATAGTGGTGGTAGCAGAGCGGTAGGACGCCGGCTTCGTCGGGAAGTCGTGGATTCAAATCCCGGCACGTACCAATGACTTTGTTTTCTAAGTTACGTATATCTGTGCAGTTATAGTAGCAATACTACTCGCTAGCATACATACTTGAGCAGCCTATACACGTCCCAATGTAGGGCGCGGGCCTTATCTCAGGTATAGAATATGGGCTTAATCACCACGCGTGCCCACCGCGGATTGGCGATTTCAAGCGCTGAGGTATGTGATACTCAGGTTTCTTCACGATGTTTTCCTTCACCATTAGCGAGTGGTATTGCTACTATAACTTCACAAATGTACATAACTTAGAAAACAAAGTCATAGGTACATGTCCGCACCGGGAATCGAACCTGGATCTCTCGCTTCCGAGTCCAATGTTCTACCCACCAGGCTGCTTCTGGATAACGGTCAATGAAAACATCGTGAGAAAAGCTAAGTATCTGAGGTAATAACTCAGCGCTTGAAATTACCGATCTGCGGTGGGCGCATGTGGTGTTTAAGCCCATACTCTCTCTCTAAGAGAAGGCCTGTGCCCTGCAGTGGGACGAAAATAGGCTACATAAAAATTTTTATAAAAAATCACAAAAATAATGACAGATGGCCCTAGATAGGACATTGAAAAGTTTTTTTTTTCAGATTTTAAATAATAATTATTAGAAAATAAAACGTATTTTATAACACCGAACTTAAGGGTAACGTCGGAAAAGCCAGCCTTAAGAACCTTTATCTAATTTTGATAAATTATTGACTGATAACAGGATATTAATTATTATACTAAATCAGGAATCATCGAGTCATTATCGGGACTGAAAATTATATTTTTACTTAAGGAAATTACGTAGGGCTTTCAGTTCTTGAATAAGTGCTATGAAAACGATGAACGGGTGAACGAAACGATGGGTATTTTTAAGTGTACGTATAGTCCGACTGTCTCGTTGGTTCGGTTAATTCACTCGATAACCAAAACAGAGGTCGTGGGTTCGGGGTTCCCACTGGAGGCCACAAACGGCCTCATTCTGGGTGTATTCTGTATTTGCGATGTCCTTGCTTGGTTTCCATAGCACAGGGTATGCTAGTTAGAGACCAAGAGAAGTGATTGTATTGTGTAAAAGTTATTGTTTTAATTACTATAGTATTTTTTTTTCGGCACAAGGCCAGCCAAATCTGTACAATCTTAAGACCAGAATAACTCAATGACTGATTTTGGAACCACGCTTTATAAGGCATAACTTAAACCTTTCAAAGAATAGGTCGAATTTCCCATAACTCTGTACAGGATTTCTACTAAACTGTCACCAGTAACGTAATTATGTTACCGGTGACTTGGCAACGAATATGGTCGACTGACTGCAACCCCTTTGGCGGCTTGTTTCAAGCCCACACGACACGATATTCCCCGGACAAAAGTTGCGGTGAAACTTGACAGCCCGTTGCAAAGAAACTTGTGACTCTGGTCTTGTCCCCAATAATTCAGAAGCGGAACTATTGAAGTCGCTTCGTCTTTCAGCGGTTTTGAAGATTAACGCACACTTCGAGCGATATCGGAAGTTTAGTTTTGTCTTCTTACTGTGCCTGTTCTACTATTACTACTATTTATTTTTACTACTAAAATTATACAACCAGTGTGTATTACCAGTGACGACTTACGGCACTGAAATGTGGTCTCTCACTATGGGCCACATAAGAAAGCTCAAGGTCACGCAACGAGCCATGGAAAGGGCTATGCTCGGAATTTCTCTACGACATCGAATCAGAAATAATAAGATCCGTAGACGTAGCAATGCTCGGAATCTCTCTACAAGATCGAAACAGAAATCATGAGACCCGCAGAGGAATGAAAGTCGTCGACATAGCCCAGCGGATTTGTAAGTCGAACTAATGGCCGATGGGGCCGAAAAGTTTTCGACTGGAGACCACATATCGGCAAGCGCAGCGTAGGACGACCAGCCACAAGATGGACAAATGACCTCATCCAAGTAGCAGGAAGACGCTGGATGCAGGCCGCTTCCAACCGGTCTTTTTGGAAATCCATGGAGGAGGCCTGTCCAGCAGTGAACTTCTTGTGGCTGAATGATGATGATGATGATTTATACTACTATTAATATTGCCAGTGTATAGGGTGATGAAAACTTCCAGTGGTTATTGATAGGTGTTTATTCCAGGTCCCGGTGGTAGCTAACTGAAAGTTAATGCTAATACAGGAAATGTTCCGCCTTATATACAATTTGGGCCAGCCGTCCAACCACTCACAGATCTTAGGAATTTTCCACTGGTCTTACGCAATATTTGCAAGTCTTACACAATATTTAAATGCCCTGGTTCAGCCTACAGCTAACTCCGAACCAAACTTAACCTAACCCGTCTCGTCGTTCACCACAACCAGCATGACATGCCTCCTAATGAAAGAACAACTAAGAAGGTGTGGACACGTGGTGCAGATGGACTCTTCAAGACTGCCAAAAGCTGTTTTCTATTCCCAACTTAGCTGCGGAAAACGCAAAGTAGGTGGTCAATACCTGCGGTTTAAAGATGTCCTAAAGTACCACTCCAGCAATATGGCCGTCAACGAGTGGGAGGAACTTGCACAACAAAAGCTTGAATGGCGAAAGGCTAGTAGCTCAGGCACCATCACCTTTGAACAAGCGCGTCTTTAGGAACTTGACGCCAAACGCCAGCTTCGAAAAACTCGTCCTCAGCCCTCTTACAATTACACATATAACTGTAGCGGTCAACTGTATTGCGGCAGCTGTGACCGTGTGTTTAACAGCAAATTTGGTTTTGCATCACACGCCCGAGCGCTCGCTCGGGTCTAAGATGGGTCCTTGTCTGGGTGTCGCCGTCGACGTAATCGTTGTGGAGGATATCATCATCATCATCATATACTTATTCTAACATTACAAATATTTTTTACTCCGGTCTACCACGTTGACTACCTCACCTCTGGGCACTGCATGCTGCTCACACCTGGTACCGGTGGAATATCAGCGCTGAAGTTTGTCCCAAACTTTCAGCACATGCTGAGTGCTGCTGCTGAGCGCATTTACATTTACCACACCTACGTTGCCACTCTTTTCACCAATTGGTACATTACCGTACCGGGTATTTCAAATCGAAATGCTTTTGCTCTTCGTCTGTGCTTCTGTTTTGTGCTATGTTTTAATCATGCTGTTATAGATGTGTTTTTGATTTCTATACATGTTATGTAAATAAATGATTTATCTATCTACCTATCTAATATTTTTAGTTGATTGACTCAACATTATAGATAGGCATTCACTATATTTTTTTACTTTAATAGTATAATAAGAAATTAAAATAGTAGTAAAAATAAAGGTCGTCTTACTCCCGATTTCCCGTACTCTAACAATATGTTAATCTACTCCTCATGGCTGTCAGTTGTTTTTATTTTAAATGCACTTAAGCCAACTGACAGCTATTAACGGTAAACTAAGAGAATTTGGTGTGTGAGAAACTGGGAGACAGTCTTCAAACGTTCCTAAAATGACTGGCTTAACATGACCAACCAACCAACCTAATGACACTGGCAGCTTGCCGCCCCTCCTCTACATATTCACAGCGTTTTGTGATTCTTGGAGTGGAAATGCTAATAGAACCCGTTCCTGGTATTATTTATCCATCTTCAAGTAGCATAGCATTAGCATATTCAATGTACTTATACTTACTTAAACAATTTAGTTATTTCAGCGCATATTAAAATCAAAAATAGCTTTTGGTGCCCCAGTGTAAATGTTGAAATACACACCATGGGATATTCTAAACTACTGGGCCCTCCCAACACGGCATGAAGCCAAAAAAAGTCTTCGAACTTCAGGAAGCGTTGGCTACAAATTGCGGAAAGCCTCGTCTTTTCTTGAAGTTCTGTCAGGATAAAGTCGTTTATATAACAAAATCCACGATAAACAAATCTATCTCTATCGGATTTATATTTTGTACCCAGATTTTTACGAACACTTAGACTGTTACAAAAAAAAAAGAGAATATTGTACCCCAGCAGGGGTAGCACGACGACGTAAGTCATGCGTCTTAATCCAGTACTTTAATCTTCTTGCTACCTAAGCAGACATCCATTGGCATAACGTTTATTGTATAACTTCATAGGGAAGGCAACAGCAGCCGTATCCATCTGAACAGAAATATCTCATTCATATAATTATAGGAGTAGAACAAACCTTTTAGCTTTCCCCTTACACCTTTTAGCCGCCTGCAAACGGCCGTAACATCGCATTATCAAGTGTTCAACATTGAAACGCACTATCGCCACAATTTATCAGTTGTTCAAGCTCCCAAACGAGTTTAATAGAGCCATAAATTAGCAGGCTTAGACCTGAAAGCGCATTAACATTATTGTTATCTGCGGCGCGATTCTAATGATCTGCTGCGGTGGGAAACGATGCGGAACTTTGCGAATTTTATGGTGAAACCACCCCTCTGCTCTCGACGTTACTGTGTTCAAATTGCGTCACATTTAAATGCAGTAAGTCAGAAATAACGACTTAGTAAATGTTTTAGTTGTAATAAATGGAATTAACCTTATCGGAACTTCATAGCGCATCGGAAATTTAAAGACGCTGCTGCCCGTCTCCTGGAAATTGGCTAAAATATTAAATTCCAAAACTAAATTTTAGCGCAAGTTGGCAAAATTAGTGTCTAGAGTGTTCTGACAAAAGTTCAAGTTAGTAAATCCAAATTATGTTCTGACAAAAGTTCAAGTTAGTAAATCCAAATTAAGTCATAAATTTTACGGGGGTTGCAAAAACAGTGCGAGTTTTCTTTCTGCATTTTTCTTTTCGTTCGTTACACAATAAATTTCTTAATTCTTAATTATTAATTCTTAATTCTTTTTATGCTTGAATATCATGGACGCAGTCAACGACTTTTTACTGACGACACTGTTGTGGAATACCTGATGATTTTGTTAGCACGTAACGTTTTTGGTATAATTTTTATACATGTAGTCCAACTCGCACTTGGCCGGTATTTTTGTCAGACATCGTATTAACTCACGCCCAAATAGGCCCGTCCTAGTTATCAAAATGAGCCGCCAGCCTATTGTACCGCTCACTCGTATTTATTTACGATGCAATGAATTTTTCACTGATGTTTAACGCTTGGCGCGGGGCTCGTCCGTGTCAAAGCAATTTGTGTTAATATTAACGAGGAGGTGGCTCCAAGCGCTAATGTCAAACAGGGCCTCGATTCTGTTAGTGCATTGTAGTAT
This sequence comes from Yponomeuta evonymella, assembly GCA_963969515.1. NCBI lineage: Eukaryota > Metazoa > Arthropoda > Insecta > Lepidoptera > Yponomeutidae > Yponomeuta > Yponomeuta evonymella. The sequence continues at coordinate 981,073 of OZ018342.1, read as the reverse complement.
AATGACAGGTACACTGTCGGGTCACGTGACGTGTTTTTTCGTACCATTGATGCCTAGAAGGTTTGATGGGTGTGCCCGCGTAGACTTAAAGCAGCCATGAAATGAAAACCGCCATGTTCATGCAGTTGTCATGTTACTACAATGCATTAACAGAATCTAGGCCCTGACAGTGTAGAAGGTCTTACCTACAGGTACCGTGGCGAATTGAACGTGTATTTATTTAGGAATAAATTGAATGTACGTCGATTTTAAACGGACACTGCATGTGTAGTATATTTATTCTATGACGGCGCGAGTCACGCGTTTTGTGGCTATTTTAACGCCCGACGTCATCTCGTCTTGCTGCCTCTGTATGACCATTACTGTCATTTAGATTTGTTGCTATATTATCCATTAGCATTTAGCTCAAAACTTAGCCATTAATCGTACTGTCGACCGCACAGCACTTTACACACTTGTAACTCATTTATTTTGACGTTCATTAAGTAAACATGTTTTATAAGGAATTAAACATTTTAATTTGTCACGGGCAACTTGTTATTTTTCTTATCTTGTTATAGGCTTTGGTTGTATAAGTTTTTGCCTGACATTTGTTGCGTGTATTTTTTGGTGTTGCAAATAAACTTTTTATCTATCTACCCATGTTACTTCATCTTCTTCGTGTGCCTATTGACCAATAAAGTTTGTTCGTCAGTTCACCTCGCCAATCGAAACAGCTCTTTAACGCTGGGCACGTCCGCACATTCTCTGGTACTTCTTACTACCAATACGCCTCTTCCTGTCATCTTTGCCCATCATAATTACTTTAAAGAAGTCGGTACATCGCGATGTACCTGATGCATCGGGCCGAAATCACGACGAAAATTTTCTTGATAAACTAAGAGAGAAAAAAGTCTACAGACCTCTGAACCTTCATTTTTTTAAGTTGGAAAGGTCAGACAATTAAACTGGGACTTCTGTGCATTTATATTCTGTAAACCCTTACCGGTAAACGCGAACGCTTAATGAAGCCGCTAATCCTATGCATGTTGTTGTTTTGTCATAATTTCATTCTTTGTTGCGAATTGCGATCACGTACGTAAACCAAGAAGGAATGATGTAAGCAGACAGCGCTTTTTAACTCGATTCTTTACAAGCTTTTGACAAAAAAGTTCTAATTCCAAAATGTTAAGCTTTTGAGGATTTCATGCCATTTGATAACCTATTTATGTACATTTAACAACAAAAACTGTTTGACTGTCACATTGGTTTAGCGGTTAATACGGTTGACTACCAAAAGGTCGTGGATGCGATTCCCAATAGAAGCCGCCCTACTTGATTTGTAACCTACGAAAAACCTAAGTCTGGGTATAATATTTCATTATTTTGATGTCCTTGCCTGGTTAACATAGAAAAGATTATCCTAGTTTTGGGACTAGGACGATTGATTATGTTGCGTGAATGTTTTTAGGGTTCCATACCCAAAGGGTAAAAACGGGACCCTATTACTAAGACTTCGCTGTCTGTCTGTCTGTCCTTCCGTCCGTCCGTCTGTCTGTCACCAGGCTGTATCTCAAGAACCGTGATAGCTAGAGAGTTGAAATTTTCACAGATAATGTATTTCTGTTGCCACTATAATAACAAATACTAAAAACAAAATATAATAATTATTTAAGGGGGGCTCCCATACCACAAACGTGATTTTTTTGCTGTTTTTTATCTTTGTGGCTAATGTTGTATAGATAATGGTACGGAACCGTTCGTACGCGAGTCCAACTCGCACTTAGCCGGTTTTTTTATATTTGTATAATTTGAAAAATGCTATACCGCGTAAACTGCTAAGAAATTTCGGGACGTACACGGGGCTATCAAACCCCTGGGAGTTCTGTAGCTCTGGCCTCGCTTGACTATATAAATTTGAACACCCTGTGCAATACACTTAATAACGTATACATTACGAAATGTAAAGCACGGCTGTTTATGCCGCAAATAAAGGTAATTCTCTAAAGAGTGCCCTAAAGAACTAACTAACAATACGAAAACCGGCCGCATGTGAATCGGTACGCGATTTCAGTTTGCAATTTAGTATTTACTATCACACAAAAATCGACTCCTTATTTAGCATTTGGTAGTGCCATTGACCGTAGCTTTCTTTGAGTCTCAGACAATTTTCATTCTCTTTACGAACCATCTGACTTTAAGCATCAGTGGAGCAATAATATGAGCCTAACGAGACGGAGCGTCTAGACAGACGTCAACCATTACCGAGTATCACGTTTAACTAAGTAGAAACCCGATTTTCTTCCATTTGAATTAAATTATGCAAGTTAAGAAAATTTGTTTGGTGCCGTTGGCTCTCTTTCAAGTACAATCCAGACTATTTCGCTGAAAGGAATTAACTTCGTTATTCCAGCGGGTTTAACAAGAGGTTAACCTAGCTTTAACTAAGGACGAAGCTTATAGTATTCTACTAAATATAGTATTGCTCACGGTTGTACCACACCGCGGTATGTGACGCTCGCGGGGTAACTCCGGGCACTGACTGAAAATCAGTGCTGAAGGCTTGACCCTCAGCATACTACTGAGTCAGTTGCCATTTATAGCAGCAGTGACACGCCGTGACCTTTCGTTTCTGTTGAAATATTTTCTTTGTTGTTTTGTTATTGTGGCGTATGCACTGCTTTTATAACAAATGTTTTTCCTTCTTCTTCTTCTTCTTCATACCGCTTGCAAACGATACGTAGTTGCTTGCCCAAGTACAAATTCATTCAAACACATTCCACAGCAGGACAACCTTAATTTTTTTGTTACAAAGTCATCCTTAACGTAACTGATTAGAGTGCACGTATCTAAAGATTGATGTGTCGTCAACTGTACTTGCGCCGTCCAAATGCTCCACTCCACTTGCACTGTAAAAAGTGGTTACACGATGAAATTTTATGTTGCAGCGGGGATGCAGAAGGGCACAAAATTCTTCTTTACTTTAGACCTTTGTTTAACCTTACATTATAACGAACATTTCGGTGAACTGTGTGCGACTGAACTTTTGGATGTGAATATTATATATTTTTTGATTAATTTACTTCTTTAGCATAGTCGTAGAATTGTATTTGAATAAAATGTTTTATGAAAAGTAGTTACGTACATTTGTGATTTTTTGCAGAAATACGAAATAAAAGAAAAACAATAACAAAAAAAACAGAAAATAGCAATAGAAAAACAAAATAATAATAGAGCTGGTACAATCTATTCACTTTGTACGTTTAAGTTTCCAGTTTTCTAGATACTATTGCACTTCTGTTTGTTGTCCCTAAAAAAGAATAAAACACCAAAATAAAATTAATAAAATGTATGATCTGCATAGTGCTATAGAAAGAAAGCAGAGCTTTTACAATTGTTCAGCCACTAAGCATTCATAATTCCCTCGAAAAACGACGTGGGCGCCAAAAATTAATGCTTACACCTCGCTCGACACAAAAGACGCCGGGGCCACTTCCAAAGTGGCGTGAAATCTACAAAGTAACCCTAAATCCAGTGCGCGCCGACTAAAACCGCAAAACTTGGTGTTTAACGTTGATTTATACGAAATTACGAACGCAGCGGGCATTCGGCAAACAAAGAAGCTTCGGAGTATAAAGCCGAAACTCCAACGCTCTAAACAATGAGACGCTTTCACCAGTTAATGGTCTCCTTTCATCTTCCCGCGTGGCCCTCCCCGCTAATTGTGCCCCGGAAAATTTAACTCGAAGGGAATCGGGTGGCGGCGCCTCCGTTTGATTGGTAATGCCTTTCCTGATTTGGGTGGGTCTTAAATTTTATGCTTAAGTCATGTGACGGCAGCTTAACCACGCTTAACGGTTTACCCCGGTTTCTCGTACTCTAACAAGTAGCTCTTTTGTAACACTTTGGTCGACTGAAAGCTCTTAACAGTGGGTGAACTGATTTTCTGTGTACGAAAAACAGGGCTTAGAATTCGCTAGTCGGAAATCTCGATCAAGATGCAAGAATATACCTATTCTTTACTGATTTTATTGAGTACGCTTAAAATATTTCAGTGGTTTTCAGTACTTAGGTCTACTCCTTCTTCTGGTTTACTTTCTTCTTTCTTCTATTTTTTTCTGAAAACAATAAAGAACAAGTCCATCAGAATTTGACCTCCTGAAAATAAGAGGTTCGAAAATGATGCTCGTCCTTTATGCACATATATTACGTACAAATTACATTACTACAATTTCACCATCATCTTCCACTCTACCTCTACATAAGATGGCATTAGTTTCTTTTGGTTTATATCTCATCTGATGTATATAATACTCATTATAAAAACTGAATTTGCACGGATATTTACTCGTTAATTTTTTCATTTTACAATTTTCAGACGTTTAGGTACTTTTTCAAGTGCCGAAACGTCGGAAAATTGTGAAATGAAAAAATAAAATAAACGAGTAAATATCCGTGCAAATTCAGATTTTTTAATGTCTAGTGCTCCTGTTAACCTTAGAAAATACTATATAATACTCGTCAAATGGACACCTAATTAAGCTTCGTATCTACAACGTCCAATTGATTCGTGACTGACGCGTTGTATCTCACTGTGCGATCTTCGAGAATACACCACCCTCCTCGCCACCGAAACACCTACATGACAGTTGAGCTGTATTGAAATGGAGGTTACTGGAATATCAATATTCGGTTGTGTAGGCACGACTTATTAGGTATAAGAGATAACGATGTAAACCTCTTTACACCATTTTTTATTTCATTCATTCTGTCTATAATTTTTAAATCAAAAATTATACATCACCCACTTTAGATTTCTTTTGGATTTTCATTGCCACTTTACCTTTTGACTAAACCCTACAATTGACAGTATCGACATGAAATTTATTATTCTACTTGTGAAATTACTTTTATTCTGTTTTTTATCGAAGTTTTCCATTATCATTGAAATAAAACACAGTATGGGAGGGTGTTTATAATATACCAGTCTATCATTTACCGACACCCCATAAAGTATCTCTCAAAATGCCATTTGGAAACTTCATAGATACTTTAAAAAATGTTTCGTTTAACTCTGATAGGCCTTGACTTATGGCTCTATTTCACCTGATGGTTAATTAAGACAGACGTAAAATGTAACTACGTTAAAATGTTGGTGTTTTCCTACTTTTGTAAGAGTAGATTCATGTTTATTATTGCCTGTTGTTGATTGCACTCATGGGATCTTCTTAAGTAGGTAGATCTTGTACCACAAGATCTACATTCTTGTACAGAAAAGATGCTCGGAGTGCCTTTTTTTGCTGTCTTTTTCTGCACTACAACTCGACTCGAAGACAGCGGATAACATTTTAAATTGACATTCGACAAGCAGAATGTAAATTCTTTACGTTGAAATAAATTTTTTACTTCTGATTTCTGACCTTGTCTGTCAGATATAGCTTCACTAGACATCATGCCGGAACACGAGGATTACTTAGCAGCGTGTCTCTGTGGTGGAGTTTCATTAGCCGATGTATGGTTTAGACCTACTGTCAGTAAGGCCACCCGGGGGTCAAGTGTAGGGTAACGAAAGTAAACCAGCGCACGTAGTTTTAACCCCGGAGTGGCCGTTAAATTGCTCTACCCGACGCCGACTCTTCTCAGGGTTGTAAATTATGTTTGAGAATCTAACACAAAAGGAAAGTGATAACTTTTTTCTGTCCAGTTGACCGACATGATACTATGTTATTGCCTACACCAAAGCATACTTATATGGAAATCACTCTTCACGCACACTTCACCTTTTCAATAAATTTGCAATGCCCTGTGGTACTCGGTACTATAGCAACCAAGCAAGGACATCACCAACACAGGAAAATGGCTAGACTGACGGGCAAAAGTTGGTTAAAAAAGAATTCAACTTAGCTTAGCTTCGATCTTCCACCAATTCGATATTCTGTATCGTTGGTTATCTGCCGACACTTCTGTGCCCATCTACAGGTCCCCAAACTATTACATCTCTGATCTTGTCTCCACTCAACCTCTACAATGGCTTCCATATTCTCTTAGATGCATAGCGTAATATGTATTATGCTATGTACTTTATGAGAAGAAGTATTTTATATAGTACGTTTAAGTATTTTTATTAATGTAAGTCATTTTGTCTATATACCTATATGTTATATATAAAAATCTTGTATCAGACTATTTGTTATCGAACTCGGCTTCACCGATTTTTATGTTTTCTTTTGTGTATTTTGGTGGGTTTGAGAAAAGATCGCAGGCAAAACAACGTTTGCCGAGTCTCTCATCTTCATCTTTCCTATCCATCCTAAGGTTGCCTGGAAGAGATCGCTTTTATTATTGTTATTAATTCTTTATTGCACAAAACTTAACTTAAAATTTGTACTGCTTTTAGCAATAAGACCACCAGTTGTATGCTATGGTACTTAGATATTTGGGAAATTTCATGTACTTTATTATGTATGGTGTGCGAGTTTTAATCTAACCTAATCTAAGACCAGATTGATCCTTCTACTTGATTACACATCGCACTACCAGTAATAACGCGTGCTGTCTGACAGACTACTCGGTCCGGACGGCCCTGTTGTCGACGTCCACTTGCATATCGCCTAATTAGCAATTGTCTCACTCTTGCCTGTGCCTCCATCGGGCGAGACAGTTTGATATGCAGGCAGGCTGTCCTGTGCAGCAAAGCCTGTGTTAATTCTATCCACAGCCGACTGAAATTGAAATTCTGGGAATCGGAAATAAGCTACGCAGGGGCTTTGTAAATGCAGAGTTATCGCAAAAAAAAGCACTTTTCGAGGTTAATATTTTTGTAATTATGAGTAATTTTATCAAATTCGCACTTTATGCGCTCCACCGAAATCTTCATAGAATAATGTCTAGTAATACATTATGGTTAAAAGGATTATCTATTAAACAGTAGTACAGTCATTACGTCGAAAAACGGGTTAGAAATGCATGTCAAAGTCAAAGTAAAAAAATGTTATTCACTATAAAAACAAAATGTTTATTTAATGAACGTCAAAGCTGTTAGTTTTACAATTAATAGATTATGCGGAGAAGAAGCTAACAAAGAAACTCCACATTTATTCTTTTCAAAACAGGTTTGCTTAATTAACAGAGTTTTCAGCTTAAAGTTACACTACGCTACATACAATCGTTCCTGTTAACATTATTTAAATACCAGACATCCTTGTCTTCCAAATAATCCTTAATGGTATAATAGGCTTTTTTGCACAGAGTATGCTTAATAAATTTTTTAAACCACGTCGGTGGTAACTCTAATATATCTTGAGGAATCTTATTGTAGAACCGTACACAGCTGAACCAAGAAGGCAAAATTTTGGATATTACGTAGGGGGGGGGTCTAGAAAAGCTTGAGTACAAATACAAATACAAATGCAAATAATTTATTGGATAAAAAAAATCGGTTTACAATGAGACACTTATCTTAAAGTACAAATTGTTTCCCAATTGGCAACTGTCACCTTCACTGGTCTTTGCCCTTAATGTAACTGAGTAGAGTGCGAGCGTGTAAACGTTGAATATACCAGTATTCAGACTAGGCGAACACTTGGCGCCGAATCTGATGACGTCATCTAAATTCGCCAGGAAATTGGAAACTTCCGAATTTTGTCAGTGATCAACCGATGTGTTACGTAGGATTTTATACCAAAAATTCTAAAACCAGTTTTGTGAGTGCTTTTACCTTAAAAAGTACTACTTTTTGTGCTCATCCAATGTGGTAGACTAAGCAGGGTTTCTTTGTTTTTAGTTCGGTTTATTTTATATATGGGCCTTTGTTGCTAAGTAAATAACAGTCAAATAAATAAAAAAGAGCGTAGAGAATCAGAGAGCATTTCATCTCAAGATTAAACATCTAAGCGTGTAGATACTAAATAAACATAATTTCACCCTTCGTTGACCCGATTTCTATTGAATAAGGGTTGATTACGATAGACAAGTGCGCTTGATTATGAAAAACGGTTCTACCGTCGAATGAGGCAAGCCCTGATTGCCGACCGGGGTAACTTAGAGCTGCATAGAAACAGAATCACATACCTTAATAGACTACTTAATGTAACAAAATATTTAATAACTAGGAATACCAGGACGTCACTGGCAGCTAAAAAAAATAGAGGGGAGAGATTAATATTACTGGTCAAAAGTTACTATTCCCTTCCTTTCACATTTTATCACTATATCGCTGGTTTAGGGGTTAACACGCTTGACTACCAAAACAGACGTCGTGGGTTCGATTCCTACTGGAGGCCACCTTACTTTTTTTTATACAAATGGCCACCTTAATTTTCATATTTGTGATGCCCTTGCCTAGGTACCATGACACGTGGTATACTAGTTGGTCCTTATTCACTTCACTGAAGACACTTTTCCTTCAGAGTTTAAGGCCGGGCTCTCAGACCGCACGATTTCTAATGGACTTATTACGCTGCGTACTCGAATGGTTGGGATAAAAATGTAGGCATTTTTGAAATCACAGAAATATGGACATGTAATGAATACAAAGGAGAATGATCAAAAACAGTCTATGTTGCGCTTTAAGCATTTATACCTCAAAATGTTTGTCTTGAAAAATAATTTCATAGTTCTATTTGATAAATTAATAGAATCGGGGGTTTAAAAGTAATAATTAAAAAATATCTGTATTGATTGTATAACTAAAAAACTTCAGTCAGACAATACAGATTACAAACACAGATTAGATTACATTATTGCAAAAATAGCAAATCGTGTACATACCTAAAATGCGAAAGAGCAAACTGCAAACGGGGAGTTTTTGACGGGAATTCAAACGAACGGTTTTATTACGCTTTTATTTTTGCAAATTGATTCCAGTGGATTTTATACTGTTTAATTAGTGTAGTTTATTGTTAAAATGACCATAAACAATCCAACCAGCCCTTCTGGATATCGTTGGGGGAGGCTTTTGTCCAGAAGTGGACGTCCAATGGCTGAAATGATGATGATGATGATGTATGAACAATATATGGAATAAATAACTAAAATAAACCGCCATTGTGGGCTTGAGATAGTCTTGTCTCATGGGCTAAAAATTAGATTTCTCGAAACTCCCATCTAATATTTTCATAATATTTTTCCTGCATAATCCAGAGCTAATTTCTTTTAGTTTACAGTTGGTTTCATCAATGCGCAAGAAGACGCAAAAATAGACTAACTCCTATAGTAAATTGATCATTCTCCTTTGATGACCGACGTCACTAACATATTCAGTGATATATTTTTGGTATACTTTTTACTAACCGAATCTCAGAACGACTCGAATAAAAACATATTTAGTTATAATTTAGATTAATTGTCGCATTTTTTTTGATGCAGTAACTTTTTTAAAATAATAAAAATAATAGCTGAAGGCCCTACCCCAGACAGGACATTCAAATGTAATATTTTGTTCAAATATTAAATATTAACCAATACAGAGTAAAATGTGTTTTAAAACAAACTTTTTAGGTTTACGGTCGGAGTGCCCAGCCTTAAGCAGACCTTTTGTTTGTTCTGGTATTGTATTTCAACCATTGACTGCCACCGGGTCACTCAGACCGCGACGCCGCGGCAACCCGACCGAGTGGAACGCGATAAAAATTAGCATTCATCAACTTTATTTTAGAAACAAAATGCTGGCAACATCGTTCATTTATTCAAATTCGAGGCGACTCCGGTTGCTATTAGCAGAACAAAAGGAGGAGCGATACTTTTAGGTAAATAAACACTTCTGAATTGCCCCCTATTCTAACCGAGGCAAAGTCCTCGGCCAAGATTCCTCGCAGTATTTTGTTCACGCTGTGTAGAAGAAAACGTAACGTTCAGCTGAAATATTCTTATCGAATGTCTTTGAATCAGTCTCTCTGTCTCAAAAGGGTTAGAACAAATGGCGTCCTTGTTTTGATTATAAAATTTCTCATTAATGTTCATTGGAGAGTGCCTTCAGCGAGATTTATTCCACGAAGCTCGCTCTTTACAATACAACTTTGATTGCGAACCTTTTTAGCACAAATAATAACAATTTATGTTCAGTAATTAAGTCCTTAATTTATTGTCTTTTACATAAATACATTTGTAATTATCTTCTTTACAGAGTAACTTTAGGTCCTTGGAAATCATTCTGAGTGGATCTTTTACATAAATACATGAACTCGCGCGTGTATTCCGAAGAGGTAGGTAGAGGCCAGGGCCCGCCACTACAGGGTTTGTTTATTTGTAGTAAAGGGCATTAGTACCCGAAACCCGCATGCGTACATGCAGCGAGTACATGCAGTGGCTAATGAATGTGATGAAGCGAAAGCTTAGTTCAAACTGACCGTCAGGATCGTTGCACTTGTGCATATTTAATTACGCATCCTTACATTATATGGGCGCATTATCGTTGAATGCAGTTGAAAGTGAAAACGACAAAATATTTTACTTACTTAAAAATTTTTAATAAAAACCGACTTCAAAACACTACAGAACTAAAAAGTTAGAAATAATTTAAAGGAATACCTTTGAATTAGAAGTATGTATACATTGTAGAAGTACAACTTGTAATCGGTGCCCAAAATATATGTGCTGGTCATGAAACTGGGTACCGACTACAACTTAATTCGTTGCTTTAAAATTTGAAATTCTCAATTTCCATCTCCGAAAGTCTTCACCAGAACGTCATCAAATTACCTCGGGACTACTTTTAAGCTATTTTATTAAACATACGGATATTACTAAAGGATGGTCTTATTTACTGCTGCCCATTGAAGAGTTCCGTTCTCCATGTCTGAAAATCTTCATCAGATCTTCATAAAATTAAAATGAAACCAATGAGACGTTATATCTATTCAAACAAAAAAAAATGTTGAAATCGGTTAAGATTTGACGTGGTTATGCAGGAACATAGCAAAAAAAAAACATGCGCGTCGAACTGATAACCTCCTCCTATTTTGATGTCGGTTAAAAAAGGGAATACATTATAAAACAAACAAATAATATGCCACTGGGACTGTTGAAAAAGTGTTACTGCTGAGTCCCGAAAAATAGTCTACCACTGACTGCTACTATAATTTTAGGGACTCGGCAGTATCACTTTATCAGTATATCATGTAAGTCCTCAAAAGTTTTTCACCCGACACTGTGTAATGTCATTTGGAGTTCCAAATCCTTTTCTAATGTCATCAGCCTACACATTCCTTGATTAATTATGCTTCAGTTTCCATTTTTCACCTGCGCCCCGATTCTCAGTTCCAATACTGATCCGGTAATGGCCAGCGCGTTCCTTCGTGCAGGCTCTTTTATAAAATTATGAATATTTATTCGCCTTTTTCCTTTACGGTGACGAATTCTTCCTTAGAGCTGAATAATAGAGCGGCATCTGCATATAACCTTTAGTGAATAATTCATAGCGGATTTATTGGGCGACGTTCCAGTTACAACTTGTTTTGTGGCTGACTGCTTAGTGGATGGATGTTTAAACATTTATTGCATTCGGCTGTCTAATAAAAAAGATATACAGCCGCCCCAGCTCCGGGTTTTATTTTCTTGTTCGCTCACCTCCGTCCGACATTTTTCTGAGGCTGTACCTACGTGTAACAAATTACTTTTTTATGTGCTACAAGGTCTACAAGCCTTATATCCGGTTGGTTAAGTAAAGGGCACTCGGCAGTGAGTTATGTTTCATACGTTTTCCTAAATCCATCTTCTGTGAAAGAGCAGTGACTTTTTTCTGTAAAGTTTGTCTCTGTATCGGAAAACATTTATTTGAATTCTGCATCAATGAAACGCGGTTAGTGGTTTCAAACAAGGGAAATAGAACAAGCGGCCGCGTTTCTTTTATCGAGGCGTGTTAAAACGCAACGGTTGGCGATGCATTGTCGCGGGGGGCCGCCGGTGCCGCGGCGCATTCACGCTGCAGCTGACGGGTTGAAGGCTGCTTCTGTCTGCATTATTACGTGACTTGCTTGACTCATTTTGCTACGAGAATATTTTTCTTGAGGAAAACAACTACTAAGATCGTGTCGGTACAAACGAAGTTGCCTTTTTTCTTGTGGATAAACTAATCGATCAGCTTGAATTACCTAAAAAATACCTAGTTGTAAAATGGAAAACTAGTGCGTGTTTGATTCAGAACAATTATTATTTTACGATTTTTAAAAATTGTTGGTCAATTTTACAATTTTTTTATTGTTGTCTTATGTTTTTAATGCCTAAACCATATGTCATACATAGAATGAACATTATTCTATAAAAGATTTACTGGAGGCTGTGACATAGATAGAACGGTAGAGTTGCTTTTATTACAAATTATTTATTAAAATTACGTAAACCTTGATATTTCAGAAACCTGAATCTGTCAAAAAATCCTTGAACAAAAGTTGTAATAAGACGCAAACTCTAATTGGAGTTGCGAATTTCAGAAATAGCCTTGTACACGTCCTCGTACAGACCTACCTTGAGAGTTGTACAGTCAACAGGAAAAGTTCTCTGCAGCTGTATCGTTATTTTTGTTGCGTGAAATAATTTTACCCAGAAGAGAGCCTTGCGTCTGAGGGTCAAGTTCCAGTAGGAGAACTGCCGAACAATCCTGTAAGTATGCCTTAAGTGGGCCCGAAGCCTGAACTGCAAAGCAAACAAGACCCGCCGTGCAATTTACGAACAAAGTTCGGTTTCGCACAAAACAGGTACTAGCAAAGGCACGGCAAATATATATAATATAAAAAAATCTCGTGTCACAGTGTTTGTTATCGAACTCCTCTGAAACGGCTTCAACGATTTTCACGGAATTTGTTGTCTATATTTGGCGGGTCTCAGAATAGGTCGTCGGCTAATTAATATGGCGAAACAACGTTCGCCGAATCAAATGGTAATAGTTATAAAAGGTAACTAAGTTTTGTCTTTAAAAAAGTCCTTGTATTTTCTATCTGTCAGGTAAATCTTATAGTTTCATACACTATTTAAATTTAAAAGTAATCAGAAAATGTATGCGTCTCTTACTGAGAGAACGCCTTTTTTATGATTTATGATTTATGTATTTAGGATGATGAATCGAAATCGTAAAATATTTATTGATTTAAGTTCGGATCAAAAATTATAAAAAAACAATTTAGAATGTTGCTAACGAATGTTTAACTTCCAATATTTGATTCATCATCATTATCATCATCAGCCCACCGCTGCCAACTGCTGGTTATAGACCTTTTGATTCAAATGCCATCTTTCACGGTCCCTCGCTATCCATTATTTGCTTAATTAACTAATATTTTAGAATAATTGAACGCATGTATATTGACTGACTAAATGAATCAGTGCAAATCTCTAACCGATGTAAACAATTTTTTTTTTTTGTTTGTTCTGCCGTGAGGCTGCTGTAATATTTTTAATTGATGTAAAAAGTATATTATCTAGCAAAGACTGAAACTTCTTTTATAATTTTTTTACAACTTAAAATGTTACAATTAAATCGAAACTATTATTATTAGTAACAGAGAAACTGTGATTTAATGAACGTTACAAATTAAAGTAAGTGCCCATTACAAAATCTAGATCATTTTGGAGAAAAAGTGGACATTACAACTCCAAACTTAGTCTTTTCAGATGTGCGAGCTAGAAGAAATGCCAGACATAATAACAGCCTTTATAAAGAAATAAAAAACCACATGCGCCTGGGGCCTGGGACGTTCTTCTGCCCTGCTGCCACGTTTCAGTTACGCACCCGGAGGCACTGCCCCCGCCTCCGCACCCCAGTTATGCCCTTTGTCCGATGATGGATGCCCGGCTGGACACCGCCCGCCCGGATATTATCGCTGGACACGATTGTCTTTGAGTTGCAGCTCTTTGTGTTGGGAAAAGACGTAACGTTCTTTCACGTTTCCAAAATCCACCGTGTAGCTAAGGCGGTTTGCTAATGATTATTAATTATTTGGTCAGCAAAAATAAACTTAGCAAGTTAATTTTCGTTTTTACGTCGAAAATTAGTAGCTTGCGAACAGAACACATATTATGTGTCATTATAATATATTTTTTAAACGGACAAATCTGACCTAATCTACTTTTGTACGGAATTTTGACGCTATAAGGCACTCTTTAGTGCATTCTCGTATGCATTCCTGCTCCACGAATCGCCGTCACCTGTGACGCATTACCTGTAAATTAAATTTTTGCTCGCACTTCATTCAGCTGCTGCTAAATAGCTCGAGCATCGGGTTCCGGTAAAGGGGAAGCTCTCACCTGCATGATAATCTTTTTTCCTAGCTCTCTTCACTCCGTCCTAGCTACTCTGGCCTTTTATCTCTCTAATACCCGTTTCATTAACGTTAAAGCGCTGTGATGTTTCATTATTCAGCGAAGGCTCTTTGGAATATTTTAGTGAATTACATGGGAGAGTGCATAACTTGCTAAGGTGTGGTTGTCAGCCTAACGTACACAGTTTTACATTGACCATATCTAATCGCAATAGTTTATTAAGCAAAGTTAATTAGATAAATGAATAACTGTGAGAAACGAGAGTCAGTAAAACGCCCAGTGAATATTTTTTGATGGTTGAATAATCACAGCTCTAATTGAATTACACTGATTGTATGTATCAATAACGTGAACTTAGAAGCTCAGACGTAATATTTCTGCTGTGAAAATAAATATACTTTTCATTACTCATACTCGGAAAGTAGGTCTGAAGTGGCCTGAGGAGCGGGTTGAAAGTAATACTTTTCAGCCCAAGAGAGAATCGCTTTCAACTGACAGCTGTCAAATTATTAAATAAAATATTAAACCATGTTCCAACTTTCTAGCCAGCCACTCGAAATAACATAAAGTTAAGAACCCCGTATCGGGACTAAATAAGTTACTTTGACCCCTAGGGTAACAATGTACTATTAAATGGCTTTATTATAATTTGCTTTCAACCATTTCGGCAAAATATTTACCATTTTTTGGCTGGCCAAATAGGTCAGTAAATAGGATAGCGGTAATCCGATCTTTATTTGTTTTATTTTTCGATTCTCTCATTTTTTCTTTAGCTAATTCATGTTTTTATTTTAACTTACCTTACCTATATTCATAATAAAAAGCACAGTGATCAGCTCGGCAAGACTTATTTAGGCCCTCGAACGAACCGTCTCGGAACTAAATAAGTTACTTTCACCCCTAAGATAACAATGTACTATTTCTTCTGTATTTACGCAATAGTTACTCCCATTTCCAGAGGCGCCCTAGAGCGGAACGTCCCCTTAACGAAATGAAAATTTCCAATTAATTAAGTGTTCACTTCCGATATTTCACTGTCCGATTTTATTAATGGTAATATTAAACGGCGCGGCGGCGCGATACTTGCAGCTCCACTTGCCCTTTTTACTTCTCCACCGGAGTGTGACGTCGAAATTGATTGGTCCGACGGTTATTAATTTAACCTCCATGGTGTTTTTATTAAGACTCCGACAAACAGAAGATATTTTCTGACAAAGACTAAAGGGATATTTTCGCTACGTATAGTATACGGGTGTGTAGCAGAAATATAAAGTATAAAGCTAACTGCGCGCATCTTCAAACAACTAATTCACATTGATTGCTTTGGCCAATAAAATAGATATAGATACAAGACTACATTGCGTCGTTCATATTGCAAAGTGTCATACCTATGTGAAAAAAATACGATTTTTGTTTTTCATGGATATAGTAAGAAAATTACTAAATTAGAAGAAAATTTGCTCGTAATTGTATACACAGCTAATTAGACCGAGGATTACGATGTCTTGCACGTGTGACAGAATTTCGTTTATACAACAAAAATCGTATTTTTTCACATGTGACATTTTGCAATATGAACGACGATTGGCAAGAAAGTTATCTTGGGAAACGCATTAACCTAAGGCCTTACTTCATGTAAAAAATACAAAGAAAGAAATTCAGACAGGTAGTAGGTGCTAATCGAACATTAATGTACACACGTATGCATAATAATAATAAACTTACATATTTCATACTTAAATAAATGCTGTTGTAAACAAACGTAAGCATTAATAAGCGTGATAGGAAATGTAAAGCATGAATAATAATAATTTAAATTTATAATCAAACTTGATCATTATTTGCAGTGTGGATCTAATACTGATTTTGCTGGCGTCCCTGGAACACAAAAGTTTGCGGACCACTGCTTCAAAATATGTACTGATATAAAACTCTAATTAGAGCAAAATCACACCGCCATATTTGCTAATTCCTCTCTCAACGGGCCGATATGAGTAAAGTTTTCTGGCAAAATTAACTGTCAGATAAAACATGAATGAACGCCGATGTTCACCGCAGCGTCTATAACAATTACTCAGCGTATAATTCGGGTATCAAACGGGTCGACCCGCGATTAACCGCTCACAGGGTACACAAGTACCTACAGTGACACAAATTATAAGCTACGGTTTTGTTCAATAGTAACTCTTTACCGCTAAATGGAGCCCCTACACTGAAGAGTTGTCTGGAAGAAATTACTTTTAGTAATAAGGCCGCCAATTATACTGTACAATATTATTGTTTTATTCTCATACGTAATTCCTGGTGTACATACAATAAAGAATGTTCTATCTATTCTTTCTATCTATATACTGACTCCGACTCTCAAGAATACATCTATAGAGATCTGTGACCATTTAGTGCTAAGAGTATGAACCTTACCTCCAATCTTAACTTCGGCAGTTCCATCGAGTCCAAAACCACATTCATCATCATCAACCCATTATGTCCCCACCGAGGGGCACGGGTCTCTTCCCTGAGGAAGGTATATAGGCCATACTCCACCACGGGGGCCAAGTCCGGATTGGTGGAGGCTTGTAGACTAGTGGCTCGTCTACTGTCAGAAGTTGTCAAGCCGCCCTAAGGCCCCAAAACCACATTGCTGCCAAAAAACTAGGGGACTCAGTAAAGTAAGACATATTTAAGACGTACTTCACGCCAAAGCAGCTTTTGGGCCTATATTAAGCACAGGTCCAGTCATGCATGGAGTACTGCAGCTATCTCTGGGATGGTTCAGCCAAGTACCATATTGCGGCTTTGGACGCGATTGAGCGCCGAGCTATCAAGCTAATTGGAGATGAGGGATTGACGAAGTCAAGATTACGGCCTCTGGTGCACCGTCGTAAGGTCACTTGCCTTTTGATCGTCTACAAGATGTATTTTGGACAGTGTGCACAGGGGCTACATGAACTTATACCCTCATCTCCTTTTTCCATGGGATAACTAGACGGCTAGCTCATATGCACACATTTGCCGTGAAAAGTCTGCGAATTCGCACCAAGCGATTCGTGAATTCTTTTTTATCAAGAACGGCAAAGATGTGTCTGTATTTTCAGAGACATATAACCTGGGTGTCTTTAAAAACTAGAGTCAACCGGCATGTAATAGGTAAACACGTAACATCTTAGACCCCGTCTTCGTTTACCATGAGGCGTGACTGGAGTCAAGTGTCAACCTGACCTAGTAAAAAAAAATCTTGCGTAACTAAGGCTGGCGACCGTTGCTGAGTTTTTTTAGATGTACTTTCATAAATAAATAATAGAGTTCTGTACCCGAGTTAGAAACACGTGTATTCTGGTATTCGGTCAACATCTTCCGGTAAACCTCGTAGAGGGTGTCTAGGGCCCTTTTACCACTGCTTCTGGAATCTGGATGGTATCTTCGTTACGTATGGTGCTCACTTATAATTTATACCAAACAACAGCGCAATCCACTGTCATACATTTTGTTCTAAAGCTTAGTAATGCAGTTTTTATGGAATTTAATTTTACTGGTCAATTTTCTATATTTCTTAAGTCTATATTTTATAAATAAATTCTTCCAAACGTCACAATCACTTGTCCTGGTCAAAACTAGGATATTCCGTGCTATGGTAACCAGACATTGCCAGATTTTTACAAACGTACAGCAGCCCTCAGTGGGAATCGAACCTGCGACCTCCCGTATGGTAATCCGATGTGATACGAGAACATCTAAATAATTACGAATATTAAGAAAGCTACCTTTTATAAGTCAACATGAGCTGTCGAATTTGACGAAGTTAAAAATCCTGTATCCCAATGGCGATATTGAAATCTTCCTTAATGTAGTGGAATGGAATAGAGATAGCACTTCATTATCATACAAAAACGTTAGCTGCGATCGCTGAGTCACTGCGAAAATCTGATAGAACATAATTATTGTATGCACAGAAACTTTTTGAGAAATTACCCACCATAAGCTTCTTGGGTCCTTATTTCTTTCATTCGTTCGATATTTCTCTCTTGGATAAACTAATGTTTTTTGGTAAATACCTCCATGACCTGGCTTACATATAGGCGTCGGCAACTAACGGCTTTTTCCAGACAGGACCGGATTTACTATGTTGAGGGCCCTAACCAGTGCACGTCACGGACCATTTTACCCTTTATTACATAAGCAGCCTATATACGTCCCACTGTAGGGCACAGGCCTTCTCTCAGAGAGAGAGTACGGGCGAGCGTGCACCACGCGTGCCCACCGCGGATTGGCGATTTCAAGCGCTGAGATATGTGAATAGCTCAGACACTCAGGTTTCCTCACGATTTTTTCCTTCACACTTAGCGAGTGGTATTGCTACTATAACTTCACAAATGTACATAACTTAGATAACCAAGTCATAGGTACGTGCCCGCAATGGGGATCGAACCTGGTTTTCTCGCTTGGAGTCCGATGTTCCACCCACTAGGCTACCACTGCTGTGGTAGCCTAGCCTACCCTTTATTAACTTAAATACATTTTCTACCACATTGTAACACTTCATAACTATGCTGCTTTTTACTCAATTAAAAAAACTGAAATAAAAAATAACCAACAACCCGACTGCTGAGCTTTAACTACTAAGCAGGCGGGACCGACCTAAGGAGTTACATTGCTGTATTTGGGTCTCGTCGAGATGAGATAGATTAGGTACATTGAGAACAGCGCCATCTATGCACCAACAAAAAGCGTTTAACATTGACATTTAACGAAATGATATCGGCGCTGTGAAGGTTACATAGATAGTCGCTAGATGGCGAGCGCTGTCTTTAGACAATGTTTATTGTATGGGAGCCCCCTTAAATATTTATTTCATTCTGTTTTTAGTATTTGTTGTTAAAGCGGCAACAGAAATGCATCATCTGTGATAATTTCCACTGTCTAGCTATTATGGTTCATGAGATAGAGTCCTGTGACAGACAGCCAGACAGACAGACAGACGGACGGACGGTGGAGTCTTAGTAATAGGGTCCCTTACCCCTTTGTGTACGGAACCCTAAAAACAAGGAAATAATATGGAAATAATAATATTGTAACCGAGGCTTACCTAAAAATGTTCAAATTAAATTTTCACCCAAAAAAAAAACATTTAAAAAAATATTTCCGAGGCGCGGAATCCCTAGCCGATGCGAGGCCAATTGCGTTCACAACCTACTGAATAATCCGGTCCTGCTTCCAGAGATAAATGGAGTGACGCGCGCCACGCGACATCTGATACGTCGTCGAGGACGAAATGGGAAAGGAGAAAAGCAGGCGGTGATAAAGGATTTTGTTTAATGTAAAATTGCTCGACTTTACAGCTTAAACACGTCTCGTGTTTAATATATTAATTAAATAAAAACGGTCAAGAACGAACAAACTTAACTGTAACACAAACGTACAGCCATTTTATATCACATAAGCATGTACGCGACGTCTACACTAATCCAAGTTGAATTATGTTAGCACAGAGAAATCAGAATAAAAATAATAACATTCCGAAGCGCGAAACTTAAATTGACTTGGCTAGTTAATAGTTAGACCAGGCCCTCAGTGGGAAACTTAAATTGCGTCGACACAGGAATATTACAAGCTTGTAACCGAAGGAATACAGTGGCTTGGTTTCTTCCTTTAAAGTTTTATGGCTGCTCAGGGATTTCATTCAAGAAATAATATCTCGAGAGGGCATGAGAGCTTGGTAACATTTTTGCAAATGCTTTATTTTTGAAAGGATTGTTATTTTTCCTCCCACCACTACAGGTTTACCATGAGTCATACATACATAAACTCACGCCTGACCCCTTGGGGGGTAGGCAGAGACCAGGGACTGCCACTTGCCACGACCTGACCGATCACTTTCGCTTCTTAGAAAGTTTGCCGGTGCATGAGTCAGTATCAATAATTTCAATTTCAATCGTTTATTGCTTCATGTGGTGCATATTTGGTCTTAAAATAAATAGTATAATCCTCAACATGAGCCCTGTAAGGGCACTGCAACATAGTTAGTAAGAACTAATGTCTTACGTTTTTATAATAAAAATAATATTAGACGCATCTAATATGAGTAGGTAGGTAGTTGCCTAAAACTCAAACTAACTTAATCTAAGTTAGCCTTAATACTGTTAAATACAATAACTCTAATGGTTTTCTTCTATAAAGTCTTTTACACTATAATAGCATTTTTTTATAAGATAATCTTTTAATTTATTTACAAATCTGTTAAATAACTTTTCTTGCAGAACATACTTTGGTAATTTATTATACAATTTAATTGCCATTACATGTGGACCTGAACTATGAAGTTTTAGTGCCATACCTACCGTATGGCTAATTTATTTTTGTTTCTTAAATTCAATGGTTTCGTGTATTGGTCCTTAGCAAGAGAGAAGAGATGTTGGTTTTTCCTAACAAATTTACAAATTTGAAGTATATACAAAGAGGCAGGGAATTTGAGTTTAATGAAATATTCTCTGCAGCTTTCCATTTTGTCTACATTATTTATGATTCTAATGCATTCTAATGCATCATTTATTTTTAAATAATGTAGCCTATATACCACGGAAGCGCACAAGCCTTCTCTCAGAGAGAGAATATGGGCTTAGTCACCACGCGTGTCCACCGCAGATTAGCAATTTCAAACTCCGAGGTGTATGAACGCCTCAGGTACACAGGTTTCCTTACGATGTTTTTCTTCATGGTTAGCGAGTGGTAGTCCTACTACAAATTCATAACAGTGCGTAACTTAGAATAGTATTTCCAACAATTCCAAATAACATGGTGGCTAGCTGAAGCTTTTGTTTTGCTTCCATTTTTAACATGTCTGCACCATTAAGGAAGGGAGTCACATGAGTGCGAGGCGGGATATTTAGACAGTATCGAGCACAGGCGTTCTGCACTCTCTGGACAAGATTTTCGGTTTTTTTAAGTAAACAGGAGCCAACAAAGTCGGACAGTAGTAAAGCTTGGATAATACTATCGACCCGTAGGTACAATATAGCCCAATTATGAGGCAAAGTGCGAAAATCTCAGGTCTAACTTCCTGTGCCTTACTATACTCATACTTTCATTGTATCCTGTTTTCTTCTTCTTCGGTCTATTGCCATTGAATATTTTCTTTTATCGTTTATTTATTCAAAATATAAAACCTTAATATTAGTACACAGTTTCGCCAAACTGCAAAGCAATGAGTTTAGGCTCGCCGACTCTGCCGGCCCTCTCTACCTGTTGTTGTCTCTATGGCATACGTGGCTCGTCCACTTCTACACAAATTAGTGATTCGAACCCGCGACCTTTCTAATGAGAGGCAAGTCTACTGACAGCGCTATCACAACTAGAGGCGGGAAATAATTAAATAGTTATATTTTTTGGACTCGTTGAAAATGTTGTTACAAAATCGCTTATAAAGTGCGTCTTCCTGTTACCTCGATCGGTAGTTATAGCATACAAATGCGCAAAGGGTCTTGGCTGATGTATTCGTGGCTTTGTTGGATAAAAACACACGGACATAAATGTAACATCAAGCAAATACAATTGTCCTATTTGCGAAAACGTTAATAAAGTAAAACTGATTTTCATGAACTAATTGTATACCACCAAAACTAAGAAATCGTATTTTACAATACTCCATTATTCAGTTTATTTTTGAAGAAGCCCGTTATACGAAACGTTAAAATTAATAATGAAACCCCGACAACAATAAAATAATCCGTATTCTGTGTTTTTTTTACAGCTTCTCATATACACGTTCTCCTTCAAACTCGAGCTTACTGACACCATGAACATATTGAATATCTCGATCTCCAAAAATTTTATTGTTTATACGACACTCGGTCGTCGAAATTAGTCCAAGCGCTTAGACTGAAAACTGTAACAAACAAACACACTTCTTCCTAACGACAAGCCGTTCTTGACCTCTCCACGGAGTTGGGTGAAAACTGAACGAGAAACCCGATAGCACAGAGCTGAATTCCCACTACAATAGTGAAAGAGCTCGCTCAAGAGTGGAATCAACAACTGTGCTTTCGGAAAAAAACTGGAGGGAGAATAATAACAACGGGGCCGAAGCGAGTTCGAAGTCATAGAGAGGAAAGATACGGACGTTTAGCCTAAGCTGAGTTCAGCGTTCAGTGAGTTCACTGAAGAGGCCCTCGGCGGTAATCACCGATTTCTTTTTTTATATCTTTTATACATACATAAACTCATGCTTGTATCCCAGAGGGAAAGGCAGAGACCAGAGACTGCCACTTGACATAATCCTGACAGAACGCTTTCGCTTCCTCATCATTAATTAGTCGTTGCATGCACGCACGCCGGTTTAGGGTACTTTTTATCTTGCCCCTTGCTAATACATCCCCTATTTGGTTTGGTCTTTTATCGTATTTAGATATTTTTCCGCTGCCTTTTGCTTCACTGTAAATTTGGCCGGAAAGCCGTGGCTAACATTAACACTCAACAAAAAGGATCTTAATTATTTGCGTTGAAATAAATCTTTGATTTCTGATTTCTGAGGTACAGCTATGTATTTATAGGTTAGACATAGATAGCGTGCCGACGCAGACATTTTATTAAGTCACGAAGTACAAAATAGACGCTTTGGAAATGTGATGCTGAAGAAGAATGCTTCCAATATTGTGGACAGAGTTCCGCACTAATATTTTCATCAACAGTTACTCTTATCAATCATTAGGGACATAAGGCTCCCAAAACAGATCTCCATAGCGGCGGATTTTGCGCCATCAATTAAAAAAAGTAATAATGTTGCAAGTAATAATATTAGATAAAAAGTACCCGAAACCGGCGTGCGTGCATGCAACGACTAATGAATGTTGAGGAAGCGAAAGTGATCTGTCAGGACCGTAGCGAGTGGCAGTCCCTTGTCTCTGCCTATCCCTCTGGGATACAGGCGTGAGTTTATGTTATATTATGTAATAATGTTTCCTTACTTAAAGAAATTGTCCATTAACTACAGTAAAAGATCGAATCCTACGATGGTATTCCGATCTGAAGATCACTGGAACTTTTAGTTGAAGGTTCATTTAAAATTTATTAAAAGTAACTTGCATGGGTTTTTCCCAAAATCAGGGGATGCTTTGAGGTAACCTTCTGTGTTGTATTTAGTGCAATACTCAGCCGGATGCGACGGCAACAAGTGCCATTGTTGCGTCAACGTTGCACTTCGTTAACTTCTTTCTCTTATTTTATTCGGCCACTTGTACCCTGACTTGACCCAATTGGTGAGTTTCAGTGGTGAAGGTAACGTTACTTTCAAAAATTAAAAATTTAAAAACGTTATTCGAGTGTTTGTACAGTCGATAGCAAATCGTATTGAAGTTTATTCAGTTACGAGCGATTAATTTTGCGATAAAGTTGATCAGCTGACGATTGTACGCATTGTCTAACAATGACAGCCAGGCAGCCAGCCAATGTTCGATAAGTAGAAGCATATAATAGTTTTTTATACGATATTTCCTTAAACATTAAGTTCCTTACAATAAAAAAAAACCGGTCAAGTGCTAGTCGGACCGAGGGTTCCGTACAAAGTAGGAAGGTACTTACATATTATTAATAGTTCAGGAATCGGGTCTGGCAGTTTCTTTTGAGCTTTTCCCGAACTTCAAAAACTATTTTGCTATGATTTTATTATAAATGTATAGTTTCAGATTTTTTCCTGTATTTGTAGTATATTATAAGAATACTACTAGCCAAATTTCATAGTTCTAGGTCAACAGAAAGTACCCTATAAATTTTGATTCCCTTGAGAGTCATCTTATAAGTCGAGTTAACTTATAAGTTTATTTTTCACAGCTTCAAAGGACTGTAGACTTAAGTATACGGTTAAAATTTAATCTCGATAACTCTACGCGTTTTCAAGATAAAGGGTATTAACAGACAGACGGATGGACGGACAGACGGACAACAAAGTGATCCTATATCCTATATCCTATCCTACCAATGTTCACCTTAAAAGATCACAAAAAAACGGTGAAGTGCGTGTCGGGCCACGCGCAGTGTTTGGTTCCTTACAAGGAGCTTTTTCAAAATAATTTTCAATGGAATTTGTACCTAGTTTTCCCTTTATAAGTTGGTCGCCTATTACTCGTTAACCTGTAAAGCCTACTTAGTTTTGATAGTTTTCCTTTGAATTTCATTATATGTGCTACAGTCCTGGATTTTTGTATGTTTCTACAATCAACCGTTTAGCCGGGAGAGGACGCAAGAGGCCCTAATGTAACAAAAATGTGTGCTTTAAAACTTAATATTTCGCAAACGAACCCTTATATCGATAAATGGTCTTCGTACACTCATAATATTTTTAAACCACTAATCCAACGATACCCCATACTATAGGACAGGCGAGGAAACAAATTGCATCCCCAATTTAGGTGTACCGTAAAAATTTTTTTTAAAGATTTTATCCTCCCGTTTCTTGGTAAGTATTTATATATATGCCAAATTTCCTATTTCTAGTACTTGTCGTATCTGAGCTAAGCTGCGGACAGACAGACAGACAGACAGACGGACGAACATGGCGAAACTATAAGGGTTCCTTGTTGACTACGGAACCCTAAAGATCAATAGGGTGCACACCAATTTCGAAGCTTTCAAAAATAGCAATTTTTCTCCAGTTTCCACAAACTATACGGTAACTTTTAAACTTGTATTTGCGTTCAGTAATTAAAAGTCAATCAATGACCATCTAGAGGGAAATTGCCAGCATTCTGGGTTTACAACTAGGGGCAAGATTTTATTCGCTAACAAACTGCTTTGTAGTTTTTTTTATTTTGAATAAATAAACGTATATAAAAATTTCCAATGCGCTACCAGGCTTATAGTTGTTTGTCTAATAGCAGTATATCATTAAATGGAAACAGGCATCTATCGTATTTTTGATAACTAAATGAGCCAACAGAGTCCGTTGGAGCTCCGTAACTTAACGTTTCAGTTGTTTAAACGCTCGCGGGCGCTTGTGTGCCGCAAACATTTGATCACGGGTCTGGAGTCGGCTTGCTGCACTTTTAATTGGAAAAAAACTACTCAAGAGCCTTTAAACAGTATAATGGTGCTTTTAGGTCCCTCATTCTACTGTGTAAATGGAGATGTAATATTATTAAGGTCTTTTCGACTCTACGTACGGAAGGTCTTGAGAACATCATCCGTGATTTATGAGAACTTAAGAACTGATGATTCAAACTGACTGATCTATTTATTGCAAACCTAGATGAATATTTTACATTTGAACGATTTTTTATCACTAATGATTATCTAATGATTATTATGATTACCTCTAATGATCATTATTTGAGGGATTTTTTTAGTCTTGGTAGATGTAGTTTTGTAGTTTTGACATGTACTCAGTCTTATTTGGAATTGCAGCTAAAGTTTACTATGTCATTACTGTATCTTTCTCTGTAAATTAAGTTTTAATCAGTACATGATTGCTTTTCCTTTCTATGTGATTCATTATATCCTCCTCTTACATATAGGTATTTTAACTTATTTATGTAGTAGTTTATAACAATTATTTAAGTAAGATTTATGTAAGTTTATTATTAAGTTTTAGTATGTACTATTCGTATTTGCACCAACTACCCGTCTCTCTTTCTCCTTCGGAAACCTCTCCGTCACAAGGTTGTCTGGAAGAAATTGCTGTTAGCAATAAGGCCGCCCATTGTACTTTTTCATATTTTATCTACACTCATATCATAATCTTCAAATTAAGAATTCAAAGGTAAACACATATTGACAGGCTTTAAACAATACATAACTTTAAAGAAAAAAAAAAGTGTAATATAAAGTTACATTCAAGGTCAGATTTTTCACTTTATGTTACAGTTATTTTTTTAAAGTGTTGCTGTGATCACGGAACAAAACTTAAGTTTTTTTTTAATGTCAAAAGTTGACTCTATAAAAAACCTAATTTTATTTTCGTGGTACCAAAAGTGCAACTAAAAATAAATTTATAATTGAAAATTTTGTTTCATTTCAGTATGAGTTTATTTAATAACCGTAGATTTACGTATAGTACAAAGCTTGTCAAACGTGTTTTCCTTTGATTCCTTACTTTGAAGATTAAGACATAAGTGTAGATAAAGTACTGTATGAGACTGCACATAACTTGGTATTAATACACTCGCCAATGCTATTAAAAAACTCGCCAAGGCTCGTTTTTTAAAATCTCGCTCGTGTTTTAATAACCCTCATTATGTGACAGTCACATAAACTACTATTATGTCTCGCTTCTTGTGTGCAATAAAGAACATTGTTATCTTATCTTAAGCCTTACTTTGTTTTAAGTTGTTTTTTGATGAG
Source organism: Yponomeuta evonymella (assembly GCA_963969515.1). Classification (NCBI taxonomy): domain Eukaryota; kingdom Metazoa; phylum Arthropoda; class Insecta; order Lepidoptera; family Yponomeutidae; genus Yponomeuta; species Yponomeuta evonymella. Next base: position 954,517 of record OZ018342.1, on the reverse strand, counting down.
GCAATAAATACTTTTTTGTTTTTTTTTTAATTGAAGATTAAATACTCCATATAACTTTATTTTCAATTCTTACATCTCAAAACCTTGGATTCTAAGACCAGCTTAATAAAACCTGTTTCTAATGTATCGTTAGAGTTACAGACACGAAATTTAAGTTGTATTTACGTAATTTCATCGTAATTTTCTACATCGGATAATGTAATGTGGCTAACTGACGGGATGGAATATCTAAATAGCCAATATTTGATTAGTTTCACCTGATTTCAGATAATCTATTATTATTATTATACTTTATTGCACACACAAGAATAGAGTACAGGAAAGGTAACAAAAGAAAGTAGGTACATGTACAAGGCGAGCCTCTAAGATTTCCGTTTATCAAAAGATGATCTTTTAGAAGTTTCACAATTTCAATCTCGCTAAAACCACTAATAATATCCTGTCATAGTCATAAATTGGTCGTAAATTTTTTATGTTGATCTCGATATTGATGGTATTATACTGCGACTTTTATTTCTCCACTTTATGGCTCACTTCGGCATCACTCGCAATAAAATAAAATTGAGAAATTGATCCTTCACCTTAATTGGACTAGGAGTTTGATTGAAAGATTGAGTTGTGTTAAGTGCTCTAGATTCCTTAGGTTAATAGATAGATAGATAGGTAGATAGATAGATAGATAGATAGATAGATAGATAGATAGATAGATAGATAGATAGATAGATAGATAGATAGATAGATAGATAGATAGATAGATAGATAGATAGATAGATAGATAGATAGATAGATAGATAGATAGATAGATAGATAGATAGATAGATAGATAGATAGATAGATAGATAGATAGATAGATAGATAGATAGATAGATAGATAGATAGATAGATAGATAGATAGATAGATAGATATATAGATAGATAGATAGAGAACACTTTTTTGTACATAAAACAAGAAATTACACAGTTAATCCTGCATTGACTAATATTCTAAGCACAATTTGTTCTATTACTACTGACAGCTGTCAGTTGTTTTTCTTGCTCTTTGATGGTTAACAGTAGATTCCAAGACCGTAAGTGTTCTATTTTTATGTAGGGTTCCGCTGTCGACAAGGAACCCTTATAGTTTCGCCACGTCCGTATGTCCGTATGTCCGTATGTCTGTCCGCGGCCTAGCTCAGAGACGATTATTACTAGAAAGCTGAAATTTTGCAAGGACATACATATTCATAACTTAATTATGTTCATAACTTAATTATATTAATTATCTCGACAAAACGGTAGAAAAAAATCTTTAAAAAAAAAGTTTTTTAGCGTACCGTCCCTACACCTAAATTTGGGATGCATTTTTTTTGTCGCCGACACCATTTTGTGGTGTACGTGATGTTGGATTTGTCGTTTAAAAATATTGTGAGTGCAGGATGATAATTATTTTATTTAGGGTTCCTTTTGAGAAATATTAAGTTTTAAAGCGCATATTTTCACATTCCTAAAACTTCTTTACATATTTTGACCTATTTTTTTTATTTTTTTATTTGCACTCGTGCATTCTCTCTACGTTTGGATAAGTTCGGAACTAATCAATATCATACATTTTACTTGTTAGGTCGTACCGTACCGTATGGAGTGCATGCGTGTTATGTTAATGTGCTATTCTTCAGGAGCGTGTGTCTTTGAAGAACTTGTGACGGGAGGGCATGACGTAGTCTTACCATTTTCATTCAATCGATAAATCATATTTTTCTAGTACACCGTACGCACATTATTATTGCCGGTTGGTCCCCGCCGCAATAATTATTCAGGTTTTACATGAAACCTTTTAATGCGCATTAGGTACATGCTACATACTCGTAACGTAACGTAATCATACTTTTGAACTCAGAATCACTTCTAAATTCACTTCCACTGGAAGAGTAATTTATATCCCCGTTTTAAACAGAAATCTATATTAAGTAAGGACGACATATTTTTTGCAACATGTAGGTATACTCGTTAAGTCGCTATATTTTTTAAAGTTATGAAAGCCAAATAGAATGAGCAATATTTTATTACCTTTACCTGAACTGCAGCTACCTCTGTCCAAAATAGCAAAATACGTTCTACATTTTTATCTCAAGAATAGCACCTTGCACCTAATTTTCACATTACAATTACTCTCATAATTAAATACGGTTTGAGTGCGTGTCTCAATCCTGAAAATAGTGTTATAACCTCTGAAAAACGTTCGTTTCTTGAATATGATCTAAGTCATTGATCCAGGACCGGCAAATAACGACAGCGTGAATTTAAAATCGTTACTAATGTTTTAAGAAATTTTTCTTTCTTTTAATAATAATACAAAAAATGTCTTTTAAAAGCAATGGAAACTTGAAATAAGTTAAATGTTTTCTATTATGTAAAATGTTTGATTTTCATCCAATACGCGTAATCAAGTGACACACCAATTTTGCTGGGCAGCGGCGACCGTGTCACATTCACACATAGTTTTTAATGGTTTAACGATTAGTTTTCGTGCTGATGTTATTTGTTTATTACAGTAATATTACGTAAGGAGCGAAAAATAAATGTTTTTTTTTGCTTTAGACTCATATTATTGAGTTTCTAAATAATTGTCAGAATATCCTCTTAAAGTTTTCCGAACGAATTTGATGTCACCTGTAGATAAAGGTTAATTCTATATTTTAAAGAATTGTTTACACCCTGCGAGTGTGTCTGAAGTTGATGCCATGAAAAGTTGATTTACTGCAAAAACGACCCTCTCCCTGCCCCCGCGTCGAACCGTGATAAGCGCCGATACAAGACATAAAGACGTTTTTACAGCTAAATAAGGAAAAGATTGGATATGTCGACATCACTCTGAAGATATAAATCCTAGGGGGCCTCTGATTTTTATGTGACAGCGGAAGAAACGGGGGATTATGATTTTTGCTCGTAGAGGTATTTCATTGTACGGATATATACACGTATGTTTCCTTATGACCACCCAGAGGCCACACAGCTTGAATGTGTGTAAACTCATAAAAACATGATTTTAGATATAATTCAAAGCTTGATAAACGCTTCACACATTATAAGGGTTACGAACACCTTGTGATGTAATCGTTTGACCCCAATTTTATGGCGCGTTTTTGTAACACGTGACTAGAATTACTTTTCGACAGGTTATATTACGAAAAGTTTTAATTATAGAGACCAAACAAACTCGTTTTCTAGTTGTATCTTTGAACGTGGCCTCTCCAATTTATTAATATAATGTTAATGTTATACTTATATTTATTTAAAAAAATATATTATAATATTTTTGTGCCAGTTCTGCACAATTTGCTTGCAATTTCGTTTTCTAGTTGTATTTTTGTGGAAAACCGTTCAAACTCTATAATTTCATGTAGGTAGAGTTGTACCAACTGGTTTATCAAACATTTATTGCCTTCAGCCACATCTACAGTATTGAATATATCCAATGCCAACAGCTCTCATGAAGTAGACGCCATTTTGCTACCATTTTAGTGGCAGTCTGTAAAGTAGTTTGTAGAATGCTTTTCAAATTACTCGCAGGACTTAGTAAACAGTTGTGTCACAATATGCTGCGTTTAGACCAACCGGACGAATGAATGCAAAGGATGGGTCTCGACTATCTATACCAGCAGTAGGCTGATTTGGTTAGCACTTTTGTGTAGATAATATTATTAATAGAAATCCGAAATAATATAGTAGGGTTGTCCGTGCTTGTATTACTATTACTGTTTACTGGAGAAGCCAAGTTGTTTATTTTGTTCCACATCTCTTTTAATGAACATATCTACTATAGAACGATGACTAAGTAGGCTGTTTAGGGTTGGACAAAAAAAAATTACGATGACGACAGGCCTATTATTAACCAGCCAGCGATTGAAACGTCTTGATCCTCACTTCTGCGGTACTTGTCACGTTCCTCAGTAAACGACGCCGTGAAAGCGCACTAGCGTAATCGTATTCCGAGAGTAATTCCCACAGATAGGCGGAAACTTGCGAGGTCGCGATGCAAATGTGTCGTGAACTTTCGCGTCGAGTATGCGCTGCGGCTGCCGCTGAACAAGGACGCGCAGAAGCTTTCTTGGGAAAATTGAGTAGCAGAGGTGTTAACATGTAGAGCTTATAAAAATCCGATAAGACAAAATGTTCGCGGTTGTATCCCGGAGGGGTAGGCAGAGAGTCTGCCACTTGCCACGATGCTGGCAGATCTCTTTTGCTTCATCATTATTTATTCATCATTAATTAGTCGTTGCATGCATGCGCGCCGGTTTTGGGTACTTTTTTATCTAGCCCTTTGCTAAGACATCTCCTATTCGGTTGAAGTATCAGATATAAGTATATCCCAAAAGGGTGGTTCTACTAGTGAATACAAACAATGTATGCTATGGTGCCAATTTCAAAATAGTAAAAAAATGCTAATACAACCTCTCTTGGGTAGAGACCGTGGATCGGTAAATGTAGTGTAGGGCGTCTTCAGACTCGGCGGAGCGATGATCTTCGCAGGGCGGCTGGCAAGAGCTGGATGAGAGTAGCTGGGGACCGTGCTCAGTGGCGTGCAACTTTGTCCAGCAGTGGACAAGCGTAGGCCGATGATGATGAAAAAAAATGTCCACTGTTTCATACTAAAACAACGTCAGAAGCGAAAACATTAGGGGTAGGAAGGGTAGACCTCGAATTTGCCGCTCAAGACTACAGCAAAAAGAAATCTTTATAATGGCTGTTTATAATGGTCCCTGATGAATGACCACAGAATGTAATTTAATGAAAGAAAAGAAACAAAGATTGAACTAAGTATGATGAAAGAGATTAATTATTTTTCGCGCGTTCTTCACGACCTTTCTTTGTGCTTTTTTTATGATCAACATCACGCTGTGACCAAACGGCGTAACCAATCCCTACAATTTAATTTTCTTATTAACTACAAACAGAAGTTCCGCATTCAATGGCATTCAGTCAATCTAGACAGATTATTTTGGTAAATAAAGTTCCGAGAAACCTTATAGGATCACTTTGTTGTCCGTTCGTCCGGAATGCGTGGATGTATCGAGCTGAAATTAAAACAAAATAAAAAAATTGTCTTTGAAGTTCGGGAAAAGCTCGTAGAAACTGCGAGACTTGATTCCTGAACTATTTATAATATCTCATATACCTACAAATTTGTACAGAAACCTCGGTGGGGGAATCCGACTCGCTCTTGTTCGGTTTTCTTGCATCATTGCTCGTTTGGGTTCGTCAGTGTCTCTTACTCTTCTAGGCAATGCCATGGAGTGAAACATTTTATACACGGATTAACAAAATGTTATATCCTCGTACGAGTAGTAATAACCCCAAACCTCTTTTATTTCTAAGTAGTGGTAAACAATTGGCTGTGTTATCGATCATTATAATAAAATTATAATAGATAAAACATTTTTTTATGTAGCTTATATTAAATGCTAACAATAGGCTAAGTTCTATGTTTATTGCTATTAACAAAATATGGGAACATTTGTCTGTTAATAAAGAAATAAATAAATAAAAAATATATACGTCCAACTGCAGGGCATAGGCGTTCTCTCAGGGAGAGAGTATGGGCTTGATCACCACGCGTGCCCTGGGCGAATTGGTAATTTCAAGCGCTGAGGTACGTGAACACCTCAGACACTCAGGTTTCCTCACAATGTTTTCCTTCATAGTCAGTGAATGGTATTGCTCTCCTCATATATAATTTGATTATTAGTATGTATGTATGTCTGTTTGTTTAAATATTTATGTATGGTTTAAGTAAGTTTGTATACTTTTCAACTCATATTTCTTAATTGCACCGACTACCCGTCTCTAACTTCTTTCTTGTCTCCGTCTATGGTTGCCTGGAAGAAATAAGGCCGCCAATTGTACTGCGATTTATTGAATTTCTGTTAATGTCATCTTTGTGTACAATAAAGAATATTCTATCTATCTTGCTACTATAACTACACAAATGTACGTAACTTAGAAAATAAAGTCATTGGTACCTGCCGGGATACAAAGTAGGTATTTAGTTTGGTTCGCGTGATAATTGTAAAATCACGTACACACAGTCCGAACTTCACACCGGCATTTCCAATTGGTAGCCTTTTAAAACGAGGCACTTGTAAGTGTTTGCTAACCAAAGGGCCAATTGCGCCCAATTAAGACACGTCTAATTAATTTCAGACATAAGTTTCGATCTTAGTTCCTAACTCCATTCAAGCGTGTAGTGTGGTTGCCTTGGGACGGCCCATCTAAAATGTTGATACTTGGATCGTTCTTATTGCAATGGAATAGAGTTGGATTCTGACTGACAATGTTTGCTGTGCTTTCGTGTGTACCTACGCAGGCTGAGATCAATCGACGGCCCCCTGGCCTACTAGGAATAGGTTCAGATGTAGGTTAATTTAGGCTGGTTACCAGACTACCATGCTAGAGGCCCGACCTCTTCGGTTCGATTCCCGCTGGAGGTGCGTCGGCCCCAACTTAATTTTAGAAGTGTCTGTGTTTTTCCATGTTTGTGTTGACTTTGTCTGGTTACCATAGCGTAACCTACCCCTAGTTTGGATCTAAGGGTGTGATTGTGATGTGTGGATCCCTAACTTTCTGAACTTCGGTTGCTTTTAGAAGGATCGGTAATTACTTGCAATAAAAGTTTTACCGGTTAGATTTACAATACTGAAACTAGACAAAGTCAATTCGTACGAAAAGCTCAAAACAAATGTCAATTTCGAACTTTTGATTATTGGTAAAATTGGATTGGATTATTGGTTTGGTTTTGGATTATTTCAATAATATGTTAACTAACTGTTAGCATGTATAGATTATTAAGTTTATACATGCTAATGGTTAGTAAGCGTTGTATTTAACTCAGTAGTGACTGTGTAAACAAACAAAAGTTTGCACACCGCTCTCAGGAATCATTAATTTTGAAAGCGAAATCAGTCAGCTTTGGAAATTTTTCAAATACTTATTTTGTTTTCCGCGTCGACTTCGCTATCGTGGCGACGTGACACAATTTAGCTTTTACCTGTCGCTTCTTTTTGTCCTCCTTTCATCAAAATAAATCTCCATCGATTTTCCTTATAATAGAATTAAAGGTAATGAATTAATGGAAAGCTGAATTTGTTTGTTTGTGCTCCCAATCGATCTTTTGTGTAATTTTTGACGAGAGGCGCGACAAAGTCTTCAAAGAGCCGCGCGCCTCGGATTATATTAGGAAAATGTCATGCATAATTTCGCGTCGGTTATTACTCCCCGGCGCTAGGTTGAAGATTGTTTGCGTTTAGATAACATCATTAATTTCACAGCTTTTTAGAGCAGAAGAAGTCTGTAGGCCTCAAGAGGATCCGAGGCGACATCAGACAGGGCCGGATTATCCGTCAGGCAGTGTAGGCGTATTATCCATTAGACTTCCGAGAGGCCGTAATTGGCTAGGGACCACGCGCCCTGAGTTTTTTTTAATTGAAAATGTACCTTTGCCTGAAAATTTTATTCGACGACTTTTGTGCAACAATCCCTCAATGAGAATTGGTCAAAAAATAAGGTGACAATCAAATACACTTTTTCTTGTAATAGGTGTACCTATTAATTATAATATTTTCGTTCGTTTCGAGATAAATTTCAAATTTGTATAGTATAATATTATATTTTATTGCGACTGTAGCTTCGTAATGTAGTACAAAACCGTATTATATAAATAAAATTGCGTTGTGATAGAAAAAATATATATTAAAAGATGTTAGAAAAGGGTAAAGGGGCCCGGGACGTGCATTGCTTAGGGGCCCCGACATGGTTAATCCGGCCCTGGCATCAGGCTATGCTAGTGCGAGATAACCCGCGATAGCCCGCGGAGGGCGCTATGAAATTTTTATGTCGTGCGCGGGCGCGGCCGGTCGGGCGCTCACTTGCGTAATAAAGGTCGTTAGACTGCTTTTATTCCGGCCGATAAATAGTTTATTCCTATCCGAATAGATTCTAGATGGCTTGCTGCTACGTTAGGTATTTCCCGAGTTTCCGGGGGCCAATCCACTTAGCTGTATATTTAGGCGGCTAGCCTTTCATTTGAACCGAGTGTCGTCTGATTTCCACATTTACAGGCTCTCTATTTAGAAAGGCAGGAGCTTTAACTATTCCTGCAGAGTTGATCAAATGAAATGGCCCAACCACTTGGTCGAGGTTTCTCTCTTTGTACCTAAAAAGTTACAGCTTTAAGCGTCTTCTGAAAGGAATGATATTTTGGGAACAATATTATATTTCAGTATTCTCGGTGTCGCTCCGCCGCCGTCCCCGCCATTATTCCAGCAATTATGGCTTGAATCCATATGGAACTATTCCCGAAACTCGTTCTCAAGTTTATAGCCTCTCTAGATATATGCCAATGCAATTTGTGCCTAAGCGACAGTTGAAATTGTGCTTGTTATTTCATGAGCGCTCTTAAAACAATGCAACTGCTTTTAAAGTTCGTTTCATGTTTGCGAGGTAGGTTCGTAGCTCAGAACATAGTCCTCGTGCCGTGATGCCATGCCTTAATCTAAGGCCCGCCATTCATAGTCAGTTTTTTCCTTGTAAATATCAAATACATTTTAATACAGATTCATGAAACAGCCCAATTAGAGTTTGTATTTTATAACAACTCTTGATATGTATGTTTCTTCTGCTCATATCATTCGTCTCTGAGCTACTGTGCACTTCACAGATGCTTATCTCACAATTTTTAGCAGTGTATGAGATTAAAAGCAAGCAACTTAACAATTTCTTACCTATCATGTACTTGTGTGTTACGAAAAATTGACCGTTATTATTATATTTTTGTTTTGGTGGGATTAAAACATTAAAGCAAATGTATGTAACCGTGAGGGGCCTTATGTGCTCAGGTTACTTTAAGCTGCCATTAGCGAGATAATCCCGGACACTAAATGAAAGTACCACATGAAACTGACGATGAATAAACTATTCCGGTTCACTCTGGATACGCAACTCCGTAGGTAAGTTGAGTCGCGATATTGGGGCACGTTAATAATTCACTCACAAGCCCTCCCTCCTCAGTCTCGCTGTCTAATAGTGTTGAGAAGAGTACTGTTATTTTAACATAGTATAAAAATAACAGGACGCGTTAGTGATAACGGCCTCTGTGCAGGACACCTGCTTACAAAATACTTTTTATACTCATAATGTCATAATCAAATCTAAATAAAATAAAACCTGTTCTTCGCAAACTTCTCCTAAAAATACTCCAAACAAAGTTTTACAGGTACCTTTATTAGAGAAAAACTCCAAAACGAGATTGACCTATTATACGCTTCCTCTACAAGAAAATGTCAATTACAAAAAAATATAGCAGTTCTGACTTTAACCCGTATTAGAGTAAAATACCAATAATATATACATGTTATTCGTGCGCAAACGGTATTCGCAATGCGTTAAAAAAATAGCGGTCTGTTATTTTTGACCGTCATTTGGTATTTTCTGGTACCTAACGGGAACGGTCCTACCTAGTATCACTATTTGCCTGCTATAACACACCTCAACTGCCAAACTATTTTAGGTCCAAGTAGATTTAACTTACCCGAGATAGTCTGTTTTTCTTCGGAACACGTTGCCTTTTACGGGCAGGGCAACATGTTTTCGCCCAGTGTGAGTAATGGGTCTCTCAACCGGTCGGAAGGCCAGATCTCAGGGTCGTGTGCTCCAAACCTCAAGGGTATTTAACCTCAAGGGTTTTAAATGATAAATACTTAGTATTTAGAATTTATAATTATAAGTACTAAGTATTTATCAATTAAATTAAATATATTTATTTCAGGTTACAAGATTGACCCATATTTACATACATCAACAAAAACAAAACAACAAAAACACACAAAGTAATTTACATCTTAAGGGCCCATAAAAGGACTCTGAGTGTCACTATCCGTGTGACGCCGGATTGAGAATAGCGTCACTCCATTACCTCCCGTGGATGTCGTAGAAGGCGACTAAGGAAATTAATTACCAGGAGACGGGCAGCAGCGTCTTCCTGAGATTCCAACCGCACACTGCGATCGCCAACCCGCCTGCCAATCGTGGCGATTATGGCAAAACCCCTCATGGCTAGAAAACCACGAAGGAAGCCTATGTCCTGCAGTGGGCATCAAATGGCTGATGATGAGTGTCACTTCGCTGACTATCGCTGATGCACTACCAGAAGCTTGGCAGCCGCAAAAGCATCCTAAAAGCGTTTTTATCTTGCACTCGCAAAACACCAAGAGCTTTACAATACCATCAATACAATATATCTAGATTCTAACTTGGCACCGGTACACCTTTATTAACTTTTGGTTAAATGGCCTTGTTGTAAAGTCGACAGCACATCAACCTTTGCATAGTTGCACTCTAACTGGTTACTTTACGGGTTACTTTGCAACAAGATTGCCTCGGTGGACTAGCCGTCAAGGTGCTTAACTACAAAGACAGAGGTCGTGGGTTCGATTCCCACGGAGGGCCGCCGTACATTTGTATAAATGGCCTCAGTCGGGGTGTATTTCCGTGTTTGTGATGTCCTTGCCCGGTTACCATAGCACAGGGTATCCTAGCCTGGGACCAGTTGTGATTTGTGATTTAAGAAATTTATTTCTCAATAAGAATACATTGATTCACTTACTTGAGAAACAATAGTTATGTATATTAATAAATGTTATATAAAGCAAAACGCGCCGTTGCAATTCGCGTATAATTCTTGGAAGTAAGTAGAAAGTGGGTACATAGGATTTTTTCTTTTTTTTTGTTAGTTTGATAATATCAGTCTGCAATAAAAACGAACATAAGGTTGCGTTCACATTGTTGAGAGTTAAAAGCAAGCAAGAAGTTGAAGGCAGGTGTGAGTGCATACTAAAAACAAAAAATAGTGGAAAGCTTTAAGGCTTCAACAATGAAGTATCCCTCAAAATGTGGCTTCTCAGTAATCCTTTGTAGATAGGCAATGATTTAGCTTCCTTGATATCTTTTGGTAATTTGTTATACATGCGGGCTCCTTCAGCCACTATACTACTATTTCCATAATTCGTTCTTTGCATCTGTATGTGTATATTATTTGCTTGTCTTGTTAATCGAGTCTGTAGTTGTATCCTTTTGGAGAAGGTTATTTGAGTGTGAATATCCTTGGTCAAAATTTTCCGTATCAGTATGCATAGATTGTATTTGTAAATTTGAGCTATACTCAGTAATTTAGTTTCTTGGTAGATTTTTGTTGTTTTAGTAAGGTAATTATAGCCAAAAAGAATTTTTATAATTTTATTTTGCGCAGTTTGCAAGGGCTTTACATTAGTTTTTGCGGCTGACCCCCACACTTCAATCAAGTATTCTATGTGAGGCTTAACAAGTGAATTATAGATTGTGTAACGGACCCTTTTTGGGAGACAGCAAGCAATTCCACGTAAAGCCCCTGCCAGGGATAATAATTTCGACCTTATTTTTTCTAGGTGTGGTCTCCATGTTAGACGACTATCCAAAATTAGGCCTAGATACTTTTCCTCAGTAGAGTTTTCAATTTTTTGTTTATTGATAATTAATGGATTATGTGATGCTATTGGTTTATTTTTTGCCGCAAAGATTATATATTTGGTTTTTGATGTATTAATGGTAAGAAGATTTTCTTGGAGCCATTCATGGAGGATATTTAAGTCACGTTGAGCTATTTCTATTATAGAGTTAATATCTGGTCCAAAGTAAAATAGGCAAGTGTCATCTGCATATAACGTTATGTCGCCAGTCAAGCCAATGTCCTTGATGCTGTTTATGTATATTAAGAATAGGAGCGGTCCTAATATTGATCTCTGTGGGACGCCGAATGTTACGAGTTGCGGGTCACTTTGATGTTCTTGTAATTTAACCACTTGGTATCGATTACTTAGATACGACTCAAAAATTTTAAAAGCGCTACCGGTAATTCCTATGTCTTTAAGTTTCAACAATAGCAATTCATGACTAACGGTGTCAAAGGCCTTCTTTAAATCAATGAATATTCCCAAAGCAATATTTCTTTTGTCAATATTTAATTTTATTGATGTTATCAGATCAATTGAAGCAGAGAGAGTATTTGATTTGGGGCAAAATCCATACTGCTTCTTAAATAAAAAATCAATAGAGGAAAGATGATTTTCTAAGCGCTTGTAGAGTATGCTTTCAAAAATTTTTGATAGTGTTGGCAGTACTGATATGGGTCGGTAGTCTCCAGGATCCGTCTTTTTACCCGATTTGTTAATTGGTCTGCAACTTTTAGCGAGTCGGGGAAGTTGCCCTCGAGGAGACATAGGTTAATGCTTCTACTCAATGGCTCAGCAATGCAGGTTTTTATACATTTAAGTGCTTTACAACCTATTCCGTCAATACCTGTGCTAGTGTGCTAGTGACCAGTTCAAGTGATTGTGTTGTGTGGAAGTTATAGTTATTATTATAAAAATGTGAAAGTTTGTGGGCCGTCGACTATGCATGTCTATTGTGAAGTAATTTGTTTTCTAGTATCCAATAATTTTAGTGAAAATTATGCTTCAAAAAACTAGCTGTGTCCGCGTCTTCGTTTTTACAGAATTTGCGTAGAATACTGGTAAAGTTATTTCTGCGCGCGCAATTTCACTGAAATTGGTTTGGCCTTTATGCGCTATTGCGTGATAAAGGTCCCACAAAAATTTGCATTGATTTATTCAAACAAACTTTCACACTCATCAGGATTAATTTGTTTAATAGATTCAAAAGATCGTTTTAGGGTTCCGTACCTCAAAAGGAGAGCGGTGGTAGCCTAGTGGGTAGAACATTGGTCTCGGAAGCGGGAGACCCAGGTTCGATTCCCAGTGCGGGCATGTACCTATGACTTTGTTTTCTAAGTTATGTACATTTGTGAAGTTATAGTAGCAATACCACTCGCTAACGGTGAAGGAAAACAACGTGACGAAACCTGAGTGTCAATTCAATTCAATTCAATTCAAATATTTTTATTCATTGTAAAAACAGAATGTTTACTTAATGAACGTCAAAGTTGTTAGTTTCACAATTAATGGATTATGTGGAGAAGAAGCTAACAAAGAAACTCCACATGTCTGAGCTATTCATATACCTCAGCCCTTGTAATCGCCAATCCGCGGTGGGCACGCGTGGTGATTAAGCGTGGTGATGCCTCAAAAAAAACATATATTTCGACATTACCAAGGGAATCAACATTTATAGGGTACTTTCCGTTGACCTAGAACTATGAAATTTGGCAAGTTATATTGTCTTAAACTACAAGTACAGGGAAAAATCTGAAACTATACTTTGTATTTAAATCATAAAAAAAATAGTCTTTGAAGTTCGGGAAAAGCTCGGTACCTACAAATTTGTGCGGAACCCTCGGCGGGCGAGTCCGACTCGCACTTCTCCGGTTTTTTTATGTAGCGTATATACGTCGCACTGCAGGGCACAGGCCTTTTCTCAGAGAGGCTTAATCACCACGTGTGCCCACCGCGGATTGGCAATTTCAAGCGCTGAGATAATATGTGAGATACTCAGGTTTCCTCACGATTTCACTGTAGTAGTTGAAGTTATAGTAGCAATACCGCTTGCAAAACATCTATTAAACAAATAAATCTTCCAACTTATAAATACTTACAATAATCACAATATCTGTCTGCAGCCACGTCCGCTGGTCGGCGATCTATTGGAACTGGAAGGCAATAATGTCCGCAGCTCAACTTTTCCTATTTTCCTGGCGACTGCAGCGCCGCCGTCCCGTCCCCGGAACGCTGTTTTAATTCGAAAACTTGTGCGATGCGATCCATTATTAACTCGAGTGCACTGTGATGGACAGTGTTTTTTTTTCCCTTTGAACTTTGCAGGTATGTAGCTGATTAGCCCTCAAATATTTCTAAGACTACGGGAATTTTCATTTGCGAGCCCACCATTTTGAGCTCCAGTGTGAGCGTCTAAGAGTTTATTTCGTATTATAATCAGGTTTTTTTTTTACCTTATTGCTGCTAATTCTCCCACAACTTGGTTGAAAAGAGTGGAATGATGCTACGAATCTACGATTAAATGCAATGCACAAAAACAAATATCTTTATCGAGAAATGTAATTTGCCACAGTGAATTTTGTAATTGTACTTGCATTGGCAAGTAAACTTTATTTTTACCATATGTATGGAAAACAGGGTTTGCCATCGTAATGAAAATATTTCTTAAGCAGCGTGAATAGCGGTGGTAGCCTAGTAGATGGAACATTGGACTCGGAAGCGAGAGACCCAGGTTCGATTACCAGTGCGGGCATGTACCTATGGCTTTGTTTTCTAAGTTATTTACATTTGCGAAGTTATTAGTAGCAATACCATTCGCTAACGGTGAAGGAAAACATCGTGAGGAAACCTGAGTGTCTGAGCTATTCACATACCTCAGCGCTTGAAATCGCCAATCCGCAGTGGGCACGCGTGGTGATTAAACCCATACTCTCTCCCTGAGAGAAGGCCTGTGCCTTACAGTGGGACGTATATAAGCTGCTTTTGTATGTATGTACGTATGTGAATAGTTCACTGATTGTTGCTCACGTTAAATATTTTTTTAATAATAAGTGTTTTAGAAAAGATGACCTATAAGGTTACTTTATCTGCTTCTTTATAGCGAAGCTGAAAAGGAACAATTAATTATTCAAATTATATTAAGTTACAAAAATAGTATGTATATCTTTTGATCTATGAGCAAATAAACATTGATATGCAGTTGGCGGCAAGTCAAATAAATATTAAAATAAGGGCTCACAAAAGTGAACTTATGTGAACCTACATACGTTATGAGTTGCAAAAGAGCTCAACTGTAGTTCAAGAATAATTATAATATTCGTGTTAATCCTGGGCACAGTTTTAATACAGCATAACAGCAATAACTCACGCTGCGTCGCGACCGGAACCGGAGAACGGGAAATTAATTAGCGCAATCGGAATTAATGGCAACACCGAGTGCCTGCAGAGCTGGATTAAGGATGTAGAGGGACTACTCAAAAGCTTCAGGTTCCATAGAATAGGCTTTACTGCGTCCTGATAGCTATGACTTTAGGCGCTAACACGTGATCTTTGACTGGGGACTGATTTAAAATATTTCAACGATTTAATGAGCAATCCAATTATGATTTCACCCGTGTTTTTTTAAGATCATGTAAGTTTTAAGTCGATTTTACAAAAAGGAAATGATATCATTGCTTTTAGATAATAATGAAATCTGAACTGGGAAACATTAAAAAAAAATTGCAACTATCGCCATTGTTTTTCAGTGTTCGGCTTTTTAAAATTTTTTTCTTAATCTACATTGACAACATGTTTTTTTTTGTATATTTCAATGATGTTTTTCCAGTACTAATAAATCTTATTACAAACCTTATTTTGAAATTTTCTCCATAGCAAATATCAATTTAACCTGTTAGATTATGACTTTGAAAAGAACAATTAAAGCCCATTGTTAAGGTGGCCCGATCGGGTCTCTAACTCTACAGATTAAGTTTAGAGAAGTTATATCTTTTTGAATCAAAAAACTCATAGAATGATCTTTTTGGAAATTTCGCATGCGCGAACCCGCAAAAGGAGCACACAAGTTTATCACTATATACCTAGTTGTTTATCACCCAAGTGTTAACACGGAGCTGTCACTGTGCAGCATATTACTTTATAATCTGTGCTCCCATTCTATTACGTAACTATCCACTCTATCGGGTTAACCATTTTGACGACCCCAATGTGTCAAAATATGTATGTAATTGACAGTTCGGAGTAGGTTAAATCAGACAACTCCATACAGTGGAGGACTTACGTAGTTGCGCCCCGGGGCAGCGGCAACAGAAGTGTTCCTCTGGAGTATTATATTTTGGCTCAGCTAGAACTGGCAACACTTGTAAGCGCTGACGGTGGCTTTTACAACGCAGCGATCCAAAACTGATTTTCAATCTCGCAAAAGCTGCATAATGAAAGGACGCTTCATTTAACGATTGCCACTTCTTTTTGAGGCTGGTGCGAAGAAGTGCGACTGGCTTTTTTGGGATGGGATCCAGATTTATCTTCTGTTTTGTATTTTGCAGTTGTAAAAAAATGCAGTTTTTTTTTCCTTTTTATACGAAATCTTACATAGTTCATATCCACGTCTCGTGTAACGTGCTTTTGTGCTTGCGCCCGCATATCATACCTTTCTTGAGATATTTCTTCTTAAAATTCAATGATGGAAATTCTATTAATTCTTTTTTAACAGTTTTAATTAACAGTTAACCGATAGAAATGCAGGGCTTATCACTTACCAGGATCCTGACAAACGTATATTGCTTCAGCAACATTCATTCTCTAAACTCCACTACATAGATCTTTCAATCACTCGTGTAAGTAGCGAATCTACATTTTCGTGTGGGATAAGCTTATCTACTGAGTTGAAAACAAGAATAACCCTGCTGTGAGTACAGTTGACAGCGACAATGTGATTAGAGTGTATGTATGTAAAGGTTGGTGTGCTGTCGACTGTACGTCTCTTGCAAAGACGGCGATCTATATCCATGTATCCTTTAGCGTCTTACGTGGAATCCTGAATGGCCCCGCGGAATCCCTCGGCGTCGAGCTGAAGCATCCATCTTGACTATACCATCGATCTACCTGTCTCTGGATGACCTACTTTCCATTTGCCGAGACCTCTTTAAATAGTTTTATTCATATAGCCAGGTGAAGATTACTTTTAGCGCGGTGGAAATAGTTTTAAGTAGGTTGCCTTTTTTTCAGTTCCGTGGCGAGGTTCGGTGTGGCGCCGGATTAAGAATAGCGTCACTCCATTTCCTTCCGTAAATGTCGCAGAAGGCGACTAAGGAAATCCATTTCCAGGAGACTGGCAGCAGCGTCTTCCTGAGATTCCAACAGCATACTACGATCGCCAACCCGCCTGCCAAGCGTGGCAATTATGGCAAAACCCCTCATGGTTATGAAAACCATGAAGGAGGCCTATGTTCTGCAGTGGGCATCAAATGGATGATGATGATGATGATGAACTGTGTAGGCAACCAAAGTTTCGAGCGCGGTAGTCTTAAGGATGTATTTCATGCCCTTATGAATATCAAATAAAGATCTTAAAGTAGGTACTTACTGAATGAATTTATCTGGATAGTCTCTGAAGACAATTACTACGAATAACAAAAACATGTATTTCTTCCTACAAAATTTACTCTCAAAAACGGCCCCTGCCTTCTCGATTAGTCTGAACCAATAAAAGGTGCTGTAGAGTAAACTACTCTGTGGTTCGTTCATTCTGGGCGCTTTGCGTGACGTGACGACGTGATCGTCGACATGTTTGGGCGATATTAAATAACAGCGTTCCGTGTGGCGCCGGATTAACAATAGCGTCACTCCAATTCTTTCCGTGGATTTCGTAGAAGGCAACTAAAGAAATCAATTACCAGGAGACGGGCAGCAGCGTCTTCCTGAGATTCCAACCGCATACTGCGATACTGCTACGCAAACCCCTCTTGCTTATGAAAACCACGAAGGAGGCCTATGTCCTGCAGTGGGCGTCAAATGGCTGATGATGATGATGATTTTGAAACTTCACGCGAACAATTCGTATAGTAAATAAAAAATATACAACTTTCGCTCATGGGAAGTGGTCAAATTATCGATTCTGCGGAAACGGTTTTCAGGTTACCAATTTTTTTCGCCACACCCTGTATTTATGCGCATTTATAATAATTCGGGCCATTGTCAACCGTTCTTTAATCCCGGCTAAGGGTTTGCCCCTCCAGATTATACACTTAATGGCCAGAAACGAGGGCGGCCGAGTGCCGGAACGAAATCCTAATGTAGTTAGGACCCTCTTAATTGCTCGATACGGCCTAATGCGACTGTAGATTAAATGATTTGATGATATTAACTGCACTTAAGGTCGAGATTACCGCGTCCTCTTTTGGATATTGTTTTTCGTAGTGTTGTGCAGACGCGGGCATCAGCTCACCTCAGAACCTCCTCGCTTTTTAAGTCGGATAATAATAAATTTGTGTCTCCTACTCGTGATTTGCATCACACAAAACATTTTTTTCTATTTTTCAGGCGTATATGCGTGAGTTCGTGATAACCAATGAAATATCAACAAAATTTCACATTCATACTGACTGGACTTTATAATAATAATTAGGTAATGATAATAAATTCCATACAGCACAACAACACCGTCTTAAACTAGGATCCGGGCCCTGTTCTATAGTAATAATAAATATAATAAACATAACATAAACATAAACATTTACTTACAGGCACATACATTGCTTCTGGCCCCACACTAGGATACCCTGTGTCGTGGGAACCAGAAACAACGACATCACAAACATGTAAACATCCAAGACCTGGGTTTTTTTTTTGTCCCCAGCCGGGATTTGAAGCCGGGACCTCTCGCATGGTATGCAGACGCACTACCGCTGCGCCACGAGGTCGTCTATAGTAACCAGGCAAGGACATCACAAACATGGAAATACACCCAGACTAAGGCCATTTGTATAAATGTATGGCGGCCCCCAGTGGGAATCGAACCCACGACCTCCGGCATGGTAATCAGATGTCATACCGATAGACCAACGAGGCAGTCGAGGTATATTTTGTAACATTCGAAATAAGGAAAGACTTACACATGACCTCTGAAATGCGAAAATCGTAAAACCATTCATTTATTGAGTTTATCATTTATCTTGATTTAGTTTTTGTTGAATCTCCCGTTTTTTTATGTGAAGAAAAGGTCTGTGCCCTACAGCGGAATGTATATAGGCTGAACACAATGTCCATTTTGATATTTCCAAAAATATATCAATCTGAAAAAACCAAAGGATCAAATCCTGCGCAAATGTATACGAAAGTACATCCCTACTTACATGAATGTATTTTATTTTAGCCAGAGGGTATTGGCTCCGGCAACAAAAGGCCTTTCTATCGGTTGTAAACGGTTTGTTTGTCTGTTTGTTTCAGGTGGCGGGCGTGGTGGGGCGCGCTGATGTGCTGGCTTGCGTCTTCTTCCTGTCCTCATTGCTGCTCTACCACGGGTGAATGTTTCAATCTGTCAATTAAGTTGCTTGTGGATACGTCTCAATCAACAGATACTGTTGACAAAAGCAGTCATCCTTAAACAGTTTCGATACGACGCCTGCTATCTGTCTAATAATGACTGGGATAAATTTTAACGGATGTTGCAGTATCTCCACTATGCAGCCTTTGCGCCCGTCACGAATGATTTTAGCAGTGCCTAAGAGCTGTCCTTTTTGGACTGAACTAAAGTTCTATTCGAGAGCGGCAGTCGGTGGCTGCTTGTGTTTTTTTCCTGATATGTACAATAATAAGAATTTAATAAAAATAAGAATGATTATACCAGTATTCGGGTTTTATCTCGCCATTAATGCTTTAAACAATGCACCACTAAATCCCGTGTACATGTATGCGTGCAGCTCAATAATGTAGTGAGAAGTCATGAGCTTCGGCCAACATATTATTATTTGCAACAGAAGTAGGGGTTGCCTTTGAATTATTTAACCGATGACCGGTAATCAAATTGTGTAAAATTTTAAGCTTTATTCTTCAATAATAGGGGTTAAAGTATGAAATTGCCGTTTTATTGCAATAGGTTCTTTGAATTGACATAGAATCTTCATGGTTTGAGTAATCACTCGAATTTTCGCAGTATCCATCTTTCTTGTCTAAATTGAATAACAAAAACAATTGAAAGTCGATATTCAAATGTTTCACATTTTTTAAAAAAAGAACATCATAGAAACCATTTGAATAAAATTTCATTCGAAAACCTCAAATCATAAAGATTCTATGTCAATTCAAAGAACCTATTGCAATAAAACGGCAATTTCATACTTTAACCCCTAATATTTCAAACAAATTGACCGAGTCAAGCTTCAAGGTTGTATGAAAAATAGACATAAACAATCGATACTGAAGAAACGGTTTTCAGGTTTTTAGTACTATCAGTAACATAGATGTATGTATGAGTTGAGTGATATGATAGCATAAGCAGCCTATATACGTCCCACTGTAGGGCACAGGCCTTCTCTCAGGGAGAGAGTATGGGCTTAATCACCACGCGTGCCCACCGCGGATTGGTGATTTCAAGCGCTGAGGTATATGAATAGCTCAGATACTCAGGTTTTCTCACGATGTTTTCCTTCACAGTTAGCGATTGGTATTGCTACTATAACTTCACAAATGTACATAACTTAGAAAACAAAGTCATAGGTACATGCCGGCACTGGGAATCGAACCTGGGTCTCCCGCTTCCGAGTCCAATGTTGTACCCACTTGGCTACCGCCGCAGTTCTGACATATGATAGATATAATATTATTGTGCTCTAGAAACACTGAACACCACGTAACTTCTGCTGCACTTGATTCGTGAGCGAGCCGAGTGGATTCGGCGTTCAGTCACGTATAAACAATTACCGCTTCTCCGGACTTGCCAGCACCAAGTTCCGAGCTGATGTATTCAATTATTCCGCCCCATCGGCCACTACAACTCCGTTGCTGGCTTAACAATCCACTCATCTGAAACCGAGAAACTACTCAAATGCTCGATGATGTGTGTGCCCTAAGCTTACCTACCTGCCTAATACCAGCTTAAACCTTCAGGATTACATACACCGAAGTAATCAGCATGCACTGTAGCACGGCTTCCGTGGAAGTAAAAGCCAATATTCCTCCAGCGCCTTTGATATCTGTAAAGCAAACCGAACATAAACGCAATCCGGCGCTTGTTCGCAGAATCATCGTCACGTGTTCATTTGGTTGCTTTGGAGAGCCAAAATGAGAATATGTGAGAGCCCCTGTTGGTGTTTTCTTGGCTTTAGAGTTAATCATAGCTCTTCCAGTCAGACGGGGGCTATGAAAACTTGCCTCGTTTATCCTCCTTGGTCCTAAAATAGAAAATAACAATTGTAAACTGTTCTTATTTCCAAGGTCAAGAATGAAGAGGTTAGGTGAATTTTAGGCGTCTGTAAGCGATAAAATTACCATAAAATATGTAAGACAGTTCTACGAAAACGTTCGCTTTGCTTACCGTGCATTTACCAAACCTAAATGTTATCATTTTAGCATAGTTGGTCGTGAAGAGGACAATATTATATATCTGCCGACTCCGGGTATAGTCAGAAGTTTATTAGTAGTAAGTAATAAGTAGAATCGCTCCTAGCCCCGGCTGCCTGAGTGATCTTAAACGATCAGCAACACAGGACGCGTTCAGTGCATGGATGGGTCATCGTCTATGCCTAACGCTAGTGGCATTTTTCCGAGCGGTTCCATGCTTCGCAAGGCACGTTAAGCTGTTGGTGCCGGCTGCCGTCGATAGATGGCAGTCGTTAAGCCAAGTCAGAGGCCTTAGGGTGGCTTGACAACTTCTGTCAGTAGACGAGCCACTAGTCTACAAGCCTCCACCAATCCGGACTTGGCCCCGTGGTGGAGTATGGCCTATACCTTCCTCAGGGAAGAGACCCGTGCCTTTCGGTAGGGACATAATGGGTTGATGATGAAGTAATAAGTAACAAATCATTAATTTCTAAATATAGCCAGTTATGACACCCCAGCTCCAGTAGTTGGAATATTTTGGAAGGAGCTGTACCCGACCAAAACCCTAAGGAGAGTTGCCACATGATACACCTAGCAATTACGCGCATCAAACTGCTTCCACTGCAGAACCTTTTACATGCCGTATTAACATGCCCCGACAGGAATTCGAACCGAATCCAACGCTCATCAATCTCCGAGATTAATCATGGCGAGAATCTGATCCCGGATAAAGATGATTAGGGAATCGAACTCGCGCACCCGCGGCACGCAATGCCGTCCATAAATAAGAAGACCTACTAAGTAATGAAATATTCAGGAACGAAACCTGACGGCGAATTCACCTCGCTTTTACGACTGCTACGCCATTCATAATAATACACCGAGTTGGAATGATTTATACAAAGAAGCTTCTTTTCTGCTTTATAATCCTCTTAGCTGTGTGTAATAGATATCAATTGTAAGAAATCTTACAACTCTCGTTACTGGCTTGCAGACTCAAGATAATGCTTAGAATATCGGAAAGTTGCATGTAAAAACCGGCTTAGTGCGTGTGTTATTATGTATTTAGTAAAAATGTGTTATATTTATCCACTTTGGGACCCTTGGCTCCCTTAGCTTGGGACTTTCGGCTGAATTCGAACTACAATGAGAAAAGCTACTCCCGACAAAAAAATACGAAAAAACATCCGCTCGTTTTAAGCTCCCCGATGGTGTCGGATTTATTACGCTCCGTATAGGCTACTATAATGTGTAGACTACATATAACCAATTGTTTTCAAACTTATGTCACGGGAATAATGAGTTTACTAGTAACCTATCCGTTAAATGGGCGTTCTTTAAATTCTTATAGGTACAGTGCGGCGCTACAGTACTCCGCGCCAACCATTACCGATACGATTCACGTCTCGAACGATTTACGTTCAATATAATATGATTTTTTAAGTGGATAAGTACTAGTTTGCTAGGCTTTTGAGCACTTTTTTTCCCAATCCATATTCAAAGTTTTCTCCGATTTCGTTATTTATGTTCCACGTTCATAACAAATTGTATGTCTTTTGATGTGAAAGACTTACGTAAAATACTTTTTTTTTCGAGTATTAATTTGCGGATACAATATTTTTTGTATCTTTGGAACTTCCCTTCAAATAAACTCAACGTAAAGCCTCTTTCAATAAAGTTGAAAGGTATTTAAAAAAATAATAGAGAAGTGTCTAGTAAAATTGTAATTTCTTCAATTATCACAGTAAGTAGATAAATTTATTACCTCCAAAAAGATAATCCAAATTAAGGCCGCTTATTAATAGGCTTTGGGGTGTTTACCGGCAGTCCCCAAACCAGGCTAGGCCTGAATCCTGGGGAATTTAATAGTGTGCACAGTTTCTGTTTCATTTAGTCAGCTACAAATTCTTTAAACGAAACAGTCTATATAGAATATTTTACCGCGTGCATCGTTTAATTAGTTACATGTAATAACCTAAATTTATATACATAAAGAGCCTACTACTTAGTTTTTAATTTGAAAATTTACTTACATAGTTATTTACTCCATCACACTCTTCATAAAAGAGTCACATTTTTATTAATTATTATTTATTTATTTTATTAACTGATTGCGTAGCCCAGTTTTGCTAGTGTTTTAGTTGGTAACACAAATAAATCTACATAATTTGGTACTTTATGATATGATAATAGATGCTCCTGATCTGAAAATATTATTAATTTTTCCTCGAATGTATAAACAGCACCAGAGAAGATGGCGAAAGATAAAGATGACAATTTGTTATACATTCGCAAGAGACGAGCTATTGCAGCGTTGTGATTTAGAACAACCACCTTTCTTAAGCACGATGGAAGCAATTCCGAATATGATCGACAGGGCCCCTCAAATCGTCGCTTATTCACTCAGTGTGCACCCGCCCGATGATTTATTTAACTCGTGGAAATTACTTTGCAAATAATCGCAGATTGCTCTTCTTCGATAGACCCTTCCGTTTCCAGCACCTACCTCTTTTGGAGCCGCGTTTCCCAACATTTTCCTAACGTCGGAGCATAAGAATGATTACCACCAATTCCATAAATATACCGGTGATATTAATTAAATCATTTATTTCGAACAACAACGATAAAAAAAATATAAAACTAAAAGAGAGACGAGGAAAGAGTATTTCTGTACACAATAAAGAATATTCTATCTATCTACAGTAGTGTTAGTAAATGAAATAAATATTCTTAGACTATTGTTAGATTTGTTAAGGCAATATATAGTTTGTTATCGATAGATATTTAGTTTCCTTCAACAAACGAAATGGCTTAAAGAAAGAAAAATGCGTTAAGTTGCATTTTTCTTTCTTTAAGCCATTTCGTGCAATTGTGTATTCCCGTGCAACTCATTTTTTATCAGTCATTTACGTTACAGGAATTAGTTAAACTAAAAATTCAGGGCAAAAGCAACACTGCAAAATATTAATTGACATAATTATTTTAATTACAATAAAACAAACTGGAACAAAACATCAGTTCTTTAAACAACAACTAGAAGACAAAAAATTATTTTTGGCAAATGCCACATTCGAAAATTTTAAATACTGAGCCCCCAAATAGGCTTGATTCAGCCTTATGTTACAAAATGTTAAAGAGAGCTGCTTTTGTTGCTTCAATCAGTCAGCCCACACTCAACCACCGCTGAACACAGGTATCCCACAAGACACGCCACTTCTTTCTGTCCCGGCCATTTTCCTCCAGCCGCAGCCGCTGTGATATATTTGCAATGCAAATTCTCAGTCTTTTTGCATCTTTGATTTGACTCTGCTTCTCGTAAACTAACGTCTTTTAACCGCTGCCAGCTCGTTATTTTTTATGTAACTTATATACTTCCCACGGCAGGCTTTCTCTCAGAAAGAGAGAGTCTGGGGTTAATGGTTAGCGGTCTGGAGATTTCAAGCACTGACATATGTGTACAGAACACCTCGGATATTCAGGTATCCTAACAATGCTTTCCTTTACAGTTAGCGAGTTGTATTGCTACTGTAAGATTCATGCTAGATTACCAGGGGACAGGGTTACTTTCTTAGAGCCACTCATCCAATAGATAGTTGAAGGAAAAAGGCGCACGTTATCAAATTGTTTCCATCCAATGACTAGAATTCCGGTCAGACAGATCAGACTCTATCAGACAGTTAACTCTGATACAGAGTAAAATTATGACGAGGCACAAGGCAGTATTTTGAATATTCTCTGACCTACATAGATTCGGAACTTCGTACATCAGTTTTATAATTGGACTCCGCGTATCCGACCTACGTAAGAACCAGTTTTATTTCTTAATTATTTTATGTAGCCTATATACCTAAGTCCCACTCCAGGGCACAGGCCTTCTCTCACAGAAAGAGAGTATGGGCTTAATGACTACGCATGCCCACCGCGGATTGGCGATTTCAAGCGCTAAAGTATGCGAACACCTCAGACACTCAGATTAAGAGGTTCCGCTCCCGATGGGTGCCAAACGGGACCCTATTACTTAGACTTCACTGTCCGTTCGTCTGCCTGTCCGTCTGTCTGTCTGTCACCAGGCTGTATCTTACGAACCGTGTTAGCTAGGCAGTTGAAATTTTCACAGATAATGCATTTCTGTTGCCGCTATAACAAGAAATACTAAAAACAGAGTAAAATAAATATTTAACGGGGGCTCCGATACAACAAACGTTGTCTAAAGACAGCGCTCGTCATCTAGCGGCTGTCTATGTAACCTTCACAGCGCCGATGTCATGTCGTTAATAATGTCAATGTTAAACTCTTCTTGTTGGTTTCTATAGATGGGGCTGTTCTCAAATTCGATATTTGTCTAATGTTGTATGGATAATGGTACGGAAACAGCAAAACGTTTCATGGTTATAAAAGCCACGAAGGAGGCTTATGTCCTGCGGTGGGCGTCAAATGGCTGATGATGATGATGATAAATATGGAGAAATAGTGTGACTTCTACAGACCAAACTCATCGAGTTATAAGAGGATGTTAAAGAGATTCGTAATTAAAAGTTGGCATTTTCTTAAATATATGCCCAGCGCGGGCCTGCCGACAACCTGGCATAGTAATGGCATACCTTCGTGCGCGAGTCCGACTCGCACTTGAGCGGTATTTTTGATATTTTTTAAGTGGTTTTACAGTTCTTTATGTCTAGAAAAGATTTCATATCGCACCACAGATTTCTTAGTTGCATTTTCGCTGTTCTTAGTAACTTTAACACGTAAACAAGAGGCATTGATTCGTAAGAGAATCACGGAGCATGTCTGGCGCTGTTGCTGCGGTGCGCTCTACCGCGCAGTATTTTATTTTCCCCATTCTATGTAGTTTCCACTCATCAAGTTGGCACTGCGCAAATTATGAAGCAACACAAAATTTGGAGCGCAATTTCAGGTCACAGATGCGATGAGCGCTAGAGTAGGCATTCCAGCTTACTTTTGTGAAAGTCAGACTTTTTTGAGGTTACCTGTGAACACTATTGGATTTTTCTCAAGTAGTTAGTCAACCAGTCACTGTAATTTTTTCATTGTACAAAGTTTCAGTATGGTTTCATCTTATGACGACTGCAGCTTACATCGTTGGTGACGGTAAGTATTAAAAGGTTAAATATTATTTTAATAAGATGTTAATGTTAATGTCAAGATATAAGGCACTTTCTTATTCTAGCAGACGTAAACATGTCGGTTCGGGCGCTATCGTAACTGACTTTTCGTAACTGGTTACGGAGGAGAAAAAAAAAATCTTTTTTTCGATGCCAGTTTCGAACGAAGCATTATTTTTCCACATACGTAATCGTGATTTCGAGACAGGAAATTCTGTACCTTAGCGGCAAGCATTTGTTACATACCTGCAAATCGTCGTTTCGTATTCAATCTGTTGATAAACAGTCTAATTGATAGTTCATATTTCAAATATGAACTTAAAATTTTTTGTAGGGAAATTTTGGCGAAATTGGCCCCAAATATTGGGACACAAAAGTCAGCCAGAATGCCTCCTCCTCTAGAGCGTAAACCCATTGCGTGGAAGGGCAGTCGAAACGGGACAGGCGGATAACAAGGCGCGCTGCCAGCGAGCAGGCGACGGCTCGTGGCGGTATAAATCCGCGCGCTAACAGCTCCGCGCTATTCCACGCCACGAGTTAGGGGTGGCACTTGAGAGAGAATACTGATCAAGACTTAGTACTTGCTACTGAATCGGGTTCGAGTCCCAGTATATAAACATAAACATAAGCATAAACACAAACACAAACACAAACACAAACACAAACACAAACACAAACACAAACACAAACACAAACACAAACACAAACACAAACACAAACACAAACACAAACACAAACACAAACACAAACACAAACACAAACACAAACACAAACACAAACACAAACACAAACACAAACACAAACACAAACACAAACACAAACACAAACACAAACACAAACACAAACACAAACACAAACACAAACACAAACACAAACACAAACACAAACACAAACACAAACACAAACACAAACACAAACACAAACACAAACACAAACACAAACACAAACACAAACACAAACACAAACACAAACACAAACACAAACACAAACACAAACACAAACACAAACACAAACACAAACACAAACACAAACACAAACACAAACACAAACACAAACACAAACACAAACACAAACACAAACACAAACACAAACACAAACATTTACATACAGGCACATACATTGCTTCTGGCCCCACACTAGGATACCCTGTGTATGGACTATTACTAGGATAACCCGGGACCTCTCGCATGGTATGCAGATGCATTACCGCTGCGCCACGAGGTCATTAAAACTACTACTTTGCTTTCTCACTAACGGTGAAGAAAAAGGGATCTTTGCTTTCGCAACCAAAAGACGCCGTTTTTCTCTGTCCTGCGCTACTTTCCTCCCTCCCATCGGCTACTTTTCTCAAGTAATTCTTTCGTGCGATACTTAGGACGACCGGCGGACATAGAGCGGGTCGTCTATTTTGCTCTCTTCGCAGCCGTAAGGTCTAACCTTGTTACAATAAAACGGGCCGATGATGTGTGGGCGGAACAATACAAACTAAAATAATCCTTAAATACTTATGAAGTTAGAGACTACAACGCAAGTGCGAAAAAACGTCCGGCCCCGTGCGGTTGACGGGCCGTCACAAGTGCAAAAAGCCCGTTGCCGTGACGGCCCGTACGCCGCACGAGGTTGGGTTTTATTCGGGCAATAATGTATTTAAGGATTAATTTAGTTTGTATGGTTGCGCCCTTACGTCACCAGCTCGTGGCAACGTGGATAGATATTTCGATGTACCTTTACGAATGTTTTAGTTACGACAAAATCAAAAGGGTTTGTGAAACACAAGTAAAAGTAACCAGATCGATGGCAGGGCCGCGTTTCATAAAACTACAATTCGTGGTTTGTTATAACTATTCGATGTACCAGGGCAATAACCGGGTAGACTTCACAGGTGGTCCTATAGTCACTAAATCAGGAGCTGATGATGGAATGGATGGATGGAATTTCAAAGGCACACTAACCGATTTGGGTGTTTTTTATAGTGACTCGTGCATTTGCTTTCGGAAAACACAATTTGGCGGAGTCGTATCGTGAAATATATTTTTTTAATAAAAAATAAAACCACTTCTAAACACTACGGCACTTAAAACAGAGAAAAAATTTAAACGCATATGACCTTTAAATTCGATGTAGGTATTTTAGAAATATACTTTGGAGTTGGTGCCCAAAATGTATGTACATGGTCTTGTAACTTGGCACCGGCTCCAAACTATGCTTCTTCAATACCTACATCAATTTTAAAGGTCATGTTCGTTTAAATTATTTCTCTGTTTTTAGTGCTGTAGTGTTTTGGAGTTCGTTTTTCTTTTTATTTAAAAAAAAATCTTTAATTATTTTAAAACTAAGATTTGAAACTCCACAAATTATGACTAAAAGAGAATTTAGAAATAAGCATGTCTTTTGCGTAAAAACACATACGCAAATCGAGGTAACTGAAGCTTGCTTTCGACTTTAGGTACCTTGCAGGGTACAACTACATACAACTAAAACGAAAAGAGATTGTATTAACAGAGTTCGCATCCCTTACAAAATGTACTTAGTTAATTTAATTCAAAGCAACGCCAAACCGGACTATTACCGTCTTCGTAATTTGTGCTAATTTACCCGAAACAAGAAAACCCTATTATGGCTACACAGTATTAGAGAGACAGAATTTGTAAACACATTTCATAAATTTTAACGTCCGCAATTGCTTCCAAAACTAAGCTGGCGCAATTCCAACCCGACACAACACGCCCGAAAATGTGTATTTTGTTTATTGCATAATGGAAAATACCACCTAGTTGAACGTGGATGACTTTTCAGTTTTATTGTTTCATCGTTTGTAAATACGAGTTTGGGGAGAGCAGAACGGATTCGATGGACGGAAGCACTAGAAGATTGTAAAAAGAAAGACAATTCCATACTAAGCTTAAACAAGACAGTGGTATCTGCTTAGTAAATTCCATTACTTCTCCAAGTAGCTTATTTTATATATTTCATCATCATCATCATTCAGCCACAAGAAGTCCACTGCTGAACATAGGCCTCCTCTGTGGATTTCCAAAAAGACCGGTTGGAAGCGGCTTGCATCCAGCGTCTTCCTGCCACTTGGATGAGGTCATCTGTCCATTTTGTGGCTGGTCCTATGCTGCTATTGCCGATTATGTGGTCTCCACAGAATAGAGAAAATGTTCTGTGGTGGTCTCCATTCGAGAACGTTTCGGCCCCATCGGCCATCAGGTATGCGTGCTATGTGCCCCGCCCACTGCCACTTTTTAAAAGTAAATAAGCAGTTGTAAAATACTGTTACAAGTCAAATAGGAAATTTGCTAAGTACATCCAACAACACATCAACTCATCAGCTTAAAGTCAATAAATGCTGTTTCCAAGGGCCTCTCTAGGGCCAGTTCTTCTCAAATATGAAGTAACGTTTTAGGTTGACCAAAAATAGACACGCAAATGTTCAACTAGGAGACATCAAAACACAAGAGCCTTCTCCTAAGCCTAGGCTAAAATTATACTAAGCCTAGGCTGAGATGATAGGTACTTAATTTATTGTACTTATAGATTGTCTGCGAATAATGAACTCGGAAGCGACCTATGACTTTGTTTATTTTCAATGTTACGTACACTGTGCATTAGTAGCAATACCATACGCTAACTGTGAAGGAAAACATCGTGAGGAAACCCGCGGCTTGGTTGGCTTCGCACGTATTGCCTTGTCTTTCCTGTGAGCTAGGCCGACTAAGCTGTCAGGATGGTATAGGTGCTGGGCAATACTCGATCTAAAACAATGTCGCATAGGCGGTGCAGCGTCCGAGTGGTCCCTTTACCCATCTAGTGTAAGTGAAGGTGCCACTGGACGCTGTATAAATCATCTCATTACGTAGAGATACAAAGGCCAAAGAGTGTTCGCGTAAAGCACTAAGGAAGGTCTTAACGCAGAGGCCTTAAGACTGCTTTTACTTCTGGCATCTCTTTCACTCGCATATTGTAAAATTTTCAATATTATAAAATAATGAGTTGAGTAGGTACCACAGAGGAAAAGTAGGTACCTATACTTTAACAAATGTAGTCTGCGGTGTTGCTAGAAAACAAAACCAAGGACATTTTAAACATGTATTTGCTATCCTATTCTTAGATTTTAGGGTTCCGTACCCGAAGGGTGCCAAACGGGACCTTATTAGTAAGACTTCACTGTCCGTCTGTCTGTCTGTGTGTTTGTCTGTCTGTCACCAGGCTGTATCTCATTAACGGTGATAGCTAGGCAGTTGAAATTTTCACAGATGATGTATTACTGTTGTCGTTATAATAAAAATAATAAAAACAGAATAAAATACATATTTAAGGGGGGCTTCTATACAACAAACCTTATTTTTTTGTCGTTTTTTGCTCGATATTAATAACGGCAACAGGTAGACGCTTGAAATATTCACAAAATATTTAGTTCTATATTTGCTTGTAAATAAATAATTAAATTAGAATAAAATAAATATTTAAGGGGAGTTCCCATACAACAAACGTGATTTTTTGCGGTTTTTGCTCGAACTTTGTGTCTAATGTTGTAAAGATAACGGTACGGAACCCTTCGTGCGGTAGTCCACCTGTCGGGTCCACTTGGCGGGTTGTTTATTAAGACAATTTGACCACTAGAATTATGAACATAAAACGCCATGTTTTCCTAAAAAAAAAACATAAATTGTGTATAATGTCCGAAATATTATTACCTGGTGTCGTTTGTCACATTTGTCCAAAGTATACTTATTATTTTCCAATAATTAAATACCTACGTAGAGATTCACTACAATAATAGGCTAAATGAGTGTGAAAAAAAATCTATATATATTCTTATAAATTATGAATGAATTAAACCCAATTTAAGCCATTTTAACTAAAAAAATGGATCATTTATCTAAAAAACCAGGATAAAACTTTATAATTTTTTATCGGCCTGGATTGCCGAATCTACGATGACGTCACAGGTCAGTAAATATAGCATCATTCATGTCGTTCTTACGTTCATCGATGTCTTGTCTGACCAGTGACGTCACTGATTCCTGTGCGACGCCATATTGCCCAAGATAGTGTCTTGGTGGCTTATTTTGAAAGTGAATTTTTATTTAATTTTTTTTTGGAGAATTTAAAATTATCACTTTCTGAGCACTCAATGAACGAAAAATAGCCTATTTGCTTTATTCGCCACTTTACTCTACCCCTGAACATGTTGCCGAAACGTCGGGAATTGAGGTAATTGAGTTTAGTAACCGAACTGTTATTAAACAATCTTGATTAGACCATTAAAAGTATGAGCATCGTGAGTCATTAATAAATGATATGTTCGAATGCACGAGCAAGACAGTCGTAACAGGAGCCTTAATTGTATTTATTTTTCGTAAGTATCTATGATGTGGGTTCGAATCCACGCAATGACTTTCGGCCTTATTTATAAGAACATGTCAGTTTATTTAATCTTTGGTTACGACTTTTCCTTGTGAAATCTCCACCACAGATTATTTTAATCGGCGTTTTAAGGAATCGTGTTTTTTTTATAAATAAGGCCATTTGTTTCGAAGTTACGTACGTCTGTGAAGTTTTAGGGGCAATACTACTCGCTCACTGTAAAGGAAAAATCGTGAATGAAGGGAAACCTGAGTGTCTGAGGTGTTCACATACCTCAGCGCTTACAATGGCTGTTCCACGGTGGATACGCGTGGTAATTAAGTACTCTCTCTTTGAGAAAACGCCAGTGGGATACTTCTTCTTCGGTACTTTAACTCCTAGGGGAGCATAGGGCCTCAATCACAGATTTCTACTTAACGATCGTTCGCGGCAGCTTCCAATTCAGGCCAGCTAGTGCCGAGCGACTTGGCCTTTTGTGCTATAAATCGTTTCCAGGTGATCCTTGACCAAGGGGGTGTGCGTGAGGGCGTGTCTGGTCAGGTATCTTTTGTACTGCCAGTGTCATACAGTGGGAAATATATGGGCTACATAAAAATATATACATAATATATGTTAAATGATTTAAGATCTGTACTTCTGGGAATTTGAAGTGACAATTAAGATGCTGTAGTACCTGGGACATACTTTAGTTTCATTGTCGTAGCTTCGTCCACCTATCAAGAAAACATTCCAACCTCCCCTCTTTATCGCGGTCTTATAACAGCATTATAAAACAAGGTTCAATGTCGATCCCACAGTAAATTATGGGATAGTATCTGAACTAGCCCTTATAAAATAATTTCAGAGAAACAAAGTTAATTCCAAAATGGACCTGAAACTAAAATCGAGTTGGGAACTCAACAATAGAGCGTGAATTTATTTTCATAACAATGGTAAACTATACGCAGATAACGCGGGTGCATTCGTAAAGGTAAAATATTGGCATGCCGATAATCCAAGAGAAGAGAAAACAATATTCATAGGGGCTTGTAAGTTCTATTATCCACTTTGAAGCTCCTATTCTAACATTGCGTTTTGATATTGATACGAGTAGGTCAATCCATGGTATTGTTTGCTGCATGGACAGTATGAAGAAGAAGAAATACATTTATAATACCAACAAGATACATCACAGAAACAAAATAAGTAAGTAGATAAGTAACATAATATGCTTAACGACAGAAATTAAACTAAATACACAACAGACAAAACGAATAAATAAAACAGAACCATAGATGTAGCCTGTGGTGTATCTAAGTTGCCACAAAAGGCATCTGAAAATCAGCGCCGTGCCTATGGTAACCCATAATTGTACTACGGAGTGCGTGCCGTGGTGCCGTTAAAAGAATTAAATCAAATGCAATACAATAAAGTAAAAAAATGTAAGTATGACGGCACGAGTCACGCGTTTTGAGGTGTTAAAATGTCAAAATTTGACAATTGATTACTTTCTGATTTTCTACCGATGTACCGTATTTGGTGGTAGGTTTTAAATAGAAATACTTTTATTTTCATTACATTTTATTAATTTCGGCCAGTACTAACTCATACATTGCTTCTATCTTAGGTCTGCAGAGACTATAAACTATAAATTCCTATTCTTACTCCATAAAAGGCTGTAAAGTTGCGACTTTTGATGCTTAAAATGCGCGACTACCATCATCATACTAGCTATGCTGTATACAGCAAAGTTTCAGATGCACCATGGATTGATTTATAATGTGTGTTTAATTGACAACACAACAACCGTTAGAAAGTGCACCACTCTCAGTTACGTTACGGGCGACTTTGCAGCAAAAATGTAAGGTTTGGACAACTGTCGGTCGACTGTACCTTGGAATGAAAGACACTTCCAACAATATCAGCACTTCTGTTTAGTTTCACAACAGAAGAAAATTACGAAACTGACTACGACACACTCACTCACAAACCTTTTCTAACTGTCTTCTATCTCTGCACGCTTCCAGATGCAATGGCCGCCACCGACTGTGGACGAGCGTGGTGCTAGCGGCTCTGAGTATGCTGGCAAAGGAGACCGGGCTCACCGTTCTGCTTTTCAACATAGTCTTCGATCTTTATCGCTGCTGGAGCTCTGTTACCAAGTACGTTGTCAACCTCTTCTTTTTCTTTGTTGTTGTGCTTTGATTTTCGTGCTTTCACTGTTCTTTCTACTATACAGACCATCTAATGGTTGGCCGTTTTGCTACATGGAGGTTTTGCTAATTAGACTTTCTGATCGGGAGGGTTTGCTTTCATTTACCTTTGTACTGGTGGTGATTGACCAGCATGGCTTGCCCTTCACCAATGCTATCAACAATAAGAGCTACAATAAGTAGTACACTGCCACTTGTATAACTGTAAACCAACCTAAAGCGGTTTAATGTGATAGTAAAATAATATGCTTGTACCTTGTGGTACTACTTTTGAAAGTTGCGGCCCTTTGAGGTTGTTCAATTATTTCAATCCGGAAGTCGCTGCCGCTACTAATCTCGAAACATTGCTCAAAAGGAGATCTTAGAGAGATTATTCAGTGAGTAGGTACTGCAATCAAAACCGGAGATCGCTTTTCCGATTTGATTTGTGGACGGCTTTCGGAAAATGTTCATTTATATTACAGCTTTGTATTTGGGTAGCGGCACTTAATCTGCTTCCCGTTTGTTTTAGTCAAAATCGAGCTCAACTAAACAGAAGCATTGACAGTTCCTAAAAAACTACGCCTTAACCTACTAAGTCCTGACCTTGAAAATAACAATCGAAAACAATAAACAACATTTATCTGTCCAGACGCAAAAAAAAGGAAAAAAGTCGGACTTTCAGCAGATACACTGTACTGCTATTCCTAATTTATTGAACCGAAACTCGTTTCCCTGTCCCAGGTCACTGTCGGCGAGCAGGTGGCGGTGGCGCGGCGAGGCGGTGGCGCGCTGCCGGCGGCTGATGGCGGCGCTGGCCGTGCTGGCCGGCGCGCGGCTCGCGCTGCTGCACGGCTCGCTGCCGCACTTCTCAGCGCAGGACAACCCGCCGGCGTTCCATCCCTCGCTCGTTGTTCGGTGAGTCACATCGGCAGGTGTCATCAACTCACGGGACCTAACTCTTGGGAAGCTTTCACGACTAAAGTTTCAGCGGTTAGATCATAAATGCAATGAATTCACTAACAAGTAGATGATGGTTGTGTTGAAGGTTAGTTAGGCATGGTGCACATAGGAAGGACGTGGGACGTGCGACGCGTTGTATAGAGGTTGCGCTCTCGCCACGTCTTTTCTGTGTGGGCTTCGTCCCGTCTTTTCAGTACACTTTGTTTGAAAGTGAATTGGGAGGACGCCGCGTTTTTGCGCGCTCTGTCCCTACGTCCTTCCTATGTGTGCCATGCCTAACATAACCTAACCTTGCCTCTACTTTATCATCTACTTCTTAGTGAATTAATTGCATATATGATCTAACCTCAGATTGTGTTCTGAGGATCTAACCGTTGAAACTTTTGTCATGAAAACTTGGCAAGTTGCATATAGGTATACAGTAGCAATTGCTTCTACATGTGTATCTTGACGAGTTTTAAGGAACCTAAAAGACTTCAGTTTCAAAAAGTAAAGGGGAATGAACATTGTGTATTCCTCCAGTTATCTTTTGAAAAACCTCCATACAGCTTGGCATCCTTTTATATCAACTCAGTTAGCGAAGCTGACAATCCGGCGCTTCTCTTGACTTTGCCTTTTTTCCAAATTTATATTTTGGTGCGACGGATTTATTTAGTAAATAAACGAAACCTAAATTAGAGCACACGCCCTTTTCCCTCACGTGGCGGCTGAAATTGCTCCGAATTGAGTAGTTTTTGGGACGGGTAACGCCATCTAGAAGTTGCGTAGTAAAGTAGCCGACAGTCGATTGCGTTGCTGGAAATGAGGCAACAGAACCGAACCCTTCATTGAAATGCAGTTTTCCTAACTGACAATAGATGTCGCTACTAATGTCAAAACCATGGCTATGCGCCCACAGGCATGGTGACGCTGCACAATATTTTATTTATTTTACGTGGGGAAATCTATTGAAGTATAGCGCCAAATATGACGTCAAAATGGAATTCACACCAAATAAGCGAGTACTCTTCAAAATACTTTTCTTAAAAAGTACCCGAAACCGGGGTGCGTGCATGCGACGATTAATGACTGTTGAGGAAGCGAAAGTGATCGGTCAGAATCATGGCAAGTGGCAGTCCCTGATCTCTGCCTACCCCTCTAGGATACAGGCGTGAGCTTATGTATGTATGTAATACTTTTCTTAGGATTAGTTAGGATTGATTTACTCTCATGTGCACATTCCCTGCGCTTCCCATCTCCAAATCGTGTCAAAGCTCCAATTTTTGGGTCCTTAGGCTGCTGACGTTCAGCTACCTGGCGGCGTTCAACTGGTGGCTGCTGCTGTGTCCGTGGTCGCTGAGTCACGACTGGCAGATGGGCTCGGTGCCGTTGGTGACGTCACTGCATGACCCGCGCTCCCTGCTCACCGGCGCAGCGGCGCTCGCGCTGCTCGCAGCGTGCTGCCGCTGTCTTTGCGAGATTGAGGTACTTAAATACGTATATGAATTTATCTTGTAAGATGTTGGCAAATTTAGCCTAATATAATATCTAGAATCTAACCCAACCGAACCTAACTACTTAGAATGACTAGGGCTCATATACACATAGTCGTTCAATAAAATGGTATTAGCACGACAACGCCTGTTATTTGCCTCTATTTTGTAGTCTACTAAGCAATATAGCAGTACCTACAATATCATTCTAATAGGAGGTTACAACAACCCGTGCAAATTACATAGGTAGGCAATTAGGCATATTTCGCGAAAAAACTGGACAAGTGCGAGTCGGATTCGCCCACTGAGGGTTCCCTACAAATTTGTAGGTACTTAAATATTTTATTAGTTGAAGTATCGGGTCTCGCAGTTGTTCCCGAACTTAAAAGATTTTTTTTTATGATTGAATTACAAATGTATAGTTTTTATACTTTTCTCTGTACTTGTAGTAGGTATACGATGATATTACTTGCAAAATTTCATAGTTTAGGGTCAGCGGAAAGTACCCCTATAAATTTTGATTCCCTTGAGATTGTCGAAATACGAGTATACGCGTGTTTTTTCGGCATAAACTGCCGTAACTTTTTTTTACGTTAACTTAGAAGTCTGATTTTTTCACAGCTTCAAGAGACTGTAGACTTGAGTATAATATATTTTTAACTTCAACTCGATACCTCTACGCGTTCCCGAGCCGTTCGAGACCCAAAAGGGTCTTAACAGGCAGACGGACGGACGGACAACAAAGTGATCCTATAAGGTTTCCGTTTATTTCCGTTTGAGGTACGGAAACCTAAAAAAGGAATCGCGCGAGGCACCGCGTTAAAATACACGGCTTCTACCTTTGGTATACGATTGGTTAGTAGTCTTTTAACAGTACCTATCAATAAAACAACCATTGCCGTACTCATTCTATTGAACAGCTATACCTACATTTAAGAGACTTGCACCCCTAATCGCAACGAAACTTTCAGAGGACACAAATCACGGTTTGATCGTGTTCACCTACATCCTGTTCTCTCTGTTTCACTGTAACGTGCGTAATGACATTCTAGCTGCAGCGCCACACGCCAGCAGTGGCCGGGCTTCTGCTGCTGGTGATCCCCTACCTGCCGGCTTCGAACCTCTTCGTCACCGTCGGGTTCGTCATTGCTGAGCGAGTGCTGTACATTCCTAGGTAAGCTAGATGTTCCATTTGAAGTCAAGGAATGCCAGATTTTTGTTGGAAAATAAAATAGACTGTGTCACACCCTTACAATGTTCGAATTCCCAGATGATGGTACGATAATAGTCAATTTAGTGTTAACAACTATAAGTTGACGAAGGTGCATAAAAAAAATATCAGACAACCGTCAACAGCCTGTTAACATGCCGGAAACTGAGAGTAGGTAACTCTCACATCGATACTTAAACTGACATTAAAAAACAAATTACATGTAATAACAGCTAAAGAGAAATTCATTCTCGATCTAAGTATTATTTACCGCTTCTTGTTTCCGCTACCCACAAGCTACAAATGTTTTGTAGTGTCGAAGAGAAAGTACCTAAACAATTATTCTCTCTCAATTCCAGCGTGGGCTTCGTAATAATCACAGCGTACGGCCTGCAGTTGTTATGGCAACGCCGGTCCGGCCACCGCTGGATCCTGGTACTAGGCGTCATGGTATTGGTCTCCAGCGGAGTCGCCCGAACTTACTTGAGGAACCGGGATTGGAGGACCAGGGAGACGCTTCTGAGGTTTGTTGATGCATTGCCTCTGTGAGAGATGGCATGTGGAGGAAAAATCCTTTGCCTACCAGTGGGCAGCGGTAGAATGATGAAAATAATATTAGGGGTTAAAGTATGAAATTGCCGTTTTATTGCAATAGGTTCTTTGAATTGACATAGAATCTTCATGGTTTGAGGTTTTCGAATGAAACTTTTTTCAAATGTTTTCTATGATGTTCTTTTTTTTTAAAAATGTGAAACATTTGAATATCGACTTTCAATTGTTTTTGTTATTCAATTTAGACAAGAAAGATGGATACTGCGAAAATTCGAGTGATTATGAGGCACCCATTTTTCGTATTTTTTATTTTATTGATTTGATGCAAGTGAGTCAATATTGTGGGTAAGGTAACGTTAAACCATGCCGCTAATTCCTGGGTAGTTTGACTAGGGTCGGCTTCCACTATCTCTCTTAATTCATCGTTATTCACCTGTGTGGGCGGTCTTCCTCGTGGCTCGTTCTTTAAGTCGAAATTTCCATCACGAAAGCGTTTAAACCAAAATCGCACGGTGCGTTCATTAGTAGACCCCTCTCCAAACGCAGCATTGATATTGCGGGCTGTTTCTGCCGCGTTAGTTCCGCGTCGGAACTCGTATTCAAAAATCACTCGAATTTTCGCAGTATCCATCTTTCTTGTCTAAATTGAATAACAAAAACAATTGAAAGTCGATATTCAAATGTTTCACATTTTTTAAAAAAAGAACATCATAGAAACCATTTGAAAAAAGTTTCATTCGAAAACCTCAAACCATGAAGATTATATGTCAATTCAAAGAACCTATTGCAATAAAACGGCAATTTCATACTTTAACCCCTATTATTATCTCTGTTACTTATTTTGTATTGTATTTATTCTTCCAAAGTTTAGTAGGATAGGCGAAGGCAAGACAATCGTTCTTTTCTTCTCTTCTGATATTAGAATACCCGTTCTCGATTTATAAAAAACGCATATGCAAGTGCTTATTTATAGTTAGCAATAAGCTACACTTACGTACGAAACTACACGTGGGGTAAAAATTAAGATGAATTAGCCTAAAATATAGCCCAAAACTTCTTGATAGTGGCCTATGTCCAGTAGTGGGCGAGATTGTGGTCCAGAACAATTTCAGTGACTGCATTAAAAAAATTAAAGGCAATAACACTGACTTAACTGCAACGTGTACCTATCTATCCCTTCCAGGGCGGACTTAGCAGTTCTTCCTCACAACGCGAAACTGCATTACAACTTTGGAAACTTCCTGAAAGACATGGAGCAACAGGAAAATGCCATCAAACATTACAAGGAGGCGCTAAGGTACATTTTATTTGCTTTTTGTTCTAGGCATATTATCTACGACTACCGGACAATGTTTGCCTAGGCTCAGTGGTTCCACAAGATGACGTCATCCTGCTCAGTTTCAACACTCCGCACCAGTGTACCTTGTTATCATAGTTTCTTGTTCTAGATTGACGTCAAGGGAGCTAAAGAAAGAGCAGCTTAGTCAGTAAACAAATCATTGCACTTTTCTTGAGTTATTCCAGAGTGTAAATAGTTTTATCATGTTAACTAGCATTAATCCGTTGGCTCAGTTTGTTGTGAATTATGCAGGTATTGACATAGGTACTTACTGACGTCAATCCAAGACAAAGCTAGGCAAACTTACATGCATTACACATGAATAACAAAGCCAACAATTTGTGGCTTACCTAAAAATTTGGTATCTACTTACCTACCAAGATAATAAAGAGACTCAAACCACTGAAAGAATCTTTGATTACTCCAAAAATACAAGTTTATTTGTTTGCATTTTTTCCAAGTACTTATTTGATTGATAGATTTATCAATTGATTGATTGATTGATATTTGGTTTGATGACGGGAGGGGAGAAGAGAAAATATGGTGTGCACTGAAAAATGGCTGTGTCTTTCGTTTAGTAGAAGTCAAAGTGAGTTAAATGTTTCTAAGCAATAACACTAATGTCGTTTTTTCACACTTTTTTTCAGGTTATGGCCAAGCTACTCGAGCGCCCACAACAACTTGGGTACGTTGGTGGTAGCATCCGGAAAAGCAGAACACCACTTCCTTCAAGCACTCAAGTACAACAGAGACCATGTCAATGCGCATTATAATCTTGGGAAATTGTACAGGTAATGCTAACTACATTCAGATACACAACTTTGTTTTTAACAGCTTTTGTAAGTCTTAATTTTTCGTAAGCCCTATACCAGATAACCATAGTCCAAATTAGACCCCAACATTTGCTTCATCATTCATGCAAATCAATAATGACAGTCCTATGCTGAGGCACCGGATCTCAGTCCATGTAAAATAAAAAGAAAATGTGTATGCTAACCTACCTTAATAAATTGTTCCGGAATAAAAATATTGAATGGAATTAAATTGCAGTCGGATAAAAATTTCAGAATGGGTACCAGAGAGAAAAAGTTTCTCTGCCCGAGGTCCATCTAATATTATTGTATAAAAATCTCGTGTCACAGTGTTTGTATCGAACTCCTCCAAAACTGCTTTACCGATCTTGTGATTTTTTGTGTATATTTGGTAGGTGTGAGAATAGGTCTTTAGGCTTATTAATATGAGATTATACACTTTATCATCTTAACAAAGTTATGAATTCCAAGGAGTATTGACTTACTAATTTGAAATTTTGCTTTCCAGAAAGAAGAACCGCATTCAAGAGTCGCTCCAGATGCTGGAACGCTGCATCACGCTGGAGCCGCGCTTCGTGCGAGCTTATCTGGAGTTGCTGCACTTGAAATCCGAAGACCAAAAGCGGGGGCTGCTGCAGAAGATAATCAAGCTGGAGCCCCATAATTGGGAGCACCATATGCTGTACGGGAACTGGCTGAAGGGGAAAGGTACCTAAATAATTAACGACGAGAGATCAAACGAGATATAGTGATAATAAGTGGTTTATTTATAAACATAGGCTCTCTAGAATGTAGTTTTAGGTTTGGATGCATATTTTTTTCAAAAGCGCTCCGACATTGTTTTGTCGAAGCGCCTAGTTCTGCAATTACAAGAGACAGAAAATATTCCTCTTTTCTTAATAATAAACCCTTAATTTTTTGTCCCACTTCATATCCTTTCTTTCAATGTAAGATTGTATTCGCCACCTAATCAAGCTAGATTCGCAATTTCAAGCGCTAGTATAAAAATATATATATATATATATTACTATATTATTCTTTTATTTGAGTGCAGTAGAAGCAAGCACAGCCTGTGGGTACAGGGTGGGTACCCTTTCATGGTATATGACATTAGAGGATGTTTTGAAGGTAGCCTCCAGCAGTAATAAGAAAGTCATAGTCTGTGGTGACTTCAATATCGACTTATTGGTAGACTCGGCTTTAAATACCAAATTGACAATAATTTTCAAGTCGTTTAATTTAGTAAATATTTTCTTGGAGCCTTCTAGAATAACCGAAACTACGGCCACCTGCATAGATAATGTTTACTGCGATTGCGACTTTTCAGATAATTCTACAGTAAATTGTTTGAAGTCAGACCACAGTGGTCAAATTGTTCATTTTGAAATAGATAGAAAAAACGCAGAACAGGTTATCCTCTGCCGGCCCGTAACAAGTAAAAAATTAGAGTCATTTAAAGTAGACCTTGAAAGTAGCATAAAAACTCAAGAAAATTACCAAAATGCTAATGCTCATTATGTAGACTTTTTCAAAGTCGTGTCGGGTAGTTTTGAAAAAGTTTTTAAATTGCGGCAGCTAACAAATAATGAGAATAAATTAGGATTTAGTGAATGGGCAACCTCGGGTATCCGGAAAAGTAGAGACACACTTTATGAACTGTATGACAAAAAGACTTATACATATGACACCAAATTCATACAGCACGTCAAAAAATATTCCAAATTATTTAAGGCCGTCTGCCATAAGGCTAAATGCGATCATATAAAGAATAAAATCTTACAGTCACCGAATAAAATTAAAACAATTTGGACAATAATAAATAGAGAAACGGGTAAAACAAAATTGGGAGACCGAGATATTTCGCTTAAGATTGATGACAAAATAATAACGACAAATGAAGATATCGCTGCAGCATTTGAACAGTTCTTCACTAATGTTCCAATCGTGACTACAGCTCCGTTAGACTCGTCACCTGATCGTGCAGCAACATTACTAAAAGACCATGTCTCCTCGTGCGAACACGATTTATCATTTAATTACATTGAGCCCCATAACGTTCTTAAAAAATTTAAATTATTGAATCTTAAAAAAACGGAGGACTTGTGGGGTATGTCAGTAAAAATTGTTAGTTCAGTGATCCATGTCCTAGCTTTACCGTTAGCAAAAATTTTCAATAAATGTGTAGATGAGGGAGTATTTCCGGACCTCATGAAATATAGTAGACTAGTACCCTTATTTAAGAGCGGTGATAAACACGATCCAACCAATTTTAGGCCCGTCTCAGTACTACCAGTATTGAGTAAAATATTTGAGAAGATCATCTTAGATCAATTACTTACGCATTTCAATAATTACCAACTCTTTCATAGCCAGCAATTTGGTTTTACTAAAGGGCGGAATACAACAGACGCCGGAGTTATGTTACTTAAACATATTTTCGGCGCGTGGGAGGATCGCAAGGATGCAGTAGGCATATTTTGTGATTTATCAAAAGCATTTGATTGTGTAGACCACGAAACGCTACTGCTAAAGTTAAAACACTACGGAATAAAGGGTGCAGGTTTAGATCTTTTAAGATCGTATTTAGAAGGAAGGGTCCAAAAAGCAGACGTAAATCGTATTAAATCCTCGGGTTCACTTGTAAAAATAGGAGTCCCGCAGGGATCTATCTTAGGGCCGCTCCTTTTCCTAGTCTATATAAATGATTTACCGTTTATGGTACAAAAAATGTCTGAGATAGTGTTATTTGCTGATGACACGTCACTTATTTTTAAAATAAGGAGACAAGAAAATAATCTTGACGATGCAAATAATTCTCTCTCGCAAGTACTAGATTGG
Organism: Yponomeuta evonymella; assembly: GCA_963969515.1. Classification (NCBI taxonomy): domain Eukaryota; kingdom Metazoa; phylum Arthropoda; class Insecta; order Lepidoptera; family Yponomeutidae; genus Yponomeuta; species Yponomeuta evonymella. The sequence goes on along the minus strand of OZ018342.1, from coordinate 911,611 downwards.
TTCACAGCAAATAATCTGCTGCTAAATTCTAAAAAGACGAAATGTATAAAGTTTTCCTTACCTAACGTACGAGTAGTTGAGAACAACATAGTAATTGGACATGAAAAACTAGAATTTGTAGATGATACTGTATTTCTGGGCATCACCATCGATCCAAAACTACAATGGGGTCCACATATTGTAAAATTAGCACACAGACTTAGCTCTGCAGCATATGCAGTGAAAAGAATTAGGGAACTCACTGACGTTGCAACTGCTAGGCTTGTTTATTTTAGTTACTTCCATAGTATTATGTCCTACGGTATACTACTATGGGGCCGGGCAGCAGACATTGAGACTATCTTCATCTTGCAGAAGAGAGCCATCCGATTTATTTACAAGTTAGGTAGTAGGGATTCGCTAAGAGATTTCTTCAAAGAAACCAACATCTTAACAGTTGCATGTCAATACATTTATGAAAATATTATGTACGTTACAAAAAATATCAAAGACTTCGAAAATGTTGGTGGCCACCATGATGTTAATACTAGAAATAAACATAAATTGTCATTTCCACTATTTAGACTTGCAAAAGTTAACACATCCTTTATGGGGCACTGTATAAGGTTCTACAACAAAATTCCTCAAGATATATTAGAGTTACCTCCAACGCGATTTAAAAAATGTGTTAAGCACATTCTGTGCAAAAAGGCTTACTATAACATAAAGGATTATTTAGAAGACAAAGATGTTTGGCATTAAACAGTAGATTAATATTATTTAAAGGATGATTGTGACTAGTGTTCAACACATTCATGACTAATATTTTAAGTTGAAAACTCTGTTAATTAAGTTAAAACGTGTTTTGAAAAGAATAAATGTGGAGTTTCTTTGTTAGCTTCTTCTCCACATAATCCATTAATTGTGAAACTAACAACTTTGACGTTCATTAAGTAAACATTCTGTTTTTACAATGAATAAAAATATTTGAATTGAATTGAATTGAATTGATACCTTAATCACATAGATATTTCGAAATTTCTTTAATAATTATCAAGTATCATTATTGGCTGCATGTAAAAATTATTAAGAACCTATTGTTTACTGCAATTGTATTGCTGTGGATTTCTCTTAAGTAAATAAAATAAATAAAATAAAAATAAGTAATATTTACTAACTACCTAATAAAAAAACGCATAACTGGCTATTACATATTCATAGCGGTCTCTTGTTTAAGGTCAATACGTCAATACATATTGACCGTAATTTCTTTACTATGGGCTAGCCCGACTAAGCTGTCAGGATGGTATAGTTGCTGGGCAAGCCTAATCCATCTAAAAAGCAATGTTCCAGACACTGCAGCGACCGAGTGGTCCCTTCACCCATCTGGTCTTAGTGAAGGTGCCACTGGACGATGTATAAATAATCTTATTACGTAGATGCAAAAGCGAGATTTTTTTTTGTTTACGGTATCCAAACTGTGCAGGTTTCAAATCCCCAACGGTGAGGTTCTACATGGAAGCGATGCGGCTGTCATTTCGGAGACCATCGCAGTCCAGCAGTGACCTGTTGGCGCTGAGATCTACATGCCTTGCATTGAGGGAACTCGGCCAGCAGGCGAGGATACTGCAGCTCATCACCAGGTAAACACACTGTTTAATTTTATGTCGGTCATCTTAGGAGAATAAATGAAGCGGAAAGGTCTGGTCAAGATCGGGGCAAGTGGCAAACCTTGATCTCTGCTTACCCCTCCGGGATATAGGCGTGAGTTTATGTGATGTAGTAATATTACATTTAGTGTGGCGAACTGCTCCATGGCCGTTTTTTTCGGGTCGGTGAAATTTCGGACGCAACCCTGAATACTTAGTCTGACCTACAGATAGATTACTTTTAAATATGTTTAAGAAATCAATAATAGTAGTTGTAGTTACCATTAGCATAGTCTTGGTAGAATTACTAAGGACGTTTTACATATCTCTAGTAACCGTTTATACTAAAATACTTCGTAAGAGCTATGAATGAGCGATACTATACCTTACCTTACGTTGTCAAAAAGAAATTTAGTCGTAGAAAAGGTAGACTTCAGTTGTAATTAATTTGTGTTTAATTATAATAATGCTAATAAATATTTTTAATTGCATCAATAATTTGTAATTTGACTTTTAACTATCCAATTTCTGCAGATTTATTTATTTCTTCTTAATCAGAGTGTCTAACTTCTAATTCGTCTACGAAGCAAAATGCCTAACAGTAAGCTGTAAATTGCCTAGAAAATAAAACGTCTACCAAGCAAAATGCCTAAAATGCAATATTTTCTAATTAGGAAATCGTCTAGAGATCAAAATGCCTACCAAGCAAAATGCCTAAAATGCAATAATTTTCAGCAGCAAACTACGTGAAAAACATCAATTTTTATGCAACGCAAAGCCCAAAGGAGCCTGATGTTGAATCTGAAAAGTATTCTCTACTCAGCTACGATTATATCGAAACCCCAAGTGCGTGACAGTTAAAACTTAAATATGGTACAAATTTAGTTTTGACCCGTAGTCGTCGGTCCGTTTAAAAGAATCTCACGAGTTTGTCTAAGGAAATGGAGGCTTGATGCTAGAAAGCAGCAAGCGTTAATTTTCCCATTAATATAAGGTCCAGATCGACCACTTAAAATACTGTTAAGTCATATTACAATGTAGGCATTTTGCTTCATAGTCAAAACAAGGTTTAGTTCAAATGCTGCGTAGTCATATTGCAAGGTGGGCATATTGCGTCCTCATCGATATAAGGTTTAGTCTAAATACTGCATAGTCGTATTGCAAGGTAGGCAATTTCCTTCCTAGTCAATATAAGGCTTACGAGTAAGTAAAATTTGGCACAGACTTTTTTTATTTCTAGGCAGCATGATCAGAAAGCGTCTGCCTCTCTAGCAGATGCTGAGTCAGGGGTCCTTTGCATTTTGCCATACCCGCCAATTGTTTTCTTGTACTTTATGTTGATTTGCTTGTACTTACGTACGTTTACTTACGTTTGCTCTTAACTTAATTCCGTAATCACTTACTTGATTGTCTTGATTTGATTGATTTTGATTTGTCTAAAGTGTCCGACCAGGTACTCTTATTTGAAGAGCTTAGTCATGGTAACAGAATAGTACATTACGATACTAGTGCGAAAAGTAGGAAATTCGCAACGAGTGGCGATAAATTAAAACACGACCGAAGGGAGTGTTTTATATCGACACGAGTTACGAATTACCTATTCGCACGTGTATCGTACAACGTTTTATAGTACATTGGCCCTTTGAAGTTTCGACATAGGCACGTAAAGTGCTCATTATCGCACTAGTGCGGTAATGTAGCACCATATGTACTATAAAAAACAATCCCGAATTAAGTTCTTTTTGTTTGTCTCCTTGCTGTAAAATTTTGCTTTGTTTCACTTGTGCCATGTGAATGCAGTGACTAGAATTCAGAAAGGAATGTTGCGTTGGTTTGGGCATATGGAGAGGATGAAGGAAGAAAGATTGACGAAACAAATATATCGAGCGAATGTGGGTGGAAGGGCCGGTAAGGGACGTCCCGGGCGGACATACTTCAACCAAATAGGGCATGTATTAGCAAAGGGCAAGATAAAAAGTACCCGAAACCGGCGTGCAACGACTAATGAATGTTGAGGAAGCGAAAGTGATCTGTCAGGATCGTGTCAAGTGGCAGTCCCTGGTCTCTGCCTGCCCCTCTGGGATACAGGTTTATGTATGTAGGTATGTATGCAGATGTAAATAAATGTATTATCTATCTAATAAATCAATCAGAATATCGAATCAATCAGGCAGTTGCTAGTCAGTATATCTATGAAAATATTATATACGTTAGGAAAAATATTAGTAACTTTAAAACTGTAGGTAGCCAACACAATGTAAATACTAGAAATAAACATAAATCTTCGTGCCCAAAATTTAGGTTGGCAAAGGTATTAACCTTTTCCAGCCTCAATTAATAACCCTTTTGGGGCATTGTATACGTTTATATAATAATATCCCTGAGGATATAATAAGCTTGCCAGAAACGCGGTTAAAAAAATGTCTAAAGCACACCTTGTGCAAAAAAGCTACTATAACATTAAAGATTATTTAGATGACAATGATGTCTGGCATTAAATCTAGTTCAATGCATGAGTTCCAGGTTTTACAATATTTATATAAACTCTGTTAATTAAAGACTTGAAAGGACTAAGTTTGGAGTTTCTTTGTCCATTTTTTCTTTGACAACTAGTTTAACTTGTAACGTTTTCTGTGCTACTTTGAATAAAAAAATTTACATTTAATTTAATCGAAAATAGACTTGTTAACTTAGCTCCATGTGTGCGCAGATGGCACACGCACCGCGGCGGGGCGCGCAACCTGGGCGCGCGCAACCTGCATCTACGCGAGTGGCGGCTGCGTACCGAGCTGGCCGGCCGCGCCATGCTCTACACGCGCCGCCACAGCGGCAATGTGAGTCCCCAGTCCCCGCCGTCAGCAGCTAACTCCGGGATGGATTCTTACAATTTCGCGTAATCCGAAAGCTTTTATAGCGCGATGCCCACTATAGCACATAAATGAATAAATAAATTGTCACTTTTACTATTTTTCAATACAATGCCAACTATTAAAAATCTTCGTAAGTGAGAGCGCAGCATACCTAAAATAGCACAAAGCCTATTGGCATAAAAGATTTGTTTAGTAGCACAATTTTCCGTGTGGCGCCGGATTAAGATTATATACCGGATTAAGATTATAGCAAAACCCCTCGTGGTTATGAAAACCATGAAGGAGGCCTATGTCCTGCAGTGAGCGTCAAATGGCTGATGATGATGATGAGTCGCACGATGTTCACTTTAAATGCGTGGATGGCCATCAATTTGTGCAGTCAAGAACAAAAGACTAAAAGTTTTCATAATTATTAAAGTGGGCATGGTGCGATCTAATGTATGCAGATTTGCAAAAGTTCTCATGGTACTACCAATTGTATTGAAATTACATAAAAGTGACAAAGTGTGATAGTGGGCATCTTGCTATCAAACCGTATCTGAACTATTGTCGGTCCAACCGTTTATTTAACTTTTGAAAGCTCAATTTAGTGATGTTCTATGAAGTTACCCATTAATTTTTTTAAGATAATCGATTTAAATTATGTTGAAATTTTAATCGATTGATTGCATTGCTATTTTATTTTGATATGTTTGTAGTATGTCTATCTGAGCGTGATAAACTAAAAATTACCCAACGAGTTTTCATATTAATTTGTTTTTATAATATTTAAACCTAATTTCTTATAGTATAGATCTTTGTAATAAGATAGGCTTATATTTTTATACAAAATCGACTTGAATTGTCTTCGCTACATAATCTACTCGTTATAATATTGTAGCAAAACACGTCGCATCACTATTGTGAAAACATAAAGGTGTCCATAAAGTGTTGCATTTTTTGCCTATGGTTTCCGGTCGAATAAACAAGGAACTTCATGGGTGTGCGTCTGTCAAAAATTAAATAAACGATTGGACCGATATTACCTATCAAAAATATATTTGCACGGAAGGTTTGATAATGGCCTGGCGCAAATCACAAACACCTTCATAGGATGAGGACAGTGCAGGATGAGGACATTTTAGGATCAGGACATTGTGTGTTGATGCATTGTGTTATAAGATGAAGATATTCGTAGGCTGAGGATATTCTAGGAATAGGATATTATGGGATGAAGACAATGTATGAGGAGGACATTGAGAGCCGAAAGCTGATAACGTTTCTACTGTTCAAAAGCCACGATAGTGCCCCATATCTAATCAGCTCCCCAACATGACTCAGCGATAGACAAAGTGTATTAACATGCTTAGTAGCATGCTTTAGGGTAGATATGTCTAGAAGGTAATGAACGAACCGATTGAATATGATAAACTGATCATATTACTATTGGGTCTGAGCCTTCTTTTTCCAAAATTGTTTTTGTTCATGGTCACAATAAATTCATATGCCTCGAAGGATACGATGGACCTATTATATTTATCCAAAAGATGTTAGCTGGAAATTGTTATAATAATAGGCTATAGATTTGTAGATAAAAAATACAACACTAGAAACTTAAAACTCTTTTCAACAGATCTTAAATCGTCCTTTTAACTTATCTGATATTTATGACTTCGCATTCCAGGTGATGTCCACATGCCTGCACCACAGCCAACTGGAGGTGACACCAGAATCGTACCTAAAAGACAGTGACATCACACCCCGTTATGTCAGCGGTTTTAGGACAGGAGACAGTGACGTCACACGCCTCGTCATCAACAAACCTAACTCGTGCCAAAAGACGCACCAGGGGACCAAGAAAAGTGTCTCCATCTCAACGCAATACAAACCTATCCATAACAAATCGGAGTCTGGGTTGAAGCAGAAGAGCTGTCCGCTTCATAAAAAGAAAAAAATCAAGGAACCGGAAGGTTTGACACCGTACATGACAAATCATTTGATAAAAACTTTCTGATAAACCAACAATTTTAGACAGTTTGTTAGCGACACCTACTCTGTTGACTGTAACAGTGTTTGTCATACTTCTATGATGCTGAAGGCCTATTTCAATTGCTTCGATCTTACCAATTTGTGAAAGAGAAATAGAAGGAGAGAGAGAAAATTAATTAGAATGGGAGGCGACATGCCCTGCAGTCGGGACACAGTCGGGTGAATACGTGATGATCAGCAAATTAATAAAACATCGCAATATGTGCCATAATTACAGAATTTATAAGTTAAAAAATAAGAAATGTAAATATATATTTTGTGGTAAGTTCTAAAGCCGAAATAAATCTGTAGAGAGCAATTATTTGATATCTAAAATCCACAAAGCAGGGCTTAATTTATTGTAATTTTAAAAGCCAGACAACAAAGTCAAACAAGATCCAATTAATCACATGTAAATAGCACTGTAAATATAATGTATACTCAAGCATCGTTCACTTGTTGTGAAAAATTAAACTAAAATTAAACAGCACGATTGCTTTAAATGTATATGTATCAACGTTCTCCGTTCATTCGAAATGTTATCACCGAAATAAACCCAATTTTCTTACGATAGGTATCGTTTTATTCTAACCGAAAGGTATACACTGTCCTCTTTGTATTGTCGTTTGGTATTTACTAGTGTCTCAAAGTTATAATAACTTCCATGCAACACAATCACTTGTCCTGGCCTCAAACTAGGATACCCTGTAGGTACTGTGGTAACCAGGTAACATCACAAACATGGAAGTACACCCAGACTGAGGCCATTTGCATAAATGTACGACGGCCCCCAGTGGAAATCGAACCCACGACCTCTGTTTTGCTAGTTAGGCCCCTTAACGGCTAGACCAACGAGTCCGTCGCTAGACCAACGAGGCTGTCAAAGTATTTTCCCTTCGCTTTCGTAACCATTATCAAAGTTCATGATCTCGAACCTTCCATTGGTTTACCAATTAAATTTGTCAAGCCATCAGCCTCAGTGATGGCTCCAGTACATTTTACTAAAAATAATAAGACGCAAAAGACTCACTCGGGATTAAATTTAACACCTAGAATGTTATGGATTAGGTTGACTAAAAAGGCCCAGATAATGGTTAGGTACCGCTTGGACAAACGTGGAAAACAGCTAGACTGAGGAAACTTGTACGAAATCAAAGAAAAGCTGCCGGTTTGATACCTGAACGTTGCCAAACGGGACCCTATTACTGTGTCTCCGCTGCCTGTCTGTCTATATGTCTCTATGTCTTTCCGTCCGGCCTGTAATAGGTAGCCAGTTGAGATTTTTACAGAATGTGTTATTACGGCGGATTACCTAACAAATAATAATATTGTAAAAATAAGGGGCGTCTCCAAACAACACACGTGTTTTTTCGCCGTTTTTTTGTTTATGCTCTATCGTAGAAACGGTAGTACATACAATCTTGGCGTGATTGTGGGACTTGTTATATAGTCTAACGATAAATGATAAAAAACGGCCAAGTGCGAGTACGGCACCCTCGGTGCGCAAGTCCAACTCGCACTTGGCCGGTTTTCTGCTACACTTTGAGGATAAAGTCGTAAAAGCAATTTTTGGTGAAAATGTACTTTGAATACAGTCTTAATCAGTTTTTCGAGCTTTTTCAATCTGTTTACTTTGCTTTGTTTACTGTTTACGGTTTTTTTCGTAAAGTCCTCGCGTGGCCAAGTCCTGTATTAAGTAATCATGTTACTAAAGTACACTATTTAATAAAGAATACATACTTTTACTTTTAAATAGATAGGCTTACACTAGATGAAAAACATGCTTATTCTTTGATTTGTAAGTCAGTAGTTGCAAAAGGCACTGATTTTTTGCTTGAAAATGAAATTTGTGATAAGATCTCTTCCTAGAACTAAGTTATGCTGGATTGTAGTAATGTAAATAATTTATGTGAATAAAGCACTTTAAAAATTTAATAAAAAAATCAATCAATCTGTTCTCTTATTTCGTTTCCTCAAATTCGCTAAAAAATTGCTTTTACTACCTTGATTTTTTAACAGGCTTCAAAGTTTTTTTTTATTGAAACCTGATGTAAAAGGCAGTGGTGCTACTTAATTTTTGTCGCGAAAGACCTTTTTTTTATGTACTCATGGCTTATACTGCAATTATTTATTTGTCCAACTTATTAGTACAATTAGTTTTTTTTTTCTGTAAAAGCCATTGGATGCAGGTTTTTTTTGTAGTATAAGCCATGCTCACTTCTATATATTGAATTTAAAGTTGAATATTTATAAAACTCGTAACATTTTTATTATATATGTAGTCATTGCATTGATCATCATCATCATCATCAACCCATTATGTCCCCACCGAGGGGCACGGGTCTCTTCCCCGAGGAAGGTATAGGCCATACTCCACCACGGGGGCCAAGTCCAGATTGGTGGAGGCTTGTAGACTAGTGGCTCGTCTACTGTCAGAAGTTTGTCAAGCCGCCCTAAGGCCTCTGACTTGGCTTAACGACTGCCATCTATCGACGGCAGCCAGCACCAACAGCTTAACGTGCCTTGCGAAGCACGGAACCGCTCGGAAAAATGCCACTAGCGTTAGGCATAGACGGCGACCCATTCATGCACTGAACGCGCCCAGTGTTGCTTAACCTTCGTGGTCGTTTAAGACCACTCAGGCAGCCGGGGCTACGAGCGATACATTGCATTGATACGGCATTTAAAATAAATATATATTTTTATAAAAAAAAATTGTCCTCTCTCCTATCAAATTCATGAAATAGCATTTACTAAATTTCTGCCCCAAAGGCTCGATATGCTAAATAGAATAAATATTCTTGTTATGTTGGACAATAATTTATCAAACTTTGTATCGATCTCAAAAATTTATCCTATTTTGGACCAGGATAACTGATTGTGTTGTATGGAAGTTAATTTTTATTTATTTTATTTTATTTATTTATTTCCACAAAATACATACCATTACAGGGTGGACCTAATTCGATATGTATGCTACAAGTAACAGTAAAATCTTAATTCTAATATAATACGTACACAATAATTACTATTAGTTAATAGTTACCTATAAACATTAACATGCAATAAAAATAAAGAAAATTTACAACATGTGTTCCATATAGCACACCACAAACAGAGCTACTTTCTTGAACTCACCCAGAGCAACATTAAATAGGTCCGTTTGGTCCGAGATAAGATTTATGGTGCGGAGCGCGCGCGTTAGCGGCGCCTGTGCTAGAAGGTTAGTGCGCGCGCGCGGCACCCGCAGTAGCGGCGGCCGGCGGCGGCGCCCCACGTACTCGTCCGGCACGCACAGGCACAGTGCCTCCAGCACCACTGGGTTGCAAACCCTACCCACTAGCACTTTATGGATATATAATACCAGGGCGAGGTCCCTCCTTACCCTAAGTTCGTTGTAACCTACCATACCTAGTATAAATAGTGTAGGGTACATCAATGGGTAAAACGGATATACCCCGTACTGCCTCAAATATATGTACCGCACGAATTTATTCTGTATGCGTTCCAGCATGAGACGATATTTCGTTTCATGTGGCGCCCAGATGACTGCGTTCGATTCCAGTTGGCTTCTTACTAGAGCATTATACAGGGTTACAATGGCTGTAATGCGTGAAAAAACTCGCCCCTTACGGAGGATAAAACCCAGATTCCTGTAAGCTTTTTTACAAATACTTTCAATATGCTCGCGATAGTTTAGGTCTGAGCTCAATCTAACCCCTAGGTCTCTGACTTCACTTACTCGCTGAATTGGCTTATCTCCTACCCTATAGTTATTGATTACTGGTTTTTTTTTTCGAGTAAATGTGATAAGTGCACATTTGGATACATTAAATTCCAGCTTATTGCTTGTACTCCACTGTACTACCCTATCTATGTCGTCCTGTAACTTCTCACAGTCCAAGTAACTACTTATAGGAAATGACAGTTTGAGGTCATCCGCAAACAACAAACAACTTGCATTTTTTACTACCGTTGGCAGGTCGTTTATCATTATTGCAAATTCGAGGGGTCCCAAATTACTACCCTGGCTTACCCTTGACCTAGTAAAATATGTTTGCGACCGATATCCATTGTACTCCACATATTGTGTTCTGTCATCTAAGTAGCTACCGAAGAATCTAAGTAGATGTGGAGTACAACCCACGTTAGCCAACTTTTTCAGTAGTATGTCATTATCCACTAAGTCAAATGCTTTTTTGTAGTCAAAGTATGCCGCATCTACCTGACCCCCACTGTCCACTGCTGGGATTACCTTTGACATAAAGCTCAGAAGATTGCTTGACGTGCTACGAGCTGGCCGAAAACCGTGCTGAGCATCCGACATTTGTGACTCAACCTGGGCTAGAACTGCCTTCTGTATTGCCGATTCTAGTACTTTAGCTGCCGTTGAGAGTACTGCTACCGGTCTGTATCCATCAATCTTTGGACTAGCCCTACCCTTGGGGACTGGTATAACTCGTGTAACTTTCCACCGTTTTGGGAAAACTGCGGCTGCCAGGCATCTGTTATAAATATACGTCAAAGGTTCTGTTAAAACCAAACGACAATCTCTTAAGATATAGGCTGGAATGCCATCTGGTCCCGCCGAGCGTTTCGGTTTGAGCCGTGCCAAAGCACTACTTACTTCCTCCGTCTGCAGCTGGTCCACCTGCACGCGTGCTGCGCTCGCCTCTGCCTCCGCCATAGCTGCGGTGATATCCAGATGAGCTCGATCAGCACTATACACAGAGTGAAAATAATTCGCAAACTCTTGGGCGCACTCGTCTGGGGACAACACTACCTCATCCTTAATTATCTTTTGCGGACATCTAGCACCCCGCATTGATCGTACATAGTTCCAAAATGCCTGTGGGTCTTCAATTAAATGATTTTGTACTCGATTTCTGTACTGCTCTTGCGCTAACATAATAGAACTTTTAACCCTCGCTCTGCAGATTGAAAACTGCTCATAATCAGATAATAATTTACTAGCCTTGTATTTCTTATGGAGTTCTCCTTTTAGTTTAATGTCGCGAATCAAATCTTTTGTATACCACTCAGGATAATTGTACTCCGAGTTTATACAATATCGCTTTTTTTTCTGAACACAGTCATCAAATATACTAGTTAGTGTACTGTAAAAATAATCTAAGCAATTTTCGATATTCTCCAAACTATATAAAGGCGCCCAGTTCACTGCTGCTATAGCCGAGTATAATAAGAAGAAATCTGCTTTGTTGAAATTCCAACCGGTTGTCTCAATGCGTGATGCGTTTTGACATGCGTTGTCGCCCGGTGATAACTCACCATCAGTGCGACGCGACGGCGCGGGCGCGGGCGGGCCCGGGCGCGGGCGGGCCCGAGCGCGGCCGCACACCGACACCGATACCTCCAGTGGGGGGTGATACGCGTCTACCGGCAGCAGCGGCGCCTCCGCCGCGCGCACACACACACTCGAATCATCCTCGGCAAACTTACTAAGCACTAAGTCTAGTTGCCGATCGTTGCAATTTTTTATCATGTTGCTCTGAATGAACCCACAATAAAAAAATATTCGTAATAATTACGAGTTTCCAACGTACTGGAATAAAGATTGAAATCACCTATAACTATTACCCTACTATACTTATCACAATATTGTTCTATTAACCTAAACATTACCATGTACTCGGACTCGTTAGCATTCGGTGGGATATAAACAGTACACAATAAAAATAACAGTCTATTTTGCAAAAACACCGCACCAGCCACTAGTTCGAATGCGTGACGATCAATATTTACATTACCGGGTGTTGCGACCTGGCGGATCTCAAATCGAGGTGTGGCCACGAGACACGCTCCTCCTTGCTTACGGCCGTCCGCCCTGTCGCAGCGAAGAATTTTAAATCCATGCGGAACTATCTCTGCATCTTGGATGGACTCTGTACAACCTGTCTCCGTAAATGCAAATAATTCCGCAGTCGATGAATGAAAGCCGGCGTACAAATCATCTAATTTGGTTCTCAATCCTCTTACATTTTGATAATATACTGTGTAATCTATAGTGAAATCATTTCTGGTCGATGGTTCTCGAGTTATCTCTCCGAAACCACACCCACTCACAATACTCTATATTTACTGGCCAATTTTCTGATTCACACAGCTTTTCATACATCTTTTCTGGAACCGCTATAATAAATGATGCGTAGTCCCTTTCCGATTTATGTTTTATGCTGTCGACTTTAATTTCGGTACTTTCTCCGCAAATTTTCTTGACAAATCCTTCCATTGATTCAACTGACGTATCTTTTTTCACCCGCCATACATGCAGGAATTTCTTCCGCTCAGTTCCTTGAATATCCGCCAAATTTGTACTTCCTCCTTTTTTTACTTCTGACCTTGGATACTTTTTCTTCGACCTATTAACCGTATTCCATTCTCCTTGCTGGGTTAGTTCTATTTCTTCGGTATTCCGACCATTGCTATTCGACATCTCAGGTACTTTCGTAGATTTCGTGGCCCGACTCTCCATAGTAGGCGAACTTTTCGCAACTACCTCCGGCTTGTTATGCTTTACGATTGATGCAAATGTTACTGGACCCTTAGTTACATTGTTTGATAGATCCTTCGATAAAATGCTCTCCAGGGGGACTTCCTTGTGGCATTGTTCTTTTATCAGGTTTTCAATAACATCCAATTTTTTGGTATTTTCTTGAATTACACTCAAGTTTTTGCGAATACCTTCCATTTCCACTTGGATATTATTTAATTGCTCTTGTAATTGTTTAAAATTCCTTATCTGTTCATCCTGCTGAAAGTTCATCTGCAGTCGAAGCTCCTTTAGTACACTAAGTATCTCCGCCTGATTATCAGCCTCCGTTGTTTCGTCCATCTTGTGAGAGCCTCGGGGCTGAATGTTCACGTAGCTGCTGGGCGTGAAGGTCTTGTTCATCACAGTTCCTCTAATGGGGGTCTCCGAGTTGCCCATCTTAGGAATATTGCACTTACACGCGGGGCATACCCAGGTACTCCTGTATTCGAGACTTAGCTCTTCAAACTGCTCAGTTGATAAACTAAGACACTTTAGGTGATATAATTTTCTGCATTTTTCTTGCGAGCACTCCATGAACAATATGTCGTAAATAGCCAACTCACAGCCATCACACTTCGTACCCATTTATTGTACGTAAAAAATAACTATGATACAGCCGAATACGCGTCCGTTCGCTAACTCGCTTTTGTGTCGAAAATATTATTATTTATTGTTATTATGTTTTGCAATAACAATAGTTTCTATAGTTTTAATTGGGGTGTTTCAGTATTCGTGCAAAGGTAACTCTGAATAGGTTGCTTATGTTTATCTTATATCTCGATCACTTTCGAGATACTATATTTAACATTATATATCGATTTCCGTTTGCTGAGCTTCTGTCTTCACCTTCCAAGGTATAATACAAACAGACGAGACATTTATCTTGATTAAATTGAAATCGGTGACGTGAACCCAGTCGTGCGTCTCTTGGCACCAGACAAAACCGGGAAAAAAAGAAAACTTGCATCATCCTCGCCGAGCGGTCAAGGAAACCTCGGTACAATGGTATTTAGGTTTGTCGCAGCAAGATGTGAAATACCTTTGCCTGATCCTAAAACTGGGTTATAAGTTATTTTAACACTCTAAATTTAAATACTAAGTAGATATTTAGAAACCGATTTTATTTCTGGAAGAGTAGTAACTGGAATCAAGTTTGTAAATTGAGATCACCCAGTATAACATTGCAGGCAAGTAAAAGAGCATAAATTCGAAAATCTGGTTTGTAAATTAAATGTAGTGTAGTGTTTTGCTAGTGACTAGCAAAACATGACCTAGAACAAAGGAAACTGAAACATGGATTTCGATAACGTTATCATGTTATCATTTAAAAAGCTTGGTACCTACCGATAACTGTAACGATTCCATTGTAAGACCAATTAGTTTTGCTCGAGTAAATTCAAAGATACGATTTGGGCCTACTGAATGAAAAAGCGGATAGAATCAATAATAATTTATCACGTTAAATATCATGTTTATTTTTCGAGTTATTACGAGACGTTGCGCAAGCGAGTTTCACGGCCAAATCGAGCAAATTATCCCAAATCTGATAATTCACGGCCGAAGTTTTCTCTGGGCGAGTATAATCGAGCGGGAAAATAATTGGAGGCGGATAGTTATGGACGCTTTCCTTGCGAGCCCGGAGCCCCCGCGCTACTGCAGTCCAGTGCAAACGCTCTCCACGACCGCCCGCGACTCATCAAACAAACACTGTTTACCCGACAACGCTATAAAGACAGCGCAACAAAAAAACAGATACATTATCACGCGCGGTAAGAAGCAAAACACAACTACCTACCTACCCTCAGTGGAGCAACAGTGGCTTGATCAACCGGTGAAAGGTTGAAGTATATAACAAAAAAACTTCACATTTTAGCGCAGTTCAATAATGCGAGCTACCGTGATCTGGCCACTGCTGGTGGTTTTGGCCACCGCTCAACGTCATGACTGGGATGACAACTCGTGGGTTGAGGAAGATCCCGAAGAAGGTTTCTACGAAGAAGAACCACACGAACACCACGAGCGATTTCGACGAGATATCCAATACGACCCATACGAGGAACACATTCGAGTGAAACGACGCTGCGATGACGAGTACAGGGAGCGAAGATCAGCCGATTACGTCAGGCGACCCCGGCAAGTGCATCAGTATGAGGTGCACGAGTTCACGGACGAAGGGTCGCAGCCTTCATCCCCGCCTTACGAGGAAATGTTAGCCGAGGCTGCTGAACATTACCACAAAGTATACGTCGGACCCGGAGCGCCAGCAGCGTCTCGCTACTTGCATCCAGACGTGAGTGGGGGCCCAGTTCCTGTTACTGTGTTCCGACAGCCTGTGCAGTCCCAACCGCCCCCAAAAGCCCCCGTCTATTACGAAAATGTTCCACCCAAATCTGGTCAAGTAAACTATGCCGATGTGCCAGTAAATGTTGTGCCTGTGTCTGTACCTGGCAATGTGGCTTCAGCGCCGGTGTCCGGTCCCATCCCTGTGTCGTTTGTGCCTATTTCTCAGCCGCTCCAGAAGCTAGCTGATGATGATCAGTCAGTCGCCGGTGCCCATCATCATCACCATCACCAAAATAAACATGCCCACGGCCACGCCCAAGGAGGTGGCCACAAAAATGCTGCACATCATCATAAGAGTCATGATGGGAAGGTAGGTATTGTGACTTTTTGTTGTTGTTTTGTTTGCTTTCTTTGTCCGCTTTTCATAGTAAGCTAAATTGCGAGAGGTTTTTTTGTTATGTCTTGAACAAAATGCATAAATAATAGTTTATTTGGAGTGTTATTTTAGATGACCTTGATCTAATTGGGTAAATGCAACTCAGAACTTTTTTATTACTAAGTTTATTTTAAGAACAGGCTGTTTTTTTTTTTTTGTTGCACTATTATATTTAGGTCTGTATGTTTTTAATTATCTTTCCAAGATTTTGTGGTATTATTGCAAATCCTGACTTATTACAAAGGAATTTAGGTTACTTATTCTTTTTCACCCGAATGCGAAAGCAAAAAGCGAGGATGGTTTTATATGAAAATAGCCGTGACTAATTTGTCGTACACACGACACCTAGGTCCTATTTCATAGAACTACAATTCATGGTTTGCTATGATAATTTGATATACATTGCATAGCCGATTGACCCACAGATTAATACAATTGTATTGATCAGCTTCGCAATATATAACGAATGGTCAGAATAATTGTAATTTTATAAAAAACAGATATTATCGGCTTTTTTATTTTTGGACTCTATTTATAGCAGAGTTAGAATATAATTTCACGTTGCCAATATTTAGATCAATGTGTAATTTGCATGTAAATATACCCAACACCTCACAACAGTATAGCTCATAAATAATTTAAACTGCATAACTGCGAACATCGAAAAAAAATCAATAATCGTAGTACCATTGAATCTTCACTCACCGTGCAGATATCCCAGACTGTAGATACATTCGAACCATCACACGGCTTCCCACCTTATTTCCAGAGTGTGAAAGGCTTCCATACGGACCACCACGTGGACAAGGGTGGGAAAGGCCACAAGACCGACGAGGTCCACCGCAAGGAGTACGAAGAGGCGCTCGGGAAGAAACACAAGCACCACGACCATGCCGACCACAAGGGTAGCCATGAGGAGGAGGCGCATGGGCACAGAGGGTCCAAATTCGACGAGAAGAAGGGACACAAGAAGGGACATAAGACTAAGGGTAAGGACCTCTTTTTTTATAACTCACGATGCTCATAATGGTTATGCAATAAATGGGTCTAATCGCGATTGACTGCCTCGTTGGTCTAGCCGTTAAGGCGGTTAGCTGCCAAAACAGAGGTCATGTATTCGATTCCCACTGGAGGCCACCGTACATTTGTACAAATGGCCTCAGACTGGGTGTATTTTCATGTTTGTGACGTCCTTGCCTGATTACCATAGCACAGGTATGCTAGTTTGGGACCAGAAGTGATTGTATTGTGTGGAAGTTATTATTAATAATTATTACGTAAAATTTTAATTAAGACTGACCAGTCTCTTTTATAATGACCCAATTGTATTCGATTGAAGTGATAACGCAGTCAGCGTCGCAAAGTTCTGGACCACAACTGTTTAATAAAGACTTCGATGGAAATTGTATTGCCATCGACACGCTAAGAAAATGAACACTAAGCAAAAGCTGTGTCAGGATCGCGTCAAGTGAGTAGCGTTGGTTGCTGCCTATCCCTCTGGGGTACAGTCGTGAGTCTAAATGATGCAACTATGACTTCCAGAACATTTCATAACTAATTTATTCGCTGCAATAGATCCTATAGACGAAACTCGATCGACTTGTAATTAACTAAATATTTACGAATTAAGTAATGTAATAAGTGAAGAACTTGAACTTTTGCCCTGATAAATATATTTCATCAAGGTAATCATGAATTAAGTCCACATACCCGCAGAATCTGATAAAAAGAAAGATGAAAAAGACAGGAGTACCTATAATATAAAATATTATCTAATAAGTAATTTGAAGACGAAAATATTGGTTACCTGTCATTAATAGGGTCTTCATATCAACATTTTAATAGTATTTATGATATTTAGCAGTAATTCTTACCTACACTAGATAAAATGTTTGTATAATTATGTTGTTCATTACAGGGATCTGGGAACTTGCAAAACCAAAACGACAACACAATTTTAGATCGGAATATGAAACATCCAACGAATTTTAAGAGAAAATACAATTTTCGATCGGGACTTATTTTAAGTAGAGGGAGGTGTCACTGGTCTCATAATCATACACATACGTATACATACGTACTTCTGGGGCGCGCTTCATAAAACTACAATTCATAATGTATTACGCCGATTCGGTGTACCTATATAGCATAACCGAGTCTTCCTGGTTGTTAATTTGTGGGTCAATTGACTTTACAATGTGCATCGAATTGTCAGTAAAACAAGAATTGTTTAGTTCTATGATATCGGGCCCTTGTGTCGACAAGTTTGTGTGCACGAAAAGCTCATTACAAGGTTATCCATCGCCGATTTTAATTTTCCCGATATTTCATGAGTTTCTGATCGTAGTCAATTTCATGTCATACCCGTTGCGTATTTTTACGTGACCTGGTGATGGTCCGACGACCTGGGTACGGTGGCAGGGAGTCGCTGGATGCGGGTGACACAAAACCGGAAGCTTGGAAAACCATGAGGGAGGCCTGTGCCCAGCAGTGAGTGTCAAATGGCTGATGATGATGATGACGTGACCCGACTTTGCTGGACAAAGTCAATGATATGTTGGGTATACGGCTTCTCTTTCACGCCAACCCATCCGGTTTTTTTGGCAGTTCCAGTTTTCCAGCCACATTTAAAATGTCAGCCCAGCGTAGGTGGCAACTGTTAGATATTACACTTCATTTAGTTTCTGTCTAAATGTAAACCGATGACTAAATGTGTAAAATACGGAAGACAATAATATAATATCAAGTTGTTTGCTCAGCCTCATCGCAATTATTCTCCAAGAAATATCAATTCGTATTGTATATATTTTGACTTCGAAGTACTGCAAAAAACAGTTTTTTTACACCTAACGTGACAAAAGCTGAATGAAACGAAGTAGGTATAGATACTTTAGAAATGTCAAGAAGAATCAGATTTTGTAATGCCTTTAATTTTTTCAGTGACTTTGCGTATAATTAAAAAAATAATGAATGCTGTAACAATAACTTCCACACAACACAATAACTTTATCCTAGCCCCAAACTAGGATGATACGCTATGGTATCCATATAAGACTTACTGTTTCCAATTTTAACTACCGCCAGTGGCAACTACCTTGTACGAAAATACAGCGATAAGTTCAGAGCAGTAAGCAAATCATTGAAAATAAACAAAGATTTATAGAGCACGTCCGTTAACAACTGAATAGGTACCTAATTAACTTTAGGTCGTCAAGAAATAAGTTTGGGCTCAATTAGAAGTACATCATTTGGTAACAATTGACATTGTTGCCAAACTAGGGCTATTCAAACGACTAATTTTCAATTAGAAGTTTCGAAAAGCCACCTTTATTGATTGGAATGGATTGCTCAGATCAACGACGGCTCTATTCAAATTAGTTTACGCAACAGTTCGTAAGTTGGTAACGCTTTCGCCGGCCACAAACTTGTTACAATTTCCATCGTGGCTTTGTTGTACAAGTATCTATCTAGAAAGATTATAACTGGTTCAATTCTGGTTCAATATAAATTACGTGAACAAACTGTTAGGGTTTCTCTTGTAACATAACATAACATAAACTCACGCCTGTATCCCAGAGGGGTAGGCAGAGACCAGGGACTGCCACTTATTTCATATTTAAAGACATTACGGATTCCCATTGAATAGTTATTGCCTGTGTTCAATATGCTTTCAGCTTTCTGTCAAACAACAATAGCAATCAGAAATCAATAATTTATTTCAACGTAAAGAATTTACATTCTGTTTGCTGAATGTCAATGTTACTATGTTAGCCGCTGCCAATAGTAAGTAGGAAAGCTAAAATGCACTTTGTTTTTTAACAAACTGAATATATTCAAAGATAATTTGGGGCAATTTGCAATGCATTGGTGTTGGAATTGAAATAAAGGTCAATTAGTTTGGTTTCTTAATAAAGATTCGTCTATTCCTGTCCTATATGTGAATACAAGTAACAACGTTTGTTCCTCGTTTTGCTATAAGAGACTATAATAAGACTTTAGTACGTCCACAGGAGCCAGATCAGGAAATTTTAAATAGGGAACTATCTCCCCAAACTAATCGCACTCTTATATTCCCGGCAGGCTACCATAACAAGTACCACAAGGACGAGTTCCACAAGGAGCACAAGTTCTACGACGACTTCCACAAGAGCGGCGAGCACCATCGCTTCGGCAAGTTCAATGCCAAACACGCTTCCAACGAGAGCGGGAAGAAGAAGGCGCACCACGTCAACGCAGGACATGACTACGTCGAGAGAGGGAAGAAGGGATACAGGTAACTCACTCACTCACTAGCTCACTGATGTAGCTAACCCCTGGATACACTGATAGACGGAGCTGTCAGCGCGTTGGCGTAAGGCGGCCTAAGTTAACCCACTTTTTGCAAACCTGTGTAGGTAGCATGACGGCGCGGCTTCAACTTCCGGCAGAATCTCCGACTTGGATGCGACAATATTCCCTGTTGACGTTGTCAGCTTTGTCAGATGGCTTCTACCTAGAGGCTGGACGAACACTTTCGACCTTGCTTTCGACCCCCGATTCTGCTCAACTGATTTTTTTTATCAAGAGTGGGTTAAAAGACGGAACGTACCTGGTTAATTGACAAAGCTGACAATGGGTCTGGTCGGCTCTCTTCCATTAGTCAAAGTGTTTCTGCCGAAAGTTTCAACTTTTTACCCTTACGCTTGCTCTCGCAAAACTTTGTCCCTTCTTCCTTGAGGATTTCCACCACTTGTTCGAGTTTCTGGTCTAAGTGATCTGTGGTTTCCAAGGCAGCGAATCGATTTTCCATTTTGAATTGGAGTGTTTCAGACCCAACAACGGTTTGGAGTATGTTTAATTAGAGCGACTTCATCAATCGGACTCTCTCAGCTTTAAAGTCGATATCCAGAGAGCCTCGTACAAGTCGGTGATCACTTCCAGTATTAAACCTAGTAATCATTGAGACCTCTCTGAATATGTGCCGTTTGTCCGTAATGATGAAATCAATCTCGTTTTAGTCACAGGGTCGGGGCTTTGCCAATGCTTTGCCACGTGCACTTCCTTTGGGACTTTTTCTTAAAAAACGGGTTCATCAAGTAAAACCTCTCTTTCTCGAGGAAGTTGACGAGTATTTGTCCCCTATAATTCCTACTGCCGAATCCGTGTGGTCCTGTAGTCAATTTACTGCAAGTCTGTACTGCCACTTTGGCGTTAAAGTCTCCCATGACAACGTTGTAGTGAGCCTTAGAGGTGGTATATAGGGCTCTGGAGATGTCTTCATACATGCTTTCCATCTCGTCATACAAGAGTGTCAAGGTCGATGTGTAAACCTGGATAACCTTGAGGCTGCACCTCGGTTAACTTAATTATGAGGTACGCAACCCTCGTCGACATTGAGATTTCTATACTATTGTAACAGAGACCCCGACGCCGCCCTGAGATGCCTGGTCTCCTTTTCTGTAATACATAATATGTCCCAATTATAGAGTTATTTTGTTCTACCCCTGTCTTCGGATTTCACATAATCCCAGAATACGCCATGTTATATGTCCCACTTCCTCCTTCAGCTTCACCAGATGATCATTCAGTCCAATCGTGCGTTCATTATAGGTACGCAGCAAGGGTCAGTTTGTTTTGGCGTCCTTCCGTAGCCCGAGAATTCTTAGCACCCCATGCCCTACCATAACCGAGGGCCTTGGCTTAATGGGACAATCCATGGGAGGTTTATGCCATAAGGCGATTAGTCACCACGCTGGGCAGGCGGGTTGGCGATCGCAGGGCATAACTTCTTGCAGTGGTGACGCTGCTGCCGGCCCTAGCCTCTAGTATTTAGCTACGCCGTGTTACTTTTGAAATGGTTATCCGGTCGCCAGAGCCTCGTTGGTAGGTCAGCAGGATGCACCTCGGGCAGGTGAGGTTGCCTGGGAGCACTTAGATTGTATTTGCTCCTTTACATCCCATATTATAAGGTTATCTGATAGAAATAAGCAACTGCCGTAAATGAACATAGGTACCTTCATCGACAGCGAGAAGAAAGTATCATCTCTAACCATCCACCAAAATTTGAAATAGGAGAAAAAATATAAAAACCGGGCCTGTTTCACAGAACCACGATAAATTCATGGTTTACTATAACAATAGTATTGTGAAGTCTATCAACCTTCAGATAAACCAGTATCAAGAATCGGCTATGCAATGTCCATTTAATTGTCATATTTTATCATAATATACTATGAAAATGTAGTTTTATGAAACGCGGCCGTAGTAGTAAGTTACACGTGAGATTTCCCCATTTCATAGTTGGGCCATAGTACAAAGTAAGCGCTGGGCTAAGGGAATATTTCAGATACTCGGGTTTCCTCTCGGTGTTTTCCTTTACAGTTAACAGTAAACAAGGTCATTGGTTCGAATTTGGACCTTCGACCACAAGCATGTGATAGCTTTCTATCGATGCGTTTTAGGAGCGTTGGGTAAAGAAAGTAGTTACATCATTATCCTTTAGCGAGATAAACCCCCAGTTTGTCGTACACTAACACGCTGTTAATCCACTGTTAACAGCTGTCAATTGACCAAAGTGCATAAAAAAAACTACTGACAGCTGTTAACAGTAGATTAACAGCTTGTTAGTGTACGAGAAACCGGGGGAAAGCAAAAGAAATCAAGTTCCAAATACGACTTCCAACGTTGTAGGTAGGTACTTCTCTCTCAAGTAAAAAGTTTCAGGCGATAGAAACTGTTTTAGTTAACCCAAAAGCTACCTAACACAACCTATAAAGAAGTATATTGTGAGATGATCGTAAACAGACTAATTTAACTTAGCTCCAAAACTACTAAGTGCCACTTTTGTAACTAATATTTTCCATTCCCTCCGTCCACAGCAACAAGGGACACCTAGACTCGGATCACAAGGGCCACAAGGGCAAGCACGGGCACGAGGAGCATCATCAGCATCATGAGGAGCACGGCAAGAAGGGAGGACATGAGGACGGCAAGCACTGGGGCTACAAGAAGAACTAAGGACGCTGGAGGATTTAGGACGACTGAGGTGCTTTTAAATGTGCTGTGGTTACAAACTGTTTTAGAGTGAAAAACAGACTTTTTGTGCCCATTGGGAAGGTGAAATATGAGTTACGGGGAAATGTTTTCAGTTTTTAAAGATATATTCTCAGATAAAATATACGCAGAGAACGAGCACAATCTTGAAATACCTCTTTCCCTCATTCACTTTCACAAGTAAGATGCAGACGTGTCAGATAGTTGTAGTTCATCTACGATCAGTTTTCCGACGGTGATGAAAACCAGTAACAGGAGATGTCAACATTACAGAAGACTGCGGTATTGCCAGATAAAGTGAATGAATGTCCATTTATGTCAGTGAATATCCTTTGAAGCTTTTTTTGTGATGAAAGTACTGTTTACTCACTTTGAAGACTTTTATCTTTAAGTACTTCTTGAACGTTGTAAAAATACATGACATTTAAATGCATCAATACGCACCCTGGAATCATATCTGTTTTGCACAATTCACTTTTATAAACCAAGCTACATATTTTTAATGTATCTATCTAAAAATAGGCAATATTTAATTCCTCAAGGTAACAAACAATAAATTCCGGTCAACGGTCGGTGGGCAGACCACCAGGGCTGATTTTCATAAAACTACAATTCGTAGTTTATTATGACAATTCGAGGTACATTGCGTAGCAGAGTCTACTTGTTAATGTAAGCGTTAATCGACTTTGCAATGTACATCGAATTGTCATAGACTTCATAGTAAACCATGAATTGTGCTTCTACGAAACAGGCCCGACGACGGGCCGACGACATTGTAAAAGTGGCTGAGAAACGCAGGATGAGACTAGCAAAGGACGGAATGGGTTGGCGTGAAAGAGAGAAACTTATGCCCAACAGTGGGCTCTGTTTATGGGCTGATTAGATAGATAGAAACAAACTTCTAAGTTATACCCTTTAGCTACAGCAAATTTCTTAATATAGGAAACCCTTATGCGCCAATGACGGTTGTCAGTGTCGGAAAACTAATTGTAAATGAACTATACTTTCTACTTGGCATGTCGCTGTTTGGTAACGAATGAATGAACTCTCACGTAAATAAACAGTAAACTAATGAATGAGTTTACCCAGTTTGGTTGGAACGTTTAAGAATGTCCAAATAACAAAATGTTGTTCCATCTTCTTTGCAATGTTCCTAATTAAAATGCAACCCATAATGCAGCAGCAAATTAAACAAACACGAAATAGTTCATCAGAGAAAAACGACAAACACAATGATTTTCTGCAAGGTCTGTTGCACACTGCGCAATATTCATAGCTAGTTTTTTGAAGGCACTGACCGCCATGGTAGTAATTTAAGGTCAGTGGTTGAGCGCACAGAACAGGTTGAGCGCCATTCTAGTGACCAACAAATGAAAAACCAGACATACCAAAAACTCGTAAAAATCGTGTTAAACATCTTAACACTTTGAGTTACTCTGTTTGAGTTAAACGTTATTTTACACATGTTATTGAATTGCTTCTCCAACTTTTTTCCCATTCTAGCTAGAACTCGTGATATTTTCTTGTATTTTTTTTCTAACTCTCCGCAGAGTCACTTCGTCTCACTCTTATATACTAAATGAGATAGCGCTATTGAAATCGCTGTGTTGAGCTCGATAAAAATGTTTTCTCACGAAATGACGTTTCTTCCGAGTTACAAAGCATAGCTTCGAGTGGCCAGGAGCCTTGTACATTGCGCTAGCGCATCGAATCGAGCAACAAATGGACTTGATACATTTTTTGTAGCTGAACCACTTTTGAAACTAGGTGCTGGTTGTATTTATATTTGTGTACTACTTATTATTTATTTTTATTCATTTCTGAGCCATGTAACTAGTAAATAATGTAAAATTATGTGCTACGTTGATGTTGTTATGACGTATTTAACTCTAAGTTTTTTTCAATTAATAATTAAGAATTTTATTATTAAATGGTTTATAAGTGATGGAACGAATTGTTGAATTATTTTTATTAAAAAATACTGGAATAGGCGTGTGTTAGTAAAATAGACAGTGATCTTTGTACGCTATTATGTTGCTTCATTATATTTTTGTATGAATTGTATATATAAAATAAATTAAATAATTACATAACGAGTGAGTTTAATTCAGAGCTAAAAATACCGTACAAAAAATATAGTCAACAAGACGACGTCATCGATCCATCTAACGCCACTAATTTTTTTTATAAATATATTAGTTACTCAGTTTTCAAATTTCTCATGACGCTGTTAGTATAGTTGACATCTGATTCCATAACCAATCTAATATTGCCAAAGCAAACCAGTTGTATCACCAACCTGCTACGTTTTAATGCCCAGCTTCTCCAGGCACTCCGTCGGCTTATAGATGTCGTAGTGGTTAAACTTCTTGACCCAGATGGAGACTTGGTAGTGCGGGTTGCGCGGATAGAACAGGTTCAGTCCCCGCTCATCCACAAAGTCCCAGTAGTCCATTGACCACACCTTCTGCAGGCCACAATTGTCGCAGATCTTCGCCCTAGGATTGAGATTTATCATCGTCTTTATGTAATCTTAACATCCTCTATGCTGACTTTGAAAATAACAATTGAAAACCATTATTGTTATTTGTGCGGTGGTAGCCTAGTGGGTAGAACATTGGACTCGGAAGCGGGAGACCCAGGTTCGATTCCCAGTGCGGGCATGTACCTATGACTTTGTTTTCTAAGTTATGTACATTTGTGAAGTTATACTAGCAATACCACTCGCTAACGGTGAAGGAAAATATCGTGAGGAAACCTGGGTGTCTGAGCTATTCACATGCCTCAGCGCTTGAAATCGCCAATCCGCAGTGGGCACGCGTGGTGATTCAGCCCAAACTCTCTCTCTGAGAGAAGGCCTGTGCCCTACAGTGGGACGTATATAGGCTGCTTATGATTGTTATTTGTAAGGCCAGGACTGAGGAGGTTATGTTGGGTGTTGGTCGTCTTTAGAAAAGCAACATTTCGAGCTGATGTTATACAGTTATAA
This sequence comes from Yponomeuta evonymella, assembly GCA_963969515.1. Taxonomy (NCBI): domain Eukaryota; kingdom Metazoa; phylum Arthropoda; class Insecta; order Lepidoptera; family Yponomeutidae; genus Yponomeuta; species Yponomeuta evonymella. The sequence goes on along the minus strand of OZ018342.1, from coordinate 885,813 downwards.
TGATCAGAGAATGTGGTATCAGTAGTGGACTTGTGCAATATTATTTTCGCAAATAGAAATACACTCACAAGTAGCTATGTCCCTTACTATTTGCGAACGAATTTTGGAAAGTTAAAATTAATTTGCAACCTGTATATCATTTTGTTTCATCAGCTTTGCCTGGGCGTTAGAAAAAAGTCTTGAAAAGTCAACATCAAACAAACAAGCAAACAACTTGAAGAATATTATTACTTTCAGTATTTTAGCAATTAAGGCTAGGTTCTCCGAACGCACGGATTTGTGCGGGACTTATTGCGCTGCGCGAGCGAAAAATTGGGCGAAAAGTAGGCATTTTAAAAATAATATAGAAATATAAATCAAATCTTTTTAATAGAATTTTGACGAGCCACGTCATGAACACACTCAGTGATAGTCATTTTGGCATATTTTTTATTACCAAAATTCAGTACGACTCATGTTCGCTTTTTTATTGATGCTATAAAGTTTAAAAAGTCATAAAAATAATGGCTAATGGCCCTAGATAGGGCATTGAAAGGTAATATATATTTGTTTCAGATTTTAAATACTAACTATTAGAGAGTAAAATGTATTTTAAAACACATTTTTGGGGGTAATGTCAGATAACCCAGCCTTAATGTCAACGATGCGAAGGGCATGTAGACAAAAGCGGAATGAAATTACATAGACGTCGTGAATTATACTGTTTATATCAACCGCCCTAACTGATTGTTCTCTTTCGATCAATACTTTCTGCTATGAATATGGAAACTGTACACTCACATGTAGGTACTGACGGCGATAACCATGATGAGCGGATGACGCAATTCAGTTGCATCTTTCAGCGCCTTCTTGAGCAGCCTCGTGCCCACACCGCACCCCGACACTTCCTGTACCGTGGACACCAGTTCGATCTACGGGAACAAACACCAGTAAAGATACCCGACATCAACAATTAATGCAATTTCATTGAGTGTTTCTTTAAGATGAAGATATGGGTATTTATGATTCTTTCGTATGGATTTCTGACCGTAATACCAGGATATACCCGACTGAGACCATTTGACTGGCGAAACTGAAAAGAATGCCTAAGCTAATACAATACTAATAAATTGATCTGTGTGTGTATTCTAGGCGTAATCTAGTTGAATGGTAAATGCCTAGTTGACCCTAAAATATAAGATATGATAAGAAGATAAGAATATTCTTTATACGCACACAAGAAATAAGAGAATTAAAAAGTACAACGGGCGGCCTTATTGCTAACAGCAATTTCTTCCAGACAACCTTGTGACGGAAATGTTACCCAAGGAGAAATAGAGACGGGTCATTACACGTCAGCAATTGCTGAGAAAAGCGTGGATTGACTAATTCCTGGAAAGATCCTAAGTTTACAAAGACTCACTATAATATTCTCATGCGTTTTTTTTTCCGGAAAGGTAAGCAATCCTGACGTACTTCAAAGACTCACCTCATAAATATAAGGAACCTTGAACCTCCGGAAGAGGTCTGGTTGCTTCAGACAATGCATACTGAAGTATATCCTCTCCTGCTCAGGGTGAGTGCACAAATAATGGGCCCAGTGTTCAAGCTCCGAGATCTGCCAAGGATAGATCTTGTTCGCGACCGCCACGCCGACCAGGTTATTCTCGCCTGTGCGCGGCTCCTTTTCGTAAGCGAGCCATTTGTCACCTGGAGTTTATCAAAAAACAAAGGTCAGGTGGTCACTGTAAAGGCCAGTCAAGGATATCTTCTGTGTTTCGAGATACCTATCTTAGCCGTAGGTGGGCGTTAGGATTGAATAACCTTAAAAGTTGAGTAAAAAGGCAGCGCATCGAACTGAAGGTAGATATCATTTATGATTTTTGCAACTAGTAGTCTAGATAATATAATAAAAAAAAATTAAATAATAAATATAAAAACCACTAAAAAGTTAGAAATAATTTAAAAGAATACCTTTAAATTAGAAGTATGTATACGTGAAGGTATTTTAGAAGTATAATTTGTTGTCATTGCCCAAAATATATGTCCTGGTCATGAAACTAAGCACCGACTACAAATCAACTTCTAAAATACCTACATATATACCTACATACCTCTAATTTAAAGGTATTCTTTTAAATTATTTCTAGTTTTTTAGTGCTGTAGTGTTTTGCAGTTGGTTTTTATTTTTTATTTAGAAAGTTTTAATTTTAAATTTTTAGTGAGGGATTGAAAGAAAAATAAACAAGTCCCTTATAACCATAATTTAGCCTACATAATTCGGTTTAAGTTCTCAATCTCCATCTCCGAAAGTCTTCACCTTCACATCACCAAACTACCTTGAGACAACTTTTACGCAATTTTATGAAACATAAGGATATTACTAAAGGATTAAAATTAAAATTAATATACAAGTCGAATTGATAACCTCCTCCTTTTTTGAAGTCGGTTAAAAACAGTAACCGTACGCATCTTCTTTAACCCTCTGCGTTGAAGCCTACTTACTTACCAAAGTGAGCATACTTGTCGGTGACAGTCCTTATGTAGGGCGAATCCATCGACATCCACATGCTGACGATAGTGGGCTCTCGTGGCCAGTAGTGGTTGTATAGGAACGCCGTGATGAGCTTCGCATGCTTGATGTTGCCATACTCGATATGGACGTTGGCGTGGTCGAGGCACTAGGAGAAGACCGTCGTTAGAATATTCAATCGATGTATTAGTACGTTTGGTGCGGTACCAGAATCATCAACACACGGTCGGCCACCAACCTTGGAATTTTTATTTTGCTTTAACAGCATTCTAACAAGAGAAAAAAATATCGCTCTCCCATTTTTAAACATGCTATGTTTGGTACTTTTCAATTACTTTTATGCATAACAGGAGTATACAAGGAATTTCATAGAGGTGACTATGGATTGAAATACTGTAAAAAAATAGTTACTGGTCTTTGATCCTGAGGATACCAATTCGCATCACATTGTGTGAGCTTCCACGTCCCGGCGTGCCGAGGAATGATGCAGGTGCTCGGTGTCAATACACAGGACCTTTTACAGATCCTTAGAGAGGTCCGAACGACCCTATTTAATGCAAATAATTGACTCATTGACTAAAAGAAAATTTGGCATGTCTTCATGGAATTTTTATTAATTTTTGTGGATTTTTTTATATTTTTTGGGTTTTAGTAAGTTTTTGACGTCTGAAATAACTAAATACAGAAGCAAAGACAACTTCAAGATCTGTTTGGACAAGAAATATCTATACTGTGTCAAAAAAGTTTGTGCGCAATGTCACTCATTTACCGTTTAGACGGCTATGCAAGTTCGAATTCCGAAAAGAATAAAAAAGCACAATCTGTCATCAAAGCCACCGAAATGGCGTCAATGTACCGTTTTCGGACTAAAATCAATTTCCAAAATCCCAGTAAATAACCCAAATACATAAAAAAAAACACGCCGAAAAAAGCCGAAACAATGTTAATTTATCAATGAAAAAACTAGCAAAATCTCTCGGTCACTACATCATGTCCTTAGTCGTCAGACTGCTCCACTCTCTGTCAAGCAGGCCGCTGTTTTGTAAGACGCAGCCGAAGCTCAAAGTCATCGGCACTCAGATCTGGAGACCGTTCTCTGACAAACAAAGCACCGATGTCACGTCGGGCCAGAACCAGAGTCATAACCAGAACCAAATCATGGTGGGTACCAACTCAAACAGGTGCAAGTAGCATGAATTCCTTATGAATCTATCTATTTATTAGCAGCTAAGCAAAAAGTTTCAGTAAAATAAAATAACTAGGTTCTCTTCGGCTTATACCATCCCTATTACAGTCGATAACTGAGTAAATTTTACATACCTAATCATTGTCATCCGTGACGAAACTCAGAAGTATTACAGCACATTAAGTTTGATAGAAATTAAATTTGTATGTCGAGTCGCTGGATGTGGGCGACACAAGACCGGGAAGCTCGAAAAACCATGAAGGGGAGGCCTGTGTTCTGCAGCAGGTGTCAAATGGCTGATAAGATTTTTGTTTGTCAAACACGCGTACATTTTATGTTGCATGCTTTACCATTTTAGACATACAGTTTTGTGAGAGAGCGCCAGTAGATATGGACTTGTCTTAAGTTTTCTTAGACACACTTATAAGTCTTGACAATAGCCTGAAATTATTATACAAAATCATGTCAAAGAATAGTAAATTAATTAATAATAAGTTAAAATCTGTCTGTATTAAAGTCAAGTTAAATCGTAATTCAATGTCTTTCTGTCAAAAATTCTATCACACTATAATAACATTTTGTCAAGTAAGTTTTTTTTAAATTTATATTTAAACAAATGTATGTCAAGTTCTCTTAGATCTCTACGTATTTTGTTATAAATTGTAGCCCCCATGCAGAATATACTTTTTTGCAGTAGAGCAGTATTTGCCCTGCGAACACAGACTCTAGGTACTTGTATCACGTTGTACTCTGTTACTTATATCGGAAATCTGATGATGATGAAATTTATATAAAATTACACTGGGTAATAGATCGATACAGATTAATCAATCAACACAAAACAGAATCAATTCCAAATACAAAACACCGACCAAGTGCGAGTCGGACTCGCGCACGAAGGGTTCCGTGCCATTATCTATAGATCGAGAAAAAACGGCAAAAAATCAAGTTTCTTGTATGGGAGTTCCCTTAAATATTTATTTTATTTTAATTATTTATTTTAGAAGCGAAAATAGAACTAAATATTCTGTGAGTATTTCAAGCGTCTACCTTTCGCCGTTATTAATATCGAGCAAAAATCGCCAAAAATTACGTTTGTTGAATGGGAGCCCTCGTTAAATATTTATTTTATTCTGTTTTTAGTATTTGTTGTTATAGCGGCAACAGAAATACATCATCTGTGAAAATGACAACTGCCTAGCTATCACGGTTCATGAGATACAGCCTGGTGACAGACAGACGGACAGACAGACAGACGGACAGTGAAGTCTTAGTAATAGGGTCCCGTTTGGCACCCTTCGGGTACGGAACCCTAAGAACGGTTAACCTTATAAACTGGAGGGTGACCTCGACTCTCAAGAATATCACTGCAACCTGTGGTCTATTCCTTCTTCGGATACAAACACGAGTTTTGTTTGTGTTTTACTGTATTTTTTTGGTTCTATCTATATTAGGTATCCTCTTCTCTCCTAGGTGCAGGGGACCGAGGAAGAAGAGCGGCTGCGCGTGCGGCGCGTCCGGCCCGCTGACACGCCGCGCGTGCTCCGCTTCGTGCGCGAACACGCGCGAGAAGTGTGGCCCTCCATACCGCCCGCCAGCCGAGCAGGACACCTGCTGCTTAGCGACTACGTGTCTCGCTCGCTCGCGCAGGGTATGAGCTATTAGTCTGCGCTGTAGTCTTTTAGGCTTCCTCTAGGTTGGTAAAGATCCAGTAAGGATCTGTGAAACAAATTCTACTGGCACGAGCTAGCCACCTGCTGCTTAGTATTACGTATCTCGTTCACTCGCTATGAACAAAGCCAAAGGCAGTTTCATCTTTATAATTAGTATTAGGCTCTTCTATGCAAAGCCATTTTAATTACTCATCATCATCATCATCACGATGGCTTCCCTCATGATTTTCCAAGCTTCCCGGTCTTGTGCCGCCCCCATCCACTGACTTCCTGCCACCGTTTCGTCGGACCATCTGGTGGGGGGCCTGCCCATACCGCATCGAGTCCGCGGTAACCAGGTCAGAACTTTTCCGCCCCGACGGCCGTTGAAGTCCATAACGGAGACCATCAGTTCTCCGAGCTATGTGCCCTGCCCATTTCCACTTCAACTGAGCAATTCTTTTAGCTATATTAGTAACTCGGGTCTTCTGCGGATATCCTCAGTCCCCATTCGATCACGCAGTGAAACTCCTTACATAGCTCTATCCATTGCTCGTTGAGCGACTTTGAGCCTTCTTATGAGGCCTGTATTCAGCGTCCAAGTCGATTTCAATTTAGTTTATTGCTCAGCTTCATGTGGTACAAACTGTTCTTAAAGAATAAAGTAATAGAACCATGACATGAGCCCTGTGAGGGCACTGCAATTTTAGAACAATTTTACATAAAAATAATATTATAAACATATTGACTTACAAGATCTAATAACTATAAAATTCAAACATTATTTACAGAATTCCAAATAACGTAAAGCAATTACAAAATTACAATGCGAAGTAATCATTCATACATTTTTGGACCAACCAATTATACAGTGCTGTGTTAACTCTATTTTTCGGGAGAGAACTAATATCAATAGCATAATCAGCCTATATGCGTCCCACTGTAGGGCACAGGCCTTCTCTCAGGCAGAGAGTATGGGCTTAATCACCACGCGTGCCCACCGCGGATTGACGATTTCAAGCGCCGTGGTATGTGAATAGCTCAGACACTCAGGTTTCCTCACGATGTTTTCCTTCACCGTTAGCATGTGGTATTGCTACTATAACTACACAAATTTACATAACTTAGAAAACCAAGTCATGGGTACATGCCCGCACTGGGGATCGAATCTGGGTCTCTCGCTTCCGAGTCCAATGTTCTACCCACTAGGCTACCAACGCTCTCAAATATCAATAGGCAGTTTATTAAATATTTTTATTGCCGTTGCGTTTATAGAGCTCTATAAAATCCATAAGTCATCACTGGCAACACACATTGGTTATACGCCTTTTTCTTGAGACACTGAGGTATTTTGGGCGCGAAAATGTGTTTTACCCAAGTTGGATTTGACGATTGACCTCTTTCTCGTAGTTGAACTTACCTAACCGGACTGTTTGTCCCAGGTATGATACAATAATGGTCGACAACTTCGAGGTCAGAGCCGCCAATGTTGGTAGAAGTGTATGCTAATATGGGAGTTCGATATTATCTTAGTCTTGTCCATGTTAATTTCAAGGCCCACTCGGTTAGAACTCTGTTCAGGTCATTGAGCATTGAATTGAAATCTCCCAGGCTCTCAGCCATAAGCACTACATTATCGGCGAATCGAAGGTGAGTAATGTACTCGCCATTTATGTTGATGCCAGATCCTTCCCAGTCCAGAAGTTTGCTGTAAACAGTTTCGGAGAAATTACATCTCCTTGTCTCACTCCGCACTGCAAATAGCGGTAGACGATTTGGCACCGCTACAGAGATTAAAGTACCGCCCACATCTCGATCGAATCGAAGGCTTTTTCGTAGTCCACAAACGCTAAGTATAGTGGGAGATTATATCCGTCGGTCTTGTGCATTATCTGCCGCAGCGTACTCGTATGTATGTCCAACGTACTAAAGCCTTTTCAGAAACTAGCTTGTTCGGGGGGCTGGAAGTCATCGAGCCTGCACGATTCGTAATAACTTTTGAGAACATTACAGGACTATCAATGCTGGCGGAGTCGCAGGCGACGCGGGGCGGCTGGCCTGGCGTCCGTGGGCTGGCGTTGGGCGGGGCGGTCTGCCCGTGGGACGCGGCGCTGCTGGAGCGATGGGCGCACTGCGTCCACCAGGACGGATGCCGCGATCTTCTTGCCTTCGCCGCACATTGTCTACGTGCGCCGCAGCTTCACGACAAGTATCGCGTGCATAATATAATGCAGGTACGTAATGGGAAGCGGAGCCTGGCAGCTCTAGTTCCAGCGAGTGGTGGGCGTACTGCGTCCGAATGGACGCGTGACGTAACCTTATTATCTTCACTGTACACTCTGTGCGTAGTTGCACGACACGTACCGCGTCAAAAATATGCTGCAGATGATTCCCGCAATGTTTAAGAATACGGACTATTATAGCATTGCTGGTGGCTTCTAAAAAGATTTAGACCCGCTGGAGTACAATCATAGCTTTGTTATACCTGCCTGGTTGGTCAAGCGGTAACTCTTGAGCCTCACACTCACGCATACAGGGCACGGAGTCTCGGATCGATTCCCTATGGTGCTATGATTTGCAAAAATGGCCGCATATCCATCTGGCTATTTTTCCATGTGCATGATGTCCTTGCCCAATTACGATAGCACAGAGCATCCTAGTTTGGGACCAGAGCACGTGATTATGTTTTGTGGATGGGGGCTAATTAGTGCTTATTTTAATAGATTGACGGGTCCATATAATTCCGCTCGTTTGACGCTTACATGGATGCAGCTGAAGCCAACAAGAGTTGCCTACTTATTCGGTACTAAATAATTACTAATTATAAGGCTTTTCCATTCTCGCGGCTGTGAAACAGTGAGTCTAATAATAAAACAGTCACTAGAGAGATCTGAAAATTGACAGGTGACAATGATGGTGCCCCCCGACAACCCTCGGCAGGGCGAGATTGTAACCATGTTGGCGAAAAACACCATCAAGCGAGGCCGCGAGGCGGGCTTCCCCCTGGTGCGCTTCGACGTGTCCAGCGAAGTTGTGTAAGGACTACTTTCTTAGCAAGACTTTCGATATCCGATAGTTTGGCTAAAGCAAAGCCCAACTCCTTGGCTGCATCCGATAGAACTCCCAAAGGAAAGTCATCATCATCATCATCAGCCGTTTAACGCCCACTGCAGGACATAGGCCTCCTTCGTGGTTTTTATGACCATGACGGGTTTTGCCATAATCGCCACGCTTGGCAGGCGGGTTGGCGATCGCAGTATGCGGTTGGAATCTCAGAAAGACGCTGCTGCCCGTCTCCAGGTAATTGATTTCCTTAGTAAAGTAGGTCAAAGGAAATAGAGTTTTCTTTCATTTGCATGTTTATCGGAAGTACACAATAGACTACAAATTATTTCTACTCTAGGATGCACGTATATACTAATAACATGTAGACTGTCTGATGGTCGCCAAACTGATAATTACTGTTACTTAATGATGTTTCAAGAATTGCGCACTTTATATCTAGAGGATATAAAGGCAGTGTCAACTAACAATGGGAAACTTGCGTCTAACTCAGATTGGAGTGCCATTGCGTTCATACCAAAACATATAAAAACTTTGGAGAAATTTAAAAACACAAACATACAAATAGTTTTTTCACGGTTTTCGGGATAACAAAAACGCGAAAGTTAAAGTTACTATAATAATAAAAAAAATATTAGGTTTAGTATTATCTTTGAACTCTAAACGTTTTCTTAGAAGGTTGTAAATGCATTAAAACATTATTATACGAGATAACTCAAATGTTCATGACCGTTTCATGCATTATAAGGCGTTACAAGCAAGTTGTGATGTCATAGTTTGAGCTCAATTTGTATGGCGCGTTCTTGTACCACGTGACTATATTATTGACTTTTGTTTACCCATAACCTATTATGAAAACCATTAGTCACAGAGAAAAAAAAATACCCTGTTTTTTTATCTTTTAACATGCCTTCTTGGATTATATTAAAACAGTTTTTAGTGCAAGTTCTCCATTGCGTAACTTTTCAATGGGCCTTATTTTGATTTTTATCATAAATATAGGTACTTACTATGAATGTCATCGTCCTGAAAATCGTCAAAAGATGGGAACTGTAAAAAGCACATAATAATATTTCCCAAAGAAATAGACATTGCAGTTTCGTTCATCATCATCATCAGCATTATTCCACCTACTTTCGATGACAAAGTGAAATTGAAATGGTCCGGAAAGAAATATCTGAAAAAGAAAATAAGGCCATTTGAAAAATCACTCCTCGATTCCATTTCTTCCCACCAGGGCGAAAGCTCTCGAGGACTTGAACTTCAGGAAGGAGTGGCAGCTGGCCTACTACCTAGTGCCAGAGGAATATCAAGCGAGACAGGTCCGCAGCGCCGCGCATGCCTACGAAACCCGCGGCACCACGGTGATGCTGGCCGACTCCTCCCAGCACGAGATGCCCCAAGAATACAAGAACTTCATATCGGTCTACACGACCTTCACTAACGAAAGCCTCGACCATCAGCCACAGAATTGTAACTTGACTTCTTAGGTTTTTATTCGACTCATTTTTATAAAGGTGTAAAGGCGAATCTACATAGTTTGTTTCTGTGTTAGATTAAAGATCTTGTGTAGAGACTGACTGATATTATATCAGTAATATTATATTATATTATTTACCTATAATAGGTAATAAGTTTACAATGGACAGAATTTTTTTTAATCGTTTGTTAATTAGGCTAAACTAAGGCTAAAATAATTCAAAACAGCATCCCGTCTCTTTCGCCAATAATATTCGAAATAGGTAATATATTTCTATGTGCAGCCATATGGTCAAATTATGTGCCGGGTATTATAGTTACTTGGTAAAATTTGGAACCTGGCGGGTTTGGCAGTGTGTAATCGTAATTTTACACTTTTGCTTAGACACAACAACAATTTTAGGCTTTCTTCCACTCTAATCCTCTGCGCAAATCCATTACAGGATTTGTTTCCACTTTTTGTTCCACTATAATCCATCACCCAAAATGGAGTAGATTCCACCTAAACTTTATTTCCAATCTAATCCATGATATGTATCTAGTCTATTTCCAGTTTAAGCCACACTTGCATTTCACTGACCATGTAATAAAACCAGGAAATGTAATTATTACTAGAAATTTATTATAATATTATATTAACCTACTATTTAACTTCTTCAAGAAAATTGCCAGCTGTAGTATTACCACTGGTAAGGTAATACTACAGCTGGCAATTTCAATATAACCACACCCGTTTTCCGATTTAAATCCGTGACAAGGTTGATTTCCAATTGTACTAGGCGCGACGCCACAGTTATTGCCCTTCAATTAGTAATTTCACTTTCGGTAGTGTCGCAATTCAAAGTTAATTTAACGGTTAATTTACTAGCTCATAATTAGTACAATAGAAGAGGCTTGATTGTACTCACGATAATTTTAAGACAAGTCTGATTGAAGCTGCCTGCACAAAGACAGTTAGTTAGTGGATTAAAAGAAATAAAATTTTGTAGTTTACGATTTGTCACACCACGGAGATACCTACACTGCTAATCCTTTACAAGCGTTACTTTATATTTTATATTTAAGCAATGTGCATGATTTGAGCTTTGAGAAAAAATCTGAAAATCGAGAATAGTAATCAGGGACAAAAAATATGGTAGGTAATGTTTGTAAGAAGATAATAAAGACATCTACTGGTGTCTCCGCTATCGGTTTACCAACTGGTGCCCTTCAATTTCACGCCAATAGTACAACGTCTAGTCGACCAGAAGCTGGGTCTAATATCGACACACCTGAACGGTTCAGTGGCCTTCGAATGAGATGCCATTAACCGTAGGAAAAAACGGACCTATCGCTTTTTTTCTCCAACCAAAATAAGCATGCAGCAAAGACTCCGACCACCGGACAGTTCATTGTGAAAGATCTCGGTTACAACTGCAATCATGCTGTTATATAAAATAAAAACTTTGAATTACAGCTTAGAGTTAGTCCAGAGCACTTCAGCGTCTCACTGTTAACTTTTTTATAACAAAACTAAAGGTAAGGAACTGGCCAATTATTGTTTATTTCGTCTGGCTTTTGATACCGTTGTGCGTTAGGCTTCTAACAAATCACCTGGATTAGAACACATGTCACTTTCCCCCAAAAAGCAGAGGTAGTGTATCGGTCAGCCGGGGTTGTACGATGACGCTAGTGGCGCATTTTAAATGTCAAAAGTCGCGACTGTCCAGTACATGGGTTGCCAAATTCTGATATTTTAGCACCACAAAACGCGTGACTCGAGCGAGCCATCGTACTACCCATGCAGTTCTTGGTAAGCGCTGGCCTCACATGCGTAAGTGCACATGTCGGCCGTGAGTTTGAATTTCGACCTGCAGCATTACCAATGACTTTGTTTCCTAAGTGAAATCACTCGCAAACTGTAAAGGAAAACATCTTAAGAAAACCCAAGTGTCTGAGGTGTTCACGTTCCTCAGCGATAGCTACGTAGGTACAATGGCCAATCTATGAGGCTAAAGTGCGGAAATCTCCGATCTAACTAACTAACAGATAAACCTATACAGGTTTGAGTGAGGGTCTGCTGTATTATATATTATGTACTTTGTGAAATTTCTTGCTAACATCTAACATCTTCACTAACTGCTACGTGCACAAATCCATATACACTGATTCAAAATATATCGGTCTTATTTATAAAAACACGATTCCTTCAAACACTTGATAAGCGCCGATTAAAATAGTCTGCTGTGGAGGTTTTACAAGGAAAGGACGCAACCACAGACGCAAACAGCCTCTGAGGAGTGCTTTAGAGGAATCGTAATTTTGTAAATAAGGCCTTATGTATGTGACCACAACTCATTTACTTGTCGTTGACGTTCTAGAACCTTCCCAACTCCGCATGGCGTTTCGACTGATCCCTTTGGCCCTGTTAGGGCTGGCACATATGACCGCGGGCATCCCGGTGCAAGAAAACACGCTATTAGACCTGGAGGTGGTTGACGACACCCACTCAGTCGGCTCCTACATCAGAGAAGTCAGGGCCGCACCAGTAAGTGTATCCATGTTTTAGTTCTGACACTTGTGCAACGACTTGCGCGTTGAGAATCAAATTGAATTGACCATATTCGAGAGAATTTCCTCATTTCGTTACAATCATAGGCGTTTTGCCTGTTTACAGGGTGTGACCCCAGTCACGCCTAATTGTAAACGAGGACGGGGTCTAAGATGTTACCTGTTTACCTGTTGCCGGGAATCGCTTCCGCCCAATCTAGCCACACGATTGGTCGGTTGGGCGAAAATTACCGACAAGATTATGAGTTTATTACCTACCATCTAACTTTAGCCCTGTGATCCCGAGAAATAGACAATGATCAGTCCCATTTCGTGCTCTCAGCGGATGAACGTAGGATGGCGTAGTATTGTCATGCGTGGGATAGGGCTCGTGCTTATGAGGAAGATAGTAATGTGCAAATTCACATAGTAGCCATATATCACTGAAAATACTACCTGGAGTAGACTTAAAGCAAGATAATAATAGAAATAAATAAACAATTCCAAACACCACAAGAGTTGTATAACCGACACATCTTCATCATTCCAGGAAGACTACCACCGATCGTATGAGAACGAAGGCGATGGCGAGCTAGGATTCTCGCGCAAGAAGTCTGGCGGCGCCAAGAAAGGGTACCAGCACTTCGACTCCTTCCACAAGAAGGCAGGAGATCACTACGAGTTCGAGAAGCAAGACTCGTATGGCCAAGAAGACGAGGCCAACGCGGGCGGGCACGGGCACCACCATCACCACGCGGACCATGATGGGGAACACAGTCACCAGCACGAGAGAAAAGGTGACCTCAGAGCGCCTAGGATCATAAGACGTCCGTTGAAGTTCGTACGGAGATTATTTCACTGGTTCGGTTGAAGCAAAATAAAAGCGATTTGGGTTTATTGATCACGTTTTATTTCAAAGGATCATCGATGCAGCGCTGGAGCATGATCCCCTATCTCACACGCGAGAATAAGTCAAAGAATCCCAATCACGTTGTAGGCTAGAGCGAACCCTGAAAGGCGATGGCTTACCACAGCAAATCCCAACGCTTGGTAAGCAGTAACCCAACATCCTAGGGTCGACCTAGACTATTCTGTGATGTAAAAGCCCACCCGACAATACCTCATGTGGATAACGAGAGTCTTTCTCAATTCGATGTATTTCATTGCGATGAAAGGTCACCAACTAATTAAGATTTTGTTCCTTACAGAGAAATACGCAGAGAGGCCGTCAGGACAGTACAGGGAAGCGCGCTCGGAACAGTACAGAGATAATAAGGACAAGCCGTCAAAGGATGAAGTGGAGAACATAGAGGGAGATGATGCCAGCGCAGAGCATGACTCACAAGGATTGAAGTGAGTACTTACCTACTGAAGAATTCTCAAAATGAATGACTAGACGGCAACGGCTGGATTAAAATCCAGCGGATGACCCAGCGACGAGCCGAGGATGAACAGAATGAAGTGAAGTGTTTTGTGGAGGCTTATGTCCATCAGTAGACGAATATGGGCTGATTGATTGATGTTTAGATGGTTGTAAAACAATTTTTCTATCTACCCATTCCATATAACTTTGCAAGACATGGTCATGGGTTGTATGCCAAATTCCATCCAAAACAGCTCAGCCGTAAAAGTTGATTGCGTGACAAAAATAAAGATGAGGGGGATTGGATGGGAATTTGAAATTGGTAGGTAGGTAAAGTAGGTAGGTAACTAAGTAGCCGGTACTTACCTGAATTCTACTAACAAATCCTTGAAGTCCAATTTGTTAGATCGACTCCACATCGTGTATACTCGTAGGCAAAATCGTTGAGTACAAATTTGCGCAAGGGGGGAAATAAAGATGTAGCGCGAGGTGCAGGTGCTGGGTGGAACCACTTTAGCCACCAATCGCGTGGCCGAAACGATCCTCTGCCGCCCCGCGCCACATTCAGTCCACCAAAAAAATTCTAAAAATCGACTACTGCGCATTGCCAAGAAGTTTGCGCATCCGTATAGCTCCTAATTATGTAAATTTCTAGGAAAAACTCTGACGATGGCAACGGTGGTGTAGAAGCTTACGGCCACGACAAGGCTGACTACATTCTTCCTGAGAAGTACACGTATGGACAAGGAGAGGAGTACAACTTCTAAATCAAGAGAAACCCTGAAAGGCTAAAGGCTGAATTCAAAGACTTTCTAGGAGTGATAAGTATTAGGAGTTTTAAGTTAGATATTTCAAGCATTTGAATTGTGTTCAGAGGATATTGTTATCAAATTCTAATCATAATTTTTTGGATTGCGGTAATGGAACCAGTGGATTAAAGTTTTTTGTTAAAAACGGAACGTTATTTCTTTTTAATACTAGTATGTATGCGTAACCCGGAACGTAGACTGTTAGGGGCGTTTTGTTTCTCCCAAGCAAATCATAAACTTTTGTTTAGTTTCTTTGACGCCTACGTCTTAGTATTTTGAAATAAAATAATATTGAGTTTATCTCACGCTTTTGTATTTGTTATGATTTAGGTAATATTTTGTTTAACCAGATTAACAATTTGTGCACCAAAAAGAGTGTTCCGTCTTAAAACGCATAAAGAAACAAGCAAATACGAAACGCAATTGTTGACAACACCAAACCAAGTCTCAAGTTGACAGTTGTTTTGCTTCGCACGTATTGTGAAAACAAGCTTCATCATCAGAGTTAAAAACGGACAAAACACTTTGTTTCCCGTTACATTCATTTCCCGGTGTAAATGTGAGGAGACAGCACGACCTCGAGATGGGCCTAACATTCGCCAACGTAGCCGCCACCCTGCTCCTGCTTACCGGTAAGGAGCCGACAATTATTTAATTGAATCAATTTATCCTGGTTCTGTTATCCGCCAACTTGATTCTTTTAACAGAGAGCATCCTGTCTTGCGACCCGAACGCCCTGGACCCGTGTCATGGCGGGAAACAGATCTGTAATGCGACATCGCGCGCCTGCGAGTGTCCGGTTGGCCTGACCCCAGCGGGCGAGGACTGCGTGACTGCTAGTCCCGACAGCAGCAGACACGGAGGCACCATCGCCGTCGTTGTCGTATTCACGCTAGCTTTACTCGTTGGTGGCCTCATATTAGTCATAAGAAAGTACAACCTCGTAGAGTATGTGTGGCAAAAGGTAAACCTGAGAAGAGGCAATGATGTAATGTACGAGGATGTTATGATTGGACAAGACGATCCGCCATTGAGTCCCTAGGTTGTTGATGTTTTGTATTGTTTATTTATTTAGTAGCTAGAGAATGTATTATTACTCCTATGTAAATTATATTATTAGTGGGTAACATGAATTTCATTGTTCATTCCTTGAAAGAATAGTTTATTTATACCTCGCTAAGACATAATTTTGTTCAATGTAAGCAACACTGCAGAAAACTAAGAGAAATTTCTCTTGTTCAGAACATACCTATTTATTTTGTTAAGTTGAGCTCAATTTTGCCAAAGACTGAGTAAAATAGTTGGTGCAATGTCTACTGACGGTTTTAGGGAGAATTGATCAAAGGGATAGGAGTTTCTAAATGCATGCTATTTTGTATATTAAGGGAACTTTGTATATATTCCTGCATGTTGTAGTGTTATTTTAAAGATGTCTATTATTGTCAAGTGAGTAAATGCTGTCAATACTAAAATAACATTCATTTGGACTACTAGTAAACTGTGATGGAATATTTTTTATTTCTTAAGAAATGCATGACATTTCATAGTTTCAGTGTTATAAAGCATAATAATACTCACAAATAAAACAACATTTTGTTATATGTAATTAAAATCTGGAAAATAAAAATAGATTTTGCATCTTCATTTTTGTAACATTTGTTTAGTTACTCTTAGTAGAAATGACAGATTTTGAAATTAACAGATCTAGCAGAATTTTTGGTCACTTTCATTAACAGTATCAAGCAACTTTGGGCCACCCTGATTGTAGTGTTAAAGAAAACTGATTTATTATCAATTCTAACCTGGCAGGTTATAGTTATTCAGAGCAACACACTATAAAATTGGCTGTTAGCAAAAAAAAGTTAAGCTAATGTACTGTTGTATAGCAAAGTAACATAATAATTATTATATTTTCTAAATAAATACTCTGTGATACTTCTGATGGTTTATTTGCTTCTATGAAATCAATGTCCTCACATATGGAGTTATACTGAAGGATGTGTGGAATTTAGCGCAGTGACTCGCTAGCAGGATAAGAATAGTCAGCAGCATGTGACGCTCATATACCACTGGAAAACAAGAAAGTACAATTAGAATTTGAAGAATCATTAGTCTACTTCGAATGGAGATTTCCGCACTTAGCCTCATAATTGGGCCATTGTATGTAGCAAGCGCTGAAGTGTGTGAATACCTCAGACACTAGGGTTTCCTCACGATGTTTTCCATCATCGTTAGCGAGTGGTATTGCTACTACAACATCACACATCAATGTAACTTAGAAAACAAAGTAATTTGTACATGCCTGGATTCGAACCCACGAATGTGACGCCGGCGTTCTACCGCTTCGGTACCTCCACTCAGAATTAGGGTATTTTATGGTGTAACAGACTGCATATTTTAGGCTCGCGCAGTGCATCTGTACCGAAAACGTCCTGCAACGCACATTGGTTTTGCGTATATGCGTTTTACAGCGAGCAAGTTGTATAAAATACGCCATCTGCCAGGTTGCTTGGGCCCCTCGCATACGGCGGATTTTATATCAGTTATTGAAATAAAAATTTTGTGGTAGAATAAAATATACACTACTGATACACACCAAAATTAATAAATCTAGATCAAACTATAGCAATATATTATCATACCTATCAGTACCGGAGAGGATGTGAAAAGTGCTAGGCAAGCCTCTTCTATCTTAAAATTTCCCTTAAAGGTCACTTTACCAATCTGGTTTATGTAGGAGTTCTCATTAACCTGTCTCTAAACTACAACTAGGTATTACAGAAAAAAATCTTTCGAAATAAGTCCGCCTCCATACATCGTGTTAAAAACACGATTCCTCTAAAACACTCCTCAGAGACAGTTTAAATAACCTGTGTTTACGTCTTTATCTCTACCACAGACTATTTTAACTGCCTCTGAGGAGTGTTTTAACAAACAAACGGAGGGTTCTATCAAAAGTTTCAGTTCCTTCTGGCTTAGGTAATTTATAAGAATTTAAAAGTCCTGGGTGTTGCTTTCATTAGGTTATCTTAGTAAATAACAGAAGGAACTGTTTTTTTAGTGGTCCATATACCTAGTTAGAACTTACCAGCATAGACATTGTAAAAGAGAATGAAGCTATAGGCGAAAACAAGCACGTAGTGGAAGGTCCGTGTCTCGGCCGGAGTCTCAGCGTTGCCCCACACCAGCATCGGGATTGTGAACAAGATGCTTGTGTTGGCCAGGGAGAATGCCTTCAGAAGACTTATGACAGGCACTGTGAAAAGGATAATTATGTTTGTTAATAGCCAATCTATGTCGTTATTTTTTACACATTTTTTTTATTCATTATTTGATTTTTTCATTCTTTCATTTCATTTTTTTTGTGATGTAGGTAAAACAAAAAGTAGCACCTTTGGAAATGTCAATTAAAAATAAAAATTAATAAATAAACTCTGTCGCTAACAGCCACAGAAATCGGAAGAAGAGTTTTATTATAAGACCAACTCTGAAATCTTAAAAAAAAAATAACAAATGTCTCACACTTTTCCTACTTATATTGAGCAGATATCATATTATGGAACATATAAGTTTTTTTGGTGATTTCAGATATTTATTGGTCTCATAATAAAATTGTTGTTTCTAGTAGAATAATCCCCTTAAGTTTCACCGGACTTTTCTGCGACACGCTAGTCTGCATAGAACTGTCAAGGAACGTTTAATGGAAAACGTTTATTCGGTTTATATACAAATGCACGATCCTTACATCTTACTGTCGCCAAATTGCAACAGCAATTTGTAGGCGGTTCGCTCTTTTACACTTTTTTTTGCATGCATACTTAATTAAATATATTATATTCGGATTATAATTTATTACACTATATTACAGTCTCAAACACTTTACCAAACAATTAAAGTAGGTAAGACAACAATTGGAGATCGGCAACATACGGCGTGAGTTTGTATAATAAAATTCTCGCCGTTTGTCTCTAAGTTTTTCTTACACCCTACATTTTTTATAGAGAACTATTAAAAGTCCCTCTCAATATCCCCCAGGTAAGTTACTGACATTGTTATAATACTGTAAATATAGGCTTTGAGAATTACCTTGTTTTTGTGAGGAAAAGTGCTGCAGAACATACATAAGGCAAAATGTAGTGGACAGGTAGACTGCAATGCCTGAAACAAGATTTTTCTTTGTTAGAAAAACCAGGTAAAAAAAAGGTCAAGTGCGTGTCGGGCCACGCACAGTGTAGGGTTCCCTACAAAGAGAGGTTCTCAGGGTTCCGTACCCGAAGGGTGCCAAACGGGAGCCTATTACTAAGACTTCACGGTCCGTCTGTCTGTCTGTCTGTCACCAGGCTGTATCTCATGAACCGTGATAGCCAGGCAGTTGAAATTTTCACAGATGACGTAATTCTGTTGCCGCCATAACAACAAATACTCAAAACAGAATAAAATAAATATTTAAGGGGGGCTCCCATACAACGAACTATTTTATTGCTATTTTTTGCTCGATATTCGCTTTAAAAATAAATAATTAAATAAAAAAAAAAAAAATTAAATGACGCTCCCATACAAAAAACGTGATTTTTTGCCGGTTTTAGCTCTCCCAACTGAGCCAATGGGCGAATGAGTTGGGAGAGCACTGGCACGGTTAGGCAGAGGTCGCGGGTTCAAGTCCCGGCATGGGTGGAATTTTTAGCCTCTAAATAGGTTTTTATGTATATATGTGTCAAATTTCAGCTCTCTAGTATTTGCAGTCTCTGTGCTAAGCCGCGGACTGACAGACAAACTTCCTTATTGACTATGAATTTGAATTGACTATGGAACCCTAAAAATTTAATATCTGCTGAAATTAGGCTATATTATCCACACTTTATTTTCTAGGTCTATGGAACAAATACCCTTCCCGTTGCCTCTTCTGTTCTTGTTCAGTCATCTTTAATTTCTTGGTACACTTGTTACTTTATTAAAAACTAGCTGTCCCGGCGAACTTCTTACTTTCCTCGATTGTTTATTCTTGTTACCATGGCAACGCAATAACTAAATTATGATGGTATCACTGATTATAGTCCATTAAAGGGGTTCGATGGGAACAAGACAAGATAAAGGTAAAAAATATATTTATTGGTTGCCATTTTAAATTGTTCCAATTTGTTAATGAAGCTTATATGGATGGTTAGTGGGTAGGTACTTGGCCACTGTTGGGCCGGTGTTACCCGACCCCCCTGCCACAGAACGGTGGTAGCGAGGCTTGTGCCATTTAAAAGGATGGAAAAACAGTTAGTATATACTGACCACAAAAAGTAGCAATAAACTGTATATAGAAGTCCTTCTCCCATATGAAAAGGTCATCTACTCGCTCCGGATTTGTCCAAGCCCAACATTTGCTCAGCCAGCTCTCGGGAATGTGTAGCTGCAGTGGGACACTTCTGGAAGAACAAGAGAAAGCATTGTGTTAAAAAGGTTTTTACTAACAATAAAACAGAGGAAAGAAAGCAGAGCAAACAATGAAATAGAGACAATAGTATTACCCTCTCTGCTCGGTTCTCTATAAGGAATGAAAAATAAGTATTTTTTTAAATACGTACAAGTGAGTAAAGTTGCTGCTAGTGTCGTTCTGGCATATCGCATTAATTCCTATTGTGAGCAGGCTATCCGTGCGCCACACTCCATACGTTTCTAACATCATCAGTGTAATGAATAACTTCCAGTATGGCTGAAAATTAATTAACATTTAATACACTTTTCATAGTAAATAACACCTCAAAGTAAGCAAATAACAAAGCAAAACAGATGAACCTCATTTAAATACTCAATCTCAAAATAGACAAGCAAACCCATACATGTAGATTGAAATACTGAGGCCTATTAATGAAATGAAACTACACTGGATCAGGGCAGCGTGATTTGAGGTTCAAGGCCGATGTTTAGTTTGGCTCAGGAAACAAAGCAATTATTATATAAACTCTTTATTGTACTGTTTTTTGTAATTACAAAAGTAAATACATGAGAGCATGCTTGGGGTTCATTAAAAATTTATCCAGTCTCATAAGCTCACTTTGAACTCAGTGTTGTAGATGACATGCCGCTGCGCCTCTCTCGACATGAGCACCAAGTCTATCATGACAATCACAGGATCATATTCGACATACTTGTCTACACTGCCACCGCACTTCTCCTGAAACAGTACATACAGATTTGTTGTCAGTATAACCACAAGTATTATTTTGGGTGGAAACCACTTCCGTTAATCGCTTAACCCCTGAACTGCATGGGTTAAGCGATTAACGGAAGTGGTTAATCGAGGGAACATATAGGTGGCCCATACTAAGTTGGGCACAGATCTGTGCCTGAAAAAAATGCTTGCGATAAGCCTTATTGGAACAACAGGTAGGCAAGAAGAAAACATTAATATCAAAACAGTCACTGACTGTACATTTTAGGGACACACAAACCAGCATTTATAAAGTTTAGTTAGATAATTATTTATTGCACAATAAGCATATTTGTACAAAGGCGAGCTTAAATACTTTTAAATACTACTTTAAAAAATAATACTTTTAGAGTATTTTCTTCCAGCTAACCTTGGGATTTAGAGTTGTTTCTGTTTGTGCGATCTTTTTCTCTTTTCCTCTTCCTTAAGCGAAATATGATTAGCTTTGTCTGTATCATTGAGACCACCAGTTTAGAGTTAAAATAATCAAATCTACTCACACATTTCGTAAGTTTCAGCACGGAAGGGCCGTACGACTTGAAAAGGGCGGCGGCGGGCCTACCACAGTTCACGCACCTGTACGGCTTAGGCTTGGTCATTGAATAGCTTTCTCTCTAAGGATTTGTGCTGAAATAGAGTCACTGTATCTACCTATCACTGAAATTAAAACCGCGAGCAAATCAAATTCATAGCAACATTTTTTTTGCCGCTGGGTGGTGTCCTCAAAACGTCACAATAAATGTTCCGAAACTATTTTTTCACTTTGAGTTCATATGCGCGATTGACAAAAATAATAAAGTTAAAAACTTAAAAATAAAATGTAAAGCCTATTATAAGATCTTTTTAATAAAGACATATCAGTTTATGATTTAATATCTTCATTACTTTCTTTTCCTTTTATTGTTTCACTTCATGATTTCTTTTCACATAGAGTAGAACTTACAAGTTCGAGTTTTCGAATGTCACTTATCCGAGTGCTGAAATAAATTACAATTTTTTTTACGCTACCTATTTACCTGACTTCAAAAAAATCTTAAGCAAGGGCTGGATGAGTCCATATTGAAAAACTAGGTAGATTGAGTCCAGCTGCATCAGCAGTTAGAAAAATTAGGGAACTTACAAACGAATCGACTGCGAGGTTGGTCGATTTAAGTTATTTTACAGTATCATGTTATATATGGGCTGTTATTATAGGGACGAGCAGCAGATATAGAAACAATATTTATTTTGCAAAAAAGAGCAGTAAGAGCAATTTAAGAATGGAATCGCTAAGGGAGCGTTTCAAAAGAAATAGGAATTCTAACACTGGCTTGGCAAGCCATATATTCGATAATAATATTATAATTGTTAGAGACACACCCGTATTTTCCTATGTTTCACTATGGAAATAGTGGCATTTTGTGCTGTTCATGTGTCTGGCCACAGCATTAATGTTTTTGTAAGTGTTATTTTGGCTTTTAAAGTTATTGGTGGCAATCACGGAATCATATATAGGCTTTGATGTAATATAAGTTGATTGAGAAAAGAAGTTCAGAGTGGAGTTTTTACAAATACGGCCCGAAGGCAGCAGCTAACATAGTAACATAGTAGGTACATTGACATTCACAAACAGAATGTAAATAAAATTCTTACGTCGAAATAAATTATTGATTTCTGATTATAGACTGACCCACGAGCGAGCGGCTCGATTGATTTTGACAAATAAACAGTACCTACCTATTTATAACGCTACTGTCAATGAAACTGAAAAAAAAATGGCGGCTGTCATAATATTCCTGGTAAATTAAATAAAAAACTTATTATAGATTCCGCTTTCATGTTGTTGCTAGGACACACGTGGTTTTGGAATTTCGGGTTTTTCTATCCACTTCTTTCTATTACCTTCGCTAGATTTAGTCAGTAATTAGTGTATCTTGTGTTTACTAACCCTTGTAGTAGTGGGTAAGTAGTTTTTGTGTTATTTTCTGCCCCATCTGGGCTTATCCCAGATGGAGCATTTTTCTGACCGACCCCCGGATCCCCCGGATACCGGTACGGACGGAGCTGATTTAGACATAGATAACTCTGCTCCTCTATTCTCGGAGTCCACTCCAGAACTAAACAGGAAACGACGTTTAGTAGAGAATAATGATTTAGACGCCCGTAAAAAGGCCATAACGAGCCCGGATCTTGCTTCTGCGTCCATTCAAACTATCTACACGCACTCGTCCTTAACTGGTACCGACCGGACTTACAATAAAGAAGATGCAGGACCATTTCTCGTGCACGTAACTCGCGAGGAATCCCACCCAGCCTCCAGCATCTCAATTAAACCGATTAAATTTGGTCAGTTCCTCCACCAAAATAAAATTAACAACATTGTTCGCGACGGCGTAAAACGTGTTGGACGAAACCGAGTGGCGGTGGAGTTTCGCACTGCTGAGGATGCCAACCACTTTCTACAAAACCCTGCCCTGAAAGATAACTCTTACAAAGCCACAATCCCGACCTTTAACATAACACGAATGGGTGTCGTCAAGCAAGTCCCGCTGGATATGTCCATGGACGAGTTTGTCGCATCGCTAGAACTCCCACATAACTGCGGAATTGTTCTAAAAGCTCGCAGAATGAACCGCAAAATAAGAAGTGACGGAATCTCGACATGGGTCCCAACCCAATCTGTAGTTCTCACATTTAGAGGTCAAATTCTTCCTGACAAGATATACTCATATCACGTGGCTACTGATGTCGAAATATACCATTACCCAACAATAATATGTCTAGCTTGCTCTAGATATGGTCATGTCCAAGCCCAATGCAGATCAAAGCCCCGCTGCTACAAATGCGCTGGTCCTCACTTGGGTGAGTCGTGCGAGGTATCTGAAGAAAATGCTTCCTGTGTATACTGTACTGACACACATTTCTCCAATTCCATCAATTGTCCAGAAAAATCTAGACAGAGGGCAATGAAACTATTAATGGCTCAGGAAAATATATCTTTTTCTGAAGCAGCATCCCGTGTCCCCACCACAAGGAAATCATACGCATCAGTTGCTTCTTCCTCTCCCCCTTTGACAACATCTACCCCCTCTCAAGTAAACTCGCCACCACAAAATCAAATCTCGTACAGAAAAACAGTGTTTACCCCCCGACGTCCTCGCTCTCCAGTGGGTAAGGGCTACGATAAGCAAGCTCACCAACGAATTGTATCCGAGATCCCATCCTCATTTCCTAATGGTCACTTGCTAATGACCAACACAGCCTCTCCCATCACACCAAATGACAACCTCATCGAAATGCTTCTTTCCACAGTCATTTGCATAATATCCAAATTCAATGACTCAATACCGCCCATCGTAGCTGAAAAACTAATTCAACTAGTAAATATGAACAATAACAACTATGGCTCAAGTCCTTCAGTGGAACACCCAGAGCCTGCGGCGAAAGAAATCTGAACTTCTACTACTTTTAGACCAATTTAATCCAATCATCATTGCCATCTCCGAGACATGGCTGGTGCCCGGTAGCCGATTTCGGATCCCGGGTTACTCGTGCCTTCGGGATGACAGAGATGACGGATATGCAGGTAGTGCTTTACTAGTAAAGCGCTCTCTTCCATTTTACTCAATTCCTCTTCCTATGCACGGACGGGAATTTAATGCTGTTGCTCTAAGAGTCTTCAACATTACTTTCGTGTCCGTGTACATCCCTGATCCCCATCCTTCCATTCTTCCTTCCCTGTATAGTACAATTTCCTCTCTTCCCAGCCCACTTCTCTGTATGGGTGATTTTAATGGCCACCACATATCGTGGGGTTCCTACTATAGTGACGCTTTCTCTATCGCTCTTTTAGATATTTTCGACGACCTAAATGTCTGCCTTCTAAATGATGGATCCCCCACACGTCGGGTTCTCCCTACCCAGAACCCCAAAAGCGCTGTAGATTTGTCCTTTTGCTCCCCATCACTTTCATCCTCAACTTCCTGGGCTGTTCTCTCTAATACATATGGCAGTGACCACTATCCGATAATAATGTCTATATCCAACAGACCCTCTATTGCTACAGATCCCTCTCCTTTCCCCAAGTATAAAGTGGGTAAAGACAAATGGGACGACTTCATTTCCTCAGTAGAAAACAAATTGAACTTGATTCCTCCCAACTCTGAAAGCAATTTTACTGAAAATTATAATAAATTCGAAGAGGCACTAACATCATCTGCTCAGTCTCGTAAATCCCGGAAAAGGTTCAGATTATCTCCACCTTGGTGGGACACTGATTGTACAGATGCTGTGAACCAAAGAAATGAAGCTGAAAATGGGTATATTTCATCAATGACTATGGAAAATCTTATTAATTACAAACGAAAAGCAGCTTTTGCCAAAAGGTTGCTTTCCAAAAAAAAGAAGCAGGGCTGGATTAAGTTCTGTGAAAACCTATCCCCTATGACCCCTAACTCTTTAATATGGAGAAACATCAAAAGATTCCGAGGGTCCCTTACCACTCACGACGTATCTTCCAATGACCCCTCTTTATGGCTTGAAGGGTTCAGTAACAGATTAGCCCCTCCCTTTGTCCCTAATTTCGATTCCCTGCCGTCCACTCCCACTCTTCTTCTATCCTCAAACAGTATGGATTCTCCTTTTTCATACGATGAACTCGACTCAGCTTTAACTGGTCTCTCCGATTCCTCCCCGGGCATTGACGGTATACCCTATTCTCTTCTCTCAAAGTCTAGCTCCAAGATCAAGCGCTACTACCTGGAACTTGCAAATTTCTTCTTTGAATTCGGCTCAGTCCCGGATTCTTGGAATAAACAAATAATTATCCCTTTATTAAAGACCGGTAAGGACCCTACTGACCCCAATTCTCGCCGCCCAATCGCCTTATCGTCAGCATTGTGTAAAGTTATGGAACACATGATGAAAAACAGGTTAGAGTGGATCGTCGAGTCGAGAGGAGTCTTAGCCAAATCTCAATTTGGCTTCCGAAAAGGCATGAGTACTCTGGATAGCCTATCTATCCTCGTAACAGACATCCAAATTGCATTTAAAAGAAAAGAATATTTAGTCGGTGTTTTCCTGGATGTAGCTTCCGCATATGATAACGTTCTTCTTCCGATACTCAGGCAGAAAATGCACCAGCTGAGCATTCCGCCGAAGCTGACACGTTTTATATGTAATCTACTCATGGAAAGAGCTATCATTATTAAATGCCCTAACTCCTCTAATATTACCCCCAAAACCATATGGAAAGGACTTCCTCAGGGATCGGTATTAAGCCCCCTCCTCTACAATATCTATACTTGTGAACTGGAAAAATCTGTTGATTGTTTCTGTGAGATTCTCCAGTATGCTGATGATTTAGCCCTTTATTACTCCAGCGATTCCATCTCGGAATCTTCAGAGCGATTAAACCTTGCTCTAAGGTACTTAGTGGACTGGCTATCAGAACATGGCCTATCTCTATCAGTCTCCAAGTCCTCAACTGTGGTTTTTACTAAGAAAAGGTCAATCCCGGACATTGACATAGTTATTGGAGAGGATCAGATCCCAGTCCATAATAAGGTTAAATTCCTGGGAGTAATCCTAGACACGCGACTGACTGGTATCCCACACCTTAATTATATTGCCCAAAAATGTGAAAAAAGTGTAAACATTTTAAGATCATTATCTGGCGTATGGTGGGGTTCTCACCCATATACGCAAAAGCTTTTATATAATGCCATCGTACGGAGTCACTTTGATTATGCCTGTTTTATTTTAGACCCATGTAACAGGGCAGCTATGGCAAGACTCAATATAATTCAATATAAATGCCTCCGCATCATATTAGGTGCAATGAAATCCACCCCTACCAATGCTCTTCAGGTGGAATGTGTAGACCCACCTCTTTCTTTACGTAGACAGTACCTCTGTGATAGATATTTTAATAGATTCATTCAGTACAACAGTCATCCTTTAATTTACAAACTTAACACTCTTAAACGTCTTTCAGTATCTGCACAAGTGGATCAATCCGAATCCTCATCAAATCTTCCTTGTCTCCTTAAAAGTCTTATTAGCTATTCAAAACTAAATAACCCAACCATAATGTTCGACCTTAATCCAATTTTTGCATCCCCATATGATGCACTAATATTTCACCCCAAGGTAGTCGAAAACTTGGGTGTTGATAAAGAGTCACCGGCTGCTAACAAAACGTTCAATAATATCATCCATAATCATTGGAATTCGTGGTTAACTATCTTCACTGATGCTTCTAAATTATTAGAAAACGGTGATGTTGGAGTGGCCGTGTGGATTCCCAAATACAATATAATTCTCAATTATAAGTGTCCCCCAGAAACGTCTGTATTCACAGGCGAAGCTACGGCCATTTTAGAGGCTGTCCTCTACATTGAGTCCCACAAGCTTCGAAAATCTTTAATCCTATCGGATTCCTCCAGTTGTTTACATGCAATTCTTTCTTGCCCATTCCGCAGCAAGTCAAAATTCCCAATTATTCTTAAAATCAGAGAGGCCCTTAACCGCTGTCACGTACAAAATTTCGAAGTTGTAATTGCTTGGATCCCCGGCCATAGTGGTATTCTTGGTAACGAGGCTGCAGATTCTTGCGCTCGAGAAGCAGTTCAGTCCGGCTCTCTTACACGGTACCATAATTATTCTCACGACCTTGCTACTCTCGCCAAACCAAAGTTAGAGAAAGCCTGGAAAACGACATGGGACACCTCTAAGCAAATTAAGGGAAAACATTTTGCCAGCATCCAGCCCAATATTCCACTAAAACCTTGGTTTTTCAAAGCAAAGCATCTGGAAAAACGCGTAATTTCTACAATTTGCCGTCTACGATTAGGACATGCGTGCACCCCTGTGCACTTAGCCAAGATCCGGGTTCGAGATAACTCCCTATGTGAATGTGGACTCCATGAGGGTTCTGCTGACCATATCTTACTCCAATGTCCCAATCATCAGCTCTCCTTATACGACATGTTGCCCCCTTCCTTTCCTCGTCCGGTTAATACTAACTTCCTCCTAACCCATGTAAATACTCCTCTTGTAAATATTCTAAGTAGATTTATTAAAACTAACATAATAAAACTATAACTATAATAAATGTAACATTAGTATGTGTAAAAACTTCATCAAGCCAAGGTAAGCGATTATTTTGAATGTAGAGTCATAAATACCACCGTACATTTTAACTTGCTCTACTGTTTCCTATTTCAACACATGATATTGGCGGAATTTACTGTGCTAGTCACGCACAGTACAAGTGCCATTCAAAACAAGAATAGAATAGAACTTATTATAAAACAAAAAACAAAACTGCTAAAAGTTTCAATAATGTCTAAATAAGTCCATTAATGAAAACCTCTGCAAAAGGGACCAATCTAACTATATTCATCATCATCATCATTCAGCCACAAGAGTTCCACTGCTGGACATAGGCCTCCTCCATGGATTTCCAAAAAGACCGGTTGGAAGCGGCCTGCATCCAGCGCCTTCCTGCCACTTGGATGAGGTCATCTGTCCATCGTCCTACGCTTCGCTTGCCGATATGTGGTCTCCATTCGAGAACTTTTCGGCCCCATCGGCAATCAGTTCTGCGTGCTATGTGCCCCGCCCACTGCCACTTCAACTTACTAATCCGCTGGGTCTCATCATTTCTGATTCGATCTCGTAGAGAAATTCCGAGCATAGCCCTTTCCATAGCTCGTTGCGTGACCTTGAGCTTTCTTATGAGGCCCATAGTGAGAGACCACGTTTCAGTGCCATAAGTCACTCAAGTCGGGGGCCCGTGGGATTTTGCCAGCCCTGTTCCCTATATAGTTACGCCACTGGTTACAATTGAGTACATGTATTTAATAGTTTTAAGTTCCAATTTTTTTTTTAAGTTCTATCACTGGCTTAATGAATGAATATAATAAGCAATACGCCACTCAATAATCTAAAAAAAAGTAGTCCACCACAACACAGGCTTGACTTAGCTTGGTGACAACAGTAGTCGACAGCACATCAACCTCTAATTAAACGCGTGCACTCTACTCGGTCACGTTACGGGTGACTTTGCAGCTAAAATGTAAAGATTGAACTGCTGTCGACTGTACAAACCCTTCGGGTATGGAACCCTAAAAAACATTTTTATTTCATTGATTCTTTTTCGCTCTTAAGGAAAAATAGTTTGAAATTAGCTACGAAGAAATAACTACTACCACTGCAAATTAGTGATTTCATACGTAAGTGTGAGAACAATAAATTCTTACTTTTATTATGGGATTGAGGTACCTAAATAAGACAAAGTTGATTTATCTCTAGTCTGTCCTCAGCAGCAGTTACAGGCGTGAAGGAGTGAACAGAGACGACGTATTGCTTCCAAGACCATTTATTGTAGACTGACGTACGTCACTTAGAAACAGCTGAACAATGGCCTTCTTAGTCTACCCTCAATACACTACACACCTCCACCCTTATTCTAAAAATTAACTCTGGTAATTAACAACGTAGCAACAATGAATGGCTACAAACATTACACAAAATAAGATCAGCTATCAAGCTATTAGGTAGGTATACTTCATACACATTATAGATCTTATGACTATCATGTATACACTTGAGATATTTTGTCTATGGAAATTGACAACAGTAGTCGCGCCATAGCGCGGGAGCGGAATGACATAATCAGTCTTATTTATTATTGTAAGATAGCAATATACCTACACTTGTTACATATTTAATTACTAACTTAATCAAAATCAAACCCGTATCTTTTCACGGGATATCTGATTCGTTTAGATCTAACATTTATGTTCGGTTGGGCGGATTGTGTGTTGGGCTCCAGACTACTCCGAGTCGGGGACACGGGCGGCACGATCGCGCCCAAGCTAGTTGCGTTACCTTGCTGCTGAGGAGGAGAGACTGACTCAGCCACGGCCGGCGAAGCCGGCGTGTCAATTGGAGCCTCGCCGCTGCCGCCGTCTTCAACTATCCCCGTTACGTCACTCCCTTGACCACGCCGCGGCGACTGCTCAGATGTGGCCGCCGTCTCGGGACGATCTGATGACGCACCAGGGAACACCCAGGACCCTCTCAACCTCTTCCTCATCTGATCGACATGCCGATGAATGGGTGACCCATCCCCTGCCCTCACAGAGTAATTACATTTACCAAGTTGATCTATCACCTCGCCACTGACCCACTTAGAACCGTTTTTGCTAAAATCCCTATACCATACTAGCTCGCCTGGCGCAAAATTTCTGTTAACGGCTCGTGCACAAACCTCTTGCTTAATATTCCCGTGATCGGGCCTTAAAGCGTCCACCCTAGTCCTCAAATTACGTCCTTGTAGCAGACGCGCAGGACTTTCACCTGTGGTGCAGTGAGGAGTGTTGTGATATACTAACAAATACCTGGCTATAGCGAGCTCCGGGTTTATATTTTCCCTGCGGGCCTTTTTTATTACGCCTTTTATTATTTTCACGGCGTTCTCCGCCGCTCCATTTGATGAGGGATGGTACGGGGCTGTGAACGTCTGCGCTATACCATTTCTAGCTAAGAACTCCGCGAACTCCCTACTTGAAAAGGGGGGACCGTTGTCGGATGCCACAAGCCGTGGCAAGCCCCAGCGACACCACGATTCTCTTAGTTTAGAGATGGTTGCTTCGGCAGTTGTGCGGTTCATTTTAAAGACCTCTATCCATTTGGACCTAGCGTCCACAGTGATGAGGTAGGTTTGCCCGTGTATTGGGCCTAGAAAGTCCAAATGCAAGCGTTCGTATGGCTTCGCAGGCCAACGCCATGGCTGTGGGGGCGCGGCGCGCGGCGCTGGTGCCACGGCGGCGCACACTTCGCACGAGCGGCACGTCATTTCCACCGCCTCGTCTAGGCCCGGCCACCACACGTAGCTCCGTGCGTGAGCCTTGGTTTTTACGATGCCCATATGGGGCTCATGCAGCTCCCTCAACACTGCCTGTCTGCACTGCTCGGGGACAACTAGTCTATGCCCCCACATTACACAGCCTAATTCCGTATATAGCTCCTGTCTGCGATTAAAGAACGGCTCTAATTCTTTCATACTCACCGCTCTCTGGGCCAACCGGTCTCAATGTAACTAAAAACTCGCGCGAGAATAGGGTCCCGCGCTGTTTGTTTTTTTACCTCCTTATTGTCTAACAACAATGCATTTGTTGCGAAATGTAAATAAGTTTGCTCCGGTGGCTCGTAGCCGTCGTCCCTTCCGACCGGCAAGCGTGATAAAATGTCAGCACCGTTGTCGTTTGTCCTGATATATTCCAGACTGAAGTCGTAGGCGGATAAAATTAGCGCCCATCTCTGCATACGACTCGCGGCCATAGTAGGTATCCCGTTATAAGGACCAAAAATGCTAACGAGCGGTTTATGGTCTGTTTTTAGGACGAATCTCCTACCATATATGTATTGGTGAAACTTTTTGATACAATAAACTATGGCAAGTGCCTCTCGATGAATTTGAGAATAGCCCTGCTCGGCACTCGTCAACTTACGAGAGACGTATGCGACCGCGCGCTCCGGCCCCCCCGCCGCGCGCTGTGACAATACCCCGCCCACGCCCTTAGCGCTTGCGTCACATGTCACTATAAGTTCCGCGCTAGGGTCATAGTGAGCCAACACCCTACCGTCCATTAGCAATTCCTTAACATTCCTAAATGAGTCGTCACAAGTCTGGTTCCAGTCCCATCTTCTATTTTTTTTTAATAACGTATACAAAGGGTCAAGTTGATCACTTAGGTACGGAACAAATCTTGCGTAGAAATTTACCATTCCCAAAAATGACTTGAGCTCGGTTACGTTAGTAGGACTTGGCATTTCTTTTATAGCGCGCAATTTGTCCGGGTCCGCTCTTACTCCCTCTTTGCTAACTATAAAGCCTAGGTATTTTACCTCTCTCGCAAGGAATACACATTTGCTTCTTTTGACCTTCAACCCTAAACACTCTAATCTGCCTAACACCGCTGCCAATGTTTTTAAGTGACTTTGTCTATCCCTGCCGGTGATTATTATGTCGTCACAAAATGCCTGAACATTTTCTATATCCTTGACTAAATGGGACATAATTCTCTGGAAAATTCCACTGCTCGAAGATAAGCCATATACCAACCGGTTGTATCTGAATAGTCCTCTATGTGTATTAATGACGGTGTAACGTTTCGATTCTTCGTCTAAACAAATCTGATTGTACGCCTGTGATAGATCAATCTTGGAAAATTCTTCTCCTCCCGCCAGATTGGCAAGAAGATCATCCACCCTGGGCAGCGGGTACCTATCGACCATGAGTACGGGGTTGAGAGTTACCTTGTAGTCGGCACACACGCGTAACGCACCATCCGCTTTGCTGACGATCACGAGCGGTGTGGCCCAATCTGAGCAGTCAACGGGTTCAATGACACCTTCTCGCAACATGGTGTCCAACTCGGCATCGACGCGCTCGCGCATCGCGTGCGGCATAGGACGCGCGCGACAGAACACCGGTGTTGCGCCCTCGCGCACCGCCAGCCGCGCCGTGCCGCCCGTGTACCGGCCCAATCCGCCACCCAAAACTTCCTTATGTCTGTCAAGAACGTCATTCAATTCTTTACATTGGTTATCTAATTTAAAATTGTCTTGATCATTACTTTGCTTAAACGACGGAATTTTGATATTCAACTCTGCTAACCACTGCCTACCGACTAGTGAAGTTACACCCCTTTCGACAACATACAACTCTAAAACACGCTTGCTATTTTGGTATTCCACAATTGGCCTTATCACTCCTATTGGCGCTGCCTTTGACCCATCGTAAAACTTAAAAAGTAGTTCACATTTCTCTAATTTGATATTCTTAAATAAGTGTTCATATGTCTTTCTGCTTATACACGAACACGCGGTGCCCGTATCTACCTCCATTTCAAGGTTACGACCGTTAATTAACACTGTTACACTCACCGGTTTGTAATCACTTAGGCCCATTTGAAACATTGCCTCCTCATCGCTCTGTTCTTCTGTACTAGAGCCGCCTCCATCAACGGCCGCTTGGCTCACGAAACGAACTCCTTGACTGCTGCGTCCTCGGGTTCTTCCACGTCTAGCCACTCGCGCCGGCCTTTCTGGATCTTTGTATGGACAAGCCTTTCGCAAGTGTCCCCGGTTTCTGCATAGGTTACACACGAAGTTTTTGTATCTGCACTGCTGCGACTGGTGAGCCCCGCCGCACGCCACACAGGTCTCACCGCGCGATCGTGCTGCTGCCGTGGCGCTTGTGCCGCGGCCCGCTCCGCTACAACTCGCTGCGGCCGTACCCAGCGCGTGCACTGCGCTAGTGAGCTGGCCCACTCCATTGCTCGCACCGCCGGTGCTGCTCACCGCCCGTCCGCTCGACGCGTCAACTGCTGCAGAGTCTCTCTCAGCGGCTTCCATGCTGCTCGCTAGATTCATGGCTCTTGGAAACGTAAGCTCTGACTCAGCAAATAACCGCTGCCGTATCATATCGCTATTGAGGCCACATACGAATTGATCACGAAGGTTGTCGTTGAGTGCTGCCCCAAAGTTGCAATGTTTGCACATCTTCTTCAACGCTGCTACGTATTGTGTTACACTTTCGCCGATTCCCTGGCGCCTTTGCCTGAACCGGTAGCGTTCCGCCATTACTGACGGTGTAGGTTGTAAGTGTTCACGCACGATATCCACTATTTCACTATAGTTCATATCCTTGGGGGATTTAGGACTCACGAGGTTCACTATCAGTTCGTATGTACTGTCGCCCACGAGCGAAAGTAGGGTTGATAACCGCAATTCCGGTTTAATGGCATTTGCTTCGAAATAAATCGCCACGCGGTCACAATACAATGTCCAGTTACCCGCGTCTAAGTCGAACTCTCTGATTTTTCCGATCGACATGGTTGCCGTGCACTTTTACGCGTTACTTTACTCGCAAATTTATCCTGCGTCGCCAGATAGTCTGTCCTCAGCAGCAGTTACAGGCGTGAAGGAGTGAACAGAGACGACGTATTGCTTCCAAGACCATTTATTGTAGACTGACGTACGTGTTACGGCACCTCAGAAGGGAAGATTAATTAAAAGAAATATTGACATTACGGTTGTTTATTAAATTGAATATGCAAAATAAAAATTAATCGCTACCAACCTTTCACAACAGAGTCCTCCACAAGAATGCTCAAGTTGCCGAATGATGACCGACTCGAAGTGACAGATGACAGCTGTCAGGTTGAATGACTGTGTAACCAGTGTTGCCAATGCTAGATATAATAAGTCACGTTACAGTCGGCCATCCTTCAGGAACGAGTCTCTTCGTTCTACGTTAATATTAAATAACAATAGATGAAATCACTTCTTATCCTTATTTTCTATTCAATATCTGTAACAGTGTCTGATTACATTAATTACGACTGTATATCATATATCACCTTTTTATATTAAGACCTTCTTCTTTTTTTTTTTTTTTTTCTTTCAAATCTTTCAAAATCATACATATCTATAATTATAGTCCCTTACTCTAATCATGTACTCAATGTGATCACTCCTGGGTTGTGAGCATTGACGACGAGTTCCTACGCCGTCAGGCCCATTTCAAGAATCAATCCTTCAAGTTAATTATAGCCATGGAACAGCAAGACGGTACTGCCTCCTGTACCAACCTACTGCCATGACTGCGGTGCTAGAAACCTTTCATGGGCGGCGAGTTCCTACGCCATTCCTGCCCGATTCCATTGCACCCTCATCAAGGTTCATAATCATAAGTGCATCGGTGTGAGGGCAATTCCTTCACCAACACACTATCACTGTGAGCCACTCATGGGCGGCGAGTTCATTCGCTAATCATGCCCGGCTCAAGAATCGACCCTACAATTGGTTATGTACATAATCATCCTTAATCAGAAAGCATTACTTACTGTTACGGCTAAGTTATGAGTTATTAATAACAATCAACAATGGTGACGCTGAGAGCAGTCGTTCAAATTACGCTTGATCCATAATGATGTATCGGGAAAATCAAGACTATAACAATACTATAAGGGCTACAAACAATTATCGAGGTATTCGTTCATTGCGAGTTGTAAAGGGCATGCTCGATTTACTCATTGCTACTCTCACCCTCACCATTGTCGTCTTCACTTGAAGAGCAAGCAGCGGCATCAAAGCTGAGCCAAGGGAATATCTTGTCGATAGCTACCACCGTCTCATATTTAGCCCCCTTTTTGGTGAGAGGAGTGTCCTCCACGAGGAAACGATCGTGGGGTAATATTTTTTTGATTCTATAAGGCCCCTTACATTTTGCCTCTAGCTTCTTAGATTGCCCTGGCCCGGTCACTATTGCTCTTGCAATCCTAACTAAATCGCCTTCCTTATAAATAGTGCTACTCTTCTTATTAAGGTCATATCTTTGTTTCATTTTCTCCTGGTGTTGCTTTATCCGTTCACTAGCTTCAGCTCTAACGTCTTCTATCGTTCTATTCCCTGCATCATTTTCTACAATATCCTCCGCCACTTCATTTAAGATTCCCTGAGATGGGTTTATAACTACCCTCCTAAACATAAGTTCCGTAGGTGTTTTCTTCGTTACGTCATGTACTGTCGTATTTAGCCCTAACTGCAAGTCGGGGAGCAACTCGTCCCAGGTACTTTTGTCCTTGCCATGCACCATAGAGCCAAGGGCAGCCAAGATAGTCCTGTTATATCTCTCGACCTGCCCATTGGCGCGTGGTGTTGCGACGGCGTTGAGGACATGTTTCGTACCGATCGACTGCAAATATTTCTTAAATTTCTTGCTCGTAAAACTTGTACCCCTGTCTGTGATTAATCGCGTAGGAGGAATAAAGGTGCTGAATAGAGTTCGCAATACTCTTATGCTCTCTTTTGTCTTGGTACTCCGAACCGGAAACAGGCTAACATATTTCGTAAACGCGTCTACAGTGACTAAAATGTAAACAAATCCACGCTTACTTTTTGGGAACGGACCAAGATGGTCGGCGTGGATCGTATGAAAAGGAATATCCACCT
The DNA here is from genome assembly GCA_963969515.1 of Yponomeuta evonymella. NCBI lineage: Eukaryota > Metazoa > Arthropoda > Insecta > Lepidoptera > Yponomeutidae > Yponomeuta > Yponomeuta evonymella. Next base: position 850,012 of record OZ018342.1, on the reverse strand, counting down.
TTTGTATGGGGTGAAGTGGTCCTTCGCGCGACCCTGCGGGCAACTTATGATGAGCGCACTCTAGGCATGCAGAAACGTATTTCTTTACAAACCTGCGCATCTTTGCAAACCAGAACAAGGGTTGTATACGGTCCAATGTCTTTTTAAAGCCAAAATGGCCAACACTATCATGGTTTGCCTTTAAGAGTTGCCAGCGCACCGCCTTTGGGACCACCCACCTCGTCGCTCCATCCTTTAACACACGATAGACTCGCCCGTTCTTGACTGTGTATTCTTTATAGGTATTGACAATTTTTGATGTTTCTGGATCTTCGAGAATGTCCCTGATCCTTTTGATTTCCTCATCAGCAGACTGCACAGTGGAAATCCAATCTTCTGTGCTTACTGTCAAAATATCCAAGGTATGTATTGGGTCAGGTTCCACCGATACAGGTCCTCTGCTGAGGGCATCAACGTGGGACATTCTTTCGCCTGGGCGATACTCGATATTGCAATCAAATTCTAGAAACTGTATCCACCATCGGGATATGCGCGGGACAAGGTCTCGCTTGGTAAAGGTGGAGCGCAAGGCGTTACAGTCCGTGACTATGGTGAATTTCATCCCAATGAGATACGGTCGGAACTTACTGAGCGAACTAACAACAGCAAGGGTTTCAAGTTCGAATGAGTGGAATTTCATTTCATCGGGTTGAGTTTGACGGCTGAAGTACGCGACTGGCCGCCAGGGATCGGAGCCTTTTCTTTGAAGCAGTATACCCGCTATACCGAACTTACTGGCGTCAGTATGCAACTGGGTATCCGCTGTATGGTCGAATAGTGCAAGGACTGGTCTGTCTGTCAGAAGCTTTTGAATGGTCTGAAAAGATTTGGCTTCCGTGTCACCCCATTGCCACGGTATGTTTTTCCTCAAAAGATTCGTCAAGGGTCTCACGATAGTTGCGAATCCCTTTACAAATCTTCTGAAGAAGCTGGCAAGTCCCAGGAACCTCCTCACTTCATGTTGATTGGTTGGGGTTGGGAATTTCGCTACAGCCTCAGTCTTGGAGAGCCCAGGCCTAATACCATTTTTGTCTATTTCGAATCCCAGAAAATCTATCCGCTGCTGAAAAAAATGGCATTTTTCCATCTTTAAGGTAAACCCCGCCTCCCTTAACAGACCAAGCACCTCTTCAAGACGTTGCAGTCCTTGTTCGAAGGATTTAGACGGTATCAGGATGTCGTCCATATATATCACGACATAGTTTACTTTAGACTTACTTAAAACCTTGTGTATTGCTCTCTGAAACACCGCTGGTGCATTTGCCAGCCCAAACGGGACTCTGTTATATTCAAAGAGCCCATCCGGGGTGACAAATGCAGTCTTTTCGCGGGATGTCTCTGCTATCGGGATTTGGTGGTAACCTGAGGCCAAATCCAGCGAGGTGAACAGCGATTGGCCAGAAAGTTGATCCAATAAATCGTCAATTCGCGGTAATGGGTAATGGTCACGTTTTGTCCGACTGTTAAGAGCGCGATAATCTACGCAAAGGCGTTTCTCCCCAGATTTCTTTTTTACTAATATGATGGGACTAGCGTATGGAGAGTTGGACTCACGCACGATGCCATGATCCATCATATCCTGCACCATCTCCTGGACTAACTTGCGCTCAGAGTGAGCCAAACGATATGGCCTGTAAACGACCGGCGAGGAATCCTTAAGTTGAATCTCCATCTCAGTTACGTTTGTAAATCCCAGGTCATGCATTCCTGTCGAGAAACAGTCTTTATATTTATGAAGTAAATCCATGCACTGTTGTTTTTGTTCGCAAGATAACTGATCACCGCACCTGGGACTTACAGGTTCCTGAGATGTGGATTCGTTTGAAATGCTCAAAACGCTCTTACTGGTCCCTGTAAATATGGCTCGAGTAATGAGAGTATTTTCTTTAAAGTGTAGTGGCGTCCCACAAACGTTTTGAATCAGCAGGTTGCAATCAACACCATTGATTTGGTACTCTCCCGGTAAAAGGTAATACTCATGACCTGCGGGGCCTCTAACTGACCCACTTACGTAAATATTGCCATTGCAGCTTGTATCTGATCTAACTGGGATGGACGCCATTTCACCTACGTCTATATCAAGGTCGCTGGTTGTATGTAAATGTAGTTTCAGATCGTCTGTCTGTGCTGTCCGTCTGAATTTCAAATCTGTTGGTGTCTTTATAATCGTCAATGTCGGTCTCTCCGTAAAACTATGTCCAAGTAAGACGTCACAATTAATTAAATGGTCGTCCACTACAAATACTTCGACATTCTTTTCAAGGATACCCTGAACATCTATATCGGTTAAGGCACATCCTAATGGCAAGTATGGAATATTTCCCAATCCCCTAAGGTAAGGACCGGTAACTTCCTGCCAAGTCAAACCCGTGGTCACTGCAGCCTGCTTACGGATCAGCGTGGCCTCACTACCTAAATCCACCTGACACGTTATGGGGCTGCCGTTCAATTTTATCAGAATTTTATATTTCTCGTTTGTGTTGTCGGATACTGAGACTTCGAGAACGCTTTTATCCTTGGGTGGGTTTTCTTTAGACTTAGGACAATTCTGAGAGTCATGACCAAGGTAACTGCAACTAGTACACTTCACTACCGGCTTTGGACATTTGAAGCTTGGATGACCCATGCCATGGCAATTGAAGCACTTAATCGGGCCCCTATTGACTTTCGAAGAACCACTAGCTACATCGGCAGATTTCGACAAACTATTACTTGTTGTTATATTATTATTAGGACGTTTATCGCGGTTTATATCCCTGCTACTATCTATTTGCGATCGGTTATTTGATTTAATAGTTTTAAGAAACTCTAGCACGTCTTCGGGCTTATCAAATTTGGCTGCTTGGGCACCTACGCGCACACCCCTGTCATCAATTGCATAAAGTAAGCAATCCACCGCTTGCTTTCCAAATATTTTACACCTATTTAACAAATTGACCTTTGCAAAATAGTACATTTCGAATGATTCTCCAGGACGTACCCGCCTATTAAGCATATCCGTTAACAACTCGGCGTAATTTTCAGTGGCAGGAAAAGATTCTTTTAACATTGCCTTCCATTCAACCCAAGTATGCTTAATAGAGGGTAGACCCTGGAGCCATACTTTCGCAATACCAGTCAGTTTGGGCAACGCATAATGGCAGGTTTGTTTATCGCTCCAATTATAAATTTCTGAACATTCATCAACTTTGTCAAGCCAAATATTAATTGTTTGTTCCTTTATCATCGGGTCAAATTCAGGCACAACATTGTTTAAGCTTGCACTAGAAAATGCCTCTCGATCGACTTTACTTGATTTTAATGCATTCAAAAACTGTTCAAGAAAATCTGATGTTGACATAGGTTCATGGTCACGCTTATCACTAATACGATCAGACGACATGGCTCTTTTCATTGGCGTTGACAGGCGACGCCCACGAATGTGACGATCGTTTCCATCTACAATTTCAAGATCGCGTTCGCTAGCACCAAACTTTGAAGCTAAAGATCGCTTGTCACGTCGATCGTCATTTATTCGTGCACGTCCCCTACGTACCTTATTCTCAAGGGCCCTAAGTTGTTCTCTTCTTCGGGAAAGCTCGCGTTCCTGCTCGCGAAGTGATTCCACACGGCTGTAGCTCCGGCTTTTATGACGACTTCGGCTTCGGCTCGGCCGTGAACGTGAAGCTCGAAGATCACGACGACTGGAGTCACGGCTGCGTCGCGCCCTTGATGCGTGGTTGTCACGGCGACTGCGGCTGCGACTGCGTCGCATACTCTCTTCACTGTGTCCGTCATTCATTGTTTTATTTTCTAAGTCACTCTGTCTCTCTCTTCTTTGGGAAGAATCCCGTTCTCGCTCTCGAGGTAAATCAGTGCGGTCAAGACCCCGGCTTCTATACCGACTACGACTTCGTTGTCTCCGCGAAGCTCGGTTATCATGACGACTGGAGTCACGACTGCGTCGAACTCTCGGTGTTCGGTCGTCACGGCGACTGCGGCTACGACTGCGTCTCGAACCTCGCACGTTATCATCGAAATCCTTGTCGCTCATTTCCTGAAACTCATGTCAACTTGTGTGAGCTATTTGTTCATAAAAACCCTAGCCCTAACACACACCCCATTTCTGGAACTTTGTCGTATCATTATTAAACTACTTGCTTAGTGATCGTTTATCAATCATAATCCAGTTTCATCTGCTAATACTGCAGTTATTTTTATGGTTAAAAACACTTATGAAATAAAAATGTCTATGTACCTTCAATATCCATGTATATTTCGAGAAAAAGAAACATTAGAATGCAATAAGAGTAAGTAACGTTATAATGTGCAATCGAGATTCATCTTCTATTGTGTGTTATGTTTTTGTAATCAAACGATATTTAGGACGATAATTGTAATAGATCTATCGATATTAATGTATATTTTGAAAAGAAAAGGAAAATAAAGACACATATTTCAACGAAGTTAGCCGCTGAATCCGCCATTTTTGTTGAAAATCGAATTTAATCTCTCCACACGACGTTAAGTTTTGAAATTTAATACACTTTTCATGCAAGGGGTGTATAGTTCTTTCAATATTCATCTTTATTTTTGTTACATTTACCAAAAATGAACATGTACAATTTAAATTTATTTTTCATAACGGCCAAGCTTATGGCGTGGTTACGCAAAATTTAAATATTTCGCGATAAATCCCACTTCTGAGATGTTACGGCACCTCAGAAGGGAAGATTAATTAAAAGAAATATTGACATTACGGTTGTTTATTAAATTGAATATGCAAAATAAAAATTAATCGCTACCAACCTTTCACAACAGAGTCCTCCACAAGAATGCTCAAGTTGCCGAATGATGACCGACTCGAAGTGACAGATGACAGCTGTCAGGTTGAATGACTGTGTAACCAGTGTTGCCAATGCTAGATATAATAAGTCACGTTACATACGTCACTTAGAAACAGCTGAACAATGGCCTTCTTAGTCTACCCTCAATACACTACAATCTCGAGCGGGGAAACTTTGGCTTTTGCATCTACGTAATGAGATAAGTTATACAGCGTCCAGTGGCACCTTCACTCACACTAGATGGGTGAACGGACCACTTGGACGCTGCAGTGCCTGGGACATGGTTTTTTAGATGGAGTAGACTTGCCCGGCACCTATACCATCCTGACAGCTTAGTCGGCCTAGCCCACAGGAAAGACAAGTCAATACGTGCGGAGCCAACCAGGCCGCGGGTACAAATTCGCAGATGTTGGTAACTTATGAAAATAAACAAAGTCATAGGTACAAGCCCGCACTGGGAATAGAACCTGGGTATCCCGCTTCCGAGGCCATTGTTCTACCCACTGGGCTACCATCGAGTGAGAAAGAGACGTCCAAGACATACTTACATCACGTCTCTGTATTCCGGAGAAGTAGGCTTTCCCAGAGGTATGAAAGTGGGTACAATTTTTTTGCGGGAGTACCTAACAAATTAACAGCCTCTTGGTCTGAAATAAAAGAAATTAGGGAGAGCTGACGGCCAACACCCATCAGTGGAGACGTAGGTACGAGATGGAAATGAATTACTTACCTACTCGTATTACATTCATCATCATCATCAGCCATTTGACGCCCACTGCAGGACATAAGCCTCCCTCATGGTTTTCATAACCATGAGGGGTTTTGCCATAATCGCCACGCTTGGCAGGCTTTCCATATCACATTACATAACAGAAACTCATGCCTGTATCCCGGAGGGGTAGTCAGAGACCAGCGTTTGCCATTTGCCACGATTCTGACATAATCTCTTTCGCTTCATCACATTCATTAGTCGCTGCGACGCACGCCGGTTTCGGGTAGATACCTACATTATATCTTGCCTTTCGCTAATACATCTCCATTTTAGGTACGTTGTCACGTTGTGTGTTTTCTCCGATGTCTTGAACGGCTCAAGTTTCGATTTACTCTGGTATCACCATAGAATTTTGTAGGCTGACATTTCTTCTTTTAGGTTTGTTTGATGAGTTGGTCGCCGGTGATTGGTCGTTTCTTGTGGGTTGCCATAGGAAATCTAGTTACCTAATTTCAGGGAACAGAAATAGTAACTTTAGGTGTTGATGAATATCATTTATTTGATTAAAAGAGGGAAAAATAATAACATAATGAACAAAGAATTAATAAAGCTAATAAAGAAAAATACAGGTAAATGTTATTCATACAATATCGAAATTTTGGAATATCGTTTTAGGAGATAATCATTTCTTTTATATGGCCACCGAAGCAGAGGATTGACAATGGTGACGCGACGACGTTCTGGTGGGATAAGAGAGAGCTCAAAGATGTCGTGATTGTTTAGCTGGAAAGATCTAATGAGAGATGGACAGTTGATCCTCCATGGTGAGCAGTATTGGCTCAGTTGGCGAAGAAGCAGCCCATTCAAGATATATTTTGTAGCGGCAGGAATTCTGTAAGTAAATACTTATTTGGAAAGCTGTGTGTAGAATCTTGTACAATTCCGGCTAGGTCATCTCTCATCCTCGTGGTTATTTTTTAGGATGCACCAGATTCCTGGAAAGGGGTGAAGGAGGGATTGCCAGCGTCGAGACAATCCTAGTTGCTGAATGTCTCCGGTAAGATTTATTCAGACTTTTATAATTGCCTGCCACATGCTTATGCCATTTGCAATCTTCTAATAGAAGCAATCTTTCTTCCTTTCAGCTGGATAGGGATTTTGGAATATTTTGGAATATTTTGAGAATTTTGGGAATTTAGGGAATTTTGTGAATTCAGCGAATTTATAGGGATTTACTGATTTGCTTTAACTTTTAGTGTTTGCACTGTGTTCTCCTTTTGCTGTCGAGAAACAGTTACTCTTTTGGGGTCTAGAAGCTTATGCTGGGCTGTGCTACAAGCTCTTGGCTTCTCTCATGCCACGCGAAGGATTTGGTTCGGGACGGCTGGCCAGCGTCTTCTTGTGAAGTCTCTTCGGTCCTGCTCCGGTGACGGCGCATGGGGACGAGGCTGCCTACTCGGCGTTCTGGTTAGCACCGTGCATCACACCTGAGGCCAGATTGACTTCACAGGGAGGTTCTTCCTAGCAAGGTCTGTGAAACAATTTCACTTACATATTAGGGAATTAGGATTTAAAGCATAAAATTAGAATTAAATTGTTGATAATTATTGAAATTGATGGCAAATCTGATTTTCAGTAGGAACTAACCACTTATAAATGTAATTTGTGAACTTATCAGAACCACTTACTGAAGCGACCCCGCTCTGCTCTGAGCTTTTTCTGAAATTAAGTAATTGTCTGGGTTTAAACGCTAAAGTTTCACAATTACATTATTGCTACCTGTGTAGCCCCAAAATTAAAGTCTGTGCTCAACATTAACAGCGTTTCATTCAACTCCCCATATTTAGGCCCTTGATGGCTCAAGGCACTGAGCCAGACAATTTACGATTTTTGTTTTGGTGGCCCTGGCCACAGTTTTCAGTCTGTTGACGTGGCGGGTTTCTTACATACCGGGCAGGAACACCCAGCAAACGTTACAGTGGCGCCCAAGGATTTTAGTATTTCAGTGCTTTGAGTAATCAATTGGCTTATTTTTTTACGTAGAAAATCGAATGCCATCAATTTTCAAATTGAAAACAAATTCTGTCAGGTTGAACACTATATTTTTTAAAAATTTCGAGCATTTTTTCCTTTTAGATTCATGTAAATTTAGTCAACATAACCTACAAACTCCTAGCAGATTTTCAGTTTTTTTCAGTGGTACCTATTTTTTGACAGTTACAGGGTGACTCACGCTCTGTAATCTGTTGTAAAATACAGCCATAGATTTCACTACTGTGAAAAGGAGTACTAACAAAAAATTTAAATGTAAAAGTTTGAGTATGATAAAATTTTAACTTAAATACATATTTGATCTAACAATTTAGAGGTAATTAAAGTAATAAATTTACTTTCTTTTGGTGTTAAACAGTATACATATAAATTGAGTGTATTTGCATTTGGTAAGGACACTAGTGCCAAAAAAAATTTTTTTTAATTATGAAAACGGTCAGTGCTTAAATTAAAGCCACGAAATTGTAATTGAATAACCTTTATATTAATTTAAATTATTAAGGTTTTTGGATTTTTATAAGGAAACAGTCCCTATTTTGTAAAGTGGTTCTGTAATCTTCGATAGTAAACAAAACATAATTAAAAAACCTTAAATTAATTAGCAACTTAAACAATTTTGTAAACCATCAATTTCAATACTGAACATAGTTAAATAATTTAGTAAAAAATGGATAGAAACATACAATTTCATTCACTTTTAAAAGAAGAACTAGTTTATGAAGTTTCAATTAGATCAGAAACACCGTCAAGTACTGTCGAAGGTTTGAGAAAACAACTTAGACAATTGAGTATTGAGTGCCCATCTGAGGCAATAATGGACACAAATTTTACAATTGATTCAGAAATAAAGTTAATTTCAGACAAGTTGATTGAACTAAAGACTATTGTGGACAGGTACTCAAAAACACAGGATAAGTACTCATTGAATAGATCAAAAGCTTTAGGCTACCATTTATTTCATCGCTTGTCAAGAGTACAGCCAAAGGAGGACTCAGCCGATGTCAAGACTAAGTCTTACCTTTTGTCGAAGCTAGAGGCACTTTTAACTATTGTTGAGGCTTCACCAGCATCCGTGGTAGTGAGTGATGACTATCAGTCGCTTCCTTCAGGTTTACAGCCCGCATTCAGTGTTCAACAAGTTGAATGTTCAGGGGATAGGAGTGTGTCGAAGTGGGGTGTGAAATTCAATGGTGCAACGGATGTCAGATCATTCTTGGAGCGTATAGATGAACTCAAATTGGCTTTTGGTGTATCAGACAGTAGGTTGTTCAACTCTGCGGCACAATTGTTTGTCGACAAGGCTTTATTTTGGTTTCGAGGTATAAAACAGGAGGTTTCGACCTGGAATGAATTAAAAACAATATTATTGAAAGAATTTGACCCTGTAGATTATGATTACAGGTTATTAAGTGAAATTCAGGCAAGAACACAGGGGATAGACGAACCTGTTCACATATATTTTGCAGTCATGTCTTGTATGTTTGCGCGTCTCAAGGTAGCACTGTCTGAGGAAGCGAAGCTGGATATTTTGCGGCATAACATCCGGCCCAACTTTACGCAACAATTAGCTTTGGTTAATATTACCACTGTTGCGGACTTGAAGGAAAATTGTCGTAAGATTGAGGCAGCGCGACAGCGAACAGAAATGTTTTCAGAACCATCTTCTAAGTCGCCTTCAGCGAACATACTTGGGAGTGAGTTCATGTACAGAGGTAAGGCTAAGCCTGTAAACACGATTTCAGTCACTCCTGCCAAGGGTTCTGAGGGCAATTCAACGTCATGTTTTGCTTGTGCGCAGCGCGCAAATTCTTTGCCTATTCCAAAACAGGGGCATGATCATGGTTCAAAACAAACACAAGTTCCACAGCGAGACGATGTTCCACATACATTCACACAGTTGCGGGAGCCCGTTTGCTATAAATGCGGTAAAACACGACATAATTTCAGATTCTGTAAAGCAAAACCTGACATTCACAGACAAATAAGATGTTTTGGTTGCGGCATGACAGATGTCATGATTGCCAACTGTCCGAATTGTAGTGAAAAAAGAAAAGAGACAGTTCAACACTCTCGTTCAAAAAACTAATTTCGAACCGCAGTGATTTTAATAGTGAGTCAGTATTAAAATTTAAAAATTATAATTCGATCGCTGCGGTTCTTTTTGCACCAAACAAAGATGATATTCGGCCATATTTAAAATTTAAGGTTAGTAATTTTGAAATATACGGATTATTGGATTCAGGAGCATCAGTTTCGATTTTAGGTAACAATGCTCATCAAGACTTTGTGAAATTCGGTTTTAGTTTACAAAAAACACAACCAACGACTTGTCATGTTGCAACTGGCGTCGAAGTCCAAACGATAGGGTACATTTTTGTTCCAATAACACTTAATAACGTAACGCACGTCATTAAATTTTGTGTTATACCCGAGATCGTTTCGGATGTCATTCTGGGTGTAGATTTTTGGAAATCTTTTCGACTGGCGCCAGAAATATTTGACAACATTGACTACATAGTCACGCCAAATAAATATTTTACGAATTGTAACGGTATAAATACAGAACAAGTAAACACTGTACAGTCGTACGCCCAGCTGACTACGAACCAGAAAGAACTTGCGGATTCTATAGTAGGTAAATTTAAAGAAATATCGTCTGAGGAGGTAGGATTAGGCAGGACTAGTCTGATCGAGCACGTTATCGAGACTGGGGATGCATTGCCGATAAAAGTGAAGCAGTATCCGCTTTCACCTGAAAAGCGTGCCGTATTAAGTACCGAGCTCGATAAAATGCTTCGATTAGATGTGGTCAAGCCCTGTGAAAGTCCATGGAATAATCCAGCGTTATTAGTGCGTAAGTCAGATGGGGACTGGCGCTTTTGTTTAGACTGTAGAAAATTAAATGCGGTCACGAAAGGGGATTCGTATTCCATTCCATACATTCCGCAAATACTAGATAGTTTAAAGGAAGCGAAATACCTCTCCTCGATAGACTTGAGCTCTTCTTTCTGGCAGATACCGTTAGCAAAAAGTTCACAAGAAAAGACCAGTTTTTCCGTACCGGGTCGCGGGTTATTTAAATTCAAGGTCATGCCATTCGGGTTGTGCGGGGCACCTGCGAGACAGCAGCGCCTCATGGATAGGCTGATCGATCACAACATTACGAGTGACATCGAAACTGGTTTAGCCTTTTGTTACATTGACGATATTGTGATTTGTTCTTCAGATTTTCAGACCCATTTAGTGCTTTTGAATAGAGTTTTGGAAAAATTAAAAATGGCGAATTTAACAATAAATTTCGGGAAGTCCAAGTTCTTTAGGCAGTCGCTTAAGTACCTAGGTTACGTCGTAGACGAGTTCGGGTTGCGTACTGACCCTGAAAAGGTCGCCGCCATTTTGAATTTTCCCATTCCGACCACTTCTCGGGAGGTGAAGATATTTTTAGGGACGTGCTCGTGGTATCGTCGATTTATTCGAAACTTTTCGACAATAGCCGCTCCTTTAAATAAACTCACAGCTAAAGGGAAGAATGTTCCTGCCTTTCGGTGGTCTGAAGAAGCGGAAGTGGCCTTCAATTCATTGAAGAATGCGTTAGTGTCGGCTCCAATTTTGGCAGTGCCTAATTTCGACCAGCCTTTCGTAGTACACTGCGACGCGTCTTCATATGGATTGGGCGGGATGCTTAGTCAGACTATCGATGGACACGAGCACCCTATCGCGTATGTTAGTCGTTCTTTAAATAAGCATGAACAAAATTACAGCGCGACCGAGAGGGAGGCTTTAGCCGTTTTGTTCTCCGTTGAGAAGTTTCAGGCGTACTTAGGCTGGCGTCATTTTAAGGTGATTACGGATCACGCGTCATTAAAGTGGTTCATGAATTTAGAGAATCCATCGGGTAGGTTAGCGCGTTGGGGGTGTAGACTGTCTCAATTTGATTTTGAAATTGAGCACAGAAAAGGCACCGACAATGTGGTACCTGATGCATTGTCTAGGTTAATGAAGATTGATGCCGTGAACAGTTCGATACCTGTTAACGTTGAGAAAGACTTATGGTACGAGAAAATTATGAACGGTTGCAAATCTTTCCCTGCAAATTTTCCGAATTTTTGTATTAAGGAGGGAAAGTTACTAAGATTTTGTAAAAGTAAGTACAACTTACTTAGTGAATTTGACTGGAAAGTGGTAGTTCCGAAGAGTGACCGAATTAACGTCTTAAAACAAAATCATTGTGAGTCTACAGCCGCACATCTCGGTGTTTTTAAAACTCATCGCCGGTTATCTCTGACATATTTTTGGCCTGGCATGCATAAGGATGTAGTTGATTTCGTGAAAGCGTGTGACGTATGTTCCGCTTATAAGCACTCACAACAACAAACTCCAGGTTTAATGGGTCAGCCAAAAGTATGTCATAGACCATTTCAGGTAGTATCCATTGATCTGGTAGGTCCTTTGCCACGTTCTCGGTCAGGTTACACGTTTTTGTTTGTGGTGACATGCTGCTTCTCAAAATTTACGTTATTGTTTCCGCTCCGCCGCGCAACAAGCGCATTAGTTGCAAAACATTTTGAAAACGAGGTTATTCTGGCGCATGGCGTTCCTGAAACCGTGATTGCAGACAATGGAGTGCAATTTACGGGATCAGAATTTAAGCAACTTTTGAAACGGTACAATATTCCTAGGGTACACTACGGACCAAGGTATACCCCACAAGTTAATTTAGTAGAACGCTACAATAAAACTGTCATGACTGCCGTAGCGTCGTACGTAGAAGAAAACCACAGAGCTTGGGACGAGCAACTGCACCGGATTCAGTTTGCAATAAATAGTGCAGTAAACGAGTCCACAGGGTTTTCTCCTTTCTTCTTAGTGCACGCTAGGGAACCAGTGATTAACGGTTCGTTCTATCGCGATACAGATCAGGAGTATACAGTAGGTATTCCTAGAGAGGAATATGCGGGTGAATTTGGCACCCTTAGAAATATTTTTGAAGGAGTAAGATCTCACCTTTTGAAAGCGCATGGCACTAATGCTAGACATTACAATTTAAGACGACGTTCAGCTAGATTTTCAGAAGGAGATATAGTATGGAAACGATCTTTCGTACAAAGCGACGCTTTGAACTTTAAGATGGCAAAGCTCGCGCCAAAATATGAAAAATGTAAGATTAAGAAAGTCTTATCTCCGTTAGTTTATGAATTGGAAAGGATGGACGGCCATCCTATAGGCTCGTGGCATATAAAAGACCTAAAGGCAAGATAGACAAATTTGTTTATTTAGTGATCTGTGGACGCGCGGCCCGCTTTACTCGCTATCGCTCGCCGCGCCGCCACTGTTGACTACAAAGGCATGAAACTGACACAGGAATTGTGGAGGGTGAGTGCGGTCGGTGGACGCACGGCTACTTGCTTCCGCTTGTCGTCGTGCTGCCATGGATCGCCGCCACCATCCGTAACTTTGGTCAAGACATTCTTAAGATTGTAGTTTAGCATTCGAGTGTTAAATATTATGATATATTTAATCACAAATTGTTAGGTGTGGTGTACAAAACAAATAAATGTTGCACTACTAGTTTGGGAGCGTGAAGTATGAAAGGATAGCAAATGTAGATGAATAATAGAGCGGCTCAATCTTAACTCTATAACATCAAGAGCAGTCTTTAGCTTTAGGGTATGCGCGAGAGTAGACTAACTCCTACCAAGTCAGCAAGATTTAGCCTAAATTAGTTAGGCACATCTGTGTTTCGCATTCATCATAATCGGGTTACGGTACATGTGTGGATGCGATGTTGTGTTGCACAGTATTCAGTTTCGTTAAGTTTAAGTTATCTCGAGCCCGGCCGAGATAAATTTCAGTTTCCTCAGACAGCTGTTTGGGATGTTTTGGTTTCGATGTTCGTTGGGAACATTGCGATTCGTTCTGGGAGGTGCATCTTGGTAGAGGGCTTGGTTTCAGATTTTATATGGTTTAGTTTAGATATTATCATTATCACTTATAGATGGTATCATTGATAATGGTTATGACTATTATGTTAAGTTTCGCCCGGACAAGAAGGGGTATATCGACGAATGCTGAACATCGGTCCTGGCTGTTGGCAGTTAGCCTCTTCAGCACAACATTGCAGTTGTGCTGAGAAGGTTAATGGTTTGCGACACATGATAGAAAGTTAGAATTTTGGTATAGGTTTTAGGATAGTTTTGGTATAGGTTTTGGCATAGTATGGTTAATGTTTTGGTATAGGGTTTTTGTATAAAATCATAATAGTCCAAGGTTTTGGACGTTTCATACAATTTTGCCTTATTTTGTTACGCACATTCTTTAGTTAGTTTCGTTTAGTGTTCTTTAGGTCAGAACTTTAATTAAGCGGTTAGGGCACCTGGGTTAGTCGAACCTTGGGTCAGTTCTTGCGTTGGAGATCAGAACGCTGAGGGCAGCGGACGGTTCACCTACGTTGAACCTTAAATGGGGAGGAGAGGTACTGTCACGTTGTGTGTTTTCTCCGATGTCTTGAACGGCTCAAGTTTCGATTTACTCTGGTATCACCATAGAATTTTGTAGGCTGACATTTCTTCTTTTAGGTTTGTTTGATGAGTTGGTCGCCGGTGATTGGTCGTTTCTTGTGGGTTGCCATAGGAAATCTAGTTACCTAATTTCAGGGAACAGAAATAGTAACTTTAGGTGTTGATGAATATCATTTATTTGATTAAAAGAGGGAAAAATAATAACATAATGAACAAAGAATTAATAAAGCTAATAAAGAAAAATACAGGTAAATGTTATTCATACAATATCGAAATTTTGGAATATCGTTTTAGGAGATAATCATTTCTTTTATATGGCCACCGAAGCAGAGGATTGACAATGGTGACGCGACGACGTTCTGGTGGGATAAGAGAGAGCTCAAAGATGTCGTGATTGTTTAGCTGGAAAGATCTAATGAGAGATGGACAGTTGATCCTCCATGGTGAGCAGTATTGGCTCAGTTGGCGAAGAAGCAGCCCATTCAAGATATATTTTGTAGCGGCAGGAATTCTGTAAGTAAATACTTATTTGGAAAGCTGTGTGTAGAATCTTGTACAATTCCGGCTAGGTCATCTCTCATCCTCGTGGTTATTTTTTAGGATGCACCAGATTCCTGGAAAGGGGTGAAGGAGGGATTGCCAGCGTCGAGACAATCCTAGTTGCTGAATGTCTCCGGTAAGATTTATTCAGACTTTTATAATTGCCTGCCACATGCTTATGCCATTTGCAATCTTCTAATAGAAGCAATCTTTCTTCCTTTCAGCTGGATAGGGATTTTGGAATATTTTGGAATATTTTGAGAATTTTGGGAATTTAGGGAATTTTGTGAATTCAGCGAATTTATAGGGATTTACTGATTTGCTTTAACTTTTAGTGTTTGCACTGTGTTCTCCTTTTGCTGTCGAGAAACAGTTACTCTTTTGGGGTCTAGAAGCTTATGCTGGGCTGTGCTACAAGCTCTTGGCTTCTCTCATGCCACGCGAAGGATTTGGTTCGGGACGGCTGGCCAGCGTCTTCTTGTGAAGTCTCTTCGGTCCTGCTCCGGTGACGGCGCATGGGGACGAGGCTGCCTACTCGGCGTTCTGGTTAGCACCGTGCATCACACCTGAGGCCAGATTGACTTCACAGGGAGGTTCTTCCTAGCAAGGTCTGTGAAACAATTTCACTTACATATTAGGGAATTAGGATTTAAAGCATAAAATTAGAATTAAATTGTTGATAATTATTGAAATTGATGGCAAATCTGATTTTCAGTAGGAACTAACCACTTATAAATGTAATTTGTGAACTTATCAGAACCACTTACTGAAGCGACCCCGCTCTGCTCTGAGCTTTTTCTGAAATTAAGTAATTGTCTGGGTTTAAACGCTAAAGTTTCACAATTACATTATTGCTACCTGTGTAGCCCCAAAATTAAAGTCTGTGCTCAACATTAACAGCGTTTCATTCAACTCCCCATATTTAGGCCCTTGATGGCTCAAGGCACTGAGCCAGACAATTTACGATTTTTGTTTTGGTGGCCCTGGCCACAGTTTTCAGTCTGTTGACGTGGCGGGTTTCTTACATACCGGGCAGGAACACCCAGCAAACGTTACAGTGGCGCCCAAGGATTTTAGTATTTCAGTGCTTTGAGTAATCAATTGGCTTATTTTTTTACGTAGAAAATCGAATGCCATCAATTTTCAAATTGAAAACAAATTCTGTCAGGTTGAACACTATATTTTTTAAAAATTTCGAGCATTTTTTCCTTTTAGATTCATGTAAATTTAGTCAACATAACCTACAAACTCCTAGCAGATTTTCAGTTTTTTTCAGTGGTACCTATTTTTTGACAGTTACAGGGTGACTCACGCTCTGTAATCTGTTGTAAAATACAGCCATAGATTTCACTACTGTGAAAAGGAGTACTAACAAAAAATTTAAATGTAAAAGTTTGAGTATGATAAAATTTTAACTTAAATACATATTTGATCTAACAATTTAGAGGTAATTAAAGTAATAAATTTACTTTCTTTTGGTGTTAAACAGTATACATATAAATTGAGTGTATTTGCATTTGGTAAGGACACTAGTGCCAAAAAAAATTTTTTTTAATTATGAAAACGGTCAGTGCTTAAATTAAAGCCACGAAATTGTAATTGAATAACCTTTATATTAATTTAAATTATTAAGGTTTTTGGATTTTTATAAGGAAACAGTCCCTATTTTGTAAAGTGGTTCTGTAATCTTCGATAGTAAACAAAACATAATTAAAAAACCTTAAATTAATTAGCAACTTAAACAATTTTGTAAACCATCAATTTCAATACTGAACATAGTTAAATAATTTAGTAAAAAATGGATAGAAACATACAATTTCATTCACTTTTAAAAGAAGAACTAGTTTATGAAGTTTCAATTAGATCAGAAACACCGTCAAGTACTGTCGAAGGTTTGAGAAAACAACTTAGACAATTGAGTATTGAGTGCCCATCTGAGGCAATAATGGACACAAATTTTACAATTGATTCAGAAATAAAGTTAATTTCAGACAAGTTGATTGAACTAAAGACTATTGTGGACAGGTACTCAAAAACACAGGATAAGTACTCATTGAATAGATCAAAAGCTTTAGGCTACCATTTATTTCATCGCTTGTCAAGAGTACAGCCAAAGGAGGACTCAGCCGATGTCAAGACTAAGTCTTACCTTTTGTCGAAGCTAGAGGCACTTTTAACTATTGTTGAGGCTTCACCAGCATCCGTGGTAGTGAGTGATGACTATCAGTCGCTTCCTTCAGGTTTACAGCCCGCATTCAGTGTTCAACAAGTTGAATGTTCAGGGGATAGGAGTGTGTCGAAGTGGGGTGTGAAATTCAATGGTGCAACGGATGTCAGATCATTCTTGGAGCGTATAGATGAACTCAAATTGGCTTTTGGTGTATCAGACAGTAGGTTGTTCAACTCTGCGGCACAATTGTTTGTCGACAAGGCTTTATTTTGGTTTCGAGGTATAAAACAGGAGGTTTCGACCTGGAATGAATTAAAAACAATATTATTGAAAGAATTTGACCCTGTAGATTATGATTACAGGTTATTAAGTGAAATTCAGGCAAGAACACAGGGGATAGACGAACCTGTTCACATATATTTTGCAGTCATGTCTTGTATGTTTGCGCGTCTCAAGGTAGCACTGTCTGAGGAAGCGAAGCTGGATATTTTGCGGCATAACATCCGGCCCAACTTTACGCAACAATTAGCTTTGGTTAATATTACCACTGTTGCGGACTTGAAGGAAAATTGTCGTAAGATTGAGGCAGCGCGACAGCGAACAGAAATGTTTTCAGAACCATCTTCTAAGTCGCCTTCAGCGAACATACTTGGGAGTGAGTTCATGTACAGAGGTAAGGCTAAGCCTGTAAACACGATTTCAGTCACTCCTGCCAAGGGTTCTGAGGGCAATTCAACGTCATGTTTTGCTTGTGCGCAGCGCGCAAATTCTTTGCCTATTCCAAAACAGGGGCATGATCATGGTTCAAAACAAACACAAGTTCCACAGCGAGACGATGTTCCACATACATTTACACAGTTGCGGGAGCCCGTTTGCTATAAATGCGGTAAAACACGACATAATTTCAGATTCTGTAAAGCAAAACCTGACATTCACAGACAAATAAGATGTTTTGGTTGCGGCATGACAGATGTCATGATTGCCAACTGTCCGAATTGTAGTGAAAAAAGAAAAGAGACAGTTCAACACTCTCGTTCAAAAAACTAATTTCGAACCGCAGTGATTTTAATAGTGAGTCAGTATTAAAATTTAAAAATTATAATTCGATCGCTGCGGTTCTTTTTGCACCAAACAAAGATGATATTCGGCCATATTTAAAATTTAAGGTTAGTAATTTTGAAATATACGGATTATTGGATTCAGGAGCATCAGTTTCGATTTTAGGTAACAATGCTCATCAAGACTTTGTGAAATTCGGTTTTAGTTTACAAAAAACACAACCAACGACTTGTCATGTTGCAACTGGCGTCGAAGTCCAAACGATAGGGTACATTTTTGTTCCAATAACACTTAATAACGTAACGCACGTCATTAAATTTTGTGTTATACCCGAGATCGTTTCGGATGTCATTCTGGGTGTAGATTTTTGGAAATCTTTTCGACTGGCGCCAGAAATATTTGACAACATTGACTACATAGTCACGCCAAATAAATATTTTACGAATTGTAACGGTATAAATACAGAACAAGTAAACACTGTACAGTCGTACGCCCAGCTGACTACGAACCAGAAAGAACTTGCGGATTCTATAGTAGGTAAATTTAAAGAAATATCGTCTGAGGAGGTAGGATTAGGCAGGACTAGTCTGATCGAGCACGTTATCGAGACTGGGGATGCATTGCCGATAAAAGTGAAGCAGTATCCGCTTTCACCTGAAAAGCGTGCCGTATTAAGTACCGAGCTCGATAAAATGCTTCGATTAGATGTGGTCAAGCCCTGTGAAAGTCCATGGAATAATCCAGCGTTATTAGTGCGTAAGTCAGATGGGGACTGGCGCTTTTGTTTAGACTGTAGAAAATTAAATGCGGTCACGAAAGGGGATTCGTATTCCATTCCATACATTCCGCAAATACTAGATAGTTTAAAGGAAGCGAAATACCTCTCCTCGATAGACTTGAGCTCTTCTTTCTGGCAGATACCGTTAGCAAAAAGTTCACAAGAAAAGACCAGTTTTTCCGTACCGGGTCGCGGGTTATTTAAATTCAAGGTCATGCCATTCGGGTTGTGCGGGGCACCTGCGAGACAGCAGCGCCTCATGGATAGGCTGATCGATCACAACATTACGAGTGACATCGAAACTGGTTTAGCCTTTTGTTACATTGACGATATTGTGATTTGTTCTTCAGATTTTCAGACCCATTTAGTGCTTTTGAATAGAGTTTTGGAAAAATTAAAAATGGCGAATTTAACAATAAATTTCGGGAAGTCCAAGTTCTTTAGGCAGTCGCTTAAGTACCTAGGTTACGTCGTAGACGAGTTCGGGTTGCGTACTGACCCTGAAAAGGTCGCCGCCATTTTGAATTTTCCCATTCCGACCACTTCTCGGGAGGTGAAGATATTTTTAGGGACGTGCTCGTGGTATCGTCGATTTATTCGAAACTTTTCGACAATAGCCGCTCCTTTAAATAAACTCACAGCTAAAGGGAAGAATGTTCCTGCCTTTCGGTGGTCTGAAGAAGCGGAAGTGGCCTTCAATTCATTGAAGAATGCGTTAGTGTCGGCTCCAATTTTGGCAGTGCCTAATTTCGACCAGCCTTTCGTAGTACACTGCGACGCGTCTTCATATGGATTGGGCGGGATGCTTAGTCAGACTATCGATGGACACGAGCACCCTATCGCGTATGTTAGTCGTTCTTTAAATAAGCATGAACAAAATTACAGCGCGACCGAGAGGGAGGCTTTAGCCGTTTTGTTCTCCGTTGAGAAGTTTCAGGCGTACTTAGGCTGGCGTCATTTTAAGGTGATTACGGATCACGCGTCATTAAAGTGGTTCATGAATTTAGAGAATCCATCGGGTAGGTTAGCGCGTTGGGGGTGTAGACTGTCTCAATTTGATTTTGAAATTGAGCACAGAAAAGGCACCGACAATGTGGTACCTGATGCATTGTCTAGGTTAATGAAGATTGATGCCGTGAACAGTTCGATACCTGTTAACGTTGAGAAAGACTTATGGTACGAGAAAATTATGAACGGTTGCAAATCTTTCCCTGCAAATTTTCCGAATTTTTGTATTAAGGAGGGAAAGTTACTAAGATTTTGTAAAAGTAAGTACAACTTACTTAGTGAATTTGACTGGAAAGTGGTAGTTCCGAAGAGTGACCGAATTAACGTCTTAAAACAAAATCATTGTGAGTCTACAGCCGCACATCTCGGTGTTTTTAAAACTCATCGCCGGTTATCTCTGACATATTTTTGGCCTGGCATGCATAAGGATGTAGTTGATTTCGTGAAAGCGTGT
Organism: Yponomeuta evonymella; assembly: GCA_963969515.1. Lineage (NCBI taxonomy): Eukaryota > Metazoa > Arthropoda > Insecta > Lepidoptera > Yponomeutidae > Yponomeuta > Yponomeuta evonymella. The sequence goes on along the minus strand of OZ018342.1, from coordinate 829,856 downwards.
GACGTATGTTCCGCTTATAAGCACTCACAACAACAAACTCCAGGTTTAATGGGTCAGCCAAAAGTATGTCATAGACCATTTCAGGTAGTATCCATTGATCTGGTAGGTCCTTTGCCACGTTCTCGGTCAGGTTACACGTTTTTGTTTGTGGTGACATGCTGCTTCTCAAAATTTACGTTATTGTTTCCGCTCCGCCGCGCAACAAGCGCATTAGTTGCAAAACATTTTGAAAACGAGGTTATTCTGGCGCATGGCGTTCCTGAAACCGTGATTGCAGACAATGGAGTGCAATTTACGGGATCAGAATTTAAGCAACTTTTGAAACGGTACAATATTCCTAGGGTACACTACGGACCAAGGTATACCCCACAAGTTAATTTAGTAGAACGCTACAATAAAACTGTCATGACTGCCGTAGCGTCGTACGTAGAAGAAAACCACAGAGCTTGGGACGAGCAACTGCACCGGATTCAGTTTGCAATAAATAGTGCAGTAAACGAGTCCACAGGGTTTTCTCCTTTCTTCTTAGTGCACGCTAGGGAACCAGTGATTAACGGTTCGTTCTATCGCGATACAGATCAGGAGTATACAGTAGGTATTCCTAGAGAGGAATATGCGGGTGAATTTGGCACCCTTAGAAATATTTTTGAAGGAGTAAGATCTCACCTTTTGAAAGCGCATGGCACTAATGCTAGACATTACAATTTAAGACGACGTTCAGCTAGATTTTCAGAAGGAGATATAGTATGGAAACGATCTTTCGTACAAAGCGACGCTTTGAACTTTAAGATGGCAAAGCTCGCGCCAAAATATGAAAAATGTAAGATTAAGAAAGTCTTATCTCCGTTAGTTTATGAATTGGAAAGGATGGACGGCCATCCTATAGGCTCGTGGCATATAAAAGACCTAAAGGCAAGATAGACAAATTTGTTTATTTAGTGATCTGTGGACGCGCGGCCCGCTTTACTCGCTATCGCTCGCCGCGCCGCCACTGTTGACTACAAAGGCATGAAACTGACACAGGAATTGTGGAGGGTGAGTGCGGTCGGTGGACGCACGGCTACTTGCTTCCGCTTGTCGTCGTGCTGCCATGGATCGCCGCCACCATCCGTAACTTTGGTCAAGACATTCTTAAGATTGTAGTTTAGCATTCGAGTGTTAAATATTATGATATATTTAATCACAAATTGTTAGGTGTGGTGTACAAAACAAATAAATGTTGCACTACTAGTTTGGGAGCGTGAAGTATGAAAGGATAGCAAATGTAGATGAATAATAGAGCGGCTCAATCTTAACTCTATAACATCAAGAGCAGTCTTTAGCTTTAGGGTATGCGCGAGAGTAGACTAACTCCTACCAAGTCAGCAAGATTTAGCCTAAATTAGTTAGGCACATCTGTGTTTCGCATTCATCATAATCGGGTTACGGTACATGTGTGGATGCGATGTTGTGTTGCACAGTATTCAGTTTCGTTAAGTTTAAGTTATCTCGAGCCCGGCCGAGATAAATTTCAGTTTCCTCAGACAGCTGTTTGGGATGTTTTGGTTTCGATGTTCGTTGGGAACATTGCGATTCGTTCTGGGAGGTGCATCTTGGTAGAGGGCTTGGTTTCAGATTTTATATGGTTTAGTTTAGATATTATCATTATCACTTATAGATGGTATCATTGATAATGGTTATGACTATTATGTTAAGTTTCGCCCGGACAAGAAGGGGTATATCGACGAATGCTGAACATCGGTCCTGGCTGTTGGCAGTTAGCCTCTTCAGCACAACATTGCAGTTGTGCTGAGAAGGTTAATGGTTTGCGACACATGATAGAAAGTTAGAATTTTGGTATAGGTTTTAGGATAGTTTTGGTATAGGTTTTGGCATAGTATGGTTAATGTTTTGGTATAGGGTTTTTGTATAAAATCATAATAGTCCAAGGTTTTGGACGTTTCATACAATTTTGCCTTATTTTGTTACGCACATTCTTTAGTTAGTTTCGTTTAGTGTTCTTTAGGTCAGAACTTTAATTAAGCGGTTAGGGCACCTGGGTTAGTCGAACCTTGGGTCAGTTCTTGCGTTGGAGATCAGAACGCTGAGGGCAGCGGACGGTTCACCTACGTTGAACCTTAAATGGGGAGGAGAGGTACTGTCACGTTGTGTGTTTTCTCCGATGTCTTGAACGGCTCAAGTTTCGATTTACTCTGGTATCACCATAGAATTTTGTAGGCTGACATTTCTTCTTTTAGGTTTGTTTGATGAGTTGGTCGCCGGTGATTGGTCGTTTCTTGTGGGTTGCCATAGGAAATCTAGTTACCTAATTTCAGGGAACAGAAATAGTAACTTTAGGTGTTGATGAATATCATTTATTTGATTAAAAGAGGGAAAAATAATAACATAATGAACAAAGAATTAATAAAGCTAATAAAGAAAAATACAGGTAAATGTTATTCATACAATATCGAAATTTTGGAATATCGTTTTAGGAGATAATCATTTCTTTTATATGGCCACCGAAGCAGAGGATTGACAATGGTGACGCGACGACGTTCTGGTGGGATAAGAGAGAGCTCAAAGATGTCGTGATTGTTTAGCTGGAAAGATCTAATGAGAGATGGACAGTTGATCCTCCATGGTGAGCAGTATTGGCTCAGTTGGCGAAGAAGCAGCCCATTCAAGATATATTTTGTAGCGGCAGGAATTCTGTAAGTAAATACTTATTTGGAAAGCTGTGTGTAGAATCTTGTACAATTCCGGCTAGGTCATCTCTCATCCTCGTGGTTATTTTTTAGGATGCACCAGATTCCTGGAAAGGGGTGAAGGAGGGATTGCCAGCGTCGAGACAATCCTAGTTGCTGAATGTCTCCGGTAAGATTTATTCAGACTTTTATAATTGCCTGCCACATGCTTATGCCATTTGCAATCTTCTAATAGAAGCAATCTTTCTTCCTTTCAGCTGGATAGGGATTTTGGAATATTTTGGAATATTTTGAGAATTTTGGGAATTTAGGGAATTTTGTGAATTCAGCGAATTTATAGGGATTTACTGATTTGCTTTAACTTTTAGTGTTTGCACTGTGTTCTCCTTTTGCTGTCGAGAAACAGTTACTCTTTTGGGGTCTAGAAGCTTATGCTGGGCTGTGCTACAAGCTCTTGGCTTCTCTCATGCCACGCGAAGGATTTGGTTCGGGACGGCTGGCCAGCGTCTTCTTGTGAAGTCTCTTCGGTCCTGCTCCGGTGACGGCGCATGGGGACGAGGCTGCCTACTCGGCGTTCTGGTTAGCACCGTGCATCACACCTGAGGCCAGATTGACTTCACAGGGAGGTTCTTCCTAGCAAGGTCTGTGAAACAATTTCACTTACATATTAGGGAATTAGGATTTAAAGCATAAAATTAGAATTAAATTGTTGATAATTATTGAAATTGATGGCAAATCTGATTTTCAGTAGGAACTAACCACTTATAAATGTAATTTGTGAACTTATCAGAACCACTTACTGAAGCGACCCCGCTCTGCTCTGAGCTTTTTCTGAAATTAAGTAATTGTCTGGGTTTAAACGCTAAAGTTTCACAATTACATTATTGCTACCTGTGTAGCCCCAAAATTAAAGTCTGTGCTCAACATTAACAGCGTTTCATTCAACTCCCCATATTTAGGCCCTTGATGGCTCAAGGCACTGAGCCAGACAATTTACGATTTTTGTTTTGGTGGCCCTGGCCACAGTTTTCAGTCTGTTGACGTGGCGGGTTTCTTACATACCGGGCAGGAACACCCAGCAAACGTTACAACGTTATTGATAATATTGGTGAGTTTCCGCATGGCTATACTTTTACTCTATGCCACTTGTAAATATAACATAAGCTCACGCCTGTATATCGGAGGGGTAGGCAGAGATCGGGGCTGCCACTTGCCACTATCCGGACAAACTGCTTTCGCTTCGTCTACATCCCTGCTACCTGTCAATTATTTACCATGCATTAGCAAATAAAATGTTTTATCTAATCTTACTTTAATTATTGTATGGAATCATTACTTTGCTAAATTCCGCCCAAATCCCACAAGCACCATGCGGTTAGTTAATGCGCCGCCCTCCCTCCCACTTTTTCAAGCAGAAGCAAGACACAAACACACCACCACCGACACCAATACTTGTGTGAAAAAATGCGTTGCGACGCGCTTCGCCTCTAGCATGAGGCATCCTCAGGCTCCAAGTCGACTGACAAGTGACCGTCACCCAAACAGCACTCCGTATTTACCTATAGGCTAGGCCGCCCCGCCCCCCGATAACATCTAACTGTTAAACCGGTGACCGTTAAACCGTCAACCGGCTAACGATCATTATTGGTTTGCGCAAAAATAGCAATTAATTGGTAAATAGAGGAGCTGCCCACCTGTTCATTCAGCATTGTAAATGACGTCATCATAAGCAGCCTATATAGGTCCCACTGTAGGGCACAGGCCTTCTCTCAGGGAGAGTATGGGCTTAATCACCACGCGTGCCCACCGCGGATTGGCGATTTCAAGCGCTGAGGTATGTGAATAGATCAGACACCCAGGTTTCCTCACAATGTTTTCCTTCACAGTTAGCGAGTGGTATTGCTACTATAACTTTACAAATGTACATAACTTAGAAAACAAAGTCATAGGTACATGCCCGCACTGGGATCGAACCTGGGTCTCCCGCTTCCGAGTCCAATGTTCTACCCACTAGGCTACCACCGCCGCCTTCTTGCAGGTATGTAAAATTTCCGAACCATGGTCTAAACGCATGGTGCTTGAGGGATTTTGGCGGAATTTTGCAAAGTAATTTTCACATTTTAATGAGCAGTTCTAGGTTGCCAACTATACGATCACCTTATTTTTGTGTTCTGAGACGATCACCAAACTTTCCAACTCAACCTTTTTCGCGCCTTCGCCTCCTTGTTACATTTTTAATTTAACGGAATTAACTTTTTATACAGTTTACACTGAAGGGCACGGAAATTAAATGATGATGAGAGTGGTTAAGAGGTCGGTAGGCAACTTCGCAGCTTGTTTGTAACTTTTGTTTACTGGGACCTGAAAGTGACTCGTTAAAAACTTTTAGAATTTAGTGAAAAAACGAAATCTAATAAGTTATTAGAGTATATTATTTTTGTTGCACTAACCCGTGCTCAGGACAATTTTAAAAACTTATTTAGAGGCTAAAAATTCCACCTATGCCGGGACTTGAACCGACGCGGGTTTTTAAAATTGTCCTCAGCACGGGTTAGTGCAACAAAAAGAACGTAATCATGTAGGTACAGCGATATCATTCCGATGTAAAAACCTAACTGCAAAGTGGGTTGCTCGGGGCTGCCTGTACGTAATACAGAGAAGTTTGTAAAGAGGCTCGAAATTTCACTGATGCCTTCACTTGCCCATTAACTCAGTTGGGAGAGCGCTGGCACAAATAGCCAGAGGTCGCGGATGCAAGTCCCGGCATGGGTGGAATTTTTAGCCTCTAAATAGGTTTTTAAGGTTATTAGAGTAACTTGATTTAGCGCATTTTTTGGTAACCCGAAAACCCCGAAAAAAGTATTTATCCAGTTTTATTTTTTAAAATATCCTGAGTTTTTCTGCGTCTTCTATAAAAGCAATTTAAGTTTGCCGCATGTTTTCAATTTGGTTGTTTCAGGAATTACGCATTTTAGAAATGATCTTGTGTAAGTTGAGGTAGTCAAACACCGAAATTATATATTAGGTATATTTATGTAATGTTTATATTTGTAAGCGTTACATAAATAGACCGAGTGAAGGTGCTTGTAGAAGCCAGCGAAAGCTTTTTTTTAAAGTAATTTCTCCAGAATCTCCTCTATTCGGGCTTGTTTCGACGGATTCTGACTCACCTTCATACCCTATTGTATTCGTTTGACTGAAAAATCTTTAAAAATATTCACGACAAAGGTCATATTGGCGTTCGCAGCTAACTGAACGATACGATCACAATTTATGGACGCCATTCTCGGTTGCTGCCTACAATATATACCTACAACAGAAGGTAGCTTCAGACATTGAATTCAAGTCACTTTTTCGGTCGGTGAGCATCTATTTACTTTTCTGAATTCCAAATTTTTGCGTGGTTTAGTTAGAAATAAATAGCCGAGAACGACGTCAGTCGGCGGCAGACGATGTTGGACTTTACCACCTGCAGTATTAAAATATCAGTATTGAAGGATCAGGTGTAGAAGATATCTGGAAAGCTGAAGATGACTCAACCTGTGATCAAAGCAGACATGGAAAACATCAGTCCAAGTGGAAATCCAGCATCAAGTACATAGGCTAGCATCTGCGACCTAGCCCAGAACAGAGTATTGGAAGCTCTTCGGAGAAGTAATGGAAATCAAGAAAGAAGAGAGAATATTATTTTTCGTAATTTCAAAGATTTCTTGACAAACATTAAGGCGCAGAACTCAGTTTTCAAATAAATTTTATTACATCTTACGCTTTCTAATTCATTCAACGCTTGGACGATATTTCTGCCTTTGTTGTTTCATCCCGCCTGCCTGGCTTTAACAAGCAACCCTTTTTTCACATGCCTCGCTGACTGACGGATGCGCTATCCTATTTATGAATGATAGAGAACCTGAGATGCTACCTTCACCATATAAAACTGAAATATTGGATGGGTATGAAAATAACTAAGGGCCTGAACGCTTTGCTGGCTGCGATAGGGCTTTGTATGACTTCTCTAAGGGTTAAGACAAGATAAGATAAGAATATTCTTTATTGTAGTCTAGAGCACATGACATAAAAATTTTAAAAATACACAGTACAAATTGGCGGCCTTATTGCTTAGTTTTCATGTATTGGTTTGTATATACTGGCACAACATAAGGTCTAGATAAAACTACACTAATGAAGTTACTTCCAACAATAATGTGCCACGTGTCCCTACCGTAAATAATGGATTTCAATCGCTGGGAAATTCTCCGGGAGGTGAAAAGAACATCTCAGACATTCTTCAGGTTTCTTCACGATGTTTTCTTTAACAGTTACTGAGTAGTATTGCTACTACAAGTTCATAAATGTACGTAACATAGAATGATTGGTGCATGCCGGAATCGAGTCAAGACATCTCTAATGTAAGGTGTCAACATCAGTTGAGTCTCAAATCAAATAAAATCCAAGTTAGAAATATAAAAATATCAAACGGTAACTGAATGATCTATGATTTACCAAAGTCTTCACCAACGACTCGTTTGTGCATAGAACTTGACTGAAATTAACTATCCTACTATTCTTTGCGAAAATGTGGCTGGCTAGTTTGTTCTAGTGTTACATTAGTTGAGTAGTTAGTAGTAGTTCTGGTTGAGTTACTTATTTATAAAGTGAGATGACCAAAATCCCTCAGGATTTATATTGCTTTATTAACATTTAATGAAGCTGGTCAAAAATAAATGGGTATGTTTCGAGCACATGTCAAGCATAGACTCAGACATTCCTGCATCGCGCAAGCAAAGTATTACACATAACGTACGATAAATAGAACGTCATATTGGAAGAGCACGATGACCCGCTCTTCTCTATATCTCTTAAAAATTTTACTTTCTCCATTTCCCTATGTCACTTCGGGGATTTTATCAAATCACTAAATTTTAGGGAAATAACCTTGTAAAATTCTCATCTTAACGTCTCAAGTGAAGTTATCATCTCTCTTAGAGGTTTGATGAAATCCCGGTTTTGTCATATCCCTGCGACAAAGTAATCTACGTACCTATTAACTAATCACTAGCTATGACAGAGGGCCCAAACTGTCGGACCGCCCCACAACAACTCAGATTGCCACCTAACGTTTTGTTGCGGAGACAACAATGGGCACCATTCTGTGCACGTAGCCCCTAACATAGTTATCGTAAATCCGGACTAAACGTACTGGGGCCAGTGACGGACGGCGACCCTAAAGTTGTAGGTAAGTCCAAGTTGGGGGACTTGGCACAACACACGTGGCTCGTTTGTGTCAACATGATACCGCGACTTTGTACGGTTTTATGGGTAGAGAGGGTGATTCAAAGAGGTGGATTGGAGACGCGTGGCAAATAAAATAATGTCTACAAATTAGATGATAATGATCTTACAATTTGTCGTGAAATGTTCATTCGGAAAATCAACCTTTCAAACAAACAAAATCGGTAAGTTAGTATTATTGCTCGGCAGATAACTTGAACATAACTCGATTTTAGACTACCACGAATCTGTAGATATCTGCAACGATTTATTTGCAAATATTGGACCTGACCTTGCCAAAAAGCTATTTTCTAAATTCCAAGCTACACAAGATTTACTGGCAACAGCAGTTAATATGAGTAAAAAACGCAGCATCCGACAGCTTTTTCACTGTCCCCACTGATGAAAGGGGAATTGACCAACTAATAAGCGAACTTAAACTATGTAGATAGTATACCAGGATTGGATACCTGTACAGTTGCGTTAATCAAGAGTATAAAAAGCTGGCCGCGGTTGGCCCAATCTACAAGATTGGACCGACAAATCAACCTGAAAACTATAACCCAAACTCACTTCCGACCATTTTTCCTAAAATATTAGAAAAAGTTAGTAACAGAAGACTCATAAGCTATCTTGATAAAAAATATCTTATTTCTGATCATCAGTTTGGGTTCAGGCGTGGGAGATCCGCTGAGGACACGGTGAAACTTCTTGTGAAGAACGTGACTGGATGGATGGGGGCCAGAAGTGCGTTGGAGTGTTTCTCGATCTCGCTAAGGCCTTCGACTCAATTTCAGTGGAAATACTTCTCAGAAAATTCGAAACTTGCAGGCATCACGGGAATGCCACTGGAATGGTTCAGTTACCGAGAGGCAATAATGTGTTAGGATTGGGGAACATCTGAGCAAACAATTGCCCATCAAGTATGGCGTTCCACAGCGCAGTGTACTAGACCACAAACTCCTTGTCCTCTACATAAATGACATCTACAAACACTCATGCCATGACAACAGTATGAAGCTCTTCGATTCTAAGTTAATATGCTTCGCTGATGACATCGTAGCCATCTTCTATGGAAGTACATGGGACCAAACACTTTAAAATACAGAGAAAGGCATGTCTACCCTAAAGAGTTGGTAAACCAATCTGACCAATCCCCTTTAATCTGAAGAAAACACAGTTCGTCTGTTTTCACAAAACCAGTCGTTCGACTCCAAATGGGTTTAACACAAAATTCACTCCGCGTGCAGGTAAAGCGGCTGTAACTGTGAAGCAATCAAACGCATCGAATCAATCAGATACTTAAGTATTGAATTGGATGAACGCCTCACCTTCACAAACCACATTGGCCGCCTCGCCAACCGTGTCAGGAAAATAATACACGTTATGAGCCTCCTTCGTGACTCAGCAGACCCAAAAGTTCTACGCTTAGTGTACATAGCTCTGTATGAGTTCACTATAGGTTACTGCATTACGGCTTGGAGACCGCATATCGGCAAGCGCAGCGTAGGACGACCAGCCACAAGATGGACAGATGACCTCATCCAAGTGGCAGGAAGGCGCTGGATGCAGGCCGCATCCAACCGGTCTTTTTGGAAATTCATGGAGGAGGCCTATGTCAAGCAGTGGACTTCTTGTGGCTGAATGATGATGATGAAATTTAATTTTATTACTATTATTTTATTATTAATGCAGTCGAAAAAGTTTTGCGATGTGTTTTATTTTTTAACTTGACTAAAGGCCGCAGAATTCCAAGTCATATACCACCAATTAGACTCAAAATTGACAGAGAGTTTGATTGTACGAAAAATGTGAGATAAATAGTCGCTAATTTTATTCCTTCGAGATACGGTATGCTTCAGTGTTTGATATTAATTTCTACATGACGGACTGACAAACGAGCAGACGGGCAGACAGGCAGATGGGCAGCGAACAGATGGACAGGCGGACAGATGGACAGACCGAGAGATGAACAAGCGGACGGACAACAAATTGGTAATATGAGAGTACCGTTTTTTCCTTTTCAAATAAGTACATAATTTTTTTTTACTTACTACTTGAAGAAGTAAGTAGTAAGTAAAAAATGTTCTTATTGTTGAATAGAATTTCCTCTTTTATTTTATTTATTTAAGGACATGAACAGCGAAAAAAACGGATAAATGGATTATGTCACAGTCTGGATAAAGTTCGATACAAAATCTGTGCGAAGCCAGCTAGTAGAGATAAACCTTTACATTTAAGATGGATTTCAAAATAAAGCGTTAAATTTAAAAGCCGGCGAGTACACTTTGTGTTTGTGCCTGTGAGCAGTGACGCTGACCGCAATATCAATTTCCATCACATCGAAGTAGGTTAGTGGGAGGCGTCTCTCGTCATGCGAAACGGTAAAAAGGCCTTTACACCCGCAGATGTCCCAGCACAGGTGATACGCCTGAGCTCACCGTTGACGCGGACTCAGATGGTTCATCTGCTCGAATCTCCTCAAATTCAATGTTTGGAATGCGTAGCCCTCGTGGTGGATCCTAAAGCAATGCCAGAAGGATACGAGATGGACATTTCTTAGAATTAGAATCAATGTGTATTTTAAACCAATAATTTTAATTCAACAACAAATAATATAATATGTTTTTTTAATTTATAATAATGATAATATAAAACTAAAAATAACCAATACAAATTTGCGAAGAGATTGCGAGGGCTATGCAAATTAATTGCATGAGTTTTTGATCTATCAACACAATGGAAAATAAATTACCATTGAAAAATGAAATAATAACGTTCAATCCAACACAGATAATTCTATAAAACTATAGTAGTTTTTTTTCAAAATCCTGGAAATGGTAGTCGAATTCCAATATTTGTAAGGCAATTCTCATGCATGCAACGGGGTTCATCCTCCCCTTAAAGTTTATTTTATTTTTATTTTATTTTGTTTATTGACAAAACCCACAGGACAAGTTAATAACATATAAACATACTAAAAAAATTCATTTATCATAGGCCAATTAAGGGCTTACTTTATACTAACTTAACTAAGAGACAGGAATTTTCATTTTAAAAGTCTCAAAAAAAAAACAAACAAACTAACCACTTAAGTTCTTAATAAGGTAATAAAGCAAAACAGAATATTAAAATTAGGTTATATTCTTTTTGTTGCAATAACCCGTGCAACAAAAAGAATAAAGTTTGTAAAGAGACTCGAAATTTGGGAAATGAAGGAAATGAAATTTGGCAGTTGGGAGAGCGTTAACACGGTGAGCCAGAGGTCGCGGGTTCAAGTCCCGGCATGGGTGGAATTTTTAACCTCTAAATAGGTTTTTTAAAATTAAGTGTCTAGTCATGACTGCGGAGTGTACAGATTCATGTGTGAGTAAACTCTAAAAGTACAAAAAACATCTGAAAGCTCCTCTCATTTTTCTCAGCCACTGGAACAGAAATAACGACTCTCCAGCTCTTGTCGTTTCGTGTAAAGAGCACTCCAATATCAGTGGAGGATATTCTATTAACGTAGTGCTGGCCTCGGCCGGACCTCTAGCGCACCGCGGCCGCGCTTTCGGGCCGATTTTAAAATAATTGGACGGTATAACTCGATCAGCCAGACCGTTAGCCCCTTACCACACTCGGAGATAGTGGTTAGCCGAAAATAAAAATCGTAGTTTAGAAAAACAATTTTGTCGGTAATGCACTAGAATGTAGAATATAATTACCTAGTTTTGAAATGTTCTGTGGCTAAGCTAAAAAACGTGGGGCGCTTTGTCTAATTGAACTAAGATTCTGATAATAGACGAAGAGATTCAATGATAAGAACACGCAACTTTTTCTCTGACTCTCTATAACGTGTCCCAAAATTCAACAATAAGCGGGCACCAAACGGTGCCCCTGCTCATGACTACTCTAGAAAAAAATAGAAAAAAAAGCTCATTTCTTTTGAAGATTAAAAAAAAATTTAATTTTCGTAAACGTATAACACACCTTATGATATTTTTAACTACCATAATCACATTTTGTTAAACTTTCCTGTTTTTTTTTTGCATCGGCTACCTAAGTAACACTGCTATTTACCACAGCCCTTAAAAATCACAGAATGCCAAAAGTCAAAAAAGTCAAAGTCAGTTATTACACAAATTTCACAATTTTTTTTTTCCCAAAAATTTTTACTGACAGTCCGCCTTCACTCATCGTGGTGTAAAAAAATTATGGAAACTAGGTACTATGGCAAGTTTTTTTAAATGTTGGTGCTACTTACTAGCCAAGATTCCAAAATGGTATAACGCTCTAGGAATACCTGCCTACTGAAAGAGTAATAACCTGTTGTTTATTCCGCCGCGCGCAGGTAGCGCACTTTTACTATGCGCCCAAAATAGGTTTTGTTGCAAATGGAGTTTGTGGGGCATGTGCATCGTTCCATATCCAATAGACCTAGCTCTCGTACTAATGACTTTTGGTGTGGCTTTTTTGACTCTATTAAGTGATCTGCAAACTGAAATGACCTGGCATTATTTTGTACTGTGATTGAGTGTTTTGTGAAATTGGGCTTGTAGCATTTATCATGCCGCTACCATACACATCGTTGGAGTATAGTAATATGCACCTCATTTATGAGAAACGCTGCGGCAACGCTAGCGATGCTAGTAGATTGTACCAAGAAAGGTACAATCATTAATCACTAATCAATAATCTGGATATCTTTGAGCATTTGCTCGGGTATATATTACCGTGCATCAAGCGTTTTTGGAGGGCGGTTTCCCCTCAATGACATAGAAAATGAATTATTAGAAGACGTGCCCCTAAGAGATTTACAAAACATTAGGTATCAAAATGATGGTTGTCCAGCTTACTAAGCCAGTGATGTGCGAGAATTCTTGAACCAAGAGTATCCAGGGCATTGGATTGGGCGACTTGTCCTGTCTTATGGCCACCCCGTTCACCCGATCTAAACCACCTGGACTTTTTCTACTAGGGTTGGCTCAAAGACAGAGTCTACTCAAAACCCATTGCAACACTGGACCACCTTTGCCAAAAAAATTCTCAGGCTGTGGCTCATCATAAGCAGCCTATATACGTCCCACTGTAGGGCACAGGCCTTCTCTCAGAGAGAGCACGAAGACTAAAACGTTCTTATTTAAGGCGATGTCATGCCTGTATTATTGTCGGTGGTAAACAATTTGAACATTTACTGTAATGTTAATAATGTTATTTATGTGGTTAACAATATTTTGTTTGTACCATTTGTTTTGATCATTCAACATATTTCAATAACAAAAAATTAATTTTATTTGGTTCTTATTCAGGTACCTATAGCTCGCTTATTATTTTTTGTCGCTACTTTCCCTGAGTTTCCCATAACCGCACCGCACGCTACTCCCCCTGTTGTTATTCAACAACAAACATTATCTATCTATCTCCCTATCTATCTATCTCTCTCTAACTTCTAATGGACTATGCACAATGTCCCACAAATTCCAAGAATTAGCAGAATTTGAATTTGAAATTGAACTATTAGTAAAAATTTGAAGAAAAAAAAGAGAGTAAAATTTGTGTAATAGCTGCAGGCTTTCTGTAATTTTCAAGGGTTGTGGTAAATAGCAGTGCTAGGAGTAGGTACTTAGGTAGTCGATACAAAAAAAATCAGAAAAAATTAATAAAACCTTGTCATGGTAGTTAACAATATCAAAGGGGTGCACATTTTCAAAGGATTTCAGTTTTATGTTGTAACTTCGAAAAAAAAATTACTTTTTTTTCTCGAGGGTAACAAACGGGACCCTATTACTAAGACTTCACTGTCCGTCTATCTGTCTGTCTGTCTGTCTGTCATCAGGCTGTATCTCATGCACAGTAATAGCTAGGCAGATAAAATCTTCACACATGATGTATTTCTATTGCCGCTATAACCACCAATACTAAAAAAAGAATAAGATAAATATTTAATCCCGCTATTATCCTATAAAACAAACGTTGCCTAAGACAGCGCTCGCCATCTAGCAGCCATCTATGTAACCTTCACAGTGCCGATGTCACGTCGTTAAGTATAAATGTTAAACGCTTCTTGTTGGTTTCTATAGATGGCGCTGTTCTCAAATTCGATCTCTATCTAATGTTGTATAGACTTCGTGCGCGGGTCCGACTCGCACTTGGCAGGTTTTTTTAATTGGTATCAATGGCTTAATCATAAAATAAGCATGCGCCACTCGATAATGTAAAGTAGGCGAAAGACAAAGTAAGCCACCAGAACACAAGCTTGACCTAGCTTGGTGAGAACCCTTCGTGTGTGATTCCAACTCGCACTTGGCCTTAACTTGACTTTTTTTTCTTGAGTAATCTGGTGCTCGCTTATCATTGAATTTTGGGACAAGTTAATAATTATCTATCTGTCCATCTCTTTCTCTCTATTTCATCATAATATCCAATACTAAACCAAGATACTTATATCCTACCAAAACATAAATGTAAAAAAACTGGCCCACTCTCGTCCCAAAAAAATACTTAATATAAGAACTTCACTTCTTTTATATCTACAGATCATACTTGGCAAGTTTTTATTGTTTTTAGAAGACGTTAAATAGTTTTGCAATGAAAACTTGAAAAGTATGATCTGTAGAAAAAAGAATTACGCAATTTTTCCTTATCTATTATAAAACTGCTAATTCCGCGAAGACAATGAACTTGGCAAGTTCTTCTATATGAAGTCTTTTTTTGGGACGAGAAGTTGGCCAGTTTTTTTACAAAATGTTTTGGTGGGATTTCACGACTTTTTGCTAAGAATGTTAGTCTGATGAAGTGTGTAATAGCTTAGAAGTGAGTAATACTATCAACAATAGCCAGTATAGTAAGAAAATAAAAAGTTTAATTTTATTTTCGGTTTATCACATCTCCTAACAAAGCTTTCTTCTACCTACAACGGATTACATGGTAGCACTTAATACACCGTTTCAACTTACGACCCTGTATAATACGTTCACCCTACAGATATATTTTTTACGATTTAAGATTTTATCAGGGTCTTCACAATGTTTACATCCTAATAAGTTGTTTGCGACGAAATTTTTTTTAAATTATATTTTGCTGCTGACGACAGTATCTGTTTCATTTATGAATGCAGGAAGTTTTTCTCTAATCATTACGGATTAGGCATTTTCAAATTATGACTCTGTATATGAGTCTTCTATTATGAATCTTGACGACCTCGTGGCGCAGCGGTAATGCATCTGCATACCATGCGAGAGGTCCCGGGTTCGAATCCCGGCTGGGGACAAAAAAAACCCAGGTCTTGGATTTTTACATGTTTGGGATGTCGTTGTTTCTGGTTCCCACGACACAGGGTATCCTAGTGTGGGGCCAGAAGTAATGTATGTGCCTGTATGTAAATGTATATGTTTATATCCTAGTCGACACAGCGGTGGTAGCCTAGTGGGTAGAACATCGTCGGAACATCGGAACATCGGAAGCGAGAGACCCAGGTTCGATCCCCAGTGATGTTATAGTAGCAATACGATTCGCTAACGGTGAAGGAAAACATCCTGAGGAAATCTGAGTGTCTGAGGTGTTCACATATCTCAGCGCTTGAAATCGCCAATCCACGGTGGGCAGGCGTGGTGATTAAGCCCATAATCTCTCCCTGAGAGAAGGCCTGTGCCATACAGGGGGACGTATATATGTATATACGTATTCAATTCAATTCAAATATTTTTATTCATTGTAAAAACAGAATGTTTACTTAATGAACGTCAAAGTTGTTAGTTTCACAATTAATGGATTATGTGGAGAAGAAGCTAACAAAGAAACTCCACATTTATTCTTTTCAAAACACGTTTTAACTTAATTAACAGAGTTTTCAACTTAAAATATTAGTCATGAATGTGTTGAACACTAGTCACAATCGTCCTTTAAATAATATTAATCTACTGTTTAATGCCAAACATCTTTGTCTTCTAAATAATCCTTGATGTTATAGTAAGCCTTTTTGCACAGAATGTGCTTAACACATTTTTTAAATCGCGTTGGAGGTAACTCTAATATATCTTGAGCAATTTTGTTGTAGAACCTTATACAGTGCCCCATAAAGGATGTGTTAACTTTTGCAAGTCTAAATAGTGGAAATGACAATTTATGTTTATTTCTAGTATTAACATTATGGTGGTGTTATTTATGTGTGTTATGTATATCCTAGTTACCCTGTATATGTAAAACTATTTTCGTTATTGTTTATTGGTCTTAACATATCTGATGAAGTGCTAATAAGTTTAAAAATATGATCTGATTTTTCTGCTGATGGTAAGTAAATTTATGTCAAAATCTGTAAATGCAAATATACATAACTTTCTTAATTAGGATAGTTCTTCTAACTTTTTCTCTGTCTACAATAGATTAAGTAGTTCTCCTCAAATTATAACCCTGTATAACACGGTAACCCTGTTTATTTTTCATGATTTTCGATTTCGTCCACTACTTACTCAATAAATTCTATTTATATTCCAAATTTCAAATCTTTAGTTCAATTAAAAGTACCCTAGACTTTTAATGATCCATCAGTGACTGAGTCAGTGAGTGCCAAAAGTTGCAATTTTTGAACCCCCACATCTTCTAAACTAAAACATCTTACATAATCATAATCGAAAGCATGAAATTTTGAATATTTTTTCAATATGGTAACCTTAACCACTCGGCAAATTTCCAGTCATGTGACGTAACTGGCTTTAAGAATAGAAGGGCTCGAAAAGTGCTCGAATGGCTTCGTGTAAACTGTAAGTATAAGCACAGCGCGGGCCGGCCGAGGACTTAGCCTGGCGCACTTTGTGCGCCTTGATTGCATTCCATCCAGCTTTGGTCTTCGTGTAAACAAACCGTCTATCAATTTGTTTGCATCTTCAATTAATTAATTTAAATTGATGAGGACGTTATGCCCTGTTATTAATTTCTTGACTTTGATATTTGATGGGATTCCAAAAAAAATATAATGAAACGAAACATAGATGAATACATTTTACTCTAACATTCAGATGAATGTCTGAAAGCAACTTTTTAAAGTGATACGAACTCCAGGAATATATTTAAACGAAGAAAACATTTATTCTCGCGCTTTGTCGGAGACGCTTTATTTTGTCCAGCGCTTGAGAAATAAAATAATAAATTCAAAGCAACCTCGGACGGGAACGACAAACATAATGTGACAGAAGTGCCTTATTCCACACACACCAGTGCAAAGACCACTGCAACCGTCATTGGATTGAAATAGCTAAGAGCTGGCATGGTTATTGATCCATGGACCACGAATAAAAAAACAAAAAAATCCAATGCAATATATAGGTAGTACCTAACTATTGTCACCGATACGATAAAGAAAAATTACACAGAAATTGTGGATCAAGCCCTCGCATCTCATAGTATATTATACTATATTACACACGCAAGTGATCAACATTTTATACGGCGTGTAATAAAATGAAAATGAAAAAAACTTTTTTAAAAAAAATTTAAAAAAAGGGTTAAAAGAGTGGTTACTGGCTCCCAAACTAGGATTCCCTGTGTTATGGGTAGGCAGGCTTCTTCCAAAATACATAATAATATGTGTTTTACAATAGTTACTAATAGCATCTAATATCTAAACGTTCTTATAAATCACCATATCCATCCGAAAGAGGAGGATTCTAGTACTTATCTATACAAATAACTTTTGCTATAGTGACCACCACATAGAAAAACAATAGAATCTGTTACATACTAAAGATAGTACCTACGGCATTAGAATATACGGAATACATGTTATTTTTCGGGATTTCAAAGTTTTTCCCTACAGTAAAAGTTGTTCGCACTGGGAAGTGGAACCCGCCAACCTCATCTTCGAATAGATATGAGGAGTTTGTTACACGTACATTGGTTGCATCTACCTAACTTAACTGGGAAAAGTAACTAGAAGTTGACGTGAAAGCATAAATCTATGACTTGGAAGTAGCGCAAATGAAGCGAAAATCTTCGAAAAGTTTTTCAGAAAAAAAAATGGCATAGAAGCAGCACCTTTCGTTCACTGCTGGATATAGACCTCCCCCAGGGATGCCACTTTTTCTACCACGCGAGGCATGCAAGATTGAGGTCTGAGTTGAGAGAATGAGTCTCAATGAGCCATTCTTCTATTTCTACTAAGTCGCTCAAGGAAAGTGGAAATGCTGCGAACAGAGCCACAATAAATGCCACTTTTCCGCGCCCAATACTTTTCAATGAATGCGGAAAATTGTAAGAAGACAGCGATTCGCCGGGCCAACAGATAGCTTGCAGTGGAGGCTCTTTTTTACTGACCGCCAGCGCCCATTTCCTTTTACGTATTTCGGCCCAATATAGCCAATTTAGTGACCGAGCGACCAACGGTTTTTTTCTAAAAGGCTCTCTATTTAATATTTATGCCTGGACTGGCTTAATTTCTCCTTAGTGAGCGAGATAATCCGACGGTAATGTTTCTGAGAAAATATCGAGAGAAGTTGGATGGAAATTCTTGGATGTAATCCGATTTCAGATTTTATTAGGTAAAGTTCACCTAGCCAATGAACTATGTTTTTAACTATCGACTAACTCAATCCATACCTAGAATACACTGCTGAGGAGTGGTAGCCGAAGTTTTCGTGGAACTGATGGGTACAAGCAATAAATCCAGATAGTTCCAATAGGTACTAGAAAGACCTAACTTCTATTTCGAAGCTTGTACTGTAAAACAAACTAGAAGTTTCCGAATTTCTCTGTTAATTTGTTAGCAATACCACTGACTAACTGCGAGGAAAAACTTAGTGATAAAACCCAAGTGTCTGAGACATTCCAATTTCTCAGTAATTTAAATCGTTTATCGCGGTGAACATACGTGGTCTCTTACTCTTTCTAAGAGAAGGGCTATACCATGCAGTAGTATGTATATAAAAGTTGCTTTTGCTGTGTTTATGGGTTCGATTCTCCATTCTTTTAAGCTTTGTGAGGCGCTGAATACTCCATTGAGCTAATTCAGATTTAAAAATAATTTTGCGCAATATAGTTGGAATATCGTAAAAAAAAAGTTATTCTTGAGAATATTCCTCGATTAAAAAAAGAAAAGTTTCTCTTTTAAATTAATAGACAAGATTTAATGGATAACTAACAAAATAAGACAACGATAAAAACAACTGTTGGCGATTAATAATTTTATAGCGTAGGAACATTTTTATATAGCCTTTTTTGCACATATTTCTTTTTTATAATACTGGTATTAAAAATAAGTTGTTGTCACGAAACCGTCTTTTAAATAACAATAACATTGTCAGTTTATATTTTTATCTACACTCATATCATAATCTTCAAATTAAAAATTTAAAGGTAAACACATATTGACAGGCTTTAAACAATACATAACTTTAAAGAAAATAAAAAAAAGTGTAATGTAAAGTTACATTAAAGGTCAGATTTTTCACTTTATGTTACAGTTATTTTTTTTTAGTGTTGCTGTGATCACGGAACAAAACTCAAGTTTTTTTTTTAATGTTGACTCTATAAAAAACCTAATTTCATTTTCGTGGTACCAAAAGTGCAACTAAAAATACCTAAAATTGCGCGCGCAAAACTGAGTGCAGACGATTGAATGTCAAGATACTTTTGTCGAAATTGCGCCACTTTGTTTCAAAAATAACCGTAGATTTATGTATAGTACAAAGCTTGTCAAACGTGTTTTCCTTTGATTCCTTACTTTGAAGATTAAGACATGAGTGTAGATAAAGTAGTGTATGAGACTGCACATAACTTGGTATTAAAACACTCGCGAATGCTATTAAAAAACTCGCCAAGGCTCGTTTTTTAAAATCTCGCTCGTGTTTTAATAACCCTCATTATGTGACAGTCACATAAACTACTATTAATTAATGTGTCAGCTTTTTAGTAAAGCTGGCCTTTTTTTTAAGTTTTCACTTTATTTTAGTTGATGGCAGTCATGGAACCTTTATCATGTGGGTAGCAACTGACGTTTAAGATAATTTGACAAAAGATAGATGGTCTGAGTGTGTGTGAATGGTCAGAGATAGATGCTCAAGCAGCTTCTAACATTCTACATTGACATTCAACAGACTTCTTTACGTTGTAGTAAAATTTTTGTTTCTGTTTTTAGTCGCGCGCCTTGTCTTTCTTCTCTTTTATTCGTAACCACATCGACAAGGATGGCTGAGGCTGCTCTGTCAGCCTCTTTGGAGGAATACTTCATAGCCATGAAATAGTTACGTAATTACAATTGTGATCCCTTCCCCGAGATGAACCCTTGTCCAAGAATGAAATAATGAATAAGTGAATACACTTACTAAAAATAAAGTGATATCAAACTGGAGACCATCCTCACCTTAACAATGGAAGGATGGCAAAAACTGACAGTGTAGGTACTCAAGACGCCCTTCAAGTAATTCCAATAACGAGTTAGGAATAAGTCTATTGGAGACTCGAAGACGTGAGGGCTTGGACTTTAACTAGAAAGACGCAGAAGTTCATTTAATTAGAAAACAAGAACAAGATATCCCATCAAAAACATAAATGTACAAAAATCTAAGTCTCACTTTCACCGTAAAAAGTTGTGAGATGTCCATGTAAAGCCAAGTCAATTATTTTACTCAGTATTGAAACACGTATTCGTTTCAGTGAGTGTGAAAACACCTGTTCAACAACTTTGTCATACATTGTTTCCTAATTAGTTACCTACGAACATTTAATGACTGTATCAATATTAAACATATTTATTTCTGAAATGTAAATAGTGTCTTGGCAATAGCACGGCAATAAGTATAATAATAATTCATTCATCTACCAAATTACAACTATTACAAATTTGTGCAGAAATCATTTAACTCTTTGATCATTTCAAGAAGCTTTTCGTATCAAAGCGATCTGACAGGTACCTCTGAGATCGATACCAGATATCGAGGTACGGCCATAAGTTAATTATTAAGATTAAATGAATTATATGTATTATTTATTTTTAAATTCGTCCGCCAACCTTTTCACACTGAGAGACAAAAAATGAAGGGCCTTGAATACTTTATCACTCTTGCAACTGCAAAG
Source organism: Yponomeuta evonymella (assembly GCA_963969515.1). Lineage (NCBI taxonomy): Eukaryota > Metazoa > Arthropoda > Insecta > Lepidoptera > Yponomeutidae > Yponomeuta > Yponomeuta evonymella. Next base: position 808,854 of record OZ018342.1, on the reverse strand, counting down.
CGCGCTCTGCCCCTATATTACGTGCACCTAATCCTGAAAGATTCCAGTCGTCTACCTGTCAAATTCCATAATAATTGCTATCCCAGACGTCAGGATTCCGACAGGATTTGGTGTGCATAATAAGGCCTATACGCTGCTAAAGCTTTTAGCCGTTCCTAGAGCCGGACCTTCCGCAAGTTACCAATCTTGACTGGTTAGCGTTTAATGACTCTGGGTAATGGGCAGCGACGATCTACGAGCGGACGGCGGGTTTAATTAGGTGGGGAAGCCCACGACACGGCGCTAAGTCCACCGCGGTAGTGACTCTTAACAAAGGCCGATGGAACGAGCTGCTGGAAATGTGAAGTCTCGTAACGGAACGATTTATGGTTTTGATCCATTGGGGACTGTTTTTTTTCCGAACTTTGACCAATTACCCAGGTGAGTTTGTAGGTTCTTAATAAATTATGTTATTATATTCACAGGAAATTAAAATATCGCCAACATCGCTGGTATGTTCTGTGGTCAGCAGGATTTTATTGACTTTTGGGAGAATATCAATTTCTGTTTGCGGAAGGTTTAACTTTAATTCTTTATTCAACAAAATTCATTGGAAAAATTTAGTTGGTTGTAAAAATTTTAGTTGGTTGGTTCAGCGTTGACAAACGTACGAGAAATCTTGTACCGCTCTACCAGATATTAACAATGTCGAACTGAGTCTAGTACACCACAAAAGATGGAATTAAATACATCACCACCTACTTCATCATTACCTCATAACTATTTAACATAGATAACACAGTGGTGAGTTGGTGGCCGTGAATATTCGTCAACCCCACCAAGAAAGATAACTAAAAACCGGCCAAGTGCATGTTGGGCCATGCGCAATGTAGGGTTCCGTAGAATGAGGTTTTTTTATCTGCATTACAGAACTAACATCTTGATCAACGTCATTTTCAATGGTTTTTGTGAGAAGTTTTACTTTTTTTAGTTGGTTGCCTATTACTCGTTAACTAGTAAAGCCTACTTAGCCGTGATAGTTTTCCTTTTTAGTTCATTATAGTGCTACTACCCTGAATTTTTTCACGTTTCTACATTCAACCGTTTAGCCAGAAGATGGGGGTGGGACGCCCTACTCGGACAAAAATTTTCGCTTTTAAGCTTTATATTTCGCAAACGGAATACAATATTTTTCTACGACCAATCCAACAATATCCCACACTATGGTAAAGGCGAAAAAAATGCATCCCTCATTTAGGTGTAGTGGAGGTACCTACCCTAAATTTTTTTTTCGAGGTTTTATTCTACCGTTTGGTGGCGTTATAAATATGTATATAAGCAAAATTTCAGCTCTCGAATACTTACCGTTTCTGTGTTAAGCCGCGGACGGACAGACAATTCAATTCAATTCAATTCAATTTAAATATTTTTATTCATTGTAAAAACAGAATGTTTACTTAATGAACGTCAAAGTTGTTAGTTTCACAATTAATGGATTATGTGGAGAAGAAGCTAACAAAGAAACTCCACATTTATTCTTTTCAAAACACGTTTTAACTTAATTAACAGAGTTTTCAACTTAAAATATTAGTCATGAATGTGTTGAACACTAGTCACAATCGTCCTTTAAATAATATTAATCTACTGTTTAATGCCAAACATCTTTGTCTTCTAAATAATCCTTGATGTTATAGTAAGCCTTTTTGCACAGAATGTGCTTAACACATTTTTTTAATCGCGTTGGAGGTAACTCTAATATATCTTGAGGAATTTTGTTGTAGAACCTTATACAGTGCCCCATAAAGGATGTGTTAACTTTTGCAAGTCTAAATAGTGGAAATGACAATTTATGTTTATTTCTAGTATTAACATTATGGTGGCCACCAACATTTTCGAAGTCTTTGATATTTTTTCTAACGTACATAATATTTTCATAAATGTATTGACATGCAACTGTTAAGATGTTGGTTTCTTTGAAGAAATCTCTTAGCGAATCCCTACTACCTAACTTGTAAATAAATCGGATGGCTCTCTTCTGTAAGATGAAGATCGTCTCAATGTCTGCTGCCCGACCCCACAGTAGTATGCCGTAGGACATAATACTATGGAAGTAACTAAAATAAACAAGCCTAGCAGTTGCAACGTCAGTGAGCTCTCTAATTCTTTTGACTGCATATGCTGCAGAACTAAGCCTGTGTGCCAGTTTTACAATATGAGGACCCCATTGCAATTTTGAATCGATTGTGATACCTAGAAAAACGGTATCTTCTACAAATTCTAGTTTTTCTTTTCCGAGTACAATGTTGTTTTCAACTAATCTTACGTTTGGTATGGTAAACTTTATACATTTTGTCTTTTTGGAATTTAGAAGCAGATTATTTGCCGTGAAGTGAACCAATCCAACACACGCGAGAGAGCATCATTTGCATCGTCAAGATTATTTTCTTGTCTCTTAATTTTAAAAATAAGTGACGTGTCATCTGCAAATAATACTATCTCGGACATGTTTTGTACCATAAACGGCAAATCATTTACGTATACAAGGAAAAGGAACGGCCCCAAAATTGATCACTGTGGTACTCCCATTTTTATTTGTGAACCTGTGGATTTTATACGATTTATGTCCGCTTTTTGAACCCTTCCTTTTAGATAAGATCTCATCAGTTGTAAACCTTTCCCCTTTACTCCGTAATGCTCTAGTTTTAGCAAAAGTGTCTCGTGGTCCACGCAATCAAATGCCTTTGACAAGTCACAAAAAACACCTATAGCATCCCTACGATCCTCCCATGCACTATAAATATGTTTAACTAGCAAGACACCAGCGTCCGTCGTCGACCGTCCCTGCGTGAAGCCGAACTGCTGGTTATGGAGAAGTTGATAATTATTATTAAAGTGCGTAAGTAGTTGAACTAAAACAATCTTTTCGAATATTTTGCTCAATACGGGTAGGATCGAGACTGGTCTGAAATTTGTGGGATCGTGATTATCGCTACTTTTAAACAACGGAACGAGCCTACTGTATTTCATTAGGTCAGGGAACGTACCCTCACCTACACATTTGTTAAAAATTTTTGCTAAATGAGAACCGAGGACATCTATTACTGAACTAACTATGATTACTGACATTCCCCACAAATCTTCCGTTTTTTTAAGATTTAATAGTTTAAACGCTTTAATTACGCTATGGGGATTAATGAAGTCGAACGAAAACTCGTAATCGCAGGAGGGGACATTGTCTTTTAATAAACTTGCAGCAAGATCAGGAGACGAGTCTAAAGGAGGCGTAGTTTCAATTGGAACATTTGTAAAGAATTGTTTAAAGGCCGCAGCAATGTCCTCATTTGATGTTATTACTTTATCATCTATCTTTAGAGAAAATTCGCGATCCCCTGATTTGGCTTTACCAGTTTCCCTATTTATAATAGTCCAGATTGTTTTAGATTTATTTGAAGACTGGAGAATTTGTTTCTTTATATGTTTGCATTTAGCTTTGTGGCAGACGGCCCTGAATAATTTAGAATATAGTTTAACATACTCTATAAAACTGTGGTCATATGTGTATGTTTTTTTCTCATACAATGCATACAGTGTGTTTCTACTTTTTCGGATGCCCGCAGTGGCCCATTCATTAAACCCTAGTTTATTTTCATTGCTAGGTAATTCTCTTAATTTAAAAACATTTTCAAAATTAACTGAAACGACTCTAAAGAAGTCTTCGTAATGGGCGTTAGCATTTAGGGTTTTACCTTTATGAGCAGTTAAGCTACTTTGAAGATGTAATTTAAATGATTCTAGTTTTTTACTTGTAATGGGCCTGCATAGAATAACTTGCTCAGATTTTTCTGAATCTATTTCAAAATTTACAATTTGACCACTGTGATCTGACTTTAAGCAATTCACTGTGGAGTAATCAAAAAAATTGCAATCGCAATAGACGTTATCGAGACAAGTAGCGGTAGTTTCAGTAATCCTGGTGGGCTCTAAAAAAATATGGACTAAATTGAATGATTTAAAAATAATTTGTAATTTAGTTGTCAAAGGGGAATCTACTAGCAGGTCGATATTAAAATCACCACACACTATAACTTTCTTATTACTACTGGAAGCTACTTTTAATACATCCTCTAATACCGATTCGAATATACTGTAATCGCTGGTAGGGGGCCTGTATAAGCTTACTACAATGTGTTTAGACAATTCAACACATGACAGCTCAATTACTTTTTCAACAGAAAGCCTACAAATGTCTTTCCTTTGTTTAAATTTTAAACTATCTTTTACTAGTATTAAAGATCCCCCATGCAGTAAAGACTTTCTATTGTAGCAACTGGCTATTTGATAGTTATGTACAGTAAAATTCATTTGAGTCTCTAGTAGCCAGTGCTCTGTGACACAAAGTATGTCAACTTCATGTTGTTCAAAAAATAATTCTAACTCTAGTAACTTTCCAGAAAAGCCACCCTGTATGTTCTGATTAGCTAAAATTAATTTCTTTAGGGGGGGCTTTTCTGTGGTCTGCGCTGACAGTTTAAATCAGCAGTCAAGCTTAACTTATTTATGCTATGTTTTTTTAAAGCCTCCGAATACAGAGGTTTACTAGTAGAACTTTTTCTACAGTTTGTATTGACTACAGGTACCTGTTTTATTGTCTTAACAATAATTGGGTCGTAAATATTGAATGCCAACAATTTGGCAATCTGTCTCTTTGAAGAAAGGGGCACATGCATTGTGTCCCTAGTCAATATAAAATTTCGAATAAAGTTATTCGTATCAAAATAAAGTACTTGGTCTCTATGACCAAAGGTCATGTTATACAATAGCCGGTTAAGTTTACCTATCCGGGCATTCTGTGTCTCAGACAACGTTTTTGAATAGGGAAAAGCACAGATAATGATTTTCCTTACATTCAAAACTAATATGGACTCAAAGTAATTTATCAAGTCACTTTCTTGAATCCCTGTGCTGTTCCCCATTAATAATACAGACGATTTATTAGAATTTCTTAAACTTTCGCAAAACTTGCATTTTTTGTAACATTTCGTACATTTTATAGCAAATCATATAAAATTTTAAACTTTCCGCATTTACTCGCGAATTTCACACTTTATGATACGTTATCATAAAGTGTAAAATTTTAGCCTATTTTAGTATAATTATCAAAACAGCTATGATTGTACAGTCACTTACGATACCTTGGTTAAAGTATGAAACAAAGAAATTTATCATGTTGTTTTGTAAAATGGGGCCCTGGGAGTTCCCTATAGTAGGTGTTCTCTGTCATCGAGATGTTTTTATCATGGAGATGCTTTGAAAACTGGTAGGGAGGGATTTTTCCCTTATTCCGTACTGACCAACTAAACGGATCAACTACCTAGTGGTTCCGATCGGAACTCAGTACGTGGTTTTATTCCTATTGGACCAACTACTCAAATCAACCATATTAACCTTATATAAGAGTTCCCAACGGAACAACTATGAAGTTGGTCGGAGTGGAATAGTATACTTCTGAAGACAAAAAGTACTAGGCTTGCATAAACTGAAGATGTTAGGTTCCCTTTTATATTAACCAAACCACTAAAGGTGAATAAAGTCTAGTCAGTAATTTCCTAGACTTTATTTTACTTGCTCCAAGCTTATGCAAGCCTAGTACTTTTTGGCCCGTTGGGTCAGTTGTTCACAGTGGGAAGTTTAAAAAGTTATATCTCCAAAATTATTAATCCTAGACTAGATTTTAAGAGGTCATAAAATCCTTGCAGCCCAGAATTTGCCTGCGATCAATTGTTTTCAAGATATCTCGTCTTTAAGTTTGACAGCTGTCATCCGTAATGAAGGTCTCGACAAACTCTATAATGTCCACTACGGAACCCTAAAAGGGGAGGATGGCCTGCAATGAAAACACCATCTGGCAACCCTGGACTAATTCAGGGATTTTTCCGATGAAAGTGAGCAACTAATTACTTACTATCATTGGAAAAATCCGCGACGAGGAACGGGATTTTTTCTCACACACCACAGCGAATTAACATTCATACTCGTATAAATGCAAACTCGCCCCGTAGCGTTTCAGATTTATATCAGATTCTACACATCAGAAAATTCATGTTTTGATCTAAAATAGGTTGTTGTTGTTGCAGCAAACTGTCTTACTCAAACATTAGGTAAGCGCTTCAGGAATAAAGCAAACATCGCTACCTTAACATTGTAAAGTTATACCCCAATCTCCTTATTCTCGCTCGTGCAAGATACATAAAAGCATCCAATCTCATCTGTTACGCGGAACAAATGGCTCTTACAGCGCCACTCGGGGGAATCGACGAGGCTCAGTGTCCTCATAGAGTTGATACCGACAGAAGAATGGAGTCAGAAGAGCTGAAAACTGCCCTTTGTAAAAGAGAGGTGGTAGCACGGCGGTAGAATGCCGGCCTCATATTCAGGAACAAGAGTGTTCGAATCCCCAAACAAATTCGTTGGTACACATTTGAAGCATGTGTACCAATGAATTTGTTTTCTTCATAACGTACTTTTCGTAGCAATACCACTTGCTAACCGTGAAGGAAAACATCGTAAGGAAACCATAATATCTGAGGTGTTCGTATACCTCTGCGCTTGCTTCGTACAATGGCCCAACTATGAGGCTAAGTGCGGGAATCTCGGGTCTAACTAAGTAATTAACTACCCTTTATGGGGAGCTAATAAAATAATTCGCAAGACTCTATTGTCAGCAACAACAAAATAAGGCTACTCTGCACAACTAAACATAACTTTTTGAGTTCTGTGTCTACTTAGTTCCTTGCCCAAACACTGTCGCGTGCGATGGTTTTAGGATACACGTCTCAAGTTGACCTTTTATCCAAAAAAATTAATATTCTGTGTCTCTGTCGACAGACAAGGATGGTCGATCAGGCTCAACTTTTTAATACTCTTTACGACCTTATAAATCATTCGGCAGGTCTTTGAGGCCGTCAGTGTCTTGATCGTTACCTGTGTTTTAGGATAATTGATTTAGAAACGTCTTTATTAGGAAAGGTTCTTAAAGCCTAAATTTGTGAATTTGTAGTCGCACTACCATTCGCTAACTCGAAGGAAAACATCGTGAGGAAACCTGATTGTCCAAGGTCCTTACATACCTCAGCGCTTCAAATCGCCCATCCGCATTGGGCACGTGTGGTGATTAATACGGAAGCCAGTGCCCTGGAGTGCGACGTACCTATGAGCTGATTATGTTATGCTTCTAGTATCGCTTTAGACCACATTTGTCAACAGTGACAATGCTGATTAGTTTACGATCATTTAAAATGTTAGAATGTGTGATCACTCTTGCTCACCACTCTTGGACACCACATAAAAAATCAGCCTTAAGTTTTCTCGGGTTCTTTCAAACCTTAATCCGGGACATAAAAATATTCTATCTAGATGTAGGTTAAGTCGTAAAGACAATGAAAAATCCGGGTAGATAGACTGAGTCGCGGTAAGAAAAAGCATGGCCGCTGAAGGAGCAAAAATAAAAGTAGCAAGCTTTCTGATGCTTTGTTTACACTACTGACATTGCAGGTGCAATAGACAGGAAAGTGGTGGAAGTGCAACGGTATTCTGAGGCCAGTGTTCTCGAATGAATCTCGGCTTGTACCAATGTGGTTTGTTATTTGTTTTCTATATTGTACGTATTTTTTTTAGTTCAGTAAAGATTTTGTACCTTTCGCTAACTGTGAAGGAATATATCGTGTCTAGAACTTGAGTGTCTGAGGTGTTGACATATTATCTTAGCTCTTGAAATCGCCAATCCGCGGTGGGCAAGAGTGGTGATCAAGCCTATACTCTCTCTCTCTCTCTCTCTCTCTGAGAAAGTCTGGGCCCTGCTGTGTGACGTATTTAGGCTGCTTATGCTATGCTAAGCAGGGAAGTAAGAAAATTTAAAAGAAGTAAGTTAGTTATTTAACGTAACTTTATTATCTTATTTCACCTAATTAAGAGTTTGTGGTTTCCAAGAAGAGCTTTGTGAAAATTGTTGTCAAGTGGTTGTTTATAAAAGGCCTTTTAAAATCTGGTTAAGTAAGCTTCCTTGAGATTAATCCTCTGCTATACACTGATATTTACTTCACCTTCCGAAAACTACTCACCTAAACTTAAAATACCTTCTTCAATACAGGAAATAATTACATAATTAACGCCTATGAATTGGGCCTTATAAGTAAATTCAAGCTATATGTATTTTATAAATTTAAGAGCCTGTTGGATTACTAAATAAATAATATGTTATTCAAAAAGTTAACATCCAATAAAAATCTGTCATTTACGGAGTGAGACCACATATTGGCGACCGGGCATTCCAAGATTACCTCATGACACGTTCCAAGTTAAGTCAGATGCAAATTTTTATTCAAAGTAAAAGTGCTTCACCGATTGGAACTAAACTATGAATTCCTGTATCGATGATGGTTATTTCAAGTTTGTACGCGTAGTTTATGTGAGTTGAGATAAATCTCAAACCTAGCTTTAGGAGTTTCTTGGTGGAGAATTGGCGTTTGGAGAAGGCAAATGGTTTCAGAGCTGGAGCAGCGCAAGTGAGATGTAAACGGAGTAAGAGAAAAGTTTTTTAAAGGCATAGTCTCTCAAGTCAAAGGCGTAGATGTAACGTCTTTATTCCTGTGGTTTCTTCGAGGACGGCTCGGCTCTCCGTTTCATTGCTTTTAGTATCAAAGAGACATGAAAAAACTTGAATCCTAGACTGCCTAAGTCGGATAACTATAATAAAGCACGCAGAAGTTAACAGGATTGGTGGTGATTTTTTGCAAGATCGGCTTTTTTACACCTTGATTTTGGGATATAATCTACAAAAAATTTATTTATTCATACTGTAGTTGTGCCCGCGACTGCGTTCACGTGAGATTATGTTAAAAAGCGTGAAATTGAAATAAAAGAAAAAGGAATTGATTTGTTCTAAACTTTTATTCTAATAGACTATAATAATAGGGGTTAAAGTATGAAATTGCCGTTTTATTGCAATAGGTTCTTTGAATTGACATAGAATCTTCATGGTTTGAGGTTTTCGAATGAAACTTTTTTCAAATGGTTTCTATGATGTTCTTTTTTTAAAAAATGTGAAACATTTGAATATCGACTTTCAATTGTTTTTGTTATTCAATTTAGACAAGAAAGATGGATACTGCGAAAATTCGAGTGATTTTTGAATACGAGTTCCGACACGGAACTAACGCGGCAGAAACAGCCCGCAATATCAATGCTGCGTTTGGAGAGGGGTCTACTAATGAACGCACCGTGCGATTTTGGTTTAAACGCTTTCGTGATGGAAATTTCGACTTAAAGAACGAGCCACGAGGAAGACCGCCCACACAGGTGAATAACGATGAATTAAGAGAGATAGTGGAAGCCGACCCTAGTCAAACTACCCAGGAATTAGCGGCATGGTTTAACGTTACCTTACCCACAATATTGACTCACTTGCGTCAAATCAATAAAATAAAAAAATACGAAAAATGGGTGCCTCATAATCACTCGAATTTTCGCAGTATCCATCTTTCTTGTCTAAATTGAATAACAAAAACAATTGAAAGTCGATATTCAAATGTTTCACATTTAAAAAAAAAAGAACATCATAGAAACCATTTGAAAAAGTTTCATTCGAAAACCTCAAACTATAAAGATTCTATGTCAATTCAAAGAACCTATTGCAATAAAACGGCAATTTCATACTTTAACCCCTAATATTTATTGCAGATGATAAACACCAAGGTATCTCTAGCAGTGAAACTCACACCGAAATTGGTTCAGCCTTTTTTGTGTGAAAGCCGTTCGAAATAACCTGCGGACAGACAAACCCCCGATTTCTCAACAACCTCAATATTTTTCAACAGCCTCTAAATAATTTGTTAACAATCTGTTAACAGACTGTTGACGGTTGTCCGTTTTTTTGTCACTTTTGGCCAACTGACATCCGTGAATAGTCTGTTATTTTTGGTTTTAGGTCTGTTATTAGTGTACAAGAAATCGGGGTTAATATTTTTTTTGGATTTGCTGTTGCTCTACTCATTTCAAGTTTAAAGTAACAGTCAATTTGTGTACAAATATCTTGAATAGATACCTGAAAACATTAATCACCCCCTTTTCCGCAAATAAGGCAATTCAAACATAACTCAAACAGGGGTTTTGCATTATGCCTTTTGTATCATTTCAAATAGATAGGTAGCTAAGTAATTAAGTAACAAAACAGCTACACAAGGGTTCTGTAAGCCCATTGTGGCGCTGACATCAATAGAGCTGAGGCAGAGTTAAGAGTGTCTTTGGCAGACACAGCGTTTATAAATACCCAATAGGAGCAAACAAATATGCTACAGGGCCGGGACATACTGGGTTGGGAAAGCTATTCTTTTACTCTGAACTGCCTCCTTGGTCTTGCGGTTATCACAATTATCAACCAAAAGAGAGGTCGTGGGTTCGACTCCCACTGGAGGCTGTCGTATTTGATTTGTACAAATGTCTGTAAAATAGTTTGAATGACATGTATTTCCATATTTGTTATGTCCTTGTCTGATTAAAATAACACAGGGTCTCTTAGTTTAGACCCAGGGCTAGTGACTGTGCTCTCTGGAAGTAATTTTTATTTATTTGTTACTTTTAAACTCTACTCTTATGCAAATCGGTGCAGTAGCCTCACATTTCAGAGGGTCAGAATCCCGGCATGTATGTACAGACAGACAACTTTGTTTTTTAAGTTACGTACATTTGTGTAGTAGCAATGTCACTCGCTAACTGTGAAGGAGAACTGAGGGAACACAAGCGTGAGAGGTAGGAGGTAGGTAAGCCGTTTTAATGTGACAAGCGCACTAGGCTGATTTCACCGTGTGAAAGCCTGTCTTAAGCCGGCTCTCTTCTCGTGATTTCATTCAACATTACAGAAAATAATCGCTTTTCCTTGCACGAAATATTTGTTTTTATTTTGCTTTACCTAGTAATGAAAATGTCTTACGCACGGAAATCTTATTGTTTTCTGTAATGTTTGTCAGCAGGAGGCTTACACACACTTTCAAGGGGATGGACTGCGCCATGCACACACTTTTAAGGGGGTTGTCTATGCCATGCGCGCACATTTTAACTGGTAATGGATGCAAAGGTAGGACATGAGACAAGTGAGATGATCTGAAGTCTCATTGATTGTCAGGGGCCTGTTTCATAGAACTACAATTCATGGTTTACTACGACAATTCGGTGTACGTTGCAAAGTCGATAAACCCACAAATTAACAAGTAGACTCTGCTACGCAAAGTTCCTCGAATTGTCATAATAAACTACGAATTGTAGTTTTATGAATCTCGGCCCTAGTGTATCTCCGTCATAAACGAGTTGCTCAATACAGCCGCGTCAAGGTAAATTTGCCCCGAACCGCAGCGCCCGCAGGTATTGGGCACAATTTCATTTGCCAATTTGCACAAATTAATTTCCAGAGCGCATCAAGATGGAGTGGCTCTAGGCACCACGTAACATAGTGGGAAATAGAAGAAGGATACAGAAGGTTGTTTTAAGTCCATAATAGTTATGTTACCGTTTCCTGCTTTAAGATATTCGTTATTGGGGCGAAAAAAAAATGGTGGGTCGACTTTGTTTTGTTTTGAAAATTATGACGCGTGATGATTGAACAAACTTCTTTCATGGATCGTTTTTATGGATCTGCTTCCTCTAATTAGGAATGAGCGTTATTCATCGATGTTCAATGAATATTGATGTAGAGATTCAAGACATTGACGTTTTAACACCAAAAATAAGGAACATCGTTATTTTGCTTTACCGTAAATTTCTCCAAAAAAATTTGTTTTCACTATAATATATGAATTAAGAGATACGGGTGTTGATATTAAAGGTTTTTGTAGCCTTCATTATGGTGTCCTAGAAAGGCCTCCCCTCTCCCAGACTAGGTTTTAAGGTCCTTGGCCGACTATGACCACACCCGAAAACACTTGTAGACTTGATAAATAAACTTTCCATAGAGAGTACAATTCCGCGCCGCATAGCACCCTATTAGGCCTTTGCATCTACGTAATGACATGATTTATACAGCGTCCAGTGGCACCTTCACTAGATGCACTAGATGGGTGAAGGGACCACTCGGACGCGGATGTTCCAGGGACATTGTTTATTGTTTTTTCAGGTACCAGTTGGGGAACCGCGGATTTGAATCCCTTTCCCTTGCTTTCTATGTGAAGTTTAATTGTCAAGATTTCCTAAATACAGTGTGTTAAATCCACTAAAACTAAGTACTTAAATTATATTATTACTTACTAGCTGATCCGGAAAACGTCGTTTTGCCATGTTAATTAGCCTACGACCAATTTTCAAACCTACCAAATATACACAAAAAAATTCATAAAAGTCGGTCAAGCTCCTTCGGAGGAGTTCGATGACAAACACTGTGACACGAGATTTTTATATATTAAATATATAGTGTCATGGTTGTTATCTGTTTTGTACACCAAATAGACAAAATAAAATAAAAACTGTTCTGTTTCATCATTAGAGGTTTTATGGACTGTCTATTGTCTATTTATTGTGTACTAGCTGATGCCCGCCGATTCTCTTGAGAAGCTATAAAACAAGATCGGTTAACTTTAAGACTAGTATAAGACTGATATAAAAACTTGAACAAAAGCAGCCACTAAGATCTTAGGAATCATAAAAATTGCGGACAAAGTTTGTTTGAATATTTACTTGTTTTTAAGCAAAACTATAATTTGACTCCGGTGATAGAAAATACATTGGATTTTATTGGTACTCTCAGCGCCAAGTTACAAAATACGGCAGCTTAAGAGTTCTAGTCAAGGGCTAGATAAAACGTACCCAAAACCGGCGCACGTACATAAAGCGAGGAACGTTCATGGAGTGAAATAGATTTGTCTGGATTGTGTAACTCGTTCTATTCTTAAAAACTTTTAGAAGTTTGAAATTTCGACATTCATTTTCGAGGGATCTTTTGGATATTAGATTTTAAGTTTATTTGGCGAGAAAATTCTCGTTTGTTACATTCGTGTCCACCCGCATCTTACAATAAATAACATAAACTCACTCCTGTATCCCGGACGGGTAGGCAGAGACCAGGGTTTGCCATTTGCCTCGAGCCTGGCAAACCCCTTTCGCCTAACCCAAACACCAACCACCTCTTATAAACGTATTTACCTACTACTAATAATAATATTTATGACAATAGCAGAAAAAAATACATTAAGACGAAAAATCCCTTTTTAACCGACTTAAAAAAAGGAGGAGGTTCTCAATTTGGAGGATTCTTTTTTTTAAGCTTTCCGACTGGGGCTCTTAGTACTATCAGTGAAGTTAGGCAAAAATCCCTTAGTTTTGTCCCATCCCATGTAATTTTACTATTATCAACAAATAAGCTAATCTTTTATTTATAACACACTTTTTCGCGTTAATACCACAATCGAATTAAATCATTTTCGGACAACATAAATTTTGATATTTCTTACGCCTCGCCAAAAGACCAAATGCTTAAAGTTTTCGTTGCCAAACGTCAAAAAAATACACAAGACTAACAATAGCTGGAGACTACGTATAGGTACACGGTATTTTTAGGCACTACAATAGACTCAAAATTGCAATGGGGTCAGCACATAGAAAAACTAGCGGGTAGGTTGAGTTCAGCCGCATTTGCAGCCAGAAAAATTAGACAACTTACAGATGTAGCAACTGCGTGCGAGAATTGTCTATTTCAGTTATGTCCACAGTGTTACGTCATTATGGTTTCTTATTAAATAGGCAGAAGGTGGACAAAGGAACAGTGTTTATACTCCAAAAAAACCGGCCGAGTGCGTGTCGGGCCACGCGCAGTGCAAGGTTCCAAAGAAGGAGGGGGTTTTTACCTGCTTTATAGAACTAACAACTTTATCAAAGTAATTTTCAATGGAATTTGTACGTAGTTTTCCTTTTATAAGTTGGTCGCCTATTACTCGTTAACTTGTAAAGCCGTGATAGTTTTCGTGTAAGGTTCATTATTATATGCTACTACGCTGAATTTTTTCACGTTTCTATAATCAACCGTTTAGCCAGGAAAGGGTGGGACGCCCTACTCTAATAAAAAAATGCGCTTTAAGGCTTAATATTTCGCAAACGGAACCCTAAAAAAGGTTTTGCTGCACCACAATGTTTTTATACGACCACTGAAACGATACCCCACACTTTGATATTGGCGAGAAAAAAAAGTTGCATCCCGTTTATTTCCAATTTAGGTCCAGGGGAGGCACCTGAAAAAAAATTATCAACTTTTTAAGATTTTATTCTACCGTTTTGTCGGTGTAGTTAATAATTTATGTGTATCTAAGCCACATATCAGCTCTCTAGTACTTATCTTCTTTGTGCTAAGCCGCGGACAAAATGGACAGACGGACGGACGGACATGGCGAAACTACGAGGGTTCCTTGTTGACTATGACAAGGAACCCTAACAAGGGGTTGACAGCGCTATTATGGTGGCTTATGGTGGGGAATCGCTACGGAAGCGCTTCAAGGAAACAGCCACTCTTACCCCAGCTTGCCAATGTATGTGAATGTTCATTATAACATAACAACACTAAAAATAAACAAAGATATTCATAAAGTGAACACTAAACACAAAAATCTAGAAATATAAATAAAGCTGCCTCATTTAAATTCAGATCAGCCAAAGTAGATCGTTTTGGATATTGCGTGAGTTAGGAAGTACTCTGAGTGTGTAATGATCAATGCACAAAAGTTTCACACGTCGTTTTTCAACACAATTGCGAGAAAAAACAAACCTGTTTTGTTAGTAACTTGAAGTAGACATTTTTGATAGTAATTAACCACACAGCAGCAACTTTACCAAATATTACCAACTTAAAAAAAAAATTGTTTTCTTCGTGTGCCGCACTTTCGAAGCGCCCAGGTTCAATAAAGGCACAAGAAAAACCGGCTGTTCAGCCAGAGCAGCAACAATATAAAAAATTAAATTAAGTATAAATTTAATTATTTTTCCTGAATACGAAAGTTAAGTTAATTTGTTTTTATAAATATACAACTTGATAAATTGAAATGTTTATTTGTCATCTAATTTAATATTCGTAAAAATATTCTATGTTCTTAGACATTTGCTGAAATTTTAAAAAAGTATATATATATCAGCACTTGTACGGTAATGTTTACAGCACAAGTATGGTAATATGCTGAATTAAGAAACTAAAAACGGTGTAATAAGAGTCAATTTACGCGCAACTGTGTTGAAAATTAATTTTTCAACACACCTGCTCGTAAAGTAGGTCTTATTACAGCGTATTTACACTGATAATGCAGAATATTACCCATGCCGTGCCTTTTACATTACATTATCGCACTAGTGCCTTTTCATTACATATCTTTTTAAATATTAGCAAGAAGTATTAATGTTTCGAAAACAGCTAAGTAGTTATTTGCGTAAATATAAAATTAAATTCAAAATGTGATAAATAATTAAAGAATTTCATGAAACTGCGTGTTAGCTTGTTGGTATTTATATTTTGACGGTGTATTTTTACCTATAAATACCCAATTTCAAAATTTATATATGTGGCTGATTAGCTACTTTGCCGGTGCCCTTATCTCAGACTTGCGCGCGCATGCAGCGCTGAGCGCGCGAAAAAATAAAATTACGGCCGCCATCTTTTAAATGGGTTTCTGTTTGTTAAGTTTATTCACAGTATTGCATTTCGTTAGTGTTGTTTATTTATTTACTTTTCCTCGCAAGTGTGTTGAAAAACGTCGTATGAAACACGTGAGCATTGGTCATTACACTTCTCGTCTCCATTAAGCCTTCGCCTTCGGCTCAGGCTTAAAAACCGACTCGAGTGTAATGACCAACATACCACACTTGTATCATAATGTACTATTATTATCACTGCCGGCGTTACTGTTAACTTAATTTTGAACCTCCCTGTCTGCAGCACATACACTCTACCATAGAAACACATAAATGTTCCACTCAATAGCTGGTTTTACATTGGACGATAACTTTAATTACTAGTATTCATACAACGTCAATCCGCGTGGCGCCGGATAAAAATAGCGTCACTCCATTTCCTTCCGTGGGTGTCGTAGAAGGCGACTAAGGAAATCAATTACCAGGAGACGGGCTGCAGCGTCTTCCTGAGATTCCAACCGCATACTGCGATCGCCAACCTGCGTGCCAAGCGTCGCGATTATGGCAAAACCCCTCATGGTTATGAAAACCACGAAGGAGGCCTATGTCCTGCAGTGGGCGTCAAATGGCTGATGATGATGATGATACAACGTCAAAATTCGTACAAAGGCCTTAGTAAATGTATGAAACTACCGGCGGCCGGTAAAAGGCCAATATATGCAATGGTGTTAGGTATGCAGCGATGCAGTCTATACACGCTCATTTCTGGGTGGTTTGAAAGCCGTGGTTATGTAATTAGTAATAAAAAACTGGCCAAGTGCGGTTTTTGTTCTAGTTCGACTGGAGATTTCCGCACTTAGCCTCATAGTTGGGCCATTGTACGTAGCAAGTGCTGAGGTATGTAAATATCTCAGACACTATGGTTTCCTCACGATGTTTTCCTTCACCGTTAGCGAGTGGTATTGCTACTATAACTTCACAAATGTACGTAACTTAGAAAACAAAGTCATTGGTACATGCCGGGATTCGAACCCACGACCTCCCGAATGAGAAACCGGCGTTCTACCGCTCCGCTACCACAGCTTTTAGTTTGTGCGGTTTTTATCGGCCAATTATCTATACATATATAGAAACCAACAAGAAGCGTTCAACGTTGAAATTTAACATCATCACATCGGCGCTGTGAAGGTTAAATAGATGGACGCTAGATGGCGAGCGCTGTCTTTAGACAACGTTTGTTGTTTGGCAACGGGAGCCCGCGTTAAATATTTATTTTATTCTGTTTTTAGTATTTTTTATTATAGCGGCAACAGAAATATATCATCTGTGAAAATTTCAACTGCCTAGGTATCACGGTTCATGAGATATAGCCTGGTGACAGACAGATAGACAGACAGACGGATAGTGAAGTCTTAGTAATAGGATCCCGATTGGCACCCTTCGGGTACGGAACCCTAAAAATGGCATCTATCTAGACTATTACCTTTGTCATGATTTTGAACAATTTTAATGAAAATAGACGAGTATTGTTTCCCAATTGCTTTACAGGTCAATATTCAACATTTATCATTCATCACGATATTAAAAGTATTCAATAAAATAGTGTCATGATATCTTTAAAATCGGAAGTGTCGTTGTCACTATTCAAAAATAAACGGTCGTTAGGTTGGCATCACTGCGACAAAGTATGGCGGGGTGCATCAATTAGTTGGGAAGGTGAAAAGCGCAAGCTGGATCAATTTTACTGTATTCCTGGTGGAGGAAACATAATATCTTCACACTTTTAAGTGTAGACGTAAATAAAAAAAATATACTAAAAGTTGAGAACTCTTGTTTCGACTTGAGAAATCTGGTCTAAAAAATGCGCCAAGAACACGCATGCACCTACATAACGTTCTGTGCATGCACCGCTCTGGATGGCTACGACTGGTTCTAATAGATTCGAGTTCGTGTCGAGATGTTTTTGTAAAGTGCATTTTTTGAAAAAAACAAACTAGCGTGCGTATTCGATAGCTTACGTAAGGCACGTTAATTTCGCTATGTCTTTCAAACCACCCAAAATGATTTCAGTATACGTCTTACTGTGAGGCACAGGCCTTCTCAGCCCACCGCGGTTTGGCGATTTCAAGAGCCGAGGTATGTGCAGAACTCAGCCATTCAGGTTCCCTCAGATGTTTTTCTTCACCGTTAGCAAGCGACATTGCTACTATACAAATCCACAAATCTTTGTAGGTCACTTAGAAAACAAAGCCATTGGTACATGCCGGGATTCGAACCCACGACGTCCCGAAAGTGAGGTCGTAGTTTTATCGCTGTGCTACCAACGAAAGCTATTGTAAGTATTCGAAAAGCGTAAATTATTATAATTACTGTTTAATACTTTTGTTGCACTTAACTTAATGTGCAATACGGCAGACTTAATGCCATAAGCATTTTGTCCCAGTCAACCGCAGGAGGTGGAAGAAAGATTGGTACCTAGGCGTCTAAAAGGTGTAATTAATTTACTAATTTATGATCTGCAATAAAGAATATGTTATGATTTGCAAAAGGCGAGGGGGTAAAAGTAGAAATGCAATTTAAAATATAACCTAAATATAAATGTCAAGTAGACCCTCCTTTATATTGTAAAATCTGCGAAATCTTGGCCCAGGGGCACACAGAAGGGATGTGGGGCGGGGACGCGGAAAAGACGCGACGCTTGTAAATCGCGCCTTCGCCCCGTCTCTGTTTGGCCTTCGTGCCGTCCAGCTTCAGTACATTTTGTATGAAAGTAAATTGGATTAACGACGCGTCTTTTCCGCGCCCCTGCCCCACGTCCCTGCTGTATGTCTCGGGCCTCAGGAGCTTAGATAATAGTCAAAGATTTCATAAATATCTCAAACTCAAAGTCTGAAGTAGACAGCTCGCTTCGAACTCGCTTCGCTCGCTCGAACTTCGCTTCAAAATAGAGAGCTCCCAGCAACGGCAAGGCACTTGAGACTTTCTGCCCTCTCTTTTGTATCTGCGCTACGGTTTCACTGAGGAAAGTAATTTTCTATAGAGCTGCACTCCGGCTCCTCTAAACCTATTGACTTTAACGAGAAAACTCGACAATAACCCGGCGGCGCCTTAAATCTATTACATCGGGTATTCTTTTTAAGAGGCACGTGTTACTTTTATCGCTGGACTGGCGAGTCTGAGCGAATCTGAGCGAATCTGAGCAAACGTTGCAACTGAGCTGAGCCAGAATAGAAAGGGTTTTGAAAAAGTTTTCGGTACTGTGTGTTTGAATATAACATTTATTCCAGACTTTAAAACAAATTCATACGACTGCCTCGTTGATGTAACGGTGTCACGTTTGATTACCACGCCGGAGGTCGAGGGTTCAATTTCCACTGGGGACCGCCATACATTTGTACAAATGTCCTAAGTCTGGGTGTATTTCCATGTCTGTGATGTCCTTGTTTGGTTACCATAGCACAGGGTATCCTAAGATTGTGTTGTATATAAGTTATTTATTTATTATACTTGAAGTTGACCCCGCAAACGTTGTTTTGCCATACTAATTAGCCTACGACCAATTTTCAGACCTAGGTACCAAATATACACAAAGAAAGTCATAAAAATCGGTGAAGCCGTTTCGGAGGAGTTCGATAACAAACACTGTGACACGAGATTTTTATATATTAGATTTATTTATTTTTATAGAAATAAAAAAATACATAAACGTTAGTAACCCAACAGATAATTTTGATTTCACTATATTAGTACTTGTTATTACAATTTACTTGAATCCTAAACCAGTGGAGATTCGGAATCTCCCAATGGAGATTCAGAAATCAGAGATCAAAAAATTATTTTGAGGTAGGTAAAAAATTTACATTTTGTTTGTTGAATTTCAATGTAACTGTATAATGGTAGCCGCTGCCTTCAGTTCGAATTTGTCGGTAGTGAAGAAAAAGGAAGCGAAAAAAAAAACTCCCCTCTGACCATCTTTTTCCAAATCATCTTAATAATAATATCAGGTTCTTCCTACATGATAAGATTTCATAATTGGCATTAATACAAGTAACTCCATTTCAGTCTTTGATCAACTTTTTTCTTCGCCTTAGATCGGCTTGATTCATCTTAGGGATTTGTAGGAATGTTGCGTTGGTTTGGACATTTGGAGAGGATGAAGGAAGAAAGATTGACGAAACAAATATATCGAGCGAATGTGGGTGGAAGGGCCGGTAAGGGATGTCCAAGGTGGACATACTTCGACCAAATAGTGGATTTGTTGGAAAAGGGCGCGAGAAAAAGTACCCGAATTTTGATGAAACGAAAGTGATCTGTCAGGATCGTGGCAAGTGGCAAGTGTCCCTAGTCTCTGCGTACCCCTCTGGGATACAGGCGTGAGTTTATGTATTTGTAGCTGGGGCTTACATACCAATCACTTTAATAAAAGAATCAGACCACAACTATTCGTAGTTACTATTTAACAATTTGTGACTTATTGCAATAATCACTAGAGCAGGTCCCAAGATTGAAAGAAAGAAATATTTTTTCCGTTACTACGTCTCAGTTGTTGTGAGTCTATTAAATAGAATCTCTACGCGGTTTAGGACAAGTCTGCTTTGTGATGAGTTGATCATTCCTATGTTCCAGAGTTCTTGTCTGAAGCACTCGGTATATTGTAACTTACCACTGTTTTTAGAGTTCCCTAGTCAACAGTACTATAGTTCCCTCATAGTTTCGCCATGTCAGTCTGTCTGTCTGTCTGCGGCTTAGCAAAGTGTACAAATTCCATTGAAAATTACTTGATGAAGTTTTTACTTGTGTAAATCAGGTAGTTCGTGAAAGAAAAATAAAATGCTAATATCAATCAATAATCCTTCTCCTTCAAGCCCAGGTAGCACAAAAACGTTAAAAATCGCGATATTCCAGTATCATCATCATCATCATCATCATCATTCAGCCACAAGAACTCCACTGCTGGACATTGGCCTCCTCCATGGATTTCCAAAAAGACCGGTTGGAAGCGGCTTGCATACAGCGTCTTCCTGCCACTTGGTGAGGTCATCTGTCCGTCTTGTAGCTGGTCGTCCTACGCTGCGCTTGCCGATATGTGGTCTCCATTCGAGGACTTTTTGGCGCCATCGGCCATTAGTATATTCCAGTATATTAATACCAAATTCTGACAGTTTAGCGCCACAAAACGCGAGAGTCACCCCATCGTACTACCCATGCAGGTTTGTATATTTTGACGACTAACTACGAAACCATACAATGCGCGTGGCCCGGCACGCACTTGGCCGATTTATTTTAAATTGAGGATTTCCGTTTTTATCTCTAGATTTCTCAAAACGGAACGAGGGAAATATGATTACGTAGTAAAATTTTCAATTCAGAAACCAGCAGTAAAACCTTTTAGATGACGCTCTTTCACATAAGTGTAAACAAGTTCATCTCCCAACGGAGCCCGCAATGCTGGAGGCAAAGCTTGAGTCGCTAAGTAGGTAATTTCAAACTTCTGAGTTAAAAGTTGGGGACGAGGATGAACAAAAAAGCAAATGCGAAGCAAAAGAGAGTCCTTTGCTTTGACATTCAGATAAACTAGCGCCAGTCTGTTCTTTTACTTAGATGTACTTTCCGTGACATCATTTACTTAACGCGAGATCTTTCAGCTCCAACACACACTCATCTCGGCAAGTTTTATTGTCATTCAGCTTTGTATGAATATATAAAATTCATATGACAATACAGACACTATAAGTCCCTAGCTACTAAAAAAAATTAATAAACAATTGTAGAAGGGCATGAAGCAAATCGTTGCCTTCAATATACCCGTGCGTGCTTGCGTGCGTGCGTGCGCGCTCGTGTGTGTGACTGTGTGTGTCTGTGTGTGTGTGTGTGTGTGTGTGTGTGTGTGTGTGTGTGTGTGTGTGTGTGTGTGTGTGTGTGTGGGTGTGTGTGTGTGTGTGTGTGTGGGTGTGGGTGTGTGGGTGTGTCTATGTGTGTGCGTGTGTTTGTGTGTTCTGTGTGTGTGCGCATGCGTATTTTTGGAGAATATGATACACCCCTTTTTGTATTTTGAGGAATCTGTGGTAATATAAAAATAATATTTATTTTACTAATATTTGATGACATGTGGATGTGTATTATGCTTCGTTATTTTTAACTTAATTTCAAGTTCAATTTCATTTAAAATCAATTGTTGAACAGCAAGGGTAGGTACCCACCTACATTGTATTAGTTGAAAATATAGTTACCTAACATTGACAAACTACTATCCGTCGAACTTTCATCGGCAAGAAACCAATTGTTCAGTCAACATTTTCTTCTCATTTTCAAGGCTCGGTTACCTTTAGCAACTTTGGTGTCCTCAGCACGGATTAGTGCAACAAAATATAAACTTTGGTGTGTCCAATTGGTATTCTGAGCTAAAATTCCGTACGAGCTCTGTTTTTTGTTTTCCTGAAACATTCCTGATGTGTAGAAAAAAGGTTATAGATAATATGCCAAGACGAACCCTCCGCAACCACCGCTCTTTGGCCAGATTGATTGATTAGTATAGCTAATCACGTCCGCAATTGCTTCTCCAAACTTCTGCTGTAGTGTAGGTATCTTCAAACAAGATTAAAATGATAATGTTCTGTTCAGAAATTACCTACCAGGTCGTGGTAGGAATAATCGTAAACCTTTGAGGTAGTTCTCTATTAATATTCCACCTTCATTCCTGACACAAATAGAATGGAATGGCTTACTAACAAGAGACAGAAACAGTGGTTCGAGTAATTTTTGATATTACCTCTAACATAATTTGAGAGGAGTACACACACACACATGGGACACCTCGGCGTTGCAGAAGAAAACCTGTGAAATTAGGGAGTTACCTTACTCATCAATACCAACAATTTTTCGTATGAAAACCACTTTGGAATATCGAGCTATTTCATACATTCACTTATTTTTTAATATATACCTACAATAAGAACTTACAGTTAAAACCAAAACGCTCTTAATGCTACTTAAATATTGCACAGTAAAATTAATTACATAAGTGTAATCTTAAATGTACAATATTTTTAAATGGAATCAACAAAAATATCGACAAGTTGGACCTCGCTTAAAAACTCACTGAGCAGGGCGAGGCCCCTAACCGTGGGCGCGTTGGCGGCGCGTGCGCAGCAAGAGCCCCGCGCACAGCAGGTGCCGGCGCCGACCACAGCGCACGTCTCTATCGTGGACAATTAGTCTGATGCTGCCTAGTATGCCAGGATTATAAATTCTATTCCGCAATAGCAGACAGTAATGAATACCTAGCTGCAGTTTCCGCCTCAAATCCAATGTATCGAAGCCTACCATACACAAATAGAGACAGGTAGAGAAATGGTTAACATCCATTCATACTTACTTGATCAGATATCAAGGTGTAGTGTGAAGCGGTTGAATATTTTCTTTTCTCCATATTTCCAAGGAGATGTCGTAATAAAAGTGATGATTAGAATTGTATTTTTGCAACGCATACGATCTATCTATCAGCGGTTGTAGGGTTAACTGAAAGATAGCTTAAGAAAAAACCTATTTATCCTATTTATAAACCTGATAGCTCCTTAAAACCCTTCAAAGTTGGTGAAGTAGTGAAAACGAAGTGAAGTGTTTTTGTTTAGTGTGCAATAAAGTGTTTCAATCTATGTATCTAAATTCCGAAATTCATAATTTCTGAACCGTTTAACTCTTTGATTGGCATTCGTCCGTAGCGGGCAGACAATATTACGTCTATGCCTCTTTAAGTGTAGTTAGTGTAAAATTACATGAAGCTTCTGGTGTTTAGAACAACTAGATACCACCTTAGAATACTCCATAAATAAATTTATAACCGTCAATGCGGAGCACAACACAACACACGAGGTCTCTCGGGAGCGAGCATACATCAGAGTCACAGACGAATTAATTCCCCTCCACTAATCACCGTAAACTCGTTAGCGACGGAGATACAGTTTGTATTGTGTGTTACTAAGTTATGATGATCTCGTACACATATCAAGTAGGTGTCTTCAACATAATAAGTACTTTTCCCGTTGTTATAAGTGATAAGTATAGTTGATTGCGTTGTGTGGATAATATTCATTATTCTTTGTGTTTTTAGGGTTCTGTACACCGTATAACAAAACGCAACCCTTATAGGATCACTCGTGCGTCTGACTGTCCGTCTGTCTGTCACAGCCAATTTACTCCGAATCTACTAGACCAAATCAGGTGCAATTTGGTGGGATGGTATAATCCTATGAGCCACACACATATGTGCAAAATAAATATTTTTTTTTTAAATAAGGCTCATTCGGGGGCCAAATTAGGAAATTAAAAAAGGGGTTTGCAAACCTTACTATGTCAAATGAAAGGGCTCGTTATGAGGATCTCAAATATATTTTTGTTATTATTATAAAATAAACAGTTTTGATTTTTAAATAAAAGACGAACATTGACCATTCCCCCCTGATCTCCGAAACTTCTAAGCTGAAAATTTTAAAAAAAATGCAAAATATAGTTCATTGCTTGTAGATTACAGGAAAACCTATAAGAATTATTCTATCAATTGAAAATAAAGTGGTAAACTCAATGTAATACGTTCTTCTGCTTCAGGTACCTCTCCGACTAGCGAAGGTTAGCTGTCAGCTCAGCATATTTTTCTCTGTCTCTCGCTAAGTGAAAAAGTTCTGCTGCACTTGCAATTCCAGTCTATTCTCGCAGGTTCCTTAACCAGGATTTTCTTCTTCTTCAAATATCCCATCATTATTAGTTAAAGGAGATTTTATTTGTCATATCTGAATACATGTCCCAGATATGCAACTTTTCTCTTTCTCCCGTTTTTTCTTGACACATCTAAGATCTTCGACACTGGTCACCTTTTGGGTCCAACTTATCTTGAGCATGTCTCGATAACACCACATTTAAAATGCTTTATACGTTTCTTGAGGTCTTCTTTAATTGTGCCAGACTCGCATCCGTATAAAAGTAAGGGCCAAATGTAACATTGTAACAAACGACATCGTAACGTGATTTGAAGACTCCTAATACTCCTAAGACCCAATACGTCTACTTACGGAAAATAGTTCACTAAAACACCACTGGATAGCGCTAGTAGTAGTTAACTCACGTCTTACTGTACGGATTTCAAAATGTGGTACTACAGTTGAATTTTTTTTTGTTTATTTTATTTTTTTAAACCAAAAATTACATTAAAAATGACAACAATCGTTCGGTGCTAATTTATTGTACAATAGTCTTGTCATTGCATCCTATCTCCTAAACTAGGCGAAAAAGCCTGTATCTTAGGAGAAGGTGAAATTAAATGCGTAGATACATGGTCGAGAAAGCAGGCTTTTGTATTGTATGGAACCCTGTCCACGCGAGTTCAACTCACAATTGGCCGGTTTTTTTATAAGTAAAAAGCATACATATTTCTCAGTAAGATATTTAATTGCATTTCTTAGGTACCCAATAAGTATTTTTCAAAGAAGTGAGTCTATTTTCATCTTGTATGGGACTGCTTTATTTCAACAAAAGAGCTCTTACACGAAATAGAAAATAATGGACCTGGAATGGATATGGACATTTCAGTGGTGCCTTCACCACAACTGAAATATCTAAGGTAGGAAAACTATTGAACCATTTGTAAGAGAAAGAACAGAGTGCACCTCTGAGCCCTAGCCAAAACTAAAATATCCAAGTAAAACAATTATTTGCTTTGCACGTGTTTGCGTTTACGTCTACCTTAGTGCAGTCAGAGTTCAGAATGCAGTCGACGATATTTTGAGAACACGATTCCTCTAAAGCCTATCTAAAACTCTGTTTATTTAATCTGTGGTTACATCTTTTCATTGTAAAATCTCCACTATAGACTATTTTAATCGGTGTTTTTGAGGTGTTTTAAGGAATCGAGATTTTATAAATAAGACCGTTAGTATCAAATTTCAAGTACTCAAATTTACATGTGGCAATGTTGTGTGTGCATGCTTTAGACCTAAGTTGTGGTACTCATGTCATATTATTACTTTTATATCGTGTAATAGTAGTGATCTGTTTTGTACACCAAATAAAATAAAATAAAATATCGCTTCAGGTTCATACAATATAGATACTAAGTGTAACAATTATTAAAAAAGACGAAATTAATGGCATTCATAACGTCATAACCAAATTTTAGGACACGAACTTCTATCTACCTATCTGATATAATTACTTATAATTATTAATTTATGTTTTTATGTTCTGTTAAATGTTTTGTAAGTTTTAGAATATATAAGAATGTATTGCAATTAAACTATAATATTAGAAGTATGTATACTTGTAGGTATTGTAGAAGTATAATTTGTAGTCGGTGCCCAAAATATATGTGCTAGTCTTTTATTGGATAAGTAAGGGTCCGAGATAAACGTACACACATCAAAAAAAGTTTGCGATCACTTTGAAAAACTGAAATCTTTTTTGTTACTGTAGATAATATTATAATTTTTTCTTCTTTTTAGATTCTTTATTTAAAAATAAAGAATTAGAATTAGAACAATGACACCGTTCAGTTGTTTTTTCATATTAAAAGGCTTTCAGTCCTAGCTTACGCTCATTCAGAAATCTGATTTAGTCAATTATAACCGATTCAAGATATTTTTTGCGGAAAGTTGTGATTCAAAAAATGCCAAGAGGATTATCAGAGGTTTTACGAGCAAGAATAGTAACTTTGAGGGAAGAAGGATACACCACGAGAGTACTAGCACGCAGACTTGCTATATCGGATATAGCAATATATAGTATATCCCAATCCTGTATCGTGGCTACGTTGCAGAGGTACCACGGAATGGGGAATTTAGCTGACCGACCCCGCAGCGGTCGCCCAACTGTTTTGACAGCCGCCCAAAAGCGCTATATTAGATTGCTGGCAGCCCGTGATCCAACAATCAACGCCACTAAAATAAAAGCAGAAGTCAGGGCCGCCTCTGGGCTTGAAGTTAGCACGCAGACCGTTCGCAATTGCTTTCACCACACTGGATTACGAGCACGGAGGTCTTGGCGAGCTCCGCTCAATTCCCGGCAACGTCAACAACGAACATTGCAGTGGGCTAGACTTCGGCAAAATGAAGAAGGTGAGGAAGAAAACATTTGGCAAAACTGTCTCTTCGTTGACGAATCCCGAATCAGCACTCATCCAGATAACCGACGTGTCCGTGTCTGGAGAAGACCAGGCGACCGTGAAAGACAAAGAACTGCCACTGGAATAGTTCAGCAAGGCGGAAAATCGGTGTCCTTTTGGGGTGGCATTGTGATTGGAGCTAGAACGCCTTTGATCCCGTATCGGGGCTACATGACAGCAGACATGTACAAAGCAGTTGTTATTGATGATATCGTCAGACCATTCCGAGTAAACCATGGGCACCAATTTGTACTGGTCGATGATAATGCGCCCGCACATCGAGCTCAACGAGTCGATGCTGCTCTTCAAGAATACGATATCACACGTTTAGACTGGCCTGCCAGCTCGCCCGACTTAAACCCAATAGAGCACGCGTGGGATGCTCTTAAACGAGCTGTATGGAACCGTGAGCCACGTCCCCAGACAGTTCCAGAGCTCAGGGAAGCCGCTATTGAAGAATGGGATAGGTTACCCCAGGAAATGCTGGATAACTTGATCCTCGGCATGCCCAGGAGGATCTCCGCATGTGTTCGAGCCAGGGGAGGAGTTATTTTACATTGAATTTAACCTTTAAATAATAAATTGTTGTTTAAGTTTATATAAACAGTATTTTTCTTTCTATGAAATTTCTATCACAATTACATTATGATTAATAGCTCAATTTTTTTTAAAATAAATAATATAAATAATTCCTATTTAAAGAAAGCATACAACATAGATATTTTCTTGATAAAGTTAAATTTAAAGAATTATAGGAGCTTATGCTATTGATCACAAACTTTTTTTGTATGTCCAAAACTGCATCTAATATATATCTAATCTGAATCTCAGAAACGGCTCCAACGATTTTCATGAAATTTAGTATGCAGAGGGTTTCAAGGACGATAAACCGATCTAGGTAGCTAGGTTTAATTTTTAGATAACGTTGTTTTAACTGTGTTTTTAGGCAATGAAAAACTGCTAAAATGTCATTAGAATACGACGGTAAATTTCGCCACCATCTACGATGTTGTTATAGCTTAGGTGGGAAATCAGGCGGCCCCAAAGACGCCGGTTAGAGCCTGTCGCCAGTTTCTCCTTTTTCCCCCTTTTTTTCATCGTATGTAAAAATATAATTTGTAAAAAACACGTTTGACAAAAAAAATACCAAGCAAAGCTCGGTCATCCAGGTACTATTGTGTAATACACGGCGGCTTGTTACGTAACAGCCTTTGCAATAACGCCTACCGAAATAAAAATCGCAAGACGATATTTCCCGGTAAATATTTGATATCGGTCGGAGGTCACGCCCGGCCACATTTCTTAATGCCCCCCCGGGGAGTCTCTCCGGCGGAGGAGTCGGGGCTTTCCCTTGTTTTAGGTATTCCAACTGCCAACTCTACAGCCCTGCAGTGTTGCCTGATTATGGGATTTATTACCAATTTGCATAGATCGGCGACTTTTAGGATAGGTATCTGGTAGAATATAAAAAAAATGTTGTATATGTTGTTTGTATTCAAGACTTTATTTTATTGAGCGTCTTGTGGATATGCCGTGGTTCAACAAATATAAAAACGGTGACTGTTTTTTAATATATGTAAAGAAATCGTGTTGAACATTTTCAATACCAATTAATGAATGCTTAGAATGGTTCTAATAACATTTTGTAATTAATCATTTTTGTGTGATATACACCATTATGTACATTACCAAAAATAGATTACATACCAGTTATACCAGTAATTATAACTAATGTGCAATTTGAGCTATGACAATTTATGTTCTGTTTGGATATGTTTCTAAAAAAATATAAGCGACTTTAGCTGGTCAGTATCTGGCAACCCTGCGATTCTGTCCATTGCTCATTTTTACTGACAATATTTTTTGCGCACCCGTGATGTTTTTGCTCAGGAACAAAAGGCAGGCCAGCATTCAGAAATAGGTAGTTTTAATGCCGCCTACAAATGGTACGAGGCGTTAGTACGAAAGGAGGCGAGAAAGCGAATATGGAGAAAACCATCCAGTTATCACCTGTATAGGTTGCGTATACCATAGCGCTCTCTCTCTTTCTAATAGTAGGCTTGTGTCCTGCTGTAGGATATACATGATGAAATCTGGGTGGTTGAAAAGCCGCGGTTATGTAATTAGTTATTAAAAATGTCATGAATTTAGATAGATAGATAGAGATAGAGAACACTTTATTGCACAACCAGGTGAAAGATATTACAAATATTAAAAAAAAATTAGACTATTACTTTTAAGTATAAACGTGAAAAAAAATTGAGTTGAGAAATCTTGTAAAAAAATTGGTAGTATCGCATCTCCGTCTACCACAACAATGACCCGTTTATCCGCGGCACGCACAGATCACTCTGGGTGGCTACTAATGGTTCTAATAGATTGTTATTTTTCGAAAGTGCCTTTAAAAAACACAAACTTCTAAGAAAAGCGTATTCGATAGTTATTGTGAAGCTACATTCATTTTGCTTTGGCTTTCAAACCACCGAAAATTCTTAGTGCATACGGAGTATTGCACAAAGGCCCAGTAAAACTAAAGGAGGTTATTTTATTCATCAATACACAAAAATATTACTTCAGATGGCAAAACAAATATAAAAATATTCACCAATAATATAGACCAGGTATTTTTTCATGTCCTCGTTGTTTTTCTGTCTTAATTCAATCTATGACTACACGTGGGGCCGTGCCATCCGCGCTTCCACGTCATTGCCCGAGTAATTATGGCTAATACGAGCCTTATCCGCTGATCTGAAGTGCCGGATTGATACTGTAATGCAACAGAGCTTATTTGATTAAGAGCAAGTAAATTCGGAGTGAAATTATGTGACAAAAAATTGTAGGTTTTCATGTTACATACTATAGTCGTCATACAGTCGACAGCATAACAACCTTTACACGCATGCACTCAACTCGGTTACATTACGGGCGACATAGTAACAAATTGTAATGGTTGATCAGCTGTCGACTGTACGTGTTGGTGGATATGCACCTTTAGTTAACACCAAAGAATAGGGTATAAAATGTTACGTGCTTGTCTACTAGTGTATAAAAAAAACTGACCAAGTGCGAGTCGGACTCGCGCACGAAGGGTTCCGTGACATTATCTATACAACATTTGAATATTTCAAGAGTCTACCTGTAGCCGTTATTAATATCGAGTAAAAACGGCAAAAAATCAATTTTTTGCATCGGACCCCTCCTTATATATTTATTTTTTTCTGTTTTTAATAATAATTGTTGTCATAGCGGCAAAAGACACGGACGGACGGACGGACGGACAGCAGAGTCTTAGTAATAGGGCAATCTGAATTCAGATGGCCACTTTAAAAGACCTAAAATATTTCTTCTGGGCACGTCCCTTCTTTTCGACTTCAGCCTGATTTTAGTCTTAATACTAAGGCCGATTTGCACCACATTCTTGAATGTCACTTAAGTCGCCATTTAAATCGACTTTTGTATAAAGAATTTTAGTTAAATGCTGTTTAAGCCTCATTTAAAAAGTGGTGCAAGTCTATAATGACTATAAGTCTAAATGTATTACAAAATGTAAATGTAGTCGAACTCTCTTTAACATTTTGTAGAACAAGAGAAATTCCACAAAAGTACCTACATTGCTCAGGATATTAGTGGCGATGTAACAGGCGCTTCACCTGATCGTAACGGCTTGCTCGGAAAATGCACTTTTTACAGGAAATGAAACTGAAATAAAGTACTTATTACCCACCTAGCCCGTGACTATTACCGGCTTCCTCGAATGAATTGAAAAAGAAACTGTAAAAAGTAAAATTTAACTAAGTTCAAGTGACTCCTAAAGAAAGACGAAAAGGATGGAAAGACACCTAAACTCTGTGCACTGGGTGTGGCGTAAATCCTACTTTAATATTATAAATGTGAAAGTTTATGAAAATGTTTTATTTTACATACTATCTTGGAACTTGATGTAGATTCGCTATTTTCTTTTTGTTGCACTAACCCGTGCTGAGGACGATTCCCGTGCCGCGATCCATTGAGTCAATAAAAAAACCAAGCTAAATTAAAAATTTGCTCATTGAACTCGGACAAATTATTGATACAAATTATTAATTATTTATGGTTGTTGCTTAGATGGATTAGCTGCGATCGGTCTAGAAAACATTGTCAAGTGCAATCTCAATATTTATCTTAGCTGAAAAAGTATCTTATTAAAATAGATCTATAAGACCATGGATCTCCGAGCTTTCCCTGGGCATCGAGTGTTCTTAGAAATATGCACATAGAAACACGCCAACTATATCGCTAACTTCAGTGTGCTTGAAAAGGATTTCATTAGATGACGTCACGACGCGGCAAAGCTTCATTAGCAGCTAATGGCGCGAAGATGAGCTAGCAAGCCCAGCTGCCTTCAAACTGTATACTTAGCCTCGACTTTACTGTTGACTCGAAGCTGAAACCGTTTATTTATTGTAGTTAGTTATTTATTGTATGTCCAGCAGTGAATATCGGCTCCTGGATTGGATTGCGGTTATCCACTGAACTAAGTTTTGAACAGATCTTATCTAGAGTACTAGGTTTCGGTCAAGGAAAGACCATAAATAAATAATAAAAAAATATGCAGATGTCCCAGTGCCTCACCGCGGATTCCAAGGGCTGAGGTATGTGAATATTTTAGCAGTTAGGTT
This sequence comes from Yponomeuta evonymella, assembly GCA_963969515.1. Classification (NCBI taxonomy): domain Eukaryota; kingdom Metazoa; phylum Arthropoda; class Insecta; order Lepidoptera; family Yponomeutidae; genus Yponomeuta; species Yponomeuta evonymella. The sequence continues at coordinate 777,420 of OZ018342.1, read as the reverse complement.
TCTTCACGATTTTTTCCACCACCGCTAGCGAGTGGCATTGCTAAAACAAATTCATTGGTACATGCAGAGACCGAGGATCAAACACTTGACCTCTTGAATGGGAGTCAAACGTCCTACTGGCCGCTGGTATTTTTATTATTTATTCCGACTTTACCCAATCATGCAATAAGAATTGTCAGGTTATTTGAGCACGAAAAGTTTTTGACAGTGAAGCCAGTTTCGCTGCAGTTCCCTGTTTGAAACATCAGCAAATTCGTTCCCAAAAACACATCAAACTGTGAAACAAGCCCTTTTGCAATGGGAAGTGGTGACTTAAAAGCAAAATAGCACAATGACAATCGGTCAAATGCAAGTTGCATGAAGAAAGTGGCAATGTCGTTTAAGTTTATGTGCGCGGAACAATATTTTTTTCCACAATATAATTTTAAGGTCAGTTGGTACCTACTTTCGGAGATGCAGGAAGAAAAGTAAATTTTCATATATTTACTTGAATATTCCTTTAGAATCTTTTTTTAGTAAAAAATGTATTTCTTATAACGAGCTCTTTCATTTCATACGTCAAATGTTGCATTTGACAATGTTTTTTTATTACTTTTCACCTACATATTAACACAAAAAATGAATTGTTTAATAAGACTAGGTCAGTAACTGGGTCTTCTAATCCTGTACAAACAAATATAACTTATTTCATGCAGTGGGTTCGGGAAAAGGTAGTAAAAACTAAAAAAGTAAAAAATTTTTCTGTGGTTGTATTTCCGTACAGATTGTAGGATTCCCACTAAGAGTTAAAATTATAAATTTCTGATAGTCAGCTCATCATCAAACTTATGCTGACAGTAGGTTAATTTAAACGTGATAGGAAATTATTCAAGAGCAATGATGATGGCCTAGCTGATTCTTCTCGTCGCATCGGTCTCCGGATGAATTTGAATAAAACCAAAGTCATGTACAACGAGCACGTTGTTCCGGAACTGCAAAACAACTTCGAGCGGGATTCCATTTACGGCAATGTAAATTCCAACTAGGCAGACATAACTTCGAGAAGGAAATCCAGAGAAGAATTCAACTGGGCTGGGCAGCATTCAGGAAACTCCGTCGAGTCTTCTCGTCACCTATACCGCAGTCTCTAAAGACAAAAGTCTTTATCAGTGCGTCCTACCCGTCATGACATACGGGGCCGAGACGTGGACACTCACGGTTCGACTAGTCCACCAATTCAAAGTCGCTCAGCGAGCTATGGAGAGAGCTACGAAGTTATTCGCCAGAGAACTAAAGTGATCGACATAGCTGAACGGATTAGCAAACTGAAGTGGCAGTGGGCTGGTTATATCTGCCGCAGGACCGATAACCGTTGGGGAAGACTGGTTCTAGAGTGGAGACCGCAAATTGGCAAACGTAGCGTAGGACGCCCTGTGACCAGGTGGAGCGACGACATATGGAAAGCAATGGGCAGTGACTGTGAAAGAAGAGCCTTAGATTGGATTCAGTGGCGTGTCTTGGCAGAGGCCTATGTCCAGCAGTGGACTGATACCGGCTGATTATGATGATGATACCAGATGTCGTATCATCATCATAATCATCATAATTTCCCACGGTAGGGAACAGGCCTTCTCTCAGAGAGCTAGTATGGGTCCAATCACTACGCGTGCCTACCGCGGATTTGAAATTTCAAGCGCTGAGGTATGTGAACACCTCAGATACTCAGTTTTCCTACAACGCGGCGATTCGGATCAACGACCTCCCGAATGAGAAGCCGGCGTCTCAGTCGGGACGTCGTTGGTGCGAATCCCGGCATGTACCAACGACTTTGTTTTCTATATTACGTACATTTGTAGTGGCACTCGCTAACGGGGAAGGAAAACATTAATGAATATTTAAAAAAAAATCCACGGATGGCAGTTGAGAAGATTTTCACGATCTTAAGTTCTATTTTCACAGCGCACAGCGTCTAAATCAAAGAATCTAAAGTTTTGCTTCTACAAAGTTTGAGAAACTAATCTAAGAGCTAAGTGCTCCAAGCTTATGGTTTTCAATTTCCGTTATGTTCGGGATTCGCCAGTAGAGAAAACGTGTTTGCTAATACATTTTAACAGTTAACGCTTTGCTGGCCTCCGTAATAAAGTAAAGCAAGAAAACTAAAATTTTGTGGTAAAATATCGGCAATACTTGCACCATAAAGGGTGTAATCCTGTACCATCGATAACCTAATAAGTAATACCTAACTTATAAAAAATTAATGATAATTAAACGTATCAATAAAAATTAATTTATTATACATCGTACAGTAGAAATGACTGTTACAGACTGAATTTAACTTTGAATTACGATCAGCTTTATGAACAAACAAAAATTAAATTATAAGAACAAACAAATTATACTTACATATACAAATATTTTTATTTCTTTACCCACAAGTCAAGTAAGTAGGTAAAAGCCATCTTTCCACAAATGTATATTACCGCAAGATAATATACATTTGTGGAAAGACTAGTGCTTAAACTACTTGGTGAGTGTAGATTCGTCCGACACTTTATAAGGGAAGATTCTAACCACGAATTAGAAACATATGGCGCTTATTAAAAAAAAGGCGCGTGTAATTTTTTTTTACCCAAAACTACATTTCTTACGCATAAACAAACAATACCAGGACAAAAAGCAATGAAAATATTAAAAAAACTATGGTTCGAGCGTCTTATGATCGGCGCCAGCCAAGTCAAGTGTCTTTTACCTTATTTACGCATATCTAACGATAGATTTTTAAGCATTTGAAGCACTATGGGAGCTCCCACCACTTTGAATTTGTATTGAAAGTTTCGAACCAAAGGTAGGAAATCACGAATATTTACGAACATGATATACCGCGAGCACTTTTATTAAAAATTTTCAACAAAGACACGCTTCGTCTCTTAGATGCCCCAGTAGTGGATGATTCCTACGGAGGATTTGTTCGCGAGCAACTTAAAAAAAATCGAGGAATAATCCAGTCGTCTTTCAGAAATCAGGCCACACATGGCTTGTACTGTCGTAAAATTCGGTCTATTTGTATCTTAATTTACCTACGTACTTCGATGAACCACCATTTCCAACAACACAAACCTTTTGAAGACGTCCGGAAATTTTTCGATAGACGTTCGTAATCAAAATTAATGGAGTTTCAGCTGCGAACCAAATAGGTAAAACGTTCTTGCTGCAAACCGACGATAAACTACATACATCCTACAACATGTTTGTATGTGTGTGTGCATAAGTGAGTGTGTGCTCGGGTGTGTGTACTATTTTATGTAAGATTTTTAATGTTATTATATAATTGATATACACACATGTACATTTATTATATTGTTACCACCTTGAATACTTACTAGACGATCGCAATGTATGAATAAGATTAGGTCAAAGTCAACAATATATTGAGTTTGATCTCTTTTGTGGCCTAGCCCTAACTTTTCCAGGTACGTACTTATACCCACTCAGACAGCGCCTTAGACCCGACAGGTACATTATTAGCTTCCGAAAGGGCAACCCGGATCAAGGAATACACCTGACAACACTCGACTTGTATACCGAAATAAACGTCGGCGAATACCAATAAAATCGTACCTATATTTTTACAGGGTAAAGGTAGATAAGACACCTTTAGGAAATCCTAAAGACTATCCGCATTAGAACGGGATGGCGACGTGCGGGCGCAACGATACTAATTTAAGAACGGACTGGCGACGTGCGGGCGCAACGATACTAATTTAAGAACGGACTGGCGACGTGCGGGCGCAACGATACTAATTTAAATATGAAGTTAAAAATAAATTAACAAAATGGTTACATGACAAAATCGTTAAGTTCTGTGACATAATAAATCTTACTATTCTTAAAACAAAACAAATTATAAAAAAATGGCTATCAACACTATCTTATAGAAAACCGGAAACTTTGTTATTAATACTAAAATAAAATAAGCGCACATCTATACAATTATAATACATATTTATATATTTATATCTTCTCATAATATTTACGTAAGTTATAGTAATACAATTCAATGTAATATAATGTCCCAGGCACTGCAGCGTCCGAGTGGTCCCTTCACCAATCTAGTGTCAAAGTCTAAGTCTAGTGTCATCTAGTGTTAAGACAGAAAGGCGTTACCGACGCATGCAATTGGACGCTACACTTAAGGCAGTAAAACCTACAAAATTGTGGCTACCGCCTGCAAAGACTACTCAAACCCTCGCAACCCAAACTTGTATTCTCTCGGGTGTCTAACGTTTTTGTCGCCTAGGCAGACCGGACTCTTCGTCAGAGGTAATGCCGGCATAAATCGGGACTCTCTCGTCACACTGAGGGCCGCTTTTGTGCCGGCTAATGGGAAACGCGTGGCCACCTGGCTCGCCTTTATCGTAGCCACTGTAGTAGCCAATAAATAATGGTCTGTTTTCATATCAGAACAGCGATGCTAGCTTAGTGGTAATGGCGATGAGGTAAAAAAGATTTCCGGGTGGACAAACACAATCTAAATAGTTTACAAAACTTCCGATTGTACACCGCAGTCCACATTTTTTCTGGAATGGTCCAACAAAGGCACGGACTGTTTATCCGTTTGTTGACCGACTATTTCAAAAGCATCAATTCCACAAAGCATCATGCCGACATTCACCCCTAATCAAATGAAATCAACAAAGAGGCTTTACGAAAAGATCCGCAATGCGATGTAAAGACCTCGTAACGTTGTCATAAATCTCCGTTCATGATCCGGCTCATTCCCTTGTCGGGAGTTTAATGAAAACATTAAACTGAAAGCGAACAAGCGACCGACTTCATAAAAGTCGAGTGAGGCTCCTGCTTCTATCACAAGCCTCGTAGTATTAAACTCGCAATACAAGAAACATCAAAACAGTGAAGATAAATGGCGGGGAAATTACCCGCTCGCTTTTCCGGCCGAATGGAGAGTACAGAGGTACTGGTGGCAGGCTAGTGACCATTCACCAGAAAAAGGCCCTATCTATCTTTCTAATCAGCCCATAAGCAGAGCCCACTGTTGGGCGTAGGGCTCTTTACTTTCATGCCAACGTGTTCTTTGCTCATCTCGTTCAATGTTTTCCAGGCACCTTTACAATGTCGTCGGCCAGTCGACCGAAGATAAGAGTAAATTCCCGAAAAATTAGCTGTCTGAAAATTTTAATTTCACAACTAAGTTAATGTGGTTCTAATTCTCTATCGTTACATGCCGTCTTTTGTGTTCCATGGTTGCAATCATTGGAAGCCACCAGTCTACCAGATGAATTAAAGAGATATTGGTTATGTCTGTCGGGATTGGTCAATGACAATCTCGTTATTGTACAAAAAAAAAAACTAAAAAAAACGTGATAATTTTGAACAAGACGAGTCTGTTGCATTTTCAATCTCACATCAGGATCCTTTTATATAGATTTCCTCCTTTTTTTATTTTTCCAATATCAGGAAATTTGTGTTATTGAAGGCGCCAAATCGACGGCTATGGAAATCTGTTTTGAGAGCCCTATGTCCCTGAGGAGGGATTACAGGAACTGAAGTTTAGGCTCCTTCTCTTTCGATTTTTTCTCCACCTCGACTGCCAAGGTTAAAGAAGAAACAGATTTAGTTGGGTATAGCAGTCTTTTTTTTGTTTTTTTTATGAGGTTTTTACTTTATTATGGATGTATGTATGTATGGAAAGATGTATTAGCAAAGGGCAAGATAAAAAGTACCCGAAACCGGCGTGCGTGCATGCAACGACTAATGAATGTTAAGAAAGCGAAAGTGATCTGTCAGGATCGTAGCAAGTGGCGGTCCCTGGTCTCTGCCTACTCCTCTGGGATGCAGGCGTGAGTTTATGTTATGTTATGTCTTATTTTATATTTTTTAGTGACTTTTACAAACATTGTTGTCACAGCTGGCGTCCACCATTGAATTTCTTTGTACTGTTTTATTTATTTTATTTATTTACAATTTGGTTATAAGTTCCTCAACTAGCTGCACTGTGCGAGTTGACTGTGAAAAAAAAAAAACTTGCCGTCTCCACAAACCTGACATTGGCAGAATCTTAGGGGTGCCATGCCATAAAAAAAGAATTGAATTTCTTTGTGACGTTATGACATCTCATTTGTCAAACCAATCAACACATTTGCTTTCCGGGTTGTCGTTAAGAGACATTACATGTAAACACGGGAAAATGTTCAAATAACCGGTCAGCAGTAATTGTGTCACTCCCATGACTGACTCGTCATTGGCAGAAGTAGTCGTCCAAAACAGGACCGATTCGAGTTGCCATTAAAAAAAATAAAAAAGAGGGTAATTTTGTCGGGAAAAGCCGTGACTTTTCCCAAGCGAAGCCTCCGTATGTATTTCTTCTGTCCCTGCGGCGTCTTGGAGCGGGCAATTAGGGAAAACATCAAGCGGCAGATAAATTGAAAATTGTTCGCCGCTGGCGGGGGGCGGGGCGGCAGACGAAATATAGTACCGCGTTACGCACATTGTATCTTGTTGCCTACATGGTAAATGGACAATACGGACATGCTACCTTCACGGTAGGTATTTACATCTAATATATAAAAATCTCAAGTCACAGTGTTTGTTATCGAACTCCTCTGAAACGGTTTTACCGATTTTTACGACATTTTTTTGTAAATTTGGTAGGTCTGAGAATAGGGTGGTAGGATAATTGATATGGCAAAGCAACGTTTGCCGAGTAAGCTCGTATTAGGTTTATAGATTTGTATGTTTTTGTGTCTTTGTACACTTGACAGTATATCAACCTTTCATACGTGCACTCTAATCATTTACGCTAAGGACTTTGCAACATAAATGTAAAGGTTGACCTGCTGTCGACTGTGCATAGTTCGAAAGAAGCCCTACGTGTTATTTTTTATTTTTTTGATAACTGTGATTTTTTCACAGTTTGCGAGAAAATAAAAAAAAACCGTGAACAAACCTGAGTGTCTGAGCTGTTTACTAACCTCAGCGCTTGAAATAAACAATCTTCTGTAGGCAGCGTGTTGATCTATGTGACTAAAACACAAATGTGAAAAACTGGCCAAGTTCAGTAAAAAGGAAGTGCAGTAGCGGTGTCACATCGGTAGAACGCTTTCCTTACATGCGTCGGGTCGTAGGCTCGGATCCCGGTATGAACCAATGACTTTTCTTAGTAAGTTACCTACCTACATTTGTTAATTTAGGGTTACCACTTGGTAACCGTTAAGAAAAATATCTTAAGGAAAACATTGTGTCTGGGGTTTTCACATAGTTCAGCGCTTGCTATGTGCTATGGAAAAACGTGCATAAATGGCACAACCTTTATTTAATTAACCCGTAATGTTTGGCTTCGTCGGTAAAAATTGCGATGGCTTAAAAGCTTTGTCTTTGGTGCCCAACTGTGTGCTATTGAACATCCAACTTGTCAAGTTTACATGGCTTAACCTGCTATGATTATCTAAAGTCACAATTTTTCAAGGTCAAGAAATAAGAAAACCGAACATTACTCATCATCATCATCAGCCATTTGACGCCCACTGCCCAGGACGTAGGCCTCCTTCGTGGTTTCATAACCAGGTTTTACTATAATCCCCACGCTTAGCAGTCGGGTTGGAATCTCAGGAAGACGCTGCTGCCCGTCTCCTGGTAATTGATTATTAGCTTAATAAAATGGCGGTAGTAATAGCGGTGAAATAAAAGCGGTGGTAGCCTAGTGGGTAGAACATTGGACTCGGAAGCGGGAGACCCAGGTTCGATTCCCAGTGCGGGCATGTACATATAACTTTTCTTTCTAAGTTATGTACATTTGTGAAGTTATAGTAGCAATACCACTCGCTAACGGTGAAGAAAAACATCGTGAGGAAACCTGGGTGTCTGAGCTATTCACATACCTCAGCGCTTAAAATCGCCAATCCGCGGTGGGCACGCGTGGTGATTAAGCCCATACTCTCTCTCTGAGAGAAGGCCTGTGCCCTACAGTGGGACGTATAATATAGGCTATATATTATATATTATAATAAAATTGCGGATTCACTTACTAATAATGCTAGTAATATGTAGTGCTTACGAAAGTTTTAATTCAAAACCGAACGTGCCGCCTCAATTTTTCAGCTAGGTACAAGGTCACTGTTATGTTTATACTTGTACTAGGTATCTAATATTTGTACGTCAATACCAAATTTTTAAAGGCAAATACTTATTAAAAATCAAGAGCGTCTGCCCACACACTGTTATACAGTTTGACAGTAATGAACCGTGTGTTCCGTACAAACAAACTAAACCATTGGTACTTACCGTGAACCAATCGCACAGTCCATTAAGACATCTCTATTCATTGACAGTAATTGTAGCTTCAGATACAGCCTACAAACTAGAAGACCAAAGAAGCCTGACTCATTTCTATGAACAACTGTTTCTTTAGGAAATGTATTGATGTAATTATTTTGATTTATTTAGAGTTTAAATTCCAGGGGCGTTGATTTTTTGCCAGTAAAGTGTACTAGGCATCTGGAATTAAAACTATATTAACTATAGTAATATGAAATAGAATTAACGAATAGGAATATTGAATGAGTATAGTGATTAGGAATAGTGCTCCTAGATGACGAGGAAAATAAAATAGGCCAGGAAAGGGTTCCGGAAGTCTTTACGCGATAATTAAATTCTGTGATGCGAGTTTCCCGAAACAATGACTTACGAGTAAATTTAATATTATATTATGTATCAAAATGAAAAGCTTTGATCTTTTCGATTACCGAACTTACCCGAATAGAATAAATTAAGTAAGGCGTCAGAAAGCTTTCAGCAGTTCATTCGATATCATACTCCGTTGTACATTCTTATTTGAACTTTCGGCTTACTTCCAGGCTTCCAGAGATAACTAGGGATCAAAACTTCATTTAATAGAATTTACTACAAGGTGTCAGAAAGCTTTTAGCAGTTCACTCGATCTCGCACGGAGTTGTAAGTACAGTCAATAGCATGCCAACCGTAATAAGCGTGCACTTTAAAACTATTATGTTACCGGCGACTTTGTAACTAAAATGTAAACGTCGACCTAATGACGACTGTACATCTTATTTGAGCTTTCGGGTTGCCTTTTAGGTTCTGGGAATATCTGGAGATCGAAACTTCCATACTATTCCATTTATCGTTCAATCTGTATCGGAAAGTAAGTGGTATTGGCGGCGGCATTGTTTCTGGGAGCAGAAATAGAGCCTTAGCTACCTTTTCGATTCCCGACTGACGGATGACCGATATCCATTTTACGAGGATTCAGGAGACGCTAGTCAAACAGTTTTGGCGTGAAAACTGAATTGGGTAATTCCACGGCAACTTGCGTTACAATTGGAATTTTTGTTATCGTGAAAAGATAACTATATTAATTTGTTTGTATATTTGAGACTACATTGTGACCGCATTCTTTTAAATATAACCAATATAATTTGAAACCAGCAGCCGGTTAAATATTATTAAACCAGCAGCATTAAATGTGTTGGTAATATGCGTAACATAAAATGGACGCAGCGTTTTAAGACTTCAATGTGATAATTTCTCTGATTTCTTTCACTCAATATTAAAATTTATTACAAAAGGGATCAAAGTTTTTTTATAAACGAAAAAGTAACAGTAAATATTACAACCATATCTAAAACAAAACGGTGGTAATTTGCGTTACTTGAAACTAGTAACTTTAATGGATTTGCATCGATGTCATAAAATAAATGGCTTCGTCAATAAATAAGCTAATTATAATCATACACATTTCGAGAATTAATTTAAGGGTTATAAATTCTTCTTTTTCCACTTAGATAAGGGAATATCGTGTTTGTTATTCTAAGAGTCTTGACTTTCCTTTCATCTTCAAAATTTTTGGAAATACATACATAATACATACATAAACCGTTCCGTGTGAGTTTCCCGTTCCCGTTCCACAAATCCGTGTGGCGCCGGATTAAGAATAGCGTCACTCCGTCTTAGCGCACGACTAAGGAAATACATTACCAGGAGACGGGCAGCAGCGTCTTCCTAAGATTCCAACCGCATACTACGATCGCCAACCCCAGGCGGGTTGATAAGCGTGGCGATTATGGCAAAACCTTTCATGGTTAGGAAAACCATGAGGGAGGCCTGTGTCCTGCAGTGGGCGTCAAATGGCTGATGATGATGATGATGATACATAAACTCACGCCTGTATCCCAGAGGGGTAGGCAGAGCCCAGGGACTGCCACTTGCTACGATCCTGACAGATCACTGTCGCTTCCTCAACATTCATTAGTCTTTGCATGCACGCACGCCGGTTTCGGCTACTTTTTATATTTCCCTTTGCTAATACGTCCCCTATTTGGTCGAAGTATGTCCGTCTGGGTCGTCCCTTACCGGCCCTTCTACCCACATTTGCTCGATATATTTGTTTCGTCAATCTTTCTTCCTTCATCCTCTCCACATGCCCAATCACTACATCCTCTTTCAGTCCACAACTTCCTCAAATCAAAATATTTTCGTATGGGCCGTCTGGGCCCAAAGTCACTGATGTTGGAGCAAGTTAAAATAGAATTGGGCGGGCTACGTGAATCGTATGGGCCCAGACAGATGGCCGAAAATTGCCACTGACACGCGACGGACACCACTAAGGTTGCCAACCAAGGTGGAGGTGGTGGTACGACCTTATGACAAAAAGGAGTGGAGAGCTAAAAGGGAGGCCTTTGCCCAGCAGTGGGATACTAAATTTAGTATCCCACTGCTGGGCAAAGGCCTCCCCTTTAAAAAATTCCCCTCGCAAATTGTATGGGGGCCACGTCTTATCATAACTGGAGCTAGAATTTAAATAGCCTATCCTGTGTCCCAGATGTCTATATGTTTTTATACCAAATTTCATCAAATTCGGATAATTGGTTTAAGAGTTATGAAGGAACATACATACATACATACACACATGCAGAAAAAAATTCTAAAAATCGTGAAATTAGTTTCAGTATCATATATTGAGCCTATAAACACAATATCTCTGAAAACAAACTAACTTACTCCATGACCGACCCTTACAGATTTATTATTAATATAGATAGATATACAGTATATATATATATATACATATATATATTATAGTAGTAATATTATAGTAATTTAGTTCCCTTTTTGACTACGACTAGTTAAGTTGGTAGGGATGCACGCATTAGCTTACAATCAGCATGACATGACAGTATTGACAGTTTGTTTTCTTTTTGAAACAATTTATTGCCTTAAACGCGAAAAAAAAATATTCTAAAATCTCTTTAAATAAAGCAAATAAAATTATGAAAAAAACATGTGATACTCAGAAAATTCAGATATAATTCAGAAAATTAATTCGTAATTTTCTGTATTATCACCTATTTTGAATTGTGACAATCTCAAGTAACCAACATACCTTTTATGTCTGACTGCCTCATTCTAGCGGGATCACGTTTGCTTACCACGCCGGTCGTGGGTTCAATTCTCACTGGGGGCCGCCGTATATTTGTACAAGTGGCCTCAGTCTGAGTTTATTTCCATGTTTGTGATGTCCCTGATGAGTTCCGCAGACAAACGAAAGTCGTCGACATAGCCCAGCGGATAAGTAAGTTGAAGTGGCATTGGGCGGGGCACATAGCACGCAGAACTGATGGCCGGTGGGGCCGAAAAGTTCTCGAATGGAGACCACATATCGGCAAGCGCAGCGTAGGACGACCAGCCACAAGATGGACAGATGACCTCATCCAAGTGGCAGGAAGACGCTGGATGCAGGCCGCTTCCAACCGGTCTTTTTGGAAATCCATGGAGGAAGCCTATGTTCAGCAGTGGACTTCTCGTGGCTGAATGATGATGATGATGAGTGGCTAAAATAGCAAAGGGTATCCTAGTTTGGGACCAGGACGAGTAATTGTGTTATGTGGAAGCAAGTTATTTATTTTATTTATGTGAGCATTAATCATTAACAGTCGCAAGTCGCAGAACTCGGAACTCCACTCTTAGAGCAGAGGGGTAGCGATCAATTCCATCGAGAGGGAACGATAGCCGTCATTGTTCACTGGTACTGCAGTTACACTTGCGAAGGGTATTCCCCGCGCTGCGCTCGCTATTAGCCAAGTGATACCTCTAGATGGGGAAAGGGTAGTTAAAATACCACTTTACAGTGTACAGTATACACTGTGTCGATGGAGAAGGAAATACAAACCAATGATATCTAAAAGTTTCATAGAAGTTCTATAGAAATATTTTTACTGATAAGAGGACCCACCGTTCAATGAATACTTTCGAAGTTCAATGAGAAGAACGTTGTTTTAATTTGACTTCATTGAACAACAACATATGTCTTTTTTGTCTCATATCATACCCTGTGCTATGATAACCGTGCAAGGACATCAAATAAATAAATAAATAAAAATAAAATAAAAATAGCCTTTATTAACCAAACAGAAAAAGAAAGTTAGATTAACATTACCGTTTCACAATAAGAGCGAATGTAGGTATTGCAATAATAATAATTATGTATGTCAAAACTCATGACACATGGAATTGATAAAATTAATTACTTTGAAATTATATTACATGGCAACATCACAAATACAATAACAGATAAATAAATTGAAATTTCTAAAACAATCATATCATTTTCATTCCATGCATCGATATATTTAATTTTATTTTATATTGAAATATTTGCTGATCATTAATATACTTAATTATTATCTTGTCTTATATATATTATATTGCATTCAGTACATAAAAAGAATTAAAATCTTTCTGTTAATAAAATATTCAACAATGAATCTAATTGAAGTACATTGCAATTTTGGGGTTTTAATTATTATTAATTTTTGATCATGGAAAATAACTTAAAATTACAGATTAATTAAACTATTCCTATTTCATGCGACATTTTAAAATTTAACTCAATTATGTTCACTCTGTTCACATTCAATAAATGAATTCAATTTTAATTCACAATAATTCTATTATTGTTTGGTAACCCATTTGCGGGTGAAGGCCTCCTCCATCTCATGCCATGCTACTCGGTCCTGTGCGAGCCAGGTGCAGCCGGCTAGGGCTACGATTTCGTCACACCAGCGGCGTCTTGGTCTTCCCACGGGGCGGGTGCGATCGCGAGGATACCAATAGAGAACCCTCTCGCTCCACCGTCCATCCATTGCTCTAGCGACGTGGCCCGCCCATCTCCATTTTAGCTTACACGCGAGCGTGCAAGGACATCACAAACATGAAATTACACCCAGACTGAGGCCAATTGAACACAAACATGTACGGCGGCCTATACCATCCTCAGGGAAGAGACCCGTGCCCCTCGGTGGGGACATAATGGGTTGATGATGTACGGCGGCGCCCAGTTGGAATCGAACCGACGACCTTCGGCATGGTAATCAGACGGGATACCACTTGACACGCAAGGCAGTCAGTATTTCTGACTCATTCACTGACATATATGGTTAAAAAATCCCAAATTTAATCGCTGTAACCTGGTGCCCCAATCCTTGTGAGGATGCTTAAGTAAATTTTTGTAACAGTTTAAATTAATTTTTCAACACTGAATAATAAACCGGAATTATTGTACTTGAGCGGTGGTAGCCTAGTGGGTAGAACATTGGTCTCGGAAGCAAGAGACCCAGGTTCGATTCCCAGTTCGGGCATGTACCTATAACTTTGTTTTCTAAGTTATGTACATTTTGTGAAGTTATAGTAGCAATACCACTAGCTAACGGTGAAGGAAAACATCGTGAGCAAACCTGAGTGTCTGAGCTATTTACATACCTTAGCGCTTGAAATCGCCAATCCGCGGTGGGCACGCGTGGTGATTATGCCCATACTCTCTCTCTGAGAGAAAGCATGTGCCCTACAGTGGGACATATATAGACTGCTTAAGATATGAATTATGATTTTACTTCGGCACACAACAGCAAAGTAAATAATTTATGATAGGTATTGTTGTACAATGGCCCAGCTAGGCCTATACACCCTTGTCTTGGCAAGGATTACAGTTTTGTTTCAAACTACGATATTTTAGCCCGACCTCCAAACCCCTATGAGGGAAGGTTTCAGTCGAAGCTTATTTCGGTCCTTAGCTTAGCCGTCGTATTGTTGTATAAGTTTTCGCCTATTAGATTGAATGTAGGTTAAATAAAGATTAGATTAGATTAGAACACTTTATTGTACACACCAGAAAACAAAAAACATTAAAAGGGTTACATGTCTAAGTTTAACTTTTTTAAACTTAGACATATAAACTTTTTTTTAATTTATTTTATTTATTTATTTCATGAAACTCACAACTATCCTTATAGGTAACCCTATTGCGATAGTATAGTACACATTTTACATAATAAATATTTGTTGATAGCCACATTAAATTGTAATAAAAAATATAAAATAAATTCCATTCAATTATTAATAAAAAATATATCAAATAAATTTCAAAACATGTCATTAATGTAATACATGAAATACATTAATAATACATTAATGGACAGATCAGTCATAAAAATTGGATTTACGTAATTTCGAACTATAATATAGACTAGGACGGTCCACGGCTGGGCGTAGGCCTCCCCTAAGACACGCCACATGTTTCTGTCATCTGACACACTCACCCAGTCGTTGCCAGCAATCTGCTCAGATCATCAGTCCAGCGAGCTGGTGGGCGTCATACGCTGTGTTGAATGTGTTCGCCAGTTTGTGCTCTCCACTCGGGAACCTTTGTACCCCATCGACTATCGATTCTACCGCATTATGTGACCAGCCCACTACCACTTCAACTTTGCTGTATCATCATCAGCCAATCAGCCATTAGACGCCCACTGCAGGACGTAGGCCTCCCTCATGGTTTTTATAACCATGAGGAGTTTTGCCATAATCGCCACGCTTGGCAGGCGGGTTGGCGATCGCAGTATGCGATTGGAATCTCAGGAAGACGTTGCTGCCCGTCTCCTGGTAATTTATTCCCTTAGTCGCCTTCTACGACATCCACGGGAGGAAATGGAGTGACGCTATTCTTAATCCGGCGCCACATGGCGTATTAACTTTACTCTAGATTATAATGAATTAGGAACATAACCTTAAAAACAATGAACTGTATCTAGCTGGATCCCCAACTGTGCCAAGCTGATATTTAAAGCAAGAGCCATATATTTACAGCACAGTTATAAATCCTAGTATCTTCGCGATCACCCGCATTAGGGACTGAACAGACTTTGACTTGAACAAATCGCAACCACAAGTGCGTAGGTATCGGTGCGGTCGACAGCAGCAACCTTGTAAAGGTTACAAAGCCACTAGGACTTCACTGAGTAGAGTACACGCATGTTTGTTTGTTTGTTTGTTTGTTTGTTTGTTTGTTTGTTTGTTTGTTTGTTTGTTTGTTTGTTTGTTTGTTTGTTTGTTTGTTTGTTTGTTTGTTTGTTTGTTTGTTTGTTTGTTTGTTTGTTTGTTTGTTTGTTTGTTTGTTTGTTTGTTTGTTTGTTTGTTTGTTTGTTTGTTTGTTTGTTTGTTTGTTTGTTTGTTTGTTTGTTTGTTTGTTTGTTTGTTTGTTTGTTTGTTTGTTTGTTTGTTTGTTTGTTTGTTTGTTTGTTTGTTTGTTTGTTTGTTTGTTTGTTTGTTTGTTTGTTTGTTTGTTTGTTTGTTTGTTTGTTTGTTTGTTTGTTTGTTTGTTTGTTTGTTTGTTTGTTTGTTTGTTTGTTTGTTTGTTTGTTTGTTTGTTTGTTTGTTTGTTTGTTTGTTTGTTTGTTTGTTTGTTTGTTTGTTTGTTTGTTTGTTTGTTTGTTTGTTTGTTTGTTTGTTTGTTTGTTTGTTTGTTTGTTTGTTTGTTTGTTTGTTTGTTTGTTTGTTTGTTTGTTTGTTTGTTTGTTTGTTTGTTTGTTTGTTTGTTTGTTTGTTTGTTTGTTTGTTTGTTTGTTTGTTTGTTTGTTTGTTTGTTTGTTTGTTTGTTTGTTTGTTTGTTTGTTTGTTTGTTTGTTTGTTTGTTTGTTTGTTTGTTTGTTTGTTTGTTTGTTTGTTTGTTTGTTTGTTTGTTTGTTTGTTTGTTTGTTTGTTTGTTTGTTTGTTTGTTTGTTTGTTTGTTTGTTTGTTTGTTTGTTTGTTTGTTTGTTTGTTTGTTTGTTTGTTTGTTTGTTTGTTTGTTTGTTTGTTTGTTTGTTTGTTTGTTTGTTTGTTTGTTTGTTTGTTTGTTTGTTTGTTTGTTTGTTTGTTTGTTTGTTTGTTTGTTTGTTTGTTTGTTTGTTTGTTTGTTTGTTTGTTTGTTTGTTTGTTTGTTTGTTTGTTTGTTTGTTTGTTTGTTTGTTTGTTTGTTTGTTTGTTTGTTTGTTTGTTTGTTTGTTTGTTTGTTTGTTTGTTTGTTTGTTTGTTTGTTTGTTTGTTTGTTTGTTTGTTTGTTTGTTTGTTTGTTTGTTTGTTACACTTTACTGCTTAAAAAAACTTACATAACAGGCTTGTGACAAATATTGTGCAAATGTAACGGTCGATGTGCTGTCAATTGTGCATTATCATACATTCTATAAATGTCGGTATTTGACCGTAGTCTACTCAACTGCTAGTGCGTTTCAGCCTTTACTCTTGCCCGGACAGTTGACTCTGGGCGATTAGCGCAATGTATTGTACGACTTTCATGTTTTATTGCAGGCAGAACTAGCGAAAACATTGAGTTAGAGCGGTTTTTTGCAATATATATAGCCGGATAGGTTTTACAACTATACTCTATTTATTTTTAGTGCTGTAGTGTTTTGAAGTCGGATTTAATTTTTTTTTAATATCATAATTTTTTGTGAATGTCACTACGAGTCTGCCAAGTTTCGTTTTCCGAAAGCAAATGCACGAGTCTTTTTCATACAATAAAGAATATTCTTTATTGTATGAAAAACACAACACTCTGAATACTTTTTTTCAATTTAATTATCATAATACTGTGTTGTATTGTTAAGAGAGCTAGTCTTCCAATTATTAAACTTGGAAAACAATATTTCTGTAAACCATGTTACATGCTTTTTACAGAATAAACTTTTTTCTCTGTCTGAGAAAAGACGCGTGCCATGCAGTGGGACAATTATAGGCTGCTTATGTAAACGTATAATTTAGCGAGTTCATACTAAAAACCAGAGATCAACCTTTATTTCAACGTAAAGAATTTAAATTCTGTTGAATATCAATGTACAATTGTAGCCACTGCCTTCGGGTCGAGTTATAGCGGAGACAAACGCAGCGAAAATAAACTCCACTCCGACCAAATTTTCGCAAATCATCTTAAACATAATACATCAGTTGCTACTTAAATCATCATCATCATCATCAGCCATTTGACGCCCACTGCAGGACAGCTGCCGTGGTCTCGGGTAGACTCGACCACGACCAGACCAGTCTACCCGTGGCCACGGAAGCTGCAATGTTGCCGAAACGTCGGGAATCAAAGGTAATTAAATTTAACCTAATAAATAATCGCGGTTAGACCCGTTAAAAATACTATTATAATATCATCATCATCATCATCAGCCATTCGACGTCCACTGCAGGACATAGGCCTCCCTCATGGTCTTCATAACCATGAGGGGTTTTGCTATAATCGCCACGCTTGGGTTGACGATCGCAGTATGCGGTTGGAATCTCAGGAAGACGCTGCTGCCCGTCTCCTGGTAATTGATTTCCGTAGTCGCCTTATACGAAATCCAAGGAAGGAAATAGAGTGACGTTATTATTGATCCGGCGCCACACGGCTATTGTAATAATAATTTCGAAATAGGAGGCTTTTAATTTCAGCTCAGCTTTCCAGCTCGATACAGATCTAGTCACTAGAGAGCATGTTGGATAATAATATGAATATAAATAGCTTGTACTGCAAATATTCCTTGGCTAAGTGGTCTCATGAAAGCAGCCGCTGGCACTGCGGTCGCTCCTTCGCCCGTAATCCGGCCAGTTTTGGCACGCGCCCGAATTAGTGTTTTCAGTCTCTAGTCGTGGGATGAATATATATATATATATATAAAAGTCAAGTCATATATAAAATCCACGCTTGGTTAGGTAAATAATATAAGTCTGCTATCTAGTAGTACGTTTGGATTGAATTGTCGAATAAAATCAGGATGTGAAAGAAAACGGGCTTCAGGAAGAAACTCACGAAGTATACGGAGAGGTAGGCATCAGGGTCATAATACGCATAGTACAATTTAATTCTCATTTTCATTTAAGTGGTGAAGTAAGACACTAACCCCCTGTTCCTCGTACATACACTAACAATATGTTAATCAAAGAGCATAAAAAACCGGACAAAAAGACTGGCGCATTTGTAGGTAGGTACTTACATATCATAAATAGTTCAGGAATCGACTCTCGCTGTTTTTTCCGAACTTCAAAGACAATTTTTCATGATTTAATTACAAATGGATAGTATTCAGATTTTTCCCTGTATTTTTAGTATAAGACGATATTACTTGCCAAATTTCGGAGTTCTAGGTCAACGGGCAGTACCTTATAAATTTTGATTCCCTTAAGTATCGAAATATACCTTTTTGGAGGCATAAACGGCCGTATCGTTTTTTTAGTTAACTTGAAAGCTATAGTTTTTACACGTTTTTCAAGGGACTTTATAATTAAAACTCAATACCTCCACGCTTGGCGCTGGATTTTCCGTGTGGCGCCGGATTAAGAATAGCGTCACTCTATTTGCTTCCGTGGATGTCGTAGAAGCCGACTAAGGAAATCAATTACCAGGAGACGGGCAGCAGCGTTTTCCTGAGATTTCAACCGCGTACTGCGATCGCCAACCCGCCTGCCAAGCGTGGCGATTATGGTAAAACCCCTCATGGTTATGAAAACCATGAGGGAGGCCTATATCATGCAGTGGGCATCAAATGGCTGATGATGATGATGACCTCCACGCGTTCCCGAGTCAAAGGGTCTTGACAGGCGGACGGATGGACGTACAGACAACAAAGTGACCCTGTAAGGGTTCCGCTTTTCCTTTTGAGGTACGGAACCCTAAAAATAACTACCTATTAGCTGTTAACATTAGATTGATAGTTTGTTAGTGTACGGGAAACCGGGGGTATGTCAATTCTATATCATAATAACTGCACTTAGGAATAGAGAGAGAACCCCATTAATATTAGGCCTCAGAGCTTAACATAACTTTCAGAATTTCAAATGCAGGGTGCTTTAAGAGGCTTCTTTATCATATGTCTTAATTTTAACCGCAAATTTAAGGTTTGTGAAGGCTATTTCTTGATTCCCGTAAGTTGAGGTTTTATGAAATGAGGCCCAGCTGTGTGCGGACACAAAATATCTATTTTACTCTGACCTACAATAATGTAGCTTAATATCTGTGTCACATCAAAGATTTGTGCTGAAACGCGTTAGTCGAGTTTATGTTTGCGCAATAATCGAGGCGCAGAATCAATTAAATCAGCAGTGGTTGAGCAAAAGCTGTTGAGGTACAACGGTGAATAAACAAATCCCATTATCCTCTTACTACATAACTGAACATAAGTCAAACTAGCTTGGAAACTGCAAAATCTTATTGACAGATATAATGTTGCGGTCTGAAGTGGCACTGCGTTACGCTGATGACTCACAATCGATTTTGGAAATATTACAACAGAAATAACGTCACGAAACTATTTTGGCTGCGTCGTTGCTCTAGCGGTATCACGTCTGGTTACTATGGGTTCGATTCCCACCGGGGGCCGCCCTACATTTGCACAAACGCACTTAGTCTGGGTGTACTCCCATGTCTGTAATGTCCTTGCGTGATTACCATAGCACAGGGTATCCCAGTTTCGGACTACGACAAGTGTGGAAGTAATTTTTATGTTTTTTTATAAACCACAATTAGGTATTTTCTTTCTTAATGCTGGTTTCTCATACAAACCATTACTTTTTAAAGAATACTATGGATATCTTGGTCACATGTTGGAAATTTAATCACTGTTGCAAAACTAAGCATTCACTTATAGTTTACACTTGTTTAACGTTGGTTGTCTGAAAGAAATTACTTTTAGTAATAAGGCCGCCAATTGTACTGTACTATATTATTGTTAAATTCTCATAGATTCTTTAAATTCTTTATTCTCAATTCTCTCCTGGTGTACATACAATAAAGAATATTCTATCTATCTATCTAACATTTACATAATGCTTCGCCGACTTTTTGCATGTTTGATCTGAATAAGGGTCACCTTCAAAAAAGACTTCTACTATTTGTGACCAACGCACCCACGAGCACTTTCGTACACCTAAAATATATGAGAGTGACCTATCTATTTCAGTATAAAGGGATTCTTATAAATGCTCTGTGCTTCCGTCCGGAGAGTGAATACTGAACACAGCGCTTACGGCACCTGCGCCCCGATTTATCGTGGAGAGAACACCCGGCTGGCCGCCTGCCACCGGCCGCCTAATGCCCGCTTTAGGCTTAAACAAAGTCAGCCCCCCATTTCTTACCGGACGACGCATAATGCCACGCCAAGGGAACTAACAGAACGACAGGGAATGTTATATGTGCGCGAAATATGCGCAAGAAATCCTGACGTGTGTGACAGTAATTAGTATGGAATTTGATAGTTGGGCGATTGAAATCGTTCGGGAATTGATGCGCGCAATATAAAGGCTGGAAACTAATCCTGAAGGTTTAATTTTTAACCCCCGACGTAAAAACGACGGGGTGTTATAAGTTTGACGTGTCTGTCTGTCTGTTTGTCTGTTTGTCTGTGTGTGTGTCTGTCTGTGGCATCGTAGCTCCCGAACGGATGAACCGATTTTGATTTTGTTTTTTTTATTTGAAAGGAGAATTAGTCGGGAGTGTTCTTAGCTATGTTTGATGAAAATTGATCCAAGATGGCCGCCGCTACAAAATGGCGGAATATATATTTTTTAACAACCACCTCAATATGGGTATCAAATGAAAGGGCTTGAGTAGTAGAATACTATAACTATGACAAATTTCAAATCCAAGATGGCCGCCATCACCACATGACGAATAACTTACTTTTTTAATTAAGCTATGGTTAGGTCTTCAATCGAAGTGTTTAAATAGTAGAATAACGTACGCTATATTGGCATGGAATTGTAACTAACCAAAACTCTTAGATACGTTTGATGAAAATTAATCCAAGATGGCCGCCATCACCACATGACGAATAACTTACTTTTTTTTAATTAAGCTATGGTTAGGTCTTCAATCGAAGTGTTTAAATAGTAGAATAACGTACGCTATATTGGCATGGAATTGTAACTAACCAAAACTCTTAGATACGTTTGATGAAAATTAATCCAATTCATCCAATTTATATGAAGAAAGGGGGAAGGGAGTAAAAGAGACTGAGAAGCAATAACAATAAACGTTGGTCATCAATAGAGCAATGTTTATTCTTTATTGCTTCTTAGTCTGTGCAATTCCGCTAAAGCCAGTCTGTCATGGGGATTGTTAAACAGCTTTCTTTGATCGAGTTCGCAAATAGCTACACCGTTTAAACTTTTTACGCGGCTTAAAGCCACGTACGCTTGGCCTTTTGCAAAAGTTTTTTTCCCCAAATATACTACGGCCTTTTCAACTGTGGTTCCTTGCAATTTATGCACAGTAACTGCCCAACTTAAAATAATAGGAAACATTGTCCTTTCAATATTGCCGTACCCTCTGAGACCTTGAAATGTTATGCTATGTGGTCGTATGGGAATCCAACCATTTTCATCTTTAGTACTCGTTCCAATGGAGTCGTCATCAAATTGAATAAATATTGATTTTGGGAGCTCACCTTCTTCGAGTTGGTCTCGACGAAGTCCATTCCATTCAATGTTTTTGATGATTCCCATACTACCATTGACTAATCCTTCTGAGACCTTTAAGTTTACTCTCAACATAACTCTAGCCCCGATAGCAAGTTTGATAGTATTGAGTAACCCTCCCGTGCAGTTTGGGTCTTGCGGGACAGAAACATGGCTAGGTTTTTGGCCATAGGTGGCAGGTTCTTTAGATTCATCGTGAGCATGAATTGTATAAATTTTTACTGTTTCAGACATTGTTTCTACCATTTTGTCATTATAACTATTCACCAATTTTACAGTAGGAAAAATCCGTACAGCGTTACCATCGGCGAAATCTCCAGTCAATGACACTCGACTTCTCTCTAGTAATATTTCATACTGCTCCATACTCAATTCCCCTACTCGTAGATTATTGAGAATGTCGATAAATTGACAATCATTTTGTTGTCTAACATTACTTTGGAGCTCACAAAGTCCAAAATATTGCCACAGATGAGGCTCTCCTTGGAACGCAAGAGGTTGCTTGAAGCACCAACTGCCCTTTACGGGTGACAATTGCATTATATCTCCAAAAACCAAGATATTTACTCCACCAAAAATATCTGTACAGCTCTTGAGTTCTTGTAAACGGAGATGTATAGATCGTAAAACTTCATAGGACACCATCGATATTTCATCTATCACAAGCCAACGGATATGACGCCATTTTCTTCGCATGTCCTCCAGACGTTGTCCTGTCATTTGCCTGTAGACTGTGGCTCGACCTTTTTCGATGCCGAGAGAAAATGCGCTATGCAGGGTTTTCCCGTTAACAAGCCGCGCTGCAACTCCTGTGGGTGCAGTGATTTCAACAAAACTTGCATGTAATAATTGGTCTACTGTGGGAGCGTAACAGCGTCGAATTTGGTGAACTAAAGTTTTAAGCACGAAAGATTTGCCGCAACCAGCTCCTCCTGTAACGAATAATTTTAATGGTGCATTTGTGTTCGGTTGATTTGTCACTTCGTCTCGAATTAGTTTTGTTACTTCATCGTATATTTTTCTTTGTTCTATGTTCATGCTGTTAACCATGGAATGAAACTCTGAGTCTGTGATATTGACGTGTGTTGTTTCTTCGACTTCTTCTACCTCAATATCAACGTCAGCCATTCTTGGATCATATCCATCAACAATTGCTCCTAAATCACGGTCTTCTGTTTCTTGATCATTCAAATTATCAAATGCGGCAGGTTCAGCTAGTGCTAGAACTTGACCAATTACTTGCTGTAGCTCGCGTTCAATAAATTGAAATTGTTCAACAGAATCACCGTGAAAAGGACGTAGCAAATGTCGTTGTGCCATAAAAGCTTCTTCGCAAGTTTCGTAGCCTGCTAACAAATCTCCTTCATCTCTAAATGGCACATGAGCTACAAGATAGCTATAAAAATAGCCTTCTCGGTCTGCAGTCTGCGTATAATAGCGAGTTCTCAGAATTGCTGGCTTTCTTCGCTTTTTCATTATGTTTCCATTTAGAAGCCGAATGGTTGTTTGTCTGGTTTCAGTGCCCTGTTCTAAATCTTCATAAGCTTCTCCATCGCCGTTTTCCTCATCATGTACAAGCCGATTTGTGTGCTCATAATTTACGGCAAATTCTGCTAAACTTACATGCTCCAGATCTGTTGGTCTTTCAATATATTTATCAAAGATATTTTGATATGTTTGACCTTCGTCACTGTCATATCTTAAAATTCGGTAGCGTTCATGAGGTCTGCATGTATTGACAAAAACAACTTTTCGAGAACTGTCCCTCAGTTTTAAATGGCATAATCTGTAGGCGCATTCACATGCGGACACTCGTCGATGATTTAATATTGCCATTGAAACAGCAAATAATTGCCTACCAATATCCCCATGACAGGCTCGAACTTTGTTGACAGCATCTTTTACGGCTTGGCCTACATCCTGTGGTTCGTGTTTCGAAGTATATTTGGCAATATAATACGAAACAGCCGTTACATTACCACATGGTTGGATGTCCATATTCGCCTTCCACACTTTCAATATCTGCGGATTGTAGTTATTTACATACTGCTCCTCAGGATATCTTTTCAAAACACAAAATCGTCCACTATTTCGCAATGTCTCGTCAGGTCCTAATAAAACTGTCTCACCGCTTGCTGGTCTGGGAAAATTAAACCGACAGTGTTGGTCCTGTCGGTTTTTATAGCAGGTATGAGTATGTGAGTGGATTTGGACTCGCTTCACTATGTCATTTAATTCATCGTCTGCATTATTTAATGAGCAAGAAACAATTTCAGTTATTAAATTTCTGCCCTCAGAAGTTTCGAAATTAGGGGCGTTTTGAATCCAACACAACATGTGTAAATGTGGACTTCCGCGATTTTGGAATTCAATCCTCCACCAAAAATCTATAAGTTTACCTCCCAAAATTTGTTCGTCATTTTTCAAAAATGTCATGAAAGCATTAACTCTCATCATAAATTGCCGACTTAAAGTCACAGGATGACCGTCAACTAATGCTTGTTTGTCATTAAAGGACAAATCATTTGGACTTTCATTTGGTCTTCCAGCAGCAATTAAGATCGCTTTCAATATATCATTCCAATTTAAATCGTTACAGCTCAATGTTAGGAACCATGTAGGAGGGCCTATATTTTTCACCATAGCGATAAGATTAGAACATGCACTCTGCCAGTATGCATTTGATCCACGCATATTAAGGTGAATATTTTCAACTACGTTTTCAGGTCGACTTTCTCCCTGACGCATTCTTAAAACCACCCCTACATTTTGCTTTGCTCTGTAGAATTCCATAACTGATAGTGCATAGAAAAGATAATCATGCCTCTGAAAACGTGTATCAGCCCCCATTATTCTAGCTTGACAATAGTCTAATGGTGTTATCGGATGAGGTCTAGTTTCCTGTAAACCATTTCTGCCGTAAGGAAACAAGTGGAACCAAGACAGTTCTTCTGCTCTTCTCTCTCTGTTTATTTGTAAAGGAGCCTCGGTTTTTCTCCGTAGTTGATGAACTGGTAACTGATCACAGTTATCGTTGTCAATAACCGTAGACAGTTCTGGAATAGGTTCATCTACAACACGTAAAACTGACGAGGTAATTACAACATCGCCATTGTTTAAATTATTCGATAATTCTGATGACTGCTGGGTATTTCTGATATTATGCATGTCATTTTGGAGTTCATTTACATTTTGATTAAATGGATGTACATCAGGGGTAATCTTTGTGATACTATATTGATCATCGTCTGGCCTATTTCCGTGCGATTTGGGTATATTCGATTTTAAAATTGACCACAATTGCGTAATATCTGTGAAAGATATCAAGCAAGCTGTTCCATCCTGAGCTGTACGACCCTTTGGTCCCCTTGAATGAGAGTCAAATAAATAATATAGATTGTCTTTTTTCCAGATTGCGACCGATATTCCATTACATGTAACAATAGCTCCGTCATCTACACCAGATTCTGTAAAAAACTGAACTAAGCCACTTTTTAAATTGGGAAATCCATCAATATTTACGGTCAAATGGCCACAAATCGAAGAAGTTTCATCTTGAATTTGTATTAAACATGAATTACTGAATACTTCAAAATTGATTTGTAACTCTTGAACACGTAAATATTCAATATTAGCTTCAGCCGAATTCGGAGCCCTTCGAGACTGTATACTATTTGAGTATAAACGATCACCACAAATCAATATAGAATCTATTACACTTGAAGACCATGTTTCCGTTTCTTTGATTTTTGCAACTGTGATTGCTACTGCTGCGTTTGCAGTACACTGCTTTCCGCGAGAAAAATTTAAGAACTTACTGTGACTTTGATGAAATGAACCTCTCAATATACGCCGATTATTATGAATATCTTTAAAACCATCATCAACAGTGTCATTCGTATTTTCCTGTCGTATTATGTTGTTATTTTCAACATGACAAATTTCGTTAACATTGTAATTGTCATTATTGAAGTTTACTTCGACGTTTCTATATAAAGGATTATTGGCAATCAACCAATCTAATGCAGTTCGCAGCTTCTGAATATTTACAGAAAATTGACGTAATCTTTGAACTGATTCTAATTGTTCGCAAACAATCACAATACCAGCACTATTTATTCTCAGAGGAAGCTGCTCAGCGATCTCTTCAACGTCTTGACCGAAAAGTACGGCTTGGCCATGGAAACCATGTTGTCCGAAGCGACCACCGAGTTTAACCATTTTTACGAAAGGAATTATTCTACTCAACAAACGTACTTCTACATCAGATAGTGTCTCTATTTCAGGGGGAATTTCGTCTAATGACATACCATTCCAATAGGCTTGAGAAGGTGTTCTTGATCTACGAAGCGTTCTGACACATCGATGACAGGCAGAGATAACGTCATATTGTGCCATTAACTCATTTGGTAATATATCTCCTGGCAAATCGGCTATTGTTACAGACTGTACTTGCTTACGATAGCAAAGCTTATAACAAATTGAACAAACTGTATCAGCAAATTTGTTGATTGAATTATTAAACTTTATCCTGCATTTGGCTCTGGACAGAGCTGTAGCTGCTGCATCTCTAGCAAGCCTGGAAGCACGTTGTTCCGGAGTCTCATTTAAACGAGACTCAGCAGTACGCTGTGCATCCGTAGCATGCCTTAGCGAAATTTGTTCCGGAGTCTCATTTAAACGAGACTCAGCAGTACACTGTGCATCTGTAGCACGCCTGAGTGAAGTTTGTTCCGGAGTCTCATTTAAACGAGACTCAGCAATACGCTGTGCAACCGTAGCACGCCTTAGCGAAGTTTGTTCCGGAGTCTCATTTAAACGAGACTCAGAAGTACGCTGTGCATCCGTAGCACGTCTTAGCGAAGTTTGTTCCGGAGTCTCATTTAAACGAGACTCAGAAGATCGCTTTGCAGCCGTAGCACGCCTTAGCGAAGTTTGTTCCGGAGTCTCGTTTAATCGAGACTCAAAAGTACGCTTTGCATCTGTAGCACGCCTTAGCGAAGTTTGTTCCGGAGTCTCATTTAAACGTGATTCTGTAGTATACTGTGCGTTTTTAGAAAGCCTCGAAACTCGTTGATCTGGAGTTTCAGTAGATCTGGAAGTACTAGTATATCTGGCATTTTTTGAATTACGTAAACAACGTTGCACCCCAGTTTCTTTCGATCTTCGTAAAGCTTTTGATACTGCATCACTATCCAAACGACGTCGTCTGTCTAACGAACTTTCCTGACAACGTTGTTCAGCTTTTCGAGTAGCTTGTGACAACAGAATACAATTTCTTTCGTATGTGTCATCACCCGGCTGAGTTAATTTGCGCCTTTTGGCTTCGTTTTGTGCTTTTTTAGTTTTTCTGCCTAGACCCATTTTTCAGATTCACATATACATAATATGTATATTATACACATGAAATACCTACTCGTATCAAAGATAATCCTAATCAAATAGCTATCTTTGAAGTAGCTTACCTATTTGTACGAAAACATTAAATGTTAAAACACAAGAACATGAAATAGAGTAAAACAAAGGAGTCCTTACAAAAAGCATGAAATAAAAAATACTTAAATTAAAAATTTAAAAAACCCCCGACACAAAAAAATGCAAAGAAAACCTAAAAAGCCTAAGAACAATTTAAAATTACTGGGTAATTAAATACCACAAATTTTCATCAAAAAAAGGTTGCCTTATAAACCCTATAAAAAGTCAATAAATAAATTCGAAATGATGACCCTACTTAAATACAGATAACAGCAAGTCTAACTATCCACTTTGGACTTCCCTTATGCCGGAGGCATAAGTGCTAATATTGAACTCCAAGTAGTTACCTTGACCCGCTGTTGACCGTACGTATGAAATCTTTTGATCAAATATTGTCGCGTCGGGGGACCGCTCTTTACCTATATTAAACACCTAACTATCTAAATAAAATTACATTGAAATTACAACGAAAATGATAAACGGTATTAAGAATTTCAAGTGAACCTACGTAATAATAATAAAAACACAATATGTACACTGCTACATTACTAAATGAACCTCCTTATCTGAACAAAATAATATTAAAATTACAACAAAACTGTTAAAGTGGGCGGTATGTAATTAATATTAAGCATCAAAAAAATTACCTTACAAGTGAACGTACCTACTTAAAAAAACTGAATATGTACACAGCTAAAGTTAACTTATATAGATAAATGCTGAACAAAATAAATTTCTAACAATGAATTTTACGACTCAAAAAAATTTCAAGGAAAAACACCTACCTACATTTAAATGATTATCAAATTACAATAAAATATAGTTAGTATTAAGGATTATCAGTAAGTATATGTATACACAGCTAAACTATCCAGATAAATGCTGAACAAAAATTTAAACAACTAATCTTATACAGGTGATTCGCAAAATGTAAGATGGAAAATACGACCGTCAACGACGTCTGCCCTCACGTGTCTGCCCGTTCGGGTAGCCGAACTTAATTATCTTACGCTTCGCCCACTTGCCGCTACACCCCGCGCCGCGAGCCCCACTTCTACGCGTCTTCCATCATAAATTTACCATGCGTCCGAGTTGTCTTCTAAGTTGTATGGATTGAGGACTTAGGATAAACTTAATAGGTAATTTACATAATATTATGTACTTAAACAAAATGTTAGGCTTATAAATTAGAGCGGTCCCCCGACGCGACAACATTTGATCAAAAGATTTCATACGTACGGTCAACAGCGGGTCAAGGTAACTACTTGGAGTTCAATATTAGCACTTATGCCTCCGGCATAAGGGAAGTCCAAAGTGGATAGTTAGACTTGCTGTTATCTGTATTTAAGTAGGGTCATCATTTCGAATTTATTTCTTGACTTTTTATAGGGTTTATAAGGCAACCTTTTTTTGATGAAAATTTGTGGTATTTAATTACCCAGTAATTTGAAATTGTTCTTAGGCTTTTTAGGTTTTCTTTGCATTTTTTTGTGTCGGGGGTTTTTTAAATTTTTGTAGGAAGAGTCCGACTGGGTGCACTCATTTATAATGTCAACTGCTCACGAAAGCAGTTTCATTTCAAAAATAAAATGGTTTTACATCTTTTTCGCGGTGAAGCGGTGGTAGCCTAGTGGATAGGGCATTGGACTCGGAGACCCAGGTTTGATTCCCAGTGCGGGCATGTACCTATGACTTTGTTTTCTAAGTTATGTACATTTGTGAAGTTATAGTAGCAATACCACTCGCTAACGGTGAAGGAAAACATCGGGAGGAAACCTGAGTGTCTGAGCTATTTACATACCTCAGCGCTTGAAATCACCAATCCGCGGTGGGCACGCGGGCTTCTCTCTGAGAGAAGGTCTGTGCCCTACAGTGGGACGTAAATAGGCTGCTTATGATGATATCTTCGTTCAGTGCCTCTTCACTATTGGTGATAGGCCATCAGCTCTGCCTTTCGTCTTTTCTCTTTGCCACGCGAAGTATTATATTCGACGCTGGTCACTCCAGTCCATTGAGCCATGATGTTTTTCAGTATAAAACCAGCGTAAAACCACTAACATAAATAAATAATTGGCGATTTTATAAAATTTATGTCTCAAAGGCCGTTTGCAAGAGCAACTTTAAAACAGCAATGAAATGTCAAAGTCATATCAAAGATAATGGCATTATTTCAGAACACACGGTAGGTACTGTAACGATTCCTCTTTATAGTAGCTGGCTGGAATAGCCGTCTAGTCATATTTTGAAGGGAATCGTTACGATTTCTTTTAGATGTCAGTCGATCCCCAGCTAGGCTAGGCAATCGATGAAAAAATTATAATAAAAAGCAATATTTGCCCTTTAATCCGGGTTTTAATAAATAGCGTATTACAGAACCTACAATAATACATAAATACAAATATGTTTACTTTCTTAATCCACAAATCTAGTGCAGTTTATGTAGATACAATTATTTGTACAAAGACTGGAGCCTAAACTAGATCAATGATCTGTATTTTAGCTTCCCAGGCCTCCCGGCTCAAAGTATTTGATTAATAAATATTGTGTCTTATTCTTGAGTAGATTATTTTGTTATACATAAATCAGAGTTTCCACTTATAAATCTCACATACACGAGCAAACACAGATAAATTAATTAGTATTTGTTTACAGATTTAGACAAACACAACATGAACAATTAAGTTCGGAAAGCTACACTGAAGTAGCTATACAAATATATTTGCAGGGACATTATTTTACTATTTAATCAGTTCCTGAGAAAGACGACCTTAACAAACAGACGACAAAGTGGTCCCATTTAATAAAATGCATTTAATTCAGGTTGCAAGACCCATATTAAAAATATAATAACAACAAACAAAGACAACCTCTACAGTAAAAACAATACACATAATTCCATTAAAGAAGAAGACAAACATTTATTTAACACCACATAGACACACATAATTATGCAAGAAAAGTAAATACAGAAAATAAGGCAAATATAGGACAAAAGCAGAAGAAATATGAAGCTAATAGTGAGAAAAAACAAAGGCTAAGGGTTCCGTGGATATAGTCTGTACGTCGATGCAGCGGAAAAAAGGCCTCATGATCAGTATTAGCTGAGGGTTAAACACAAAGGTCAGTCACCCCAAGAATGCTGATGACATTTTATTTCTATTACAATAATCCAATAAAAATGGGAAATAAATGCAAAATAAAAGCCATCTTTAGAAATCTACAGTTTTGTAATATTACTTTCGGCATTCTTTTAGTCACCCTCTAAATATGACTGTCGCAAAAGTGCTGGATATACGGGCAATCCATCCTACCCGCCTATAAAGTTCTCTTTTTTACAATTCGGGTACGGTATCAAACATTAGTATAAGAAGAACAACGGAGCGTCAGCTCTACCTCTCTATTCAATACTCGCACTGATAAAGTGAATAAGATATTTGAAAAGTTCTTGACGTAGACGTAGTCTAAAAGAAATATAAATCTCTGCTATTATTGTTTTTTTAAATTGTTTGTGTTTTGGTTATAACCGATTTCTATTCTATTCTATTCTTCTTGAATCCGACAGATATTCAATTCGTCTCTCTGTCACACTCTACCGTGTGGTCGCAGATTGCGGTCCTTCTCTTGTTTATTTTGCTCTCAGCCAGCGCTTTTCCGCCACCTAACAAAGTTCGGACTCGCAACTTAGACGCTCTGAAAGTTTTAGCCCGATATTTTATGTGGTGCGGCGCGGCAGGCCCTAAATCCAGCCCAAAATAAGGAGACCGAAAGTAGAGTCTGATGACAGCTCATTGAAAGTTTTGTAAAGAGGCGCAACAGTTTGTAATTATTAGGAAGGACTTTTAGACGGAATGCCAAAAGAATATGAGCTCATATAGGCGCATTTTTATCAGTCGATAATACCAGATGCGTTATTGCGATATCTGTTTTTGAAAATTATGTATTAGGATGGCTACGAAGTTACACACTGCTGCAATAGTAATGAAGCAATAGAAGTAGGACGCTTGCATTCCTCCGTACTGCTATATTTCGATATGAGTTCTTAGAACATTTGTGTTGGAACGCATGCGACCCCACACACAGCTGCGAGATCGTTAGTAAGTCAAGGATGAAATTTAGTTTTATCGACAGTTACGAGTGTTCTAAAAATGTTTAGTATCGTTATTGATTTATCATCATACGAAGAATTTTTATCACAAACAGTAGCTATGGAAGATGACTCACGTAGACGCTAAAAACGAAGGTAAATAATTTAATATAAATCAAAGTAAGGTAGAGATACAGAGCCTACTTTGATAAAATATTGCGTGAATATAGCTGGCAGACACACAAAAATGGCGAATTCTCCCGACATTAGAGAAAACCTTGCCAAAAACACGAATACAAAATAGAATTATCGGACAATAAAAACGCAGTTTCGTGCAATGAATTGCGACGCATTACCGCAATAATGCATCCGGTATTATCGACCAATAATAAGTGTTTTTTTAGTAAACGGTTTTTTATGAATGATGTTTGATTAAGGGTAATTGGTTTGAACAAATGCGTCCATTTTGTCAATAAATTTAAATGTGTTCAACACTGAAAAAAACCGTAGTGTTTTAATCAAAATATTAAAAATGTTTAGTATCGTTATTGATTTATCATCATACGAAGAATTTTTATCACAAACAGTAGCTATGGAAGATGACCCACGTAGACGCTAAAAACGAAGGTAAATAATTTAATATAAATCAAAGTAAGGTAGGGATACAGAGCCTACTTTGATAAAATATTGCGTGAATATAGCTGGCAGACACACAAAAATGGCGAATTCTCCCGACATTAGAGAAAACCCTGCCAAAAACACGAATACAAAATAGAATTATCGGACAATAAAAACGCAGTTTCGTGCAATGAATTGCGACGCATTACCGCAATAATGCATCCGGTATTATCGACCAATAATAAATGTTTTTTTAGTAAACGGTTTTTTAGGAATGATGTTTGATTAAGGGTAATTGGTTTGAACAAATGCGTCCATTTTGTCAATAAATTTAAATGTGTTCAACACTGAAAAAAACCGTAGTGTTTTAATCAAAATATTAAAAATGTTTAGTATCGTTATTGATTTATCATCATACGAAGAATTTTTATCACAAACAGTAGCTATGGAAGATGACCCACGTAGACGCTAAAAACGAAGGTAAATAATTTAATATAAATCAAAGTAAGGTAGGGATACAGGGCCTACTTTGATAAAATATTGCGTGAATATAGCTGGCAGACACACAAAAATGGCGAATTCTCCCGACATTAGAGAAAACCCTGCCAAAAACACGAATACAAAATAGAATTATCGGACAATAAAAACGCAGTTTCGTGCAATGAATTGCGACGCATTACCGCAATAATGCATCCGGTATTATCGACCAATAATAAGTGTTTTTTTAGTAAACGGTTTTTTATGAATGATGTTTTATTAAGGGTAATTGGTTTGAACAAATGCGTCCATTTTGTCAATAAATTTAAATGTGTTCAACACTGAAAAAAACCGTAGTGTTTTAATCAAAATATTTAACAAAATATCCACACTAGGAGTAAATAATTTAAAAGATTAAAGACTAGTTCTCAGTTGAAAGTTGATGGCCAGATAGAAGTGTAGTGCTTTGGGGTATGTGTATGTCCAGCAGAAGAAGAACACGTGCTGATGCATTGAAGTGTTGAACAAATAAATAAAGGCACTGGTCCAATACACATGTTTCGCTTTTCATAATAGTTGCCCAGACTTGTTCTAGCGCTATAACTCACAGTAATGCGGCACCACACAGAACCTCGCGTAAGATTTCCAACCGCTTATTAGGCGAACGAAACTCAAGCACAAACTACGAGAGGACCAAATACCAATTTGCTTCTCCGCTCTTTTCAGATTTTTATTGTAATGATGCCTATTTTACTGCAAAACAACTGCCAACTTGTGATTTAGCTGGTATAATTCTGGAGATTTAGGCGTTAATTTGAGTTGTTTGTTGCCCAAATTCAGTGAAAATCTCTGCTCCTAAAGTTCTAACTCGAACTCGAATTGCTTCATGATGTAAAATTATATAAAATAAAATCAGATATCGAAATTACAGTGTTTTTAAACCCCTGTATAGTGTTTTCCGAAAACCGGTGGTCCTGCTCATCCGAGTTTCTTCGTGTCTTTTGAACATAAATGAAATGAAATTGTTTATTAAAAGTTTACGAAAAGTGGAAAAAAATACAAGGGTCATGGAGAAGATTCCCGCAAATCGTATTTATTGTCTTGGTGTAATGCCCAACAGATAACTTGGACAAATGACTTTGAGTTTGCATGGACGGATTTAAGGTTATAATCGCGGGGGATGCGAGAAGTGACGTGATGTGTAATTCTTCGGAATTCAGTTTAATCAACATAACATATCATAAACTCACGCCTGTATCCTAGAGGGGTAGGCGGAGACCACGGACTGCCATTTGCCACGATCCTGACAGATCACATTTGCTTCATCAAAATTCATTAATTGTTGCCTACACGCATGCCGGTTTCGGGTAATTTTTATCTTGCCCTTTGCGAGTACATCAAAGTATGTCCGCCTGGGACGTCATTTATCGGCCTTTCCACCCACAATCAAATTGACTGATAGTAAAAAAATCATCTTACCCTCTTACGATCGAAAACTCATCCGGACTGCGTGGATTTTTGTTCAAGTTATCTGTCGGGCATAATACTTTTTGATAATTTTCTAATTGTATAATGTGCCTGTTCAAATACAGGATACTGTGATGGATATCCTTTCTTGGGGCCGGGAACAGTGCTTCTCTTTCGTGCGGACGTTAATAATATTTTTCCTCTAACTTCTTTCCCGAATGGACCTTCCGTTTCTCCCCAGAGTGCGGTCTCCGCATAGCTCAGGTACAACACTGCAGCGCGGGCGTTGTTACCGCGTGGACGGCGAGTGCTGCCAAGTAATACTCGGAAATTATGAGCGCTGCAGCGGCGCAAAGAACCGCCCTGGCCCCAATCACTGGCACCGATATGAATACTGGAGTCTGAGCGGAATTGCTGTTTTGAATGTTTAGCGAAACATGTAAGTTTCTGTAAAATCGAGCAGCTACTTGCGGGATGTAACATAATAATCTGTTACAATATTTCTAAAAAAGAAAGAGCAACTTTTATTACACCAACAGTCACACAAACAAAACACAAAACAAATACGAAACAAAATTAACGGAAAACTTACAAATAAAAAAAATAAAAGGTACACTTTATCATCATCATCAGCTATTTGACGCCTACTGCAGGACGTGGGCCTCCCTCATGGTTTTTCAAGCTTCCCGGTCTTATGCCACCCGCATCCAGCGACTCCCCGCCATCACCGTAACCATCTGGTGGGGGCCTGCCCACGCTGCGTCATCCGGTCCGCGGTTGCCCGGTCAGAACTTTTTCACACCAACGGCTATTAGTTCTCCGAGATATGTTCCCCGCCCACTGCTACTTCAACTGAATAATTCTTCGAGCTATATCGGTAACTCGGGTTCTTCTGCGGATCTCTTCATTCCTGATTCGATCACGCAATGAAACTCCTGACATAGCTTTCTCCATTCCTCGTTGGGCGACCTTGAGCCTTCTTATGAGGCCCATTGATAGTCAGCGACCACGGTCTTACATCCATAAGTCATCACTGGTAACACACATTGGTTATACACCTTTGTCTTAAGACACTGAGGTATTTTGGACGTGAAAATGTGTTTGAAAATGCCGTGAGCCCTCAGCGCTAGTTTTCAGTCAGTACCTATAAAAATATCGCACAAGTGTCGCAGTGCACGGTGCGGTATGTTGCGATACAATTGATAATAACAGGTATACTTTGCGAACGTGAAGTATTTCAACTTCCGTAATACCTATTTAACCCCAAGTTAAACAAGTTAGACACTCAGGGTCTAAGGAGTTCAAATAAATTTTTGCACTTGTAATCGCCAATCTAAGGTAGACACAAGACATGTGGCGAAAGCCCATTACTCCATCTTTGAGATAAGGCCTGTGCCCCATCGTGGGACGTGTATTGGCTGTTTTTAGAAAATCATGCGAAGATATTTCTACTATTGGTTACTGGAACCAACTGTCCAACTGTCAACTGTCAAGTAAATGTCCAAGATGTCCCTTACTGTATTTATTTTTGGGACAGCCGATATGTCGGGAAAACTGAAGACTCGGACGCCTATGGGAAACCAAACTCGTACCAATGTGGGTAAATGTGTCTTCACAGAACATTTTAAGAGCATTCTCAACATTTCCAAAATAAAGTTCTGGTAAAGTTATCAACAATAAATACAATAAATTTTAATTCGATTTTCTGTTATTTATATATATTAATTACTGTATTTTTTACTTTAAATTTTGTGATACTTCGCTTACGGATCATCTCATTTTAGCTCATAAGCCAGGCATAGACGTTCATAGGTCATAGGGACGTTCCAGGCAGGCATCAATTAATCAATCAGCTCCTGCTCGTCCACTACTGGACATAGTCCTTCCCCAAGGTAGGCCACTTCCTTGGGTCCTCGGCCATCGTCATCCAGCCACTGCCAGCAAGCCTCAGAACGTCGGTCCAGCGAGATGGTGGGCGTCCTACGCTGCGTTTACCAGTTTTTGGTCTCGAGAACCTTTGCACGTCATCGACCAATGATGTGTGGCGCCGGGTTAAGAATAGTGTCACTCCATTTCCTTCCCTGGATGTCGTAGAAGGCGACTAAGAAAATCAATTACCAGGAGACGGGCAGCAGCGTCTTTCTGAGATTCCAACCGTACACTGCGATCGCCAACCCGCCTGCCAAGCGTGGCGGTTATGGCAAAAACCTTCATGGTTAGGAAAATCATGAGGGAGGCCTGTGTCCTGCAGTGGGCGTCAAATGGCTGATGATGATGACCAACGATTCTTCGGCATGTGTGACCAACCCACCGCCACTTCGACTTACGTTTGCAGTTTCAGCTTTTACGTTTGCAGCTTCAGGCGGGGCACGTCGACCAAATAAGGGATGTATTAACGAAAGGAAAAATAAAACGTAAACGTCGTGCGTTCATGCAGCAGGACGAAAGGAAAGAGGTTTGTTAGGATCATAGTAAGTGCCAACCTGGTCTCTGCCTACCCCTCCGGAACGCCAGGTTTTGTAAGTATATGTCGTAGGATGGTTTGATAAATTGAATTTTTCCGAAAATTCTAGGGATATTGCGAAAACACGAATAATTAGACAATGGTGATAATATTTTACAATTTTACTGAAGAAAGATATACTCTTTCTTATATTATTCTTTACTGCAAGTCATAAATTAGAAAATTAACTACTACATAGCATGTTACAAAGGCGAACTTAACTGTGAGAGGTAAGCTTATCTTGACGGTACGATCTGGAGATACAGTCCGTTATTTATTTCTAAGTAGGTATAAATTATTTATTTGGAAGCCGCGGGGGAGCTTCGATCGACCCGGTACTGAAACTTGTTCGTTATTTATTAAATGAAAGGCATTCAACGAACTGTAATTTATTGCGAAACGCTGGGAATTAAATTAAGGGTAGTTAGGAAGTCAGATAAAGTTATCTTGCCAAAGAAATAAGTATCAGCCTGCCTTGACAGGTAGGTACAGTCACTTAGGCGACGCTAAACTCTGGACGTTTGAAGGAGATAGAAGTTAATTTTGCTCTTTGAATACCATTTACTATTGAAATAAGCATAATATACTGTCACGCACAATAATTTTTAACTGAAAACAAACAATTACTTCGTGTTTCTTCAACTTTTAGAATAATTTAGCAGTAGAAAAGTTCAAATTATTGCTGTAGTCTTTACGAATGAGTGCAAGATTACCAAAGATAAGTCATAAGCATAAGAAATCTACGAGTATATACGACCCACTGCATGGCATAGACCTTCTGTCAGGGAGAGAGAGAAAGAGAGAGAGAATAAAGATTGGCGATCAAAGTCACGCCACACTGGAATCGAACCCAGAACCTTTCACATGTGGCAAGCGTTCTACAGAAGCTAGCATATGCGCTACTCACCATCCTTGGCGCTACTGTCACCATTAGCGTTCTACGGATGTTCTACTACTGCTATCGTTTTACCAATACGTTACTACTATGTTTAAAATAAAAGTAAAACGGGGGCCGGCAACACAGGGCCCTTATTATGAAGCAGTGATATGTACGGAGGGGTCGTCAACGTCACGCTTGAGCCCGACAATTCACTCGAATCTAGCGACAAATTAATACGGTTCTTTTTTTGAATAGTTTCGAAATGTCATGCCACTAATAAGGTTTAAGTGAAGCCTTTTGAAATGTAAATATAATTGTGTATTGTCAATAAATTCTTTTAACAAACAAACAAACAAACTAGAGTGAATTTTCGGGCTCAAGCGCGACGTTGACGACCCTACCGAGTATATCGCTGCTTCATAATAAGGGCCCTGAATGTGTATGGGTGGACCCATCAGTAGTATTTTCTATATTGTCTATAGTTTGTGGTCAGATTTTTCTGTTGTCAATACGTCGATTTTTCGGTTGTTTTCTGTATTATTCACGCGGCGTGTAATAATAAGATAAAGGGCGGTTTCCCATGCATTCGGATCAAGAACTGCCGGGGAGGCAAGTACAATTTTAGTGAAGTAATCGTGAAAGCGTAACAGTGAAGCTCGGTCAAAACATAACCTCGGCTACGTGGATCGTGGTACGAAGACAAAGCACTTCATGGGAAGAGCGCTCTTGGGGTAGTCTCGCCTCGAAGATAACAGATGATCTGTCATGTCTTAAAACCTCCGTGGCACCAGCACTCCTTAGAATGCATCTTAATAAGACAATTTTGCATTTTTGCAATCAGTGTGTAATGACCTCGTTACTTAAAGATGTCTTAATAACTTCAATATTTTTGTTATTCTATTTCGATAATGACTTATAAATTATCTAAATTAATTTTTGATTTACTTCACTTTGGAAGTATCAGTACAATATCTGTATTGTTTTATTTTACTATTTTTTACCATTTACGCCTGTTATCTACTTGTTGTCCAATAACGACTTTATTAAAACCATAGTGAGTGTTGCGGATCTAGTTACAGGGATGGAATAATGAAAAAAAAAAGGTATTTATGGCTTATTATATCCATGTTAACAACCCGACGGCCAAGTTAACATTGCATTACATAAACTTACGCCTGCATCCCGGAGGAGTAGGCAGAGACCAGGATCTGCCGCTTGCCACGATCCTGTCAGATTTCTTTCTCTTTATCAACATTAATTAGTCGTTGCATACAAGCACGCCGGTTTAGGGAAAAAAATATAAGGCAGGCAATGTCAAAATTGATAAATTTAGTTCACAGTACACAAAACTCGACACAAAGTGTACTAATACAGTAATAAACTAAATTAAAATTGATTCTACACTTTTCCTCATTTCTATATTCAATCTTCAACACAGTTCAGTCTTGTTTACTGTCTTCCTTTGGTGTTATGATTTATGAGTATTCTTGGCTCTAGGCTGCCAACGCGCCCATCTGATTCCTTATCAATAAATCAATTCGTTCCGCCCTTCGTTCGTTATTCTGAAACTTCGTTGTCGAGGCCTTGCTAATAATTCACCCTGTTTTGGAATTAATGTTTGATTTAATTGCTCTTGATGCGTTGAAATTTATGTGCGGAGCCAGCAATGACGGATTTTTAGGTTCTTTTGGTACGAGATACTTCGATAATTCTTGCCGAGATATTTATTTTAAGAATATTATGAATTTAATATGGAAAATAAAATTTTAGACGGCAGTAGGATCGAATCTGCGCCTCCAGTTTTTCATTTATGCAGTAATCAATTAACCTGTTTGCGCCGAGTAGGACGAAGTTTTTATTGTACTGACACAAAAGAGGAAATATATTTCAATTCTACTTTCTCAACACTATAACTGGTTTAAGTACCGTATTTAATCAATTAAACATTATAGACACCTATGGCGAATGGCAGAAGTGGAAATCTGGAGGCCCCCGTGTAATCCTAAGAGTGAAAGGTCGAAGAAGATGGTGAATGTAAGCAAATTAATTTTGTTCTTACGAAACAAAGTCCAACTGCTCAAAAATGTCTCGGAAGTACGGAAACAGAAAGGAATCGAGCTGTGAGAGAACATGGAAAAAGACATATTCGTTAAAAAATGTCTTACTAAGTTACTTTTTTTTCTAGACTTTACCACGGTCGGGAACTAATCGCCATTTCATCGCAAAGCCAACCGAAACGTCACCGAGTAGAGTGCACGTATGTAAAGGTCGACCAGCTGTCGGCTGTACCGTAATGCCAACAAAGCACTTGTTTATGAGTCGTTGGACGCTGCGTCCAAAATCCGCAC
Organism: Yponomeuta evonymella; assembly: GCA_963969515.1. NCBI lineage: Eukaryota > Metazoa > Arthropoda > Insecta > Lepidoptera > Yponomeutidae > Yponomeuta > Yponomeuta evonymella. Next base: position 737,794 of record OZ018342.1, on the reverse strand, counting down.
CCTTCAAACATATTGGGATTAAAGCCGACACACAAATTCAGCCTGAAATTGAGGGACAATAGTTTCCAAAGCAATGCGTGTCGTCCGAATTGCAGATCCGTCTGCCGTATTGGAGCCAAATGGAGGTATGATTAAGTCCGGAAGCGAAGTCAGCCTGTTATACCGAACTGCCTTTGATAATGCCCCAGATGTAGACGCGGCCGTTGAGTCTCAAAGGGAGGCAATTGACTGGTTGCTCTCACTATTGCTTTGAAACCTAAAATCCCGTGAACGTATTGATAACAGGTTGGGAAGCGGTGGCCAGAAGCAACAGCCTCTATTGATAGTTCCTTCGCTTTGACCGGTGATTGCTCACTGATTAATTTGCTCAATTTGACACACGTTCGTGTGTGTAGTCTCTCAAAGAGTAAACATAATATCTATGGCTTCCCATAAGATAAAAGTAAACGTAATTAATTAGCTGCTACAAAATTTCGACTAGAACTGATAAACATCTGATTTTGAGAGATATTCTTAAGTGCCCCTTAAAAATAATGTAAATTGCTATAAACATAATTGTTGGGTATAGGACCCGCTCTGCTACCAGAGACCAAGGAGACAGGACCGCCTGCCTCCTGGTCCCAAATTAAACACTAATAAATACGGAAACACAAGTAAAACACTTACAGAATGTACAGTCCTTTGTCGACGTTCCTCGTCGACTAGGCAGCCGGCGCCTCCCGGGATGCCTGCACCGGATCGCTAGTGGGAGCCCTAGTCTTCCCCAGACTACCCCAAGAGCGCTCTTCCCCAGAAAACTGCGTCTCAGTGCAGGTTCTCGACACCACGACCTCGCAAATCAACACCACAAATCGTCAGGAATGACTCGGGAACCTTCCCTCCTTATTTATAACTCACTCCACGCGAAGATATAAAGCCGGCAATCCAATTGCCTCACAATTTTAACCAAAATCACGTTGCCCGCGGGCCACCACGACAGCAAACGTATAATTTGCTCAACCACGAGCCAACCAAGCAAGAAAATTTTCAAGTGCAATAACCTCAAAAGTAAGTGTCATCTGTCACAGACAATGTTGCTACTTTATTCCGAACATCCCCCCGCTCCGGGCTGAGAGGCTCAGGCCGCTAGCCTAATCAACCGGGAGACGGGAGAGCGTTGCTACGGCTCGTCGCAGAATCGAACCATCGACCAACACATCCGCGACGCGTGGAGTTCCGTCCTCCCCAAATAGCAACTTTAAAATGCGCCCCCGGCGCCAAAACAAGGATGGCCAATTGGCCTCTTTCAAAAGTACCAAATCCCCTTCCCTAGGGGGCTCGGTCCTGTCTGTCCACTTCACCCTTTGCTGCAACAGATGCAGGTATTCAACCGACCAACGATTCCAAAAGTCCTGGCCCATTTGTTGCAACATTTGAAAACGTGACAACCGTGACGTACGTTCATCCCTCCATGGGTATTCTGGCAGCGCAGTAAGTGGCTGCCCAATCAAAAAATGGCCAGGAGTCAGGACCTCTAGATCGTTTGGATCAGGGGACAGGGGACAGAGAGGACGAGAATTGAGGACCGCCTCTACTTTACAAAACACAGTAACAAGCTCCTCAAACGTCAGGACAGTCTCTCCGATCACGCGGCGGAGGTGAGTCTTAGCTGACTTGACGGCAGCTTCAAAGATACCTCCCCAGTGAGGGCAATTTGGGGGACTAAACCGCCAAGTTACCCCTTTCCGGGCGAGGATTTGACTTAAACTATCACCATTATTTTCTAAAAATACATTTACATCCTTTAGATAGTTTATGGTACCCTTGTAGTTTGAGCCATTGTCGGAGCGAATAAGTGAGGGCAAGCCTCTGCGCGACACGAAACGATCCAACGTGGCGACGAAGGCCTCAGTAGACAATGCTGAAACTACTTCCAAGTGGACAGCCTTGGTGGCCAAGCATACAAACACGCATAGGTAAGCTTTCACAACCCGAGCGTTGCGAAGGGTGGTCGTTTTTACTGAAAACGGCCCCGCAAAGTCCGTTGCGACTCCCTCAAATGGACGAGACTGATTAACTCGGTCCGGCGGCAGATCTCCCATCTGCGGCTGCATGAGTGAAGCCTTCACTCTGTAACAAGGTACACACTGAAAGAGGACGCTTCGAATGACTCTTCGAGCAGACAATATCCAAAACTCCCGTTGCAGGATAGCTAATAATGCGCCACATCCGGCGTGGGCATTACGAATGTGTCGATCCGACACCAAGAGCTTTACCAGAGGTCCATCCTTTGGTAACAGCAAGGGGTGGCGACTTCCGTAAGGCAGGTCAGCTTTCCGACGTCGACCCCCAACACGCAAAAGTCCCTCCGAATCCGTAAAGGGATTTAACCTGGCGACCGCTCCCTTGAGTTTGGTGCGACCCTCGCGCAGGATCCGAAGTTCAGCCTCGAAGCGGTCCACCTGCACGATGCGAATCCAGTGCAGCAGCGCGTTCCGACGTTCCTCTGCACTCACAACTGGGGACAAATGTTTATCACTCGGATTTCGACAGTTGCGAACAAATCTTTTGATCCAACTGGTAACCGCCAGCAGTTTATCCAGACTGCTGTACCGCCTAGGCAGCCAGTCGGGATCCAAGGCCGTCTCCACAGCTAGGGCGTGCACCCGCACGCCAGGCAAAAATTTAACCGACCTATCCACCTGCTGGACAGGCCACGAAGTCTCTGGTTCCTCTAGCCAGGCTGGTCCCCACCAAAGTGAATGAGACACCAATTCCGGAGCTGTGCAGCCCCGGGAAGCACAGTCAGCTGGGTTCCAATCACCTGGGACGTGTCTCCAGATGATGGGGATGCCAATGTTCTGTATCTGGGAAACCCGGTTTCCCACGAAGATTTCCAAAGTATGTGGCGCCGCGCGCAACCATGCCAGCGCGACTTGACTGTCTGACCATGCAAAGACATCCCGGATGTCAATGGTGGCAGCCAGCTCACGAGAGACGTGGCTTAACAATCTGGACAACAGATGAGCTCCGCTCAACTCTAGCTTAGGTATGGTCAGACGAGTTCTAATAGGAGCCACCTTGCTCTTTGCCAAGAGTAAAACGACGTTGACCCGACCCTCGGAATCAACCGTACGTAGATACACTACCGCAGCGTACCCCCGCTCGGATGCATCACAAAACCCATGCAGACTTGCCTGATATTTGCCCGGCGGCAAAATCCGACGAGGCAGGGCAACCCGGTTGACCTCCTTCATCGAAGATATCAGCGCAAGCCAGGTGTCCAGTGGAGGCCCGATGAGCGGCTCGTCCCACGAGACGCCCATAATCCAGAGCTGCTGCAGCAGACACTTGGCCAGGAAGATCACTGGGCTAATCCACCCGTTCGGATCAAACATACGAGCTATGGTGGACAGCACTGTCCGTTTACTCCAGACCCTCTGGTGCTCCAGGTCCACCTGGAACGTGAAAATATCGTTAACGGGTTGGTATTGCATTCCTAACACCGCTATCATGTTGGGATCTTCCACGTCCTCAAACAAATTAGGGTTCTGTTGGTGATCCTCCGGGATACCCTCCAACAGACCCGGCTCGTTAGACAACCATTTCCGCAGCTCGTAGCCTCCGGCTGCTAGAATGGCAATCAATTCATCCCGCAGTATGAGAGCCTCCTCGATACTTTGGGCCCCGGTGCACACATCGTCAACATAAAGGTCGCGTGCCAACACGGCGGCTGCGCGGGGAAAGCGGGCCCGTTCCCGCTCTGCCAACTCTAACAAGCAGCGAATGGCAATATAAGGGCTGGACTTCAACCCATATGTGTTGGTGTTGAGCTCGTAGACAGTCACCGGGTCCTCCGGGTGTTCACGCCAGAGAATCAGCTGGAAACGCCTGTCATCTGGGTGGATAACCGTCTGCCGAAACATCATCCGGATGTCCGCTCCAAACACCACCTGATGTCTTCTAAAGTTCAGTATAATGTCCACGACATCCCTGTGTAACTTGGGACCGGAATGCAAGCACTGATTTAATGACACCCCTGTCGACGTGGGGGCTGAGCCGTCAAATACGGTCCTCAGCTTACCTGACGACGCCTTCACCACCGCATGGTGAGGCAAGAAATAATGCTCAGTTGAGCTCCAATCAACTCGAGCCGGAGACATGTGGCCCAATGCCTCATACTCGCGCATAAACTCAATGTACTTATCGCGAAGGACGGGGTCACGCCGCATGCGCCGTTCCATGGCCAGCATTCGTTTCTCCGCCAGTGCCCTGGACTGCCCTAGAACAGGAGAAGAAGCAATGAACGGTAACCTAGTTACGAATTGACCGGACGTCAGCCGCGACGTATTGGCTTGATAAAAGGCCTCACACTCCTCATGGTCCGGATCCACCCTTGGAACCATGGGAGGCTCCTCAACTTCCCAAAATCTTTGCATCGCCTTGGCAAGAGATGCAGACGCAATGACCTTCGACTCGTCCGGAGTCGAGTCCTCAAAGACTGGCCCCATTACAGAAAATCCAAAAATTGTCGACACTGCCACCAGTGAAGAGGGCCCCAGAACCTTCTGGGTGCCTAGTAGGACCCATCCTAATACATCCGAGCCCAGGAGTAGATCCACTGGAGCGGGATGGTAGAAAAGTGGATCGGCCAGATCCAGATCCGACGTACACGACCTTACACCTGAGGGAAGATCTGTAGATGGCTGCCATCCTACAATGGTATCCATTACCATGGCCATAGCCGAAATCCTCAGCGTAGAAGAGTGTACCGACGAAAAGGTGAAGTACGTCTGCCCAGCCAGACGCGGAACCTTCATGCCGCCAATTCCCAAGAGGGGCACCGAGGGGGCACGCAGCCCTAAACCTAATTGCTCGGCCACTCGTGTTGATAATAGACATCCCTGGGCCCCCGAATCTAGCAGGGCCCTAACCCTAACCGAATCTCCCTGGGGGCCCCATACGCGGACCACCGCGGTGGGCAGCAGAACCGTCCTCGGTTCTGCGCTCGCAGCGGGGCAAGCCAGCTACAGACTCCCCCTCCCGTAGGGGGGCCCCTGCTGGTAATATGGCTGGCGAGTGCACATCGCCATCCTAGGCAGGGTATACCCTGCAGCCCTACCGTACCTGTAATACGGCGGGTGGTACTCCAGCCGTGGATACTCGTGGCACGGCGGAGAGTACCGCTGTGGCACCTCTGAGCCGCGCTGCTCCACGCCAGCGCGCGCAGGAACCGGTGCGCAGAGAGGAGACCCTCTCCCCTTGTCAACCATCGGGCCCCCGCCCGTAGGGGCCCAACTCACACTCGGGCCGGCTGCATGGTAACCCGCAGGTGCGGGGCCCCCCATGGGTCCACGCGTAGGTACCTGGCTCAGCTCCCGGTGTGGGGGTGCGCCTCGTGGAGGACTCCTCCTCCCATCGGACAGGGGGCCTCGCCCTGAGGGGCCCCCGCCCGTAGGGCGCCGCTGTTGTGCCGTCGGAGAGTCCGCTCCCGACCTGTTGGCACACAACATTAAGTGGTGCGGCCCGCCGCATGCACGACAACGCTGGGGCCTGGGGCAGTTCCGTTCAAAGTGGTCCCCCAGGCAGCCAAAGCACAGGCTATTGCGCTTCACCATTCGCCGCCTATCAGCAACTGGCAACCCTTGCCAGTCGTGGCACTTCAGCAGAGTATGGCCCGCGTGCCCACACTGCAAACAAGCCGAGTCCTTCCCGGCCGCCGCCAGTGCCGCCAAGCGCGCCGTAGTGCGTCCTCGCAGCGGCTGCGCTGGCTGGGACGTACTGCGCGCCGGTGAGGCGCCGCACTTACACGTCGGCGCCGCTGACTGCCTCAAGTCCGGTTGTGAGGTCTCCACGACCCTGGCCTCATATTCGAGGAACTGAATGAGGTCCACGAATTTAGGCAACGCGTTGACATCGCGCTCCGCAGACTCCCGTTCGAACCTAGAACGCATGTCCGTCGGCAACCTACTTAAAGTAATGTGCACGAGGAGAAAGGACCACTCGTCCACGGGCAGTCCCAACGTCCTCAGTGCATTACAGGCCACTGTAATTGGGGTCAACAACTGCAGCCTCAATTGTGACCGGTTGGTCAGCTTGGGCAAAGCCAATAGCTGACTGACATGCGCATCAGCCAATAGGCGCACGTTCTGGTATCGCGTGTTCAGTAACTCCCACGCAATGCTGTAGTGGTCGTCCTCGACCTTGAGATGTTGGACGAGCGACCTCGCTTCGCCCTCCAGAGTGGACAACAAATATGCCATTTTTTGTCCACAAGACAAGTCTCCTCTAGAGTCCACTAGAGATGTAAACATATTTTTAAATGGAACCCATTCTTCCACAGCGCCTCCAAAATGTGACAGCTGTAGGGTGGGCAGCCTACCTGTGATGCTTACTAAATCCTCCCTGGGTGTATGAGTAGGTACAACATGACCCTCACGTTGTCTCCTGATGTCCGATGCCCTTTGGACTATGGAGTCACCAATCTCCATGATCTGGGTGAAGTCCTGCTCATAACCTGCCCAGACCTCGTGGGTGGGTGCTGGAGTACTGCCTGACAACGACTTCATGGCCCCTTCCGCCTCAATGAGACGTTGAGACACCTGTTCTGCACGTTCCAATATGGCATCGTCACGATCCCTACGTGACAATAGCCCCTGGGCATTGGTAAACCAACGCAATTCATTGGCCAATGACGCCCTCGCCATCGCGTTAGAGTAATTAATATTGACAACAAATATTAATTTATTGATAGCTCCCCGCTAACAAAATACCAAAACTCAACAATGGCCCAATGTAGATGAAATTATATTAAATAGTACAGTATATATATATAGCAACGGGTACCCTACCACAGATTACTAACATACATCTTTCCAAGATACAAAAGACTAACAATTTTATTAAAGATAAAAGATTAACAAGAGCCGTCTTGTACAAGAACAATATAATTATGAACAAATATCTGTCCTAGATATTACAACAAGACAAGTGTTTTAACAAGAGCCGTCTTGTACAAACCGAACAAATTATAAAGTAATATCTGTCCTAGATATAATAGCAAAAACAATACATATCAACTTTTACAAAACCATTTGTCACCGATAGTACTTGCATACAACAATTGTATATGAAAACACATATAACACTTGCAAACAACAATTGCAACTGTTGGTATAGTCGTAAGTATACAAAGTTTATCTACAAAATATGCGAAAACAAAGTTAACCTACAAAGTGCGGGTTTGGCCCCAGGGTTATGGGATAAACCACGCTCTGCTACCAGAAAATGTTGGGTATAGGACCCGCTCTGCTACCAGAGACCAAGGAGACAGGACCGCCTGCCTCCTGGTCCCAAATTAAACACTAATAAACACGGAAACACAAGTAAAACACTTACAGAATGTACAGTCCTTTGTCGACGTTCCTCGTCGACTAGGCAGCCGGCGCCTCCCGGGATGCCTGCACCGGATCGCTAGTGGGAGCCCTAGTCTTCCCCAGACTACCCCAAGAGCGCTCTTCCCCAGAAAACTGCGTCTCAGTGCAGGTTCTCGACACCACGACCTCGCAAATCAACACCACAAATCGTCAGGAATGACTCGGGAACCTTCCCTCCTTATTTATAACTCACTCCACGCGAAGATATAAAGCCGGCAATCCAATTGCCTCACAATTTTAACCAAAATCACGTTGCCCGCGGGCCACCACGACAGCAAACGTATAATTTGCTCAACCACGAGCCAACCAAGCAAGAAAATTTTCAAGTGCAATAACCTCAAAAGTAAGTGTCATCTGTCACAGACAATGTTGCTACTTTATTCCGAACATAATGACTCTAATATAAATAATACTGCTTCTAGATGTAAAAAAATTGTACACTACAATCAAATATAGCACCTAATAAAATACAAATAATTTCCGTCGCTGTAAACTCATAAAGCATAAAATTATAAGCTTCTGGTAAAAAATAAAACTTCAATGTCGAGTGGCGCTTTCCAAATATTAACAAGAGAAAGTGGTCTTAAAACGTGTTGCTTAGTTTCATGTATTGATTGCTCAGTCGTATTGTGTCAAGATCCTGTTATGGAGGATCGGGGTTCTGTTTCCAACTACGTATTTGAAAGAGATATTTTAAAGTTAAAAGTAGCTATTTAAAGCTCATTAGTTTATGTAAAATTACTACCTAATCAGGCAAACGTTGTTTTGCCATATTAATTAGCCTTTAATTGACCTATTTTCAGATCTACCAAATGTACACTAAAAAAAAAATCTTAAAAATCGGTGAAGCCGTTTTAGAGGAATTCAATAACAAACACTGTGATAGATAGATCGAGATACAGCAAACCATTTATTTTAAAGACTTAAGTTTTAGTTGAAAACTTTTCTTTTAAAATGCATTTTAATATGCCCCTAAATGTATTTTATTAACGTCAGCGATGGTAGATCATACGCAAAACTTCTGTCTCACATCCGAGATTTACAAGGTTCTATTTTAGCATCTACCCAATGACTTTGGTTTTCTATGAATAATTTGGTAGCTGCAATACCACTGGCTAACAGAGACGAACAATATTGAGTAAACCAAAATGTCAGTATTCACATACCTCAGCGCATGCCACGTATAGTGGACCGACTAAAGAGTCTATGTGCAAAAATCTTAAGGTACGATTCCACCAAAATGGTGCGCAGCACATTTTTTTTCAAACATTTTGTGCGAAACTCCAACAGTGCACGTACTAAGCTGGTATTGCGTTTAGCCTATGTCTCCACCGGTAATGCTGTGTGTAACTTTTGTAAGCGCACAGTGTAACACACTTTGGCACAAAAATTTGATTTTCTGACGTCAGTTGTTTATCAGAAGATTTTTAATCCAAGATTTTCTTCTTTTCTCTTCGGTATTGAGCCATAATAATCTTCCATTTACTCATTAACTTAATCGAGTCATAATTGAAGCTTTGGACCAACTCTAGAGTGGCGTCGTGTTTTTTGTTTCTATTTTTATAATCACAATGATTATAGCGCGATATCAGTTTCCGACCACTACGGATCGCGTAATCAAATTCTATAAACCCATTGTTCTAACACAAGTTGAACTTCTGACCCCTAAGCTAGCAAAGAGCCTATGTCGTGTACTGTAAATTTTACTGAGAATTTTAAACCCTCGTTATAAGTCTTGAACTTAGTTACAAATCTATAGACTTAAGATAGCAGAGGAAGACTCGACTTTTGACTACGCTTGCTCAAGTTCCGACGATAGTGATATCTCTATAGAGCAAGCGTAGACCAAACTGGAGTTGGTTTAGTTTAAACGGTGAAATAGATGTTGAACTGTTTAACCTACCTACTTAAGTACGTCTATTTTGTTGTCTTACATATAGTGCAGAAGCGGTAATAGCATTCTGAGCGCTATTGCATCACGACCGGATAATCCACTGACATGGATTTTAATGAGAGGTACTAAAGCAGTACTGGATATTAAATATTAGGAATAAGCTAAGTTCTATATTTATTGCTACAAGTAAAAATATTGTTTGTAAATATAATATATAAAATCTCATGTCGTGTTGGTTATCGAACTAGTCCGAAACGGCTAATTGATATGGCAAAAAACGTTTGCCAAGTCAGCTAATCAATGTATAAATAAATAGGGTTAGAAAGGATTTCAATATTCTCCGATATTTCGTTTCGGTAATGCCGGAAGCATATCATATGCGGAAATGAGATTAAACGAAAAAGTTGCTGGCTTTTATCCGGAACTTAATTTGCAAAAGTGAGCTAACTCCCATGTCAGGCAAAGTACAATTTTAACACGGTCCCGTCATAAAATTGGGGCCGAAAAAAGCGAGGAAAATTTTTCTTTTAATCAGACCATAAAACTGAATGGTCCATTTAGGATTCGAAGCACAATATCCACTTTAAGATAGACAGAAGCACCCTATCGTATAACCTTTGATGAAATCCATCAGAAGCATAGGTATCAGAAACACGCATCGTAAATGACATCTAAATCTAATTTAATATCCATACCATATTGTAACAAGATGTAAAATTTGCTTTTGTTTTGTATGTATTTCCTGTCAATAAATACTATTATTATTATTGTTATTTGCCGCTAAATGGCGACCGCTACAAATCGCCGCCGCTTTTGGAGGAAATCATAGCTTTAATGAAGAATACAACCGCTCTTTCAACAGCGTATCGACGAAGAAGAAGAAAAACTAGCGACACTGTTAGTCTGTAAGTTACATACAAGTTTCTCTTGAAAAAGTCCGTCCTTGCTCATAGTCTAAAACAATCAAGTTTTTTAAGTGCTAAATTTTGTATTTTGTGCAGTAAACTGTAAGAAACAAACAAAAGAACAGATAAAGCTTTGGAAGCGTGTTAAATACCTACTTATATCGTTAAAAATGTAAAATGTTAAAGCGATTCTGCCACGAATGCATAGTCCTGAAATAATCGGGGTCTTGCTCGGGCCAGCGGTGGCTCCAGCGCTAATTGCACGATACCCCGAGGGACCCTAGTAGACAACACAGCGGTAACACAGCATTGCCGTGCTCGGCTATACAGCAAAACGTAGAATAGATAAACAGCTACGCACGTCCTATTGGAACGAACCCTGAAAATGCAATAACAAGTGCAGTAATTTTGAAGTTCAAACTCCATGCTTATAATGAAAGTGATTTTCAGAACGACGACAGAACGAATTTCAATAAGGTTATTTTCCGATTGCGAAAAATATAAGAAAGTTTTCATGCTTCAGTTGGTACAACAGGAACCAGAAATTTTTACACTGTCACTTTATGGAATTAAGCGTAATTTAATAAAATCGCCTATGTACCCGTTCTTATTGCTTTGTTTTATGTGTAACATATTTCTTTCTTGTGTACAATAAAGTATAATAATAAAATCTCGAAGCAATGGTGCGAATATTTAAACAGAAAACAGAAGGAAATCTTAGCAAGTTAAGCTTCTTTTGCATGAGCAAGAAATGCGTTACGATATTTATTTATAAAATTTCATTCGACGACGAGTCACTCGTATAATAATGTTTGTAATATGAACAAAAATCTACTAATTATTATGAACAAGAATAGTTTTCGATTACCTTCTTTACGTAACGTGACCATTTGTTCTTCAACCCAAAAAGGGACATCCTCCAAAATAAGACGAATTCGATGATTTGTCTCAATAAAAGGGGAGGGTTGGGGCTGTTGTAGGCTAAATTTTTAGCTCAAGCTGCGCAATGTGTTACACGACATTATGGCTTCATCTAGCGGCACATTCAATAAGGTCTGGGTAATGACTACTTTGTTCTACTCAATGATATATAAAAGAATTGGATAAATAAAAGTAAAGCATTTCAGAAGGGACATGTTTAAAACTGAAAAACGTTGCACCATATTGACTTGACTTGAAATTACCGACATATTGACTTGACTTACCCCCGGTTTCACGTACCCTAATAAGCTGTTAATCTACTGTTAACAACTGTCAGTGGTATTTTTCGTATGCACTTTGGGCAATTGACAGCTGTTAACAGAAGATTAACAGCGTGATAGTGTGCGAGAAACTGGGGGGGACACATTCATATTCACACACACACATACTCATACGCACCATACATACATACTGCCACTCATCCATCTATAAGCCAGAAGTTGAGCATGTTTTTAACATAAAGGCAACATAATAATGCTAGAGTAAGTCTAAACTTTAGTTTGTACCAAGTTTACATTTTATGTCGTCAACTGGTTGCGTCATTGAAGTAATTTAATCAATCTTTACTTGAAAGGCAACACTTATTTACAAAAAAAAAAAGCGGTGGTAGCCTAGTGGGCCTTGGACTCGGAAGCGGGAGACACAGGTTCGATTCTCAGTGCGGGCATGTAACTATGACTTTGTTTTCTAAATTATGTACATTTGTGAAGTAATAGTAGCAATGCCACTCGTTAACTGAGAAGGAAAGCATCGTGAGGAAACCTGAGCGTCTGAGCTATTCACATACCTCAGCGCTAGATATCGCCAATCCGCGGTGAGCATGCTTGGTGATTAAGCCCAACTCTCTCTGAGAGAAGGCCTGCGCCCTACAGTGGGACGTATATAAGCTGCTTATATAACACTTATTTTGCGGAAATGCAATTAGTTCTTATAATCCGATCACAACAGAAGGCATTTGGTTCGGTATACCTCAAACAGTGTTGCCGTTGTCGCCTTTTGCGACCATTACAGCCGAAGACCAGAAGACGCCTACTAGGGGCGTCTTAAAGAGCTACGGAATCCAAAAAGCACCTTCTTGTCACAGTACAATTCTTGTAGCCAGTGGGTCCATAAGGCGCCCTATTAGGCCTTAAAAAGGGTTACATAGCACGCTACACAGGGTGTAAAAAAATCTCTAGTTTTCTTGAAAAGGGGGGGCTAGTCGCCAATGCGAACACCTTTTTACGATTGAGCCAATTTCAAAATTGCAAAATTCGTAGTGTTGAGGAATAATCGTACTGTTCCCGTTTTTGGGAAGATAAAGAAATTTTGATACAACATATGAAATTAACACAACTCTGCTCATGCTCAATTAACAATGCTCATCTTCTACTTTGTGCTAGGTTTGGTGTAGTAGCTTTTTTCTTACCACACAGTATTTGTTTTCCCGGGAAAAGACCTAGATTAGATATTATCTAAAATTGAATTAATTTTCCTCTCAGTGTTTAATATAGAGCAAACACAATGGGACACGTCCGCGCGTTCCTCTGTTGTCCCATTTAATAGCGGGAAATTGGCAATGGAAGGGACAGAAATTGCGCTCAGGAGATGATGATCTGATTATCCCGTGATCAATGGTCGTGATGTGTTCGTGATTATTGTCATCATCATCAGTCACTTGACGCCCGGTGTTGTGCCGCCCGCATCCAGCGACTGCCCGCCACCGTGACCAGGCTGTTAAACCATCTGGTGGCGGCCTTGCCACACTGCGTCATCCAGTCCGCGGTCGCCAGGTAAGAACTTTTTCGCCCCAACGGGAATCAGTACTTCGAGCTATGTGCCCCGCCCACTGCCACTTCAACTGAGCTATTCTTCGAGCTATATCAGTAACTCGGATTCTTCTGCGGATCTCCTCATTCCTGATTCGATCACGCAGTGAAACACCTAAAATAATTATTGTTATGATTTAAAAAAAAATTGCTCTACAAACATTTTGAGTCACTGTTCAATTCTTTTAGAGTAGAATTCTTTATTAAAAACCAAAAATTACATAATAGCACATAAAACAACACTCAGTTGTAATGTATTTCGACTGCAAATTCAAGTTTAGTAATTTGTGCAGTATTGAACTTTATAATACTCAAAATATACTAAGTGTATTATGGACCCTGTAACGCATAGCACGTTACAGGATCCATAATAGTACTTATAAGTATCATTATTATAGAAGTAATGGTGGGTTGCATAAATGATGATGACAAGGGCGCTTGTCCAATTTAGTTCGCTCCATTATGTGAATGTTTGGCTGCCTCATTGGTCTAGCGATATCACGTCTGATTGCCATGCCGAAGGTCATGGGTTCGATTCCCACTGGGGGGCCCTCGTACATTTTTATGTGTCCTCAGTCTGTTGTGATGTCCTTCCTGGTTACCATAGCACAGGTTATCGTAGTTTTGTACTAGGACAAGTGATTGTGTGGTGTGGAAGATTTTTTTTAATGGAAGAAAGTTTATGCGTGAGAAGGAAATTATCTTCGACGAGTTGTGGTTCTGTTTTTCCACTTTGCTCTTTAATCCCATTACAGGCGGCAGTTACCTACTATAGACAGTTCATCGCACGTGCTGCACAAATCATGAAAATTTAATTCAGTTCATTCAGTAGAATCTTTGCGGGTTCTGCTTTTCACTTGCAATTTACCAGCTGGACTAGCGCGTTTGGTTTCAAAATAAGAAACATGGACCCTTATTATGAAGTAGCGATATGTTTGGAGGGGTCCTCAACGTCGCGCTCGAGCTCGAAAATTCGCTCGAATCTAGCGACAAATACGGTTCTTTTTTTGAATAATAATAGGGCCCTGTAATTTTGCTCCTTTTGCAATTGTAATTTTAGCCCTGTAATATTCATAATAAGGGCCCTGTAATTTTACTATGCATGGTGCGCATTAAAGTAGAACTCTTTATCAAATCTTATCTAAGAATAATTATTTTCAGGGTTAAACAGAATACTAAATTGAAATATTTCCAGAGTCAATCTATAAACATTTTATAAGACGATAAAAAAACAAAGTTTATCCCCTTTTCTTGATAAATAAATCTTATTAATTATAATTTATAAACACAGAGCTACCAGAACTTATATTGTAAATCAATTAAGTACGAAACGTTTTAGAACAGGTTCTGTGAGTTTTTTCATAAATTTAATACGAACAGATAGTAGAATTTGTACCAATCACATTGCTTGTGATTAACCTAAATCAGTGATTTACCCCTACCGTGTTGCAATGGAACGTACTACCAATGCGTCAAAGTCACATGAAACAGTAAACGATTGCCGTTTCAGAATCAGTTCCTTAGGTAGCGTAGTCACGTTATAAGAAAACCAGTGACCGAAAGATTCAAGCTAAACGTACAAAACCAGAGGTCTCAAGAGGCGCGTCACTAAATTGCTTAGTCGAAATAAGCCTTAGGGTAGGTTCGCTGCGCTGGGGACTGTTCTGTGGTCAGTGGCCGTAAATCAAATGGCAGTAACCCGTGGCGACAGAGTTATGAGGCGGTCCGGCGCGTCCGCAGCGGGATTCATGAGGCGAGTAAATAAAACAGAGGATCCATTCCATTCTATCAGCCCACATTCATCCATTGGATATATGCTTCCAAGGGACGTCACTTCTTACTGTCCTCAGCCATCCTTAGTCAGTAATTTCTAGTTGCCACTGGTAATCTGCTTCAGATCACCGGTTCAGTGATCAGAGAGCAGCACAAAGTTTCTGACTATTAATAAGATCCCTTAAGACAAGTAACGTTAAAGGATATGTAACTAAGCTTTGATATTATAACATATAATTTAAGTCATTCATTATTGTGCAATGTAATAAATAAAATAAACTTTGCCCTTTGCATCTTCGTAATGAGATGATTTATATACAGCGTCCAGTGGCACCTTCACTTACACTAGATGGGTGAAGGAAGCACTCGGACGCTGCAGTGCCTGAAACATTGTTTTTTTTAGATGGAGCAGGCTTGCCCAGCACCTATACCATCTCGACAGCTTAGTCGGTCTAGTCCACAGGAGACACAAGTCAATACGGACGGAGCCAATCAAGCCGCGGGTTTCCATACGCTAAAGGTGGAGGAAAAAATAAAATGACGTAATTTCTTTTTTATGTTGCCTATTATACATCCCACTGCAGGGCGCAGGCCCTCTTTCAGAGAGAAAGTACGGGCTTAATCACCACATGTGCCCACCACGGATTGGCAATTTCGAGCGCTGAGGGTTGAGAACACCTCAGACACTCAGGTTTGGTCACAATGTTTTCCTTCATGGTTAAAAAAATGTTATAATTAAAATAATTTTATGTCACCCGCCGTTTTGCTTCGCCTGCCTCACTTTTGATCGGCTCCAATTCGTTTGCTGACCATTGTTACTTGATCAAAAGTATCTAGCTACATATAAGCAATCAGTTTATACTCTTAATATTGTAATCGATTCAAGGCAAAACCGAGGAGTAAAAACAAAAAAATATCCCTAAGAATACTTTCGATCGATTATCGTTATCGCTGGTAAGTAACATTGTAAAACTTATACTACAGAGTATTATTTCTTCTGTTATTCTCCAGTGGCAACGAGATTCATGCCGACAGTCGCTTGAGCTCGCTCATTGCTGCCTCAGTGCCAACCGCTGGCGCAGAAAAATACTCGCTATTTGATAGCTTCCGCCCACAGAACATTCTCTGTTCTGTGCTTCCGCCTAGCCAGATGCTTTCGGTGACTAATCCTTATAACTTTGCAATCAAAATATTAATGGACTCAAACTTTGCAGTGTAAATAATGTCCGCGCTACTTAATCTCTGTTTGCACAAAAATAGCCTCCGTGATTTCTTTTTGGTTCCTATCTTATTTGTCCAATAATTCAGTGTTAATAATGCAACGAGTTATGGAAATAAAGAAAATTATTGAAACTGTTTCTTCAGTATCGATAATTAATTATCGAATCATGATTCGATATCGATAAAAAACTTCCAGTAATAAATAAAAGTATAAAATTCTCAATTTTTTCTACACGCTTTCAGAATGGCGCAAGCTTAAGTAAGATTATTCGCTAACGCTAATATTCTAAAAGATAATCATAGCAATTGACAAAAGTCCATGTCGTAATTGTAAATTAAGCGGAAATTTTACATACCTGCAGGAAGGTGGCGGTGGTAGCCTAGTGGGTAGAACATTGTACTCGGAAGCGGGAGACCCAGGTTCGATTCCCAGTGCGGGCATGCACCTATGACTTTTCTTTCTAAGTTATGTACATTTGTGAAGTTATAGTAGTAATACCATTCGCTAACGGTGAAGGAAAACATCGTGAGGAAACCTGGGTATCTGAGCTATTCACATACCTCAGCGCTTGAAATCGCCGATCCGTGGTGGGCACGCATGGTGATTAAGCCCATACTCTCTCTCTGAAAGAAGGCCTGTGCCCTACAGTGGGACGTTTATAGGGTGCTTATGCTACATGGACTGGTAGGTGGTAGGTGGTCTACCCTCAAGTCACTCTTAGTTTTTCTCAGCGGGCTGACAACACGCAACACTCACTCAGTCAAAGGTATTAAAATTTTACCGAATAAATAATCGCGGTTAGACCCGTTTGATATATTACTATATATGAGCATCGCCAGTCATTAAAAAATACGATTTCATTCATTATTGGTAGAACTCTGGCCTTGCGCTTGGGAAATCGTGTTTAATACCGGCACGTACTCGTACGAATGACGTGGTTTTTTAAGTGCCTACCGTTTTGTGAATTTGTTGTAACACAACTCGCTAGTTGTGAAGGAAGACAACGTGCGTAAGCCTCAGCGGTCGCAAAAGCTAATCCGCTTTGGGTACGCGCGGTGAATAAACCCATACTCTCCCTAAGTGAGAAGGTATGTACCTGGCAGTAGAACGTATATTGGCTGCTTATGTATGTTATATAATGTATGTGGAGGCAACCTCTGGACCCTGCTTGCCTACATACATACGTAAACGGCAAAACTTTACGTAATGCATGTCCATGAGTGCTAAAGAAGTAGGGATCTAGAAGCCAAAGCCCAACTTTTCCCCTTCCGTCAACAAGCAAGCGCAACCAATTCCGCGCAGCGTCGCGGCGTCTCGTCATCGAGTTGGAAATCCTTATAACCTGCTCTCAATAAAGATTGTAGTTATCTGGTGGCGTCAGGTTAGCGCCGCGGCACGGGCAGAGTAGGGCGAGGCGCGGGGCAATCGCTTGACGAACAGTTCTATTTTCCACCGGGTTCCACACGCCTGACTCCAGCTGGGAATTTTCCAGAAGCGTAGCTTAGAGTTACCGAGGTGACGGAATGACTGAAATGCCAGGTATAGTCAATTGTTGTAGAGAGGGTAGGTGGTCTACCCTTTAATATCTCTTATTTTTACAGCCGGCCAACAGTCCACCTGAGGCCGTCACATCTGTAATGTTGCTGATATGTTAGTCATTAAGGTTATACCTACTTTGTAATAGCATCGTGAGTCATTAGGAAATGCTGTATGTGGGAGCTCATGTATCAATCTTTAATTTCATTTTTCCACAATATCACTTTCTAGTTCATTGGGATAGGGCAATCTGAGCTTCGACAAACCAATAGTTTGCTGTAAAAAATGGTACGATAGCTCAGTTACAAAGATTTATTGCAGCCTGTGTCCTAAGGTGATTGCTACGAGTTAGCAATCAGTCAACCAGACAGTTCATTTCAATGCACATGGCGGAGCTTTTTATAATCGAGAACTTGCCACCCGACTATCAGTCTATTTCCAAAAACACCTGGCCCATCCACCGGCGCGATCGAATTTAAAAACCAATTCTATATTCTTCTCAAAACTGCGCCCGAGCGCTAAGAGACTCGGAACGGCGGCGCTTTGCCGAACCAATTCGATTTTGTAAAGGACGAATTTTTCGGCAATATAAAGGCGTTGACACAATTTTCACTTCCCTTTGAGGTTCGTGGAAAAGGGAGTTAGTGGTCGCGCCAAACTTTTAGTTTTCTCTTAGATTAAGTGGACTGTATTTTTTGATACGTACAATTGAACAAGGGGATGAGGAATATAAGGGTGAGAACAGGAACACGCAGCACATACCTCGCAAAGCAGCATCCAGGAAGACGAGATCCCTCCAGATAAGGCAGCAGCTGCTGCGGTGGGCCCACCACTCACACAAACAGTAATTTAAGATATTTCACAATCGAATCCTTTTCAGTAGCACTCGCGGAGGGCGCGACACACTTTACAGGGGGTGGTTTAATACCAAAAAGCGTCAATTAAGCGGTAATCAACGATTTTAGCGCATTGCTAGAACCGCGGCGGTTAAGGTTCAAATGTGAACTGTACTGTAGTC
The DNA here is from genome assembly GCA_963969515.1 of Yponomeuta evonymella. Taxonomy (NCBI): domain Eukaryota; kingdom Metazoa; phylum Arthropoda; class Insecta; order Lepidoptera; family Yponomeutidae; genus Yponomeuta; species Yponomeuta evonymella. Next base: position 719,242 of record OZ018342.1, on the reverse strand, counting down.
CTTCGCCGCTTGGTGGCGCTGGCAGCGCGTAGCGACGACGTCATGCATACGTGTTTAAGGTGCAGGAAAAAAGATGGAAAGGAACGTACCATAGAATATTTAATACAGACTAAGTAATTTGGCGCCACCATTTCCACCCGCCCTTAAAGGGTCACCTTTAAAACCCAATCATAAGGTGAGAATTTAAAAAAGTTGATGACTGTAGGATGAGCGCTCAAGCGCGGGGATATTAGGCAAAAAATAGCGGAATGAAAATTCCGTAGAGTCGTGGATATAAGCGGGAGTATAGATTAATGAAATTAATGACTTATAGATAAAGCGATTTGATATACTTTTATATTGTACATTTAATTTGATTTAATTGCGGAGTGAAATATTTATTGTTTTGGAAGAGGACATAATCTCACGGCCGGACGCAGGTAAGATCCCTTCGCGGTTCTCACTGTAGCCATGCGCACGACGCCATCTTTGGAAGGATGAACTATGTCGACAATGGCTAATGGCCAAGCCAGGGGCGGCGCTCCATCTTTCATCATAACCACGACTGTTCCCGGAGTGATGGGTGTAGATGGAGTGTTCCACTTCTGCCTAACCTGCAAACCGTGCAGATATTCTATTCTCCAGCGGTCCCAAAATGATTGGACTAGTTTGTCTAGTAACGAATGTCTATGGAGCAAATTCACTCGGTTGGACTCTACTTCAGGCGCAGGTAAAGAAAGTAAAGGAGCCGTGTGTAGAAAATGACTCGGAGTTAGAGCCGTGGGCTCTGCGGGGTCGGAACTCAATACTGTGAGAGGGCGAGAATTGAGTAAGCACTCGACCTGAGTGAGAGTAGTATTCAGTTCCTCATATGTCAGGACTTGTTGACCAATAATTTTGAAAAGTACTGACTTCAGGACACGTATCATAGATTCCCATGCCCCACCTTGGTGTGGAGAATTAGGACAAATAAATTTCCACGTTATGCGACTTTCAGCGTACTCTTCCTCTAGCCGTTGACGGTAAACGCTATTAAGAAATTTGTATAGATCTCGGAGATACGAGTTGGCACCTTTGAAATTCGTTCCGTTGTCGGAATACATGAATTGAACGGGCCCTCGTCGAGAAAGAAAACGTTTTAGCGCGGCGAGGAAACTCTGCGTGCTGAGATCTGTGGCGACTTCCACGTGTACAGCGCGTGTCATAAGGCACGTAAAAAGACACAGGTATGCCTTCTCGCTGCGTACGCCACGGCGGCGCACTGGGGTGTAGGCGATAGGGCCGGCATAATCGCAGCCAGTATGCGTGAATGCTTTGACGACTGGAAGCGTGCGACAATCAGGTAAGTCAGCCATAAGGGGGTAACTTGGGCGCGGTTTAAGTCTGAAGCAGGTATTGCACATGTGGACTCTCTGTCTCACGATGCGGCGTGCGGACAGGATCCAGAATTTTTGACGGAGAAGCGACGTTAACAATTCTGGGCCGGCGTGTAAATATTTAACATGGTAATAATCTATGATCATGTTCACTACATGACCCTTGCGTGGTAAAATAACTGGATGCATATGTGCATAGTCCAGCGCGGAATTAACAAGGCGACCGCCAACGCGGATCAGACCGTTGTCAATGAAAGGTCTCAAACGATTGAATGCCGGAGAACAAGTATTATTTTTCTTAATATTATTATATTCCTCTGCAAAGTGCTGGCGTTGCAAGGCGATGAGCATCATAATTTCAGAAAAATTAATATCATCGGTAGTCACCGCAGTGGTGCTGCGGCGGGGCAGTAGATTTGCGAACTTACAAACGTACATAATTATACGAAGAAGTTTACTCCAAGAGGAGATGCGGAGAGAGAGCTCATATAAAGCGCAATGCTTTACAGGCGTGCACACAGTGTGCGTTAAAACCTTCCGTTCGGGGATGTCTACAATAGACTGTCCGTCAAGGCTCTTAAGAGGCCACTGTGACGGATCCAATGAAGCCCACCGAGGCCCGTGGAGCCAAAGTGGGTGTGAAACTAATTTGTGCGGAGTGATTCCGCGCGACAGAATATCTGCGGGATTTTCACTGCCAGCAACATGGAAGAAGTTGTCAGGTGGAACATTATCTGTGATCTGAACAACGCGGTTTGCAACAAAAATTTGCCACTTATGTGGCGAACTCTTTATCCAGTATAACGCGACTTTAGAGTCGACGAAAGCGTAAGTCTTGACTGGAAAGCTACGCGAAAAATTGTCAAGCACTGTTCGAAGTAGTTTGGATAATAAAACTGCTCCACAAAGCTCAAGACGAGCGATAGAAAGCGGCTTAGTTGGAGCGACTCGAGTTTTGGCACAAACCAGCTGGACAGTGATACCATAGGCGGTACTTACGTGAGCATAAACCACGGCCCCGAAGGCGCTTTGACTGGCGTCAGAAAAACCGAGGAGTGTGACATCACAGTCCTTAGTCACACCCACGTGACGCGGAATGCGTAAGTTGTTAAGAGCAGGCAACTCAGAGCAGAATTGCTTCCACATTTGAATTATGTGCAACGGCGGCGTATCGTCCCAATCGAGATTTAGTTCCCAAAGCTGTTTTATCAGTAGCTTTGCGTAAACCACTGTGGGAGAAACGAAGCCCATTATATCCCACAGACGGGCAACGGTTGATAAGATGGAACGCTTGGTGCACGTCACATCAGCGGGAGTGGAAATTTTAAAGTAGAAGACATCATCATCAGTACACCAATGCAGGCCTAATATTTTATGCTGCATAGATTTATCAAACTCCACCTCAGAGGGAAGTTTGTGCGAGGAGGGGATATTATCCAAAACGGATCGACAATTACTGTTCGACTTAACGAGGTCCCACTGTGCACCTTTAAATAGGTCAATCAGTTGCTGGGATGCGGAGACTGCTTCTTGTTCGCTGGGTAGCGAGAAGGCGAGATCGTCCATATACAGCGATGTAGACGCAATATTACTCGCGAGCGGGTACTTCGCGCCGTCATCTTCTATGAGCTGTCTCACCGTGCGCAATGCATGGTATGGACTGGAAGACAGACCGAAGCACACACGATTGAACTGGTACAATACGAGCGGGTCTTCTGGACGAAACCGGTACAAGAAACACTGGTAACGCCGATCACACTCTCGAACGACAATTTGGAGAAACTGCTGGCGACAGTCCGCGGTCATTGCGATCGCGTGTAAGCGGAAGTTCAAAATTATTTGAAATAAGTCGCCCTGCAGATTCGGCCCTGAGTGCAGAATGTCGTTAAGTGAACGATGATGAACGCCAGATCGGGTACTTGCATCCAGAACGATGCGGAGACGAGTCGATGTCCTATCCTCGCGCACGACTCCATGATGCGGTATAACATAAATCGGAGTAGGGTCATGGGGGTCGTACTGAGGCGCGGGGGCAATATATTCCTTAGCTAGATAATCTTTGATGACGTCATCATAAGCTGACCTCAATTTAGGTGAAGATTCTAATTTTCTTTCGAGGCACATGAAACGTTTGCGAGCGGGTTCGTAGGAATTTCCGAGAGTATAAACATCCTCATTAAATGGTAGGCTGACAACGTATCTACCAGTAACTGGATCGCGGGTTGTGGTTAATTTATAAAATTCTTCGCATTCAACATCAGCGGGATGAAGAACGGGCGGAGCGGAGGGAAGCTCTTCGAGCTCCCAGAAGCGCCTGACTAAAGAGTCAATAGCAGCAGGTTGTTGAATGTGACAGCAAGTCAAAACCTGATGAGTATGAGGTGAGGGTATCGTAGGTACGGAACCCATGATAACATAACCGAACACCGTTCGTAACGCGGGGGGTGCCTGTGATTCACGAGGCGCATGAACAACATCGGGAAGGAGCAGATACGGGAAGAGAGAAGCGCCTATCAACGCATCAATTTTATTAGGTGCCCCATAGTTTTCATCTGCAAGACAAATTCCTTCCAAGTGTGATAAGACAGAGGTGTCTACCATAGCCGTGGGCAATAAGTCGGTGACTTGGTCAACGACGAGCGGTGAAATATTAAAGTTAATTTTATCATCAAAGCGCGAATGTACCGTTAAATCGATCGAGTTGGTTTCTATAATATTCTCAGATCCACCGAACCCCTTGACAATGGTGCGTTCTACATCGTGAAGCTGGATACCTAATCGATCGCAGCACTCTTTAGTAATGAAGTGGCTTTGTGACGCGGAATCCAACAGCGCGCGGATGATGTGTCGATCGCCGTTTATATCGTAAACGACAACTTGCGCTGTGGATAATAAAATAGTAGATTGCCTACTATGCGCGGGCGCAGTGCGAGCGGGTGAGTCATTGTTATCTACAGACGTATATGTAGCAGTAGCACACAGTGCTACGTCCGAACGGGCGTTCGGAACGAGAGCCGGCTGCGTTAGCAGTTTGTGCGCAGGCTGCGTGTGGGACGCGTCGTCGCTGCCACGTGACGGTGGCGGCGGCGGCGGCGGCGACGGTGGCAGCGGCGGCGACCGAGAGGGTGCGCCTGCTGGTGCAGCGGAGTGACCTGCTGGCGCCTCCACACGTTTGAAGTCTAACAATGTGTGGTGATTTAGACCGCATAGGCGACATTTAGACTTAGATGAGCAATTAGAAACTCGATGATTCAAGCTAAGACAGTTCACACACGCATTGTTGCATTTCCTTCACGCATCTAAAGCGTTCTTGTGGAGTCATCTTATTAAATTCAGCACATTTAAACAAATGCTGATGCGTTATATTAGTGCAAAGACATTTGCGCGCGGAGGTATCGACCGTCGTACTAACATAAGTTTGATACTTCGGCGGCGGAGGGGCGTTATTAGAATTAGAACGCCGGTTATTATTACTATTATTTTGGCGAGTAATAATTGCCTTCGAATTGGGCTCAGTTCGTTGCAAAACCTTAGCGCGGGTTTGAATGAAGTCGACCAAGTCGTCGAATGTAGGTATTTTAGAACTACAACTCAACTCGAAGGCGTGGACGGTTTCTGAATCAATCTTCTTAAGCGCAATATGGAGCAAAATCAAGTCGGCGAGATTATCTATTTTTAGATTTTTTAAGGCGCGGACTGCACTTGTAAAATTGTCTGTAAATAAATCAAAGTTGGCTGCGGAGGCGGAATGCAAAGGTTTAAAGTCAAACATTTGATTTAAATACGCGGAACTGAGCATTCTTTTGTCTTCATATTTATCAATCAGCGTTTGCAAGAACGATTGATAATTCTCGGCACTAGGGGTTATACCTGCGCATGTAGACAGAGCTTTGCCTTTCAGTTTGCCTAATAAGTAATACAACTTTTCGGCGTCTGTGAGTGAGGAATTTTTATGTACGGTAGACTGGAAACTGGCGAAGAAAAGTGGCCATGAGCGAATGTCGCCCGAAAAGTCCATTAATTGAATGGGCGGTAATGTTGCCCGACCCTTATGCGGTGCGGCATCCCGTGAGTCCCGCGGGTTTAATTGCGAATACTGCGATTGCAGTCGCTTAATCCTGCCATACAAGGCCTCGAATGCAACGAGACTATGATAGTCGGGCTTCGCAGTAGGATTATTTAATAGCAAGTGAGAATTATAATCATCCAAAATATTTTCAAATTTATCGCGGAGTAAGTCGATTTGGGAAGACTCGTCAAGGAATCTTTCCTGCTTCGCGGCGTCATTATGTAAATTTGAAGATAGATCATAGATCTTTTGCACAATTTCAAAGATAGCATCGCGCTTACCCAAAATCATTAAAAGCTTAGGATCCTGCCTTTCTGATGACTCGTCATTACTATCAGCTGCGGTACGCTTTTTAGATGCCATATTGAATGTGACAAGGTAACAAAGAAATTAGGTCAAGTAGGTGCAACGCGGTAGAATTATGGTGGTCACAATATTAAACGAGCGGTTGGCGTTGCGCGGGAGTTTGCTATGTAGTCGTATTTTACGGAACGGTATGGAACGTTGGCCGCGCGAACAATGGGCTGTGTAATGGGGGTAGGAAAATATCACAATGATTTTTCACGAAATTCTCATTGAATTGATATTATGTGCATAAGTTATCAAGTTAATTCAATAAGCAAGTAGGTATATATTAAGCGGGAAAACACGTAACTTGTTGTTACGGCCGGGAATAGCGAATAAGTATAGACAATGAAAGTAGATGATGCAATATCGATCTACCTTCGCGGAATTGGATATTTCTCTTATTAGGACCTATAAAGTATGCTAATAAGGGCGGATGGATATAATCTAGTAGGGAATGAAGATTAATTAACGATAAGAAGCTACCGGATCCGGCTCGAGGACCACTAAAATGGTCGCGCCAAACTTTTAGTTTTCTCTTAGATTAAGTGGACTGTATTTTTTGATACGTACAATTGAACAAGGGGATGAGGAATATAAGGGTGAGAACAGGAACACGCAGCACATACCTCGCAAAGCAGCATCCAGGAAGACGAGATCCCTCCAGATAAGGCAGCAGCTGCTGCGGTGGGCCCACCACTCACACAAACAGTAATTTAAGATATTTCACAATCGAATCCTTTTCAGTAGCACTCGCGGAGGGCGCGACACACTTTACAGGGGGTGGTTTAATACCAAAAAGCGTCAATTAAGCGGTAATCAACGATTTTAGCGCATTGCTAGAACCGCGGCGGTTAAGGTTCAAATGTGAACTGTACTGTAGTCCTTCGCCGCTTGGTGGCGCTGGCAGCGCGTAGCGACGACGTCATGCATACGTGTTTAAGGTGCAGGAAAAAAGATGGAAAGGAACGTACCATAGAATATTTAATACAGACTAAGTAATTTGGCGCCACCAGTTAGATTACAGCCTGCTTAGCTATCAGCTGCAACAAAGTAATTAAATCAACACCGAACAACAATAGGTAGTTATGTGCTTAATGTTTGAGTCCCACGTCGTAAATATGTTTTGTTTTAATACACTTCTTAAATAAATAAATTTTACAAAAACTGCATTCAAAGGCTTGAAATAACGTTAACTACTCAGCTGTTACTAGCCAAGTAAAACGACCACTTACGTTGAAACGGTCCATTTTTTTTTTATTATTTTATTTTAATACAAAACCCACAGCACAAGTTAACTTCTAAAGTATAGTTATGTTAAATGTATCCAACCATAGGCCAATTAAGGGCTTACATTATGTTGACTTAACTAGTAGACAGGAACACAGTGTTGGGCAGGAAGTAAAGTTATATAATTTAATTTTAAGTTATAAAAACAAATTTTACAGTGGAAAAGAAGAAAAACAGGCAATGGCCTTACGTATTTTAAGACTTATTTGTATATAACTATGGACAGAGTGCTACTAAATTACATGATTGCATAGTGTGTGCGTGCGTGTGAGGGTGTGTTATATTAAATTACACAAATAGGAGCGGACCTTAGATTTAAAGTGGGAGTGAAGCGATATCCACGGAATTAACATATCCAAGTAACGCGACCCTATCGGGCGAACGTGTGAAAGGCTTTTCATATCAGTTTCCCAAATTGTCCCTCTTCCTGATTCAGGAAACTTCGCGATCTGCTCTTTGTAAATATTTTTCTATTTTTTTTCGATTCGTGTAAGTAACATAATACGTCTGTCGAACGGCAGATTATAACAAACAAAAGTTCCAAAACTAATACATGGCTCTAGTGTAATACTAATAAAACAAAAAAAAAATTGTTATTTGCGGACTTATTTATTTATTTATTTATTTATTTTATATATACAATAAGAACTTACAGTTAAAACCAAAACGCTCTTAATGTTACTTTAATAAAAATGCACACAAAAATTAATTACATAAGTGTAATCTTAAATGTACTACAATATTTTGAATGGAATCAACAAAAATATCGACAAGTTGGACCTCGCTTAAAAACTCATTGAGCAGGGCGAGGGCCCTAGCCATGGGTGCGTTGTTGGCGTGGCGCGTGCGCAGCGAGAGCCCCGCGAACAGCAGGTGCCGGCGCCGACCGCAGCGCACGTATCTATCGGGGACAAATAGTCTGATGCTGCTTAGTATGTCAGGATTATAAATTCTATTCCGCATTAGCAGACAGTAATGAATACCTAGTTGCAGTTTTCGCCTCAAATCCAATGTATCGAAGCCTACCATACCATACACAAATAGAGACGGGTAGAGAAATGGATAACATCCATACATGCGCTTGTAGATATACCTAGCAAATTTCCTTTGGACCCGCTCTATCATTAGAGTATATTTAGCCTCGTGAGGATCCCACGTAATTGCACTATATTCTAGTTTGCTACGAACGAACGCGTTGTAAACCATGATGGCCACTCTGATATCCCGAAACTGTGCAGCTGTTCTCATGATGAAGCCCAATAGTGACATTATAGTATTCTCCACTTCATTTAATAATAAGTAAATAGGTACTCAAAACGATAGCTAAAAATCTAGGAGCCTCTCTTTTCCTACTACAACAGAGTTAAGGTTAACATTTTGAGTAATGATAAAATAATTTTGTATTTTGTATTTGTAATTCCATAATGCGTAGAGTAATTTAGGGAGTCCGGTATTCAACAAAGTCTGCTAGAAAAAAAATCTCTGGATATAATTAGCAGTAGGCTCTGTGTATTTTGTTTTCAATCAATCAAATCAATTACTTTTTATTCAAAGTAGCACAGAAACTGCGACTTAATGAACGTTACAAGTTTCTGTTTCAAGTTGTTTCTCAACAATAAATTACTTTTGTTCGAAAAACTGAAGCTTCCAAAGGCTTGTCAGCTTGGCGTAAAAACTTTATCTCACCAGTGGGAAATATTTATGTCATCATCATCATCAGCCATTTGACGCCCACTGCAGGACATAGACCACCCTCATGGTTTTCGAACCATGAAGGGTTTTGCCATGCGCTTGGCAGGCGGGTTGGCGATCGCAGTATGCGGTTGGAATCTCAGGCAGACGCTGCCGCCCGTCTCCTGGTAATTTATTTCCTTAGTCGCCTTCTACGACATCCACGGAAGGAAATGGAGTGACGCTATTCTTAATCCGGCGCCACACGGATTTATGTCTCCGACAATAATTGTATGTGGGCTAACCCAAAAGGCGCTGAATCAGTCCCGAGTTCGTGGTTCATCCCCGCGGATCCAGGCTCATCTCGCATTCAGTAACGGGTAAGTCCCGCTGCACGCCGAATGTAATTGGAGTCGGCTTGAGTTGCTCCCGATGTTGCGTCAACATCTTTGCATACAGATAAATATCCCATTTTAATCCCGAAAATCCCCTCGCACTTATAAAACAGCGATGAATACCCGTAAGCTCATCTAAGAGTACTCATAATTATCGCGAGGCTTTACACAATAAGTCTCAATTTGAAAACGATTGTTTATGTGCGCAACGAATCTTCTCTAACGTAGTTAAAGTTTACCAAATGTTCAAAAAGGTACTTAAGTTACTCAACAGATTGCAACATCCTAGTATACCCTTAGAAGAAGACCTTTGTGTATCGTGTCCATGCATTTATATTTAAATAAAGAATTTTTAAATACCGGTAATCTTAACGTAAGATACTTACATAAATGTCTGAAGGGATTTAGATATAATAACATAGTTTATTTAACATAGTATTGGCAACGCCTGGAGCCGTCTGCCATATTGTGGTAATTTGGGCAATTAACATCAAAAACTATTAAAATAACAGCAGTTATCAATTTCAAGAATTACAGATTTGGGTAAAAGAAATAGAAAAAAAAAACTCCACATTCATTATTTAAAAAATAAACAACTTAAGGAACGGAGTACTTAGCTTAAAATTTATATATTCATATGAATTTCATTGGAGTCATGTGGTATATATTACATTAATTGTATCATACATGGTGCCCTAAGGGGCGTGGAAATATGATGTGCGTACTTTTAATAATAAAATTCATTTCAATTAACGGCTTATTGAATTAAATTTAAATATTTATTACTCAAGAACAATATATAAATACCCGTCAACATCATCTTTATTATTATACTTCCATGGAATTCCGACACAGGGCCTAGTTAATTATATTTTGATGTTTGCATGACATGTGTTATTTGCATAAATCGTTGAATTAACGTTCATTTAATCTAGCACATGGTATTTGGATCAACATATTAGATATATTTGTACCCGACATATACATAGAGCCCACTGCTGGGCGTCCACTGCTGGGCATAAGTTATTTTCATTGCATGTCAAATCCTCGATACTCTGCTAAACTCGTCTATTCAATTGTCTATTCATTCTAAACTCGGTGTTAGTTATTCTTAACCTAAATTCCTATTTCTTATCTAAGCCTTCCCGCTTTGTTGCTAGAACAAAATAGATTTAAAATGCTACATAAGTCAAGTAACTCCACAACTCCACAGCTCCACGATCGTGAAAGGTGATGAGGTGAAAACGACTATCAAGTAAATGGAAAACCGATTCAATGACATCGCTAGTAAAGTCACTAAGCGCGGCACTAGCAAGCAGTCTTCGAGACAGCTCATGAATTCGTACCGTTGAAGTCGTGAAGGCTGTTGCATGCGCTTTAAGCCGCTGCTTGCAGCTGTGAAACACGCCTGTTCACGGCTGTTTACTTGAGTAATACAAATGGGATTAGCAATGTTCGCTTATCTTCCTATTATTTACCCGATATAAAAAAATAAATGAGAGTGATAATGGATGATTCTGTTCAGAATGTTTGACTCTACATTGTTATTAATTGTAAATTTGACGTCTAAACTATATTTGAAGCCTCAAGTTTTCTCACGATGTTTCCCTTTACTGTCAGTGAGTTGTATATTGTATATTATACTACATTACCCCAAAAAAACGTTACTAAGGACAAAAAAATCACTGCAGTACAGAACATCAGTGCGGTACTGCACTGACTTCGGTACTTTTCGAATGGAGATCACCGTTCAACGGGTACAATAATGTTAACGAAATTCTGAAGCGCGATTATGTCTAACGTTCAACAAATGTTTCACAAAGTTAAGCTGAAAGTTCTGTTAAGTGATTTTGGAAAGAATAAAATTGTGTAGTTTTTTTTATTATGACGTAAACGCTTTAGGTGACAACCAGTTGGATGTCACAAGGTATCGCTGGAATGAAGCTATAAATAGATGAAGATGAAGAAGCCGATATGTGCTCCTCGAAAGGCCAAGACTCATTAGACATTTGATTAACCTCTGCGTAGAACCGTAAGGGCTCCCCATGGACCTTTAGTATACATGTGTCGGTCATTCCACAAAATATAAAATAAAAAGTTCGACGCTCTTGACATTTTTGTAAACCTCAATGGTTTTAAATAGCAGTTAGTTACCACCCAAATTTAGTAAGTTTGATCGTAAATTTTTGATTAAACTTTAATCAGCTTCTTCATTTAATAAAGTGCCCATTTGCGTAAAGAGAACTATTGGATTCGTTTGTATAAGCGGATCAAGCCACATATACTACAGTTTAAATAAAACTACGATACTTTATGCTGAGTGGTCGTATTTCTAGATATATGTGACTTGATGTGATTTATCCATATTTTGCTGGTCCATATTTAGCATGCTGTTATGACACGAAAAAGGATATGTAATTAGATAATAAGATTTCACGTTCACCAATTAGAACATGAAATGTTACTTATCTGTTGTGTAATGCAATATAGACAATAAAATAAATAAAGAGACTTCCGCGAGTTTAAGGTGAATGCTTGATAAACTCTGAGTTGCTAAGTCAGGAAAAATGATTAGACAAAACGCTACATCGCGAGGCAAGCCGAGTGTTGGGAAAGGAGAAGAAGGCGAAAAGCAACAACAGTACTATACTTTTTAACAACATAAGATAATTATAAAGACATAAAAAATATAACAATACGAAGATAAAACACTTCACACGTACACACGCACTTACACACTGTCTCTGTCACACAAACACACACATACACGTACGTACGCACATACGCACGCACGCACGCACGCACGCACGCACGTACGCACGCACTCCCACATACCCACACACCCACAACGGCGGTCTTTATTCAATGCCTTTTGGACAATTCTCGTTGTTTCTTCCTCTTTGAAGGTATCCCTTTGCCCTGCAGTAAAACGTAATTTCTACTTACGTCTATAAAATTGTAAAGGTGAGTACATACATTCAACATACCCAATTAAAATTGCGAGCAAAGGATCGGCGAATACGCTGTACCTTTCCTTGGCCCCTTATAAGGCCAGTTCTATCGGAATTGGGTGTACTTCCACGGCCCATTCAAGATACGCAGAGCTCCTACGCGTCGTTAACTCCGCTCCCTTACACACTTAACTTTTTTATCCTTGTTTGTTGTTACACTAACTCCTAGGAAGTCTGCCCACTCGGCACTGGGTGTCGTAGCGATAGTCACTTGTTGCGATGCCAAAGTGTACTGTGGAACTCTCGATTTTTGTTACAAAATCGTCTGTAGTGTCGTCATATTCGTTTGAGTAGATGTAAAGAAATACCACAATTCAAAATTATTTATTTCAAAGTAAAAACACAGATAAATTAGGTACGTGCATTAAACGCATGCATGCATGCAAAGATTGACATAACGTTGAACACCAGGTACATATTTTGGGTAGCAAAGAAAAATATTAGGGTTAAAGTATGAAATTGCCGTTTTATTGCAATAGGTTCTTTGAATTGACATAGAATCTTCATGCTTTGAGGTTTTCGAATGAAACTTTTTTCAAATGGTTTCTATGATGTTCTTTTTTTAAAAAATGTGAAACATTTGAATATCGACTTTCAATTGTTTTTGTTATTCAATTTAGACAAGAAAGATGGATACTGCGAAAATTCGAGTGATTTTTGAATACGAGTTCCGACGCGGAACTAACGCGGCAGAAACAGCCCGCAATATCAATGCTGCGTTTGGAGAGGGGTCTACTAATGAACGCACCGTGCGATTTTGATTTAAACGCTTTCGTGATGGAAATTTCGACTTAAAGAACGAGCTACGAGGAAGACCGCCCACACAGGTGAATAACGATGAATTAAGAGAGATAGTGGAAGCCGACCCTAGTCAAACTACCCAGGAATTAGCGGCATGGTTTAACGTTACCTTACCCACAATATATTAATATTTAACGTTACCTTACTCACTTGCGTCAAATCAATAAAATAAAAAATACGAAAAATGGGTGCCTCATAATCACTCGAATTTTCGCAGTATCCACCTTTCTTGTCTAAATTGAATAACAAAAACCATTGAAAGTCGATATTCAAATGTTTCACATTTTTAAAAAAGAACATCCTAGAAACCATTTGAAAAAAGTTTCATTCGAAAACCTCAAACCATGAAGATTCTATGTCAATTCAAAGAACCTATTGCAATAAAACGGCAATTTCATACTTTAACCCCTATTATTACTGCTCTTGAGCATCCGATATGTTGGAGGATGATTCTTAACTACAGTTGTGCTGTCTTTTGGAGGAAACGCACTTTCGGGCACTCGCCCGAAACTCGTGCAGTTAGAAGAATACCAGAAAAGTTGCATCGCGAGTACACGAGCTCTAGTACGTTTCCATACGTTTTATTTTTGCGAGCATCTGACATTATGATAAAAATCCCTAATCCTCAGTTTGATATTTTCCCACACTAATAAGACGAGAACAGGACGACGGTCAGCGGACAGACCAGCAGCCTGATGGTCGGGCGATATCGTTGAGTTGGCGGAAATTCCGTGGATACGGATTGCAAGGCCATGGGTGGGCACCCAGCAGTGGGCAGTGGTGGGCTGACGATTAAATGAAGCCCATGCTAAAACACGGGAATCATATTTAACTTAGAAGCAACATAGAACGCAACATGCAACCTAGATATTGCAAATCCACTGTACCTCTGCAAAATTTCTCTCCCCCAAAATATTTTTTATTTACAGCACCAACAATTCATACGAAATGAGACCCGATACACTCCGTATCGGGTGGGTGCGACAGGCGGCCTGTGTGTAGCCTTCTGAAACGCGATCGGCCCGTATCGGCCTCCGACCGAACTCTCTGCCATAAAACTTTTTTATCGCCACCCGGAGTGAGTCTATACGCATTGTAAAAGTCGCTGAAAGTGACTATACGCTTGATCAATTGTTATTCATTGCTGCGGGCGATTTATGCTTTTTAAATCGACGGCGTGCACTTTTGTCTCCTAACAGTGTACTCCAGTTACTTTAGGCATTAATCAGTGCGTCGTTTAAAAATCACGTTGGAAAACGTGAAAAAATACTACTGTGCACCATGTTTCCTAATACAATATATATATATTAAACGTTCCCTGGAGCCACGCTTCACTATCCATGAAAATTTTATTTAATAAATACTTTAAAAAATCTAGGAAACTTTATGATATCAGCATTTTCTACCAGTGAACTGTTTCAGGGGGAAGAAGTGTCTGCGTGCCTTAGACGTTTAAGTTGGTAGTAATCCAGCCAAATTCACGTAACTGATATCGATAAAAAGTTAATTTGCAACACCATAAAACACACACAATAAGTGTCACACAAAATTTTATCCATTTGATTAATTTTTTTACTATCTATGTACTTATTAGGCATGTGTTGTTTATTATTATACATTACTAGCTGACTCGGCAAACATTGTTTTGCCATATTAATGAGCCTGCAATCAATAGGTTATATATTTGATAAGTCTGAGAATATTCAGACCTATCAAATCATCCTCATCATCATTCAGCCACAAGAAGTCTACTGCTGGACATAGGCCTCCTCCATGGATTTCCAAAAAGACCGGTTGGAAGCGGCCTGCATCCAGCGTCTTCCTGCGACTTGGATGAGGTCATTTGTCCATCTTGTGGCTGCTCATCCTACGTTGCGCTTGGAGACTCAGACCTATCAAATATACACAAAAAATTTATGAAAATTGTTGACGCCGTTTGAGAGAAGTTTGATAACCAACACTGTGGCACAACATTTTCATATATATTAAATTGCACACGAGAACACGATACAGGAAGGATACTATAGGAAAATACACGTACAAAGGCGAGCTTATCTAAGTGAGGATCAGCCTAATCTGGACAACCAGCAAAAACGAGAGTTTCTAAATAAATTAGCTATAATTATGTAAATTTCAAGGTAAAAATATTTAAAAAAAGAAGTTTAAAACAAATTCAAAATGCTTTTTTTTGAAAAAAGCGTAAAAACTGTAAATTAATGAACCCTACACCATAGGGTGTCTACTTCAAAACAAGATCGTTTTGAAGCAAATAAACTCCAAACTCAATCTACTTATTATTGTATGTTTTTTTTTTCTTTTATATATTAACAATGTCCACAACAAAAAACCTTAATAAATATAGACCAAACATTGGCCAGTGACAGACTAATCCGTAATAATTTTTCTACTGGTTCTTTATCATAGGTATTTGCTTCTTTATCTCCCACTAACATCGTGTTACATCGTTTGCATGTTATTTTCTACCTGCTCCAGATATTCCAATTTCACAAGGGGCCAGCAATGAAGTTACACGCCCGTAAGGAGGTTCGTTATCGTAACACAAGGAAGGTTTCCTATTCTTTCCTCCTGAAATCAGAATAAGGTCGCTGGTTTATTTGTGCACCAATATTCGAGAGGCGAGGTGCATTCGAATGTGAAAACGATTCGAGTCCGTGCAAAAAGTATTCAGTAAGGCATCAAAAGTGGTCCTTGCACCGCCGCACTACGCTACAAACCGTAACATTTTTTTATAAATAAGATAAAATAAACTTTATTACTCCTACGATTTTGCTATTTTGTATTCCTAAATTATCTATCACTAGCGATTTCGTTCACGTGGAAATTTTGAGTTGTATTTTTCCGGGATAAAAATTTATCATAATATAATAATTTATAAATCATCCACATCCATTCAGCCGTTCTGGCGTGATTGAGTAACGATCATGCAACCATGTCAGTTTAAATACTTTTTTGCTTTTACCACGTTCGAGTTTAACTCCGCCAGCTTTGCGCCGTGAAATTCCAGAGGTCGGGTTTTTGCTTAAGAAATCCCGCGTCTCCAACGGTCCTCTTTGAATATCTTCCTTGGACTTTGAGTCTTGAATTCAACAAAATTGTGAAGTTAAATTTGCTTAAAACTTAACGTATCTCAACAATGAGCTTTTCTCAAATACAAGTAAACTAAATTATGCGCTCTCCATTTGTCATCTTTTTAGTTGTTTATTTTGCGGAAAGTCAGTATCAGTGTTTGAGAAAAATAAGCTGTTTTCATGGAACGTTAATTACCTCGACATTGCTCGTAATGTTTTCTCTATGTCACAATATGAATTTACATTTCTATTAAAACTGCGGTGCATTTCGAGCAAACAACACTCGTCCCGTTTCTTATGAAAATGTATTGCGACGCGGCAAATCTCATTTCGCATTTGCATATGCGGTGCCACCGCCACGCGTCATCTCAACATTTGCATGCAGCGGGACTTTTTACAATTACCTACGTCGCAAGGGATATTAACTGCGGTAAGTCGCTCTTGCCGCAGTTATTATCACTAACTGTAAATTCATTTACTTTTTGTGTATTTTTATGTAGCCTCTATGTTTGTGTCCCACTGCTGGGCAAAGGCCTCCCCCAGTTCAGTCCAGGTGTTTCTATCCTGTGCCACCTCAGACCACTCCGGCAGATGTTGCATGGTCGAGATCGTCTCTCTACCGTTGTCTACTTCGATATCCGTCTTGTGGCACCTACTCATTTGTGATTTAAGTAACTTTATGTATTTACTCATTTACTCATTTATTTAATCATCTATTAAATCGTTTATTTATTTAACTTTATATTTACTACTAACTATACCGCACACTAGTATATTTGTGGAGAAAAAAGGCACTGGCTGAAAATCAGCGCTTTGGGCAAATGCCGCAGCACACAGCAGCACACAGCAACTGGGACACACCGGAACTTATGTTAGTAGAAAGTGCTTTATTGTTTTTTGTTACTTTTTGTATTGTGTTTTGAGATTTTATGTTGTATCGTTGTTAATGTATGTGTGTGTTTCTGTTGTTGAAATAAATAGTTTTGTTCTTTTCTTCTTCTACTTCTAAGTTTTCTAAAAGCTTGAAAAAGACTCTAAAAGACCAGAATAAATAATGACAACTTTTCAAAGCTAAACCTTAAAAAAACTGAGTTCAAGAACAAAAACACGCACTAAAAAGCATTCGATGATTTTCTCATGGAGTACATCAACAGATCTTGTCCAAATTTTTATGAAACTAGGCTAGAAGTAACTTCTTTCAAACATTAAAAGAATTAATGAAATCGGACAACGCGATAAAGAATTGTTACTGAACATACCAAAAAAAATATTTGAACGAATTGAGAACCTCTTCCTTTTTTAATCGACTGCAAAAAAGGAGGGAATCTCAATTTGTCAGGAACTTTTTATTTTTTTTTATTTTTTATATATGTACTTGATTAGATACTCGAAGACGTGTGGTCCCATATTCACTAAGTTAGGATTTGATGATGAGATCCTGGAGAAATCGAGGGAATTCTTCAAATTTCAAAGGCACACTTGAAACAATTTGAGTGTTTTTTATAATGACTCTTGTATTTGATTTTGCAAAACACAATGTGGTGGAGTCATAGTGATATTCACAAAAAATCGCGAACAATTTTTTTTCTAATTAAAACTAAAAACCGACTTCAAAACACTACAGCACTAAGAACAGAGAAATAATTTATACGAATATGACCTTTAAATTCGATATAGGTATTATAGAAATATATTTTGGAGTCGGTGCCCATAAAGCACTGGTCTTGTAACTTGGCACCAGCTCGAAACTATACTTCTACAATTCCTACATCGAATTTAAAGGTCATATTCGTTTTTAGTGATGTAGTGTTTTTTGAAGTCTTTTGTTAAAAAGTTTTTTGTTAAAAAGGTTCCTAAATTTCGATCAGTAGACCGATGACAACGTATCATCTACTACTACGAAACATTGGACGAGACTAGGAAAGGACCGAATGTATTGGCGTGAAAGAGGAGAGGCCCACTGTTGGGGCTCTGTTTATTGGCTGATCTGAAATATGTTTTGCGTCATCCGTTAATGTTAGATTATTGTTACAATGATTAAAAGCTAATATACTAGCTGACCTGCAGACGCTGTTTTGCTATGTTAATTAGCCTACGACCTATTCTCAGATCTACCAAATAAACACAAAATTTTTCATAAAAATCGGTGAAGCCGTTTCGGAGGAGTTCGATAACAAACACTGTGACACGAGATTTTTATATATTAGATTATAATGCACTGTTAAGATACTGCATCGGAATTAAGTGATATTAGGCACCCAACGCATAGGGTATGAAAACTTGGTTTCGATAGCGAGTTTGCAAGTAGAAAGGGGTCACCAAATGGTAAGGTATATATTTTTATTGCGTTGACTAAGCGCCACTTGCACCATCCCACTATTCTGAGGCTGACCGGTTAAACCTGGAGTTACGATGGTTATCAGTACAATTTGATACTGGGTTAACGGTTTAACGGGTTAACCCCGGGTTAGGGGGATGGTGCACGTGGCGCTTAGAAGTTTAAAACTGACAGTTCTAAGTTACGAGTAGTTCCTGCGAAAAAACGTCTTGACAGACGGACACGTGGATATTTTAGCGGTCACAGATCCTGCCATTGTTTTGTTTCTTTTAAAACCTTAACGGTACATGCAATTTTTACAGGAGTTATCCTGTCCGCCAAACGATAGTTTATTAGCAGACTTACCCTCAGTTTAAAACTATGTTACTTAAAATATCTAACAAATTGCTTAAACTAAGTTTACATAGAAAAGTAAAACAAGATACTTAACACAGGATCAAAAGGTTACTGGGAGGGTTAGAACACCGGCTACTCACACTCGGCAGTGGGCAGTAAGAGGCTCAAGAAAAAAAAATCGTGACACGATTTATTAACCGGCGCAAATACAGAAAATATCTTGAGGAAACTCTGGTATCTGAGGTGGTTACATACCTCAGTTCTTGCTACGTACATTGACCCAACTTTACTATGAGGCTAAGTGCAGAAATCTCAGGTCTAACTAGTACTACACTAGTGTCTCCTGTTCGCTAGCTAGTTTATTATTGATTTTTTTTTATTTATTATTATAGATTAGGACACATAGCTTTCACAACGCATTTATTAGTAAAAAGCTGTCTTCAAGATTGGAAAGACACAATTTTTGTATACTTTTCCTTTATTTTACCTCCATGCGAACGGCGCGAGGTGTTGCCGTCAGCTGTACAGCAGCGCTATAACGTGGCCGTATTTCATTACCTTCGCTCGTAGCTCAACCGTTTTGGCCTTTATATCAACCGAGCTGTGATTTACGCGCATCGGCAATGTGAGACTGCCAACAGAAGTTTCGGCCGTAAAAATATTAAGCTAATTCGGCTGTCCCAAAAATAAACACGGTGGCAGCCAAGTGGGTAGAACATTGGACTCGGAAGCGGGAGACCCAGGTTCGATTCTCAGTGCGGGCATGTATATATTTATGTATATATATATTTTTTAAGTAAGTATATATTTTTTATGTATAGACTTTGTTTTCTAAGTTATGTACATTTGTAAAGTAATAGTAGCAATACCACTCACTAACTGTGAAGGAAAACATCGTGAGGAAACCTGACTAACTGAGCTATTCACATACCTCAGCGCTTGAAATCGCCAATCCGCGGTAGGCACGCGTGGTGATAAAGCCCAACTCTCTCTCTGAGAGAAGGCCTGTGCCCTACAGTAGGACGTATATAGGCTGTATTTTTTTTTCAAAACAGAAATATTTTCACTATCTGTTACTGGAACTAACTAGTAACCAAAAGGTGTATTTCTCAGTTTTGAAAAAAAATGTCCCTTGCTGTGTTTATTTTTGGGACAGCCGAATTGTCGGTCGTACTTTCGCTATTCCTACAGTAAAAGTAGTATTAGATAATCATTATCTTTTTCTTCTTCAACCTATAGCCACCCAATGCCGTGTGTAGGTCTCCTCTAATGCACGCCATTCACTTCGGTCTTGGGTTTTTCCATCACGCTACTTTTCCCAGGTCGTCACAAAATGTCGTCGCTTATCTGCCCACACTTCTGCGTCTAGAAAGTCAAAAATTTTATTCACTACAAAAACAAAAAATGTTTACTTTTTTTGAACGTCAAAGCTGTTAGTTTCACAATTAATAGATTATGCGGAAAAGAAGATAACAAAGAAACTCCAAATTTATTCTTTTCAAAATAGGTTTGCTTAATTAAAAGAGTTTTCGACTTAAGGTTACAGTACATTAGATAAAATCGTATGGCGCCGGATTAAGAATAGCGTCACTCCATTTCCTTCCGTAGATGTCGTAGAAGGCGACTACGGAAATCGATTACCAGCAGACGGGCAGCAGCGTCTTCCTGAGATTTCAACAGCATACTGCGATACAGCATATGGCGGGGCAGCTTCCCTGTTAACATTATTTAAATACCAGATATATTTGTCTTCCAAATAATCCTTAATGTTATTATTGGTTTTTTTGCACAGAATATGCTTAACACATTTTTTAAGCCGCATCGGTGGTAACTCTAGTATACCTGGAGAAATTTTATTTTAGAACCGTATACAGTGCCCCATAAAGGATGTATTAACTTTTGCAAGTCTAAAACGTGGAAATGACAATTAATGTTTATTCCTAGTATCAATATTATGATGGCTACCAATATTTTCGAACATGCAAAATATTTTCATAAATGTATTGACTTGCAACTTAAGATGTTATTTTCATACAGCATATATGCCATATGGCCTGCCCAGTATATATCTGTCTATTTATAGAGCCCATGAAAGACGTCCACTGTTGGGCATAAGCCTCTTCACCGTCACCAACTCGCTGGTCCTCTGCCAATCTCATCCATTGCCCTCCTGCCTCCTTTTTAATATCATCGACCCATCGAGTAAGCGGCCTCAGCATAAATTAAGCTTTTTAGATTTTATAGAGAGTCTAGGGTAAATTCTTACCTACACTAGATAGGTTAATTGATCATTTAGATTATGTAGTGCCTTCTTCTTCTTTTTGATCATAGCCTGGTATTGTGACGTGACTATGGGGCACTTTTCGCATCCAGCGCTCTCCATTTGGTCCGATTTAAGCGATAAGTTTTTAGATGTAACCTATTTGCTACAAAAATCTACACAAAAATTTTAATCTACAGAAAAAGTTACCTTTTCTTCTTGTTGCGCCTCAGACATCTCGCTCCCAAAACTGTGTCACAACGATTGCGCTGGATGATGCATTCATGAGATCCTGCAAGCTAAGCTTCAGGGCAAGATGCGATGTTGTTCGTGCAGCTCCACATTGGCATGAGATTTCTGTATCATTAGTCAGTATTCCCTATCTCTTTAAATTATCCCTGGACCGAGAAACATCTCCGTGTAAACGGTTTAGCGAACTCCACACTCTTCACTGTAAGTTACGTTGATATGCTAGATAGCGGAATCTAAAATGTGGAGTGACGGGGTGAGATACAACAATGTTTGAATCTGTGGTTTGAATCTTAAACTAGTTCAATTAAGCAGGCGAATTCAAATACTCATAGTATAGTTTTGGTATCAAATTTGTTTCAACAGAGAAAGCTAAGTAAGTGAGTTTGGGACTTCATAATACAATCGAAAAACAATTTAAGTTTTCACTCGACGTCTTCTGGCGATCCGATCCATTTAAGCAAAACTTTTAACGGTCCCCTCTGTGCCTTCAGTTGCTAGCCACAGAACCATAATACAGATAAAGTTAATAAGCAAACAATTCTATCACTGTGGACTTAGGAGCCTATTCTTGATTAAATGAAACTTGACATTGAGAGATTTTTTTGGACCAAAGCGTCTCTCGAAGCGGGATGAAGTAGTAACGGTCATGTAGTATTGAGTGACTGAGTTGTAGTGAGTATTTTATACTAAATATTATGTAGTTTTATATAAGATATTAAAAGAATAGTTTTTTTTTGGGTGTTGTTAGTTTTATTCCATCTGATAGAAATATAAATTTTGTCACGGTTTGTAGCAGTCAAGGCCAGCCTGTAAATATGTAATTACTAACTTACTTAGGCATGTATGTATTCACATACCAGTTATATTATTATTTTCAATGTTTGTCTATCTACTTTCTTCTCCAATGTATTAGCCCAGTCCATACAAAAGTTCTCTGGAAGAGATCACTTTTAGTAATAAGACCGTCGTATGTTTTTTAGATTAAAAATATCTGTTTAATTTTCCTTATTTATTTACAACAAAGTTTTCTCTATCTATCTATATATAAAGATACAAAAATGCCTCATCTCCAAAACCTTATTCTAATTCAGGATATATCACTGTATTATGCTTACTAGGCATGACAAAGCCATCCTTTTAGACCAGCTTCTCTTTTGTAGTTAGAATTCCATTTTTATGTCGGCCATGTATTCCGTTCGCGGAGGCAGGTGGCGTTTCTGACAGTGCTTTGTTTATCACCGTGTTTAGCGACGCGCTTTATTATGCGATGCTAATGTGACTTATGTTATGAATGCTAAGATAATGGCGGGGAATGTTGAGTTGTTACCACCGGTAACATTTTCTGTAAAGGTAGACCTTTACATTATTCTTTGTCATGAAGTGAATATTCTTGACCTATCTTATCTAATTATCATTGCCTCGTTATTCTTTTCTTTATACCAATTATGTTAAATCTGAGCGGCCTTCCGTGTGGCGCCGAATTAAGAATAGCGTCACTCCATTTCCTTCCGTGGATGTCGTAGAAGACGACTAAGGAAATACATTACGAGGAGACGGGCAGCAGCGTCTTCCTGAGATTCCAACTACAAACTGCGATCGCCCACCCGCCTGTCAAGCGTGGCGATTATGCCAAACCCTTCATGGTTAGGAAAACCATGAGGGAGGCCTGTGTCCTGCAGTGGGCGACTAATGGCTGATGATGATGATGAGCGGCCTTATTTACAAAACCACGATTCCTCCAAACTCCAAAACACTCCTCAGAGGCCGCTTAATAAAATTCCTCTGTGGTTACGTTTTTCCCCATACCACAGACCATACATTCAAACTGCATTATGAGGAGTGTTTCAAGGAATCGTGCCCACACAAATACGACCGTGAGACTGTACATGTAGCATATCAGATAACTATACAGTGAATTATTGTGTAAAGGAACATAAAGTCGACAGAACGACAGTAGGCAATGGATCCTCCTAAGTTAATTGGCTTAATTTCATTTCAAATAAAGTTTCCGTAGAGACAATAACGAATAAAAAAAAGAGTATTTCTTTCAGTTACATGGCATTGTAATGCTCCTAATGAATTTGGAAAGGTCGACCACCAGAGATATTAACACAGACCAATTTTTGCGTTTTCTCAGCAGTTTTAATAATCACCCCTGACGAAAACATCCCGAAAAGAGAAAGAAATCGCCCTACATAATCGAAATGGCGATCGCGTGTCCAGCAATTACAGTGATTGACTGAATGACTGACAAACGGCCTATAAATAACAAGTTGGCTAAGTGAGGCAAGGCTGAATAGGTCCATCGAGGGTCTATCCCGGCAACTATCTAGCCCCGGAGATAATGATGCAATGAATAGCGCGCGATCACTCTCGCCGTTTTTGCTTACTTAGAGCGGGAGATATTGAGTACTTCAGAAGGATGGCCTCCGGTTTGTCAAGTGTCCTATTTATTACAAGGTTAATTATACAGTGTGTATTAAAATCCCGTATATATTTATATATATAATACATATATATATATATATATATATATATATAATCGAAAATGGGGGATTGTACTCAACAATAGGAACAACAGTCACTGTAAGGAAAATATTGTAATCGCAAAATAACTAGCGTTCCACTCATTTTAACGCCACAGGTAATTCAGGATGGTCGTATTAATTTAGGTCGTATTGTTCTGTAATGCTTACGCTCGATTGACATTGCTACGTTAACAATTTATTTGAATACGAAAGCATAATAAAATTATGAAATAATGACACATTAAATTGGATCGAGATCATTATCACACTATTTGACCCTCGACAACATCATCACCGTTTTGTTGTTGCTAGACCGCTTAGAATATCCGTAAGCCGCAGCTTTATCAAATCGGCCGGCGATTGAGACAGACTCTTGATTCAATCGTTTTGTGATCTAATCGTCAGTAAATCAGTTAAAAATCTTGCTATACTGGTAATTTCGATAAGATAGTGCTAAATGTTTGTCTTCTTCCTCACGTCTGGAAATTGTAAGCAAGAATGCCTGTTTTAGACTACTGAGACATACTTCTGTTGCATTGATGAAGTATTCGGAGCTGACTAAGTAGTATCATAATTAATCCTAGTGGCGAGGTTTTGTTCCATCGATAAATTACACTTGACTCCATTCTGGGGCCTCTCGCGACAAGCACTGAACTTAACAGTAAGTGCTGCTTAAAAATAACAGTTTGGCGCGTGACTTGAAATTAATTTAAATTAAGACCAGATTCTCCGAGCGCACGGATTTGTATGGGACTTATTGCACTGCGCGATCGAATAGTTGACGAAAAATTAGGCATTTTTACAAATTTAATTTGGTAAAATAACTATTACACAGGAATCATATTCACGTTAAGGCCGGGTCCTTCGACATTACCCCTAGATCAGGTGTTTTAAAATACATTTTAAGCTCTAATGGTTAGCATTTCAAATCCGAAAAAAAACTTCAATGTCCTAGGGCCGTCTAAACCTCGAATGACTATCACTTAATGTGTTAGTGACGTCGGTCGTCAAAATCCTATTAACCCGCCATTGGTGACCTATATGTCTGTCAGACCGGGTAGTTAAAATTAATCAAATATTTTTGTCACCATTCATCGAATTACACTGTGGTATCGAGTAGCTGCCTAATTCCACGCCACCTAATGCCAGTCTACCCCGCAATAGCGTCGCGTGCGTTGCTAGTCGTTGCTGGCTGTTTCGCTGTTGAAGATGAGTGATTTTAGTATTTTATTTCATTTTTTTTTTGTTAGAAGTATTGCCATTTATGTTATTTTATTTTATGTTTCCAATGTCATAAGACTGACTAAACCCCGGTTTCTCGTAAACTAACAAGCTGTTAATCTACTGTTAACAGCTGTCAGTGGTTTTTTTTGTATGCACTTTGGTCAATTGACAGCTGTTAACAGTAGATTAACAGCGTGTTAGTGTACGAGAAACTGGGGGTAAGCCTGATTTTATTGTTAAATAACTAACAGTGTAGCTATTTTTTTGAGTTTAAAAAACATTGTTATAATACCTTAGAATTTTAGTGCATCCAATTCAATTCAATTCAATTCAATTCAAATATTTTTATTCATTGTAAAAACAGAATGTTTACTTAATGAACGTCAAAGTTGTTAGTTTCACAATTAATGGATTATGTGGAGAAGAAGCTAACAAAGAAACTCCACATTTATTCTTTTCAAAACCCGTTTTAACTTAATTAACAGAGTTTTCAACTTAAAATATTAGTCATGAATGTGTTGAACACTAGTCACAATCGTCCTTTAAATAATATTAATCTACTGTTTAATGCCAAACATCTTTGTCTTCTAAATAATCCTTGATGTTATAGTAAGCCTTTTTGCACAGAATGTGCTTAACACATTTTTTAAATCGCGTTGGAGGTAACTCTAATATATCTTGAGGAATTTTGTTGTAGAACCTTATACAGTGCCCCATAAAGGATGTGTTAACTTTTGCAAGTCTAAATAGTGGAAATGACAATTTATGTTTATTTCTAGTATTAACATTATGGTGGCCACCAACATTTTCGAAGTCTTTGATATTTTTTCTAACGTACATAATATTTTCATAAATGTATTGACATGCAACTGTTAAGATGTTGGTTTCTTTGAAGAAATCTCTTAGCGAATCCCTACTACCTAACTTGTAAATAAATCGGATGGCTCTCTTCTGTAAGATGAAGATCGTCTCAATGTCTGCTGCCCGACCCCACAGTAGTATGCCGTAGGACATAATACTATGGAAGTAACTAAAATAAACAAGCCTAGCAGTTGCAACGTCAGTGAGCTCTCTAATTCTTTTGACTGCATATGCTGCAGAACTAAGCCTGTGTGCTAGTTTTACAATATGAGGACCCCATTGCAATTTTGAATCGATTGTGATGCCTAGAAAAACGGTATCTTCTACAAATTCTAGTTTTTCTTTTCCGAGTACAATGTTGTTTTCAACTAATCTTACGTTTGGTAAGGTAAACTTTATACATTTTGTCTTTTTGGAATTTAGAAGCAGATTATTTGCCGTGAACCAATCCAACACACGCGAGAGAGCATCATTTGCATCGTCAAGATTATTTTCTTGTCTCTTAATTTTAAAAATAAGTGACGTGTCATCTGCAAATAATACTATCTCGGACATGTTTTGTACCATAAACGGCAAATCATTTACGTATACAAGGAAAAGGAACGGCCCCAAAATTGATCCCTGTGGTACTCCCATTTTTATTTGTGAACCTGTGGATTTTATACGATTTATGTCCGCTTTTTGAACCCTTCCTTTTAGATAAGATCTCATCAGTTGTAAACCTTTCCCCTTTACTCCGTAATGCTCTAGTTTTAGCAAAAGTGTCTCGTGGTCCACGCAATCAAATGCCTTTGACAAGTCACAAAAAACACCTATAGCATCCCTACGATCCTCCCATGCACTATAAATATGTTTAACTAGCAAGACACCAGCGTCCGTCGTCGACCGTCCCTGCGTGAAGCCGAACTGCTGGTTATGGAGAAGTTGATAATTATTAAAGTGCGTAAGTAGTTGAACTAAAACAATCTTTTCGAATATTTTGCTCAATACGGGTAGGATCGAGACTGGTCTGAAATTTGTGGGATCGTGTCTATCGCCACTTTTAAACAACGGAACGAGCCTACTGTATTTCATTAGGTCAGGGAATGTACCCTCACCTACACATTTGTTAAAAATTTTTGCTAAATGAGAAGCGAGGACATCTATTACTGAACTAACTATGATTACTGACATTCCCCACAAATCTTCCGTTTTTTTAAGATTTAATAGTTTAAACGCTTTAATTACGCTATGGGGATTAATGAAGTCGAACGAAAACTCGTAATCGCACGAGGGGACATTGTCTTTTAATAAACTTGCAGCAAGATCAGGAGACGAGTCTAAAGGAGCCGTAGTTTCAATTGGAACATTTGTAAAGAATTGTTCAAAGGCCGCAGCAATGTCCTCATTTGATGTTATTACTTTATCATCTATCTTTAGAGAAAATTCGCGATCCCCTGATTTGGCTTTACCAGTTTCCCTATTTATAATAGTCCAGATTGTTTTAGATTTATTTGAAGACTGGAGGATTTGTTTCTTTATATGTTCGCATTTAGCTTTGTGGCAGACGGCCCTGAATAATTTAGAATATAGTTTAACATACTCTATAAAACTGTGGTCATATGTGTATGTTTTTTTCTCATACAATGTATACAGTGTGTTTCTACTTTTTCGGATGCCCGGAGTGGCCCATTCATTAAACCCTACTTTATTTTCATTGCTAGGTAATTCTCTTAATTTAAAAACATTTTCAAAATTAACTGAAACGACTCTAAAGAAGTCTTCGTAATGGGCGTTAGCATTTAGGGTTTTACCTTTATGAGCAGTTAAGCTACTTTGAAGATGTAATTTAAATGATTCTAGTTTTTTACTTGTAATGGGCCTGCATAGAATAACTTGCTCAGATTTTTCTGAATCTATTTCAAAATTTACAATTTGACCACTGTGATCTGACTTTAAGCAATTCACTGTGGAGTAATCAAAAAAATTGCAATCGCAATAGACGTTATCGAGACAAGTAGCGGTAGTTTCAGTAATCCTGGTGGGCTCTAAAAAAATATGGACTAAATTGAATGATTTAAAAATAATTTGTAATTTAGTTGTCAAAGGGGAATCTACTAGCAGGTCGATATTAAAATCACCACACACTATAACTTTCTTATTACTACTGGAAGCTAATTTTAATACATCCTCTAATACCGATTCGAATATACTGTAATCGCTGGTAGGGGGCCTGTATAAGCTTACTACAATGTGTTTAGACAATTCAACACATGACAGCTCAATTACTTTTTCAACAGAAAGCCTACAAATGTCTTTCCTTTGTTTAAATTTTAAACTATCTTTTACTAGTATTAAAGATCCCCCATGCAGTAAAGACTTTCTATTGTAGCAACTGGCTATTTGATAGTTATGTACAGTAAAATTCATTTGAGTCTCTAGTAGCCAGTGCTCTGTGACACAAAGTATGTCAACTTGATGTTGTTCTAAAAATAATTCTAACTCTAGTAATTTTCCAGAAAAGCCACCCTGTATGTTCTGATTAGCTAAAATTAATTTCTTTAGGGGGGGCTTTTCTGTGGTCTGCGCTGACAGTTTAAATCAGCAGTCAAGCTTAACTTATTTATGCTATGTTTTTTTAAAGCCTCCGAATACAGAGGTTTACTAGTAGAACTTTTTCTACAGTTTGTATTGACTACAGGTACCTGTTTTATTGTCTTAACAATAATTGGGTCGTAAATATTGAATGCCAACAATTTGGCAATCTGTCTCTTTGAAGAAAGGGGCACATGCATTGTGTCCCTAGTCAATATAAAATTTCGAATAAAGTTATTCGTATCAAAATAAAGTACTTGGTCTCTATGACCAAAGGTCATGTTATACAATAGCCGGTTAAGTTTACCTATCCGGGCATTCTGTGTCTCAGACAACGTTTTTGAATAGGGAAAAGCACAGATAATGATTTTCCTTACATTCAAAACTAATATGGATCCAGATATTTTCTAATGCTAAAAAAAGATATTAATTTTATGAAATACTTATGTTTTATTGACTTTTTATAAAATTTTATAACCTTTCCAATGAAAAGTAAATTACAGAAAATGTCCTAGTCAAAAACCCCGGTCCGTGAGACCGGGGTCACCAACAATGTAAGTCAAATTCACGTCACCACTGGCGGGTTAATAGAACTTTGACGACCGACTTCACTAACACATTAACTGATAGTCATTCAAGGTTTATAAAATCATGAAAATAATAATCGACGGCCCTAGGACATTGAATTTTTTTTTTTCGTATTTGAAATGCTAACTATTAGAGCGTAAAATGTATTTTCAAACACCCGATCGAGGGGTAATGTCGAAGGACCCGGCCTTAATGTGAATATGATTCCTGCGTAATAGTTATTTTATAATTTTTTATGTATGGATAGATAGGGAACAAAGCGCTATAATGTTTTGATCGACGCTCGTATTAATTTAAGTGAGTTACTCAAGAAAATTATACATAAAGTAAAACGGCATTTGCCGTTTCGAATAATAAAAAATGCAAAGCGGATATCAAACAGCTTTACTAATATATCTAGAGCGCCAAGAAACCGTGGAAAGGCAGATTGAGCCGACATTTCTCATTTCAATAAACGTACAAAAACGGGCGCACTTTATTTCATTGTAACGGCCGCCCAAAGCGGCACAGACTTTGCAAATTGGGGCCGTAAAAACAATAAAACAATGTTATCACCTTATTGAAACATCTCGCGGCGATAAAAAGGCTACTCGCGCGCCAATCTCCCTTCAGGAACGGGAGGGATGTGGGGCTTGTGGTTAGAATTCAGATTTGCGTTAGTGTGCGTGTGTTGCACAGCAAATAATAGAAAACAGAAACTTTAATTTTTATCGTTCAGTAGACATACATCATACATCATCAACCCATAGCAGTCCACTGCAGGACATGGGTCTCTCCCTGTATGGGAGGTTTTGCCTTAATCTCCACGCTTGGCAGGCGGATTGGAGATCGCAGTGTTAGGAGGTCTGGTGTCACAGGTCGACGCTGCTGCCTGTTCCCTGGTTTCTGTTTTTTTAGTCGCCTCTTACGACACCCACGGGAAAAAATAGAGTGGCTAATTCTAGGCCGGAGCCACACGGCACCAGTAGACATAACGTAGGTTTAATGTTCACATAATTGCAAAAGATACAGGATTCTTACCTCGATATTTGAATGTCTGATATTTCCTGATGTTCTGTTTCTTTTTCACCTTTAACTTCAACGACAACTACCTACAAAAAAATAAAGTAAAATATAAGTTGTTCCTCGCAATAAACGTCTTGTTTGAGAAAAACTAGGTACTAAAGTGCGTATGATTTTATGCAAAGTCTCGATTTAGTTTTATTATTTGACATTAATTGTCATCTTTGACAGTCGATGCTTAAAAAGTAATCTCAAAGCGAAAACCATAAATCCAAATAACGGCTCGTCGCTCTTATTATAAAACGCAGACACAAAAAAACATGCTGATATTGCCTTTGAAAGTAGCGTTTCCCCTCACATCAAACATACAGATACGAAGCTGAATTCTCGACAAACTATAGGTAACACAACGCACTCGAACGATCGGTAAGTGATTCTTAAAGGTGAGAATCGGAATACTAGAGCGTAAGTAATTTATTCAACGGCGCTCTGGGATGGGGAACAGATGTGAAAATACACAAGTTCAGGCTGTTTGAGGAGTTGGTGCATTTTTATACTGCTATTCGTCGACAGGATCCCGAAATACATTTCCATTTGCGTCTTTGATAGAAAAATATATTTGGAGAGAAGTCTCTCTTACAAAAGTTTCAGTTACAAAAGTCGTTTTCAAATCATATCATATTCAGTCGTTTTTAGGGTTCTGTACCTGAAGGGTGCCAAACGGGACCCTATTACTAAGTCTTGACTCTACGGCTGTCTATCTGTCTGTCTGTCTGTCACCAGGCTGTATCTTATGAACCGTGATAGCCAGGCAGTTGAAATTTTCACAGATGATGTATTTCTGTTGCCGCTACAACAGCAAATACTAAAAAGAGAATAAAATTAATATTTAAAGGGGGCTCCCATACACCAAACGTTGTGTAAAGATAGCACTAGCCATCTAGCGGCCATCTATGTAACCTTCACAGCGCCGATGTCATGTCGTTAAATGTCAATTATAAACGCTTCTTGTTGGTTGGTTGGTCCATGTAGAGATACATGGCGCTGTTCTCAAATTCGATCTTTATCTAGCTGTAAGGCTTTGCTCCTTACCAAATTTCATGAGTATACGCCTACTTTAAAGGTTTTGATAGTGAGTTTAATTTTACATACATAAACTCACGCCTGTATCCTAGAGGGGCAGGCATAGACCAGGGACTGCCACTTGCCACGATCCTGACAGATCACTTTCGCTTCCTCAGTCGTAACATTCATTAGTCGTTGCATGCATGCACGCCGGTTTCAGGTACTATTTACCTTGCCCTTTGCTAATAAATCCCCTTACCTGCCCTTCCACCTATATTCGCTCGATATATTTGCTTCGTCAATCTTTCTTCCTTAATCCTCTCCTAATGTCCGGTTTACTTTTAAGAAAATAATGTTTTAATTAATTTGACCAAGTAGTTTAATTTTTCACACCTTCCAAGAATCGTAAGCATTAGTAATTGACACTTATATAAATTTTATATAACTAACCATTCCTCAGAAACAGTGTCTTGACAGACGATACGGACAAAAAAGTGATCCCATACCGATTTTTTTTTCTTATGATAACGTACAGCTTTTTTATGCTTGCTGTTCCATTACGGAATCTGTTTCGGAATGGAGACAGGGTATGGTAATGACATGGTGTCGGCATGGCCTAAAACCCCATGCCGTCGCATCTGATTCCGATCACTTTACTCGGGAAGATCGAATTTCATCAAACACTGAGGTGTTCGTACAAAATTCTGTGATGGTTCCACACTCTGCGGAGCACGACTTACAGATGCCCTTGCAAGCAAAGGAAGGTCCGCCGAGTAAAATTTGAGATAAAAACAATAGAAATTACTTACAATTTTCTACATTTGCTACAATTTTCTTCTGAAGTAAGCTTTAAAAAGAGTCTTAAGCCCGATTAAAACTACCTCTAATTAAGTGAGAATGTAGTCATTTAAAAAACAATGCGGTCGCGCGATTTGGCTTCAGATAAAAAACTAACTTCAAGCATACTCAAAAACCCAGAATTAGATAGCATTTCCACTAAAAACCGGGCGTTTTTACTTTAAATAAAAATCATACTTCTAGTAATTGAGAGATTTGTAAGCAACTTTTTGCAAAACCAATCTATGATATGATTTGCTTTATCGGCATCTCATAGAGTTAGTTATTTAAGCTGAGAGGCATAGTGGGACGCTGTTCGTTATTGTCCTCGTTTTGCTTCGCGTCGTGTAAACTGTACCGTTTGTATTTAAATTGTGCCGTTTAGAAACCGTATCGGGGAATAAGGTTTCTACACTACTAATCGGGATCAAAATTGTACCGTTTGTAGTTAGTTTTGATTCTGCCCGGCATACCTCCTTTTGTTTGTGGCACTCGTCTTAGGCGTAGTGCAAAGAAGAGAGTAGGGAATTTCAAATAACTATCACGGCAGTTGTTTTAGTGTTTGTACCTAACTTTTAAGAGCAATACAAAAAACCGGCCAAGTGCGAGTCAGACTCGTGCACGATGGGTTCCGTACCATTATCTATGCAACATTACACACAAAGATCGAGAAAAACGGCAAAAATCACGTTTGTTTGTATGGGAGCCTTCTTAAATATTTCATCATCATCATCATCATCAGCCATTTGACGCCCACTGCAGGACATAGGCCTTCCTCATGATTTTTCTAACCATGAGGGGTTTTGCCAAAATCGCCACGCTTGGCAGGCAGGTTGGCCATCGCAGTATGCGGTTGAAATCTCAGGAAGACGCTGCTGCCCGTCTCCTGGTAATGTATTTCCTTAGTCGCCTTCTACGACATCCACGGAAGGAAATGGAGTAACGCTATTCTTAATCCGGCGCCACACGGCTATTATTAAATATTTAAAATACTTAAATATTTACTTTATTTTAATTTCATTATTCACGCCTGTATCCCAGAGGGGTAGGCAGAGACCAGGGACTGCCACTTGCTACGATCCTGACAGATCACTAATTATGCTATATTTTATTCATTTATCGAGCAAAATACGGCAAAAAAATTACGATTGCTGTATGGGAGCCCCCCTTAAATATTTATTTTATTTCGTTTTTAGAATTTGTTGTTATAGCGGCAACAGAAATACATCGTCTGTGAAAATTTCAACTGTCTAGCTATCACGGTTCGTAAGATACAGCCTGGTGACAGACAGACAGACAGACAGACAAGTCTTAGTAATAGGGTTCCGTTTGGCACCATTAGGATACGGAACCATAAAAACCAGGAGCATCTGCCAACAATCTGTTATACACTTTCGAAGAAATTAATAGCATGATTTTTTTAATTTATCTCAGTAATAATCTTTCAATCAAACAATCTCGTCCCGCAGAGAATGTTAAGCAAGCCTTGTATATTATGCGCTCACTCACTATAGGCCCGGAAACTCCTGATAAGCTGTTTGTGACGCACACCGTGTTTTATTTGCACTTACCTTTGGGAGGAAACTTGCCCTTGGTATTGCTAAAGGGGTTGCGACAAAAGCGTGTCGTGCCTTGATCGAATCAACTACGTGACGCTGTTCGCTTTGTCTCACTTGATTTACGATATTCTACAGAATATGTAGAGGCAGTAAAATCGATTGTCTAGATACATAAGTCCGCGAATGCAATAAAAAAGAACAGCGTCGATATGGAACTCGTGCCGCAAAATAATCTAACAATAGCGTGACATTAATTTCATTAGTCGGAACAATTGCTCTCAGAATGCTCACCGAAACAATGTAATATTGTTCTGCTCAAAGACATCTTAAGTAAGCACGAGAACTTTTGTAAGGCTCTCGAAAGCTCCACGCGGGAACAGAACTGGATTTTATTATACGTTCACTTCGACGTTTTCCACTTCAAGTAGACTTCTTACCTTCTTACCAACGGATTTTACTGACGCTACTAAGCCGCTGCTAAACTTCAAAACGAGAAAAATATGTCTACAATCTGCATAGATCAGCTGTGCCCGCGACTTCAGACAAAAATAAAAGTGCATTGCCAAGTGCAAAGTCTAACGCACGATACGAGGGTACCGTACCATTGTAAATATGGTGTTCTTTCTTGCACTATTACTGAAACAAAACAATTGGAGCTCTAGTTTTACAACTACTTTTCTTCTATGAGTTTTTCTCAGCTTAGTTTTGCTTTACGCGCTCTGGCAATGTCAATTTAATCCTTCAATAAATAATTGTCTTACAGAGAAGAGTGCCATTTGTATTTATTGAACACCTATTGTTTTAATCATTATTTATCAAACAGCATCTCCGCAGAAAACTCGTAAAACGTCCGATTAGTTTTTTAACTATAAAAATTTCCAAAATGTATTGCACATTATTTTAATAATCCTGTATAATATTACATATTTAGGAAAATGTGTTTTTTTGGTATCTGTTAGTACGGATCTATAGCGGAAGGGAAAGATTTCCGGAAGGTAAACTATGTCAACGCAAATAATATGCCACGGAATTCGGTTGAATAAGCTTATTTGCGAAGCAAGCACAAAGGCCTAAAAATGTACCTAGTCATTCCTCAGACTTTCTTTTATTTAGTGGACTCTCGAGTCGGCAAATTTTCTTTGATTTCTTCCTACGTATAAAGTTTAAAACTTTTTTTTGCTTAAACGAAAACAAAATGTAAAAGACAAGTAAGCTTAGAATTTTTTTTCCTTAAATTTAACTATCAAACGCAAAATAAAAAATATTTTAAAAAATCACAGCGGCCAATAATACTTGCTTTTATAGGTTTAAAGATAATTTTTAGGGTTCCGTACCCAAAGGGTGCCAATCATCATCATCATCAGCCATTTGACGCCAACTGCAGGACATAGGCCTCACTTATGGTTTTCACAACCATGAGGGGTTTTGCCATAATCGCCACGCTTGGCAGGCGGGTTGGCGATCGCAGTATGCTGTTGGAATCTCAGGAAGAGGCTGCTGCGCGTCTCTTGGTAATTGATTTCCTTAGTCGCCTTCTACGACATCCACGGAAAGAAATGGAGTGACGCTATTGTTAATCCGGCGCCACACGGAACGGAAGGGTGCCAAACGGGACCCTATTACTAAGACTTCACTGTCCGTTTGTCTGTCTGACTGTCTGTTCGTCTATATGTCTGTCACCAGGCTAGGCGGTGATAGCTAGGCAGTTGGAATTTTCACAGATGATGTATTTCTGTTACCGTTATAACAACAAATATTAACAACAGAATAAAATAAATAGTTAAGGGGGACTCCCATACAACAAACGTTGTCTAAAGTCAGCGCTCGCCATCTAGCGGCCATAAATGTAACGGTGTCCTTAAAGATGAGTAATCATATCGCAATCGTTTCTCTATAGTAGCTTCTTCTGTTTAGCTGAAACAGTTACTGTTTCTAGTAAAATCACCTCAACAGTGTACTCACATTCATCCATCCTGGATGGACACAGAATATTATTTTATGATGTAGACAATTAGAAAATCCATAACCGCGGTAGCTGCAACATTGAACTAAGTTCATCCAATAGTGATAGATAACGTTACTATTTGTGTACCATTTAGTTTGTTTAAAATCAAGACGCTGTGCTCGACCAAGTTCTAGTATATCAATAGAAACACTTTTAATAAGTAATAATATTTTAAACAAAAAACTAAGTTGTTATTTAAATAATACTATACTTACTGTATTCGTCATCTTTATCACATTATTATTTAATTTTTAATGAACCAAACGCAATCGGTAAAAATTGTATTGTTATGAGATAGATACCTGTAGGCATTTTTCTTAATACTTGATAGAGCATTAGTTATCATTAAGCCCCGGCTAGAGCAGCTAAAATAAGTGGCGTTAGACTGAATGGACAGGTAACACTTGAGGGTAAATAATCGTTGTTAGTTCGGGGCAACTTTCTCTTTGCTGGGCGGTTGCGGGCGGTGAGACCTGGAAACAACAGAAGTTCAAGATAACACAAAGTCTTATTGAAATATCGTATTTTCATTGTGATGGCCATTGGCAACTCGCATACCCTATTTTGATACATGGAAACTCAAGTTGAGTGAGTCCCAAACTGAAGCCATAATGTTCACCCCGCGCAGATACCCGCCCTCCTCGTCGTACCACCAGCTCGTGCCACCAGTGGTACGAGAAGGAGTTCAAATTTCCTCGTCGTACCACTGATCGAAATCCGAATGGAACGCCATAGCTCACTATAAATAACCACCAGGTTGTAATAAATATGTCAAATATCAGGGTGTGATTCTCGATCGTAAGTTTAACTGGACTTCCCACGTTTAGAGCGTACGGCTGAAAAGTATCACGGTCTTACAGGCCCTCTCGCCAATACTAAACCTAAGGAGCAACTTACCTCCTCAGACAAAATTGAATATATATTCTACATTCATAACACCATGTTTAACTTACGACGCTTTTGTATGGAAGAGCACATGTGAATCAACTACAGTAAAATTCAAATTGTCCAGAACAAAGCATTAACAATGTTGTATAACGCCCCTTTCCTGACAAATTTAAAACAACTACATCTAAATATTATGATTCCCTTATTAAAAGTATTTATTATCAGATAAACTAAAGTTTTCTATATCCACAGTCATCTGCACAACAAAAAGACGTTAATATCTAGCATAGGAAAAACCAGAAGTATTCAATCAATCAAAAGAATTTACATTCTGTTTGTTGAATGTTAGTACACCAAGTTAGCCGGCCGAATTTGTACTGGAAAAAAACCGGCCAATTGCGTGTCGGACCACGCGCAATGTAGGGTTCCGTAGAAAGAAGGTTTTTTTATCTGCTTTACAGAACTAACAACTTCATCGAAGTAATTTTCAATGGATTTTGTACGAAGCTTTCCTTTTACAAGTTGGTCGCCTATTACTCGCTAACTCGTTAGCTGTGATAGTTTTCCTTATATGTGCTACTGACCTGATTTTTTTCTTCCTGGGCTTCGGACGGATGAAAGGACGGACTGAATGACGGACGGATGGACAGAGAGACGGACGGACGGACGGATATGGCGAAACTATAAGGGTTCCTTGTTAACTACGGAACCCTAAAAAGGCAGCGGAAAAAAATCCACTGTAACTATTTTTTCTCATTTATTTAGTAATCAAGCAATAACCGGACCAAAAGGGAGGGCTCCCCATACAAGAAACATATTTTATGCAAGATTTTTGTTTATTGTATTAAATAGTATTATAATAATAAATATAAAATAATGCAAACTCTAATAAACTCTTGAAGCAAACTTCACGTTTCGAAATTAAGGACCTCATACCAGAGTTACAATCAAAATAGTTTTGTTCAAGTTGGCTGACCTTTTGTCGAATTCTCTAGTCAGTCCGGCAGGTGAGTGCTCGCCGCTCCTTCCGCTCCTCTACAATTTATTTTATTTCTGCAAACACAAATAACTGGAAGAGAACACTTCGCTGTAAGTTTCAATTAATTGTAAGTTTCTCTTCTGTAGCTTCATGAAATGCAAACTTAGTTTTTAATTTGTAGTCTTGAAAACACCTTCTGAGGCACTGCATATAATATATATATATATATATATATTTATTTTAAAAAGTATTGCCCATAGCGTTTCTTTGCCGCTTCTACTGTACAAACAAATGGTTTTGTTGTAAAACTTGTTAAAACTGTCTAGCCAATAATAATGACGACGCAGCGTAGGCAGGCCCCCCACCAGATGGTCTGACGACCTGGTTACGGCGGCGGGGAGTCGCTGGATGCGGGTGACACAACACCGAGAAGCTTGGAAAACTATGAGGGTGGCCTATGTCCTGCAGTGGGCGTCAAATGGCTGATGATGATGTTGAATAGTAATGACGTTTAATACGTATGGTCACCAAACGTTAAATGAATCTTCTACATATAGTCACAAGAACGACCGTTGTCTAAACCTCGCAAAATTATTTCATGAGAGCCATCCGACAATTGCCTATTTTCCCCAAATAAAGGCGGGTTGGAAGGTAAGAACCCTAAGCTTTTATTCGACGTAATTTTGCAATTTCACCGAAAGACTTATCGGTAGCAAATTTGCTCGTGAATAAATTTATTTGGCTGTCAGTTCCAGGGAAATTTTCGAGGCGGGTTCCGAGCGGGATGCCGCCCGACCGAAGTATGTTTCTTGAACAATCTTCTAGAGTTTGTTACGAATTAAGGCTGGGTTCCCCGAGCGCATGGACGAACGCATGAGACTTATCTCGCTGCGCGAGCGAATAGTTGGGAGAAAAGTGGGCATTTTTGAAATTACAGAAATACATACAGTCTGTTCATCCTTACTTGTCCAATTTAGTAAACAATATTCTAACCTCAAAATTTACATTTGATGCCGAAACTAGATATTTTCTTGCAAGTTAATTACGTACGTCACCCTTAAGCGAACCGCTGACGTCGGGTTGGCCGCGATACCACGATTGCGCCACCGCTTTCCCACAGAAACGCTGAGTCGGCGCCTCGTGTACCTCAAGGCAGTTTTACTTAGTTTTTAAGCAGGGACTTACTAATTTAGCATCGTGCTAACTAGACGTCGCTTAGGTTATAATTAAATTGTAATATTAATTTTTAATTATACTTTTAAGAAAATCATTTTGGTTTTTTTTGGATCCTCCGGCGACGGCCTTCGTAATTGGCGCAGCCGGTAGGATACTCGAGGCGTTTCGAGGATAGCTAGGGATTCTAATATCGAACACCCGTCGGTAATCGCTATCGTCGTCGCGAGCGATCGCCTGCACATCTTCGGACACCGAGTATCCTGAGAATCATCGAACCTGGAGACCTGGCCCGGAGGAAAATCAAGAAATCGACCCCAGAAGGACCAAGATGAAATATATGTAAGTGCACTTGAATCATTCCTGTGTTGCTTTCAACTTATCCTAGTTATCCCTGTTTTCCAAAATTTTCTACCCTAAGAATTCTACCCCTACGGGGCCTGCTCATTCTAGACTAGCCCGTAGATTAGATTTAGATAGTAATAGAGACATAGCTGTAGATTTAGATAGTACTGTTGAGAGCTTTGAAGGTTTCGATACCTTTAAGAGCCCCGACCCCCCAAAAATGGCAGACGTAGATACCATTTTCAAGGCCTTACGCCTGGTGCCCGAATTTGACGGCAATCCTCACATCTTGCCAAGGTTCATTAACCTTTGTAACCAAATTGTAGCTGAATATGCCACTGAAAATTTATTAAGCCAGCTTTGCCTAGTAAATGGCATTCTCAATAAGATCACTGGGCAAGCCGCACGGATCATAAATTCTAATGGCATTCCTGAAAATTGGGTTGATATAAGAAGTGCGCTAGTTAACAACTTTTCAGACCAAAGAGATGAGACCGCTCTTTACAATGACCTCATGCTAGCCACACAAGGCCAAAACACCCCGCAAGAATTTTATGATCGCTGTGTAAATCTATTCAGTACAATAATGACCTATGTCACACTACACGAAACTGTCCAAACCACCATCGAGGCCAAACGCACACTATACAAAAAACTTACAATGCAAGCGTATGTCCGCGGGCTAAAAGAGCCCTTAGGTTCACGCGTACGCTGCATGCGACCCGAAAATATTGAAAAGGCGCTCGAATTTGTCCAAGAGGAGTTGAATGTGATTTATCTGCAAAATCGCAGTGAGTCAGTCACAGATAAAAGACCTCTTTTACCAAAGGTCACTCCCATGGCTCCTGCCATGCCCTTCATAAAACAATTCAACTCATCTGCGCAAATGCCAGCACCTGTGCCCATCTGGCAACCCCCTCGATCTAACTTCCAGCATAATCAATCTCTAAGACCAATGAACATGCCCACGCACACACAACAGATCTTCCGTGCACCCCCACCTAATTACAACCCCCATCAAAATAATTTCCGTATTCAACCGAGGAATTCATTTCAAGGCCCGAAGCCTATGAGCGGCGTTAGCAATTTTCAAGCTAGGCCTTTGCCACCTACCGGTCGTGATTGGCGCGTCCATGGTAACCCGCCACCTTCCAACTATTTTAAGACGCGAGAAATGAACATGAACGAATGTGCTGAGTACGGCAATTATTCTTACTGCCCCGAGTACTATCCGTATTACGTTGACTCTGACGGTTATTACTATACAGACACTATCGATACACCCTATTACGTAGATAGCGAAGCATATGAATCTTCTGGCGAGTGTACGATTCTTCCTTATGAAGACCCCACTCCGACCACCAGCACCGCTGAAGAACAGCAGGATTTTCCGAAGCGTACAAAATCAGACAAGTTAAAATAGAGCTAAACCTACAGACCCAAAGACAACTCCCTTTCATACAGATCTCTAATCCACCCTTAAGATTACTGATAGATACAGGTGCAAACCAATCTTTTATCAGTCCGGAGGCTGTAAACAGATTTTACGCTCATTTACCCCTAAATTTTGACCCCTTCGAGGTTACAAACGTCCATGCAACGTCACGTAATAACTATTCAATATCCGTGCCGTGCTTTGACGAATTAGGAGACTCTGAAACTATAAAGCTCTTTATATACAAGTTTCATGAGTACTTCGATGGCCTAATAGGACTCGATCTTTTAGAAAAGTGGGAGGCCAAAATCGATCTCAAGGATAAGCAGCTGATAACGCAATTTTCCACCAATCCTATCCAGATGTACAACTCGCGTAATGTCAACCTTTACGAGGACGTAATTCCCGCCAATTCTTCTAAATTGGTTAGAATTCCCGTTAACGTACATGATGGCGAAGCCTTTATTAGCAAGCAGATTATGTCAAATTGCGTCATCAACGAATGTCTTACAACTGTCACTAACAGCCGTGGCCTAGTAGAGATTTCGAACCCCACCTCAAATGACCTAATATTCTCAATGGACCGTGCCGTCCAAGCGGAAACGTACACTATCGAGTGCACGCGTCCCGAGCAACCGTCCGCGCGCGCTAAGGAAGTGCTATCTCGCTTGCGCACAGACCACCTAAACGCGGAGGAAAAGGCTAACTTAGAGGCCTTATGCCAAAAACACGCCGATGTTTTTTACATCGAGGGCGAGAACTTGACATTCACGAATCGAATAAAACATCGCATTCGAACTACAGACGAATTGCCAGTACATACAAAGAGCTACCGCTACCCCTACGTCCATAGAGACGAAGTTAAAAATCAAATTGGGAAGATGTTAGACCAGGGTATAATACAGCCATCCGAATCGGCTTGGAGCTCACCAATCTGGGTGGTGCCGAAAAAAGCTGATGCTTCTGGAAAAACTAAATGGCGCTTAGTCGTAGATTTCCGGAAGCTCAACGAAAAAACTTATGATGACAAGTACCCAATTCCAAACATAAGTGACGTCCTAGACAAGCTTGGCAATTGTCAGTACTTTACCACCTTGGACCTTGCCAGCGGGTTCTACCAAGTAGAAATGGACCCCGCTGACACTCCAAAGACAGCTTTTAATGTAGAGAACGGGCATTACGAATTTTTACGTATGCCCATGGGTTTAAAGAACTCCCCGTCCACCTTCCAACGCGTCATGGACAACGTTCTCCAAGGCCTACAGAATGTCATCTGTCTGGTCTACCTTGACGATATAATAGTGTTCAGTACATCCCTTCAGGAACACATTATTAACCTGGAAAAAGTGTTTAAGAGACTACGAGAGTCTAATTTCAAGATTCAGATGGACAAGTCCGAATTTCTGAAATTAGAAACTGCGTACCAAGGACATGTCATCACTAGGGAAGGCATTAAACCAAACCCCGACAAAATTTCCGCCATAGAAAAATACCCCATTCCGAGAACCCCGAAAGAAATTAAACAATTTTTAGGCCTTATAGGATACTATAGAAAATTCATCCCCGACTTTGCACGCTTAACTAAGCCTCTGACTCAGTGCCTGAAAAAAGGTAGGAAAGTAGTCCTTAACGCCGAGTACACCGAGTGTTTTGAGAAATGTAAGACCCTCTTAACCAACGATCCGATCTTACAGTACCCCGATTTCTCAAAGGACTTCTTACTAACAACTGACGCATCGAATGTAGCTATAGGCGCTATATTATCTCAAGGCCCTATAGGTTCCGATAAGCCAATCTGTTATGCATCCCGCACACTAAACGATAGCGAGCAGAACTAGAGTACATACCGTATGCGGCCGTGAAGACTACAATGTACTGCAAGGCAGCTATCTGGTGACCCTACCTGTCAACTGTTTCCTGCACACGCCGGAGTTCACCATCACTAACACTAACGATCAAGTGATGGGACGACCGCTCAAGATAACTGAAGTCGCCTTCAATTCTGAAAATCAAGATG
Source organism: Yponomeuta evonymella (assembly GCA_963969515.1). Classification (NCBI taxonomy): domain Eukaryota; kingdom Metazoa; phylum Arthropoda; class Insecta; order Lepidoptera; family Yponomeutidae; genus Yponomeuta; species Yponomeuta evonymella. The sequence goes on along the minus strand of OZ018342.1, from coordinate 676,950 downwards.
CTGAAACACCCCACCTGAAGCTGAACTCTATCAACTTGAGAGGACTACACGATATCCAGCAACGAGTAATGCTACAGCCAAAAATTAGCATAGAACCAGCGTCATCTCGATACTTATACCACACGACGATCCCGTTCTATGCTGCGTTATCAGGTGCACTCGCACTGGCTATGATATGGGCTGTACAACGCTACAAGCTACAACGCGGAGCGGAGATAACTACTGCCAAGGATGACGTACCTACATATGCGACACCTGGAACATCTGGAAACCAGAAACTACCCTCAGCAATATTTCATCATCTCAAGACTCAGAAATAGTTGCTGATCTGAGGAGGGAGGAATTACGTACGTCACCCTTAAGCGAACCGCTGACGTCGGGTTGGCCGCGATACCACGATTGCGCCACCGCTTTCCCACAGAAACGCTGAGTCGGCGCCTCGTGTACCTCAAGGCAGTTTTACTTAGTTTTTAAGCAGGGACTTACTAATTTAGCATCGTGCTAACTAGACGTCGCTTAGGTTATAATTAAATTGTAATATTAATTTTTAATTATACTTTTAAGAAAATCATTTTGGTTTTTTTTGGATCCTCCGGCGACGGCCTTCGTAATTAGTTCGTGCACTTTGTTTATAAACATAGCAGCGTGTTATACAAAATGGTGTCCCAGGTTAGTTAATTAATAATATGGCAGTTTTCGACTAAAAAGTCATACTTTGCGGGTAGAATCTTGTTTACTAAATTGGACAAGTAAGGATGAATAGACTATAGATTCTTGACGACCGACGTTACTAACACATTCAATGATAGTCGTTTTTGTAACTTATTTTTTTTCCAAAACTCAGTACGGCTTTAATAATACCATATCTAGTGACAATTCAGACTCATGTTCTCGATTTTTTTTATCCTATAAAGTTTAAAAACAATAAAAATAATGACCGACGGCTCGAGATAGGACATTGGAAAGTAAATTTTTTTTTTCAAATTTTAAATATTAACCATTTGAGAGTAAAATGTAATTTAAAACACCAGATTTAGGGGTAATGTCGGAGGACCCAGCCTTAACAAAATTGTTTTGATCGCAACGAAAAACAATAATAGTACTAACAGCAGAATAATACATTGAGAGAATCGAATCGGATCCTGCGCGCAGCAAATAATGAATGTTGATGACGCTAAAGAGGTTTTTTAGGATCCTGGCAAATAGAAAACTTTGGTATCCTGTCTATTCCTCGGGATACAGGCGTGAGTTTATGTTGTTGTTTTTCATATTGGAATTAATAAAATAATAATAAAAGCTTCCATACAATACAGTCATTTGACCGAACCGACCGAAGTTGTACCGAACTAGGATACCCTGTGCTATGGTAAGGACATCACAAACATGAAAATACACACAGACTAAGGCGATTTCCACAAATGTAGCGCGGCCCCCAGTGGGAACCGAACCCACGACCCCTATTTTGGTATCCAAGCGCCTTAACGGCTAGACCAACGAGGTAGTCAATTAAGTCGGTCGCATTTTTTTTGCAGGCGCAATAAAAGTATCAATAAGTAAATACACATTGTTGAGTTTATTTTGTTGTCAGCGTGATTGTCTACGTGCATGTAAGGACATTTCATCAAACAATATAAGATTTATCCGAGAAACTGAGAAAAACTTGTTAATGTTTCGCAAATTTTCGACGCATAGTAAGATTGCGTTCCTAACTGATCTCATCCAGAAAATGAAATAAAAATACACTACTTTAATAATACCATACCTTGGATAAGGTATTAACTAAAAATAACTTCCACAGACACAACCACACGTCCTAGTCCGAAACTAGGATACCCTGTGCTATGGTAACCAGACAAAGACATCAAAATTGTGAAAATACACCCAGACTAAATTAAATAAAAACTTGAGGTGAAACCTACCATCGAGAGCCCACCGCACCGTATGAGTAGAGGGTAACTTTACCAGAAAGCGTCGCGCCCGCAACTTTTTCGAGTTCATTCTACACAGAGCCACGTCAGATTTCAATATCGGTAAGAGGAGAGCCGTTGAACATTCGAAACTACCCGCTTGCCGCACGGCCAAGCGGAGTTTGGAAAGAGCTACGTAGTGGACTTGCGGTCGAATAGAAAGTAAACACACGAAAGTTATTGCCAGTAGTTTAATACGGGTTTGGTAATTTTTATGTGGTTGAAGCTTGAAGTTACTTGCGTGCGTAGGTAAACCATCTTTATTTCTTACCTTAGTTATATATTAAACGGGACTAATCGAAAAAAGCTGTGGTAGCCTAGTGGGTAGAACATTGGACTCGGAAGCGGGAGACCCAGGTTCGATTCCCAGTGCGAGCATGTACCTATGACTTTTCTTTCTAAGTTATGTACATTTGTGAAGTTATAGTAGCAATACCACTCGCTAACGGTGAAGGAAAACAACGTGAGGAAACCTGGGTGTCTGAGCTATTCACATACCTCAGCGCTTGAAATCGCCAATCCGCGGTGGGCACGTGTGGTGATTAAGCCCATATTCTCTCCCTGAGAGAAGGCCTGTGCCCTACAGTGGGACGTACATAGGCTGCTTATGAATCGCAATTATTTATTAGTTGCAGGGTAAGTGTAAGTGGCAGTCCCTGGTCTCTGCCTACCCCTGTGAGAAACAGGCTTGAGTTTATGTATGTATTTATGTAATATATAACTAACTACTAGCTGACTCAGCAAACTTTGCTTTGCCATATTACTTGGCCTACGACCTATTCTCAGATCTACCTACACAAAACAATCATAAAAGTCGGTGAAGCCGTTTCGGAGGAGTTCGATCACAAACACTGTGACATGAAATTTTTATATATTAGATATGATTATGTGAGCATCGCGAGTCATTAAAAATACTACTTCTTACCTTGCACGTGATACGAAAAAAGTTAAAAAAAAAAACTTTATGGTATAAAAAAGGGTTGCATTGATTTACTGGCTCTCAAACTATGATTTCCTGTGCGATAGCACGCGATAGGCAGCTAAGCTACCTTTCTTAATTCGTTTTACAGTAATAAATAGGAACTAAATTTGCTTGTAAGTAGATAATACCACTAACTTAGCCACTGATTGTTGGCAAGATCGACGCTCAGTAGGCAGACCACCAGTTGGTGTGGCCCGATAACATTGTCTAAGCGGCTGAGAAACCTTGGACGAGACCAGCAAAGGTCCGAATGGGTTGGAGTAAAAGAGAACAGGCCTGATGGGGAGCTCTGTTTATCGGCTGATCAGGACTTACAACAGCTTTTATTTTAAGAAGACTACAGGACCACAACACAAATAGCCAAACAAAACACTGTACTAAAGTGTGGCCACCTGCGGCATTAAAATATTTTGGAACTTTCAATCTCTTGCAAAAATCTAAGAGAGCTGCACTGTAAATGGCTCTGGCGCTCTACGTGTTTCTACCCAGCGCAGAGCTCGGTTCGCCACACAGTGGCGAGGGCCCTCGTACGCTCTCAAAACCACGCGGTTCACGGGGATGTTTGTCAGACCTGCTTGTAATAGAGAACTTTGTCGCTTGACAAGTATACGGTTTCAGGTAAAAGAGAAGAGCCTTTTTTCATCGAAATTTCGATGAAAAAGGTTTTGTTTTGCTAAAAGATTTAATTAGAAATATAGTCAACCTTTACATAATGTATACATATACTAGCAGTGCCCATGACCACATTCGCGTAGTAAACGGATTAACCTGTAGCCTATGTCAACCCTGGAGGTCAATTCTAAATATTGGTGAAAGAGTTTTTGAGATCGGTTAAGTACTTTCAGAGATTACCCCTTACATACAAATATATAAACTTACAATCGGGAGACCAGAGGGCCGGCGCGTACCTCGGCCAGAGGATAAGCCTGGCCATCCAAAGAGGCAACGTCGCCAGCGTTCTGGGCTCATTACCGCGGGACAGTGACCTGGGGCAGGTGTTTTATTTGTAAATATAGAATTAGTTATTTGTATATTTTTATCATTTATATATTAATTAAGTCTCTTATTTTATGTTTGAAATAATGAAAAGAACTTTTTCTGAAAAAAAAAAAAGTAAAGATACATAAACTTACACCTGTATTCCGAAGGATTAGGCAGAGACCAGTGTTTGCCACTTGCTACGATTCTGACAGTGTTTATTAGTGTTTCACGCAGTTTCGGGTACCATTTATCTTACCCTTTGCTAGTACATCTTCTATTTGGTTCAAGTATGTCCGCCTGGGACGACCACTGACATTCGCTCAATATCTTTCTTACATTACCGACGATTTTGCTACGATCGATAGTGTGAAAATTCATCGGTTGTATATAACACGTAATATGTCAATAGTTATAGACATAAGTTCGCTTCCTATTACAGTTTCATACCAAAACATTCACACAATACTACAATTTGTCCTGATCCCAAACTAGGATACCCTATGAAACTCTATTACACATTGTGCTAGAGATCTCAAACTAGGATACCTCGTGCTATGTTAACCATGCTAGATTAAAATAAACAAACAAACATGGCAAAACACCTAGCATTGAGACAGTGGTGTTTATTAAAATCTACAATGTTCTACACTACTGTATCATACTATTGATAAATAGATTGATAGATGCAACTAGATTGTTACCGCATCTCTTGTAGCTAAGAAATGTTTTCGAACTAAAACTTTCATAAGCACTACACATTATTAACTTAATTCCGTACGTAAGTGAATCCGAAATTGAGTTAATAATGCTAACAAATGTGCTTTCACCATTTTACCTCCGGCCCCCGTCATTGTAGCTCGGTGTTTTAGGTTTTGTTTTAACCTGTTTTTCAATCTAATTATAGAATTTAAATATTATCAATAAAGAGTTTCCAATTTCGGTTCAGTAATTTTTGTGCAATGCTTAAATACAAAGAAATAGATAGATAGAGATGTTAAAAAATAAATAGTAATATACTTGAACCACATATTAGGGGTTAAAGTATGAAATTGCCGTTTTATTGCAATAGGTTCTTTGAATTGACATAGAATCTTCATGGTTTGAGGTTTTCGAATGAAACTTTTTTCAAATGGTTTCTATGATGTTCTTTTTTTAAAAAATGTGAAACATTTGAATATCGACTTTCAATTGTTTTTGTTATTCAATTTAGACAAGAAAGATGGATACTGCGAAAATTCGAGTGATTATGAGGCACCCATTTTTCGTATTTTTTTATTTTATTGATTTGACGCAAGTGAGTCAATATTGTGGGTAAGGTAACGTTAAACCATGCCGCTAATTTCTGGGTAGTTTGACTAGGGTCGGCTTCCACTATCTCTCTTAATTCATCGTTATTCACCTGTGTGGGCGGTCTTCCTCGTGGCTCGTTCTTTAAGTCGAAATTTCCATCACGAAAGCGTTTAAACCAAAATCGCATGGTGCGTTCATTAGTAGACCCCTCTCCAAACGCAGCATTGATATTGCGGGCTGTTTCTGCCGCGTTAGTTCCGCGTCGGAACTCGTATTCAAAAATCACTCGAATTTTCGCAGTATCCATCTTTCTTGTCTAAATTGAATAACAAAAACAATTGAAAGTCGATATTCAAATGTTTCACATTTTTTATAAAAAGAACATCATAGAAACCATTTGAAAAAAGTTTCATTCGAAAACCTCAAACCATGAAGATTCTATGTTAATTCAAAGAACCTATTGCAATAAAACGGCAATTTCATACTTTAACCCCTATTATTTTAACCGTTTTGGTTAATATCTTCAGAACGGGTTTTTCACAAAAGTCCAGTGAAAATTAAGAGGGTTATTTCACCCATCCATATCAACGACATTTTAATGTTCAAATTATCAACAAAAAACAGCTGTTTCATACATTTCCTCAAGCAAATATCAAAAATTCTTATGGAACAGGTTTTGGTTTGGTTTCTCTCACTATAATGTAAGCACAATACTTATGTTTGGACAAATAAATGTATTGACCTGATTTCATTCATAATAAAAGTGGTTTGCATTGAAAAGTTCATTTTCTAACGTAATAAAAAATCAATTGGACTCTTAAATATTTAACTACTAATTAAAATCACCCCATTACATTTTCCGAACCTTTCTAAAACAGCCAGTAAACAGATTTAATACAATGAGTAGATGTTGTAGATAACTTAGTTGCGTTTGCTTTCGCCCTGAAGTAAATTGGCTGGATCCGCCTACGATATTCCGACGGCTGACAGTCAGAGCTCGAAGGCATAGTTTCGTGCACTCTGACAGCCGTTACGTGAGTTCGGGACTTTGGAGCGACTCTAAATACAACAACGTCGCAAATAGGACACGCCCGATGGAAACAACCCGTCAGTTTGTGACTGAGATTGTATGAGAGCGTACAGAAAGTTCGTTCAGCAGAAAAAGCGCCGGAAGTGTGGATTGAAATATTATACGCGTATAAAAACTAAAACCACAAAAACTTAAAAAAATCTGCCAGTACCCAATTGAACTAGCATGATAAACTCAGTCAGATGCTGTTATGCTTTGAACATTTTTTGTAGAGTACCTTGACTTTTTTAGCAAATATACTCACTAATAATTCACACAACACAATCACTCGACCGGTCCCAAACTAGGATAACCTGAGATATGGTAGCCAGGCAAGGACTTCTCGAACATACACCCATTTGACCATAGGGCTACTTGTACAAATCAAGTACGGCGGCCAGAAGTGGGAATCGAATCCACGACCTCTAGTTTAGTAGTCAAGCGTGCTAACTGATAGACTTTCAATGCAGTCAAAGTTCAAAGTACTTAAAAACATACGTAGAGAACACCTTATTGCACCCCAAAGTTTTGTAACACACGTTTTTTTTTTAAACCCAAATTGTTAAAGCTGCAGTTTCGAATGATATACCTACTCGTTCGCACAATGTAATTTTTTTTGTGAATATGAAAAAAAGTATACATTTGACGAATGTGATCTGTAAAATTACAGATTTTTTTGTACATTTTTGTTTACAATGAAAAAAGTTGTTTCCATAATTATTAATTTTGGTACCAAATTTTCTCAATAAATAACTAGGTATATAATACCGAAAAGATGCCTTAAATATCCTATCATATTTAATTATGAAGCAAAGCCTCAGACCACATTTAACAAAAATACTCTTTTTTTTAGAATCATTAAAAATGTTAGAATGTGCGAGCGAGACGTCATGCCAGACTAATAAAAATATACTTAAAATAACACAGAATACTTTATGGTGTTTAGAGGTCAAATCGCGATTATTAAGTGACTTCAAAAAAGTGGGAGGTTCTCAATTCGTCACATTTTTTTTAAGTACGTTCCCCGATTACTGACGCGTGGACCGATTTGGAAAATTCGTTTTTTATTTGAAAGTGTAGACTTCACATAATAGTCCCATAGTCATCAAGTTATTATCTGATGATGGAATCCTCGAGAAATCGAGGGAACTCTTAAAGTTTTAAAGGCACCCTTGAAGCGATTTGGGTGTTATTTATAGTGACTCGTGCATTTGCGTTCTGAAAACAAACTTTGGTGGAGTCGTAGTGATAGTCACAATAAATAGGGAAATATGTTTATTTATTTGAAGTTTTTTTCAAAACAAAACATAAAAACCTACTTCAAAATACTGCATCACTAAAAACACAGAAATAATTTACAGAATGCCACCTTTTATTAATTCGTTCTTCATAAATTCATTGAAAGGTCGTATTGTTTATTATTTTGGTGTTTTAGTGATAAAGTATTATGAAGTCGGTTTTTATATATGTATTTTTTTAAATAGATAAGATTTAGGTAAGATTACATTTAGGTAAGATTTAATGAACTTGATTCCTGACGTTTCGGCAACGTTGCAGCTGCCGTGGTCACGGTTAGACTGAAGTGGCGAGTACATTCATCTATTAGTAGTGAGGGTAGGAGGTCTACCCTCAAGAATATAACATTGTATTAAGCTTCCGTAGCATGCTACGTATATCTGGTAGCAATTCGTTCAAAAGCAAGACATGACGACGAACGGAAGTGATCCCCGAAAGTTTCTAGTTTGTGTTGTTATGGTAAACAGTGCGTTGAAACTTGTCATGTCATAGAGCGAAATTCCCAGTATAGTCGTTCGCTGTCAAGGAATATCAGTGTGTAGAGTGGCGGGTTTACCAACTAGAGACAGCAGTCTTCTTAGCTGGCAAGTTATATATCTTGCCATGACCTAGGACTATTTTGTATGCTATACATAGGTGAAAATAAAAAAAAATTAAAAATTTTCTTTTTACAACAAAGCATGTTTTGACCATGTTGTTTTAATTCGTTTTAAGCAATCTACTAATGTATTGTAAAAATAGCGCGAATTTGAAACAATTTTTTCAGTATCGATAATAATTAATTTGTACGAAAAATATAATCGATCGAAAATCAATTAGATAATTTTAATGTAAATACTAGAAATAGACATAAACTTTCGTTCCCAAAATTTAGGCTGGCAAAGGTTAATACATCCTTTATGGGGCATTGTATACGTTTCTACAATAAGATCCCTGAGGATATAATAAGCTTGCCAGAAGCGCGGTTCAAAAAATGTGTGAAGCACACTTTGTGCCAAAAAAGCTACTATAACATTAAAGATTATTTAGATGACAAAGATGTCTGGAATTAAAGCCAGTTCAATGCATGAGTTTTAGTACATTTATATAAATTCTGTAAATTAAGGACTTGAAAAGACTAAGTTTGGAGTTTTTTTGTCCATTTTTTCTCCAAAATGATCTAGATTTTGAAATGGACACCTAGTTTAACTTGTAACGTTCATTAAGTCGCAGTTTCTGTGCTACTTTGAATAAAAAATTTTGATTTTGATTTTGATTTTTAATTATTTGCTTACTGGAGGTGGTCTAATTATGGGTCGGTTTCCAAGTTTTTCGTTATTTTAAAATTTCATTTTCTTCTTTTCTATGTAGCCTTTTTACATCCCACTGCAGGGTACAGGCCCCATCTCAGTGAGTGCCCAGCGCGGATTGGCAATTTGAAGCGCTGAGGTATGTGAAAACCTCCAACACTCTGGTTTCCTCACGATGTTTTCCCTCAGGGTTAGCGAGTGGTATTGCTACGACAACTTTGCAAATGTACGTAACTTAGAAAACAAAGTCATGTCGGGATTCGAACATAGTAGCTAAGCTAAAGGTAGTGATCTAAGCAACACTAACACTACAATAACACACAGACACACACACACACACACACACACACACACACACACACACACACACACACACACACACACACACACACACACACACACACACATTCACCCAATTGCATACAGCACAAAACTTAATTAAATTAAACTAATACCTTGTTATTCTTTAAAGATAATGATTTATTGTTCTTTAGAAATGCTTAACTCAAGCTTTTCTATTTCTGCTTTCTTTAATTACTTTCTTTTATTTAATTTTTTTGTTTGGTACACTGGTACACTGTTTAACAATAATTTCCATTCTATTGTTACACTTGCTCCTGACGCACAGGTTTTCCTAGTTCGAGAGCAAGGGCTTCAGAATTCACTGTGGCAAATTGCACTCCTCAGTAAAGATATTTGTATTTGTAAGTCACCTCTATTGGTAGTAATACATTGATTTTGGTTACCTCTTAGCTAGCTACATATACAAGTTATGTTTGAAAGGGGATTAGTTGGGATTTCAGAGCGGCTGTTTTTCTACCCTGGAAACTTGAGCTGTAAATTCGCGCAGGTTGTTTTGACAAGTCAAAGCAAATCCGCGCGGTCTGTTAAATAAAACATCTTCGTTCTCAAGTTTTGGGTACACTACTTGTAGTCCCCTAGCTAAGGGGAAGGGTGGAGTGAAGATGTCACGTGACAACTTGAAGTGTTCGAAAGGAATCTGCAATGTTTTCATGCTATGACTTCTTCGAGCGGCTTCGCTTTATCTTATTTCGAGTCAACTCAGAATAGGATCACACTTAACGCACGTGAAATTAGTCACTAATGAAGTTTGCGAACACTCGGCGTGTTCACATTTCAAATATTTTGGCTCGCATTGTACAGTAGTTTCTGAGGTTAACACGAGCACTAGACATAATAAAAACTGAAATTTGCACGCTTAATGCTTTCAAAAAGACGCCTGTCACCTCAGTCTACCGAGACCATGGGACTTGCAAAATTACCGAAACGTCAGAAAATTGTAAAATAAAAAATAAACGCGCACTGAAACAAAATTTCAGTTCGCATTGTACAGTTTAAGTCATACTAATGCTGTGTTTTTATTTATAAAAAATAAACCAATCACTTAAAAAAACCGTGCGTGCCGGGCCACGCGCATTTTATGGTTCCATAGCTGTTTGTCAAATATACGAACTTAGGAGAGGTTTTTGATTTATACATACATACATATATAAACTCACGCCTGTATCCCAGAGAGGTAGGCAGAGACCAGGAACCGCCACTTGCCACGATATCCTGACAGACCACTTTCGCTGCCTCGACATTCATTAGTGGTTGCATGCACTTTTTATCTTGCCCTTTGCTAATATATTCCCTATTTGGCCGAAATATGTCCGCCTGGGGAGTACGCTACCGGCTCTTACACCAACATTCGCTCGATATATTTGTTTCGTTAATCTTTCTTCCGTCATCCCCTCCACATGTCCAAACCAACACAATATTCCTGTCTCAATTCTAGTCTCTACATCTTCTTTCAGCCCACAACGTTCTCTAATTAAACTTTTGCATAGCCTGTCATTCAAAGGTCATTGATTGATATTATGATTTTATTTTACTTATCCTTCACCTTAACCTTTTTACATACATAAGTAGCCTATATAAGTCCCACGTTAGGGCTCAGGCCTTTAATCCTTTTTAACTATCCCGAAAATCAGCGAGTGACAGAAAACTCCTCGAACCCAGCATCCCTGAGAGTGCTTGTTCAAAACATCATCACCCTGACATACATTTCGTTTGTCCTTACAATTATTATTAACCAACACATCGTCCATAACGTTTATTTAACATGAACAAACAGGAGTATTTTTTTCTCTAGGTGTATTTGTTCAGTGTGTGATGTTGTTTGTGTGGCCGGACATGGGACCGTCTTTGAAGTCCCGTTTTCTGGGGCGGACTGAAACAGATCATAAAAGACAAGAAATACTAGTCGACGAATAGCGTCGGCAGCCTACAATTATAGCCTTCCTGTTGCAGAGCATAGGCCTTCTCTCGGAGAGCGAGACATTAAGTAGTACCCACTCTTTTGTTGCTCCTAAATCTAAGTCGTCGCTTAATTAAAATGTTTTGTTGTACAGAAAATAACATTTTCCACGATACAGGCTCTTCTTAGTATGGGAGCTGTCGTACAATTCTAGGTTTAGGTAAACTGGTATAAACTCACACCTGTATACCAGAGAGCTAACAAGATTAACCTCTTTGGCTTCATCAACATTCATTAGTTGCTTCATTCATTAGTAAGTACTCCGGTTTTGGGTACATTTGTATTTATGTACATCATTTCTCTAAATATCTATGTACTTTTCAATAAATATCTTCAGATCAAGCTAGCCTAGGGTTGGTTAGCTGGTTAGAATTTTAGGAAATTCATGGCAAACAACTCATTGAGATATTCACAGAAGGCGGCGCAAATAGAGTTGGCAGAGACACTTTTCCACGCCACAGTGTGTATAATAGTTAATGCAAAATTTAGTTCCGTAGTACTTCTGTTTTGTTTGTTTACTGGGTAAAAGCAGAATTATGCATGAGCTTCTGCAAGCGGAAATGGGATCAAGTCCTTTTTCACTTTAATAGAAAAGTTCAAATAGCAGGAAGCTGGCCGATCCGTCGCCAATAAATATTGAGCATAGGTTTTGAATAAAATATCAGGAGAAAAAAAACAAATAGTTAAAGAGTTACTCTAAGCTGGTCATTATTAGACTCTCAAGTCTTGGTTTAAGGACCGTTCGTTAACTGAAGTCCCGACAAGATCCATAGCAGTACGATCTGCATTTGGTAAAATGTTTGAATCAATTTTAAATGTACATATTACTCGCCGAGTAAGTTTTCATTGACGATTCGCAGCATGGGTTTCGCATTGCCCGCTCCGCGGCCACAAATCATATAAGGTTTGTCAACTATAGGTTGCCCCAGATGGATGATGGCCGGCAGGTTGACGCGGTATTTTAAGATTTTCGGCGTGCATTTAACTTTGACATTGTAGATAATGACATCTTGTTAAAAAAGCCTTCATTGTTCTGGGCCACTCCGGCTCCTTAAATTTTTCGCGAACTACCTTAATGATCAAAGGCAATATGTAAAGCTCCAATCCTATCAATCAATCGAAAGAATATTACACCAGATTGGAAATAAATAAATCACACTCGTACCACTACACTCGTTTTCTTATAACGATCAATGATCTCCCTAGGATTTTTTAAATTGCTCGATGTCTGATGTTTGCCGATGACCTTTTTCAATCCGTTATGGAAGCAGACCGTAGGGCACTGAAGGGGTGATGGGTGATTGACGGGGTGAGGCAGTGGAGCCAGGCAAATTTACTTGCGTTCAATGAAGATACTCGTAAGTGCAAGGTGGTCACTATATCAAGATCGCGGCAGCCAATTACGAAGAAATACTCTCTGGATGACGCAGCGTTGGAAAGAGTTACCTGAATTAAAGACCTAGGTTTTTGCTTACGGACTCCCAACTTAACTTCCGCGGGCATATGACAACCATTTGTAAAACTGCCAATAAAAATACTAGGCTTCATAATACTAACTGCGTTTCAGTTTCGAGATAGTTGGGTGGCTATTATGCCCTATAGTGCGTTCGTTCGTAGTAAACTAGAGTAAAGTGCAGTTAATTCGGACCCTCGGGAAGCCAAACATGTTTTGGTGATAGAGATACAAAGGAAATTTGCTAGGTACCTGTACAAGTGAATGCACGGGTACTACTCATTTCTTTACCGGTCCCTGTATCTACATGGAATGGTAGGTCTTGATACGTTGGAGCATTATTAGAGCTGATTATCTTGGAAATGGATGCACTAATGTCTACTATATTCTTTATTGCAGATCATAAATTTGAAAATTTATTACACAGCATTGTTACAAAGGCAAACTTATCTCTAAGAGAAATTTCTTGCAGCCAACCTTAGCATAGGGTGTTTAAACTGAGATAACGGGAAGAAGGGAGAAATATTTACGTTTACCTGACCCAGCCACATACCGTGATTGTTGGTTGACTCTGTATTTAGTCTTCTCTCAGTAAAACATACCGCTGGTTTCGGTGTAAAACAACGGGAATATCGGAAAGCCATGAGTAATTAAAGGGAAAAAATATATAATACGGCCCGCAAGAAAGTGTCACTATCACGGTTAAAACAAATCTAAAAACACCTCCCAAGCTAGAATCCATCAAGACGTTTAGGCTACAGAGCGTAACATAGAAATTTACATGTGCTGTACATACATGCACCCGAAAAACATAACCCTCCTTTTGGCGCAGACGGGTAATAAATAAATCTTCTTCGAGTCTGTCGTAAGATTTTCAGTCAAATGAAACCAGATATCAACTGTAGGGGTGGAAAAGGCTTGGCAGGCTCTGCGAATACCAGATACAGCTCTGGGACAATAAACATAATAATAACTCGCGGAAATATTTCTGCACTGTGCAATAAGAGGGCAAAATGTAAACATCATAAAAATCGTTTATTTTATTTTGTTTATCGTTTGATCTCTATATTCTGTTTCTTTATTGACTGATATTCGTAGGAAAAAACATCGCGAGTGAACCCGAGTATCTGTGGTGTTCACATACTATATTACTGGACGTCGCCAATTTGCAAGGCAAGGCATCATAATTATTATTAATTATAGAATGCGAATGACAACAATGTGTGATTGGCGGTGGTGATTGTGTGTGATTGGGCTGGTCACATCAACTGCAAAACCAACAAACGATGAGGTTTATTTTATTACAATTTTTTCATGTAAGCATAAAAGTAACTTAAGAAACTAAAAAAAACGGCCAAGTGCGTGTCGGGCCACGCGCGCTATTGGGTTCCGCGGAAAGAGGGTTTTTTTATCTGCTTTACAGAACTTACAACTTCATCAAAGTAATTTTTTTATGGATATTGTAGGAATTAGTTGGTCGCCTATTACTCGTTAACGTGTAAAGCCTACTTGATAGTTTTGCTTTCAAGTTTAATTAACTTGTGTGGTACTGCCCAAAATTTTCAATCAATCAATCAATCAATCAATCAATCATTTTCACATTTTTCACATTTGTACAGTTACCCGTTTAGCAGGGAAAGGGGGCACACCCTACTCGGACAAAAATTTGCGCTTTTAAGCTTAATATTTGAATATTTTTTACCCACAATACTTTTAAACGGCCAGTCCAACGTTATCCCACACTTTGGTGTAACCAAGGAAACAAAATTGCATCCCTGATTTAGGTGCAGGGGACGTACTCTAAAAAAAAATTAAGTTTTTATGCTACCGTTTTGGCAGCGTGATTAATGTATATGTCGATGACAAATTTCAGCTTTCTAGTACTAATCGCCTCTGAGCTAGGCCGCGGAGAGACAGACAGACAGACAGATAGATGGAAATGGTAAAACTATGAGGGTTCCTTGTTGACAACGGAATCCTAAAAAAGGTCCGCGCGTCGATACCGAATATTCCTGGTAGCAGCTGAATGGAGACGGTAGAGGACAGCAAGTAATGGCGTGCCTTGACGCATGAGTGTGTCCAGCAGTGGTCGGATATGAGTAAGGTCGAACCGTATTTGCATACGATTAGGAGAGGAGGAGATCTTTAGGAAAACACTATTGGGTATTCTTGTAAGTCGTTTCCAGTGAAATATAAAATCTGGTGCTAGGCAACGATCGGTCCTTTTGGGCGTACATATTACGTTTCACGTGATTCGAGAAAACTTGTGATTGTGGAGTTTTTTCCACTGGCTTTTTCTCCATTGCGAACTAGACCCGAAGGAACCTTGTACTTGGACATTCAATAGACACGTTATAAATCTTAACGTTTAGATATTGCAATCCAATTTTTGAGCGAAACAATTATTTGAAAACGAGTAAAGTAAACGAGACATTTAATGTACTTTGCTTTCTGGTGTGTTCCATAAAGAGTGACAATGTAATCGAAAGTTCATCCATAGTAAGTTCATTAGTATCTGAGGCGTAGCCCCAGGCATCGAGGCGTCGAGGTATCAAGGCGAGACGTGCGAAGCGCGGCGTCGATTCAATTTGTAATTACTGAAGCATCGACAAGACTTCGCGTGCAAGGAATCACCCTGACTTCCTGCCTTGTGGTGTCGGAACAATAGAATTTAAGTTCTGAGGAGCCAGGAAGAAGGCTAATTGACATGTTTATAATTATTCAGTCTAGATCGGAATAGGTTGAGGTTTTCACGTTAGCTCTACTATTGTTTTCACTACTATACGCCAAGGGCCTGTTTTATAAAACTACAATACAATTTATGGTTAATTATGACAATTCAATGTACATTACAAAGTCGATTATTTCACAGATTAACAAGTAAGAATACGCTGCGCAATATACATTGAAGTGTCATAATAAACTACGCATTGTAGTTTAATGACACTTGGGCCTTAGGTAGTTTAACACATTGATTCATCATAAATCTTAGAGCACCCGAGGCGATTTAGATAATCTCTCTCTGAAATAAAGCTCTGGAGTAGAACTTATACGTATGCAGCCGAAAAATCACGTCCCACTACGGGCTTTCCAGAGACCGATATACGCTTAATCGCCGTACGCGCTCAGGAAAAGGAAAGTTTCAGGAAATTAATGATTTATCGATACTTCAGAAGGGTTTTCAGGCTCTGCGTTTGTTCAAGTACGGTGTCAAAACAGCAGCGCTTCTTAGCTATTAAAAAAAAACATTGGCCTTTGCATTTACGTAATGAGAAGATTTATACAGCGTCCAGTATGTCAGTGAACTTAGCATATCATTTTCCAGCATATCAAAAATTAATGAGAGTTCTTGTCGCATGCAGCAGAGTTCTATAGTTCCTGATACTTTTCAGAAATAGTTCTGGCGTTTTCACATAGAAAAAAATCAATTGAAAAAATGATATGCTATCTTCCCGTAGCATATCACTTCTCAGAAAATCGAAAAAAAAAGTAAGTTCTTATAGCATGCAGCTGAGTTCTACAGTTCCTGATACTTTTTAGAAATAGTTCTGGCGATTTTACCCCAAAAAAATCAGTTGACAAAATGATATGCTAACTTCCCGTAGCATATCATTTCGCAGCAAATCCAAAACTTATGTAAGTTCTCATCGCATACACCTATGCTATACAGTTCCTGATACTTTTCAAGAATAGTTCTGCCTTTAAATTCAAATAACAGCAGATCCCGTACAAAACTTTAAAAAGTCGATAAATACCACATTCATCAATTAAAATTATTTTGACGAACTCAGGACACAGAACTGTTTCGTTTTTGATGGTTCTGTATCAAAACTGAAACGTTAAACTAAATTAAGAACTAGAACTCACGTAATAGTGCCAGCATATCACGTCAGCATGGTTGAAAATTAGAAAATAAACCAATTTTTTTTTAAAATAATTTAGCAGGCTTATAACACAGAACTCTTTGGTTTTTCATAGATCTGTATCAGATCTGCACTAAACATCTCAATTTAGAACTAGAACTCACGTAATAGTGTCAGCATATCACGTTAGAATGGTTGAAAATTCAAAAATAAAATAATAATATTTTTAAATAAATTTGGCAGGCTTATAACACAGAACTCTTTTGTTTGTCATAGATCTGTGTCAGATCTGCACCATACATTTCAAATTAGAACTTTAACTCACGTAAAAGTGTCAGCATATCACGTCAGAATGGTACAAATTTCAAAAATAAAACAATAATATTTTTAAATATATAAAGCAGGCTTATAACACAGAACTCTTTGGTTTTTCGTAGATCTGTATCAGATCTGCACTAAAAATCTCAATTTAGAACTAGAACTCACGTAAAAGTGTCAGCATATCACGTTAGAATGGTTGAAAATTCAAAAATAAAATAAGAATATTTTTAAATAAATTTAGCCGGCTTATAACACAGAACTCTTTTGTTTGTCATAGATCTGTATCAGATCTGCACTAAACATCTCAATTTAGAACTAGAACTCACGTAAAAGTGTCAGCATATCACGTCAGCATGGTTGAAAATTAGAAAATAAACCAATTTTTTTTTTAAATAATTTAGCAGGCTTATAACACAGAACTCTTTTGTTTTTCATAGATCTGTATCAGATCTGCACTAAACATCTCAATTTAGAACTAGAACTCACGTAATAGAGTCAGCATATCACGTTAGAATGGTTGAAAATTCAAAAATAAAATAATAACATTTTTTAATAACTTTAGCAGGCTTATAACACAGAACTCTTTTGTTTGTCATAGATCTGTGTCAGATCTGCACTAAACATCTCAATTTAGAACTAGAACTCACGTAAAAGTATCAGCATATCACGTTAGAATGGTTGAAAATTCAAAAATAAAATAATAATAATTTTAAATAAATTTAGCAGGCTTATAACATAGAACTCTTTTGTTTGTCATAGATCTGTGTCAGATCTGCACTAAACATCTCAATTTAGAACTAGAACTCACGTAAAAGTGTCAGCATATCACGTTAGAATGGTTGAAAATTCAAAAATAAAATAATAATATTTTTAAATAAATTTAGCAGGCTTATAACACAGAACTCTTTTGTTTGTCATAGATCTGTATCAGATCTGCACTAAACATCTCAATTTAGAACTAGAACTCACGTAAAAGTGTCAGCATATCACGTTAGAATGGTTGAAAATTCAAAAATAAAATAATAATATTTTTAAATAAATTTAGCATGCTTATAACACAGAACTCTTTTGTTTGTCATAGATCTGTATCAGATCTGCACCATACATTTCAATCTAGAACTAGAACTCACGTAATAGTGCCAGCATGTCACGTCAGAATGGTTGAAAATTCAAAAATAAAATAATAACATTTTTTAATAACTTTAGCAGGCTTATAACACAGAACTCTTTTGTTTGTCATAGATCATAGTCAGACCTGCACCAAACATTTCAATTTAGAACTAGAACTCACGTAAAAGTATCAGCATATCACGTTAGAATGGTTGAAAATTTAAAAATAAAATAATAATATTTTTAAATAAATTTAGCAGGCTTATAACACAGAACTCTTTTGTTTGTCATAGATCTGTGTCAGATCTGCACCATACATTTAAATTTAGAACTAGAACTCACGTAATAGTGCCAGCATATCACGTCAGAATGGTTGAAAATTCAAAAATATAATAATAACATTTTTAAATAACTTTAGCAGGCTTATAACACAGAACTCTTTTGTTTGTCATAGATCTGTATTAGATCTGCACTAAACATCTCAATTTAGAAATAGAACTGACGTAGAAGTGTCAGCATATCACGTTAGAATGGTTGAAAATTAAAAAATAAAATAATAATATTTTTAAATAAATTTAGCAGGCTTATAACACAGAACTCTTTTGTTTGTCATAGATCTGTATCAGATCTGCACTAAACATCTAAATTTAGAACTAGAACTCACGTAAAAGTGTCAGCATATCACGTTAGAATGGTTGAAAATTCAAAAATAAAATAATAATATTTTTAAATAAATTTAGCAGGCTTATAACACAGAACTCTTTTGTTTGTCATAGATCTGTGTCAGATCTGCACCATACATTTCAATTTAGAACTAGAACTCACGTAAAAGTGTCAGCATATCACGTCAGAATGGTAGAAAATTCAAAAATAAAATAACAATATTTTTAAAGAAATTTAGCAGGCTTTTAACACAGAACTCTTTTGCTTGTCATAGATCTGTATCAGATCTGCACTAAACATCTCAATTTAGAACTAGAACTCACGTAAAAGTGTCAGCATATCACGTTAGAATGGTTGAAAATTCAAAAATAAAATAATAATATTTTTAAATAAATTTGGCAGGCTTATAACACAGAACTCTTTTGTTTGTCATAGATCTGTATCAGATCTGCACTAAACATCTCAATTTAGAACTAGAACTCACGTAAAAGTGTCAGCATATCACGTCAGAATGGTACAAATTTCAAAAATAAAACAATAATATTTTTAAATATATTAAGCAGGCATATAACACAGAACTCTTTTGTTTGTCATAGATCTGTGTCAGATCTGCACCATACATCTCAATTTAAAACAAGAACTCACGTAATAGTGCCAGCATATCACGTCAGCATGGTTGAAAATTAGAAAATACACCAATTTTTTTTTAAAATAATTTAGCAGGCTTATAACACAGAACTCTTTTGTTTTTCATAGATCTGTATCAGATCTGCAATAAACATCTCAATTTAGAACTAGAACTCACGTAAAAGTGTCAGCATATCACGTTAGAATGGTTGAAAATTCAAAAATAAAATAATTATATTTTTAAATAAATTTAGCAGGCTTATAACACAGAACTCTTTTGTTTGTCATAGATCTGTGTCAGATCTGCACCATACATTTCAATTTAGAACTAGAACTCACGTAAAAGTGTCAGCATATCACGTCAGAATGGTAGAAATTTCAAAAATAAAACTATAATATTTTTAAATAATTTAAGCAGGCTTATAACACAGAACTCTTTTGTTTTTCATAGATCTGTATCAGATCTGCACTAAATATCTCAATTTAGAACTAAAACTCACTTAAAAGTGTCAGCATATCACGTTAGAATGGTTGAAAATTCAAAAATAAAATAATAATATTTTTAAATAAATTTGGCAGGCTTATAACACAGAACTCTTTTGTTTGTCATAGATCTGTGTCAGATCTGCACCATACATTTCAAATTAGAACTTTAACTCACGTAAAAGTGTCAGCATATCACGTCAGAATGGTACAAATTTCAAAAATAAAACAATAATATTTTTAAATATATAAAGCAGGCTTATAACACAGAACTCTTTGGTTTTTCGTAGATCTGTATCAGATCTGCACTAAAAATCTCAATTTAGAACTAGAACTCACGTAAAAGTGTCAGCATATCACGTTAGAATGGTTGAAAATTCAAAAATAAAATAAGAATATTTTTAAATAAATTTAGCCGGCTTATAACACAGAACTCTTTTGTTTGTCATAGATCTGTATCAGATCTGCACTAAACATCTCAATTTAGAACTAGAACTCACGTAAAAGTGTCAGCATATCACGTTAGAATGGTTGAAAATTCAAAAATAAAATAATAATAATTTTAAATAAATTTAGCAGGCTTATAACATAGAACTCTTTTGTTTGTCATAGATCTGTGTCAGATCTGCACTAAACATCTCAATTTAGAACTAGAACTCACGTAAAAGTGTCAGCATATCACGTTAGAATGGTTGAAAATTCAAAAATAAAATAATAATATTTTTAAATAAATTTAGCAGGCTTATAACACAGAACTCTTTTGTTTGTCATAGATCTGTATCAGATCTGCACTAAACATCTCAATTTAGAACTAGAACTCACGTAAAAGTGTCAGCATATCACGTTAGAATGGTTGAAAATTCAAAAATAAAATAATAATATTTTTAAATAAATTTAGCAGGCTTATAACACAGAACTCTTTTGTTTGTCATAGATCTGTATCAGATCTGCACCATACATTTCAATCTAGAACTAGAACTCACGTAATAGTGCCAGCATGTCACGTCAGAATGGTTGAAAATTCAAAAATAAAATAATAACATTTTTTAATAACTTTAGCAGGCTTATAACACAGAACTCTTTTGTTTGTCATAGATCATAGTCAGATCTGCACCAAACATTTCAATTTAGAACTAGAACTCACGTAAAAGTATCAGCATATCACGTCAGAATGGTAGAAATTTCAAAAATAAAACAATAATATTTTTAAATAAATTAAGCAAGCTTATAACACAGAACTCTTTTGTTTTTCATAGATCTGTATCAGATCTGCACTAAATATCTCAATTTAGAACTAAAACTCACTTAAAAGTGTCAGCATATCACGTTAGAATGGTTGAAAATTCAAAAATAAAATAAGAATATTTTTAAATAAATTTAGCCGGCTTATAACACAGAACTCTTTTGTTTTTCATAGATCTGTATCAGATCTGCACTAAATATCTCAATTTAGAACTAGAACTCACTTAAAAGTGTCAGCATATCACGTTAGAATGGTTGAAAATTCAAAAATAAAATAATAATATTTTTAAATAAATTTAGCAGGCTTATAACACAGAACTCTTTTGTTTGTCATAGATCTGTATCAGATCTGCACTAAACATCTAAATTTAAAACTAGAACTCACGTAAAAGTGTCAGCATATCACGTTAGAATGGTTGAAAATTCAAAAATAAAATAATAATATTTTTAAATAAATTTAGCAGGCTTATAACACAGAACTCTTTTGTTTGTCATAGATCTGTGTCAGATCTGCACCATACATTTCAATTTAGAACTAGAACTCACGTAAAAGTGTCAGCATATCACGTCAGAATGGTAGAAATTTCAAAAATAAAACAATAATATTTTTAAATATATTAAGCAGGCATATAACACAGAACTCTTTTGTTTTTCATAGATCTGTATCAGATCTGCACTAAACATCTCAATTTAGAACTAGAACTCACGTAATAGTGTCAGCATATCACGTTAGAATGGTTGAAAATTCAAAAATAAAATAATAATATTTTTAAATAAATTTGGCAGGCTTATAACACAGAACTCTTTTGTTTGTCATAGATCTGTGTCAGATCTGCACCATACATTTCAAATTAGAACTAGAACTCACGTAAAAGTGTCAGCATATCACGTCAGAATGGTACAAATTTCAAAAATAAAACAATAATATTTTTAAATATATAAAGCAGGCTTATAACACAGAACTCTTTGGTTTTTCGTAGATCTGTATCAGATCTGCACTAAAAATCTGAATTTAGAACTTGAACTCACGTAAAAGTGTCAGCATATCACGTTAGAATGGTTGAAAATTCAAAAATAAAATAAGAATATTTTTAAATAAATTTAGCCGGCTTATAACACAGAACTCTTTTGTTTGTCATAGATCTGTATCAGATCTGCACTAAACATCTCAATTTAGAACTAGAACTCACGTAAAAGTGTCAGCATATCACGTTAGAATGGTTGAAAATTCAAAAATAAAATAATAATATTTTTAAATAAATTTAGCAGGCTTATAACACAGAACTCTTTTGTTTGTCATAGATCTGTATCAGATCTGCACCATACATTTCAATCTAGAACTAGAACTCACGTAATAGTGCCAGCATGTCACGTCAGAATGGTTGAAAATTCAAAAATAAAATAATAACATTTTTTAATAACTTTAGTAGGCTTATAACACAGAACTCTTTTGTTTGTCATAGATCATAGTCAGATCTGCACCACACATTTCAATTTAGAACTAGAACTCACGTAAAAGTATCAGCATATCACGTCAGAATGGTAGAAATTTCAAAAATAAAACAATAATATTTTTAAATAAATTAAGCAAGCTTATAACACAGAACTCTTTTGTTTTTCATAGATCTGTATCAGATCTGCACTAAATATCTCAATTTAGAACTAGAACTCACTTAAAAGTGTCAGCATATCACGTTAGAATGGTTGAAAATTCAAAAATAAAATAATAATATTTTTAAATAAATTTAGCAGGCATATAACACAGATCTCTTTTGTTTGTCATAGATCTGTATCAGATCTGCACTAAACATCTCAATTTAGAACTAGAACTCACGTAAAAGTGTCAGCATATCACGTCAGAATGGTAGAAATTTCAAAAATAAAACAATAATATTTTAAATAAATTAAGCAAGCTTATAACACAGAACTCTTTTGTTTTTCATAGATCTGTATCAGATCTGCACTAAATATCTCAATTTAGAACTAAAACTCACTTAAAAGTGTCAGGATATCACGTTAGAATGGTTGAAAATTCAAAAATAAAATAAGAATATTTTTAAATAATTTTAGCCGGCTTATAACACAGAACTCTTTTGTTTTTCATAGATCTGTATCAGATCTGCACTAAATATCTCAATTTAGAACTAGAACTCACTTAAAAGTGTCAGCATATCACGTTAGAATGGTTGAAAATTCAAAAATAAAATAATAATATTTTTAAATAAATTTAGCAGGCTTATAACACAGAACTCTTTTGTTTGTCATCGATCTGTATCAGATCTGCACTAAACATCTAAATTTAGAACTAGAACTCACGTAAAAGTGTCAGCATATCACGTTAGAATGGTTGAAAATTCAAAAATAAAATAATAATATTTTTAAATAAATTTAGCAGGCTTATAACACAGAACTCTTTTGTTTGTCATAGATCTGTGTCAGATCTGCACCATCCATTTCAATTTAGAACTAGAACTCACGTAAAAGTGTCAGCATATCACGTCAGAATGGTAGAAATTTCAAAAATAAAACAATAATATTTTTAAATATATTAAGCAGGCATATAACACAGAACTCTTTTGTTTTTCATAGATCTGTATCAGATCTGCACTAAAAATCTCAATTAAGAACTAGAACTCACGTAATAGTGTCAGCATATCACGTTAGAACGGTTGAAAATTCAAAAATAAAATAATAATATTTTTAAATAAATTTGGCAGGCTTATAACACAGAACTCTTTTGTTTGTCATAGATCTGTGTCAGATCTGCACCATACATTTCAAATTAGAACTAGAACTCACGTAAAAGTGTCAGCATATCACGTCAGAATGGTACAAATTTCAAAAATAAAACAATAATATTTTTAAATATATAAAGCAGGCTTATAACACAGAACTCTTTGGTTTTTCGTAGATCTGTATCAGATCTGCACTAAAAATCTCAATTTAGAACTTGAACTCACGTAAAAGTGTCAGCATATCACGTTAGAATGGTTGAAAATTCAAAAATAAAATAAGAATATTTTTAAATAAATTTAGCCGGCTTATAACACAGAACTCTTTTGTTTGTCATAGATCTGTATCAGATCTGCACTAAACATCTCAATTTAGAACTAGAACTCACGTAAAAGTGTCAGCATATCACGTTAGAATGGTTGAAAATTCAAAAATAAAATAATAATATTTTTAAATAAATTTAGCAGGCTTATAACACAGAACTCTTTTGTTTGTCATAGATCTGTATCAGATCTGCACCATACATTTCAATCTAGAACTAGAACTCACGTAATAGTGCCAGCATGTCACGTCAGAATGGTTGAAAATTCAAAAATAAAATAATAACATTTTTTAATAACTTTAGCAGGCTTATAACACAGAACTCTTTTGTTTGTCATAGATCATAGTCAGATCTGCACCACACATTTCAATTTAGAACTAGAACTCACGTAAAAGTATCAGCATATCACGTCAGAATGGTAGAAATTTCAAAAATAAAACAATAATATTTTTAAATAAATTAAGCAAGCTTATAACACAGAACTCTTTTGTTTTTCATAGATCTGTATTAGATCTGCACTAAATATCTCAATTTAGAACTAGAACTCACTTAAAAGTGTCAGCATATCACGTTAGAATGGTTGAAAATTCAAAAATAAAATAATAATATTTTTAAATAAATTTAGCAGGCATATAACACAGAACTCTTTTGTTTGTCATAGATCTATATCAGATCTGCACTAAACATCTCAATTTAGAACTAGAACTCACGTAAAAGTGTCAGCATATCACGTTAGAATGGTTGAAAATTCAAAAATAAAATAATAATATTTTTAAATAAATTTAGCAGGCTTATAACACAGAACTCTTTTGTTTGTCATAGATCTGTGTCAGATCTGCACCATACATTTCAATTTAGAACTAGAACTCACGTAAAAGTGTCAGCATATCACGTCAGAATGGTAGAAATTTCAAAAATAAAACAATAATATTTTTAAATAATTTAAGCAGGCTTATAACACAGAACTCTTTTGTTTTTCATAGATCTGTATCAGATCTGCACTAAACATCTCAATTTAGAACTAGAACTCACGGAATAGTGTCAGCATATCACGTTAGAATGGTTGAAAATTCAAAAATAAAATAATAATATTTTTAAATAAATTTGGCAGGCTTATAACACAGAACTCTTTTGTTTGTCATAGATCTGTGTCAGATCTGCACCATACATTTCAATTTAGAACTAGAACTCACGTAATAGTGCCAGCATATCACGTCAGATTGGTAGAAAATTCAAAAATAAAACAATAATATTTTAAAATAAATTTAGCAGGCTTATAACACAGAACTCTTTCGTTTTTCGTAGATCTGTATCAGATCTGAACTAAAAATCTCAATTTAGAACTAGAACTCACGTAATAGTGTCAGCATATCACGTCAGAATGGTTGAAAATTAAAAAATAAAACAATAATATTTTTAAATATATTAAGCAGGCTTATAACACAGAACTCTTTGGTTTTTCGTAGATCTGTATCAGATCTGCACTAAAAATCTCAATTTAGAACTAGAACTCAGGTAATAGTGCCAGCTTATCACGTCAGCATGGTTGAAAATTCAAAAATAAAATAATAATATTTTTAAATAAATTTAGCAGGCTTATAACCAGTGGTCGGAGTAGGTATATTGGTTTTTCGTACTTGCATCATGATATCGTAACATGGACATGCCATTTTTCTCAATGTCTTAAACGTCATCGCCATTGTCATCATTACCATCTGTTTTTTTGTAAATGGTAATGATGAAATGTAAACGATAATTATGTAATGTGTGTTTTATGAGCAATAAGCGTATATCTAAAACTATGATATACCTACAATTATTGCAATTTTTTTATTATATTATTATCGTCGACTACCACGAGTTGAACAAAATTTCACTAAATGAAAATATCAGATTTAGACAGAATTTATATAAGTAAAACACACATCTCATCATTTCTGTCTAAATCTGATATTTTCATTTAGTGAAATTTTGTTCAACTCGTGGTAGTCGACGATAATAATATAATAAAAAAATTGCAATAATTGTAGGTATATCATAGTTTTAGATATACGCTTATTGCTCATAAAACACACATTACATAATTATCGTTTACATTTCATCATTGCCATTTACAAAAAAACAGATGGTAATGATGACAATGGCGATGACGTTTAAGACATTGAGAAAAATGTCATGTCCATGTTACGATATCATGATGCAAGTACGAAAAACCAATATACCTACTCCGACCACTGCTTATAACACAGAACTCTTTTGTTTGTCCCCGTCGCCGTCCCCGTCCCCGTCCCCGTCCCCGTCCCCGTCCCCGTCCCCGTCCCCGTCCCCGTCCCCGTCCCCGTCCCCGTCCCCGTCCCCGTCCCCGTCCCCGTCCCCGTCCCCGTCCCCGTCCCCGTCTTCGTCCCCGTCCCCGTCCCCGTCCCCGTCCCCGTCCCCGTCCCCGTCCCCGTCCCCGTCCCCGTCCCCGTCCCCGTCCCCGTCCCCGTCCCCGTCCCCATCCCTACCCCGTCCCCGTTGCAGTCCCCGTCCCCGTCCCTGTCCCCGTCCCGTCCCCGTCTTCGTCCCCGTCCCCGTCCCCGTCCCCGTCCCCGTCCCCGTCCCCGTCCCCGTCCCCGTCCCCGTCCCCGTCCCCGTCCCCGTCCCCGTCCCCGTCCCCGTCTTCGTCCCCGTCCCCGTCCCCGTCCCCGTCCCCGTCCCCGTCCCCGTCCCCGTCCCCGTCCCCGTCCCCGTCCCCGTCCCCCTCCCCGTCCCCGTCCCCGTTACACACAGATACACAGTCTCTTCGCGGAAGGACTGGTTTATCCTAGGTTTGGCCAAAGCCATCAGGCAATCCCCGAAATACATTTCAATTTCGCCCTTTGCCTGAAGTATTTTTAGTCAAACCCAGGAGCTCCTAACTTTTCAGTCAAACGTCGAAAGTAAATTATTCTGTTTCGGTTTTGGCCTAGTCAATCCTAGAAGCGACTGCAAAACTCGGTCAAACGTTGATCTGAACATGTTTAAACAGGTACAATAAACATCAAAATTTTAAAAATGTTATTTTTTTATACCTAATCTTACAAACTAACCTCCGTATATTCCAAAGCATTTATTTATTTATTTTATACTTTATTGCACATCGTACAAAAGGCGGGCCTAATGCCATACAAAGCATCTCAAATATAAAATTGAAAATCACGTAAGCTGACCAATCAGGTGTCAGAACTGGCAGAGTTAAGCGGTTCTTAAGACTTGAAAGCTGCTTAAATGATAAAATGCTTCAAAATATACGAAGATAAGACACTTCATACCTATATCGGAGTTTGACTCGTCAAACCCCGATTTAATAAAATTGTGTTTTGACGTTTGCCTGACCAAATTAGTCTCTCCCAGGTTTGACGAAAATTGTTTAGTCAAAGGCCGAAAATTTACATTTGTTTGGGCTTTGACTAAGTCATTCAGTCTGACCTGAGGATTGACCAGTCCAACCTAGGAGCGCCGGAGCTTCGGAGTTTGCCTATAACATATACATACTTCTAATTATTTAAATTATTTCTATTTTGTAGTGCTGTAGGGTTTCTTATCTAAATATTTTTTAGAGTCAATTTACCTGTATATAATATAAAAAAACTGTATATTACATAATAAAAAAAAAGAAAAAAACATAAAAATCTACCCTGAAAAAACCTGCAAAAAAGGGAAAAAAAAAGAAATAAAAGCGTGTTAAAGAAAAACTATAGGATGGGAAATATTTTTGTGATTTGTGTTCTGAGATTGTGCTGGAGATGTGGTTTCAAGTTGTGCTGGAGGTGTGGCTTGACATTTGTTTATGTCAGTTGCCTCTACAGGGAGAACAACTTATTTAATCGACTATTAAAAATAAATAATAAAAACCTATGAAAATATGTGACAAAAACCTAAAAAAAAAGTTTAAAAGGAAAAAATGTAAAGAAAATAAATAAAAATTGTGATTAAAAAGCACATTAAGAAAATAGGAAAATATTCGTGATTTTAGGTTGATGCCAAAGTGACTTTGTCTTAGGTTAGGGACGGGGACGGGGACGGGGACGGGGACGGGGACGGGGACGGGGACGGGGACGGGGACGAGGACGGGGACGAGGACGGGGACGGGGACGGGGACGGGGACGGGGACGGGGACGGGGACGGGGACGGAGACGGGGACGGGGACGGAGACGGGGACGGGGAATTTTCAACCATTCTGACGTGATATGCTGACAATATTACATGAGGTCTAGTTCTAAATTAAGATATGCGGTTTAGATCTGATACAGATCTATGACAAACAAAAGAGTTCTGTGTTATGAGCCTGCTAAATTATTTTATAAAAATAAATGTTTTATTTTTTTTATTTTCGACCATTCTATCGTTTGTGTCTTTTGTTTGTGTACCTTTTGTTTACTTTGTGTTTCTGTGACAATTTAAATAAATATCCTCTTTCTTTCTTTCTTTCTTTCTATATGCTGGCACTTTTACGTGAGTTCTAGTTCTTAATTGAGATGTGTGATGCAAATCTGCTACAGATCTTTGACAAACAAAAAAGTTCTATGTTGTGACCCTGCTAAATTATTTAAAAAAAATATATTGGTTTTTTTTCTAATTTTTAACCATGCTGACGTGATATGCTGACACCATTACCTACGTGAGTTCTAGTTCTAAAATGAGATGTGTGGTTCAGGTCTGATACAAATCTATCACAAACAAAAGAGTTCTGTGTTATGAGCCTGCTAAATTATTGTAAAAATATTATTGATTTATTTTTTAATTTTCATCCATGCTGACGTGATATGCTGACACTATAACGTGAGTTCTAGTTCTAAACTGAGATGTGTGGTTCAGGTCTGAAACAGATCTATCACAAACAAAAGAGTTCTGTGTTATGAGCCTGCTAAATTATTGTAAAAATATTATTGATTTATTTTCTAATTTTCAACCATTCTAACGTGATATGCTGACACTATTACGTGAGTTCTAGTTCTAAATTTAGATGTTTAGTGCAGATCTGATACAGATCTATGAAAAACGAAAGAGTTCTGTGTTATAAGCCTGCTAAATTTCTTTAAAAATATTCTTATTTTATTTTTGAATTTTCAACAATGCTGACGTGATATGCTGGCACTATTACGTGAGTTCTAGTTCTAAATTGAGATGTTTAGTTTAGATCTGATACAGATCTATGACAAACAAAAGAGTTCTGTGTTATAAGCCTGCTAAATTTATTTAAAAATATTCTTATTTTATTTTTGAATTTTCAACCATTCTGACGTGATATGCTGACACTATTACGTGAGTTCTAGTTCTAAATTTAGATGTTTAGTGCAGATCTGATACAGATTTATGACAAACAAATGAGTTCTGTGTTATAAGCCTGCTAAATTTATTTTAAAATATTATTGTTTTATTTTTGAATTTTCTACCACTCTGACGTGATATGCTGGCACTATTACTTGAGTTCTAGTTCTATATTGAAATGTATGGTGCAGATCTGACACAGATCTATGACAAACAAAAGAGTTCTGTGTTATAAGCCTGCTAAATTTATTTAAAAATATTATTATTTTATTTTTGAATTTTCAACCATTCTAACGTGATATGCTGACACTATTATGTGAGTTCTAGTTCTAAATTGAGATGTCTAGTGCAGATCTGATACAGATCTATGAAAAACAAAAGAGTTCTGTGTTATAAGCGTGCTTAATATATTTAAAAATATTATTGTTTTATTTTTGAAATTTCTACCATTTTGACGTGATATGCTGACACTTTTACGTGAGTTCTAGTTCTAAATTGAAATGTATGGTGCAGATCTGACACAGATCTATGACAAACAAAAGAGATCTGTGTTATAAGCCTGCTAAATTTATTTAAAAATATTATTATTTTATTTTTGAATTTTCAACCATTCTAACGTGATATGCTGACACTTTTACGTGAGTTCTAGTTCTAAATTGAGATGTTTAGTGCAGATTTGATACAGATCTATGACAAACAATAGAGTTCTGTGTTATAAGCCTGCTAAATTTCTTTAAAAATATTCTTATTTTATTTTTGAATTTTCAACCATGCTGACGTGATATGCTGGCACTATTACGTGAGTTCTAGTTCTAAATTGAGATGTTTAGTGCAGATCTGATACAGATCTATGACAAACAAAAGAGTTCTGTGTTATAAGCCTGCTAAATTTATTTAAAAATATTCTTATTTTATTTTTGAATTTTCAACCATGCTGACGTGATATGCTGGCACTATTACGTGAGTTCTAGTTCTAAATTGAGATGTTTAGTGCAGATCTGATACAGATCTATGACAAACAAAAGAGTTCTGTGTTATAAGCCTGCTAAATTTTATTAAAAATATTCTTATTTTATTTTTGAATTTTCAACCATGCTGACGTGATATGCTGGCACTATTACGTGAGTTCTAGTTCTAAATTGAGATGTTTAGTGCAGATCTGATACAGATCTATGAAAAACAAAAGAGTTCTGTGTTATAAGCCTGCTTAATATATTTAAAAATATTATTGTTTTATTTTTGAAATTTCTACCATTCTGACGTGATATGCTGACACTTTTACGTGAGTTCTAGTTCTAAATTGAAATGTATGGTGCAGATCTGACACAGATCTATGACAAACAAAAGAGTTCTGTGTTAAAAGCCTGCTAAATTTATTCAAAAATATTATTATTTTATTTTTGAATTTTCAACCATTCTAACGTGATATGCTGACACTTTTACGTGAGTTCTAGTTCTAAATTGAGATGTTTAGTGCAGATTTGATACAGATCTATGACAAACAAAAGAGTTCTGTGTTATAAGCCTGCTTAATTTATTTAAAAATATTATTGTTTTATTTTTGAAATTTCTACCATTCTGACGTGATATGCTGACACTTTTACGTGAGTTCTAGTTCTAAATTGAAATGTATGGTGCAGATCTGATACAGATCTATGACAAACAAAAGAGTTCTGTGTTACAAGCCTGCTAAATTTATTTAAAAATATTATTATTTTATTTTTTAATTTTCAACCATTCTAACGTGATATGCTGACATTTCTACGTCAGTTCTATTTCTAAATTGAGATGTTTAGTGCAGATCTAATACAGATCTATGACAAACAAAAGAGTTCTGTGTTATAAGCCTGCTAAAGTTATTTAAAAATGTTATTATTATATTTTTGAATTTTCAACCATTCTGACGTGATATGCTGGCACTATTACGTGAGTTCTAGTTCTAAATTGAAATGTATGGTGCAGATCTGACACAGATCTATGACAAACAAAAGAGTTCTGTGTTATAAGCCTGCTAAATTTATTTAAAAATATTATTATTTTATTTTTAAATTTTCAACCATTCTAACGTGATATGCTGACACTATTACGTGAGTTCTAGTTCTAAATTGAGATGTTTAGTGCAGATCTGATACAGATCTTTGAAAAACGAAAGAGTTCTGTGCTATAAGCCTGCTAAATTATTAAAAAAAAAATTGGTTTATTTTCTAATTTTCAACCATGCTGACGTGATATGCTGGCACTATTACGTGAGTTTTAGTTCTTAATTTAGTTTAAGGTTTCAGTTTTGATACAGAACCATCAAAAACGAAACAGTTCTGTGTCCTGAGTTCGTCAAAATAATTTTAATTGATGAATGTGGTATTTATCGACTTTTTAAAGTTTTGTACGGGATCTGCTGTTATTTGAATTTAAAGGCAGAACTATTCTTGAAAAGTATCAGGAACTGTATAGCATAGGTGTATGCGATGAGAACTTACATAAGTTTTGGATTTGCTGCGAAATGATATGCTACGGGAAGTTAGCATATCATTTTGTCAACTGAATTTTTTGGGGTAGAATCGCCAGAACTATTTCTAAAAAGTATCAGGAACTGTAGAACTCAGCTGCATGCTATAAGAACTTACTTTTTTTTTCGATTTTCTGAGAAGTGATATGCTACGGGAAGATAGCATATCATTTTTTCAATTGATTTTTTTCTATGTGAAAACGCCAGAACTATTTCTGAAAAGTATCAGGAACTATAGAACTCTGCTGCATGCGACAAGAACTCTCATTTATTTTTGATATGCTGGAAAATGATATGCTAAGTTCACTGACATGCGTCCAGTGGCACCCAGTCACGTCCAGTTCACTCTTTTTCCAATCAAAACCTGCGCCCAATTAGCCCCTGTCTCACCTAATATAAAATGAAGACGAGTCTTAAATTGTTATGTGCTTGCCTTTAGGTGTGTCGTCATATGACATCACGGCGGACTTAGACATATCGGTAGGAGGTGTTTCTTTTTCCAAAGGATGGTTCTTAGAAGCGGCCGCCTGGAAGTCACGTGTAAGAATCTTCAACCCTAGCTTTTGTTGGACTACCTATTGCGATCACAGTAATGTTATTATCATAGTGCTGTAGTGGGCGGGTTAATTATTCAAAGGTATTTGCTGCAGCGTCTTTCAGGCAGTGCAGCTCCGTGTAAGTCATACCAGGGATTCCTAAACTGTGTGAAGTATTGCCTTGGGGCTAGATTGCAAATATGATGGGAGATTCCTGAGTGTGTGCGCCTGCCAAAAAGTCTGTTACCTCCTTGTTAGTCTAACTTATTCTTTTTCTGGCATTAGTGCTTTGTTTTTTCTTCCTGTAAGAATATTAGTGCAAGCAACACGTTTTTTAAAAAAGAAAAAAACATTGATTCTATTGATAAGTAAATTGCTTTTTTCTCCTTCTTCTAAATTCTTTTCTGTTATCATTTTGTAAAATAAGTAAAGTTTCTCTACCTTTATCTTGTCCTTCAAAAACTTGACACTGGAGTAGGCACAAACCGTGCAAATGCATATTAAAAAAAAAACTGCGAGTATTTACAGAAGAGATAAATTTTTTCACCGAGAATATTCTTTTTTTTATGAAATACTTGTAGTTCTGTAGTATTCCTCACGAAACAGGTCCGTCTTGTGCGAACCTCTTTTTACAATCTTAGCTTGGTTGTAGTCTGATAAAGTTATTACTTATTATATAATTTATGAATCGCTCGTAGCCCCGGCTGCCTGAGTGATCTTAAACGATCACGAAGGTTAAGCAACACAGGGCGCGTTCAGTGCATGGATGGGTCGCCGTCTATGCCTAACGCTAGTGGCATTTTTCCGAGCGGTTCCGTGCTTCGCAAGGCACGTTAAGCTGTTGGTGCCGGCTGCCGTCGATAGATGGCAGTCGTTAAGCCAAGTCAGAGTGACTCGTCTACAAGCCTCCACCAATCCGGACTTGGCCCCCGTGGTGGAGTATGACCTATACCTTCCTCAGGGAAGAGACCCGTGCCCCTCGGTGGGGACATAATGGGTTGATGATGATGATGATGATATAATTTAAGCTAAAATTTAATGATAATATTCACAATCCGGGGAATATTATCACTTTTAAAAAAAAAATCCTTCCTTAACATGTTTGTACTTGTTCTCCCTCTTATGTAAGCAGAGATTTTTGTGTTATTTGTCTCTTAGTGTACTTGACGTCATGCCAGAATACGATGAATCACTCTTTAGTGTATCTTTGTAAATATATTGAAAAGTTACCGGTTTTGCTCCACCATACGTCTCACTGCAGGCCACAAGCCTCCTCTCAGAGAGAGAGGGTGGGCTTAGAAGCCACGCGTCCTCAAGAATGCTCGCTTTGAAGCCCTGAGCTATGTAAACCTCAGGCACTTAAGTTTCCTCACGATATATTGTTTCATACTTAGCGAGTGATATTGCGACCGATTTATTAATGTTTATAGCTTTAAAAAACCGGTCAAGTGCGAGTCAAACTCGCGCACGAATGTTTTGTACCATTATCTATAAAACATTTTATTATTTCAAGCGTCTACTAGTTGCCGTTATTAATATAGGGCAAAGAATGCCACAAAAATCGCGTTTGTTGTATAAGAGCCCCCCCTTAAATATTAATTTTATTCAGTTTTTAGTATTTTTTGTCATAGCGGCAACAGAAACATTATCTGTGAAAATTTCAACTGTCTAGCTATCACGGTTCATGAGATACAGCCTGGTGACAGACAGACAGACAGACGGATACGTACCCTTTGGGTACGGAACCCTAAAAAAGAGCAACCAAGTATAAGTGAAACGAAGTTATAATTCCAAAAGCTGTATTTTCCTATCTCAATTTTATTTTTTTCGCACCGCGTTTTTTTTTGCTCTGCTTTATTTTAAACAAACTCCGTTAATAAAACGAGACACGACACTGATCTGCGAAGTATTTAATTAAAAAGAGAATGAAATATCTTAACGGCGCAGTTAAATAATCGTATAATAAGCTAATTAAAGCGCTGCGCAAGTAACCCCAGAAATGGAATGAAATACCAACATTTTAACGAAGACAAAAAATTATAAGGAGCTTATAAAATGCGAGTGCAACGCAAGGTCATCAGCTTGATGTTAAAATCATTTGAATAACGTGTCATTTACATATATCGTTTCATTTATCTCGTGTCTTATTTAAAAATAAGTCATTTTTTAAATTTCAAACTCCTTTATTTAAATTATAAAATTTGGTGCAACTAACATTAACACAGTCAACGTAAATTTTTCCTTCATCTTAGACATTTCGCCAGTATTTAAAACTATGTGGAAATTTATGACACGAAAAATAATACTATTAATAAGACACTATTGATAGGTACCTACGCTAACATAAATCATACATAGTATGCGGGCTTAGAAAAGACGCACGTGTTTCTCTACTATACATTCCTTTTGGAGTTTCATAATGAGGAAATCGCTTAGTAAATAGTGGCTAGCACATGTAATTTCTACGCGTGCTATATATCCTGTCATTCCTACTCATTTTATTTTATTTTACTTTATTGTGGACAAGGTCGATAGCCCCATCCTGGTGCATTGGGTCAGGCTCCATCTCACTACCTAGAGCCTGGGGGGAGCCTTGGTTATGTCTCTAATGTAAACAAATACTGTACATATTTTATTACAAATTTTATATATATATTTTAATCAATACAATTTTAATTTAGATTAATTTTTCACTGAATTTGTAATTATTGTATTATATTTTATATTAATTAATTCTGCTGTGATGTTAAAATTTTTGTTATTATTGCTGTTATTATTGTCAAATATGGACCAAGGTCTGAAAGAAATATTTTCATTCATTCATTCATTCATTCATTATTATTAAATTATTACTATGCGTATGCAAAGTGTCTCACATGACATACCTACTACAAATACAATAATGTTTGAGCAGTTACAATACTCTGAAGCTGACGTTGTTAAACTAATGTAAAACTTAATTTAATCGGATGTAGCTTGGGAATAGACATCTACTCTTAAATTGAAGCCAAAACGATTTTTTTTCCAAGAAGATTGTTCGACTTTGCTGATGTATAATTAATGTTCTGTTCTTCGCTGGAATTAATTTTATTATTAATTTCTTTTTGTAAACAGTAAACTGTAACATTAAACATAACTTCGAAACCACGTTCATTGTTGTCAACATATAAAAAAAAATGGAAGAACAACTTTTGTACATAAAAATCCTAGTGGTACAGACATCATCATCATATTCTTATCTTATCTTACATCAACGAAAGTGGTTTCTTCTTGAAAACCTTTAAAAATTAGAATAAACACAGCAAAATAATTATATTCTTTTTGTTGCATTAACCCGTGCTGAGGACAATTTTAAAATCCTATTTGGAGGCTGAAAATTCCACCCATGGTGGTCCCTGAACCGAAATTTTGCTGATGCCTACACTTGCCCATTGGCTCAGTTGGGAGAGCGCTGGCAGGGTTACCCAGAGGTCGCGAGTTCAAGTCTATGGTGGAATTTTTGGCCACTAAATAGGTTTTAAAAAAGAATAATGAGTTTGAGAAGCTATGTATCCTTGGATTTTTAATGAAATTGTAAAATACATAAATAATTTCCACAATAAATCCACAAGACAATCACTAGTCGTGGTGTCAAACATAAAAAAACATAAACAGAACATAAAAAAATATAAAAATACATCCAGACCGAGGCTATTTGTTTAAATAAGAGTGTTTGGCTGGCAGTTGCTGTGTAATACATACAATTAAAGTTTAATAGTTTTTGTCAATCAATATTCGTTCCGTTCATGACAAAGAGTCAAACCGTTGTTCGTTGCTGCTACTAGCCAAATTTCCAGCTTAGTTAATAAAACTAGTTTCAGAGCGGATACACTCGCGAGCCTTCCACAAATTACCATCCGCCATCGCGTGCTTTTGGGTCGGTACAGCCAACCACACAAAAAAACCAAGATGTGTAATAAAACTTCTGTCGGTAGTTTTTTTTGCTAATCCTGTAAAGTTACTAGTTTGGCTTTTTCGACGTTTTGTACCCAAAGGTGTCCAAATATTACTGCTATGTGCTACACACTACGTCATAGCTTGTACTACGCACGCTACGCTATATTATGTGCTACATACGGCTGCGGCCATGCTATAAAGTTATAATTTATTACTATTGTGTCTGTGAAATTGTTTGCGTCAAAATTCTATAAAACACTGTTAGGTACAATTACACAATGTCTATATATGTGCCAAATTTAATCCAAATCAGTTTTGTCATTCCAGCATGCTATGCATCCACTAAATGAAACTTTGACAAAATATATGGTATTACTGGATTCCATTTAGTTCGTTCTAAAAATTTAATAACACTAAATAAAGTTAAAAGTGTAAAAATCAACTTATTTTTTATCTAATTAACAGAGTCAAGTTGCAGGATTGTTAATGAAAAACTGTTTCTTATTAGAAGTGACATAATTATGGATATTGAAGAAACAGGTTGTCCGGTTTCGAGTTATTTCAACAAAACGTTATATGTAGCAGTAACTATCAAGTATGCTCCGCAAAGAAACCAGCGCATCACACGATACGCCGTCGGCGGCATGAATAAAGCATTGTGTAGCCGACTGTACCGCGGGGAAACGTTGCGCTACTTCCGCGCCACAGACTAATGGTAAAAGCCTCAAACTGGGGCCTTGAGTGCTAAGATACTATGATACTATGATTCTATAACTATATTTATATACGTAAACGTATGTTAGTTTAAGTATATTTTACAATAAACAAGTATTTTTTAAATGTGTTATTTATAAATGACTAAGAATTAACTTTTTTAAAAACCTATTTTAGAGGCTAAAAACTCCACCCATGCCGAGACCTGAATCCCCGACCTCTGGCAAACCGTGCCAGCGCTCTCCCAACTGAGCTAATGGGCAAGTGCAGGCATCAGCTTCCTGCGGTAGCAGCGGCCAGCAAGAGGCATTGATGAACCAACGTGTAAAGCCGAGGCACACATACGTAAGTCCATTAATGCCTAGTTGAGGCCAGTGCTTGTATAGTACTTTTGTCTTATAATGCGCGGAAATTAAAAGTAAGTAGTACCTAAGAAGAAATTTTTACTTTTCAAAATCAACGAGGAACAACGAACAATAATAATTTTTCTCGTGTTTCTATTTGCAAGCCAGTACGAAATTTAAATAAAACCTTCGATAAGTTGCCTCCTTGGTTGTCATGTTTCGGAGTAAAAGATTATTCCATTTTTAAATTAAACGATGATATGAGTTTACTTTGTAGTTTATTTGGCCGCTAAAACGCGACAGATATGGATTATCATACAAATTTTGCCGGCCGTTGCTCGCATGTATTTGGCCAGTAAAGCAAATTCGATTTATCTCTAAGAAGGTTGTCAAAATGATGCTTAAATATCCAAGCATGTTTGAGAAAAGTTATTTTAATAAATGAGAGAACTCCCCATTTTGTGATGTACATGGATATTTACTTTGACAGATATGGATTATCATACAAATTTTGCCGGCCGTTGCTCGCATGTATTTGGCCATAGTAAAGCAAATTCGATTTATCTCTAAGAAGGTTGTCAAAATGATGCTTAAATATCCAAGCATGTTTGAGAAAAGTTATTTTAATAAATGAGAGAACTCCCCATATTTACTTACACCCTGTTACAAAAAAACCACGAATATAACTTTTTAATAGTAGATTGTTAACCAAGGGCTGTATGACATCAATTGCATACGAGGTTTTTGGCGCCCGAGCGCAGCGAGGGCGCTAATTAGCCCGAGTATGCAATTGATGCTTACACCCGAGGTAAACACTCTGCTTTACATAGATTGTGAGGTAAGTAAAAAAACAAGAAAGCAGGACTTTTGAGAAAGAACTCCAATTACTTTCGCGCCTAGCTAGTCGACTGACTTTTTTACTCTTCACGATTTTATGGCACGCAAGCGCGTCAAATCGTGCTGGCCAGTTTGATGTGACTGCGTAACAAATAGTTCGATATTTAAAATAAAATCTTCATAAATTTTAATATAATGTCTCGATTCCGATTCGAGTAAATAATCGATATCGAGAAAAAAAAATACTTTTAAAAAATATTCTTCTTGCAGTATGAGTATGACAGTTCTTTTTTCAAATTCCAAAACCTATGCTGTAATGTTAACATTAGATGGTATGTTTTGAAACCTATGCTGTAATGATATCCATACACCCCGGCATTCAGGGAAGTAAGTGACTACTTACAGAGCAAGAGATGTGTAGAAGTTATTAACAATCAACGTTGAAAAATAGAAGAAGAAACTTTGCCATCAATGGGATTGTAGGCAAATGCAGTTCTTCTGGCTCTACCCTCTCAGTCCGCCACTTGGTGGCTGCATAATGCACGCGGCACTCGCCAGGTGAGTTATCGACAGCGGCGGTGGCGGGGCGGGGCGGGGCGGACGCGCGCGAAAGAACAATAACTGAGGCGGCCACTTGTACTTTACTGCGGGGTGCAGGCGCCGGTTATTGTCCCACGAATATATTTTGAAGTGAAAACTTCTTAAGACTTCTTTTAAACTTTTGCTCTTTTTTAATAACGAACTGAACTGAACCGTCACACTCTGCTCTATGGGCACAAACAAGCTGAAAAGTGTCGCTTGTAATACTCGCTCGAACGTAAATATATCGGAGATTTTTGCATATATCTATTCGTATCGTACAGGGTCATACCACTGCTACCAGCTTAGAAAACTTCTTATTTTCGATTGCAATGCTTCGCGTTCAATGACGTATCAAAGGCGAATCAATGACGTCGGTGGTCATTGAAGCTCAATCGCGCATATCAGAAAATCCCAACTATTGTGAGGTCTAAGCACACGTAAGCACCTAATTAATTTCAATCAAATATTGACGGCAGCATATGGCACAGTCACTAACATTGAACACATCACAATAACATTGAAGTGCGAACTCTACTTAACTTTGCAACAAAAGTAGGCTTCCAACTATACTCTCACCAAAAGCCTCTCAGCGCAGAAAAAAGAAATATTTGTTCACGCATCACAAAAAATATGTTACTAGTTTTTTTTTTTCACCCCAAATAATTTCATAATCACGATCCAATTTTGGTACACCATTTGAGGCGAAGGCGCGAGCAAGAAAAGGTTGTTTCTTTTAAAATCAACAAATATTTTCTCGAACATAAGCTGGGCCGAAACCCGTAGCCTGACCCTACTTGGCAACTAGGTAGTTGTACCAGATTTATAGCAATGTAAGCAAAGTAGCGCGGTGGAAGGCCTTGCGTTTAACCTCACGAAGAAGCTAAAGAACTGCCCCCGATTTCAGACTAAAAGTATCCACATACCTTACATATCCCTAATTTCACTATACAGATATAATCGTGAAAAAAGCCACAATTATTCATTAAATTATTTGAGATCCTCATATTTCGACGTTATATTACAGCAATATTCATCATCATCAGCCATTTTTCGCCCACTTCAAGAGATAGGCCTGCATCCATTTGTGGCATGGACGGACGACGTGGTTACGTTGCATCCAGCGACCAGGTCATCCGGTCCGCGGTCGCCAGCTCAGAACTCTCCGAGCCATGTGCCCCGCTCACAGCCACTTCAAATCTAAATTGTTTATTTTTTAAATTTTTAACAAATTTATTTAATCAAAATAGTTGCCATTATTATCTATACATTGCTGCCATCTAATGGGAAGGTCATTAATGCCTTTGCGATAGAACTCCGACGATCTAGACTGCACAAACTGTGTGAAAGCATTTTGTACTGCCTCCTGGGAAGAAAACTTCTTGTCACGTAGATAATTGTCCAAATCACGAAAAAAAATGGTAGTCCGTTGGAGCAAGGTCTGGTGAATACGGAGGATGACGAATGGTTTCTAACTGCAGTTCCTGAAGGGTCAAAATGGTTTCTCGTGCTGTGTGAGGTCTCGCGTTGTCGTGGAGCAATAATGGTGAAGATCGATTCATGAGTCGGGGCTGTTTTACTGCTAGTTTTGTCAACATGGTTCGGAGTTCGGCACAATAGACATCTGCCTTTATTGCTTGACCAGATCGGAGAAAACTATAGTGAATAACACCATGCTGAGACCACCAAACAGATACCATTACCTTTTTATTGGTAAGTTTTGCTTTAGGACACTGTTGTGGCATTTGACCTGGGGTCAGCCATTGCATTTTTCTTTTCCGGCTATCATAAAGAATCCACTTTTCATCACATGTTACAATTCGATCCAATATTCCTTCATTTCTGTACCGGTTCGACAAGGCAACATAAGTTTCAACACGCGTTTCTTTCTGCAGATCAGTCAAATCATGAGGCACCCATTTTTCGTATTTTTTTATTTTATTGATTTGACGCAAGTGAGTCAATATTGTGGGTAAGGTAACGTTAAATCATGCCGCTAATTCCTGGGTAGTTTGACTAGGGTCGGCTTCCACTATCTCTCTTAATTCATCGTTATTCACCTGTGTGGGCGGTCTTCCTCGTGGCTCGTTCTTTAAGTCGAAATTTCCATCACGAAAGCGTTTAAACCAAAATCACACGGTGCGTTCATTAGTAGACCCCTCTCCAAACGCAGCATTGATATTGCGAGCTGTTTCTACCGCGTTAGTTCCGCGTCGGAACTCGTATTCAAAAATCACTCGAATTTTCGCAGTATCCATCTTTCTTGTCTAAATTGAATAACAAAAACAATTGAAAGTCGATATTCAAATGTTTCACATTTTTTAAAAAAAGAACATCATAGAAACCATTTGAAAAAAGTTTAATTCAAAAACCTCAAACCATGAAGATTCTATGACAATTCAAAGAACCTATTGCAATAAAACGGCAATTTCATACTTTAACCCCTATTATTATAAACAGCCTATATTATACGTCCCACTGTAGGCCACAGGCCTTCTCTCAGAGAGAGAGTATGGGCTTAATCACCACGCGTGCCCACTGCGGATTAGCGATTTCAAGCGCTGAGGTATGTGAATAGCTCAGACACTCAGGTTTCTTCACGATGTTTTGTTGCTTCATGAAATAAGTGGAGTTGAATTTTAAAAACTAACAACACAAACAGGCAAGTAAATAACATCTTAGACCCTCTCTATAGAGGATATACGAGGGTACAGAAATCTTATCTGTTCAGAAAGCACAAAGTTCGCCTTCGTTAAATTTCCCACCGCTACTAAATAAATGATCGGTGAAAGATTCAAAGCAAAGTTTTTTTCCTTAATTCAAAATTAAAGTGCAATTATTATATTTTCCGGATGGATGCAGCATTCGCGGCCATAGTATTTATAATTCCGTCGGCTCGGGGCTTGCGGGGCAGAAATAATGGCGTCTTTAATTTGACTTACCAACAATGGCGGAATTTGTTCGCAAAATTAATTACTCCTGGATGATTTTTACAACAGATTTAAAAGTTGCAATTCAGTGGAAAAACGAATAGGTGGAGGTTTCACTGGAATTCCATTTGTTATTACTCCTAAAATTAAACACTCCTACTTATAGCGTACCCGAGCCCCTGCTGTATACATACAGGGTGATACATGGTGTCTCTGCAGGATTCATTGGTAGTAAAATAAGATTTTATTTTTGTAAAATAATAATTTTGAAAATAATCGAATTTAATTTAATTTTTATTACAACTACTACTAATGTTAGGCTTAAGACCTTTCTGAATTTTAAAAGAAGAGGCTTAAACCTGAACTACTTTTGGGTTAAGAAGATGATTCTGGGCTTAAAACAAAGTATGTAATGAGTAAATGTATATGGATGACATGTCTGTGTGCGGTGGTAACGCAGCGGTAGAAAGCCAGCCTCCCATTCAGGAAGCCGTGGATTCGAGTCCCGGCGTGTACCAAAGACTTTGTTGTCTAAGTTACGTACCTTTGTGATGTTGCAGTAGCAATACCACTCACTAACTGTGAAGGAAAAAATCTTGAGGAAACCCGAGTGTTTCAGGTGTTCAAATACCTCTGTAGGTAAGCGAGGTAATTAAGCCTATACTCTATATCTTAGAGAAAGCCTGTGCCCTACAGTGGGTCGTGGGTATATCATCATTCATGATATACGTTTTTAGGGTTCCAACAAGAAGCCCTTATAGTTTCGCCATGTCCTTCTGTCAGTCTGTCCGTCCGCGGCCTAGTGCAAAGACCGGTGGTACTAGAAAGCTGTGATTTGATACGTGTATACGTATTTAGCACGCCGACAAAGTTAAAGAATAACATGTTCATAATTTTTTTTTACTATACCTGTAACATGAAAAGTGGGGATTTTTTTTCTTGTCTACCCCGTCATATGGCATCGTTAGATTGGTCATTAAAAATATTGTAGAAAGACTACTTTGTGATTTAGTGTTCCGTTTGCGAAATTTTTTGTCCGAGTAGGGCGTCCCCCTCCCCTCTCCTGGCTAAACGGTTGATTGTAGAAACGTGAAAAAATTCAGGGTAGTAGTACATTTAATGAAATTAAAAGGAAAAGTATCACAGCCAAGAAGGCTTTACTAGTTAACGAGTAATAGGCAACCAACTTATAAGAGTAAAACTTCGTACAAAATCCATTAAAAATGACTTCGA
The DNA here is from genome assembly GCA_963969515.1 of Yponomeuta evonymella. Lineage (NCBI taxonomy): Eukaryota > Metazoa > Arthropoda > Insecta > Lepidoptera > Yponomeutidae > Yponomeuta > Yponomeuta evonymella. The sequence continues at coordinate 634,035 of OZ018342.1, read as the reverse complement.
TGAAGTTAAGTTGTTAATTCTGTAAAGCAGATAAAAAAACCCTGTTTCTACGGAACTGCGCGTGACCCGACACGCACTCAGCCGGTTTTTTACGTGTACGTAGCCTATATACATCCCTCTGTAGGGCACTTGGTTTCATCATGGATGACATGTCCCGATCAGAAGTTTTATAATAATTGTATTTCATGAACAATTTTACCAAACCCTATACAGTAGAGAAGATGTGTGCTCCCGCTGAGCGTGCCGTCTGTTTTTCTGCGTTGCGGTGGGTTTGACCCGCGTGAAATTAATTCGATCATCATAATGAGCCGTATTTTAAGCGGTAATTGTCGAAGTTGGCCTGTTTGCGCGGCCCCGTCTCGCGCAATACAAATAATTCTATCCGGACGGATCTAATTGGAACAACTTCCCGAGATACGTCCCGACCTTGCTTATACAAAGTAATTTCCCTCCGTAACTCCTTTTGAATTTACTTTTAAGTGGTTCCCCGCTTTGTGGCTTTTGTGCGCTCGATTGAAATGGGCTTACGCGATGCGCCCTTTATCAGATTTTTATCTCATTACCGTCTGTTACGGTATGCGATGCCTTCCTTTAAATTCCTTATTAGACTTGCTCTCCGTCTATTGCTAATCATTTTAGATGTTCAACATTTTTTGTGTTCACTTTGAGTAGGAATTTAATCTAAGACTTAATCACGTGGTGAACAGTCGTTAATAGACCTTTATGTTTTGGACTTTGAACCGTTCTTATGTTAACTGCATAGAGTTAATTTTAGGTTGATAGTTAGATGAAGGTTCTGTTGACGGTTCACTTTAAGGATAGAAGAAAATCCCGGAAGCGATTTTACATTTAACATTTGACAGTTAACCATGAAGTTGTCGGCTAAATCAAATGAAATCAGATCAAATCAGTAAGTCAGTAAATCAGATTAAGTTAGTAAGTAACAAGTATGTTTGGCTGTAATAATTAAAATTAATTAATGAATGATGTATTGCCGCTATAACAAAAAACACTAAAAACATAATAAAATTAATACTTAAGGTGGGCTCTCATACAACAAACATGACTTTTTAGCCGTTTTTTGCTCAATGTTAATAACGGCAACAGGTAGACGCTTGAAATATTCAAATGTTGTATAGATAATGGTACGGAACCCTTCGTGCGCGAGTCCGACTCCGGTCGGTTTTTCTACTATATTCTTGCACAACTGTTATGTTCACAGTGCAAAAAGGCTACCGTCAATCACAATAAAATAAGTTACTTCAACTGCAAATTTACTTCGAAATCCACCTTCAAACCAATAAACCCACTTTGTGACAAGTCGTCACCTCGTAATGTGGCTCAGTTAACCATGTTACGATTCTCGGACAGTTATCTGGCGGCCCAGCCGGCTGGCCCGTAATCCGAGGCCGTCAGCGGGCAGTAGGTTCGATCCCGACGGGTACAACAAATTGATTGCGTCGAACGACCCCTGTCTCCTACACTTATTTGATCGAAAATCAGTTTTTCATTTTTTACGGTCCCAAAAGAGCTTATCGTAATGGTAATAAAGGTGGATTTGGGAGGTAAGTAGTGAACACGAGTTTTTGCCCCAGTGGATCCGAAATGTTAGTATTATGCTGAGAAGCAATACTATGCTACTGGATTTTTTTGTGTAGAAACGTACATTATCTAATATCTAATAACTTAAAAGAATTTTCGACAGTCTCTAGAAACTATTTTTTTGGTTAGGTCTTATGGCCATTACAAGAATGTAGCAAAAGACAAAGGAGTCCCAAAATGAAATAAAAAGCTCAGAATACCTTTGCCTATAATATCTACATGTAATAAATGTTGACGCAACTGCCTCTGGAGTCGGTCTTTGATCTATTCTTAACTTCTTGGCTAAATAGGTTAGGCCTACAGAGTAGGCCAACAAGGAAAAGGATATCGATATCGAAGAAACAGATTGTCAGGTTTCATGTTATTTCAATAAAACGTTATATGTAGCAGTAACTATCAAGTATGCTCCGCAAACAAACCAGCGCATCACACAATACGCCGTCGGCGGTATGAATAAAGCATTGTGTAGCCGACTGTACCGCGGGGAAACGTTGCGCTACTGCCTAACCTATTTAGGCCTACAGAGTAGGAAACAAAGAAAAGGTATTGAAAAAGGTTGTTCTTAAATAATAAATTTGTGTCTTACAGAGTTAAACCTGTACAGTCACTAGGCATAACCCTGCTCCCCTCGCTGGGAAACTCTGTGAAGGTTTGATGGAACAATGCTAAACATTACTGTATAAAAAGGGGAAAAAATACATTATATGCGCTTAAATAAAGTCAATCAACCAATAAACGAAAAATCTTTATTTCTTCGTAAAGAATTTACATTCTGTTTGCTGAATGTCAATGTACTATGTTAGCCGCTGCCTTTTTTTGTAGTGGAGAGGCAGCGGGAAAAAAACTTCTAAAAAAATCTAAAAAAAATCTTTTTTCAAATCATCTTAAACTTAATACATCAGTTGTTGCATATATGATAAGATTCTATGATTGCCATCAATTACTTTAAATGCCAAAACATTAGTTAATTTTCTTGCAACGGTAGAAACAAAACATTAATGGTGCGACCGGAACAGCGCTCCTTCACGAGCATAACGCAGGGGTCAGCCATCACCAGTCTCAACCATTTTAGATGTAGATAAGTGACCTGGCCACCACGCCACCTGCAGATTGAGTTCTTGTTAGTTATAGAATGTATGATAGTTATTAACATGCAATCACGACGTCTGTACACTCTTTAATATCTGCACTGTTTTCATCTGGTTCCAATACGTTTAATATTTAAGTGTAAGGCATCCACTGAAAATCAGCGCCGTGGCCCAACCATGGCATAAGGCTGAGTGGAGACCTTTTTGGTGCATAATACGTAAGACTGTGATAATTTTAAGTCTAATTTATTCTATTGTATTTTTATGTGCCAAATAAAGATTATTCTATTCTATTCTTTATGAAATAAGTTATAAGATTAATTGAATAATAATATAAATAACAAAATACTCGCAGTGAAATTGGTTTATTAAGAAGGACTTACATCATCCATATAGTCGTGTTGTAAGTGATCTGCTACGTCGTAGCACAAGCTACAAAATATTATTCACGTCGTAGCGTCGGAGCTGGCTCTAAACACCTCGTAGCATTCCCAGCGTAGCATCCCACGCGTAGCGATAACACTTTTAAAGTAGTTTTAATTTCTCAAACAATGGGTGTATACCTATATAATCGCTGGGGCGCGTGTTGTGTCAATCAATATGAAACTACAGCTGGCCCGGCCAACCGTTCCAGGCGGTTGCGGGGTGCGGGAGAAATCTGTGCGCCCGTTATTTTTATCAGCCTTTCAGATTTAATAGAAAATCCGTCCAGAATGTTTTATATCGTTAACCCTTTTCACCAAACTTGGTGGCCGCTGTTTGTCACGTTTTCCGGGTAATTCCACGGAAATCACACTTTGATTGTGTCGGATAAGCTTCCGTTATTGTTTCTTTTTTTCAAATACAATTACTTCCCGTTTGGCACCCTTCGGGTACGGAACCCTGCAAAGCACCCACTTTTTCATTATGCAGACGGCTTGCAGTCCAAATGCAGTCCATCTGTTTTGGCTCTCAGAGGTTAGCGCCTTATTAATCCAGCCATATATACCTTACTAGTATACCTATAATTAATGTTCGGGTTTTCGTTCACAAATCTACGCAAATAAAAAAGTTATCACATTGTTACAAGTCATCTTTTTTCCTAACTTTAAACAATCAATTTATGCGCTACGCCACAATGTTTGATTATGCGTATTTTGCAAACCCAGCCGTAGTAATATTGATGTTTTTGATTAATTCTGCGAATCGTTACCGCGGGATGCATTGGGTCGTGTCCCATTAGTTTTAACAAACTACACGCTGGTGAGTACCGTTAATTATTTCGAAACTGAAAACAGGCTCGTCCATTGTTCTATCTAGAATATAATTGGTTCTCCGCATGTTTTGTGAATAATGCCAATTAACAAAACATTCTGGCTAACCTAAGAGGGTTTTCATACGTGGTTTTGCTTAAAATATGGCCTTAGTCCGGTATTTTGCCTTTGTTTGGTTACAATAGCATGAGGTATGCTGGCTTGGGGCCAGAGTGAAGTGATTGTGTTATGTAAAAGTTATTCATACTTTTAAGGTTGCGTTTTACTCTCTTATGATAAGTATTTAAAGAAGATTTTTCTTAATTCCACCCCCGTAAAGGTATGGTAAAGTTTGTAAGAAGAAGTCGTTTGAAGTCCCCTGCCTATCTTAGTTAGTTTTGCCTCATCAATTACGTCAGGTATAATGTTGATGGCAGTGTAGTGTTACAGAGTATATATAATAAGTGCGATAGCTGTGTACGTGTACCGCACTTCGATACACTCAAAGACGTCATTACCGAGCCCGACATTACTGAGTGTTACCAACATGAGTAATTGCTGTTGATTGACGCGCAGATTAGACGCTACCGCATTGTAAATATACTTTCACGTCGTGTATAAACTACACGCTGTAATAACATAATGAAAATTGTACCTATCTATACATTTCCTTCCATGGATGTCGTAGAAGGCGAATAAGGAAATCAATTACCAGGAGACGGGCAGCAGCGTCTTCCTGAGATTCCAACCGCATACTGCGATCGCCAACCCGCCTGCCAAGCGTGGCGATAATGACGAAATCACTCATGGTTATGAAAACTACGAAGGAGCCTATGTCCTGCTGTGGGCGTCGAATGGGTGATGATGATGATTCGACTAAATACTTAACATGTTCTCTGTTTGATAAATCTAAGTTGAAGTTCTATGAACTTAACCTATAACACTGAAAATAGTAACTGCAAAGCTTGTTTTTTTAAATAGGACCTAACGATATTAGGTTGCCTGCCGGCCTGTCTGCCTGCTTGTAATTAAAACACATGTCTAATATGCAAAGTTTAAAATTCTTAATATAATAATTCACATAGCTGAGAATATATCTCTTGCAGAGGGATAGCTTAGTACAGCCCTCACCTAGTATGTACTTAGACAATATGCATCAAAATATCTATGGTTATTTTTTTATTTTTTTGGATCAGTGTTTGTGCGCCCTGATTGTCATGGTGTTCAAATTAATTTTATTGAAATTAAACATTATTTGTAACTTGACAAAATATAAAATAAGAGATACGATAAGATACAGGCAAGACTTTTGTTAAAGATAACAAGAAATATAGAGGACCAAAATTAAATGTAGACTACTGTCCGAGATATCAGCAAGTACGTTGCGGCCAACGTAAATGAAAGGATAACCGAAGGTGATATCTTCACCAAAGCGCTCCAATATGAATCCCCGCAGAGCGGTATCATTTATCTTCTTGCCAGGCTATTTATCAAAATACAAGTTGTGAAATAAATCGTCAAGCCTTAATGGTTTTCCAAGGGGTTATTGAATCAAAGACGGCTCGCACAAAGCCTGGCGCGATGCAATAAGGCTAGATATCAAGCGATATGATCGGGTCTGGATGTGTCCAATACTCGACCTTTCAGTACCAACTGTTGGGTTGGAAATAGCTTTTTATATCAGCTCTATTGAACAGTACACACTTGCGAGCAGGCTGGGGTCAACTAACACACAAAACCTCTCTTTTTTGTATTTTTATGATTTACGATAACGTCGCGAATTAAGGTGATTAAACTGAATAAAAAAATTATCGTGGCGTAACCCGTTAAATTTAAAATTAAATATTGTTATTCGGATTTATATGTTCAAGGCTCTAGTTTCTAAATAGGCATTACAATTTCTGAAATATCTAAAGTTAGTATTTTCTAAGGTTACCACGAGAGTACTAGACATGATAATCAGTTTTCATAGTGAAAAGTCTAAAGTTAATTTTTGCACAAACCTGTCATATATATATTTGAAATGGCGCCAGTTGACTACTAAACTCAACCTGTAACCGCGTTGTTATAGTCTAAAATTTATCTAAAGATCTACCTCGTTTGTGTAGTAGGCGGATCGAGCATTCGATTCCCGCAAGATGTCGCCCCTGAGTTTGGAATTGTTTCAATTTAATGTTGTCCTTACCTAGTTACCATAGCGGGGGCGTCCTATTTTGTAATAAGCTCAAAGTAGTAAACCGGGTGTCCCGAAACTCAACGTCGAGCGGAAACGGGTGATTGGCCAAGTGGCTACAGTCATCAGATAAATACTGGCGTCTTTTAGTTGTGAGGTTTTTCACTGTTATTATTTTGCGGACTGACCTTCTATTTTCGAGGGACAATGTAATGAATGCGTGGACAGGTTCGACACAAGATTAGGCGCAATTCCGCGGAACCGGGTCGGCTTAAGCGGCGTGCAAACAAGCCGGGTCACGTGGAGATTATAAATGCACAGAGTGTTTCCGGAGTAGTTGGTAATGATGAGTAGCTGGTAATGATAAGAGTTTTAGGGAAGGTAGGGATGATTCGACACATCCAGTTCGTGTTATAAGAGAAAGAATTTTTTAACCATACAACGGTTTAAGTTCAATACTACAAATACAGTATTTAAAAAAAAAAAAAAAAACTTGAACTGTTTATTTTATAAAGATGAACAATATCATGCAAGTCTTAACAGCTAATCTTAAACTAGAAAGATATGCTCAAGCTCAAGCTCTTTCTTATTTAGGTAGATACGTAATACACATCTTTTTACTCATCTTCCTCATTTAGGGTTCCGTAGTCGACAGGAAACCCTTATAGTTTCGCCATCTTCGTCCGTCTGTCTGTCTGTATGTCTGTCCGTCTGCCCGACCGTCTGTCCGCGGCCTAGCTCAGAGACGAATAGTATGAGAAAGCCGAAATTTGGCATAGACATAGGTACAATTAGATCACGCCGACAAAACGGTGGAATAAAATCTTAATTTTTTTTATCCTACTTCCCCTATGACTAAATTTGGGTTGCAATTTTCTTTTTCCTCTACACCATCGTGTGGGGTATCGGTGGATTGTTCGCTGTAAAATATTGGAGGAAGATCATTTTTTGATTTAGTGTCCCGTTTGTGAAATATTAAGCTTTAAAGCGCAAATTTTTTCAGAGTAGGCCCGCCTCCTGGCTATAGAAAGGTGAATAAATTTAGGGTAGAAGCCCGTTAACGAACTTAAAAAAAACTATCGCGGCTAAGTAGGTTTGACAAGTTAACTAGTAACAAGTAAAATTACGTTGATGAAGTTGTTAGTTCTGTAAAGCAGATAAAACCCCTCTTTCTACGAAACCCTACGCTGCACGTGGCTCAACCCACACTTAGCTGGTTTTACTAAGTATAAATAAAAAGTATTCTTACATATAATCCAGCTTAAAAGATCATTTTGATTAAGTTTCAGCAATCACTAATCTCATCAATAAAATTATATATTTTTTTATCTATTATATATTTTTTTTATTTCCCTACTAATTTATTTATTTCTTTATTTACAGAAAAAATTAACTAACATTTTGTTAGGGCAAAGAACAAAACAGTAGTTTGTAATAATGATTTCTTAGATATAGTCAACATAGTAAATATTTATACTTTTCTTTATAGTTAACAAGCTATTGGAACTAAGACTTATTAATAAAAGTATGTCATATTTAAAAATAATATCTGACAATTTTATGTGCATATTAATCATAATTATTTACGTTATTAACATACATTTTTTATATTTCATAAGTATTGCTTAAGTAAGCAAACAAAAATTTTTAAATAAGCTTAGCCAGACATGCTAAAACTATATCAATATTAGAAGAGGGTACAATAAAAATAACCTTTTTAACGTTAACCAATAAAAAAAATTGTTTGCATTAAAAACTTTTGTTTTAATTTGTTTATTATAAGCTGCTAGCTCTGCTAACTCAACAGTTTGTCTCAAAATCACAAATTAAACTCAATTTCCGAAAGAAATACACAGACTGATAGCTTATTCAAATATTTACGTTTGCCTTAGAAAACTTTACAGACTCGGTACATCTTTCACTGAAAATAAAATATAATAATAAATTGAATACATTACGAAGGTCCTAAAACTATGAAATTACACACACAGGAATACCGACCAACTCGTATAATATACAGGATATATCAAGCTCTCCAAAAATAATTTTACAATGCAAACTTACAGTCTCGGTAGCATGAGTAATAAATATATGATAATATTTTTATGATATAACACGCATTTAAAGGTTTACACGGTGGAAAAGCAAGACAGTGACGTTGAACAAGGTATTGTAAAATGTATATTGTAGGTAACATGTTTCAGTGTGGCGCCGGATTAAGAATTGGGTCACTCCATTTCCTTCCGTGGATGTCGTAGAAGGCGACTAAGGAAATACATTACCAGGAGACGGGCAGCAGCGTCTTCTTGAGATTTCAACAGCATACTGCGGTCGCCAACCCGCCTGCCAAGTGTGGCGATTATGGCAAAACCCTTCATGGTTAGGAAAACCATGAAGGAGGCTTGTGTACTGCAGTGGGCGTTGAGTGGCTGATGATGAGGTAACATCGCCAATTACTCCATCAACGTAGTAGATATTATTTTTATCGGCTGCAATCACTAGCTGTGTAACTTTATTTTTTTATAGTTATTTATTCAAGAAATTTCACAAATTACAATTATTTAATTCAGCAGACCCTCACTCAAACCTTTAAATGTTTATCTGTGAGGTGACTGCTGAAACCTTTTATGCACGAAGATGACACTTAAATTTGACTTAAAAAACCAACCCTAGAGGTTTTATATTAAGAGTTTCGTACGTCAAAGGAAAAACGGAACTTTTATAGGATCACTTCATTGTCCGTTTGTTTGTCTATCTGGCTGTATGAAAAAATTAAAGTGTAAAAATGTCTATCAGTCAAGTTCGATTTCCTCAGGATCAAGTTGAAATTAATATCAAATACTCAGCTCTGCAATTCCTTGGGATGCGGTCATCCCAAAAAAGTAATAATGAAAAATCTTCTATATTACATTCCCATGATGGACGAAATTTACATACCCACATGTTTGAACGAAACGCTCAGTGCACGAGTCTGACTGAATCTGTAAAAACGCAAGTCCACGCCTGACATGTTATGTCTGAATGTTTAATCATTTTATATTAAGAAAGGCATCCCCTGCAAACTGCGCAGCCCAAATTGAGATTGATTTAATAACTCAGCAAGGTGATTTAACTAACTGTCATGTGTCAAGCGACCCAGGAATGATTAATGGAAGCGTAACGCCGGTTCCAATTCAAACTTGGAATGATCTGGAACGACGCCGTCTAATGGATACCGGCGGTGACCCAGGTCACAGAGGACTTCGGTGGTTTGGATTTTGACAAACAATATAATAGATTATGGGTTTGGATATTATGTTGGACTTTTTAATAGATTGATTGTCTGTAACCAACATTTTACTGGAGACTTATCCCCGATTTCTTATACGCTAAGATTGTTTAAACAGACTGTTGGCTGTTGTTAGTTGGCAGACAAAAAAACAATTGACGACCGTTAAAAGTTTAGTAATAAATTGTTAGGGTACGCTAGCGGTGAAGGAAAATATCGTGAGGAAACCTGAGTGTCTGAGCTATTCACAAATATCAGCGCTTGAAATCCGCGGTCGGCATGCCTGGTGATTAAGCCCATACTTTCTCCTTGAGAGAAGGCCTGTGCCCTACAGTGGGACGTATATAGGCTGCTTATGTATTATTATGTACGGGAAATTGGAGGTAAATGGATTGCTATAAATCATTATCATCCTTATGACCAGCCGTAAATATAGTGACATAGTGGTTATAAAAAAATGTATGTAAAAACCTGAGAGGGTTGGCTTTGCGGGGACAAGGCCTACATTCACTAATGAGCTCCGTTGATAGGCTGGATATTTATAACGGCAGGTTTTTTTTTAAAGTAGGCCTTGCACTTAAATTATGTTATTTTTTACTCTTAAATAAGTAGGAACTTATGAGCCTCAAAGATTGACTATGACGATTTCAAAGCTTTCGCTCTAAAATCCCAATCCAATCCATCAGCCTACATCGTACACTACTTGTTCCTGTCTTCAGCCATCCTCATCCAGCCGCAACCAGCAATCTGCCCCAGATAAACAAAAACATAAACATCTACATTGCTTCTGGCCCCACACTAGGATACCCTGTGTCGTGGGAACCAAAAACAACGACATCACAAACATGTAAACATCCAAGACCTAGGGTTTTTTTCGTCCCTAGCCGGGATTTGAACCCGCATGGTATCGCATGGTATGCAGATGCATTACCGCTGCGCCATGAGGTCGTCCAACTCTGTGTGCTTCTAAAATGCTTGACTTAGCCTATGAAATTAGCAAGTGAAAGTGTCTGTGGGCTGGTCACATCTATCTTATAACCGATAACCGGTGGGGTAAAAAGTTTCTGGAGACCACGAACTGCCACTCTAAAATACCAAAATGAAAAAGCCTACAAAATATTTAAGAAATCACCGCTATAACAACGACCTCATCAAACTTTCATTGAACGTACTTATCCAAGTACGAACCTAAGTACTAACAAAACTAATAAAGCAGCTGCCGCTGCTTATTTCCATGACGTTGAAAAAGTTATAAATATTCTTTGGTGCAGTATAAATTTGGGAGCCCCGTCTAAGTTCGGAGCTTCAGCGGTGGCATTTCAAATGACTAATCGCGGAGATTCATTGTGGTGTAGGTAAGGCATTCACATAATATACGCCAGCAATTTTCGCTATTCAGATTCAAATCAGTTGCTCCATCTGCAAAGGGGGAGCTACAGAAGTGGCGTTTGCGGGTGAGTTAGTTGTTTTTATCATAATGCACATACATACTACATAAACTCACGCCTGTATCCCAGAGAGTTAGGCAGAGACCAGGGACTACCATTTGCCACGATCCTGACATATCACTTTCGCGTCCTCAGCATTCGTTAGTCGTTGCATCCACGCACGCCAGCACGGTACAACATGTATCGGGTTCATAATGGATTATTATATCTCCTCATTCAAATACCTTTTAGTATGACGAAAACATATTCCACATATTTTAATGCCGCTGGTAGAGCTAACACAGCTGTCCAGTCTCACAGCCTTGCTAAAGGAGCGTCGCTCGCGTTGGTTGGGCATATGTAATGCAAAGTAGCGCACGCCAAGAGGCGTGTCGGCAGGCCACGCTATAAAGACTGTGTCAAGCGTGACGTGACAGCTTTTGGGATCGATCACGATAGCTAAGATGAGCTTGCTGTGGACAGAAACGCCTGGAGAGAAGAAGTTCGGAAGGGCCGCAAGACCTGTGACGAAGTGTGGCGCTCGGTACTGGTGGACAATAAGTGGCAGGAGGCACCAAATCCGTACCGATCCGATTCTGGACTTTTCCTTCATGTGTCCTACATGCAATAAGGCCTGCCGCTCTTGAATTCTTAGGCACTGCTTAAGTCGCCCGTAACCGACGCAAAGGCCTATGATGAATGCCGCTGGTAGTAATATTAGTATGAACAACTGGCCTTGTCAACTTGCATGTCGAGTTACACGTTTTGTAGGGTTCCGTAGTAAAACTTATGCTGCGTAGGGTTTCGTAGTAACATTTACTGCCCGATTTTTTTTTTACTTCTTGCAAATAATTGTTAAGCCAGGAAATCGAAGCTCTCTTCTAACAAAAGTTTGCACTTTAATGCAATTTTTTTCGGAAACGGATCCGTGAATCAAGAAATGGGTTTCCTGCACTTACAATATTTTTAAGCGACCGATCTAATGATACCTGACACTATACAATGCGAGAGGTATACGAGAAAAAAATCCCCTCATTGAGGTCTATACGTAAAAACATCAAACATTTTTTTTTACCGTTTTTTCTCGCATTTTTAATATAAATTATCTTTTTGCTTATATCTTTATCAATTTTAAGCTTTCTAGTACTAATAGTGTCTGAGCTACGCATCGCACAGATATGGACAAGCGGACGAACAAAGTAAAACTAAAAGGGTTCTTGGTTGACTACGGAACTCTAAAAAGCTGTTTTTTTTAGTTTTCCCCTTAAAAAAATTCATCCCCCTCATTTTCAAATGTCTAAGTTCAAAGTGACACATGTTAATAGTACCTATTTTATTCCAAGAAAGAACATTTTAATGCGTAATTCACATTCCGGATGGTTTTATTAAGCTAAAAGGCTATTATAACATTACTATAACATTATTTGGATGACAAAGATGTCTGGAATTAAAGCCAATTTCAGTTTAAGAATAATATGTCCTTTTGAAAAGACTGAGGATTTTTTTTTGTCCATTATTTCTCCAAAATTATCTACATTATTATTTCGACATCTATCTTCCATTAAATTGGCTTTCTATCCCTTTGTACGCCAAGTTCTTGTTCAAATCATCACAAACTTTCCTTGGTATAAAATAAAGAGAGAACAATATTCGAGATAAGTAAAATTCCTCGTGCAGCATCTGTTTTAGCATTCCGGCCATAAGACGAATATAGCCGACAGAGGCACAGATCACTTTCAAAACCTGCGGTAGTGGCTGCAGCTGATTATTTTCCCGCATTAACATAACATAACATAAACTCACACCTGTATCCCAGAGGGGTAGGCAGAGACCAGGGACTGCCACTTGCTACGATCCTGACAGATCACTTTCGCTTCCTCAACAATCAATTTTCCCACATTACCTTTAATTTTTTTATGCTATGTAACATAACATAAGCAGCCTATATACGTCCCACTGTAGGGCACAGGCCTTCTCTCAAGGAGAGAGTATGGGCTTAATCACCACGCGTTGTTGGCGATTTCAAGCGCTGAGGTATGTGAATAGCTCAGACACTCAGGTTTCCTCACGATGTTTTCCTTCACAGTTAGCGAGTGGTATTGCTACTATAACTTCATAAATGTACATAACTTAGAAAACCAAGTCATAGGTACATGCCCGCACTGGGGATCGAACCTGGGTCTCTCGCTTCCGAGTCCGATGTTCTACCCACTGGGCTACCATCGCGGTACTTAATGCTATATTGTTTCATAAATAAAATGTGTGAATTCCAATGTTTGCTTATCCGTGACCACAGCATCGTTGCCGAATCCGTCGGGAATTAAAGTAATTAGATTTTACCTAATAAGTAATCGCGATTGGACCCGTTTAATATATAACTAAGTTTGAGCACCGCACGTCATTAAAAAACCAGCGAAGTGCGAGTCAGACTCGCGCACGAAGGGATCTTTACCATTATCTATACAAAATTTGAATATTTTAAGCGTCTACCTGTTGCCGTTATTAATGTCAAGGTTGTTATTAATAACGGCAAAAAATCACGTATATTGTATGGGGGCTCCCCTTTAAATATAGCGGCAACAGAAATAAATCATCTGTAAAAATTTCAACTGTCTGACTATCACGGTTCATGAGATATAGCCTGATGATAGACGGACGGATGGACGGACAGCGGAGTCTTAGTAATAGGGTCCCTTATCCTTTGGGTACGGAACCCCTCTTAAATATTTATTTTATTCTGTTTTTAGTATTTGTTGTTATAGCGATAACAGAAATACAATTTCAACTATCTAACTATCACGGCTTATGAGATACAGCCTGGTGAGAGACGGACGAATGGATAGCGGAGTCTTAGTAATAGGTTCCCTTACCTTTTGGGTACGGAATCCTGAGAATACCTTTAAATTAAAACACCGTGCAATTTTAACTGAAATTTTATATCTAGCACTTCAGGCGGCACCATAGCAAGCACAATAGTTAAATAATAGCTGCATATCCGCTGCAGAAAAATGCCACCCAAAGGATTAGGTAAGACTTGTGTCCAGCACACCACGGCGAGAGTCCCGCGTTTTCTATCAAAAATGTTGATAGCGTGACTTGAGTTGTCATGCTACAAGGTCCCCGTGTAACAACAGCAGCAGATGAATGTAGACCGGTAAATTAAACTTATAATATGAAACTAATACTTTCTACGACCATGATAAATAATTATGTGTTCCTAACAAAAAGAACTATTTATTGAAGCTGGAGGCAGACTTCTATATTCTGCCAATCTTTACCATTAAAATAAATTTTGAGAATATTCTAATAATAATAATAATAATAATAATAATAAGATCATAAGATCAATATTCGAAGACTTGCTTAGATTAGATTAATTATCAACAGCCTCAGCTGACATTCTGTCGGATGTAATGCCAGAAGGCTGGAAACAAATTTGAGATTAATCGTTTTTAATCTTCGCTTTGGAAAAGTTGTAAACAGCGTTACTCTAGGAGATGTAAATAACGTCTTTGCAATGGAAATTGCTCTCGAATGTTTTAAGTTCTCGCTTTTCATTCGAAAATGGAGGCGGCTTGCGAAAGGTAAGGCAATAAGACAACAGTTCGATTTTAAGTCATACTTTTTTAATTAAATCTGTCTTAGATGTATTGTGGTAATACTTAGCTTTATTTGAGACTTATAAAACATCTTTTCTTCGTATTTAAATACATAATATTCAGATAAATTTGTCCTTGTATCTAGTGAAGTGTTACTTTAAGTTGAAACTCTGTTAAGTAAGCAAACCTGTTTTGAAAAGAATAAATTTGGAGTTTCTTTGTTAGCTTCTTCTGCGCATAATCTATTAATTGTGAAACTAACAGTTTTGACGTTCATTAAGTAAACACTGTGTTTTTATAGTGAATAAAAATTTTTGACTTTGACTCGAAGACATCAAAAAGCTTCAGGAAAAAGAGAAGGTCCTCCTCAGTTTGCTTTTAAGGCTGGGTTCTAACGGTCACTATTTAAAATCTAAAAAAAATATATGTTACTTATAATGTCCTAACTAGAGCCATCGAAGAATCCAACCTCAAAGTAAATATACACGGACAGCACTCTTTTCATTTTATGTTGCGAATCATAGATTATGTTTTTGAAGAAAACTAAACTTATGACTTACCTACTTGCTCTTACATAAGAGTAAGAGTGCTTAAGTGTGTTTGTCTTTTCATATGTATTGGGATTATATGTCTTGTTATTTTATATATAGATTTGGATTTATCTGAAATAAATATTATTATCAAGAGTTATTTATCTATCTATCCATGAGCTGATCTTCAAAACTCAAAAATGTATTTCTATTTCATTACCAAACAACGGCTCGCTGTATCCTTAACTCACCTTTCTCTGCGCGTGTTATCTTCAAATATCTGTCTGTACGCGCTCAAAGCTTTGCTCTCAGCCTTTGGCCTCGTGTTTACCTTTGCTGTACACATGGTTTCCTGCCTCGTCGAACAGAGACATCAGCTTATGCAAATCTAAGGGAAATACAAACACAGGTCGGCGTATAAAGAGACACTGATTCATTTTCTAACTGGATTGAGGGCCGGTTTCTGAATTGAAAAATTCACTAAGCAAATACTGAAGTAACGTTCTGTCACGCTCCTTTCTGAGAAATTCGAAGAGACAGCACTACAGTTAAATATTTACCTGTCTTTGAAGTGATGGAGCTGCAATACACTGTCATTAATCGTTTTTTTCACTGACTGGCGGAGGCGTAAAAAAGGTAATGTATCCAACTCGTATGTTAGTGTGTATGTATGTAGGTATGCCCGACTCTATGCTCCCTCATAACTACTTTACCAATAGCCACAGTTTGCCAATTTTCCAAATCACGATGTTTTGTGAATCGTTTTTGACACCTGTGTCTGATTGTCATACCATAGGGTATCTTAGTTCTGGACCACGTAATGTGATATTGTTGTAGGGAAGTTATTACTATTATTTATTACATATTAAATCGGCATAAATACGACGTTAAGATAGAATTACGTTTCCCTTCTTTGGAAACATTCTACTGTGATTTCACTATCAACAATGAATTCTCAATCGCCGTACAAACTCAAGTGACTCGAGCATTCTAATCAATGCAATGCCAAACGGCCATTAAATGGTAGAAATGGAAATCTATTTAGCGTCCATTAGTCTGGAATATTCTATGAGAATTAAACGTTATTCAGATCTCGAAATGCGTCCTTTGTACCTGAGACCAACTTGAGGGTTCCGCATAAAACGTAGCTGCTGAATATGCATTGTCAGAGCACCGCGGGCAAAAAACCAAAGCCCCGCAATTATCCAGTATTCCTAAAGGGCAAAAAGGGAAATTGGCAATATTATCGTGAATTAATGGCTGCCCGCAATTTCCCATGTTTGTGTTTGTGTTTGTTTTTGTTATAATCAGCTTGCGCGATTGCCTATTTGTTTTATCAACAGAATCCACAATTACCATTGTATTGAATTTCAATTTATATTCGAAGTATTTCAGTAAAAATCTGACAAATCAAACTTACTCGATCGTCTAGCGATAACGCTTAGCTAACAAAACAAACGTCGTAGCTTCGATTACCGCTGGGAGTGGCCGTATTTGACTTAAACAAAAGGCCTCGGTCTGGGTGTATTAACATGGTTCTGATTCCTTGGCCTGGTTACTATCGCAGAGCATCCTAGTAGAAGTGGTTACTAAATAGACTTTTGCGTTTTATAAATACAACGTAAATTAAGTTAAACGTGGTTACAAAATATCCAAGCAGGATTTAATCTAGCAACCTGACCAAACGCAATTTGTGGTTAATTACTTCTGTAAATACTTGTGTCTAATTACGGCAAATACCGAGTTAGGGGTCCAGAAGCACCATTGTTTATTTATATGCGGCGAGGGTCGTTGGGAGCGCATCGTAAATTCATACGGTATTGATTACCGACCACCCCCAGATCGCCTCAATTGGTAGTGCTTCTCTTGTATCCAACGGTTTAATACTAATTTATGTTGCCAACTAAAATAAAGATACTCCATGGGACTTTCATTTAAAGTGTATAAGTGTATAAAGTTTATCATACTATCGCACGTCGTGTAATGTTGCTTAATCTTGGAATTTTTTTTCTTTTCGAAATCAATAAACAGCAGTGCAAATGGAATAAACCCGCATGGTCCGCTGTAATCACTACCCGACATTCATTCCTATTACTTATTGAAAAGTGCCCTTTGGGTACTGTTTAATTAATTGCCATCGCTTTGCAATTACATGCTAAAGTAAGCTTCCCCCCAAGGCGTGGTATTAAGGGGCCCCTTTATTCTCACGGGGATATTATGGAAAGCTTGGTATAAAATCAAAGAAACTGAAAAGACGCGTAAGTTTGGCCCTTTGAGTAACCATAGTTAATGCAAACTTTGAACTGTATTTCTCTAGAAATTCGGGATATTTTAATACACGAACTTTACTTTATTTTTAGATTTACATAGACAGTGTTCCCTCTAAAATACGTAACCATTAAAACACGTCAATTCCAGCTCATTAATTACAACAACTTATGTTTTTTTTAAAGTCCTCACTTGATTATGCAGAAACATTAGTAAAATACCATGTTCCCTCGTGCGAACACGATTTCTTACTTGATTACATTGAGCCCCACAACGTTGTAAAAATTTTAAATGATTGAATCTTAACAGCAGTCTCTGGTTTCTGCCTACTCCTCTGGGATACAGGCGTGAGTTTATGTATGTATGTATGAATCTTAACAGAAACGAGGACTTGTGGGGTATGTCAGTAAAAATTGTCAGTTCAGTGATACATATCCTAGCTTTGCCGTTAGCAAAAATTTTCAATAAGTGTGTAGATGAGAGGGTATTTCCGGACCTCATGAAATATTTTAGGCTAATACCTTTATTTAAAACGGGTGATAAACACGACCCAACCAATTTTAAACCCGTCTCACTACTACCAGTATTAAATAAAATATTTAAGAAGATCATTTTAGATCAATTACTTACGCATTTCAATAATTACCAACTCTTCCATAGCCAGCAGTTCGGTTCTACTAAAGGGCGGAATACAACAGATGCCGGAGTCACGTTACTTAAAAATATTTTCAGGTCGTGGGAGGATCACAAGGATGCTGTAGGCGTAATTTGTGATTAATCAAAAGCTTTCGATTATGTGGCCAATCCGCGGTGGGCACGCGCGGTGATTAAGCCCAAACTCTCTCTCTCTGTCATGGAAAAAACCAGCCAAGTCAGTGTCGAGCCACGCGCTGTATAGGGTGCTGTAGAAAGAGGGGTTTGTTGATCTGCTTCACAGGACTAACAACTGTATCAAAGTAATTTTCAATGGATTTTTTACGAAGTTTTCCTTTCATATGTTAGTCGCCTATTACTGGTTAACTTGCGAAGCCTGCTTAGCCCTGACAGTTTTATTTTTAAGTTCATTATATGTGCTACTACCCTGTTTTTTTGTCACTTTTATACAATTAACAGTTTAGACGGGAGCGGGGGTGGGGGGGGGGGAGGTGCTGCCATGTACCAATGAATTTATTTTTTTGTTTGTTTTACTTTTAGTTTGTTTTACGTACATATATGAAGTTGTAGTAGGAAAACCACTCGCTAACTGTGAAGTAAAACACCGTGAGGAAACCTGAGTGTCTGAGGTGTTTGCATACCTCAGCGCTTGAAATTGCCAATCCGCGGTGGACACGCGTGGTAATTTAGCCCATACTCTATCTCTCAGAGAAGGCGTGATCTGCATTGGGACGTATATAGGCTGCATAAATAAAATGTAGGTGCGTGAAGACAGTACTTGAAAAGCTGCCGTCATTGTGCAACACGAGCACAAAAAATTAGGTGCCTAGCATTGCCTAACACAACTGACAAATTCATACAATTATCAGTTTTCAGTAGATTAGTCCTAATCCATGAGCGTCCGATCGGGCGGCAAATGGCTGCATTCGCTGATTTTCAAATTTCCCGTCGACGGTTTGAAGGATTAGCACAAAGCCCTTGTTATTGGACATAGAATGGAATTTGGAGAGGTTCCGCCCAGTTTATCTCTCGTTTTATATATGTTTTATTCCTTAAAAATTTTATGCCTTAAATATTCTATGTAGCTATCTATATTGTCCTTCAAATGGCTGAAGATGACGGGATGACCTAAATGCATTCTTGCCGGGATGGTGCGAGGTAGCTGGGGACAGGGAGAGATATAAAACAGGCACGGAGGCCTTTGCCCAGCAGTGGGACACTAAAAAGGCTGTGTAAAAAAATCTATTTTAAGATAAGCAATCAGTCATAGATATTTTTGGATGAAATATGGGATTGGAATCGTTCGTTAATATATTAGCTGCGCTGCGAAAGATTTTTATGAAAATTTTGATTTGTGTTTTTATATGAAACGAAAATTCATTCGTTTTATTTATTCGTTTTGTCTGTTGTGTATTTAGTTTTATTTCTGTTGTTGTGCATATTATGTTACTTATCTGCTTATTTTGTTTCTGTGATGTAACTTGTTGGTATAATAAATGACTTTCTTCTTCTTCTTCTTCAAAACGGTCGTCAAGGTGTTGATGTGACGTTCAATGCGGAAATAATGCACTTTCTCTATCTGCCTTATTTTCCAGAGCTCCGAAAATTGTCTCATCGGCTCCAAAGAAGTAAATAAAAATAATTTCATACGCTTCATCAAAAACATGATTGGTATAGTCAGCTGCAAGTAACATTTAACTAATTTCTCAGAAAGTATACAAATTGGCAGATAGAATCGCCAGAACAGATCATTCCATGTCAAGGTGCTTTGAAAAAAAAAAGACAATGTTGACTTGCAGTTGCATTTTTCTGTATTTTTTACCTTAAGCCTTTCGTTACAATTATGATTCTATCTAAGAAATCCTTACCTCCACGGCCTATTATCTGAAACATGTTCAGAAATATTCAAGGCAGTTTCTGTTGCCGATATTACTATTAGTTTTCAAAAAGTCAGTGGAACAGGAATTATGAAAATATTTAATTGAATAATTTCGTACCTAAAAATTATTTTGGACTCTGTGAGACTGAATGCAATTTGCATATCAGATTAGATTTTAGAGCTCTTGTTGATTTAAGTCTTCATTTTAATTCGCTCTTTTCCTTGGTTATCCAGCAGTGGCAAAATATTTGCTGTATGAACCAATGAAATATGGATCTTCCGCGACTTATAATTTTGTGATATCGCCGGGCTAATGTTCATGCATATTAATTATCGAAGTAAGATGCCTTTTATTGTTAGTTTGGGTGACCCTTCGACCCTCCAGCTTCTACGCCAAAGCCTTATAAGCGAGCAGGATCAGAGAAAGGATCCGAGTTTGCTTTAATAATTGAAATGTTACGGACATTATCGGGGAGCGCTATTGTTCGTTCGATGAACTAAACTAGAGCAAATAATACGAAAGGAGAGTTTCTCCATTGCGTGGCAGTAGTTTACTTGATATTGTTGTGAAATAGCAATGGGTAGGTACACCGTGATTTGAGATATTTATGAAAATAATGTGACCAAGTCCACGGTGTAGATTTTCTGCGAACACTACTTGTATCATCAATCTCACTTATACTGATGGTAAGGATTGTTTATGCAAAAGTGATCTGTCAGGATCATAGCAAGTGGCAGACCCTGGTCTCTGCCTACCCCTCTGGGATACAGGCGTGAGTTTATGTTATGTTATGTTTGAATCCGTACTGCAAAAAACGTAATTTACAGTAGAGTTTCATAACGTCTATGGAGCCTATTTTGTAGTAAGTTTTCCACTTTTCACCAACTCAAGTCTTTAATATATCCTTAAAATCTTCATAAATTTGAAACTATATAATAAATACTTCTGCTGTATTTATTTTGTATATGTACGAGTTGAACGATCCATAACATAATAAATACTTACATGGAATTGATTATACGCCACAAATAACACGTTAAATTAATACATTGAAATTGTATTCGTAATAATTTTGCGTGAAATTACGGCCGCAATTGAAACGCAAATGTAAATAGTTTAATTAAGTGAAGGGTCCATATCAGTGGGGTAGGGGCTTTAATTAGTTTTTCGCCAATGAATGGATCCTATCAAAAATATAATGTCTTTTACTTACTTATTTATGAAAAATACATTTACGCCTTAATACAAAATACAAAAATATAGCTTGGAAATTTAGGTAGAGTTACAAAACTAATCGAATTATTGTAATACTAGCTGTGCCCGTGACTTTGATCGCGTTGGATCACAATATGAAGTGCCCCTCAATCAAAGCCATGCTCTATTTCCATTCTAAGTTTCTTCCCTTGAGACTATTGAAGTTATTAAAGTTACTATTCTATTATCCTAACTCACCATGCCGCCTCTCGTCGGCGCAGCTTGTCGCCCGCTTAAACTCATTACAGCATAGGTCGTACGAAAGTGTGACTCACGCGTTTTGTGGCGCTAAACCGTCAGAATTGGACAATAAGGAAAGTCGCGCTTACTCGCGTGAGCGGTGGTAGCCTAGTAGGCAGAACATTGGACTCGGAAGCGAGAGAACCAGGTTCGATTCCCAGCGCGGACATGTACCTATGACTTTGTTTTCTAAGTTATGTAGATTTGTGAAGTTATAGTGGCAATACCATTCGCTAACAGTGAAGGAAAACATCGCGAGGAAATCTGCGTGTCTGAGCTATTCACATACCTCAGCGCTTGAAATCGCCAATCCGCGGTGGGCACGCGTGGTGATTAAGCCCATACTCTCTCTCCGAGAGAAAGCTTGTGCCCTACATAACAGTGGGACGTATATAGGCTGCTTATGATTCGCGTAGTATTATTATCCACCTTCTTATCGTGTCGGTGACCAAACCAGTTAGATTTAAGTGGCACAGAATTCGGCCACGCACACTCCAGCATCTGTGGCATCCAGCAAGTCTTCTCGAGTGCATTAAGACTGGCACAACGGACACACAGAGAGGTGCTCCAAGTCTGAGGGGAGACTGCGCAACAGCAGAGATTTTGCCCATGCGAAATGCCATGCGGTGGAATAGAACGCTCTATTGAGCATCCTACGCAGCGCTGGGCAATATTTCGCAAGCAGTTCCAAATGACAAGTCACTGTATTAATTAATATGGTTTATAAATGTTGATGGTTTTCAAAGGTAGTACGAGTATATTGTTACTATTAATTCATAAATATTCGTCAAAGTCACAAGCATTTCCGGGATTCGAACCCATGACCTCTCACATGTGAGGCTAGGGTTCTACCAATACATACGACGACTATGTTAGACGACTTGGCTGGTAAAAGTTTTTTTCCATACGTTTCTAAAAACATAAAGGGTTAGCTTGAATTCGCGTTTTGCGAATTGTTATAAATACATCATAAATATTAACATATACCAATTACTGAATTTAAGTTACTTATTTTAAATCTAAAAATTAAGCCTAATTTATTTTGATTTATTGAAATACTAACATTTTTGGAATCACATTGCTAATCATATCGTGTCGCCCACGATACGAGCTATGCCTAGTGTGGAGTCACTATTACTCTTAAGTTACTTACAGAAAATTTTATTCTCAGTATCTTAGCACTGTATAACCATTGCTATCTGGCATTGCAAATTATTCTTCTGATAAATAATTTAAATCATTATTTATTTATTATTATTATTAAATTGATCCTTTCTTAAACTTATCATCTGCAAAAATAATAAACTGCATTAATTACCAGTAAAATTAAGTAAAAGGCTATACAAGAAGAAGCGGAAACAGCGAAGATTAATTACTTTAGCGGAGAGAGTTGCGAGGAGTCGCACAGAACTTGCGTGAGTGTTGCTAAGGGTTGCGCGGCGCTGACTTGCACTTCCAGGCTGCATCACAGAGCTTAGACCGCACAGAAGGTCTATTAAGGTATGTAAAAAACATTACACAGAACATTCCGTTTTCGTTTTCGTTGCTAGGGGAAGCAAAATAGAAAATTAATTTGGAGCATTGAAAAGCAATTGTTTCATGAAAACCACGAGCAGGAGACGCGGGTTTAGACACACACGGTAAAAAAAGATTAACGCGTTATCACTTCCATCACACTTATGAGACGATCAAGTTATTTGCGGTTAGTTTTTTTATTGACTTTCTAGACATTTGTCTACTGAAAATTACGCCGGACACAAGGCTTTTGCAATATATCTTTGAAAATGTATCTTCTATGCTTAGCACTAAACTTTATCGTTTCAGAGCATCGTCTTAATCGTTGTTTGGAATCATTGCTCGTGTAAAAATATACAAACGACATTAATTTGAATAATTACGTAAAGCGTCTCCATGGAAATAGGAAATGATATAGAAAATTTTTATTCGTCTTAATCTTAAATAATCCTTAAATACGTGTGAAGTTAAAGGCTACAAGTGCAAAAAAGCCCATTCCCGTGACGTACCTATTAGCCGTTCGTCGGGTGCAAGTAGCCGGGCTTTTTTACCTTATTACTAATATATATAGCTACAATCCGGTATACTCACTGACTGACTGACTGACTTATATATATATATATATATATAGCTCCACCGAGTCTGAGGACGTCTTACACACGGTCCGCGGCCTCCACTCAAGAACTCGTCTACCCCATCGGTTATCAGTTCTTCGGATGATATAGCCGGCCCACTGCCACTTCAGTATGCTTATTTGGTGGGCTATGTCGGTGACTTTGGTTCTCGGTCGGATCACCTCGTTTCGAATTCGATCTTTCAGAGAAACCCCGAGCGTAGCCCTTTCCATAGCACGCTGAGCGACTTTACATTTGAATCGTGTGATTTTAAAACAACACAAGTCACATGTGTTTTTAAAATAACACTTGCCCATTTTTTTTTATTAAATTATTTACACCTACCTGTTGATTTACATTAGAAAAAAAAAAATTAGTTTATTCATACAGAAATCAATATAATATGCTAAAATATTGCTGTTGTAAATATTAGTATTTGAATAAAACAGTTTTTTCTATTTCCTGCAAAGTTGTAATGAAAGGACATGTGTCGTTTTAAAATCACACGATTCATTTGTGGACCAGCCCCACCGTGAGTGTCCACGTTTCGGCACCGTATGTCATGAAGTTGTAAATGTATATGAGGTGAATGTTGGACCACCCTACTGAAAGTGCAACATTCAGCAAAGTAGGACATTTAGCTAACCTTTGAATGCCAAATGGGAGAGTTCTGTCGGTCTCAACTCGCTGCCGTATGTCATGAAGTTGTAAATGTATATGAGGTGAATGTTGGACCACTCTACTGAAAGTGCAACATTCAGTAAAGTAGGACATTTAGCTAACCTTTGAATGCCAAATGGGAGAGTTCTGTCGGTCTCAAGTCGCTGCCCATGCTCAGTCCAATCCCAGTAATGACTTCATTAAACTAGACGTCTCACTTCAGCCGGCGACAAGACGCGCGCTGTCGCTACAGACTCCCTTCGTAAATAAAGAATAACTTCAGCACCCGAGAACTTTGGCCTTTCATTTCAAAGCTCATCAGAAGATGAAAGTATTCCTTCACCTTACCAACAAAACAAGGCGCGAATAATTAATATTATCTACCTTTTAATAGGGTGCGAAAAAATCTCGAAAACAGACGGTCTACTCGTCAATAGCAACAACTTACTATGAGTAAAAAATTGAAATCATGAAAAAAAACAATAAAATACTAGGTATCTCCATTCCGTTTATGTCCCGCCCAAATTAACAAATTTCGATGGTAGAATCTTTATGTAAAACTGATATGTAAGGGATGAAATGACCACAAAATAAAAATCGGATAGCAGCAGTGCTGGAAAAAAGTTATAAATTATTTAACAATAGTTTTACTTTACTAGTCAGTATCGTTTAGGCTGAGCGATATTTACGAGTGAGAAAAAATTGCGGCCAGTCTGTGAGACATACTAGTACAGAAAGCTCAGACTGAGGTAAGTTAAAGTTCCTTAGGCACAAAATACTAATTGTATTGTTAGAATATGTTCTGTACATTTTACTTGTAATAATATGGTAAAACATTGTTTATGTCACCATTTTAACACAAAAAGCTCGCTCTTGTCCATAAAACTTCCTATTATGAATAAAGTTGCCAAATTCCCTACTAATAGCAAACTTATAAGACATATTTTTCGAGATATGAAATGTTATGCAACATTATTTATTATTAAATTATTTATTTCGTAACATGCAAAATTTTATGGCCTACCCGTCATAACAACGATAAATAAAACTGGTCAATTGTGAATCGGACATCTGCTAAGGCTCCCGAAGTAAATGAAGAACTCATTTTAAACAAGTAGAAATGTAATAGGTATTATATTTATGGTTGCACCGGACTTTCAGTGTGTGAGTACGACACACACTGCTTTGCTCGATTTTTAATTTGGACCATGTGAAAAAAGTATTTTCTAGTTGGCCCAAACTTTGAAAGTTGATTTCTATGATATGTAGTAAGCATAAAAAAACCTTTAAATCCATAATGGATCTAGATAATGAAGGGTCTTTCTATTGGTTTTTGCTTGAGTCAGTTTTTCTGTGAATATTCAGTTTAGACCCACCCGGTTCCACGGAGCGCGACGGATGTATCATACGGCTTGTTAGCCTCGGATTTGCGAGTCCTGCGTATTCAATAAACAACAGCTTTCTGTTTGTCTTTCTTCCTATGCAACCAAAGATATAGGTGTTTTTTTTTACCCACTTATTACGGATATTCCTTTTATTACCAGATCATTGTCATTTTTGTATACAATTTACATCTATAATAAATAAAAATATAAAATGATTTTTTAGGAAACGCCCGGAAAAAGGTGTTTGGTAAAAGGAACGCTAGTAAAATGTATTACCATAGACTAGGAATAATATAAATGGTAATAAAAATAAATTAAAGTTAATTGAATATATTTATTAAGCTTTGTCACTGACAGCAGAGACATTACTCAGTACTTTGAATATGATAAGCTTTAAAAAACGTTCTTAGTTGAAGGATGACAGAACGTTTCTTACAAAAAAAGTGCATTATGGTGACAAAACGCACACCTCAATTGTTTATCTCGGTATTTGAAAATGTGACTTATGTTATCATAGCGGGAACTTTCAATACCTTTACGATACACGGCCAGGTTGCCGAGGAGCGCTAGTATTGTCACAATAATGGAGGTATGACATAATAAATGTGAATCTTTTCAGAGATAATCCATTATAAACGACTGCCACACCACAATCAGGGCTATCTTCCCAGTACATATACTTTCTTGGTACCACATAGCCACTATACAACAATATTCCGATATTAGGTACTTTCCATCTCGTAACATTTCCAATTTTGTTTCTTTGAGATGCATAGGTACTGGTTTATTGTACCAGCATATCTATAATGGATTCATCAAACATACATTCATGGAAGTTAATTTGGCTTTCCTTGTGTGGAGCTGATACATGCGAGCTCCAGGCTTTGAACACGGGCTGGTTATCACGGAATTAGCATTCGTATTCTTATGACTTATGCACCGTTTCTCTAGCCACTGGTGCTTGTTGAGAACCTCTGAACACTTCGGCAAGAATTTGTCGAGATCATCCCGCCATCGCCTTCTCGGCCGCCGCCGTTTCCGATGACCGCTGCGCGGTACCCACTCGGTGGCAAGTCTCGCCCACCTATTCGAGTGCATGCGGCTTACGTGGCCGGCCCAGTTCCACTTCAGTTTGGCGGTCTGAACACCCACATCCACTATGCGCGTTTTGGAGCGCAGTGTGTGAACGGAAAATTGAGAGAAAGAAAATAAAAGTATTCATCTCAGCCTAGAACAATATTTTTAGAGGACAGGAGAGGAGAAGAAAGGAGAGGAGAAGGAAGGAGAGGAAACTGAAAACGGGAGAAAGGTGAGAGCTTTACCAAATAATCTAAAATATAAAAAATCTCGTGTCACAGTGTTTGTTATCGATTTCCGCCGAAACGGCTTCACCGATTTCTATATTTTTTGTGTATATTTGGTATGCCTGTTGTAGTTAATATGGCAAACCAACGTTTGCCAGGTCAGCTAGTATATTTATAAGCTTTGCATTAATCGCTTTAGTTTGCTAAAGATAAGATAATTTTGTATTCTATTTACAGGTTAGTTAATCAAAATAACAATGTAGGTATTTTCAGGTAACTTATGAAAACACTGCTGACGGTTGGATCCGCGACCCTTCGTCCGTTAGAAACGATATTACACATTCTCTGTATGGAATATAGTCCCCTGAAATATAATCAGAATTATTGCCTACCCAAACTTAATAATTCATAGAAATTGTAAGTCTATTTGTCTGATAACTAAAATTAAATGCATTAACGAAGAAATTGTCGTCATGGTAACTACCATAACAAATGCAGCAATTTCTATTCTCAATTAAACAGTAAGAGTAAGAAATGTTTTA
The DNA here is from genome assembly GCA_963969515.1 of Yponomeuta evonymella. NCBI lineage: Eukaryota > Metazoa > Arthropoda > Insecta > Lepidoptera > Yponomeutidae > Yponomeuta > Yponomeuta evonymella. Next base: position 606,800 of record OZ018342.1, on the reverse strand, counting down.
TTTATCAAACATACCACCACATATAACAAACAATGTTAAATGACAACATATTTCAAAAGATTCCAAAGTTAACTTACGAACTAACATGCAAACACTCAAGTTTAAAATGACATATATTTTACGTACTGACATATAAACCTTATTTTCCCACTTAGCATAGCATAAGCAGGCTATATACGTCCCACTGTGGGGCACAGGCCTTCTCTCAGGGACCCAATCGCGGATTGGCGATTTCAAGCGCTGAGGTATATGAATAGCTCAGACACTCAGGTTCAATTAGTTTATTAAGGATCAACTCTTTTCTTTTTAAGGTTGAATAAAGCCGTACCAAAACATATTTGATAGCTCATTTACGTAACACAAGGCGCTCCAAAATGTGAATCGGCAACAAAAGATAATCGAATCCAATAGTCTAACAAAAGCCCGAAGGTAACTTGATTTATATTTTTAAGCTGACTAGGTTACCTTAACGTTTATGACGAATAACTCCTCACAAAGAGGGATCCATTTATATTAATTAACAAATTCTCGTCATCTTTTCGCGTTGAATCCTCTCGCGGCTATTTTTTTGTTCGTCATTCATTAGGGAGATCCCGCTAAATTACTTTGTTATAAGCAACCTCATCAGAAGGTTGCAGGCAGTCTAGACAATTTAATCTGGATAGAGTGAGGCAACGTTTTTATAATGAAGAAGATCATTTTGTTACCGTCTACGTCTGACATTCAGATTAGCGAAAAATACTTTCTGGGCATGACAATGAATTTGTTAGTAGGTTAGTAGTGAGTTACGCATGCTGTTACCTTAGTTCGTTTTCCTGGATGAATATTAAATCATAAAGTGATCATTGTACGACGAAATACAAATAATTTTCTTTAGATATATTTGTAAATGACTGAGTAGTAAGTATATCCCTTGATCGCGTATATAAATGATGTGGGGCACCATGGTAGTTTGTAAAGCAAATCGCACTTCATGCTGGACATAACCAAGCCATTTAAACGAATACTTACCGTACTTGATTTGTTAAAATCGGCCAAGTGCATTTCGGGCCACGCGCAGTGTGGGGTTCCGTAGAAAGAGGGGTTTTATCTGCTTTAAAGAACTAACAACTTCATCAACGAAGTTTTTCTTTAATTGGATTATTGTTGGTCGCCAATTACTCGTTAACTTGTGAAGTCTACTTAGCTGCGATAGTTTTCCTTTTAAGTTCATAATATGTGCTTCATCCCTGAATTGTTTCACGTATTTTATACGTCCAATCCAATGATATCCCATACTATGACATAGGCGAGAAAAAAATGCATCCCTCATTTAGGTGTAGGGGGTATACAAAAATTGTTTTTTTTTAATTTTTATTTTAACCAAAAACTTTGTCTGCGTATTTAATCTGTATATCTATGCCAAATTTCAGTTTTCTAGTACTTGTCTCTGTGCTAAGCCGCGGACAGACAGACAGGTCGGACATGATGAACATATAGGGGTTCCTTGCTGACTACGGAACCCTAAAACAATTAACAGCCGTTAACAGTAGACAACAAATTGCAAATTTACGAGAAACCGAGGGTAAATAAGTTATTCATATACAAGCGCAGTATCTTCAGTAAACAAAAAAGAGTTCCATATATCTTCCTATCTATCAGGCAAGTCGCAAACCTACAGCGCTATTCCGATTGTCACCACACCGCTTGGTCGCATAATCAAAAGAGGTTTGCGGACACTGCGCGGATATGGCGCGGATATTAAGCGGATATTGACTGCGGAGCGGACGTCCTCGCCTCCTCGGTGATTGCTGGCGATGAATCGATGATTAAATTAAACGTGGGGAAATTTTACACCTTTCTCCCGATTTAGCTCTCCCATTAGCATAGATGGATGCAGTTAAGCCACATAGTGTCAACCCACACGATCGCCATTTTGAGTAAAACGCGTTCGAAGTTTTCAACACTGAAATGAAACAATTGTTAGAAGAAAATTCGACAAGCTTAAACATTTTGGCCTCTAACGTTTAAAAAAAAAACAAGAAGATATTATTGGATTAAAAAAACCAATAATGACATATTTTCTTTAAAATACGGAAAATTCGTACAACGAAATGATGTATCCGCTATTTGGATCTGAAAGACGTTTTAAGTATCATAACACATTATTGCAAAATTACAAAGAAGTGTTGCAAAGTGTATGTATTTTACACTAATTTACTTGAGTCTTTACTGATTAATTTATAATAGGGATAAATTCCATAAAAATGTGTCATGTTCCATTAATAAAAGTGACTTGCTCTCACAAAGTTTAGTTTATCAGTCATAACTTACTTAACAATTACTACAAAATCGAACGATGAGTAATAGTAGTTTATGATACTGTTGCATAATAAGGGTTCTTATAACACGAGTGTGTTTAAGAAAAACGAGCCGTAGTCGAGTTTTTTTATAGTATCACACGAGTGTTATAAAACCAAGTTATGTACAGTGTCATACACTACTTTATCTACTCTCATACTATAATACATAAAATAATATTTCAAATAAAACGCTGAATATCAAGAAAATTATTTTTGTAATAATTATAGATGTTCTGAATATTACAATTATGAAATTGAATTTGAACCGGACAGGAAGCGTTATTGGAAATAATCGGAGAGGGTATGTTAAGGTTGACCTCACTTCTGTTATTTTCAATACTGTTAACTAATTTATTTTACAAACAGAACCAAACTTTGTTTAAATATTGAAAAGTTTTTTTAAAATTAAAATGTTGGCGCCAAGGCGCAAACATCGATTGCGCATGCGTTTTGCGTCGCCGCGGACTCGTTCATTGAAACCTTTTTTTTAAAGTTGAGGTTCAACCTTCTTGGTCCAGCTGGAGGTTGTATAGGTGTATCGTTATGTTTAAAAAGTTATATTATGATACAGGTGTCCATACTAGACCCCCCTAGTATGGACACCCCCATCCCCTAGGGAATTATGACATTTGAATTTGGAATGCAATCAACATTGAATATACGAGCTCCTTGCAATCCATGACCAAACGTCAAAATTAGAATATAAACTTTTCATAGAGCCATACACCAAGAAGAATTTATTCAAAATTAGAATGAAAACTTTTCATAGAGGCCTAAATCAACTTTCTTTTTAATTGTATTATGTTTTATTGCCTCGCAGTGTTTATATAAAGTAGAGTATGCATTTTGGGGATAGAGCAGTGTATTTGTCTCGGGCGTTTTTGAACCCCTCGGCCTCGGGATTCTAGCTTTAATTCCCTTGCTTCGCTCGGGAGTTAACTCTGTGACTCCCTCGCTTCGCTCGTGAGTTAACCCTAGGATCCCTCGTCCTTGGGGTTCAAAATATCGCCCCAGACATAATACACTGCTTTATCCCCTTAATGCATAATCTACTATTCAATGCAGTTGCTCGTAAAGTTTTCTTTCTTGTGTAACAAAATTATGCGGAAACCGACTCTTTATTTCACGCGTGTAATAAAACAGTACTGAAATCCTTTATTTCACGCGTGAAATAAAGTATTTTTTTAAAAGTTTTTGACTCTGTGGTGCGTGGTGTAAGTCATAAAATTTAAAAAATTACAAAGATGCATGTCCAAAGAAAAGCAATTATGTATAAGTATGCGCGCTCTAGCAATAATTGAATGATGATAAACACCATAACACATAAGATTCTTGATTATCTAATTTAAAAATACGTGTTTTGTTTCCGCAAACAAAAATATTTTTCACATTATTGGCTGTATGTATACTGTACCTTTGCCTCAAGAAAAAAAAAACTGTATGTAACGCGCGCTCTGCAAAGAAAGCACGCCATTTTGTTGTAAATAGGATTTGGTGAAATAAAATTACTTTATTATACTTATTTTTTTGTTGTATTTCTTCGCAAAATGCATTGAAAAATGTTATAACATACTTGAGCGTAAAAGATTTTTATCCGAATGCGTGCCAATGAAAACACTCGCTGCGCTCGTTTTCAATTTGGCACTTATTCGTATAAAACCTTACTTTCCACACGTGTATCTTAAATAACTATTATACATCGACATAGACATAGACATCTTTATTTATAATCATTAATTACACGTCAATTGATAATTCGGATACAATAATTAAAAATTTACAATTATCACAATAATTACAATTATCACAATAATTAAAATTAACACAATGAACATTAATTCCACTTACTAATAGTAAGAAAAAGTAACAAAATAATCAGACTAGCTCTAATTAAGCCAGCCATCATAGCTGTAGATCGTTTGCTTGACAAGCCACTTTTTTAGTTTAATTTTAAAACATTGCGATGATGTTGAATGAATTATATCACTTGGCAGGCGGTTGTACATCTTTGCTGCTAGTATTCTTTGATGAGCTGGGGTAGCAAGAATATGTTCTGGTGAACAATAGGAAGGAATGGGGTCGCAAAATAAACTTGTAATATAAGTTGGGTTTCGGATATTAAGCGGATATTGACTGCAGAGCGGATGTCCTCCGCTCCGCGGTGATTGGCGATGATTAAAACACGTGGGGAAATGTTACATTGTATCTTTCGCCCGATTTAGGTGTATTAATTAACATTGATTGAGGTATATTTATTAATTTGACTGCCTCGTTGGTATTGCGTCTGATGGCTGTGTCGTAGGTTGTAGGTTCGATTCCCACTGGGGGCTGCCATATAATGGCCTCAGTCTGGGTGTATTTCTATGTTTGTGATGTCCTTGCCTTTACCATAGCACAGGGTATCCTAGTTTGGGACCAAGACAAGTGATTGTGTTGCGTGGAAGTTATTTATGTATTTAATAAAACGAACTTACCCATTGAGATCGACCCTGAGTGTGTCTGAGTTTCAAGGTGCTATTATAATAAAGGTCAGCCTTATGGCATTATTATAGCCGCGGGTTACCTTACGATGTGTTCCTTCACGGTCAGTGTGTGGTATTGGTAGCCCAGTGCGGGCATGTACCTATGACTGTTTATTTTAAAAGTTACGTACATCTGCGAATTTGTACCCATTAAGATAATAAATAATGTGATGTTTCCTTCAATGTCTCCTTGTTTTGCATTTTCTTCACGATTATTGTATAGATTTGCTTCAGCGCGAGATTAATTCTTTGGCAATTTATGCAATTAAATTTCTCTTGATACATTAGAACTATGACGTGATACTACATAAAACTCACGCCTGTATCTCTGAAGGGCAGACAAAATAACAGGATTCACTACTTATCACGATCCTAAAAAACCTCTTGCACTCATAACAGTCGTCCAAATCATAAAAACACGAAATTACTCCAGCGGTGACCTTTCGAAGGTTTCGTTTTCTGTCAACGCTCGCTCAAGTGCTTAATTTCGTAGAAATATTCGTAATTGCAAGAGTTCTAGTGCCTCTTGACTTGGTCCGTCTTAAAAGGCGCTTAATTCTAGGACTAATGAAAGATATTTTGTCGTAGATAGGTATCTAGATTGACTTGTAACGTTCAATGAGTTACAGTTTCCGGATTATTTTGAAGAAAACATTTTGATTTGATTTGACTTACCATTTCACTAAATGCTATGATTCGATTTGATTTACCATTTCACTAAAGGCTAAAGTAGATTTTTATTTTACTTGAACAGTCTAATAAAGCGAAGTAAATTAAAAACATCTAGAAAACAAAAAAAAACAGCAAAAAATTGCCTTCAAGCCATAGGTATATCCAAAGAAAGCAGAAGAACGATTTCTTTTGTAAGTGCAATAAAAGTATCAACAACTAAATAAATAAAGAAGAACCTTGGTATGTTAGAGAACTTTGCCACTTCATCGTCCAACAGTTCAAAAATAAAGAGAGTTATTTTTGCGTGTAGCTGAATTGTACAATTCGTGTATTTTTTAAGGTTCCGTACAACGGTTCACTTAAAGATAAAGATAGAAAAGTATTAATTGCCTCATCAAAAAAAACTTAAAACAAAGTAAGGCTTAACTAGGTTATGATATAAAATAAGGCAGAGGGTAGTGGCTCAGCTGGTGCTGACCCGGATCAGTCCCGGTCAGCGCTGGTGTTCAGCCACTGCCTTCTCCCTGAGATGTTGTGCGGGAGTTATATTATACCCATATATTTTTGCCATGTCCGTCAGTCTGTTTGTCTGTCTGTCTGTCTGTCCATCCGTCTATCCGCCTGTCCATCCGTACATCTGTCTGTCTGTCTATCTGTCTGGCTGTCTGTCTGTTTGACTGTCTGCCGACAAAACGGTAGAATAAAATCTTAAAAAATATTTTTTTTTACGGTGCCTCCCACCTACAAATTTGCAGATTTTTTTAAAATAAACAAAGTCATAGGAACATGCTCGCACCGGGAATCGAACCTGGGTCTCTCGCTTCCGAGTCCATTGTTCTACCCACTGGGCTACCACCGCTTACCACGCTAACGGTGAGGGAAAACATCTTGAGGAAACCCGCGGCTTGGTTGGCTCCCCACGTATTGACTTGTCTTTCCTGTGAACTAGCCCGACTAAGCCGACTAAGCTGAGTCGAAAAAACAATGTCCCAGGCACTGCAGCGTCCGAGTGATCCTTTGTGTGAGTGATGAAGCCACTCGATGCTGTATAAATCATCTTATTATGTAGATGCAACGGCCTACACCTAAATCAGGGATGGATTTTTTTTCTCGCCTATACCGCGTGAGGCATGAAGTTAGATAAATTAAGTTGTTGGTTCTGTAAAGATGGTAAAACCCCTCCTTCTACGGAACTTTTGTTGGTTCGTGGTCCAACAATGATGAGCGAAAGTAAGCATCTCTTCCATTTGTTTAGCGATTTTGATGTTAGACCGTTTCAGTTACAAAACACTGCTTTGGTTTACGTGTTTACGTACAAGTTTGTGAGCACGAGCAAGCGTCGAGCGCATAAAGGGGGCATCTGATTGTTTTACTTTCACGGTATTAACTCTTTGCGCTAACTCGCTGAACGGAATTAAAACTTGTTTCACGTTGACCAGGCAAACCGCTCGGAAAACAATTGAGATAGACGCAGAACGTCCACCTTATATTTTTACACGCCCAACATGTCCAGAATACGTAATTTCATAATATTTCGACCTCATGTTCGGGAGGTCATGGGTTCGAATCCCGGCATGTAACATGTACCATGTACAATAACTTTGGTTTCTAAGTTTACATTTGTGAAGTTATTGTAATAATAATAATAAATCTTTATTTACTATAGGTGAGACATGAAAGTATCTATATGTATGTAAACAATCTTAAAGTTAACAATATTCAGCGATTATTTTTTTTACTTATAATTATTAATTTATGTTTTTAAAAATTGTAATAACTTTTTAATTTTAAGTTCAGCTATTTCTACAAAGAAAATTCAGTGACATTTGGTAAGTGAACAGGCAAAAGAAGCAATTTCCTATAGTGGGTTAATATATGAAAGTAATTTCAGACATGATACAATTTTACGCTGCGGCCCCACACTAGGCAAGCCTGTATCGTGGGTAACATACTAGAGGTGAGGTGTACACTTAAGGCCCTTCTTAAGGCTGGGTTCTCCGAGTGCACGGATTTGTATGTGACTTATTGCTCTGCGCGAGCGAAAAGTTGGGAAAAACCGGCCAAGTGCTTGTCGGGCCACGCGCAATGTAGGGTTCCGTAAAAAGAGGGTTTTTTTTTTACAGAACTGAACTGCTTTACAGAACTAACAACTTCATCGAAGTAAAATTTAATGGATTTTGTACAAAATTTTACTTTTATGAGTTGGTTGGCTATTACTCGTTTTTCGAGTTTCTATAATCAACCGTTTAGCCAGGAGAGGGGGGACGCCCTACTCGGACACAAATTTGGTTTCTAAAGCTTAATATTTTACAAACGGAACCCTAAATAAAAAAAATAATCTTCCTACACCCACAATGTTTTTCAAAGACCAATCCAATAATATCCTACACTGTGGTATAGGCGACAAAAAAAATTGCCTTCCTAATTTAGGTGTAGGGGGGGTACCCTAAAAAAAATTTTTTTCGAGGTCTTATTCTACCGTTTTGTCGGCGTTATAAATATATACACCTAAGCCAAATTTCAGCTCTGTAGTACTAGACAAATGGACGGACATGGCGAAACTATAAGGGTTGTCTGTCCCTGTCCATTATGGAACCCTAAAAAGAAGCAATTTTTGAAATTACAGAAATAAAAATCCCATCAATAGAATTTCGACTGCCGATGTCACTATACATTTAGTGATAGTCACTTTGGTATATTTTTACTATCCAGAACCAAAACTTTAAAAACAATCTCAAATAAAACCATATCTAGTGATAATTTAGACTACGGTTCGCGATTTTTTTTATGCTGCAATGTTTAAAAAATCATAAAAATAATTACCGACGGCCCTAGATTGAAAAGTAAGATGTTTTTTTCAGGTTTTAAATACTAACCATTAGAGAGTAAAATATGTTTTAAAAAAACCTGATTAAGAGGTAATTTCGGAGAACTTAGCCTTAAATCGTCCGTAACGCATGATGATTAATCCTATCCTACTTCCTACTAAAATTATAAATGTAAAAGTTTGTGAAGATGTTTGGATGTTTGTTACTCAATCACGCAATAACGGCTGAACGGAATTATACATGGAACTTGGCATACAGATAGACAAAGATCTGAATTGAGACACATGATACTTGATATCCCGGTTATGCGTTCCTGTGGGATAATATATTATTGTTACCGTAATCCTTTTTCAAGCCAAACTTATTTCGTTGCCGTGATAACCATAAATGTATAAACCGATTCTGTGACGGTACAAAGTTCGCCGGGACAGCTAGGGCAAAAATAAATTTTAAAGAATTTAGTGTTCAGAGAATCTTTATTTTTATCATCTTTAGTAAACTATATTGTAAAACAATCCTATTAGGTACCTAAACCAGCCGTTGGACTTTGCATTTGTAATATTAAGTATTATTTTTTCTCGATGGTCCAGAACTAATGCGTATGAAATATCGAATTCCTCAGGTGCAAGAGAGGTGACAGTGCTCATTTTATATGAATGAACTTGTCGCACAGAACGCTAAATAATAACTTGAAATACATTACTGATTTCTGAAGGACATTTCTGAATTCCCTCTACCTGTGAGGTGGATCTTCTGTATTTATTTCCTTCCATGCAATGCCAGCGGGCGTTAGTTACCACTAACATAATTTGGGTACCCGCGCGCACAGCATTATTGCACCGAAATTCAGACGAGAAATGTTATTTTGCGATTATTTTTGTTAAAACGAAGCCTCGAGCTATATTAATGGGGAACTTGCATCTAACTTAGATTGGAGTGACTTTGCTTTAATACCATAGAAATCATATAAAAACCTGTAAAAAAATTAAAAATAAAACAATAATTATTATTTATTATACAAGAGCGCAAAGTTGCTTTTTAACCGCGTGCTCAATTTTGATGACCAAGCAAGCGAAGGATTCTAAAATTTAATCACGAGTCCAGCGAATGATTAAATAATTAGAATTCTGAGCGTTAGTGAGAGAATCAAAAGGGCACAAGGTGAAAAATCGAGTGCAACACGTAACTTTTCATCCCAACTCAGCGAGGAAATGACTAAATGCAAAAAAACACACAAAGCAGGTCCGAGTCTGAGTTCTTAGCAAATTAAAAAAAGTTGGGTGAAAAATTCGGCTCCATGGAGGTAGAATTAAGTAAATAGGTTTAATGATGTTTTAAATTTACGAACTTAGTGCACACGATGTTCTAAATTCAATAAACTTTATCCTCTAGCGGATAAAAACGGCTTTTGCACTCAGATATCGAAAAGCAAAAATACTCTTTCCGAGATGGGGGGATGAAAAAATATTTCTTTCGGGGTTACAAAATATGCGAAAAAAAGGAACTTTAATGACATAAAAATTATTAGATTTCATTTTGTCATTGCATTTTGAACGTTTTCTTATAAGGGTGTACGCATAAAAACATGCATAAGAACACTTTAACTATAAAAACAACTGCATACATTGCCAAAGAATTAATCTCGCGCTGAAGCCAACCTGCCTACACAATACATGCATACATAAACTCACGCCTGTATCCCAGAGGGGTAGGCAGAGACCAGGGACAGCCACTTGCCACGATCCTGACAGATGACTTTCGCTTCCTCAACATTCAGTAGTCGTTGCCTACACAATAATCGTAAAGAAAATGTATAGCAAGCAGACATTGAAGGAAACATCATATTATTTACTATCTTCATATACAAATTCATACCTAGCAATAAAACAGCCAAGTGCTGTCATTATGCAGGTAAACGTTTTTGAGAACATTGTACGATTATTATGTACTTAAAATAATGTAAGTACAATTACTGTGTACTCCAATAAAATAAATTAAAGGCTGGTAGATTTTGATGTACTGTATCACTGCCTATCAGTCCTTCAGAAGCTCTTCAATTCCGTCGTGCTCGAAGGAAAAACGCCAGAAGCATGGAACAGAAGCGTGGTGACGCTGTTCTTCAAGAAAGGGGATAACTCTCTATTGAAGAACTACCGACCCATCTCGCTTCTGAGCCATGTTTATAAGCTGTTTTCGAGGGTCCTCACGAATCGTCTCGAACGCAGGTTTGATGACTTCCAGCCTCCCGAACAAGCCGGTTTCCGAAAGGGCTTTAGTACCATAGACCACATCCACACGCTGCGGCAAATTATACAGAAGACTGAGGAGTATAATTTGCCATTCTGCTTAGCGTTTGTGGACTATGAGAAAGCCTTCGATTCGATCGAGACATGGGCAGTGCTCGAGTCTCTCCAGCGTTGCCGTATTGACTATCGGTATATCGAGGTGCTGAAGTGCTTGTACAACAGCGCCACCATGTCGGTCCGAGTACAGGAGCAGAATTCGGAGGCAATTCCATTGAGAAGAGGCGTGAGACAGGGAGACGTTATCTCTCCGAAACTGTTCACGAACGCACTGGAAGATGCCTTCAAGCTTCTGGAATGGCAGGGACGCGGCATCAATATCAATGGCGAGTACATCACGCACCTTCGATTTGCCGACGATATAGTAGTCATGGCAGAGACGATGGAAGACCTTGGCATAATGCTCGACGACCTCAGTCGAGTTTCCCAACGTGTGGGCCTTAAAATGAACATGGACAAAACGAAGGTTATGTCGAACGCTCGTGTTGTGCCCACCCCAATAACATTGGGGAACACGACTCTCGAAGTTGTAGACGAATACGTCTACTTAGGACAAACAATCCAACTAGGCCGGTCTAACTTCGTGAAAGAGGTCAATCGTCGAATCCAACTCGGCTGGGCAGCTTTCGGGAAACTTAGAAAAGTCTTTTCGTCTAATATACCTCAATCGCTCAAGACAAAATTATACAACCAGTGTGTGTTACCAGTGATGACTTATGGCACTGAAACGTGGTCTCTCACTATGGGCCTCATAAGAAGGCTCAAGGTCACGCAACGAGCTATGGAAAGGGCTATGCTCGGAATTTCTCTACGAGATCGAATCAGAAATGATGAGATCCGTAGACGAACGAAAGTCGTCGACATAGCCCAGCGGATTAGTAAGTTGAAGTGGCAGTGGGCGGGGCACATAGCACGCAGAACTGATGGCCGATGGGGCCGAAAAGTTCTCGAATGGAGACCACATATCGGCAAGCGCAGCGTGGGACGACCAGCCACAAGATGGACAGATGACGTCATTCAAGTGGCAGGAAGACGCTGGATGCAGGCCGCTTCCAACCGGTCTTTTTGGAAATCCATGGAGGAGGCCTATGTCCAGCAGTGGACTTCTTGTGGCTGAATGATGATGATGATGATCACTGCCTGGGGAGGTGCAGCAAAGTCCACAATCATAACTGCAGAAAGAGCTCAGCGCTCGGTGCTCAAAGTGATGTTACGGAAACCTTTTAGATTTCCGACCACCAACCTGCTTAGAGGCGAGGGTACTTTCTGTAAGGCAAATTTATATTCTTAGATTGACATTAGTACAGCATAAAGGAATCCTGAGCTCAACTGAGAATGTGACACTACTAACAAAAATAACTTTTTCACCTCACTAGCTCGTAAAAGCTCTGTTTATCATTCGAAATCTGCGTGGAAAATCGCACTTTATCCGCTAGCGTGGAAAGTGTTTTTAAAATTCGAATATTTTTATTCAATAAAGGTTTTGTACAATAAATTACATATATATAGAACCTCATTGGTTTCGTAATAGTTTATATTCTCTGCAGCCAGTCCATTGATGATTGAAATGCAAATACTTATTTCATGTCATGCGCCAGCCTCATTTAAAGAATCGCACTGGCCGGCAAGAAAATTTGATTTAAAAAAAAAACTTTAAAATTTTCTTCTCTTTATTGAATTCACTTTACTTCCATTATTTTGGTTTGTTTTTTGATAAAATCGAAAGAAATCATAAAATATGAGCGAAGCTAGCAGCGACGAAGATATAAATTAACAGTAATTTAATATTTATTAAAACTGTTTTTCTTGCACCTAACATTTTCCTCGCTTTAGTGAGGTGAAAAGTTGTGTGTTGCGCTCGGCAGCAAAGTTATTTAGCGTCTCGTACCTTTGAAACCCTCGCTACGCTCAGAATTCTATATTTGAACCACTCGCTTCGCTCGTGGCTCAATCCTAGAATCCTTCGCTTGCTCAGGTTTCAATACAAGGTACTCGCGCCAAAAAATAACTTTGCAGCCTTGCATAACAAATAACTATTCTCATTAAAATATCGACCACACACACATATCATATGCATATGCACATAGATTTTTGTAGTTTTCTGCATCATTCATTTATAATAAGGTGAAAAAATGTTATGATATTAAAACATCGTCCTACCACGAATGTAAAATAATTGTAACTAAATGGCTAGCTACTTTAAATTATAATGACACCGAACTGTTATTGAAGGTTACAAGTGTTTTGAGCTGTCCACCAACCAAAAGTAATTGGTAGTTAAGTAATGTTAGTATACGTTGTTTTTTATTTTATACTTTAGATTTATATTTGATAACCATTCTTTAAAAAAAATTTAAAACTACATACCGAGTTGCATGTTTGGTATTTTATTATTAGTCTTAAGTAAAATCTCTAATGTCAAACAGAATGACGCCCATGATACGGGGTCTCCTAGTGCGAGCACCGCCAGAAAATGTAAACTTGGATTAAGTTACATCTTTATCTTATCTATAGCTACCTCAGCCAACGCATCAGCTTGGCCATTCAGAGGGGAAATGCTGCCAGCGTCCTGGGAACTCACACCAAGGGCGGCAGTGTAGAGACAATTTTTTTATACATGGAAGGTTTTGTAAACATGTAAATATTACCATTAATTTAATTAGATATGTACAAAGATTTTACGAGTATATTGAACATAGCTCTAATAACAATTGGAGACTTTTCTCGCGTACTAGGTGATTTCATGCCCACGTAATTTACGTAGGTACGTGCACTGGTCTAATTGAAAGATGATATCGCGCCTCTATTCTCCAGCCCATCGTAGTAGCGAGCAAACTGTGGTAGCATATCGAAACAAAGCTTGCCTCACAACCGAGAGGGTTAGGCGTGGGCCACAAAGAAAGGATGTGGGGCGAGGGTGCGGCGAAAGACGCGACGCGCTGAATAAAGTCACGGACCACAGTCCTTGCTCTGTAGTCGCTCTGTCGCGTCGCCTCTTTTCCGCGCCCTCGCCCCACGTCCTTTCTATGTGGCCTACGCCTTATGCGTAGCTCAGTGCTCAACATACAATCTGTTACATTCTTTCCCTGAGAGGAAGAGAATTTCTGACAGGACGAACTTATCGCGATCCGAGCCCAAAGCCACAAGACTGGGAACTTTTCGGAGCCGGAAACTCGTCCTAGTGTTTTCGCTGTGAAATAAGGGCGCGCCGAGTTCCGAACAAGTTTAGTTTGGCCCGAGTTGGGGAGTTGGCCCAGTGGTAAAGCCAACAACAGTAGTCACCGCCTGATACTAGCTCTTAACTTGTGTGGAATAAGCCTGAGTTTTGGGTGAAAAGAGGTATCTTCCAGTGTCAACTGTACGGTGGGCTGCGTCCGGTGCGCGGGTGACTGACAAAAGGCTGGCAGTCGTGGAAAAGACTTGTTGCTGGGACTTTATAAGGCCGCGGAGCACAAATTGGACAAGTACGATAGAAAGGCGGCTTTGCTTGTTGAAGCCGTAGGAGAACAGCCAGTTGGAGAATTAGATTTAATAACAAAGGAACAGATGATGACAGACTGATGGTGAGAGTCTGCATTGTAATTTGGAACATTTCCCGTGATCTATATTTTTTCTTATTTAGGATTAGAATCCTTCACTTATGGACAAATGGGGAATTTGTTAAATCTTGGATGTATTTTTTGCGTCTTTACGTAAAACAGTCGTAATAATATCCTTTTTACAGATAACGATCATGTTACTCGTGATTTTTAAGATACACGACCGAGAACCTCGGATCTTGTACCAACGACTAGATATAATAATAATGTAATATAATAACTGAGAGTTCCGTGTGGCGCCGGAGCAGCGTCGGCAACCCGCCTGCCAAGCCTGGCGATTATGGCAAAACCCCTCATCATTATGAAAACCACGAAGGAGGCCTGTGTCCTGCAGTGGGCGTCAAATGGCTGATGATGAATATAATAACTTCCACACAATACAATCACTTGACCTGGTCCCAAACTAGGATACCCTGTGCTATGGTAACCAGACAAGGACATCACAAACATGGAAATACACCCAGACTGAGGCCATTTGTGCAAATGTACGGTGTACCCCAGTGGGAATCGAACCCACGATCTCGGTCTTGGTAGTAAGCGCCTTGACGGCTAGTCCAACGAGGCAGTCAAGATTGCATGTATACCGAAAACGGCCATGTTTGTAGAGTAAAAGACCGTAAGGAAGATACAATTTTGTTTTCATTGTTGGCGCTGGTGAACGTCATTCCCTTAAGACAAACGTTCGAGCAAGGAAGCAAAAAGAAGGAAGCATTGCGTTCCTTCTTGCGCGTCAAGTGAACGGGGCTGCCCTGTGCCTCTGTACGTCACGTCTGTGGCCCGCCCACAACAAAGTTCCCAAAGTGTGCCTCTAAACGTGGCGTGGCGTGTAATTTAAATGTAAATTACTTCCACTGGCTGCCTAGGCGACTGGACCGCTTTTGCTCACTGTCCTGACAATTTATTAGCTTTTCTTCTTCGGGTGCGCTTTACAGTTTTAAACAAAGTTACACTTTTATCTCGATTCAAGACCAACGAGTGTGAAACTGCAAATAGAATGGCCAGTAGAAGTTTTCTTGTTACAAGTAGTTGTACAGTATTTATTGTTTAATTTTTAATATTTAACGAGCAGAATGTTGAACGAATAGCATTTTATCCTAGGTCTAGACCGAAGACCGCAGCAATTCTTTTACGATTTTCGTACTCGTTTTTCCGCCGCACGATGGATGAAACTGTGAAACCGTTACATTACATACAGTCTCGTATTGACTCCTATGAGACAGGGTTTCGTGAGTCGTGTAGTACGACTGACGCCTGCGACCGATATGCTGCAACCAATGCGACTAATCACCATGAATTTTGAGTGTTTTAAAAGCTATACCAAAGTGAACGCGCAATAACACGTTTATCAATAAGCACGTTCAACAATAGCAATCGAATACATTCCGTGTGGCGCCGGATCAAGAATAGCGTTACTCCATTTCCTTCCGTGGATGTCGTAGAAGGCGACTAAGGAAATTAATTACCAGGAGACGGGCAGCAGCGTCCTCCTGAGATTCGAACCGCATACTGCGATCGCCAAACCGCCTGCCAAGCGTAGCGATTATGGCAAAACCTCTCATGGCCATGAAAATTACGAAGGTGCAGTGGGCGTCAAATGGCTGATGATGATGATGATGGACTAGTTTTTTTTTTAAAAAGGTTGTCTCTATAAATATCTCGACACCAAATCATGATTTCTCAACAAAATTTTTGTTTTATTTTACGTTTATTAATAATTACATAACCATTGCTTTCAAACCCATTTATTATGAAAAATGCGACATAATCGGTAGTAGCGAGATAGTCGCTTGTCAGTATATTAAATATGAAACTATTCAAATAAAGAACCGTATTTGTTGCTAGATTCGAGTGAATTGTCGGGCTCATGCGCGACGTTGACGACCCTTCCGAACAATTGCTTGTGTAATTGTGTCGTCAGCTTCAGGTTCTCTGATGTGAAGTTCATGATTTAGACTGATTTAAATTATTCTACGTATTATTTAAACACCACAAAATCTAAAAACCGTATTGTCAGTATTCGAGATATTAACAAAATAAGCGCTACTAAAATTAATCTGGCTTCGAATCCCGGCATGTACCAATACCAATTACTTTGTTTTCTAAGTTACGTACATTTGTGAAGTTGTAGTAGTAATAACTCTCGCTAACAGGAAGAAACACATCGTGAGGAAACCTGATAATCAGCTGTGCTGGTGTGAGGTGTTCACATACCTCAGCACCTGAAATTGCCAATGCGCGGTGGACACACGTGGTAATTAAGCCCATATCTCTCTCTCTAGCTCTCTCTCTCTCTCTCTCTCTGAGAGAAGGCATGTGCCCTGCAGTGGGACGTATATAGGCTAGATAAAAAAAAGTTACCTCACCACCACTGGTTTTTCTTCTTAAGATCTAAATGGCTTTTTTCGAACGTGATTGTCGCCTATGACGTGAACACGAAATCCCCCATTTTTCCAGTCGTCGGTTGCGGATAGCTGCCATATTGGTTCATAAATCGCAATGGATCTACTGAACTGTTTTCTTCTGAGCAGAAATTTGGCTCTCGATCCGGTTCCGGCGAAACGCCATCTCTCAGCGCGAGCGCTGAAGTTTTTGCTAACATTTTATTGCATACTAGCTGTGCCCGCGGTTTCAATAGCGTGGAATTCAGTACAATCACGAGATTATAAGATTATCTCGTAAAAACAACATATCATTGGTGGGCATCATAATGTTAATACTAGAAATAAACAAAAATTGTCATTTTCACGATTTAGACTTGCAAAAGTTATGTTATTTATCCTTTATGGCCCCATTTCCATTGACCAATAGGTTTTTTTTAATAGGTACACGCCCTAGTTGTTGCTTATTGAACCAATATGTAATAAGCCGGAAATACTAATTCTGATCATAAATTTCATACATTCCATGATGATGATAAAATGCCGAGATCCTACAAGAAAACTTACGTATATACTACCATGCTATCAATGACCTAAAGTTGCTCTACTTTCTTCAAAAACCAATTTAAGGATTCGAGAAAACTAATATTTCAATTCGATGTACATTGCGTCACCGAAAAGAATAATGAGTTTTCCTACTTGTCAATCTGTTCTGTGAAATCGGCTTTTTATCCTGACTATTCCTATCACTGGTCATATCATAAGTGTTAAACCTTAACATTGAACCATTTATAAGATGATTTGTGATTTTTACCTGTTCCCATGTAAAAAGTTATACATTGTGACGAGTTCCTCTTCTCTTTCCCGTTATATGAAGATTTTGATATACTAGTTCACGTCTTAATATTGGTCTAGTACCCGAAACCGGCAAGCGCGCATGCAACGACTGATGAACGTTAATTATTCGAAAAGAGCAAAAACGAAAAAGATCTGTCAGGATCGTGGCAAGTGCCAGACCCTGGTTTCTGCCTACCCCTGCGGGATACAGGCGTGAGTTTATGCTATGCTTATAATCTCGACTTTGAACGTTCCAAATGCCTATCACTATTATTATTTAATATTATTATTTATTGCAAGGTAAAAAGTACCCGAAACCGGCGTGCGCGCATGCAACGACTAATGAATGTTGAGGAAGCGAAAATGATCTGCCAGGATTTTGTCAAGTGGCAGTCCCTGATCTCAGCCTACCCCTCTGGGATACCGGCGTGAATTTATGTATGTAAGTGCTTTTATTTCACTTATAATGTAATAATGTACAATAACCTACAGTACGGCGGACTTAATGCCATAAGCATTTTCTACCTATCTTGCCTACAATAATGATCTACCTTGTGATTTACATTGCAATTTATTACCTACTAACATCAATTATGTGCCGAACCAATTTGTGACTGATTCCGTATCAGAGTTAATAATAATGGCCGGATTAGTGGAAGTAATTGGAGAGGCCATCAGTTAGTTCGAACCGGAATAAGCCTCTAATTGTGCATTCCGTTCGGCGACCAGCGCCACTTGAGCTCCGGCAAAACTTCTGATATTATTTAACCACTCTCGGTTTCAATTAAGCTCAAACCACTTCTCTCCGTTGTTTGACTTCATTAAGGAATTGTGGTTTCAATCCTTTGATTTTGAAGGTAGATTATTTGGTACAGTATAGTTTATCCACGTTTAGTTTCGGTATTTGCTATAACTACATACGAGAGGTAGGCACGCAGCAAATGTTGACGGACTCTACTTAACATCGTAACAGCAAAAGAGAAACCTTAGAAGAAAGCCATTTGAAGTAAAAATATTATATTTGTTAGGTTAGGCTAGTTTTTAGGGTTCCATACCAGAAGGGTGCCAACCAGGACCCCTTTTAAGACTTCACTGTCCGTCTGTCTGTCTGTCTGTCACCAGGCTGTATGTCATGAACCGTGATAACAAGACACTTGAAGTTTTCACAGATGATGTTTCTGTTGCCACTATAACAACAAATAAATACAGATAATAATAAAAAAAAAGAATTAAATAAATATTTAAGGAGGACTCCCATGCAACAAACGCTGTCTAAAGACAGCGCTTGCCATCTAGCGGCCATCTATGTAACTTTCACAGCGCCGATGTCATGTCGTTAAATGTCAATGTTAAACGCTTCTTGTTTGTTTCTGTAGATGGCGCTGTTCTCAAATTAGATCTTTGTCTAATGTTGTATAAATAAAGGAATCTCCTAGCACAGGTGTTACACGCTTAAAAGGAGGTGTCAGCCTTAAAATATGTTTGTAAAAAATTTGTTTCAGAAATAAATATTTTAAATTTTTTTTTTTCATTTCTTGGTACGGACCCTTTTTTGCGCGAGTCCGACTCGCACTTGGCCTATTTTTAATCATAATATCAGTACGTAAGGGCTGCTGTAATTTTACAGTAAACGCCTTGAAATTTTTATGTAAAGTAATATTGTGCAACGTGCAGTCAACAGCACATTAACCTCTACACGTTAATAACTTAATTCCGGATTCACTTACTCGGGTTTTTGTCGGAAGAGTCCGAGCTTAATCATGGTGAGTAGAAACGGAGTTCGCGTCGTCGGTTGCTCGTCTCTGACTAAAAACCAAGTGAGTGAATCCGGGCACACATAAATACATACATAAACTCACGCCTGTATCCCAGCGGGGTAGGCAGAGACCAGGAACTGCCACTTGCTACGATCCTGACAGATCACTTTCGCTTCCTCAACATTCATTAGTGTATGCAACACGCACGCCGTTTTCGGGTATTTTTTTTCTTGCCCTTTGCTAATGAATCCAAAATTAAATTAATAATGTGTAGAGCCTACGAAAGATTTAGATCGCAAACCTTAACATGCCTTATCAATCAGTTACAAAAACGTCAAGGTTGAGCTGCTGTCGACTGTACTATTTGTCTTTACCTTAAATACGTATTTAGAACAATCTATTTTCTGTAACTTTTCGCTTCTTTTTAACGTACATACTCGAAACTTGACGCACAAGCGATTTGTAGGAAAAAAATATTTTAAAATAAATATAAAAATTAAACTCTGATATTAGGAGTATTTTTCTGAAGAAACAGTTTTCATGTTTTGCATTATTACAACAACACGTTGTATGATCGGTGCTTGAAACTTTACTTTTAGATTATTTATTTCTCTATGTTTACTCTATACCAATATTATAAAGAGGAAAAGTTTGTAAGTTTGTTTGTCAGTTTGTGTGTAATCAGTGAAAGTACTTATCCAATTTAAAAATATGTCACTAGTATTTAGGATGGATCTTCAGGGTAGATTAGGCTAATCCATTAACCATGCAAACGTAATCATGAGTACAGCAAGTTTATTTATACTTTTATTGTACTTAGAATAAATTTACTTACAATACGATAGACATAGCCCAGCGGATTAGTAAGTTGAAGTGGCAGTGAGCGGGGCACATAGCACGCCGAACTGATGGCCGATGGGGCCGAAAAGTTCTCGAATGGAGACCACATATCGGCAAGCGCAGCGTAGGACGAGCAGCCACTAGATGGACAGATGACCTCATCCAAGTGGCAGGAAGACGCTGGATGCAAGCCGCTTCCAACCGGTCTTTTTGGAAATCCATGGAGGCTATGCCCAGCAGTGGACTTCTTGTGGCTGAATGATGACCTAATGCCACGAGCATTTTCTACCACTCAACCGCAGGAGGTGGAAGAAAGATCATGTACTCTATGTCCCTTTCGTTTTGATAAAAAAGATATTCTATCCCGGACTGTTCCGCTTCTAGTTCAGTCTAGCTAGATAAATTGAATTGCGAACCCATGACACATCGACCGGCCGCCGCTCTCCTGGTACCTGCGGCGGAACTAAAGATCGCTCTCAGTGATTTATTTGACACCTGGACGTGAGTGGGTCCAAATGTAATTTCCCCAATGGGGCGCAGATCTGGGATTACGTGGACCTGCTTCAAGTGCTTTGTTTGGGTTCTAGTTTCAATTGGACATTCCAACCCATAACAAGTAAAATCCACTTCATTACGTATAACATTGTTTTCCGTTTGTTTAGTCCAGACGTCGAAACACGGCTCAATTTTACTTAATAAACGTCTCTTATCAATTATAGCTATTGCTACTTGAAAAACCTAAGTTGTAATAATTGTGACTTTTGATACTTTCTGTCACTGGGATTTTCTTGGATGGTTTACGTTTTTTGAGAGCGCTAAAAAGCTCAAATTTGGCCTGAAAAATTTAGCGATGGTGTCATTCTGAATGATCTTGTTGAATAACCCAAATTGAATCAAGATTATCAAAGGCATTGCCTAGTACTATGTTTGTAGATGCAGGAGTTAAAGCAATTTGTGTTAGGCTTACCGTTGTTATCCCACGCGTGGCCCCCGCGTGATACCGGAACACAATGAATCGCTTAGCGGCGTGTCTTAGTCTGATGGAGGACTCGTCGCCAAGCAATTCGTTATATTCCGGCGTAATGACCAGGTAAAACACAGGCCTGACCAACAGCCCGATGGTCAGACAATATCGATTAGGCGGATTAGAAGGATATGGATGGCATGATGAGAGATAAGATTTGGGGGAAAAAGCCTTTAAACAGCAATTGGACTCCGATGGGCTGATGATGATGATGAAAACAGAGACCAAGAGAGATCCAATCCTAAAGTGTCGAAAAAGAAAAACAATTTATAAGTTTATGTAACGAAAATTTCAACTTTTCAGTCGGTTCCTACAATACAGCAGTGAGTCCATGCTAGGCCTACAGGAGAAGATGGGCTGGCTAATGGTCCGGTTGGAGAGCACGGGCGAATGCCAATGCGATGGACACAATCGGCCTGATTGCGTGCTGCGACCCGGCCGGACGCGGCTCAGCACAACGTGAAAGATAGAAAAGAACTTTCCAGTGGAAAGACCTTTACATACAGGTCTTTACATGCTTCATGATGCATAACTCTCAGCTAAACTACACAGAAAGACTACTCAGATGCTGTAGTGCCTGAGGCATATTTGGATGGGGTATGGAGTAAGCCTCTCGTGTCGGCTAATCTATGGGAAAGGCTATGCGAGTTAATTGAAAGACAGTAACATGTAAAAACATTCACAGTTGTGGCATAAAACCGCCTTTGCTGCTTAAAAACGACTCAAATATTCCTAATATGAAATTTGGTCCCCCAGTGATTGGTCTGCTGCTAAGGTAGACATGATCGTAACTCACTATGTCCTCATAAAATAACCGTAGAAACGATACATCGATTGTAAGTTAAAAATAAGAATTTCAATCAACGCGAATGTTTTTGTATGTCCATACACTTAGGCTACGTTTTTGTGAAGTTTATGGATAAATGATACACAGTGGACGGACACTTACCTTGGCTTAGATTATGTTAATGTATTGTAGTATAACGGACAATTGCATGAATGCCTCGATTTCATTTCATTGCACACGCGCACACGTGTTTTAGGCTTCGTACAAAAAGCTGAAAATCGGCGCGATACGAATTCGCAACTGTTGCGATGGGATCTTGTGCGGCAAGGCATCTCCCTTCCACGATTCGGGTGACCATTCCGTCGACGATCGTCAACCGTACTGAACGTATTATGTAAACTAGGTCGTAACAAGCATCGTTAAAAGAAGTGCTCACTTCTGTTATTGCTAAGAAGATACAGGAAAAAGAAACAAAGAAGATTTTTGGTTCATCCATTTATTACTATTATGAACGCCGATGCAAATCAATTCGCAAGGTTCTTGCGGTGTGTCGCGCGAGCTCGCAGAATTTTACGATGCGACGTCGCATCGTAGCTTTGTGTACAGGCCCTAAGGAGCTCCACGCAGTTATACCAGCGCCACAAAGAGAAAAAAAACCTTATTTCTGTTACAGATAGTTATTGCAAAATTTGTCAGAACAATCTCTTAATCACGTTAATAGTGTTAATAGTGATTTTTAGGACTGTATGTTTTTGTTATTATTAATTATTTATTGCACAAAAGACAGTGTGAAAAGGTGATCTTAATTCTAATGGCATTTTCTATCAGTCAACCCCCAAGAGGTACAGGAGGAGCAAAGCAATATATGATTGTTATTGCTTTATATTGCACTATTTCCTCCCTATTCATCTCTTTTTATAGATGGAAAACCTTTACGCTTTAACCAGAGCTTTTGTGTTGTTTACAGTTCATTGCTGCAGGTCTCTGACCGGATATAGATCGAGCGCGCCCCGGAAGGAGACTCACTGTTGCATCGATATGCCATTATGACAAATCAAGTGAGTGAGAAGCATAGCTTTAATCGCGTTGAATCCAACAAGTTTGTTGTGAACTAGGCCTGAGCTTGTTATGAAGTTAATATTTTGAGTTTGCCACAAGTGGGTTAAACAGGATTTTTTCTTCTTTTTCTTTCTTTACCACCTAGGGGAGCATGTAGCTTTAACAGCAGATATCCACTTCTGGTGGTAGTTTGCGGCAGCTTCCAATTGAAGCCAGTTAGTACCGATCGACTTGACCTCTTCGGTTATGGATCTTTTCCATGTGATCCTTGGTCGCCCTCTCTTTCGAAGGCCTAAGATGTCATATTAGATATTTCACCAGAAGTTACACTGGAACACGAATCAGCAGCGTGTCTTTGTCTAGATGGTGATCACTAACCGCGGCTGAGGCCTGTCACCAGTAACGCTAGTCGTTTAGCAAAACCAGTCGGTCACGTGGTAAATGGGTACTGTAAAGAGGATAAACATGAGTGGCTCCCAGCATCTGATGTCTGATGAATCTTGAAGAAATCTCAAAATGTGTTCATCGTGGCCTTTGAAAGTTCGTTTAATTGTCAGTTAGATAAACATATACCAATTCTATGTATGAACCAGATAAAGGAGATATCCCCAAAGTATGCAAGTGACATATTAAAAACTCTTAGAGGTAGCCATTAGCTACATTTGTTTAAGTTGTTTCTATGCTAGGTGGAATTAGTGAGTGTAGCAATAACACACAATACAATACGACACGGAATAGTACATTACTTCAGAGGGAAGAAAGTGACAGTTCCACACCGAGATTATGGCATTTGCGCCACGAGCTTGCGAGGGGCGCAAACCATTTGAGGTATGGAACTGTACTTTATCCTGAGGTATGTATAGTGCTTTTTATTACACCTACGAGGAAAATTATAGACATAAATGCATAGAAATGTTTACAAAAAACACAAAGATAAATGCTAAATCAATCGAAGTTTTTGCGAAAATGCGCGGGCTTTTCCTTTTTTTATTCGCCCGTTTCTGGAGTAGGCTAAGATCATAAGGTCATGCAGCCACTTCTTCCGTGATTCCGCGCGTTTTATATACAAAAATAATTTCGTTTTTAATTTTCTGTATGCACCAAGGAGGTTGGTAACTGGTAAAAAAAAAACTGTATGTGGCCAGTAACAATTTACTTGAAATTTAATTAGTAGACAGTTAAAGTCTCTTTGCAGTATGACTGCTGACAAATTAAAAAAAAAAAACCGGGTATGTAATGGAATTTCATACATACTTCCCACCCTTGGGTCGAAAGGATTTTCATACAAACTTCCATACCTTGGGATGAAAGGATTTGAAGGGCGGGATAAAGGCGTTTCTTCCCTCTAATTGGTATAATTAGTATGTATTTTCAGAGCAGGTGTGATAAAAAAGAAATTGCTTTCCGCTAAAATGAAAATAATCAAATATGAAGATTCTATTTTCCTGAGAGCACTTCAATAACCAGGATAATAACGGGATTGTTAAAATTTATTATTCAATACTAATATCGTATTACACAGCGCAATCACAATGTCGTAGACGCGGCACCAGACAAATCACCAACTTACTTCTTCACCTGCTGCACTGCAATTCAGTCCGTATTGCCAGTGATTAAAAGGTGCTTTATATAAGGGATCGGATCACGTTTAGCACATCGGGTTTGTAATAATCCGCAGCATAACAGTAAAATGTTTAGTGTCACATAAAGCCGGCACAAATAAGCGAAGCACAAAGTACAGTGATCTTGTCAAGAGGTGGCCTAGATAGATAGCATGAAGTTGGACCTGCGGAAAGATTGGTATAATCTTGTAGCAAGTTTTTAAGCTCACACAGATGCAACTTTTCACAGGTAACAGCTGGCAGGTAACTTACACCAAGGTTATAAGCTTACAGAGCTAACTGACTGAGTGCCTCGTTGGTCTAGCGGTCTCATATCTGATTAACATGCCGAAAGTCCTGGGTTCGGTACCCATTGGGGGCCGCCGTATGTTTGTACAAATTGCCCCAATTTGGGTGTATTTCCATGTTTGTGTTAGTTATTATACAAAAAAATACAAAAATACGAAATACACTTATTTTCCAAAGTAAGATTTACGAAAATAACAAAGAAAACAGGAATATAATGGTTAATATTACTAGAAGCAAATGTTTTGACCAATGTCAAGACACAATTTGACAGGATTATTATTATTATTACAATTAATATACCAGGTGCGAATTATGATGTTTAAACAAGAATACGCGATATGTTGTGAAACTTTGGTGTTATTAGTAGGTAAGTTTGATTAACAAATTATTACCCTGACTAATATTTTAAGTTGAAAACTCCGTTAATTAAGTTAAAACGTGTTTTGAAAAGAATAAATGTGGAGTTTCTTTGTTAGCTTCTTCTCCACATAATCCATTAATTGCGAAACTAACAACTTTGACGTTCATTAAGTAAACATTCTGTTTTTACAATGAATAAATATTTGAATTGAATTGAATTTGACGTGAAGAGAAATCCTCTGTTCATAAAGAATGTTTTGTATCCGTGCAGCAGTTGAGGAGTATCTTCGAGACGAGGCAACATGCATGAAATTAATTTTTCCGTTTAAGTGTATGTTATAAGAACTTAAATGCATGAAGAGTACCTTGTCCAACAGTGGATATCGACGGACTGAAGATGATGATGACCTAAACAACAAACAGCATTTGTTTGTCAATTGCTTCTTCATGAGGTTTCTTCTTCCAACTAATTGAACTAATTCCACCGTAGATCGTGCTGACTGTATTGACGATGAGACATGGATCTTAAGGCAGTTGAAGGCTTACGGCTCGGAAAAAGAGATAGTGCAGTGA
Source organism: Yponomeuta evonymella (assembly GCA_963969515.1). Lineage (NCBI taxonomy): Eukaryota > Metazoa > Arthropoda > Insecta > Lepidoptera > Yponomeutidae > Yponomeuta > Yponomeuta evonymella. The sequence continues at coordinate 581,009 of OZ018342.1, read as the reverse complement.
GTCCGGCCGGACCCGACCCAAATGCCGGGGCGTAATGACCCTCTAACATTGCATGCGTGATGGAGCTCCAAGTGCTAAGCCCAACATTTGAGTATGTTTCAAATCGTTAGAACCATTCCACCTGCGTTCCTTTGAAGTTTGAAATAGACCCAGAGAAATGCTCCTCTAGGTGTGCGCTCGAAAGCTCCGGTGGATTTATAGCAAATAATTTGAGCTAATTTTGAAGGACTCGCGGGTTACACTGAGTTTTGTTACGGTCTAACGGTTAACATAAGTAAGTAACATAGGTATCCATTTGTAGGTCCTTCTTTCAGAGAGACAATATGGGCTTGATCTCAACGCTTACTCACTGCTTTGCTTTGAAATCACTTATTGGCGATTTCAAGTGCTTAAGCGTGTGATCACTGGGGACACTTTGGTTTCAAATAATCAAATAATATTTAAACACGTAAAGAATTAATAATACATAGAGGCAACGAAATTAGTTGAACATTGCTTAGACTGCAAAGGTAGAATGTTTTTAATTAACATCGGACAACACTTCTGATAAATTATGAAACTTATAGGTACATCCATTTGTGGTCATTCCGTGCTGAGACATGTGACAGTCTGTCCATGTCTGCAACTTAAGAGGGTGTTTCACTTACCGGATCGCAGTTAAACTTTTTCGATATGTTCAGAGGATTGATCGAGTTTACAGGAAAATAAATTGGAGCGTTCTTAAATATTTCTATGAGAAAGCTCTATTCTACTTTATTTTAGTTTATTCATCATTACTTCTAAGCACTAGCAAAACTCAACCTGTGTCCTCTTAACATATTTGGCAAAGTTTGTTAATCACGTTTATATGGGAATCGCCTAGTGAGGCACTCACTCAATGAACGTTAAAACTTAAAGAGAGGTTTTAATTTCAAACAAGATTTAGATCCTTTTGAAGAAAAAATGGTTCTTCTTCTTTCAATGCCTCTCCACTAATGGCGGTTGGCCGTCAGCTCTGCACATTCCTCTCTTCTCTTTGCCAAGCGTAATAGATCTTCGACACTGGCAACTCCAGTCCATTCTCTGATGTTACACAGCCATGTTTTTTTTTCTACCAGCGCGCCTCTTCCCCGAAAAATCAGAAAAGGTCTAGACAAATACAAAACTCTGGATCCTTAGTTAACAGAATTTAAATTATTATTCTTCAACCAAAAACCCATGCATGAAACGGTTTTATTGCCTGACTTTTCATTTAAATCTTATTTTCACTGTCAGTTATTTCAATTCGTAGATTAAAGTAGTTTTTTTTACGCATTTTTTTAAAGTTTAGTTTAATATTACCTACACACGTCTGACTTTGACCCTGCCAAACTAACGAATTTGACGAAGAACAGAACATACCTCCATAAATAAGCAGCCTATATACGTACCACTGTAGGGCACAGGCCTTCTCTCAGGGAGAGAGTATAGGCTTAATCACGACACGTGCCCACCGCGGATTGGCGATTTCAAGCGCTGAGGTATGTGACTGTCTGACGAATAAACAAAAGAAAAACAAGCTTACATCAAACTTAAATCGTATTCACGCCAAATGGCGCCACCGTGAATTCCAGCCCTTAGGTTTATTTCCGTAGCTGGAATTATTGAAATTGTAGGATCCTTTTGGGTCAAGCCTAGAGAGGCTAGGGCTGAAGGGTAGTCGGTTTAAGTGATGTTTTGTTTTAATATTCCGCGTGTTGCCTCGACCGCTGACAGACTCATGAATAGTGCCCACAGCGGTCTCTTTTCTGGCCATTCTGCTGTCGAAGTAAAGGAATGAAATTCGAGATCTCCAATAAATGGACACCTGATAAACTACGGTAATAACGAGTCAACGCTACAAGCCGTCTGTTTATACACATCACAGGACACTTAACTTCGTGTCGCCAAAAGTACATAACGTTTGATGTGCTCTGTTAAGTGTTGTTCTTAGTTTTAGGACAGTTGATATTTTTGGGAAGTCTAAGTAGGAGGGTCTTTATAAGACAATATGGGTGGTCACTATGACTAACAAATAAACATAAATTTGAGGATGGACCAGTCTTGCCGTTCCGTTCTAGACAAGCAAGATAATTTTTTTCATACATTGGACGAAATTCCAAATCCCATGTTGATATCTAAATCCTAGAGTTTTGGAAGTCAATATGAATTTCAAAGTACCTACAATGTTGTCACAATTATTTGTACATTAAATGAAATTAATTAAGTTTAATTATTTATTGCATGGTAGAATTTTAAGATTGTTTCAAATGTTATTGTAGAAACCTACTTATTGTAGTTTTAATTTTATGAATAATTTAATGGAACTATGTATTCCGCACAAATAAATAAAAAAAAATAAAAAAATCTTGTAAGCGCAGGCGTGAAATAGGGACGAAAATTATTTATAGCTCATCGCGGTGGAGTGCCGGCTTAAGAGTAGCACTCCCCCATATCTTCTCATGGGTAACTCAAATTGCGTAACTCCATTTCCTTCCGTGGATGTTGTAGAAGGTGACTAAGGAAATCAATTACCAGGAGACGGGCAGCAGCGTCTTCCTGAGATTGCAATGGCATACTGCGATCGCCAACCCGCCTGCCAAGCATGGCGATGATAGCAAAACCCCTCATGGTTATGAAAACCACCATCATCATAATCATTTATTGCAACCAGAAGTTTACAAGGTTTTGATAGACTTGTAAATACCTTTATGGACCTGGCAGAGCATAGCAACATTATGAATAATATGTATAGATCACTTACATACTTATTTGGTGAGCCTTTACAGCGCATAGCAATTTACCGACAAGGCGAGACCTATTTTTGCTACAAACGACGGATATTATGTAATAAGTAACTCGACAATACTTTATGTTTATTTTTAATCAGTGGAAATTAAAATAGCCTTTTAATACATACCACTCCCTTTAATTAATTTTACTCTTATCAAGCGGCCTGAAAGACTTCGGGCTCTGTTCACGATCTCTTTCGATTCTATTTTCAGGGCAATCTACATAAATTGCCCCGGCATACCCTCATTCCGAAAATGAAAAGCCTCGGCTACTGAATAAACACACAACACTTGTAAATAATAACAGATATTGTTCGACCAGAAACATGACCTTTAAGGTCTGACCTTTAAGAATGAGTAAAACAAAAATGAGGATTCATTGTATAAAATACTGTAAGATTATATTTGGCTGTGAGTATTTATTAATCTTGGAAAGAATTTACACGGAGTTGCCTCAAAAATGCGCGATCCCTAAGGAACGATGGTATTCGGAATTTGAAAATTTTGAAGGTTCTCAATAACTTCGGTGCGGTAGATTCGTTCGGTGTGGATGGGAGGAAAGGAACGCGCTCTCCTTTACGCGATATCATAGAAAGGTATGAACGTTTGTTCAGTACAAACAATAGGACCAATACCTACCAGACACATTAATTCAGATCCAAGCAAGATGCAAGGTTTCCAGTAGAGGTGTTCATACTAAAGTGGATATAATTCGCTATTTCTGGATCCAAACGGGGATTTTGCCCTTCCCTGTATTTATCGTATTTTTTTTTATGTCTGGCACGGAACGTGTTTGTAGAAACGCAAATATGTTCTATGCTGTCTATGCTTTGATGCGTTTAATTAAATTTGTATTTGTAGGTACTTGAAATACTGGACTCTACAAACGTTCAGGATATTGTACAAAGGTTCAGTGAACTCAACGGGATTATTGTACTCATCAATAAACAAACTTTACTTTGAGAACAATTCCAAAATATCGATAAAAATGTCTCTAGTGAATTTATGAAGCAGCTGAAATTTAGTTTGATATTTCGAAGTTCATCTTGTAACAAAATACATTAGTACTGATGAGTAGAAAAAGCTTCTTACATTTCACCAGACATTTTGCAATAGCCTGTATGACACCTGCCTGTTTCCTCTATAGACTTAAGTATTTTCAGAGGAAAAAACGATCTGTGGCATATTTTTACCTGACTGCGGTGGAGCCCAAAAGGAGAGTAATGTGTTAAGCTCGTATGCATGTATGTATGTAAGTATGTCCGATTCTATGTTTCTTCATAACTCCTTAACCAATGGTCAGATTTGGACAAATAAGGTCTCAATCGATTCGTCATCCTTACGCGAGCGTCATAGGCTAAATTAAATTAGCATTAATGGAACATAAAAGTAACGAAAAACAAAAATCGCTATTAAGTAACATTGTAGTACAACCATGAGTCACTAGATGGTACTGTTATATTTAATATATTATGCTCGGATCTTAACTTTATTTAACTACGCCAATAAAGTTTAATGTATCTAAAACATCAGTACGCGGTTATCATAGGCTATAATATAAATCAGCATTAAAAAAATACTAAAAAGACAAAATAAAAAAAAACTGAAAAAAAAATAACGAAAAACCGGACTGCTGATCATTAACTAATAAGCAGACGGGAACGAAATTCAGCAATGTAACTCCTCAGGTTCGTCCCGCCTGCTTAGTAGTTAATGCTCAGCAGTCAGGTCATTGGTTATTTTTTATTTCAGTTTTTTGTGTGATACACATTTATCATCCAAATTGACTGATTCAAAGCCGGCAACTTAATCAATACATACTTTGGGTCTTCATTTGGGCAACTTTTATTTCGTGGAGCGAGTAGGTACGCTGGAAAAGTTTGCGGTTTTATTCATGAGCTTACGCGATCAATGTTAAACTAATGAACCTCAACTCAAGGCTGATAAAGTAAGGGATTCCCGCGGGAACGTAATTAGTGTAAAGATGTAAATTAGGCGCAGATGGGAAGTTAAACTGAAAAACACAATGTGAAAACAATCAGGCCTCAACACAAACAAACTTTTAATGAGGAAACGATGGTGCCTTTTAAATTACTTTTTTATTAATTTTAGAAACAGAATGTCAAAACGAGGACGAAACGACGTATAATAAATGACAAATATTATATATATAACTAGCTGACTCGGCAAACGTTGTTTTGCCATATTAATTAGCTTACGACCTAATGTATGTATGTGTATACATATATACATACACATACATACATTAGTACATTGATGCCGGCGTCGAATCCAGGACGTCTTAATTGTAAGCCCAGCTATCCACCGAAGCACTACCACCGCTTCGACATTGATGGACCCTAAATCCATCACAAATAGACCTGAAATTAGATTCCTTTGAACAAGTTGAGACAAAACAGACTCAGCCTATCACAAAGACAGACCTAACTTACCGCCAACCTCGGGATGATTAGCGACAGTGACAGCTTTGGTTTCCTGAAATTTTGAGAACTGTGAGGTCTTAGTACCTAGTTGAATAGATTTATCTTTTGGAGTGACGTAACCAACGGGTACCAATAGGACTCTATTACTATGCCTAAGTGTAAACTAACACCTCTACTTCTATCAATGATTGACATTAGCCTCGAAGAATGGCAGTGGGATAATTATACCGAAGTGGCGTCCCTTAGAGGAAGTCGACCTAGTTAATTTAATAATTCGGAATTAGTGAATCTATTAGGCCAATACAATACAATACAAATAAACTTTATTTCTCCATCCACAAATAAGGTACAAAAGAGGTGGCACAATATGGCACAATCTGAAGCAATTTGTGGAAAGACTGGGTCCTAAACTAGATCTGAGATCTGTATCTTAGGATGCCAGGCCTCCCAAAAACTAGGACAGCAAAGTATGAAACATACTGTAGACACTAAGTCAGTCCAAGAAAAATATGGACGGAGAAATCAAATTAGAGAAAATATACAAACAAGAGAAAAATATACAAACAAAAGAAAATATACAAACACACAAAATCAAAAGGGGTACTCATACTCATAACTCAGGATGCTTTGTAAGCAGTTATTGATAAAGAAGCACAACAGTTAGTATGTATTCTAGTGTGTCAGATAATACTAATACTGGGATTAGTTCCCACGGAGTTGGGTCTCAGTCGTACCGACTTTCCGGTCAGGCTAGTCCTCAGTATCCCGACTTGCCCCTAACGGTCTAGTTCCCCAGATAATGAGGGATTACTGCGACTCGACCCCCCGTCACTCTACATACAACATACTAAACCCCACTTAAGTGGGCCGGCGACCAAGCATGAAGATACGGAAGGTCTAATCAACGTAGTTTAGGGGTCTATTTTTGTCCGTGAATTCAAATTGATCCGCAACATTTTTGGTACCAAGCAAACGAATTCAAAATATTACAGAATTAAAAACGGAGAAATAATTATTTTAAATCGAACACTACATTTAAATTCGAAGTAGGTGGATTTGGAGCCGGTGCCAAGTCATATGACCAGCACATACGTTTGGGGTACTCCTTTTTTTAAGTCAGTTAATAATATGAATTGTAGAAGTGACCGGTAGATATTGAGAAATCATAGTAGAGCAGTGGTACAACTTGTGTTCTGAGGTTACAACTCATATGCATAAGGTCGGGAATTCGAATCCCGGCATGTACTTATGACATTGATAGAATTGTAATATTCTTACCCTCGGTCGTACAATATTTGTTAATCAGTTGGCGAAGCCGCATAAAAAACAACTGACAAAAATTAAATTAAATGATGAAGAAACATTTGTGAATTGTTACCAGCAATACCACTCGCTAAACGAAGGCACACATCGTGAGGAAGCCTGAATACCTGCCTAGTATAATTGAATATTATCACCACATCAGTCTACCCACGAGTGTAGCCAAAACGTCTTGAATTACAGTAATTAAGCTTACCTACCTAATAAAAAATCGTGATTAGACCCCTTAAGGGGATCATCATCATAATCAGCCATTTGACCCCCCCTGCAGGACATAGGCCTCCCTCTAATCATGAGGGGTTTTGCCATAATCGCCACGCTTGGCAGGCGGGTTGACGATCGCAGTATGTGGTTGGAATCTCAGGAAGACGCTGCTGCTCCTGGTAATTTATTTCCTTGGTCGCCTTCTACGACATCCATGGGAGGAAATGGAGGATCTTAAGGGCATCCAGTGTGCTAACTAGCGCCACCGATGAAAAAAAAACATTATCTTCTTTTACAGATCGTATTGGCAAAAAGTGTCTGTAAAATCTCTTAATCATATTAACAGTAATTTTTAGTATCCACGTTGACAAAGAAACTAGGATCACGAGCACGGGACTAGACAGGATTTTAGACCAAAAGCGGCCGTTTTGGCGTTAATGCAGTCTAGCCCTAAGTTTTTTATCTTAGGTTCATGGTCACATGTCCTAAAAATCACTATTAAAGAAATATAATATCTAATAGACACTTTTTGCAAATTCGATCTGTAAAAAAGATATGATTTTTTTCCTTGGTGGCGCTAGTGTAGTTACCTTAGCTCTTGAATTTGCTTACCCACACTTTGTTAACCTATTATGATTTGGCACAAGAGCTGTGCCCTACAGTATGAGGTATACCTACGACGCGAGATATCTGTTCTACTCTTCAATACGGACACCTTGTACTATGCGGAAAACTTTGATGCCATTAAAAACATCACTTGTAAAAAAATGAAGTCTCGCAACTCAGTTCTTCTACCGTAAAAAGTTGTGAGATCCACGTAATTCGAAGTCGGTTAATTTATTCGATAAATAGATTGACTTGGAAATCGCACTAAATAATCTAATTAAATATAATATTGTATTACTTGTGAGATACATTGTGTTTTCATGCGATGGCAAAGTCAATCCATTTATTGAATAAATTAACCGACTTGGTATTACGTGGATCTCAAATTTTTTACGGTAAAAGAACTGAGTTACAAGACTTGGTTTTTTACATGTTATGTTCATGACAATTTCGGGCAATTTAGTCTACTTAATACTTTGCGGGATTTTGGTACAACTACAAAAGACATGTCCCAAACTTGTTTTTTCATTCCGTTAACCATTGTATAAGTTACCTTTGAACACAGTTGTATCTAGGTACCTATCTACAACTATTATTCCATTATATTATACATATACTGATATACTTACTTATTCACTGCAAATGAAACTTTGTAATCCTATATATTTATATATGGGATTACAAAGTTATTTATGCAGTTGGGGTACCTAGAAAAATGAACCAAAATTGCAAAATATTTTAGTTTTTCCATTATTAATACAAAAACACTGAATTCTAAATTTGAAGTATCTACGTCTGCTAGAAGTACCAATTTCGATGATTGGTCAGTCAGTGAGTTCTTAAACAATTAAGAAGAATTCTTAAACTACTCGTTTAAATTTAATAGAATTTAATATATACCGTGTTTATACAATGTTGCAAACGGCCTGAACTGCTTCTACCGTGGCGCTTTTTTGCTCAACTTGGAGGCGGCACTGCCGTAGGTACCCCCAGATTTCGCGAAGCAATTACTAGTTTTTCTATAAATTTTGATGTAGTGTTTGTGTTTGTTTAGAAATAAGCTCGCCTATGTACCCGTTCTTATTGCTTTGTTTTATGTGTAACATATTTTTTTCATATATTGTATAGGAGAGCAATTTTATAACAACAAGCAACGCGTTACCAATATATTTAGAGGATTTATATTGTAATCAGAATTGCAGATAAACTAAGTGTGAACTAATTAAGTTATTTGAGGGTTGTGAGATTTTTGTACGAAAACGCTTGGGAGGCTCTTGTTTATTTTTTATTAATTTATTCTCAATTCTAAGCATGACCTAGATTTTGGCCCTCTTAGTAGACCTAATATATGGGAATTGATCATTGAGCTCGAGAAACCTTTAACTGTCTTCGTAATACATCACAGCCAATTTTTTGCGATGTCTACTTATGAACCTGCTGTCTGGCATGTCTAATTTATCACACGTTTTAATAAAGCGGAACAAAACAAACACTTAACACAAATCGTAAAGCTAAAGGGTTGTTTGCCAACACAGAAGTGTCCTATTGTGTGAGTGAAAACTTTCCAGACGCAGCTGGGGTGATCAAGATGTCGCACTTGAGTTCTGTCGCAGTTTTCTATTAAACTCCACCAGCAGCAGCAGCGAGCAACAGCGCGGCGTCATCTAGTTACGAACTAGTTTAGTTGAAGAGATTTTGTGTAACAAGTGCCTTTTGTACAGCGTAGCGATGAAACTATTTCACATTTGCGAGAGGGGTTGGTCTGAAACTTTTCTTCTCGGTGAAGGCTGCCTGGAGCATCATTTAAATAAGCTTTGTTAGTACGTTTTATACCTAGGGCTTGCAAAGCACCCGTGCTGCAGAGGGTAGAGTGATAACAACTTGTGTTATGGGACCATAAATTTAAGGTATAATAAGTACCCGCAATCTAATTTGTTTGTCAGCGTCGTACTCTGCATACCTACAAATGTCACTAACTCTGCAAGCCGCTCACGCATCCACTAATTCCGTGAAAGCGTGCGTTTCGCTGCGCTTTTAAGGGAAATTTTGTTCACAATACTCTTTCTCTGCCTAGTATGTCTATGTATGGGACCGGTAAACCGGTTGTTGGAACTGAGAAGTAAGTATGAAATATAAGAATTGGTTTCAGGGTAAAAGTAAGTAGAATAACCCAAGTAAGTTCTACCGGAACTTTCTGCAATTGGCTAAAGTGATAAATTTGTGAATTTTGCAGATTTGTGGCAAATGTATGGAAGTTTTTTAACCTGCAGTATTATAAAAAACTTAGTTCACTGATAGAATAACAAGGTAAATTGTGAAGGAAAACATTGTGAAGAACCCTGAGTTTCCATAACTCAGCTCTTGAAAATGCCATTGTATGTCTGGACAGCGGCAAGCGGCAAATAGGCCTGTGCCTACCCTTATGGGATACAACCGTGCAGTTATAAATGTAAATAGCGAGTATTCGCTAACCAAGGCCCTTGAACGGCAGTTCAGTAGAATCAATCAAACTGGCTACGTATAGAGGCAGCTACTTCCTGCCGTAAAGTAGCGCGCTTCCGTCGTGCGACGAGTGTGTGCGGTTTCTTCCACTAGCACCTTTGCTACTTGCAATCAGAAGGTTATCTGAAAAAAGCGAGTGGGGCTGTGTCGAGCTACACGGCCGTTGGTTTAACGCGAAATGTCTAAAAGTAAGCGTTAATTTTTAGCTCAAACTCCGCAATGTGTTACGCGGAAATGGCGCCATCTAGCGGCACGAGTCAATAGGATTTAAGTAATGGCTACTTTGGTCTACTCGACGATTTATAAATGAGCCCTCACCGAGGCCACATGTTTTCGTTGCATGCAGTCTTAGCAAGTGACCCCCTAATACCGCACTGAAAGACATCTTAATAAAGAAAACCTTCAGAAACACTGTTAGTACAAGAACGGGACTGGACTATTTGCCTCTTGCTCATACGAAATGCACTACAATATGAGTGAGCGAGAGGCAAATGGTTGTCCAATCCCTTTCTGAAATGAACCGTGCTATGCCTACGATTGGTGCCCTTAGACACAGATGAGTAGACGGTGCGCCGCTGAGCGTCCGCTCGATAGGCGGACTTGTGTCCTGTATAATCATGTTTTGTTTATTAACGATAACTATGATTTTGATGTTTTCTTAAAAGTAATATCGCTATTTTGATGACTTAGCGGCCTGAACTATTTTTTCAAAGGAAAAGATGCACCAGAGCACCAATGAACAATAAATAACATATATTATTATATTTATTTATTTATGTACAGCGCTCTTGTAACTTAACACAAAAGATTATAATATTCAGAAAGTATCAATAATTCAGTAGCCTATCGTTAGTTTTTCGGTTACAATATATAGGCTTTATCTTGGAATACTAGGGTAGAATGGAATAAATTGAAGGAGGCAATAACAAATAACATTCCAGTTTTTGCAAGACAGACTTTACAATTTCTGAGAAGTGATCAATAACAGGCTACCCTCAGCCCGTTACTGATCACATCAAACAATAAAAAAATATTGATCAATATTAATTATTGGATGATGTGGTCGGTCAGGTCGGCAGAAGGCCCGTGGATGTGAATCGCGAAAGACGAGCAAAAGGTCTATACTTAGCAGTTAGCCAGTTAGCAGAGATGAGCTGATGATGGTGATGATGATCAATAACGATTATTTTTTTCTCTTCATACCGTAGGTTAATTTACTAACGCCCTTCCCGAAACCTAAGTATTATCTGCATGATTCAGTTTTTTAGGGCTCCGTACCTCAAAAGGAAAATCGGAACCCTTGTAAGATCAGTCTGTTGTCCGCCTGTCTGTCCGTCCGTCCGTCTGTCTGTCTGTCAAGACTTTTTATGTCGGGAATGCGTGGAGGTTTTCAATTCGACTAAAATTAAAACCATATACCTACTCAAGTCTACAGTCCCTTAAAGCTGCGAAAAAATCAAACTTCTAAGTTAACGTAAAAAAATATACGGTCGTTTATGTCTCAAAAAACGTTTATTTCGACACTCAAGGGAATCAAAATTTATAGGGTTTTTTTCAGTTGACCTAGAACTATGAAACTTGGCAAGTACATACTATTGTCATTTTACTATAAATATGGGGAGAAATCTGAAAACTATAAATTTGTAATTAAATCATTAAAAAAGTCTTTGAAGCTCGGGAAAAGCTCGGAAGAAATGTGAGACTCCATTCCTAAACTATTTATAATATGTAAGTACCTACAAATTTGTGCGGGTGGGCGAGTCCGACTCGCACTTGTCGGGTTTTTTTTTTAAGTATGAACCTGGGAAATCAACGGCATGGGAAATAAGAATCAGTTTCGGACTTTTTCATTCGCAATGTACGTATTAAGAACATCGGGATCTCAAAAATAATATAATATATACACATACATACATACATAAACTCACGCCTGTATCCCAGAGGAGTAGGCAGAGACCAGGGACTGCCACACGCCACTTTTATTATATATCGCAATAAAGATAAATTCTGCTTGCTTTTGGGTCGGGTGTCAGTTTTTAACGCCCTGAATGCAATTAGTGGCAGCATATATATGTTAACATGCTTTCATTCTACGTAGTTAAACTACCGGTAGCTTTGCAGCCAAAATGTAACTGTCGAAAAATGTTTAAAGTAATACATAATACATAATTTCAACTTAGTTGTAAAAAAAACGAAGCTTAACTGATGATGCGCATTAAAATTAAGAGACAGCGCGAGAAACATTTCAACAAGTTGCAATAGCCACAAAGTTGCATTAGCCTCGAAGCACGACATCTAATCCAGATAATGCATAATTTATTAGATAATCCAGGGTGTGTTGGGAAACTGCCGGCATCATTAGTGGCAGGGGAGTGCGCCGACGCCGCTTCCTGCCATAAATCGCTCCGATCTTGCCGAGATATGAGCCTCCGAGGGCTACACCTTCCATCACCTTCATTTGCTTTCAGTTGAGGCAACTCGAAACGATGAAACGCCATTGACAATGACAAAGCCAAAATTAGGAAGCTGAAACGCTAGACTACATTGGCCGAATAAATTACGCTTACCAAGATATGAGTTTTCTTCTATATTCCCTCCCACCTTCATTTAATTTTGATTGCGGCTTTCCGAGACGAGCAATCGGAATTGACAGTGACTAAGTCAAGATTGGAAAGCTGAAGTGGTAGTGGGCTGGTCTAGTATCTGGCGAAAAATATAACCGAGATATGAACTTTCGAGTGCCTTTCTCGCCTTTCCTTTTCGGATTTTGGACTTATGTAGTATTTTATATGTTTTCAGAAATTTATTGTTATGACTTCATCATGATGCATGCTTTGATCATCTATAACATCGTAGCAATTGGTAAGACCTGTCATGATACATAAAACTCCAGGTCTTGGATGTTTACATGTTTGTGATGTCGTTGTTTCTGGTTCCCACAATACAGGGTATCCTAGTGTGGGGCCAGACGCAATGTATGTGCCTGTATGTAAATGTTTATGTTTATATTGCAACCTTACACTAAGTACTAGATGTTTTGCCATATTCATTCGCCTACAGCCTATTCTCAGACCTACCAAATATACACAAAAATATTCATAAAAATCGGCGAAGCTGTTTCGGAGGAGGTCGATAACAAACACTGTGACACGAGATTTTTATATATTAGATTTTTACGTACTCTGCTGGTGATCCAAACTAAAATAAAAAATAAAAAACCGGACAACTGCGAATCGGACTCGCCACACCGAGGGTTCCGTAGAAATTTGTAACCTACAAATCTCTACGTAAGTACGTAAGTACGTATTATAAATAGTTAAGAACTTCAAAGACTTTTTATCATTCACTTAGAAATTTACAGTTTTCAGATTTTTCTGTGTATTTATAGTAAAAGGACAATAATACTAACGAAAATTATCCTATAAATTTTGATTCCCTTGAGTTTCTGAATATACGGTTTTTGCTACATCACCATCATCATCATCATCATCAGCCCCCTGACGCCCACTGGAGGTAACGACCGTAACTTTTTTTACGTTAACTTAAACGTTTGATTTTTTTCACAGCTTCAAGGGACTGTAGACTGAGTATATGGTTTTAATTTCAACTTGATACCTCCACGCGTTCCCGAGATAAAGGGTTTTGACATACAGACTGACGGACGGACGAACGGACGGATGGACCGACGGAGAGATGGATGCACGCTCGTCCGGGCGGACATTTAAGTGATCTTATAAGGGTTCTATTTTTAGGGTTCCGTACTCAAAGAGTAAAAACGGGACCCTATTACTAAGACTCTACTGTCCGTCTCTCTGTCTGTCTGTCGCCAGGCTGTATCTCATGAACTGTGATAGCTAGACGTTGAAATTTTCACAGATAATTTATTTCTGTTGCCGCTATAACAAGAAATACAAAAAATTAATAAAATAAATATTTAAGTGGGGCTCCCATACAACAAGCGTGATTTTTTTGCCGATTTTGGCGCGATATTTATAACGGCAACAGGTAGATGCTTGAAACATAAACATATTATTTAGATGTCTTTTTGCTTGAAAAATAAATAGTTAAATTAAAATAAAATAAATATTTCAAGGGGACTCCCATGTGATTTTTTTGCCATTTTTTTTCTCGATCTTTATGTCTAATGTTGTATACATAAAGATACGGAACCCTTCGTGCGTGAGTTCGACTTGCACTTACCGGTTTTCTTATTGAGGTACTAAACCGTAAAAAGATCTTTTGTAGAATAAAGGTCAATATTTATTGACAATTACGACTCAACGTCTCAGACTTATTTACCTTACGTAAGTACGTTTCGGTTCTGATTGACAAATTAAGGTGCACTGAAGGTAGACGACCCGTTTCGAATAGACTCATTCGTTTTTCCTCTTCACTAGGACTTTCCGTAAGACTAAGAATAATGTAAGTATTTACGCTCAACAAATAGGGGCCGGATGTAAGTGGAAGATACTCCCAGGTTTACAGATGTAACCAAATCCTTTCAAAACATGTTATTGATTAATAATTATGCTCTTTAGCACTTAATTATCGATACTGAAGAAACGATTTGCAGGTTTTGCGTTATTTAAAATTTGGGCACCCCCTCCAAAATATATTTTTTACAATACCAACATTGAATTTTAAGGGCACATTTAAATTAATACCATTTAAATAATTATTGTGTTTCTAGAGTGCTGTAGTGTTATGAAGTTGTTTTTTATTTCTTATTTAAAAAATTTGGCTAGACGATTTTTTGGCAAATATCACTACGACTCCGTCAAATTGCGTTTGCAAAAAGAAAATGCACGAGTCACTATAAAAAAACACTCAAATCGCTTCAAGTGTGCCTTTAAAATTTGCAGAGTTCCCTCGATTTCTCCAGGATCCTATCATCAGATCCTGACTTGATGACTATGAGACCACTGGTGAAGTGTAGGTACCCTTTCAAAGAATAAAAGAATATTCTAAATCGGTCTATGCATCTTGCATCTTGCGGTAAATGCATCTTTAAGTAATCGGGGACACACATTAAAAAAAAATAAAAAAAGATAACGACGAATTGAGAACCTCCTCCTTTTTTTGAAGTTGGTTAAAAATAGGGGTTCTACTAGTCAACTTTTACATTGTGGAAACCTTCGAAATTGCTGTATAAATTGCGGTTAATTAATTATATAATTCTGAGCGAGGAGTAAGAGGAGAAAATGTTGCTTGTGGTTAGACCGACACTCCTCCGTTTTGCCTTCAATGTGATTCCACAACAGCCTTCACAACTGCAATCGTTATAAGCACCGCCGATAGCACACAAAAGGTTTCTTGGACAACTGCAAAGCTTCTGCAATCGATTGCCAGACTAATCTTACACAAATTATTGGCACAAATAGTCAGTGAAATAGAACCGCCTTGCAGACCAGAAGCCCTATTGCAAGCTTCACGTTCATTGCGATAAATATCAAATGCAGAATAGTTAGTTGACATCTGATTAAACTTTATATTATTGACACAAATAGTCAGTAAAATAGAACCGCCTTGCAGACCGGTAGCCCTATTGCAAGCTTCATGTTCATTGCGATAAATATCAAATGCAGAATAGTTAGTTGACATGTGATTAAACTTTATATTTTTACTGTCAAGGAAACAGTAAAAAGTAACTTCGTATTTTTACAATTACGTAACTAAAGTTACGTAACAATGTAGGCTATATGTACTTGCGAGAGTACATCCAACTTTACAGCCGTACACTCGGTTACATAACGGGCGACTTTGTAACTTAAATGTAAAAGTTTATCTGTGGTCAATTGTAACCTGCTCCCTATCCTGCGTGCGGGAAAAAGACAAATAATAATCTCATTCTGCGCTCACGCAGCGGACGTAAATCGCATAGCGCATCACATACGCGCGTTATACTACGAGTACCTACATAGCGCGTGCGGTAATAGCACGATCGTTTGATTTCAAGGCGTCCGGCCGTGTATCTGGATTTTGCATGGAACCGATGCCGTTGTATACCGCGCTGCTATGTTATCGCATGTACGTAACATAACAACATAAAATATTCATTGCACCGTCAATAAGAGTTTAACTCAAACTCTTATTAAACGTTTAGTTTTCAATCCGTGTTAATAAAAATAATAATCTTATGTTTAATTAATGCAATACCTAAGTTGCATTCGTACTCAAGGGGATCCGCGAACATTCAAGGAAATGAACTCCAAGAACGACGGTTGTCCTTTACTTACCGTATCGTCAAATTCACGATAGGCCACACAGAATGCAAAAGAAACGCGACCGCATCACGTAGCCCGGTCACGGTCGGTCACCCCACGCACACGTGGCTTACGGCGAGCGAGAGGCACGACCGCTCGCCCGCGTGCGAGCGAGACGGGCGAGGCCACACACACGTTGCCTACGTGCGAGCGAGACACGCGGCTACGTGCGCCGCGTGCGAGCGGGACGGGGCGAGTCGCGTGACGCAGGCGGCGGTGTAGGCAGCACGAAGGGGGCTATTACAGAAGGTTAGTTTCATGTTAATCTGATTCTGATAACGGCCCACCCGGATCCTACTTGTACCTACAAGTTAATAAACACGAATTTCTAAAAACATTGTGTTAAATATTTTTCCTTATATTCACAAGCTACAAAACGAATATAAGCTGGAGTTCCAAGGTTGCACGAAAAAAAAATGTAAAATTTTGTTAATTGAAAATTGTGTAATTATTAATGTTGAAGGCGCGTTTATATTTGAGTGTCATACCTACCTGTATAATGCCCCGTAGAAAACTCGAACAAAAATCCTCGCTGTCGAGATACGTTCATAAGAAGTTAGAACAAGTTTTTTTTAAAATTAAATTGCATATTTGATAATTTCACTAACCTCAATAAGACCAATAAGTCCTGAAATATATCCAGATGAAGTCAGAAATTTGGTCAATTTATTAGTCAGGCATTATAACAGGGGTTAAAGTATGAAATTGCCGTTTTATTGCAATAGGTTCTTTGAATTGACATAGAATCTTCATGGTTTGAGGTTTTCGAATGAAACTTTTTTCAAATGGTTTCTATGATGTTCTTTTTTTAAAAAATGTGAAACATTTGAATATCGACTTTCAATTGTTTTTGTTATTCAATTTAGACAAGAAAGATGGATACTGCGAAAATTCGAGTGATTTTTTAATACGAGTTCCGACGCGGAACTAACGCGGCAGAAACAGCCCGCAATATCAATACTGCGTTTGGAGAGGGGTCTACTAATGAACGCACCGTGCGATTTTGGTTTAAACGCTTTCGTGATGGAAATTTCGACTTAAAGAACGAGCCACGAGGAAGACCGCCCACACAGGTGAATAACGATGAATTAAGAGAGATAGTGGAAGCCGACCCTAGTCAAACTACCCAGGAATTAGCGGCATGGTTTAACGTTACCTTACCCACAATATTGACTCACTTGCGTCAAATCAATAAAATAAAAAAATACGAAAAATGGGTGCCTCATAATCAATCGAATTTTCGCAGTATCCATCTTTCTTGTCTAAATTGAATAACAAAAACAATTGAAAGTCGATATTCAAATGTTTCACATTTTTTAAAAAAAGAACATCATAGAAACCATTTGAAAAAAGTTTCATTCGAAAACCTCAAACCATGAAGATTCTATGTCAATTCAAAGAATCTATTGCAATAAAACGGCAATTTCATACTTTAACCCCTAATACTTCTGTTCTCTTCCAATCTACGGTGCCGGTCGGTGACGTCACGGCCCACGCGTGACTCCAAGCCGCACGCTCGATACATGCCGCCCCCCCCTCCCCGCGTGGCCGCCCCCCGCCGTGGCCAACATGCCGCCATTCGGCCCAACGCTGCCCACGGCGCACCACAGCTCTCTAAATAACAACTTGAGATTTCCATTAGCACGGCTCTGAGTTCCCTCTGACTTTGTGGGGTATCATCATGAGGGATTTCATCGAGAAGGTGCGCAACAACCCCTGCCTGTGGGACGTCAACAGCGTCCAGTACAGAGATGTCAGCAGAAAGGACTCAATCTGGGAAATGGTGGCGAAAGAGTGCGGCATGGATAATGGTGAGTGAACTTGTTTGCCTGTTGTTTTGTTTACCTATTAAGTACTTCGTTAGATTTGATACTCTATTGAACTTGGTTCGTTGTTATAACTGACATGAGTAGTAGAAATTATGTTTTGCTTGGTTCGTTAGGACGCTGCTAGGCATCTGTTTTTGTCCAAAAAACGAAGTGACGACCTTAATTACTATTATCTTTGTCCCGAAGCATCAGTAAACGCCTTAAATAATTTAATAGCAAAAAGTTGCCGCAACGCGAAAGTTACGACGAAAACCGCAGGCGAAAAACTTGAAGCGTAGAGACGGAACATTCCTTGTCTCCGACTTTGAATTAAGGCGCACCTACTTTTCTTTGCAGGTAAAGAAGCCAAGTTGTTGTGGAAGAGATTACGTGACAGTCACCGCGAAGCGTTGCGGCGCCGCCGGATCCAGGGGACGCAAATTGTTCGGGCATGGAAGTACGAACAGCTAATGGAGTTCATCGTGCCTTCGGGCAGCCGCGATGCCCCTACTGAGGAAAACCTACATAATCAAACACAAGAAAGCGATGCTCTAGACGAGCCAGAGATCGTTCTCTGCTGTCCGACCGACTCCGAGGAGAAAGTGAACTTAGATTTTCCACAAAACAATAGCACCTTGAAACTGTTTGAAGAGCGCGCTAAGCGGCGACGCAGGGAAGTGGAGCGAGTCATAGTAAGGAAAAAGGTCGATGGGAAACGCAGCAATCCATTTACAAATGACGCGTTGACTGAACTGTTCTCCAGTATGTGTAAGAAGACTAAACAGTTGCCTAAAATCCTGCAGTTGCGTGTCCAGCGAGAAGTGTTCGACTCAGTGTCGCGCGCGGAGGAAGAGGCACTAAGCTACGGAGAGGATAACAACGTAGAGGAAGAAAAGATCCCCAGCTGCTCCTATAGATTCAAGAGCTCACCCCTAAGTGACCGGGACTCTGAGAGCTTCGCTGCGTCGCGTGACGACGACGGTAGTGATAATTGAGCGATAATAACCATTAAGACTGAGCAAGAATTAATGTCGGCTAAATCTGACCGACAAATCATGAATGAATTCATGAATTCTTAAGTATCTATTTTTGCTAAAACTGAAGAGACAGAACGAAACCAATGTATTTATGAGGTAAAGTTCACAATTCGAAATCTGGAAGGTTTGGAAATATTTTTATCAAGTTCGGGCGTAATTCTTAATACAATTCAAATATCTGGCTGTTGCCGAACAAAATAATTTTGAATGTTTTTGTGTAACCTAGGTAGACTCGTGAACCGTGAAGTGCTTACTGCATACTACATCTAGTTTCTAGACGGTGCTGTGAAGACAGGTTGTGGAGCGATAAGTAGCCAGTGACTTCTCGATCGTGGGGTTTGGTGAGATTCATATTCGTGAATAAAGGAATAGCTATAGTGCTTGTCCTTTTACACAATGATCGAGCTCGTTAACCCTGCTTTTCTTTGGCATCTATCTTGCTGGCCTATTTTAATACATTTACGGCCTTATTTGTAAAAGGCAGTTTAATTAATCTGAGGACATTTTTTTAGTAAAATCTCTACCGCAGATCATTTTAATCGGTGTTTTAAGGAATCGTGTTCTTTGTAAATAATACCGTTAATGATTGTGTAAGAATAGGTTGAGTTTTGACAAGTGAGGTGTGTGTATGTGTGGAGACGTAGCTGGATATTAAAATTATGCTTAATGATTATAGTGTTAAGTCCACCGTATTGTACATTTAGTTGTAGGGCAATAAATACAAATAAATAATGAAAATTACAGACATTTTAAACATCCTTTATTTTCATACCCTTGTATATCGGTCGAGAAACAACGATTTCATAAGATACATTCTACACATAGGTAGTTCTTTACCATCATGATCATCATCATACATTATGTTCTCATTTAACTCACAAATTTCCAGAATTACGTTGCAAAATTTCTCGCAAGGACTGACGTACCATGAGACAGATATCCTCCTGAATGTTGTAAGTTGTTTAATTCTAAGGTAATAGGCTTCCTAACTGATTCTACTGATTCATACTATTTATTTCCTGAGTTATTGTTAACTTTTATCATTATAATAATTTAAGCTCCTACATACACAGCCTAAAATACAGGTTTATTCCTAGTTTAGGCTACGTTAAATTAAGTACACTTTATACCTACGATTTTATGAATAAATTTTATTTTATCTTATCTTATCATCAGCCATTTGACGCCCACTGCACGACATAGGCCTCCCTCATGGTTTTTCAAGCTTCCCGGTGTTGTGCCGCTCGCATCCAGCGACTCCCCGCCACCGTAACCAGGTCGTCAGACCATCTGGTGGGGGCCTTCCCACGCTGCGCCGTCGTCCGGTCCGCGGTCGCTTTTCGCCCCAACGGCCATCGTTTCAAGCTATGTGCCCCGTCCATTGCCACTTCAACTTAGTTTTTTACCAAAATCTACCTAATTACAGGGTATAAAAATATATTTTAAATATCAGTGTTCATTTATTTCTATAACTGCCTAAGACCACACTAAGACTTGTTGCAAGTTCACATGATTATAAAATTATTAAAAATGCTAAACTGGACAAGCGAGGGGAACGCCACATGTAAAAGCAGCCGTAAGTTGGCTAAAATTATTCTACTTCGTTCTACCAGTTCTATGACAAAAAGTCCAGTGCTCTACGCACGATTATACTGAAGAAAGCGATATTGAAAATATAGCGGAGTTACCTGGAAGTTGTTTGAGACCTTATCAGTAGATTTTCTGTTTTTGTGATGAATTTATTAATAATATGAAAATATGTGATAGCTGAGGTCCGGTATTCAGTTTCTATCACAGCCGTATAATTAAGCAGCGATACCAGTATCAGTAATAATAATTAATACATTTCATTGTCAAATTGCTCATCTTTCGCAGTTCTGTAAAATTATTTATTAGAAATGCTTATATAAAAGTGAAAATCGTTGGGAGACCGCTTTTACTATAGCTTGTCAGACAATCTTTCATTAGAAATAAAGTTCTTCATACAATACTTATTTAGGACAATCGCGTGTAGAACAAGTAATGGTAGAAATGAAGTCTCGGATCCAAGCTATTGTGTGAGTTAAATTTTAACTCCTAGAAATTTTGATTTTTGTGATAATTTAAATTAAAAGATATAAAATCCACACAACCTGATTTTTGGACCTGATGGTTCTTAACTAGGATTCTTTGTATACGTACAATGGCCCAACCAAGAGGCTAAGTGCGGAAATCTCAGGTCTAACTAACTAACTAGGATTCTCTGTCATAATACCCCTCGATAATAATAATAATACAAAGATATCATAAACATAAAAACACTCAGACTGAGACCTGATATAGGTATTTAAAGACACCGACAAATTAATAACTAACTGTACATAAGAGCTTTATTAACATTCTGTAAAGCTTTCTGTCTCGGAATAAATGAGAAAACTTACTTATAAATCTCGGCTGCGGGGGCGACAGTTCTACCACAACTTATTCAAAAGGCATTGAAATCGGATTGTTGGCTTCACTAAGTCAAGTGCAAAAGTCACTCGAAATGAGCGACCATCTGGAGCAAAACAAAGACAAAGGTCTCATTTAACTCTATAAAAGTTCCTCAAAGAGTCGATTTTGGTTTTGTAGCGGAGCGTGTACGACTTTTATACACGCTTCTGAATCGCGTTTTGTGATATTTTTGAGAAGCGGTGCAAACGCGCAGCAGCATGGCATATGTCTTGCTTCCGTTTTTACGGACGCGCGCCAGAATCGCGTTTTTCGGAATCGAAGTCGCCGTGGGCTCTTAGCCCTGGGCCACACAGAAGGGACGTTGGTCGAGGGCGGGCGCGGAAAAATTGCGACGCGTTGCATAGAAATCGCGCCCTCACCCCGTCTTTTCTGCGTGGGCTTCGTCCCGTCCCTTCAGTACATTTTGTATGAAAGTGAGTAGAATTTACGACGCATATTTTCCGCGCTCCCTACGTCCCTTCTGTGTGACCCGGGGTTTACACCCAGGATACTGTTGTGCTCTTTATTCATGTTTTAATGTTCGGGCAAAGACTAGCCCTACTATTACGTAACTGACTGATTTCGACGATCCCAAAATTTAAAATATGTATGTAGGTACTTGACAGTTTGCAGTAGCTTAAATCGGGCAACTCCGTACAGTGGAGAACTTAAGTAGAATCGCCCCTGGTGTGAGCACCTGAGTAGGTTAGGATAGGCGGGGTAGATACGTCGACGAGCTTTTGCTTTATTCTTCCCGCCTTACATTAGGTCTTTCATGAATCATTAGCTCTTCTGGGCGTTCTAGATATGACAGTCGATTATTTATCCTGCCTGTTTTTAGAGGAGGAGTCAGATAGTTCTGGCCCTAGTAAGTATACGGGGACCGGCGAGGTCGGCGTGAAGGTTAAGTAGCCTATGCCCAACAGTGGGCGTCTTTCATGGGCTGTAAGATAAACAGAAGTATACTTGTCGACGAAGTATACCTCGATCCTCCGTTTCGTGCTATTCGTCATTATGATTATAATATCAATAAAAAAATCTTCGCCAAAAAAAGTCCGCATATTTTGTCGGTCAACTACGAAACCCTGTACTGGTAGATGATAAATAGATAAATTACTACACGTGGCCCACTTGACATGCACTTTTTTAATTTCTCTGTATACTTGTATGGTCAACTAACCTCAGCTAACGTAACAGGTTAGGGACAACTCAGCAACAAAAATGAATACGTGTACAGAAAAGGATTATGCCAGTAATCTTTCATTTGCATTAAGAACTGCATAGTTACTGGCCTGTTAAATCTTTATTTTATTCCTATTTCACGGAGCCATGAGCGGACTAATTGCGAATGCTAATTTCTTCATCAACAAAATTGGTAATCATCATCATCAGCCATTTGACGCTCACTGCAGGACATAGGCCTCCCTCATGGTTTTCATAACCATGAGGGGTTTTGCCATAATCGCCACGCTTGGCATGCGGGTTGGCGATCGCAGTATGCGGCACGCAGTACGCTGCTGCCCGTCTCCGGGTAATTTATTTCCTTATTTGCCTTATGCGACTTCCACGGTAGGAAAAGCGACGCTATTCCTAATCCGGCGCCACACGGACTACGGACAACGGATAAATTGAATATTTAATTGTTTTGAACTTCAAGCTTTAGGAAATGTTAGAAAGTATTGTTACTGGGTCTATTACACTTTACAATTAGCTGGCGATGTTTTTATAAATAAGAACGTATGAATTTAGAGAAAATACAAGAACAAAAAGCCCGTCGCCATGACAGCCCGTCGGCTGAAAGGGGCCCTATGTAACCGACTCGCCCGTTATGCAACCGAGTCGCCCGTTATGTAACCGAGTAGATACAAAAATACAAAAATTTATGTACTGTCGACTATAAATAGATAGATAGATTGATAGATACCTCTTTATTGCATACGGGTTATACTGTACCTACCTACAATACCATAGTAGTAGTAATAGTGTACTGTACCTACGAACAGAAGTGCAAACATGACTGAATTAAAAATACCGCTTCAGCAAACTGCAGTTTACGTCATAGGAATTCCATTCCATTTGCAGATATAATGAGATTGTCCATCCTGCAATAGAACTCGATAGTATGAACGTATGAACTCAGTTTCCATTTATTTGTCCAGTACATACATATAACAGAAAGTTCAGTTCAGAGACAAAGTAGTAATATCTAACCGCGATTATTTATTAGGCAATTATATTTTACCTAATAAATAATCGCGGTTAGACCCGTTTAATATATTACTACGTATGAGCATCGCGAGTCACAAAAAATACAGAGACGAAGTAACTGCAGGGATCAATACAAAATTTACAATTTTTAGAAAGAACATCTTCGAATATATTCGTGGTAACATTTTGCTACAAACGGACTCGATCTCAATTAGAGGAGCCGAACTTGGGACTGAGTTCACTATAACACTCGCAGTTCTACTTTTAGGTTAGGGTACCATCACATTTGAGTTGCAGGTCCACCTATAGAAGATTTTTGACGTTTGTTCGGGTAGCAAAGGTGATGCAAGTCGTGCAAATTAATGGAGTCTAGTATCTGTCTGTACAAGTCTGTATGTTCCTAATAAATCAAGGCGAGTAAAGCCAGTATTTCATTTGGAAAAAGTGTCATCTAGGTATAGGCAAAAGTCATATCTATTGAGGGTTTGTAACCAATTTAATAAACTGGCGAAGATAGGTAATCTAGATATGTTTAATTTATCATTTCGATGGTTGAGGGTGAAACTTGGTGCAGATTTCTTCAATGGTTAGAATAAACGATATTATTAAGTTATTTTTTAAGCTGTCTTTTGGGTTTTTGCTCAAAGAGCTCAATTAAGACTTTAAACTGTTTCTATAAAAGGAGACTTGGCCTTCTGTGTATCTAAAGTTTTTGTTATTCATTGCTATGTGATGTTAGTCTTCCTAATACAAAATAAATATCCATTATCATTATCATCAGCCATTCGACGCCCACTGCAGGATACAGGCCTCCTTCGTGGTTTTCATAACCATGAGGGGTTTTGCCATAATCGCCACGCTTGGCAGGCGGGTTGGCGATCGCAGTATGCGGTTGGAACCTCAAGAAGACGCGAAGAAAATAAATATACTAGATATCATAATGTGTTAAATGTCAAACCACTAAAGACTTGCAAAGTCCTTTCTCTTGCTAGAATAGTGAAGGAAATGTAAATGAGACGTAGATAAAGTGTCCATGACAGATTAAAACTGGCTGTTTATAATGAATCTCCGCTGTTTAAGCGTGAATTATAAACTCTTGCGGTCTTATTTATAAAGACAGATTCCTCTAAAACACTTCTCAGAAGCAGTTTAAATAATCTGTGGTTAAGTCTTCGCCTTTCCCCGACGAAATCGCTGACAAAAGCTGGTATTTACTACATTTTGTTAATAATGTTAGGTTACTTCTGAGCTCGCGGTATCTCGGACCGGGGGCCCCCGTCGGGTCATTTGGCCAGCCCTGCTAGCCTATAGTTACACCACTGGTTACAGATGTAGGATCTGAAGCACCATCTTCTAATCGTCTACTCGTCTTTTAATTGACACATAATTTTACTAGTATATTTAAAGCTGCCAATGTTTTCTAAGCCGTTCGTTTCCCAAATAAACTAAATAAAATAATATAAAGATGTGTATTAAGTACAAAATAACCTAAAATATTTTAAGTTCAAAAAGTTAAGATTCAAATATGCAAATTTTTGCATATTTGATGCAGAAAACCTCCATATAATTTAGATGAAGCTCGCAGTTATTTTAATTGCAATCCCGATAAGGACCTTCTTTACACAGAACTAGCCCTATTTGAAACATTTTATGTTTTAGAGGGATTCTCTCGAGTAGTGTGTACGAGTCCTCAGCAATACGTGCTGAAAGGATCGCCGGCACGAGTTCCAATTCCTCTGTTTGACTGCGTAAACTTACTTGCGACTAGTTTCCTTCCTCCCTAACATCTGGTGACCTTTGGTCTCTTATCTCTAGTTTTGAAAACCGAGACCAGATCAGTCGAGAGTGACATACTACTTTGTTGATGCGATTTGGACGACATCTGCATTTCGCCCTGTTTGTGATCAGAGATACTGAAAGGCACTGCGCAGTAGTATCGAAATAGGCGAAATTCAAAATAATACCACAAATTAATGTATTATGTACACTTCTGAGTGGTTTCCATTTCATCAATGGTATGGGGTTAAATTTAAGCGGCTGTCAGAAAACTACGTAATGTGTCACCAAAAAATCCGGTTCCGCACCAAATTAAAAATACAATATGCATATCACAAAACTATATACATGTAACCGTAAAAATCGTTAAGCATGTAACCATAAAAATCGTTATGGTTACATGCTTAATTTGATATTGAAACCAAAACGTATAAATATGTTCTATTTTCTATATACACTAATTATGCCCAAAACAGCACTTTTTTCCATACTTCTGAATATCGAACTAAACTCAAGTGGCTCCCCATTCGACTTCGCCGGAATACACATATTCTTTCTCTCCTCTATTGCATTCTGTTCAATCCAGCTACTGTTGCCTATATATATTTAAGTATGTATTTATTTTGTAGGTATTCTTGTATATTATGTACATGTAAACTGCTGCTTATGTGTATTTAATGTCGTATTTATTTTTTAGGTATTCATGTGAGTATATTATTGGTACAATATGTAATTATAAGTACTTATGTTCTTGTAATCTCTCGCTATACATATTTGTTACTTCACATAGCATTATTTTTCAGATTCTCTTATTCTTGCTACAATCCACTCCATCCAAAGTTTGTCTGGAAGAGATCGCTCTAAGCGATAAGACCGCCAATTGTATACCACAACTTAGATATAAGAAACTTTTTGTAATATCTTTCACCTGGTTGTGCAATAAAGTGTTCTCTATCTATCTAAATTTTCAGATGCTGACCATTTCTCAGTGAGTCTAAGAATTCTTTTAAACATGCGGTCAAAAAGATAATCTTGGACAAACCAGTTACCACATAGTGGTATAAGTTTATGAAATATCCATACCTACAATCTCCAACACACGTACATTATATGCATTCACACACAAACACACACCCACACACTCACTCACACATACTTTACTACTCACTCATGACTCCAAACAAAAACTTGCATGCTCATTTACCGTCTTGTTTAAATGTTTAATACATTTTCCATGTTTATTACATAACTAAAATTAAGTACTTAACGTATTCTGCCATGCATTCAATATTTGGCCATCAACCGTTTCTTAAAGCATTTTCCAGCGAGCTTTCCATATAAATCCGTTTATAAATTAATTAGTAAGCTGAGGACTGCTGTTATTTTAATTTAATTTTTTCGCCCTTATTTTTAGTAATTAGTTAATAAGTAATTGTAATCAGTTTACGCTGTTGCTGTTCCGAATAAAGTAAAATAAAATAATAATAAATTAAACACATAAATATTTAGTCCAAATTCATATAATTTTTATTTATTTTGGAAAAAGTATTTATTTTGGTAAGCATTTCGTCGGCTTATTGCAAGAACTCATTAAACGACATATTTACTATTGGGAGAAAAAGGACTTTTTAGTTCGTGTTAGTTAATGGTTGTGTTTCCTCCTCCTTATTCCCTATAACATCGTTAAAATAATGCCTGATATTAAAACACCACTATTGTATCATTGTTCAATACATCTCTATGTCCATACCTTTAAAAAAAGCGGTTAGTGAGCTTTTGCAGTTAATGACTTCTTGCAATAAGCCGACGATTTATTTATTTTGGGAAAGTTTTATCAATTTTCGTTCAAATTTAGAAACTAAAACCTTCGGACGCACTATACATTATTAGTTTAATTTCGGATTCACTTTCTATTTCATTTCTAAATCAAGTAAGTAAATCCGAAATTAAGCTAATATCATTTATATAGAGACAATTTATTTTATTTGGCTATTAAAGGGTACTAGGATCGAACAAATTTTGTGACGAGCAATTGTATTATGGCCGTTGTTACGTCGGTACTCGTACTTATGCCTGTAACTCCTTAATTAGTCCAGTTAACCCGGCCCACGGAAACGGATGTCCCAGTAATCTTGCCGTGCTGTTGTCACCACAACAACACAACGTGCCACTGGATTGCAATAAACGTCGACGTATCAATTATTTGACAATTAGGTACCTACATGAGATACAGCCTGGTGACACACAGACAGACAGACGGACAGTGGAGTCTTAGTAATAGGGTCCCTTACCCTTTGGGTACAGAACCCTAAAAACAAGCCTATGATAGAAGAAGAAGAGAAGAAGAAAAAAAAACACATTTATTATAAAAACAGTGCACACGCCACAATAACAAAACAAAAAACAACAAAGAAAATATTTCAACCGAAATGTTATAAAAAAGAAAGGAAAACGAACGGTCACGGCGTGGCACTGCTGCTATAAATGGCAACTGACTCAGCAGTATGCTGAGGGTCAAGCCTTCAGCGCTGATTTTCAGTCAGTGCCAGGAGTTTCCCCGCGAGCGTCACATACCGCGGTGTGGTACAACCGTGAGCAATACTATATATAGTAGAATACTATGTAATACAGAATAGTAATTATATACAATAGGATACGTATTATGTATACAGTATGAAACATACCTATACTTAAATTGTTTTTATTAAGTCACTGAATAAACTACGATATACTCAAATAAAATCATACACAAATGAATAAAGGTATATAGCCAGCTTAAAGTATGTTTAAAAATTATGAATATAATTAAATTTATATGTACATAAATATATATACATATATAGGTATACTTAATTAAAGAAAAATAAATAAAAATATATAGATATATACAATATTTCCTGGCCCTACCATGCGATTACAGGCTCGTGTCTGTTTTTGCGGCGAGAGGTTGGAAGGGAAGGGAGTGGCGGTTTCTGATGCTCCAGCAAATATGCTCTGAGCTTGCGCCCAAAAGCAGGATCTCTGCAATTTGCAAGCCAGCGTTCAACCGATGCGCTGCCGCCGCACTTCGACGATTAGCTGCATTGGAAACTCGATGTTATCTTCGGAGGATTATTACAATAAGTACTCGTAACGTAATTCCTTGAACACCAAGACTTTTTACTTTGTGTTATTTAGGCCTTTTGTAGTTTATGTAGTTTGTTGTGCACATATATAGACCCGTTTTTCTACTGCTTCTCCTATATCCGAAGGTTTGCTGGGAGAAATCTCTTACAGAGATAAGCTCGTCTTTGTACATGTAATTTCTTATGTAATGTCCTGTTAAATGTCTTGTGTGCAATAAAGTATAATAGTTAATAGACTTACATCAATTTGTGCTTGTGTTTCACAACAGCTTTTGATCTATATGAGTTTTATTTTTTATATTTTATTTTTTGAAATGCGGGGCAAGCGGTCTACCAGCGTTGGTAGCCTAGTGGGTAGAACATCGCACTCGGAAGTGAGAGACCCAGGTTCAATCCCCAGTGCGGGCATGTACCTATGGCTTGGTTTTCTAAGTCATGTACATTGGTGAAGGAAAACATCATGAGGAAACCTGAGTGTCTGAGCTATTCACATACCTCAGCGCTTGAAATCGCCAATCCGCGGTGAGCACGCGTGGTGATTAAGCCCATACTCTCTCCCTGAGAGAAGGCCTGTGCCCAACAGTGGGACGTATATAGGCTGCTTATGTATAGATGTTTTACACAGAATGTTCTACCATCCGCACGTGAGAGGTCGTGGGCTTGCGGCGCATGTTCCATAGACTTTGTTTTCAAAGATACGTACATTTGTGAATTTATAGTAGCACCCACGCTAACTGTGAAGGAAAACATTGTGAGGAAGTCTGAGTGTCTGAGGTACTCACGTACCTCAGCGCTGGAAAACGCCAATCCGGCAAGGCGTGGTGATAAACCCTGTCTCTGAAAAAAGGCAGTTGCCCTACAGTGGGATGTATATATTATATTTACCGAAATTTCACGGTTTATGTCATGTCTTATAATGCGCCACTCCAGTCACCTTTGCATAATGCAAGAGTGAAATTGACTTCGCGCCGAGGTGTGTATTTGACCGGATGATCCACTCCTCTGAGGACAGCTGCAGCTTACTGGTGTGCCAATTAGAGGAGTACAGTAGTACTGCCCAGTCAAGAACTTGGCTAAAACATTTTTTATTGCAGTGACTGATTGACTCACTAACAGGCATCTAAAATTTGTCGGAATTTCTGTGCATTTATTGATAGTTTTGAAGATACAAGTGTGGAAGTAATTTTGTTTCATAATTTTTTATACCGCGACGGCATTGCTTTTTTTGACGACGGAGAGGCTTTAAGTCGAAATTTCCATCACGAAAGCGTTTAAACCAAAATCGCACGGTGCGTTCATTAGTAGACCCCTCTCCAAACGCAGCATTGATATTGCGGGCTGTTTCTGCCGCGTTAGTTCCGCGTCGGAACTCGTATTCAAAAATCACTCGAATTTTCGCAGTATCCATCTTTCTTGTCTAAATTGAATAACAAAAACAATTGAAAGTAGATATTCAAATGTTTCACATTTTTTAAAAAAAGAACATCATAGAAACCATTTGAAAAAAGTTTCATTCGAAAACCTCAAACCATGAAGATTCTATGTCAATTCAAAGAACCTATTGCAATAAAACGGCAATTTCATACTTTAACCCCTAATACTATACAGCTGAAATTTGGCATATAATATAGATTATTAATCACATTGAAAAACGGTCGAATAAGGTCTTAGTAAAAATCTCCCGTACCCTGTACCTCCCGTACAACTAAATTAAAGAGATATTTTGTTCTTTCGGAATAATCCACAGTGTGAGTTATCGTCGAATTGGCTGTTTAAAAATATCGATTCGTAGGAAAACGATTTTATATTTAGAGATCCGTTTGCAGAATATCAAGCTTTAACTAAGTGCGAGTTTTGTTAGAGTGGAGTGTCTTGAAGCAGGTGTCTTTTAACAGGTATCTTCAAAAACTTGGCTTAAATAATTTCAATGTTACTATACCCAATGTTAATGATACCGAAAAAATGAGTTTTGAACACTTTTTTGAGCAAACCTTCTGCGATAGGAAATCTAGTGCATGCATGTGGTAAGTGGGATGTATTTAGTGCATGAAGCTGCGTCGCACAGCTGGTATAATCTCTTCATCTGCCGGGGACCGCCACTGATGCTAATTGATACTGGCTTGCTTGATTCCTAGCTGAACTTCTGCGATATTGTATTTTTGAGCACTTGTACCACAAACCAGCTGAGAACTAATAAGCCCAAATTATATTCTTTATTGGTAATATTTTATACTTGTTCCTTGTGCTAATAAGATGATCACTAAATTACCAACCCGTAGATAGTGATTAGGTTTCAAAGTATTTCCGTTGACGTCTTGCCCATTTTACTAATCTTAGAGAAGACTCTTGTGAATGACTGTTGTTGAAACGGCCACAAAAGTCTTGTGTTCCAAAAGTTTTGTGTTTGCTATGTGTTCTCCAGGCGGTTAGCGGCTACCCATTGAAACAAGAGCGTTTCCTTCGCAAGTCACACAAAGCGTGCGTCGAACTGTTGCAGGCATGGACTCGGCTTGTGTCCGCTCCACTTTTAAGGACACTGTGAGCTCGACAATGAGATGCGTACTCGTTCGTTTACTGTGCAGTCTAAATATAAGCCTATTGGCAGCAGGTGTATAATTTTCCTGCGCTGTGTAGTTAAGGGGGTACTTTTGCTCTCCGATACATTTCAAGTGGTGTTCTTAAGGCTGCTCTGGCTTAAAATCTGCAACGATAAGTCAAAAATCCACATTTTACGTATACTTTGGAGAGGGGGAGGCAAAGGCAACGGTTTACTGCTTGTTAAGATCCTGAGACTCCTCTTTCGTTTCATCAACATTCATCAGCCGCCGCCGCACATCGGTTTCGGGTACTTTTTATCGAGATTTGACTTAAACTAATACCTACGTGAATCACAGTATAATCACGCTTCTCGCTGAATTTTCCTAAAGTCAACGTCACGAGGTATACTAATAACAATAACTTCTATACAATAAAATCACTTGTCCTAGTCCCAAACTAGGACACACTGTGCTATGGTAACCATGCAAGGTCATCACAAACATAGAAATACACCCAGATTGAAGCTATTTGCTAAAATGTACGGCGGATGTAATGTATTTATCCACAACAGGACATGACTTGCACCATCCAATAATGCGGTATCGCGCTGTAAACAAGGCGATTGTCTTCCGCGTTTACGTCGGTGGCCGGAAGCGAGCGGAGCGGGCAGAGCAGGGCGAAGTTGGGGGAGGGAGAGCAGCAGGCTGCAACGGAGTGGTTATGTCGATATCTGCCGCGTGAGGTCTTTTGTGTAAATAACAAGTAATTACACCACAAAGTTGGTCCTCCAGCTTGATATAGGTGCTATCTGCAGAGTATAGAGAATCTGATAGAGTTGGAAGCGTAAGCCTAACCACTGCTTATGACTGTTGGCCGTATGCAGAAACTATAAGCAATGCCGGCAGGTCATCTATCAGACACAACTTCTATTTGTAAGTACTTCAGATTCGCAGGAGTCTGCACAAGTTTTACCGTAGTATAAGCGCCTCCAATTTTGAGAGTGAGTGTCCATATAACCTTTAAATAATAAGGATGTAATAAAAATGTTTTGGTTAGCAAAATAAGTAAATGAGCAGCATCATGTGTCATCATCACACGTCATGTAGCGGCTCGGAAAAAATCGATGGAGCCTATCTGAAACCATCCAGCCAAGTTTTGTAGCCAGTAAGGTATTCTACGGCCAGGTTTTCCGAGGCCTTGTATTTTTCCCTGCTATCCTGCTGGCAAAAATACAAGGCCGCAGTTGGAGAAAATCGTATTACGTGATAAATTCATTATGGTCAGCTTAATTACTATTTTGTTTAGCAGTAACATTTGGTTAACAAATTAATCAGTTACTTAACGTTAATTAATACAATTTATTAATTAAGTGCCTCGTTGGTGCAGCGGTTAACACGCTTAACTATGCAAGGGGAGATCGTAGGTTCGATTTCAACTGGAGACCGCCGTACATCCAGACTGAGACCATCTGTGCAAGTTGCTATCATAAGTCAAAGTACATGAATTCCACAGTTAGAGTACTTTACTTACCCAGTTTTTGTTACAAAGAATCATGAGGGTGTATGATATAGTCAGCACCAATAGGTTTAAGCGACCTATGATCCTTTAGAACGCAAATAAAACCAAGTATCGTGTAACAAATATTTGAATTATGCATACAATATCATGTTAGGGATAGCTCAGCTGATATTGTTACACACATCAAACAGCAATGCGAAATAAACAAAGAGTTGTTATCTTTCGTTTACAGAAATGACAATAGGTCACTCAGCTATATTGCCGGCGTTTTGTTGTAAAGGTTTCCCAAACGGATGAAATATGAAACTGCCATTCTCAGCACACTTGTCTTCGTATCTCGATAGTAAAAAACGGCCAAGAGCGCATCAGACTCACGCGCTGAAGGTTCTGTACTATCACGTAATACATCATCATCATCATCATCATTCAGCCACAAGAAGTCCACTGCTGGACATAGGCCTCCTCCATGGATTTTCAAAAAGACCGGTTGGAAGCGGCCTGCACCCAGCGCCTTCCTGCCACTTGGATGAGGTCATCTGTCCATCTTGTGGCTGGTCGTCCTACGCTGCGTTTACCGATATGTGGTCTCTGTTCTCTCAGTTCTGCTCTTAGTTCTGCGTGCTATGTACCTCGCCCACTGCCACTTCAACTTACTAATCCGCTGGGCTATGTCGACGACTTTCGTCATAATTTCTGATTCGATCTCGTAGAGAAATTCCGAGCATAGCCCTTTCCATAACTCGTTGCGTGACCTTGAGCCTTCTTATGAGGCCCATAGTGAGAGACCACGTTTCAGTAATACAATATCACGTTATTAGCAATTTATTCACTTTAAGACTCTTAGCAGGTGTTTAAATCACACATGGCTAGTTTCTATTCTAAAGTCACAGTAAGTTTGTTGTGTATATGGCTATTTTTGCAGTAGAGCAAAATCAAAAACTCTTAAAAAAGTACGTTTCTTGTATGGGGATCTTTTTTGTTTTTGTACGGTTTGTACGGTACACGAAGGGTGCCAAGCGGGACCCTATTACTAAGACTTCACTGTCCGTCTGTCTGTCTGTCACCAGGCTGTATCTCATGAACCGTGATAGCTAGACTGTTGAAATTTTTACAGATGATGTATTTCTATTGCCGCTTTGACAAAAAATACTAAAAACTGAATAAAATAAATATTGAAGGGGGGCTCCCATACAACAAATGTAATTTTTTTGCCGTTTTTTGCTCGATATTAATAACTGCAACAGGTAGACATTTGGAATAATCGAAGAATATATAATTCTATATTCGATTCAAAAATAAATAATTAAATTAAAAATAAATATTTAAGGGGGCTCCCATACAACAAACGTGATTTCTTTGTGGTTTTTTCTCGATCTTTGTATCTAATATTGTATAGATAATGGTACGCACTTAGCCGGTTTTTTTAATAAATTATTGGTCAATTCACCATAACAAGACATATGATCATCATCATCATCAGCTATTTGACGCCCACTGCAGGACATAGGCCTCCCTCATGGTTTACACAACAACAACAAGACATAAACAGTAAGTATAAAAAACTAAACAAACTACCACCCGACAGTCATACTGAGAGACAGACATATTAGACATATTAGTAGGGTCCCGTTTGGTTCCCACCAAGTAGGCACGGAATCCTAAAAATGTTAACAATATATTTGATGGGTATCCTCAGTCACTAACTGTTACTCTCGTAGATTGTGAATGATCTCCAGTCTTAATAATATTACCTAATTTCCACACAACTTCAGGTCCCAAACTAGGATACCCTTTGCTATAGTAACCAGGCAAGGACAACACAAATGTGGAAATACACAAAAACTGAGAATATGACACCAATAGATGACCTCTGTGGCGCAGCGGTGCGCATCTACCTACCACGCGAGAGGTCCCGGGTTCGAATCCCGGCTGGGGCCAAAAAAAAACCCCCAGGTCTTCGATGTTTACATGTTTGTGATGTCGTTGTTTCTAGTTCCCACGACACATGATATCCTAGTGTGGGGCCAGAAGCAATGTATGTGCCTGCTGCTTTATGTTTATTTGTACAAATAGGCGGCTTCCGGTGGAAATCGAACCCACCACCTCAGTTTTGCCAGTCAGGCGTGTTAACCACTAGACCAAAGAGGCGGTTCACATCGATTTATGACTGTCTCCATCCCACTATGACACGAAAGTAAGGGCATATACTTAATGTCTCTGAGAGGAAGCTTCTGCATCAGTGTATGACATGAGATACGCAGAAGCCTTTGTACCTTGCTGGCTGCAACCTGACCTAGGATGGCAGATCCCAACCTACAGCCTCTTGGAGGCTTGAGTCACAGCTCCCGAGCTAATGTGTCTGGTGCAAAGCAAATTATTGGAATAACAGAAGCTCCTCAGTAGGGTGAGACAATATCTTACAGTCTTCTTTATAAAAAGTTGATTCCACTAAGACAATCTTAACACCTAGTTCAGTCCGGCTTATGGCAGGATTTCCTCTTATAAATCGGCTTTAACTCCGTCTTAAGTGTGTCTTAGTGGAATCGACTTTTTATAAATAAGACCGTTAGTGTACAGTACAACTGTAAGTACGTGACTAAGGCAACCTGCAACGTGACCAAAATATAAAGAACTAAATTAATAAAGCACTTTATTTGTAAAACATGAGTATTATGTAGATAAAAAAATCGTAAAACGTCGGAAGTTAAGGCAATATGACATTTATCTAATAGAAAAAAAATACTACAGTACAGCTTCTACTCGGAGGTCTTTTTCCACTATTTCTTTACTTCATTAGCGTCAAAGCAAACTTAAAGAGGAAATACAAAACGATTTAAAAATAGGTGCCATTTTATCTAATGCTGAAAAGCCCGTACCACAACTAACCTTTCCATTATTATTGGCCTTGTACTGTAAGAGTAGCCATCAAATCAACTTTCATATGCGTTCGCTCTATGTAGTTTCGTCCGACATAGGTAGTACGATGGTGCGATAACAGAATTTGACAGTTAATGTATATACTGGAAATTCGCGACTTTCGACGTTAAAACATACCCAGCATGTTTGACTTTATGACTTTACAACAAAAAACGTCATAATTGAAAGAGGGTTCTACAACACCCAAAGTTTATGAACACGAATCTCTTCACCCCTTTCAACTAAACTACTTTTTTACATTATTACGTCATGCATTATCATACCCTTGGCAACAGTATTTTAAGGTGAAACATGAAATGAATCACATAGTGTAGACGATCTTCTGTAGATAGATAACAAGGCCGCGGCGTGAGTAAGTGCAGCGTATATTGTAGTTTATGATAAACTTAAACGGCTGAGCCCCGCCCGGACGGCAGACGTAAAGTAGGGAGATTCCAGATACAGTAAATATAACTGGAAGTACAGCTTAGAGCAATTGCCATTTGATTAACCTTTAACTTTTTTTTTCGATGAATTAGGTAGCGGGGACATAATTTTTGTGATTTTTGGGAGCATTTCCTGGTAATTTTAAGTAGGTACCTCAGTTGTGTTACGTAACTCATTGCCTCATCATTTTGCGAATAAGTGATCCCACTAAATTGTTCCCTTGTGCTCCATGTTGATTTGCCTGTGGTTACTTTTATTGTTGTGTTTGTTTGTCTCATTGCTGTAAAATTTTGTTTTGTTTTACTTGTGCCAATTTTTTTAATTATTATATAATATGTGTATGTGTATGTGTGTGTGTGTGTGTGTGTGTGCACGCATACACGCACGCGCACACACACGCACGCACGCACGCACACACGCACGCACGCACGCACGCACGCACGGTCATAACTCCATCGTAAGGCTGAGTTATGACCTTTTTGGTTTTTGTGTTTATATTTTTGTATCATCATCATCATCATCATCATTCAGCAATAAAAAGTCCACTGCTGGACATAGGCCTCCTTCATGGGCGCCTTCCCGCCACTTGGATGAGGCCATCTGTCCATCTTGTGGCTGGTTCGAGAACCTTTGGGCCCCATCGGCCGGCAATTTTTGTATATTCTTCTTTATTTTTGTAATGTCTCTGTCAGTCTTTCCATGTCGGTCTGACCCAGTCTTTCCACAAAATACTTCCATTTGTGCCATATTATTCTTCTTATGTACCTAATTGTGGATGGAGAAAAAAAAATTGTATTGTATTGTATTCTGTTTGTTGAAAGTGAATATTAGGGGTTAAAGTATGAAATTGCCGTTTTATTGCAATAGGTTCTTTGAATTGACATAGAATCTTCATGGTTTGAGGTTTTCGAATGAAACTTTTTTCAAATGGTTTCTATGATGTTCTTTTTTTAAAAAATGTGAAACATTTGAATATCGACTTTCAATTGTTTTTGTTATTCAATTTAGACAAGAAAGATGGATACTGCGAAAATTCGAGTGATTATGAAGCACCCATTTTTCGTATTTTTTTATTTTATTGATTTGACGCAAGTGAGTCAATATTGTGGGTAAGGTAACGTTAAACCATGCCGCTAATTCCTGGGTAGTTTGACTTGGGTCGGCTTCCACTATCTCTCTTAATTCATCGTTATTCACCTGTGTGGGCGGTCTTCCTCGTGGCTCGTTCTTTAAGTCGAAATTTCCATCACGAAAGCATTTAAACCAAAATCGCACGGTGCGTTCATTAGTAGACCCCTCTCCAAACGCAGCATTGATATTGCGGGCTGTTTCTGCCGCGTTAGTTCCGCGTCGGAACTCGTATTAAAAAATCACTCGAATTTTCGCAGTATCCATCTTTCTTGTCTAAATTGAATAACAAAAACAATCGAAAGTCTATATTCAAATGTTTCACATTTTTTAAAAAAAGAACATCATAGAAATCATTTGAAAAAAGTTTCATTCGAAAACCTCAAACCATGAAGATTCTATGTCAATTCAAAGAACCTATTGCAATAAAACGGCAATTTCATACTTTAACCCCTATTATATCACAATAATATTGCTCGTTCAAAGAAACAGCACATATTTTATTCCAAATTTCAGAGTATAAAGGTTATGTAAAAATACCTCACTTTAGTTTGATATGTAAAAATACCTCACTTAAGTTTCAAGTTTTCGACCGACCTTATAACGATACGGTGTAGTACGGATCACATTCGCTCGCTAGCTAGCTACTCTTGGAGATACTCATGTTCTTATATTTTCACTTTAGTTGATACTTTGCATCTCAAAGAGTGCAGCTTCTTCCAGTAAACCTTTTGTCCCAGGCTGTGTCCCTGTGTTGTGGGCAGAGGTAATTTATTTGATAAATACACTGGCGCCGCCCGCCGTATTTACGTAGCGCACCGCTTGTATGCCGTGGCTCATTGTTTATACGTATTACGGACTTCATTAAAATTAAAAACGAAAAACTGTTTTGGAGAGATTGTGCGGAGGCTTCACTTTGAATTCATATTATTCATATATCGTCATCATGTCCCCACTGCTGAGCCCAATTGTCGAGATCAACGGAGCTTGTTGGCACGCCACATAATTACCTACTAAGCTAATTCTATTTTGCAAAATACAAGTGCTCTAAAGTTTACTTAACCTCTTCGATTATTATTAGAATCATGCTTTTATATCTGATCTCTAGATGTAAATTGCCTCTATAACTTAAACTGGATCTCCGCAAAGAAAACATTAAGAAGTAAATCAAGTCGAGAGCCTTGAAATTAATCTTGTGAAAAATCCAAAACTCTTTTGGTCTTTTATAGAGAGTAAACGCAACGAAAAGGGCCCTTTTCCGGATACTATGACTAATAGCTCTGTAACGGCTACCAATGGCAAAGATATTTGTAATCTGTTCGCCTCCTACTTTGTTTCAGTTTACGAGAAACCATTGCAGAGAACAGACTGCCAAACAGAACCCTATAATATGACATCACTGTCCGTCTCTCTGTCTGTCACCAGACTGTATCTCATGAACCGTGATAGCTAGGCAAATGAAATTTTCACGGATGATGTATTTGTTTTGCCGCTATAACAACAGTTTTTTGCTCCATATTAATAACGGTAACAAGTAGACGCTTAAAATATTCACATAATATTTAGTTCTATATTCGCTTCAAAAATAAATAATTAAATTAAAATAAATATTAAAGGGGGGCTCCCATACAACTAACGTGATTTTTTGTCGTTTTTTTCGATCTTTGTATCTAATGTTGTATAGATAATGGTACAGAACCCTTCGTGCGCGAGTCCAACTTGCACTAGGCCGGTTTTTTTTAAAGTCGGCCAAAACAGCATTCCGAGTAAACCCGAAGACAAGCGCTTGTATTATTGAACGAAAATCATCAAGTAATTAGATTTTCAGGTTAGGTTAGTTTTCAGAGTGAGT
Organism: Yponomeuta evonymella; assembly: GCA_963969515.1. NCBI lineage: Eukaryota > Metazoa > Arthropoda > Insecta > Lepidoptera > Yponomeutidae > Yponomeuta > Yponomeuta evonymella. The sequence goes on along the minus strand of OZ018342.1, from coordinate 542,056 downwards.
CCTCCGAAATAATGACCAGCGACAACTGAATGATTATTGCACCGAAAATGTTGACTTTTCATTGCGAAAATCAACAGGGCATGAGGAATCGAGGATTCTGTTCTGCGAAAAGCAGGCCAATTTTAACGTTAAATGCAACGGTGACTTCTCTACGTCCACTCTTTGGGTGTTCTACATCTCATCAAGCAGTTAAATTGATCCCACGCTTAGCCTTGACTCTCAGATGCAAGATTTCTGCCAATAAATGTCCTACCCATTATACTTTCCTTCTTCTTTAATTACCGTAATTGGTCTATATTTTTCTCTATTTCTTGCCAAGCGAAATTGGTCTTCGACGCTGGCGAAATCGTCCATTCCCATATGCTGCTGAACCACGACTTTCTTCTTGTATCAACCCACCATTGCATCTCCGTCTTCCCCACAGTTGCTCAAACGTTTCAGCTACAAACGTTCTATGGATAGGGTTATGTCTGTTACCGCTACAAGCTCACTTTTGTGGTGTATATACGTGCAATATTTTGAGAATTGTAATGACTCACGCTCTTGTGAAGTAAATGCTTATAGGACATCAGCAACGATGTTTTAATAGCTTTATTAAGTCGCACGGAGCAATATTGACCCCTTGACACCCGCCATCAGCCGAAGCCATATTTTGTACGACGCGGTAAAGCCACATTCACCCCATCGTCGATTGTAAAAATCTACGCACGTGGCGGCTAATTTCACTTCATAACCGCCACAAATGGTGCTAAATTACAACCTTAGAGCGAGGTAAACAGAACCTGCTTTGCATAAGCGTTTTCGAATACACAGTAATTTTCGTCGTTCGGTCCGCGACTGTGTTTTAAGTGAGCAGCGAGCTGTACTGAGCCAAGTTAGATCGGCTTAACGTGAAAAAGTATCGCTTTAAAATGACGCAACAAACTTGGCACTGAAAGCTGCCCTACTTCGGATAAATTGCCGCTATTATGTAAATGTACTTACTTTGTGGCCCCGCGCCCCCGCACCCCGCGCCCGCCTCGCCCGCGCCCCGTCGATATTAGAAGCGTGTTATTACGCTGCTGTATCGGGGCCTGCAGTCAGCTTGCCGTGGCTTGCCAACACACTGACCGTCTCAAACGAGAAGCACTTTTCAAAAGCCTTGCCATTTACCCAATGACTTGGACTTCTATTATTAAACGCGCAGTAGCAACTGTTCCAATACTTAAGATAAGATAAGATAAGATAAGAATATTCTTTATTGTACCAGGAAAAACACAAACATGAAATGTTTACAAAAATGCAGTACAATTAGCGGCCTTATTGCTTATAGCAATTTCTTCCAGGCAACCGACGATGGATGATACTTACGGTCCAATTGAAACCCGAATCGCAAAGTCTAACGAAATCTTTAGATTTTGTTTGACCGCTCTAGACCCTTGACAATCTAGACGTTTTAATTACTCTAGACCGTTTCAGAAAATTAACTGTAAAATGATTTAGAATGGGGGCAGTGAATGAAATAATAATCGGTTTCCGTTTAGTCCATTCATATTGTAAAGATGGAGATGTTTTATATTTTTTACCCGAATGCGCCAAAACGAGGGTTTTGTTTTTATATTGTTTCACTTTTGTTCTATGATTTTATTTGTTTTAAATATATAAACATAAAGTCTGTATTATACGATTAATCTTATAGCGCATTAGCTTAGGCTGTAATGCTGTAAGCTTTTGTATGAACTAAATTAATAAGTAATTGCATTAAATTGTTTCAATCTATAGAGCACAACTTCGTGCAAGGTCGTCCCGGGTAGTGGTGAAAACTATTTGTGATCCAATTACTTAATAAACTAGTAGCGAATCTCTGGCTGATACAATGTTTATAGGTCACATCCTTGTTACCCGTTCGCGAGCACCGAACCAGAAATCCTATTATCGCGCAGCAAGGTTTCAATTTGATCAGATCGCGTCGCGGTAAATACTCGCTGATTTAGGCGGTTAGTTTACGGCAGGTAACACGAAATAATAGTGTTAAGGGGAGAAGGACTACTGCAGTCCGTTTTACGGCTGCTCTTGCGTGGAATATGCTCTCGCTCGTACAATATATATTTTTTTATATTGTAGTAATGTGAGTAAACTTTTGATAAATGTGGTCTGAAGGTCTGATGCATAATTAAATTACGAACATTTGAAGTATATTTTTGTTTTCCTAGAAAGATAAGTTGTTGTCAAAATTATTAATTTTGGAAACAAATTTTCTAAATCAAAAACTTAGTACAAGATAAGAAACATAATATTATTATGCCTTGAATGTTCGCAATTTAATTATCTGTCAAACCCTCAGACCACATTTATCAAAAGTAGGTATACTAACTTTATTGCAATGACTAAAATTATTAAATTGTGCGAGGGAGACAGTATGTTCCATGCAAGAGCAGCCTTAAAACGGACTGACAAGGACATTTTTTTTTGTCGCATTTTTTAATAAATATTCACAAATTCTTCAAAACAGGTGTTCTGTGCCCGGCAGTGACATGATTGACGTGCGCGACTAGAACTTTTCTTTTACAACTTCTGTTTCCTAAGGTTTTTTTCTAAAATTAATATTTTTCGATATTCTTCTTGAAAGACAAAACATTTTAAATGGTACTAAAAAAAAAGGCCAATTGCGTGTCGGGCTATAGAAAGTGGGGGTTTTATCTGCTTTACAGAACTAACAACTTCATTTTGTACGAAATTTTCCTTTTATATGTTGGTCGTCTATTACTCGTTAATTTGTGAAGCCTGCTTATGCTTAGCCGTAATAGTTATCCTTTTAAGTTCATTATATGTTCTACTGCCTTAAATTTTTTCACGTTTCTACAATCACCGTTTAGCTAGGAGGGAGGGGGGGGGGGGGTTATTTGGATAAAACTTTGCGCTTTACAGCTTACATTTAGCAAACGAAACCCTAAACGAACTGATGGCCGATGGGGCCGAAAAGTTCTCGAATGGAGACCATATATCGGCAAGCGCAGCGTAGGACGACCAGCCACAAGATGGAAAGATGACCTCATCCAAGTGGCAGGACGGCGCTGGATGCAGGCCGCTTCCAACCGGTCTTTTTGGAAATCCATGGAGGAGGCCTATGTCCAGCAGTGGACTTCTTGTGGCTGAATGACGATGATGATGATGAAACCCTAAATCAAAAAATTATCTTCCTGCTCCCACAATACTTTTATAATCCAACGAAACGTCACACTATAGTGTAGGCGAAAGAAATTGCATCCCTAATTTAGGTGTAAGGGGTAAAAAATTCTACCGTTTTGTTGGCGTGATTAATATCTACGTCTATGCCAAATTTCAGCTTTCCCGTACTAATCATCTAGGCTGCGGACAGACAGACGGACGGACATGGCGAAACTATAAGTGTTCCTGGTCGAATACGGAAGCCTAAAAAACGCAATAGTACCGTAGTACCTTTTATATAGCAAACAGTGAGGACGGCCTTTAGAAATAGCAATATCTAGTTATATTCTGGTTAAGAATATTCTACCTATTTATCTATCAATTTATATAAAGGTAAGCTTCTTTACGTTCCGTATGGCGCCGGATTAAGAATAGCGTCACTCCATTTCCTTCCGTGGATGTCGTAGAAGGCGACTAAGGAAATAAATTATCAGGAGACGGGCACCAGCGTTTTCCTGAAATTCCAACCGCGTAATGCGATCGCCAACCCGCCTGCCAAGCGTGGAGATTATGGCAAAACCCCTCATGGTTATGAAAACCACGAAGGAGGCATGTCCTGCAGTGGGACTTCTTTACTATTTATTCACAATTGTCGAGTTTGACGCAAGTAATTAACGATTTAGTTAATGGAAACTCCGCTCAAGCGAAGCCGCCATCACCACGCGTGTAGTGTGACACCTCCAACGATTGCCAGGGTTTCACATTATCGAAAATCATATTATTACTTAGCGTGCCCTTTTATATATATCTGAATATCCATCGATCGACTGACTGACCGACCCGCCGACCAACCAACCGACCATCAATCATCATCATCATCATCAATCAACCAATCAGCCGGTACTGGTCCACTGCTGGACATAGGCATGCCACTTCCTTCTGTCCTCGACCATCCACAATAGCTGAATCCGAAGACTACGCATAGGTACTGAGTAGTGGACACCAAAATCAACAATCAAAATCAATTATAAAGTTTTACTAGAAACTAGAATACATTTTTAGGATTATTAAAAGGTAAAAAAATGTTAGGATTAAGTATTTTTCAGTGTTCTTATGGTACGCAGGGTAAGTGTAAGCTAGTACTGAGCTTTTTTGAGATCACAATGCGTAGTTTGTTGATTGTTAAAGTTTTCATTTTTAAACAAAAGGTTACTGCTGTGTCACAAGCACATGGAGAGGCATTTTAAGAAGAAAAATAACTAAAAGGTTGTAAATTTTGATAGTAATCCTTAGGAAGAATTTTTAGTATTAAAACGTATTAATAAAGCACTATTACTCCTGAAATGGTACTTGAGTGCCCATTTCAAGATAGTGGTAGAAAAAAAGTAACAACTTGACACCGCAGTCAATAGCGATCTCAGAGACCACGATCTACCAAGATTTACGGCCTTATTTATAAAAACAACATTCCTCTAAAGCACTCCTAAAAGGCAGTTTATTTAATCCGTGGTTACGAGTTTTCCTTGTAAAATCTCCACCACAGACTATTTTAATCGGCGTTTTAAGTATGTAATCGTGTTTTTTATAGATAAAACCGTTAGTCTCTGTAGAGCTGTGTTTCATTCCGAGGAAGTGAGTCTTCAACTTTCCAATGTGCGGTAACCGCGGGTAGATTGATAAAGTTAGCCGGGAACTTGCTCAAAGCAATATATGGGCTCGCTACTTGTTTGCTCCTTGCGAACTGACACCAGTGTTACCTGTTAGATAATTATTTTATTTTATTTTGATTTATAGCACTCTATTTTGTTTTGCACTTTGCGAGTCAAATACTGATTTTGTTTAATATTGATTGAGTTTCCGATACAAAAGAGGTTGTGTTTTGACTCGCAAATGTCAGCCATTAGGTATAAATAGAAGCGCTTGTCGACGGTTCGATAATCTGTTACGAACCGTCGCGAGACGCGGAGCTTATGCCCAAATGCGGCGCTTATGCCAAAAATGTACAAAACGTGATTATTGAAAGTGAACTATCAAAGTGAATTGTTGAACGTGTACAAACTGAAGTTAAAATGAAATAAACATTTATTAAATAACAAAGTGCCAGCGTATTATTTTCTACCGAAGCCTTATATCAGAAGTGGTAAAAAGGACTCTTACGTGAGTGAGGTGTGTAAACAATGTCCGCGAATCATAATTTGACTAATAGACATCGCAAGCGCCAGCGCAATGATGTCAGTGATGAAAGCTCGTCAGAATCTGAAGGAAATCACCGCCAGCGCTTGGATAGACACAACCGTAAACGTCGGCTCCGGAATGTGAGTAGCAGAGAAAGAACTCCACGAGAAAGCCAGTCGACAAAGAGCAACAACAGAAGGTCACGCCATCGCCAAAGTCTACAACCGAGGCTTAGAGATCGGAGTAGCAAACGCAGTTCGCGTGCAGCAGATGGAAGAAAGGAGACGAGAACCAAGCAGAGGCCAGCAGCAGCACCAGCTTCGACGCCAGAGCCCTTAGCGTCGGCCGGTGCAGAATCGGTTCATTCGACGTTGGCGCAGGGAGATACAGCCTCAGCGTCGAGATCCCAGACGCCACCACCGCAGTTGCGGCCTCTACTAGCACCTACTCCACAGAGTGATATGGACGGTAACAATAGATTTAATAACGTTGAGTTAAATACCAGTGATCTATCGAATCTTATTCAAAGCTTAATACAGCGTCCCCACATGCCTGGCATTTCATACGATAAAAACATCATACCTATTTTCGATCCGGCACAAAAGAATCAAAAGATAGAAAGATGGATAGGGAAAGTAAACGAATGTGCTAAAATCTATAAATGGACCGATGAACAGACCACACATTTTGCCCTACCCAAATTAACAGGCAATGCAAAAAAATGGTATGAGGGCCTTCAAACCATACTATTAACTTGGACAGAGTGGCAAGAACATCTGATCAGGGCCTTCCCGTCTGAAAGCAATTATGCTGCTCTGTTAAATGATATGTTAGAGCGACGCATGCGGATAGGAGAATCAGTCGATGAGTATTACTTTGAGAAAATGATGTTGCTGCATTCATGTGATATAAAGGGCAAAAGAGCGGTAGACTGTCTCATTTATGGAATAGATGATCGTATGATAAGGGCTGGTGCTTCATCTGCACGGCTAAATGAACCTGAAGACTTGCTCAAGTTTCTTAAGGACTTATGTAGAGACTCGTATAATAGAGCGTTTAGACCAAAGCCAGGACCGAGTACTTCAAATAACATCATGTGCTTTAAATGCAATAAGCCCGGCCATATCGGGTCTCAGTGTCGCAACAATAACAAAGACATCTGCTATAACTGCAAAGAGAGAGGGCATGTTTCTAGTGGATGTACTAAACCATTGAACAAGTGCGAAAGTTGCAATCGTTTTGGACATAAAAGTTCTGAGTGCTTCCACAACAAGACCAATAGTAATAATAAAAGTACAGATAAAAAGACTATGTACACACAGAGTATGAAAACTGACTCGAAGTACTACAAACAAGCTCTCATCAATGACTCTATCGAAGTCAAGTGCTATATCGATTTTGGGAGTGATTGTACACTTATCCAGCAAGCTATTGTAGAGAATAATTCTTTACCAAAGTTAAGTTCAGATTTACCAAACATCCGTGGGTTTGGGAATGATTCATATACTCCCCTTGGTAGGACAAAGATAACTCTAAAATTGGGAGACATTTCGGCAGAAATAGATGCGTATATAGTGGAAACATCAATGATAACTGAACCATTACTAGTAGGACAAAACTTCACTGAGCACCCTGATATCGTAGTAGTTAAGACTAGAGACAGGCTTGATATTCTGAAGCGTAACTTTATTCATGAAATGGCTGATTTGCCAATTGAAACACCACAAAACGAGAAGGTTGTGCTGAGAATAACCAGCAATGTACAGGTAGATAGGATTAACTTTGTGGAGTGTAAAGATGATACAAACCAGACTTGCGACATCCTCGTTGAGCACGGGTTGAGAGATTACGGAAAAGATGAATACTGTGTTATAGGTGGCGTCTATAGTTTGTGTAAGGGGCATTGCCAGGTAGCTGTATGCAATCTGTCTCCAGAACCGATTCACTTAAAATCTAGGTCTATATTAATACGAGCAAAAACTATAATTCCTGCTGGTGAAGAAAAAACAACCCAGAATGCATACACTTGTAAAAGAATATCGAACGTGACTCCAACACTCATCCCTGAGAACGAAATTAATATAAACCCAAATCTGACAAAAGCCGAGACCAACTTAGTACTGAATCTGATTAACAAGTATCGCCACTGTTTTGCTCGGGATTTGTCTGAGTTAGGCTGTACTAATATAACAGAAATGGACATACAACTTCATGATCAGACTCCAGTGGTATACAGGCCTTATCGTTTGAGTTATCTAGAAAGAGAAGTAGTTCGCGATATGGTGAAAGACTTGATAGATAACGATATTGCAGAAGAATCTAATTCGTCCTATGCAAGTCCAATTATATTAGTCACAAAGAAAACGGGTGGACATCGACTTTGTATTGATTTCAGAGCCTTAAACCGCAAAACAGTAAAAGACCACTTCCCTATGCCTAGGATTGATGATCAATTAGATATGCTTTGTGGGAATAAGTACTACACTAGCCTTGACCTTGCTAGCGGGTACTACCAGATACCTATTCATCCAGACTTCAGACACCTCACTGCTTTTATTACTCCTGATGGATTGTACCAATTTAAAAAAATGCCATTTGGCTTGGTTAATTCACCAGCTGTTTTTCAACGCACCATAAACAAAGTCTTAGGTAATTCACGGTTTAAATCTACTCTTGCTTACATGGACGACATTCTCGTACCTGGCAGAAATTTCCAAGAAGAGTTTGAACGATTAGAAGAATCCTTCAAACTAATACAAAACGCGGGGCTAACTCTAAATCCAAAAAAGTGTAACTTCTTTCAGGAAGAACTAGAGTATCTTGGTTACGAAATAAGTGAGAGTGGAATTAGACCAGGTAAAGCCAAAATAAAAGCAGTGGAGCAATTCCCAAGACCCAAAAACACCCATGAAATCCGACAATTCATTGGCTTAGCAAGCTACTTCAGAAAATTTATCCAAAATTTTGCCGCGATTGCTAGACCCCTGACAGATTTAACGAGAAAAGATAAACCATGGCGTTGGGACGTGGAACAGGAACAATCTTTTAATCAACTAAAGGAGGCATTGATTCAACGACCATTGTTAGGCATCTATAATCCTAACCACAAAACCTACTTACACACTGACGCCAGCAAACATGGACTAGCAGGCATATTATTACAGGAGGATGTCCATGAAAACTCTATCAAACCTATAGCATATTTCAGCAGGAAAACTAGCTTAGAGGAACAAAATTACCATGCATATGAGTTGGAAACTTTGGCAGTTGTAGCGTCTCTTCAACGCTTCCGTGTATATCTGTTAGGTGTTGCGTTCACATTAGTGACAGATTGTAGTGCTTTACGAGCCACTTTAATAAAAAGGGACCTCATCCCCAGAATAGCACGCTGGTGGATAATTTTGCAAGAATTTGACTTTAACATTCAGTACAAGCCAGGGCACACAATGTCCCATGTAGACGCCTTAAGTAGGAACCCTCAACCGTTAGAGCCTGATATGATGCAAGATCCTATACCCTCCATCCTAAGAATCACTCAAGAAGATTGGTTACTTACTACACAGTTGAAAGACGGGGAATTGCAGCGTATTCGTAAGATTTTGGAAGACAAAGATTATTCAGATATACAGAAAAACTATTTACTTCAAGATAATGCGTTATTTCGACGGGTTGGTGAGGAATTAAAATGGGTTGTACCGAAAAGTGCTCGATTTCAATTGTGTAAATTAAATCATGACGACATTGGTCATTTTGGCTTCGAAAAGACGTTCAACAAAATTAGTAAAGACTTTTGGTTTTCTAAAATGAGAAAATTTATAAAAAAATACGTCAGTTCATGTATAGAATGTGCATATAGCAAGGAACCAAGTGGTGCAAAGGAAGGTTTTTTGCATCCAATACATAAGGTTGACCGACCTTTCGATACCGTTCATATTGACCACTTAGGTCCTTTCGTAAAGAGTGCAAGAGGTAATTCCTATTTACTCGTTTTGATTGACGGTTTTACGAAGTTCTGCCTAATAAAACCATTGAGAAATCTCAAAACAAACCTTACTGTACGTGCTCTGGATGACATATTCACGACTTTTGGCTATCCTGATAGGTTAATCTCCGATCAGGGAACATCTTTCACCTCTAAGGAATTTGAGAAGTTCTGTAATGATTCTAAAATTAATCATATCCTAAATGCCGTAGCCTCTCCACGAGCCAACGGGCAAGTAGAGAGATACAATCGAACAATTTTAGACACCTTAACCGCATACACAGACAAGTTGGGCGAAAAGTATTGGGATACTGTTCTTGGGAAGTTGCAATGGGGATTAAATAACAGTCTTAACAAAGGTATAGGAAAGACCCCTTCAGAAGCGCTCTTTGGCATATCACTAGCTAGCAAAGGAGATAACATATTCGCTCAAATTCTAAATGTCACGCGCCAGCCAGGGAATATACAAGAAATTAGAGAACAAATCAGTACACACATTGAAAAAGATCAAGTCGCTCAGAAAGAAAGGTATGATAGGTGCAAAAAGAAGGCCAGAGTTTACAGAGAAGGTGACTTGGTTAAGATTTTGAAACCTACCCCAAGTAATGACGGTAAAAGCAAGAAACTACTTCCTAAATTTTCTGGCCCCTTTAAGGTAACAAAGGTACTAGAGAATGATCGATATGAGGTATCAAGTATCAAAGGCACTAACATAACTCAGAAAGATTACTGTAATGTGTGGGCTGCTGATCGTATAAAACCTTGGATCACAATGGTACAAGTTAGTACTTCAGAGGGCGATAGTGACGAAGTTGATGAAGATAAGGAATAAATTTTAATTTGATTGTGCCAGGGTCAAAATCGGGTTCTACAGTGTAGCTTAATTTGTTAACCTAATCATCAATGTCGATAGATCCATAAGTGTTGACAGATCCACTGATAGGCTAAAATCTGGTTTCAATGTTGATAGATCCATTGAACCATGTTATTTGTGATGTACATGCAGTGTTGACAGATCCACTGATAACTTAAAAGATAGTTTCAATGTTGATAGATCCATTGGACTATTTTATTAGTAGTGCTTAACCAGTGTTGACAGATCCACTGATAGCCTAAAATCCGGTTTCAATGTTGATAGATCCATTGAACCATGTTATTTGTAGTGTAAATGCAGTGTTGACAGATCCACTGATAACTTAAAAGATAGTTTCAATGTTGACAGATCCATTGGACTATTTTATTAGTAGTGCTTAACCAGTGTTGACAGATCCACTGGTAGCCTAAAATCTGATTTCAATGTTGATAGATCCATTGAACCATGTTATTTGTAGTGTAAATGCAGTGTTGACAGATCCACTGACAGCTTAAAAGATAGTTTCAATGTTGACAGATCCATTGGACTATGTTATTAGTAGTGCTTAACCAGTGTTGACAGATCCATTGGTAGGCTAGAAAGATACATATTTAAATGTTGATAGATCCACTGAATTAGGTATAATTAATAATTCTACTCATCAATGTTAACTGATCCATTGAACTTTGTTAAATATAGTGATAGATTTACTGGTAGCCTAAAAGGAAGTTTCAACTTTGATATATGTTGAGTCGTGGATGCTTAATAAATAGTTCATAAATAAGTTGTAACCATCAATGGTGATAGATCTATTGAAAATTATGTAGTAATAATAAATTTAATATAACAATAATAATACTTAGGTAGGTAATTAGAGATAGTATACAAAAAAAAAAAAGAACATTGTGTTTTATCACGTTTTTATTAAGTTTGGGGACAAACTTTATTGCAGGAAAGGCCGAATGTTAGATAATTATTTTATTTTATTTTGATTTATAGCACTCTATTTTGTTTTGCACTTTGCGAGTCAAATACTGATTTTGTTTAATATTGATTGAGTTTCCGATACAAAAGAGGTTGTGTTTTGACTCGCAAATGTCAGCCATTAGGTATAAATAGAAGCGCTTGTCGACGGTTCGATAATCTGTTACGAACCGTCGCGAGACGCGGAGCTTATGCCCAAATGCGGCGCTTATGCCAAAAATGTACAAAACGTGATTATTGAAAGTGAACTATCAAAGTGAATTGTTGAACGTGTACAAACTGAAGTTAAAATGAAATAAACATTTATTAAATAACAAAGTGCCAGCGTATTATTTTCTACCGAAGCCTTATATACCAGAAAAAAATTACAAAATATCCTGTAGCTAAGTTAAAAAAAAAACTTGTTTCAGATCTAAAGTACCGTGTGTCACAAATAACAAAATATCATATTATATAGATTTAAGTACTGCTAATTTAACAATGTGTCACTATTTTGTTTCTTAAGTATGACTATAATCCACATTCTACAGAGGGAATTGAAAATTGAAAAATTTAAAATGTTTTATTTAAAAGAAAACACTTAAAAGTATCATAAGAAACAGTCCTAAATGTAGATATTTACAATATTTAGCGATACATTTTGCACTGCGGCCCCACACTAGGCAAGCCTGTATCGTGGGTTGCCATTGGAGCGGTTAACATTTTAAATAATACGATTGTTTCTAATTGTTTCAGTCTGGGTGTTTTTCCATGTTTGTGATATCCTTGCCTGGTTACAATAGCACAAGGAGTTGTGAGGAAGTTGGTTTTTATATACCAATTTATTTTAGTCTTTCTTATTGACCTACTAGTTTGCACGATACACGGTATTGGATAATTTCCGTATAATACCTCATTTCTTCGTTAATACAACGTGTACCTGGTAACACTGGCTAGCAGTGAATATTGTGGGCAATCCGCAAATGCATTGATCACTGGAGTATTTGCGCCTGCCCCTATTTGCCTGCGTCCCAGCCTCGATTGTTAACAACAATGTCATTATTTACAATTACTCCTGGACTGGCTATTCGGAAAACGGATTGAATATGTGCTTAGGTGTATACTACAACGTGCCACTAACAATATGGATTGGAAATTTTAGCCAGGATTCAAATCCACGACTTCCTGAATGTGAGGCCGGCGTTCTACCGCTCCGCTACTACCTCTAAAATACAGCTTGCAAATTTTTCTCGTATTGAAATAGGTAAATTTTGGAAACTCTGCCGAAAATAAGGTGGTGTACTGTGTGCTTCCTAACAACTAGAGTAACATAAAAAACGGCTAAGTGCCTGTCGGACCACGTGTATTGTAAGGTGTCGCAGAAAGAGGGTGTTTTATCTGCTTTACAGAACTAACAACATCATCAACGTAATTTGCGCTGGATTTTGTACGAAGTGTTCCTTTTATAACTTGGTCGCCTATTAATCGTTAACTTATGAAGCCTCCTTAGCCGTGATAGTTTTCCTTTTAAGTTCATAATATGGGCTACTACTCTGAATTTTTTCACATTTCTACAATCAACAGTTAGCCAGGAGCGGGGAGGGGTGCCCTACTCGGACAAAATTTGCGCTTTAAAGCTTAATATTTCGCAAACGGAACCATAAATCCCTAAATCAAAAAGTGATTTTTCTACACCCACAATATTTTTAAACGACCAATCTAATGATACCCCACACAATCGTGCAGGCCAGAAAAAAAAATTCATCCCTAATTTAGGGTAAAAATTTTAAAAAAGAGAAAAAAAAATCAAAGATTTTATCCTACCGTTTTGTTTTATGTCTATGCCAAATTTCAGCCTTTTCGTACTAATCGTCTGAGCTAGGCCGCGGACAGGCAGACGGACAGACACACAGACAGACGGACGGACATGGCGAAACGATAAGGGTTCCTTGTCGACTACGGAACCCTAAAAATAGACAATGGAACAGTTTTGTACTGTGCTAACCCTCGAATAAACTGTCGGCGATGGCGATAAATTGGCCTTTACTATTTTATTTCTAGACGCTCCGTGGAAAGCAAATAGTTTTTTGTTCGGTGATCGCTTCTGAAGGTACTTCTGATGTACAAATCGTGCCTTTTGCCTGGCAGAAGGCTGGGACTGGAGGCCGTAATAAAGTAACGTAAACTGTGACAAGTCAAGTGAGGAGGATCCAAAATGAGTCTGTCAGTTTTTGTAGCTTATAGAAGAATTCAACTTCTTAATACTAAAAAGGAAATAACTAGGTCGAACGGTAGATAGCTTGTTGGATTCCCGAATAAACAAAATAAAATAAGAAGCCGATGAATACTCTAGATGGCGAAAGGGGTACATACAGTTGCATTCCTTGTCTTAGACACTGTTAATGTTAAGAAAATGGAACGGTTATCACTTTTTATCTATAGGTACTTCCATCATCATCATCATCATCATTCAGCCACAAGAAGTCCACTGCTGGACATAAGCCTCCTCCATAGATTTCCAAAAAGACCGGTTGGAAGCGGCTTGCATCCAGCGTCTTCCTGCCACTCGGATGAGGTCCATCTTGTGGCTGGTCGTCCTACGCTGCGCTTGCCGATATCAGTGGTCTCCATTCGAGATCTTTTCGGCCCCACCGGCCACTTCCATACAATATTATATTGCGGAAAAGTCTGTATGTTTGTATAATCTCTGGAGAAAGTTATCCGATTTCAAAAATTCTTTCACCAATATTTAATTTGGGATAGACATGGACTTAGGTAGGCCATAGACCACGCGAGCGTAGTCACTGCTAGCTTAAAATAATAACTAAATTTTATTGGCTCGTAAATTACTGTATAAACCTACACTGCGTGTTATAAAAATATCCTAAAAACCACTTCATCAGTATCGATTTGGTTTTTCTGTTTTTCATAAACTTTTGATAATTAACGCGGCCAATTTGTAAGAAAAACAAAAGTAAGAATTTAAACTTCAGCTTTTTGGAAGTTGTTTAATTATGAATCAACACTGTTAAAAATATTATCCAAGTTACGCAGTCTTCATTTTTTACAATTTTCAGGGTTAGCCCGTGTATTAATTATCAAGTTGTTAATGAAATTGTTTCCTAAGTTAAGTTCATTTGTGGATTTGTTGTGTACGTGAATTGTTAGTAACCTAACAACCAACCAACACATTATAAGTAAACCTGAAACTTTGTTTTTATGTACTTTAGTTCTCGCACCGCCAATCTACGGCAGGCACGCGTTGTAGTTAAGTCCATACTCTCTCTCTCTCTCTCTGAGAGAGAGCGTAAGCTTTACTTACTTACTTATTTATATCCTGTTGTCCCTCATCAGGGACGTAGGGCCTTTATAAAAGATCTCCACTTGCCAAGCGTTCTCGCTTCTAACGTAACTGATCGGCCCCAGGTGGTTTTTTGACGCCCTCTCTTAGCTCCCGTAAGCTCTAGAGCGGGCCGCATATACGTAGACTGCTTATGATCAAAATTTACTATATAATGCTGAAAAAAATAAGGGGAATAAGATTTCAAAGTGGAATGAAACCGTTAATTATAACTGGCCAATAAAATGATAAAGTGACATGGTTCACGAAAATAAAAAAAAAATGTTAGCATTTTTGTTAGCATTTTTCTTAATATGGCAGTTATAATTAAAAACAAAAGAACTTTTTTTCATTCTACTTTGTAAACTTATTCCCCTAGTGGGCTCCCCTAATAGCTCGCTAGAATGAGTTATCATAATATCCTCCAAAGTGTTATCCTCTAGAATTGTGGCAAGTAGGTAGTTGATCCTGCTCTTTGAATAAAAATAGGTTTGTAGTGTGACCAGGAATGAAAACTCACGATACTTGTTTGTAGATTTATTCAACTTGGTAACATTCGCAATACTTAGGTATAAGTGACAAGGTGTACTTAAGGTATAATATGTAGGTAGCCTATCCAGGAGCCTAGGGCGGACTGCGTGGCTATCGCACCCTGATGCCCCCCTAGCGTGCATACAACTGCGGACTGCGTGGCTATCGCACAGATGCAGCGACCTGACTTCGAGTAGACTGCGGAGCTATCGTACTCGTTGCCAGCTAACTAGCGACTGTTTCTTCGGAGGCGCGCGGCCGTTTTTATAGCAGACTTCCTTGTAGGTGTGTGCGTGCCTCGCGTGTTGTACAGAATACTTCAATGTGTTGTAGTTGCGTTTCGTTATGCCTTCTTAGTAGTGACTTGTTACATCCTCCCCCTCTGGTACTCGTAATTGTCATGATAGAGTAACAGGATCAATTAGTAATTTTCTTTGGCCGGCCCCTGCGTTTGATTGCTTTCACTGGGTCAGGTAACTTTTCGTCCCCATCTCTTTCCACGAACTTTGTAATAGCAGACGTATGAAATTTTCCAATAGGTTCATTTGGTGACTCAGGCATTGATACTTCATATATCGTGGAACCAATCTTTTTTATTATTTGGTAAGGGCCATCTCTTTTTGGTGCAAATTTCGCAGTGTAGTTTTTGTCTTGGTTACTGATTGGATGAGAGGTAAGAAGCACTAGGTCTCCTATCTTGTATCCAGGATCAGGTCTGCGTTTCTCGTTTGCCTTTGTGCGGTTGTTTTCTTGTGTCTTTTCTATGTTATCTCTGGCAATTTTAAGATCATTTGCTAGTTTCTTTAAAGTAGGCGTTATTTCATGCACAAAGTTTTCTGACCTTACGACTGTGCTTAGGTCATGTGTGAGATCACATGTTGTACGTAACTCACGGCCAAATGTCAAGTAGGCCGGTGTGAAGCCAGTGGACTGACATATTGCTGTGTTTATGGCGAACTGTATTGCAGGTAAAGCAGTCGGCCATAGATTGTGTTGGTTTTTCACCAATATAGATATCTGTGTTTTCATGTCTCTATTTCTTCTTTCTACAATATTAGGTTCTGGATGGTATACAGGTGAAAATATCTGCTTTATTCCTAAACAGAATGTTAGTTTTTGCATCACAGCTGATATGAACTGTACACCATTATCGCTTGCAATTTTTCTAGGTAAGCCATATCTTAAGAATATTTCATTCAGAAGTATAGTTGCACAGGTTGTAGCTGTTGCTTCTTTTATTGCGAATATTTCAATCCATCTTGATGCAGTGTCTTCAACAATAAAGATCCATTTCTCGTCATTTTGTGCTTTTGGAAGTGGACCAAATAAATCAATTGAGAGGACTTCAAATCGTTGGTTGTTTGCTGTAGATTGGAACAATCCAGCCGGTTTCTGATTTGTAGGCTTATAACGTTGACATTGAACACATGACTTTATATATTTTATGACGTCTTTTCGCAGTCCATTCCAATAATAATTTTTGGTGATGCGATTCATAGTACGGTCGACTCCTAGATGTCCAGCTGTCGGTACGTCGTGACATGATTTTAATATATTTTCTCTTTCGTGTTTCGGAATAATCAGTTTTGCGTTTTCGTCATCTTGATCGGGAATGTAACGGTATAGAACTCCTCTATGTAGTATGTATCCCTTTTTGAACCATTCAATGTGGTCCTCTTTCTCGACATCTTTTTCCAGTGAATTTATTACGTTTGATATTTCTGGGTCTTTCAGTTGTTCTTCTCTGATCGACTTTTCGTTTCTTTTAGGCAGTTCGACTTCTATCAAGCATATGGTGCATTTTTCGTCGTGATCACATGGTGGTCGAGACAGTAAGTCCGCTAAGACATTAGTTCGGCCTGGCATGTACTGAATTTCGAATTCATATGGTTGTAGTTGCAAGGCCCAACGTGCTAGACGACCAGTAGGCGTTTTGAGGTTCATCAACCATTTTAGGGGTTGATGGTCGGTTATAGTGATGAATTTTGTTCCTTCAATGTATCCGCGGAATCTTGATATTGCCCATACAATTGCCAATGCTTCTTTCTCAGTAACAGAGTAGTTGCGTTCGGCGTTTGTGAGTAGCCTACTAGCGTATTCTACTGGGTGTTCATCGACACCCTCCCGCTGGAGTAGAGCTGCTCCTAATGCGTATTGACTTGCGTCAGTTTTCAATACGAACGGAATGTTATTGTTAGCTTGGCGGAGTACTGGTGCTGCCGTCAATGCGTCTTTAATTTTCCGGAAGGCTTGTTCTTGTTCATAACTCCATTGCCATGGTTCTGATTTTTTGGTCAATTTTGTTAGAGGTCTAGAGATTTCTGCATAATCTTGTATGAATCTGCGATACCAAGAAGCAGTTTGTATGAATGATATCAGTTGCTTTTCATTTTTTGGAGCTGGTAAGTTTGCAATCGCTGATATTTTTTCTGGATCTCCTTTAAGTCCTTCAGGGACTATTATATGTCCGAGGTATTTTATTTCAGAGCGACCAAAATTACATTTCTTCCTGTTGGCTCGCAAGCTATAGTCTCGGAGTTTTTCAAAAACTTCACGAAGATCATTCAAATGTTGTGAGAACGTTGTGGAGCGAATATGGAGATCATCTAGATACGCAAGTGCATGATTTGATTTCAGACTGCGTATCAATCTGTCCATTAATCTTTGAAATGTAGCTGGGGCGTTTCGTAGCCCAAAAGGCATCCGTTTGAATTTGTATGTTCCAAATGGAGAAACGAAGGCTGTTTTGTCTTGATCTTTATCGTTTACCTCAATTTGCCAGTACCCTGACTTTAGATCTAGTGTTGACATGAACGGCGTTGCTTTTGCTTGATGTAGCAAGTCATCCATTCTTGGTAGTGGATATCGGTCGGGTTTTGTTATGTTATTTAACCGACGATAATCGACACATACTCTGACATCATTATCTTCTTTTGCAACTAATATTACGGGTGAGGCCCATGGTGAATCGCACTCTTCGATTATGTCGTTAGCTGACATTTCATCGATTTTATGTTTAAGTTGTTGTTGTCGTAAAGGTGACATGCGATAGGGTTTGGTAGCAATAGGGTCGTGATCACCAGTATCTATTTTGTGCTCTGCATAAGATGTAGGTTTGCCTTGTTCGGCAAAGATGTCTGCAAACTCTATCAATAGATCATTTAACTGAGTACGTTGATCAGATGTGAGTTGTATTGCCTCATTGTCTCGTAGAAAAATATCTGAGTTATTATCAAATGAAACTTCAAGCGAATACAATTGTGTAGGGTTTATTGGAATATAATGAATACGAGGATCTTTACGTCGTACTTGTTCTTCATTTTCTGCCCAGGGTTCACGAGGACGAGTAATCGGCGGCGGTGAATCCAGTTTCACTAGGTTCCATTTGGGAAGCTTTGGAGGTGATGGCGTTGTTGTCTGTGGCGGTGTGTCTGGTATAGGTGACAGCATCGTCAGATCTTTAGCCCATTCCATGAATTCTGAGATTTCTTCAGTTTCTTTTTCAGTGGTTTCAGTGGTATTGGAGAACTCGAGTTTCATAGCTAAGCACTTGCTAATGGCTTTAGTTGTTGCTATCACTGGTTCTGTTCGCAGCTGTAGAAACTGGAACGATTTCTTGGGTTCATCAATGAAATGCCAGCATCTTTGGGGTAAGTTCAGGACTAATCCAGCTGACTCAAGGAAGTCAATCCCCAATAAGGTTCGTGTTTCTTTGGCTTCTGGTATAGCAGATAAGGTAATAGGTAAGCTACGGTCTCCTATCTTGACCATTGTTGTCGTGGTCAGTAAGGTTATTTGTTTGCAGCTTCCATCAGCCAGACTTACTTTGGCAGCACATTGGCTGAATTGTACTCCAGCTTCCACAAGCATCTGGTACAATTTCGCTCCTGCAATGCTGGTCCGTGCAGCCGAATCCACATAAGCATATCCCAACCATCCTTCGATAGATATCTCTATAGTGGGTATTTTCACACCTTCTTGAAATGGTGTTGTTATCATTGAGTAGAAATGCACAGGCTTTGGTGGTGTTTCTTGATTTTTGCACGCTGTGCAGTTGCTTCGGTAAACACCTGGCGTGCCACATCCATAGCATTTGATAACTGCTGATGAAGTAGTGGGCACTTTTGCCTCAGCGGCGATACGTTTTCGGCACTCTTCTACCTCGTGGCCTCTTTTATTGCAGAACGAACAGCGTTTCACTTTTGGTTTGACAACTGTTTCCTCTTCGTTCTTTGTGGATGGTCCACGTAGATTCTCGTAGTGTCGGCACTTTGTAAGGAGATCAGCGAAGGTTTTTACGTCTGTTCTCGGAACGTTCTTTTTTATTTCGAAGTTAAGAAGACCATAGATAAGGTCAATCTGCTCCTCTTCTTTGTGTCTTTTGGCAGGCAGCTGCGCCAACAATGCTCTCTTGGCACAAAGGAACGTATCAATTGGCTCATTGTTTTGTTGGCGGCACCCGAACAATTCCAAGTAGATTTCGTGAGGTTGTTTCTTCGGTGCAAAAGCCGCTCGTATAAGATTTAGAGCGCTAGGCCAGGTTTTTGCCTCTAGTTTTATACCTTGCCACCAGGTGGATGCGGTATTGACCAGTAGTAAACCCAATCCTTCCAGGGCATCTTCGTCGGAGATATTTTCAATTTTTTTGTAAATTGAAATTGCAGCGATGAACTCCTCCACACGTTCGTAGTTGCGTTCACCGTTGAAACGGGACGAACATTTCGCAAAACTTTTGTGGTTCATTTCTGTATTCAGTGATGTCGACATAAGTGAAGTTATTAAGCGACTGATCTGCTCTTCCGTCATTACAACAGGATTCATTATTGTAGATGAGGGTAGTTGTTTTTCAGGTAGTATGTTTTATCTTGCTGAGTGTGGGTAGATGGTTTACTTTTGATCCCACTGTGTTGCCAGATGTGTTATACACCTTTCCAGATTGTTGTACGATACTACACTATCTGTTTTTTCTTTTTCTTTTTACGTTGGGCGCCAGATTGTAGTGTGACCAGGAATGAAAACTCACGATACTTGTTTGTAGATTTATTCAACTTGGTAACATTCGCAATACTTAGGTATAAGTGACAAGGTGTACTTAAGGTATAATATGTAGGTAGCCTATCCAGGAGCCTAGGGCGGACTGCGTGGCTATCGCACCCTGATGCCCCCCTAGCGTGCATACAACTGCGGACTGCGTGGCTATCGCACAGATGCAGCGACCTGACTTCGAGTAGACTGCGGAGCTATCGTACTCGTTGCCAGCTAACTAGCGACTGTTTCTTCGGAGGCGCGCGGCCGTTTTTATAGCAGACTTCCTTGTAGGTGTGTGCGTGCCTCGCGTGTTGTACAGAATACTTCAATGTGTTGTAGTTGCGTTTCGTTATGCCTTCTTAGTAGTGACTTGTTACAGGTTAGCATTAGGTTTTTGGAGGAGATTTTTGAACCCAAAAAGTCATTTACATCAAAGTTCATTATTATTAAAGTACATAAGTAGTCTTATCGAAGATATATCTTTTAGACAGTATTTTTCCACCTAGAAGACTTTTTTAAGTGTAAAATATATGGGTATCTGAAAGTAATGAAACAAGTTAATGGGTACACTTTGTGTCAAAAAGTAAGCACATCGCGCGGGCGGTGGGGCGTCGCCGATATTGTTCAATAAAAGATTGTCCACAGGGAGACCGTTATCGCCCAAAATAGATACAATAGAAGGACAATTTTATTATTTTTCTATTCACAAAGTCATAAAATCTTCTCCAAAAGTGAGAAAGTAAGCAATAGAGACCGGAAGAGAGAGAGTTGGTTATAGATGTAATCTTTGCGTGTTCTTAGAATGAACTATGATCCATGATACTTAAGTCAGCAATACGAAGCGTACAGAGAAGAGGACTCTCGGTAGTACACGGTGCCGTCATTCGAGTCCTCGTTTACATCAGTTCGGTTGGATATATTCAGAATAAGGTTATTGTTATTTTTAGAAGATAGACAAAACAGCATTGTAGACGTAGCACTACATTTAAGTTACGATAGGGTATTGTTCAAGCGGTAGAGTATGACAGATTGCATATTAACTAACATACTTAAAACAACTATATGAAAATATGAAGCATTTGATAAATTTAAGTGTTAGCTTACCATCTAAGGATAGAAGAATTTTACAAATTTGAAACATTTTTAATGATAATTTGCTGCTTTTTTCAGGTTACTACCCGAAAGTAGCGTTGTATACCCGTCCATACATTGCTTGATTGCTGAATATGTGTACTTGCTTTGGTCTGAGGCAAACCATTATTTAATTATCTGAAACAGAAACCGGTCCTTAAGGTCCACTGTCTAATACAATAGCAACTCTTAACACCTAGATATACAGTGAAGGTACCATTACGAACGACGTCACGGTCTCAGAGCTACACATTTCGTAGGAACTTCTGCTTGTATACATCTAATGGCTATGGCCGCTCTACATTATAGCTCAAGATTGCCTTTCCAATTTTATTGCGCCATTTTATATGATTTTCGAGAGCAGGCCGCGGCCGCCTGCCTGCAGATATGTCGCGAGCGATGCCTATTTCGTGTGACATATAAAATTCTCTCGTGCAGTCGACAACATATCGTAACTTTTTTATTTAGGGTTATTCTTATCCCACCAAAACATAAATGTAAAAAAAAGTAGCCAAATTCGCGACCCAAAAAGTACTTGATATATAAGAAATTGCCAAGTTTCTCGTGTTGGCGGAATTAGCAGTGTTAAAATAAATATGGAAATTTTGTTTAACTTTTAAATATACAGACAAAAGTTGGCAAGTTTTTAGAAGATATTGAGTATTTTTACAACACAATTACAAGCCAAGTATGATCTGAAAATTAAAAAATGATACAATTTTTCCTTATTATAACACTGCTAATTCCGCGAAGACAAGGAACTTGGCAAGTTCTTATAGTATTATGAATTATTTTTTTTGCCATGACTTTTTTGTTAAGAATGTTAGTCTGATGAAGTGCATAATGGCTTAGAAACGAGAATGGCCACTATCGTAAGAATATCTTCTAGTTTCATTTTCAGATTATGACACCTCCTAACAAAGCTTTTTTTTTTTTACTTGAAACGGATTACATGGTAGCACTTAATACACCATCTCAACTAATTACCTTGTATAACACGTTCAACGTATAGATATATTTTTATAATTTTAGTTTTTTATCAGGGTCTTCATATGTCTAGGTCCTAAAAAATGTTTGCAATTAAATTCTAATTTATTTTTTTGCTGCTTTACATATTTTATGAATGCGGGAGTACATAAGTTTAATAAATAGGGGTTTCCTTTTAAACTTTTTTTCTAATGATTACGGATTAAACACTTAAAACGCCGTCTCAAATTATGACCCTGTATAACCTGGTGACACTGTTTTCTAAATTTCCTAAACTATTTTCGTTATTTTTTATCGGTTTTTAAATGTCTAATAAAATAAACTGCTAATAAGGATATAAAAGTTATCTATTGTCGCTATGAAGGTAAAAAGTGCTATTTTAATACTTTAATTTTTTTTTTATGTATAAATGCAAATTTACATGAATTTATTAACTGGGATAGACCTTCTCACAAACTTTTTTTCTAACTACAATAGATAGAAAAAAATCTTCCATTTCCTTCCGTGGATGTCGTAGAAGGCAACTACGGAAATTAATTACTAGGAGACGGGCAGCAGCGTCTTCCTGAGATTCCAACCGCATATTGCGATCGCCAACTCGCCTGCCAAGCGTGGCGATTATGGCAAAACCATTATGGCCTATGTCCTGCAGTGGACGTCGAAGTGCTGATGATGATGATGAATAGATAAAGTAGTTTCCCTCAAATTACGATCCTGTATAACACGATTACCCTGTATATTTTTTATGATTTTTTATTTTTTTCCGTTACTTACTCAATAAATACTGTATTCCAAATTTCAAATCTCTAGTTCAATTAAAAGGAAACCTAGACTATTGATGATCCATTAGTGAGTGAGTCAGTGAGCGCCGAAAATTTAAATTTTTGAACTCCCACATCTTTTAAACAACAGTAGCTGGAAGCATACAATTTAGAGTAATCTTTCCTTTCTTTTTTTCCTTTTCCTTTTTTCCTTTCCCTTTTTTACTTTTTTTTTTAATTAAAGATACGCCAATTAGATTTTTCATCAGCGGCTTAGGAGATAATACTGAGGTTCAAAGTCAAAACTATTTTCAGAAATGAAATTGCAATCTAGAATCTTTATACCTACCGAAATTTCTATAAGCAATATATTCGACATATAAAAACAAATGTCAGGTTAACATAGAAGTAGGAAATCAAAAGAATTTCAACAGGTATTTAACGTAATAAATGTACAGGGTTAAATCGCGGCTTTTCAGAATGGGCAAAGCTAGGTTTAAATAGAAGTAGGAAAAGGCTTTATACATTGTATGAAGAGATAAAATTACACCGATATGGTTTAAGTAATAAATCGCTAGCTCTTCTTCGATCTTACTTAACAGACAAAACTCTAAAAGTAGATATTAATAGAGTTAAATCCTCAGGATCTAATGTAAAAGTAGGAGTCCCTCAACTCATTCTATACTAGGACCGTTCCTTTTTTTGGTTTACGTAAATGATTTGCCCTACCTAGTAGAAAAACTATCGCAGATGGTATTGTTTGCTGATCATACTTCCTTAATTGTTAAGGTAAAGAGATGTTTAGGTAATGTTGACGATGTAAACAATGTTCTATCTACAGTTCTAAACTGGTTCACAGTGAACAATTTAATGTTAAATGCGAAAAAGAAAAAATGCGTCAAGTTCTCATTGCTCATGGTTAAAAATGTTGACCTGTGTCTAAAAATATCTGGTGAGAAATTAGAGCTACGAGTAGTAATATTTTTAATCATAACGATAGACTCCAAACGGCAATGGGGTCCGCATATCGAAAAACTCTCGGGTGGGTTGAGTTCAGCTGCATTTGCAGTTAGAAAAACTAGGCAACTTACAAACGTATCTACTGCGAGGCTGGTCTATTTTAGTTATTTTCACAGTATCATGTCATATGGGTTGTTATTATGGGGACGGGCAGCAGATATAGAAACAATATTTATTTTGCAACAAAAAGCAGTAACAGCTATTTACAACTTAAGCAGTAGGGAATCGCTAAGGGAGCGTTTTAAAAAATAGGATTTCTGGCTAACACTGGGATTCCAATATATGTCCGTAAAAATATAATAATGTTCAGATTAAATAGGGACGTCCATAACGCAAACACTAGACATAGAAATAAGCTTGCGTTGCGTTTGTTTTTACAACATAATTCCAGAACGTGTCATATCCTTGTCTGAAAATAAATTTAAACCATTCATTAAAAGTCGAGTATATGAATTGGTATTAAACCAATTTCACCGCGATGTAAGATAAAGATAAAGAGATTTATTTGTCATACATGTGTACAGAAGGTGGTATTAACATAATATATTTAGTTCAGCATGTTTTGCCATAACAGGCGTACAAATTTTTATAATTATTGATAATAATAGCATAGCATTAATATTATATTAACATCGTGAGTAAAATGTCAAAAAGATGCAAAATAAAAAATAAAAATCATTCCATGCGATAATAAATTAAAATGTCAAAGAAGAGAGGTCACAAGGATTGCATTAAATAGAATGTCATTGTTATGTCGAGAATATTGTATTGAGACGATGAACATATTTGTATATAGGTATTTAGTCAATATTATTATCAGTCAGAAATTCTATTGTTGTATAATAGCATTTTTCAATTAATATTTTTTTTTAATTTGTGCTTAAACAAGCCTAAGTCCAGTTCTCGTAATGCACTAGGTAGCTTATTGTAGATTACAGGGCCCATGCAAAATACACTTTTGTGCATTAGTGCTGTATTTGCTTTGCGTAAACATATTTTAGTATCATCCCGTTGTACTCGCTGACTGACCTGTGATACTCGTTTGAATTTTACTTTAATTGGATTTTACAAACAGCGCTACTTCAAGTATGTACATTGACGGTAGTGTCAAAATGTGGTTGTCCTTAAAATATTGTTTACAACTGTCAGTTTGCTTGAGTCCAAAAATAGCTCTCAAACTTCTTTTTTGAGCTTTAAACGCAGTTTCCCTATCTGTAGAGTTACCCCAGAATATTAGGCCATATCTTAACACGGATGCCACAAGACCGTGATAGGCAGTAATAACCGCATCAGTATTCGTGATTGGACCTAATTTATAGAGTAGATAGGCAGAGGAACTAACTTTTTTGCACAATTCAGCAATGTGTGTTTTCCAGTTTAGTTGTCTGTCTACTGTAAGGCCAAGGAATTTTGTGGTAGATACATCTTTGATATTCGTATGGTAATCGTTGGCTAAACTGCATGAGGTTAGTTTTGGATAGGTTAACTTTTAGGTTATTATAATTAAGCCAATTTATAATTGAGTTAAGGGCCTCTGTCATTGCATGACATGCCTCCAGGATGTCATTGTTATTTAATTATTAATATTATAATTTATTTAGTTTTAAAAAAGTGTACTGACTGCGTGATTGTATATTAATAACTACATATATCACACATTTTATAGCTGACAAGAACTCAATCTGCAGATTTTCTAAAGGTCATTCTAATGGTGGCGTGGTGGCCGGGTCACCTATCTCCCTCTAAAATGGTTATACTGGTGATGGCTGACCTCTGCGTTATGCTCATGAACGGGTGCTGTTCAGCAGCGTGTGTCTGGCCACAGCATTAATGTTTTTCCTACTTTTGTAAGAAGTATTATTTTGGCATTTAAAGTTATTAATATAGGCATATCATATAGGCTTTCATGTATTAAGTTTAAGATGATTTGAGAAAAGATGATCAGAGTGGAGTTTTTTTTTACCGCTGCCTTTTCTCCACTAACATAGTACATATTCAGCAAACAGAATGTAAATTATTTATGTTGAAATAAATTATTGATTTCTGATTTCGTAATGTAGAGCTTTATCAGCGCTACGATTTTTTTTATAAAAATCAGTTCATACCACCAACAGAATAAACTGTCAACGCTTATGGCAAAAATCAGTCACTACCAATTCAATTCAATTCAAATATTTTTATTAGATATAAAAACAGAATGTTTACTTAATGAACGTCAAAGTTGTGGTTTCACAATTTTCTTTGTTAGCTTCTCCACATTATGTGGAGAAGCTAACAAAGAAACTCTTATCATCATCAGCCACTCGAGGCCCACTGCAGGACACAGGCCTCCATCATGGTTTTTACCAAGAAGGGTTTTGCCGTAATCGCCATGCTTGGCAGGCGGGTTGGCGATCGCAGTAAGCGGTTGGAATCTCAGGAAGACCTTGCTGCCCGTCTTCTGGTAATTTATTTCCTTAGTCACCTTCTACGACATCCACGGAAGGAAATGGAGTGACGCTATTCTTAATCCGGCGCCACACGGAAAAAGAAAACAAGAACAAAGAAACTCTACATTTATTCTTTTCAAAACACGTTTTAACTTCATTAACAGAGTTATCAACTTAAAATAGTAGTCATGAATGTTTTGAACACTAATCATAATCGTCCTATAATTCATATTAATTTACTCTTTAATGCCAAACATCTTTGTCTTCTAAATAAACCTGGATGATATAGTAAGCTTTTTTGCACAGAGTATGCTTAACACATTTTTTAAACCACTTTGGAGGTAACTCTAATATATCTTGAGGAATCTTGTTGTAGAACCTTACCAACAGCATATTCAAATTTTATCGTTTTAATTTTGTATGGAGATTTGACGAGATGTTTTCTATTAGTGGTCGTTGAGTAATTGAGGAAAGTGGCCTAGTGAATGGGTAATCCGTCTAGAGCGTGTGAAGCGTGAACCAGTTGACAAATCAACGCCCCGTATTAGGCACCTGCCTATACCTAACCTAATCAAACATATTCATGGATTACTTGGTCCTAACTCACCTGTTGTAAGACGTCCCTCGCCCAATTACACGGCCGGTGGGTGTGAGTGGCAGCTTCGCAAACACGTAATGAAGGGCCAATTGACCCGAGCCTGCAGCGTCACCGTCATCTTGTTAAGTTGATATTCCCGGATGCGGTGACGGAGCTGATTAACCTTAGTTTCTACGTCAGTTTCACGGTTATGTTGTAAAAAAGTAAAAAGGAAGTGTTTATTAATTGTTTAGAAATATAAATTAGTTTGGTCCGAGGGGGGGCTACTAGGCTTAGCCAGTGTTGTGACTGTCGTCAGTGCCGTTTAGCTTAATAATAGGTTAGATAAATAATTTTAAAGTAAAGTCGGATCAAATACAGATATTAATATAAGTACCTACTTATTACTAAATACTTCAACAATGTAGTATTCTTGTGAGGTTGTATTTTTTTAGTGACATGCGATGCTCGTTGTTATGTGTAGGGCACAGGCCTTCTCTCAGAGAGAGAGAGAGAGAGAGTATGGGCTTAATAATCACCACGCGTGCCTACCGCGGATTGGCGATTTCAAGCGCTGAGGTATGTGAATAGCTCAGACACTCAGGTTTCCTCACGATGTTTTCATTCACCGTTAGCGAGCGGCATTGCTACTTCATCTTCACAAATGTATGTACAAGTCGTACAAGTAGAAAACAAAGTCATAGTTACATGCCCGCACTGGGAATCGAACCTGGGTCTCTCGCTTCCGAGTCCAATGTTCTTCCCGCTAGGCTACCACCGCTCTGTAATGGGTCTAATTGAGATTATTTATTAGGTAATATTTTATTATTACCTTAGATTCCCGACGTTTTGCAACGTTGCAGCTGCATTGGTCACGGGTAGACTGAAGTGGCGAGTACAGCCAATTGTTGTAGTAAGAGTAGTTTTTAGTCTTGTAAGGTTCTTGGTTTCCACACTAGGCTTAGCCGGTGACGTGGAAAACCAATTTGAAATTGGCAATATATCCCACCAAAACATAACAGAAAAAAAATTGGCCAACTTCTCGTCCCAAAAAAATAGGTACCTACTTGATATATAAGAACTTGCCAAGTTCCTTGTCTTCGCGGAATTAGCAGTGTTAAAGTAAATAAGAAAAACATGTGTATCCTTTAAATCTACAGACTAAAGTTGGCAAGTTTTTTGAAGATGTTCAATAGTTTTATAATGAAAACTTGCCAAATATGATCTGTAGATTTTAAAGTGACACAATTTTTCCTCATTTATTATAACACTGCTAATTCCGTGAAAGCAAGGAACTTGGTGAGTTCTTTTATATTAAGTATTTTTTTGGGAAGAGAAGCTGACCAGTTTTTTTTACATGTATATTTTGGGGGTATTTTATGACTTTTTGTTAAGAATTGTAGTCTGATGAAGTGCATAATAGCTTAGAAACGAGTAATATGATCAAAAAAGGCCTTTATAGTGAGAAAAAAGTTTAATTTTATTTTCTCAGCTCCTTACAAAGCTTTTTCTATCTGCAAGGGATTACATGGTAGTACTTAATACGCCATCTCAACTTCACTCTGTAGGTATAAATTTTGATATTTTTAGATTTATATCGAGCAAGGCTTTATATATCTGGGTTCTAATAAGTTGTTTGCGACGAAATTTAAATAATTATTTAATTTTATTTTGCGGCTGCTGACAGAATCTATGTTTATTATCTATGTATACAGGAATACATACCTTTAATAAATAGAGGAGTTTTCCTTATAAGATTTATCTCTAATCATTACGGATTAGGCAATTAAAACACCGTCTCAAATTATGACCCTGTATAACCCGGTCACCCTGTATATGTTAAAGTACTTTCGTTGTTATTTTATTGGTTTTCACATGTCTAATGAAAAGCTAATAAGTTTATAAACATGATCTATTGTCGCTGTGAAAGTAAAAAGAGTTATTTAGATTTTTTGCTGACGGTATATTTTTTCAAAATCTGTTATTGCTGTAATTGGTGTTCTAACAAACTTTTTCTCTATCTACAATGGATTAGGTAGTTCCCCTCAAATTACGACCGTATATAACACGGTCACCTTGTATATTTTTCATAATTTTCCATTTTTTTCGTTACACATTAAACACTGCTTATATTTAAAATTTCAATTCTCTAGTTCAATTAGAAGTACCCTAGACTGTTAATGATCCATAAGTGAGTGAGTCAGTGAGTGACGAAAATTGTAATGTTTGGATTCCCACATCTTCTAACTAACTAAGTAGCTTGAAGCATAAAATTAAGAACAATCTTTCAATTTGGTAACCTTAACCACTCCCCAGTTTTTGGTCATGTGACATAACAGCGGGGAGTCGCTGAATGCGGGCGGCACAAGACCGGGAAGCTTGGAAAACCGTGAGGGAGGCCTATGTCCTGCAGTGGGAGTAAAATGGCTGCTGATGATGACATAACTAGCTTCAAAGATAGAAGGGGTCGAAAAGTGCTCGAATGGCTTCGTGTAAATATATACACAGTGCGGGCCGGCCGAGAACGAGAACGCACTCTGTGCGCCTTGAATCTTTAGTAGGTAAATATTTTCATACTGAATGGAGAGCTTGCACTAAAAATGTTTTAATACAATCGGAGAGGCCATTTTAAAAGATAAATAAACGTGGTTAATTTTTTTCTCTACGACTATTACTTTTCGTAATGTGACTTGTCGAAAAGTCATTCTAGTATGCTATAGGACTCAAGCTATGACGTCACAACTTGCACGTAACACTTTATAATGTATGAAGCGTTTATAAATACAAGTTGTCTCGTATAATAATATTTTTATGTGTCTACATCCTTTTAGAAAATGTTTAGAATTCGATAAAAAAGGAAATCTAGAATATCACGTTTTTTTTATTATTAAAGCAGCTTGATTTTTTGCATTTTCTGGGACCCCAAAAACCCCGAAAAAATATTTTTATGGTTTTATTTTTTAAGTTTTTTTGCGTTTTTCTATGTCTCCTGTTATATAAAAGCAATGCCACTTCAGACAAGTTTGACACAAGTTCCCCATTCATAGCTTATTATTTGTAAAACTAAAAATAAACTTAGCTTAAGTTTGACTCCATAGTTATATCAGTGTGATGTTAGTGTTGGTATGCGGTTGTGTATCTGGGAAATGTAGATGTGTGAGTAATTATGTGTGAGTGTGTGTGCTATGTATGTGGTGGATTGAACCTTTTTGATTTTGTTAATAAAGCTTTAGCTAGTGTATTCAAAACGTCGTTTTAACTTCTCGCTAATAACGAAGGATCTTCTGTACCTTATCTCCGATACAAAGTTGCTCATAGCTGTAGGTGGTTGATGAAGGATGAGTCGTGGGTGCCCTTAATTAAAGTGCGGAGATTTGCCTTGTAAGCCGCACCTCTCACTCGGTGTACTCATCTCACAAAATGCATGTTAGAGAGCTCTGTTAACACACGCACTGCTTTGTTGTGTTATTTTGAATAGTCGAATATTCGCCTGATTTACTATTCGTATAACTTGGACTTTAGAGTTCGAATATTTCGAATATTCCGAATACTGAACAAAATGCACGAACCATTTTCGAAGCTACTGTAAAATAAAAAAAATAAGGGTATTGCTGAGAAACGTCTCACTGATTCAATTTCTGGCACTTTTTCGTCAAAGTCAAATCAAATATTCGATATGGCATCACTGGCAATGATTCGAGAACAGCACATGTTTCATCGACTGTTTTTTAATTTTATTCACAAATGCTGCTAGACAAAATGCCCAGTTATATTTTTCGTCTTAAGTATTATATGCCGCAAATTGTGTGTTGTGTATGGGCACAATGGCGGGCTTAAGCGGCCATATTGCTGGCATAACGCCACTCAAATGTTTCAAATAAAAAAAAAAACTGGGAAAACAAAATATCAGCCTACTAAAAAGATGACCTACAAATAATAAAAACTTATTATGAAGATAAGAAACCTGACCACTGACAAAGCCTAAATATTCATTCAATTTTCCACATCTGCAATTTGGACCAAATATATTGTCAATATTATATATATTTTTTGGAATATTTATGTGACTTTATGACTCGTGACAGCTTAGACAAATATAATCGTATTATTGTAGACAAACTCAATTGGTAAAAATTACAATTAATATAATAAATTTAAGGGTGTGGAGGGCGGGGGAGGGTCTCATACAATTGTATGATTATATTGACTACAAACAAATTTATATATATACTTTGTATAACCTGAATCTATCTTTTTTTCTTTGCTTCTAAACTTTCCCTGGACTTCCACAAATATAAAAAATATCAAATTCGTCCAGCCGTTCTCGAATTTCAGCGAGACTAATGAACAGAAAATTAATATATATTTAATATAATTAATATAAAAGATAGATGTAGGTTATACAAAGTGCACGCGATCATCTAGTAATCTATAAATACGATCAAAACATAAATTAAAAAAAAACTGGCCAACTTCGTGCCCCAAAAAAAAATTGATATATAAGAACTTGCCAAGTTTCTTGTCTTCGCGGAATTAGCAGTGTTATAAAAAATAAGAAAAAATGCGTAACATTTAAATCTATAGCTCCAAATTGGCAAGTTTTTAGAAGATATTGAAGTTGTTCTGATGATTTAAAAGAAACACAATTTTGCTTATTTAAATAACACTGTTAACTCCACGAAGACAAGGAACTCGGCAAGTTCTTATTACGTATGAGTTTTGTTCAGCTCAATAAACATTTTCATTTTGATTTGTTTTTTTGGGACGAGAAGTTGGTCAGTTTTTTACATTTATGTTTTGGTTGGATTTCTTGACTTTTTTAAGAAGTCTGATGAAGTGCATAATAGCTTACAAATTTGTAACATGATCAAGAATGGCCATTATAGTAAGAAAATTGTTTGATTTTTTTCTTCTGTTTATCAAACCTAACAAAAATGTTTTTCTAACTACGATGGATTACATCGTAGCACTTAATACACCGTCTCAACTTACGCTCTTGCATAACAGTTTAACCTATAGATTATAATTCTTAAGATTATACATTTTATCAGGGTCTTCATAAATCAAGGTCCTAATAAGTTTTTTGCGTCGAAATTTTAGTTTAATTTTGATTTGGCTGTTGAGGTTACATGTTTTGTTTATGAATGCAGGTATACATAAATTTAATAAATTTCCTTATAAAGTTATTTTCTAATCATTATGGATTAGGCACTTAAAACGCCGTCTCAAACTATGAAGAATAACAAAATTATTTTATATGTTAAAATATTTTTCTTATTTTTATTTTATTTTATTCATTTTACAAAGTCCACGTCATTCATTTATTGGTCTTAAAATATCTAATCAAGTGCTAGTAAATTTATGAATGTGATCGTTATTTTGATTTTTTGTGCTGACAGTACATTTTTTCAAAATCTGAAAATGCTAATAATATACATAACTTTATTAATTAGGATAGGTTTTTTAACAAACTTTTTCTTTATCTTCAACGGATTAGGTAGTTCCCCTCAAATTACGACCCTGCATAACACGGTCATCCTGTATATTTTTCATGATTTTTCTCGTTACTTACTCAATAAACATTGTCTATATTTCAACCTTCAAATCTCTAGTTTAATTAAAAATGCCCTGGACTTTTGAGCTTCCATCAGTGAGTGAGTCAGTGAGTGGTGAAATTTGCAATTTTTGGACGCCCATATTTTCTAAACTACAATAGCACGAAATTTATAATAATCTTTCAATTTGGTAACCTTAACCCTTCCGCAAATTTTCATTTATGTGACATGACTGCCTTCAAGGATAGTGGGGGTTTGAAAAGTGCTCGAACTGCTTCGTGTAAATATATGCACAGCGCGGGGGCGGGCCGAGAACTTCGCCTGGCGCACTCTGTGCGCCTTGATATGTAAGAGTGTTGTCATGTCTTTAGTAGAATTCTAAGTTTAGTTCACTCAAGACCGACGAAGTGCAACTGGTAAGTCTTTCGACACAAACGGGGCTCGAGGGCCGTGCAAATGTTTGCCGTGGGCCGTCACTCTCGCCGGCTGTGTGACGTGCAAAGCGGCGGCGGCGGCGGGGCGGTCGCTTTGAGCTGCGATGTAGCCTGAGGGAGGAGTGTGATGTTCACACTGTGGCTTGCAGACTGTTTGCTTAATTTTACGCTGGAAAGACAATAATTATTATGCTAATCACAGTATTCAACATGTAGGTATTTATTTTGTATTTATTTTAGGCATACCAACAGACATACAATACAAGCATTACAAAATAGCTCAGTTTTAGCAGTCTAGTGTGTTAGCCAATTGACTGATTCGTTGGTATAGCGTTATCACGACTGATTACCATGCCGGAGGTCGTAACCTAACCCACGAGGGTTAGATTCCCACTGGGGGCTGCCGTAGACTTGTACACACGGCCCCAGTCACCCAAAGTTATGCGACTTAAGTGGTATTACATAATGATTACCATGCCGGAGCTCATTGGTTGGATTCCGACTGGGGGCCGCTGTACATTTGTACAAATGGCCGCAGTCTGGGAGCCTACTATATTTCATTAGGTCAGGGAATGTACCCTCATCTACAAATTTGTATAAAATACTCGCTAAATGAGAAGCTAGGGCATCTATCACTTAACTAACTGTTGTTACTCACATTTCTCACAAATCTACCGCTTTTAAAGCGTTTAAACTTTTAAATAAGTAGATTTAAAAGATCTATGGGGATTAATAAAGTCGAAGGAAAACTAGTAATCGCACGAGGGGACATTGTCTTTAAATTTACTTGCAGCAAGATCAGAAGATCAGTGTAAATAATTGCTCAAAGGTCGCAGCAATGTCTTCAGTTGACGTTTTTACTTTATCATCGATCTTAAGCGAAAATTTGCGATCTCCTGATTTGATAATACGAGTTTCCATATTTATAATAGTCCACATTGTTTTAGATTTATTTAAAACTGGAGGTTTTGTTTCTTTATAAGTTCACATTTAGCTTTGTGGCAGATGGCCTTAAATAATTTACTATATAATTTAACGTTCTCTACAAAGCTGTGGTTTTCTCGCGTAAAACGCATTCAGTGCGATAGGCAATTTCAAGCATTGAGCTATGGATATCTCAGACTCAGATTTACTCACGATATTTTCCGTTACCGTTAGCGAGTGGTATTGCTACTTCAACTTCACAAATATACGTAACTTAGAAAACAAACAAGATTATCTAAGATTTGTTTAATACTGTATGACAGGATCGTGGCAGATGTTAGGACTGGATCAATGATACAGAGGTGAGCTTATACATGAAGGTATTAAAATGTTTTAAAGTGTATATGGCGAGCTTATTTAAATAATGTGGTGAATTTACAAACATAAACTCATGCCTGTATCCGGGAAACAGGCATGAGGCAAAGAAAAACTGACAAACCGCAATCGCTTCATCAACATTCGTTAGTCGCTGCATGCACACTCGCCGGTAATTAGGTTTGACTGTTGGCTAAATTATTTAGAGAACCAATCTCACGGTTATTATGGTTCGAAATCTCCAGTGGTCGTAGTAGTCTACCGCAATGTACAAAGGGCATTCGTCTTAAGAGATTGAAGCTAAATGATTTGGTTTTAGTTCTAACTCATAAAGCGAAACTCGTGAGCCAACTCTGCGCGCATGACCTCACTTGCTTGAACGCAGATTTTACCACTCAGCGCCTCCACCGAATACGCCGGATTAAATTCTGAGATTCTCAGGCGTCTAAAAACTAAGAGTTCCTTTTCTTAAAAGGCAATGGTTGCATCTAAGCATTTGTGAATTCGCAGTACTTATTATTGTCAGTCCATTTCCTTCCGTGGATGTCGTAGAAGGCGACTAAGGAAATCAAATACCAGGAGACGGGCAGCAGCGTCTTGCCTGCCAAGCGTGGATATGGCAAAACCCATCATGGTTATGAAAACCACGATGGAGGGTGTCAAATGGCTGATGATGATCATTGTCACTCGCTAGCTACGAAGGAAATTATTAAGGAAACTGAGATTTTTATCTAATATATAAAAATCTCGTGTCACGGTGTTTGTTTTCGAACTCCTCCGAAACGGCTTCGCCGATTTTTATGAAACTTTTTGTGTATATTTGGTAGGTCTGCCAATAGGTTGTAGGCATAAAAATGGCAAATAACGTTTTCCAAGTCAGCATTATCTTAATATAGGTAAATAATATTTCGCTCCCAAAATTTAGGCTGGCAAAGGTTAATGCATCCTTTATGGGGCATTGTATACGTTTCTACAATAAGATCCCTGTGGATATAATAAGCTTGCCAGAAACGCGGTTCAAAGAATGTGTAAAGCACACTTTGTGCCAAGAAAGCTACTAGAAATTATTTATTTCAAGATTATTTAGATGACAATGATGTCTGGAAATAAAGCCAGTTCAATGCATGAGTTCCAGGTTTTAGAATATTCATATAAATTCTGTAAATTAAGGACTTGAAAAGACTAAGTTTGGGCTTCTTTTGTCCATTTTTTCTCCAAAATGATCTAGATTTTGACATGGACACCTAGTTTAACTTGTCGCAGTTTCTTTGCTACTTTGAATAAAAAATTTTGATTTGATTTGATTTGATTTGATTTTAATATCAGCGTATGAAATGGCCAATCTGCGATCGGCTCTCGTAGTCGTAAATCGCACACTCTCTCTCTTTATCTGAGTGAAGACCTGTACCCGGTAGTGCTTTGCTTATTTTATGCTGCATCATGTAGATGCATAATTAATATGCTATATAATATAATGATATGCTTTATAATGCAGATGCACGAAAATATATATCTCAAAGGCATGCTTTTGAGACTTACATGGTCTTAACTTGGCTTTCCTGTTAAACACTATTTCAACAATTAAATAACCTGCAGACGGCCTTGCTACTCTAGAAACGTTTGTAAAGTTCACTCCTTTGTTGCTAGATTATAATATTCTTTATTAAGCTTTCAATTTTAATTTGTTGAGATGGTCGACGTTGTTGCCAGTGTTTTATCCGCTAAGTAAGTATTTTCTGCGAACCATTTTAATTCCCGCCAATGTCGCGGAGGAACAATAAAACAGAATTATATTTTCATCGCGACGGCTCTTTACTCGATTTTAATATTGTAAAGTGAGCTCAAAGTTGCTCTGCGAGCTGTAACTGAGTCCGTTGGCGCCCGACGAAGCCTCGGGAGTGCTTATTCTAGTTTTAATATTGCTTAATAACGCTCCTCTGTTTCGAGGCAGATTTTTTAATACCAGCTTACATAAACATAATTCGGGAAGCGGAGAAGTGACTCGTATCTCGGGTGACGTTAATTTATTTATCCCGAAGCGCCGCGTTCTGTTTCCAATTTGTTTCAGTCATCGCTCCGTCTGCCCCTATTGAATGTGTACTACACTCTATATTTGCATGTTACAGTGTAATACTGCTGTAAGGTAGTGAAAGAAATTCTTTATCCAGCAAATTAAGTTCATGCTGCAATTTTTTCAGCGCCGCGGAAAACCTTTTACGGGAATTTCATAGCCGTGCTCAACGTCGCATGCTACAAGCTGAAAGCTGAAATTTTTCGTTTTGTTGCTCGGTGCTTTTTTCAATAAACAATTTTTACGTCAAAACAACAGTGTTCTGATGTGGAAGCGCGTGTCCCAGCGGTCGAAGCGTCAGCTTGCCGACTCGTTAGTTTCACGGAGAGACGGAACAGCTTGATGAAGTTTCGTCTTTATCACGGTTTTGTAGAGGCTAGATTTCCATGTCGCCGAGGCTAGGTAAAAAGTTAGTTAAGGTCTTTAAGTGGTTTGAAGTTCCGATGCTTTACCGCTAGTGCGGCAAGGCAAGTTTTTATGGGCGCGTAACAAGCACGGTCGCTGGCGTAAGTGAATAAAGAGACCTTGTTTTTTAACGATGAACTTTTCGAAGGTTTCGCCGATTGACAGCGGAAAATGGAAAGCTGAAAAATTACTTAGAGTTGGTTTCATAAAGAGCGTTGGTAAACAATGACTCGCGATCATGGGATATCATAGTTGCTTGAATCCAAATTATGACTAAGTACTTTTTACAGTACTTCGCCACAATTTGGTAAGATTAAGTTTCCAAAACCTATCCATTTAAAAAAGTATAGTAAGTAGTTAATGTTGAGTGTTCTGTCAAAATGCGATGCGAAAGTAGCCTCAATTTGTATTAAATGCCATTGGCTCCAACGATAGTATAGGTACTAATAGCGCACTCCGACGAGGAAAAGAGATTAGTTAAAAAAATACTATTTAAAATATACATAATTAGCGACAGAAATGGGTACATGAATAAAGTGATAAGTGCTCTGGGACCTTGTTTTCAAGAAGGGACGCGGGTCTCACCTAATTACATTTATCAATTTGAAACGAGGGCCCGAGATTCAAAACACTTCGATTGAAGCACCAAGCGTTCGAGATAGCTATTATATTTCTTTTTGTAATGAAAATGGTCTGAGTGAATATTTAGAAAGAATGAATAATGAATGAGTGTCCAAAACTGTATCAAAGTACGACGGCCCCGTATGAGAATCAAACCCAACCTGTATTGATAATTCAGCATGTCACCGCCAACAAGGTCTTTACGTATATTTCCAACAGAATTTAAAGTATTCTCAGCCGTAGAGACTGTAATCTTTACTGTAATCTGCGTAATTCGGCGTACCTTAGAACCACATCCCCTCTGAGGCGCCATACAAAGCGCCCGCACGAAGTGTATTGATTCCTTCGATGCTGATGGGGAGGCCCGGATGAGTTTGTCGACAGATAAAAATCCTAAAATTAAGGAAAAATAGAGGGTCGATTTCGGATTTGTCTGAAAGAAACACGATTTTCTGTATCTATAGTTCTTGTATCTATTAAAATAGAATAAAATTATTACTTTTAAAGACCTATTTAGAGGCTAAAAATTCCACGCATGCCTTGACTTGGTTAGTTCAACTAACCGTGCCAGGGCTCTCCCACCTGAGCTAATGGGCAAGGGCAGGCATCGGCTATTTTTGTAATGGCTAAATTATTACTTTTTGTATTATTTTGTCTGGAAATGTTTGTGTAATTTCCTTTTTTATGCATTTTATTCAATGGATCATGCGTGCTATCCTAGAAATCATGCTAACTATGCTGAAGTCCAGGTAACAGCACTTCTGCGCCAGCTTTAATTTATTCTTAGATCTGTAGATCGATTGTAATCGACAGCAAATTATAAAAATCTAACAGTGTACTCTCCTCAGATGCAGTTTCAGTAATCTGTGGTTACGACTTTCCCTTCACCACACTGCATCTTTGGAGTATTTTAGAGGAATCGGGTTTTTTTTCCCTACTGGGCGCGGAGCCCAAAAGGAGTGTAATTATTGTGTTTATGCATTTGTAATAGTAATTGTATGTAAGTATCATCATCATCATCAGGCATTTGACGCCCACTGCAGGACACAGGCCTCTCTCATGGTTTTCCAAGCTTCCCGGTCTTGTGCCGCCCGCATCCAGCGACTCCCCGCCATCGTAACCAGGTCGTCAGACCATCTGGTGGGATGCCTGCCCACGCTGCATCGTCCGGTCCGCGGTCGCCAGGTCAGAACTTTTTCGCCCCAACGGCCATCAGTTTTCCGAGCTATGTGCCCCGCCCACTGCCACTTCAACTTAGCAATTCTTCGAGCTACCCGATAGTAAATCGGGTTCTTCTGCGAATCTCCTCCGTATGTAAGTATGTTCGATTCTATTTTCCCTCATAACTCCTTAACCAATGGTCAGATTCTGACAAATAAGATCTCAATCCATTTGACTTGTTTTCGCGAGTGTCATAGGCTCTATGAAATCAGCATAAATCCAACGACAAAAAAAAAGTAAAAGGACAAAAACATAAAAACTGTAATAAAAACTACTAATTAGGCGGGGTCCAAATTCAACTTTATGAGTGACTCGTTGCATTGGTCCCGCCTACATAAGCACCCTATATACGTCCCACTGTAGGGCACAGGCCTTCTCTCAGGGAGAGAGTATGGGCTTAATCACCACGCGTGCCCACCGCGGATTGGCGATTTCGAGCGCTGAGGTATGTGAATAGCTCAGACACTCAGGTTTCCTCACGATGATTTCCTTCGCCCTTTGCGAGTGGTATTGCTACTATAACTTCACAGACGTACATTACTTAGAAAACATGTACCTATGTACATGTTTGCACTGGGAATCGAACCTGGGTCTCTCGCTTCCGAGTCCAATGTTCTACCCACTGAGCTACCACCGCTCTTGGGCCCGCCTGCTTAGTAGTTAATGTTCAGCAGTCGGGTTGTTGGTAATTTTTAATTTTTATGAATAATACCGTAAATGGGCAACTGCTGTTACCTAACTTATCTTTACGAAGCCCAGCGAGCGACCTTTCTGTCTTCTTCCAATCTCTCAGCCGAAGGGATCTCGCGGATTCTTTTCACAAGATTCGTTTCAGATTGGTGGATGTTTTCGGCTGATATTACGCAGAGAGTGCCTAATTGCGTTCAGGCCGGCAAATTAATGAGAAGCCGAGGCGGCAAAACATAGAAAATAGAAAATAATAGAAAAATTATCATACGATAACTTGCCTGTTAAAGACATCTAAAACTCAACCTTTCATTTAAATTAAAATTTTGACGGCTTCGTTTACTAAAACAGAGATCGTGGTTTCCATTCCCACTGAAGGCCGCCGTAATTGATTTGTACAAATGGCCTCAGTCTCGGCTTATTTCTATATAAATGTCTTTCTTCTTCTTCTTCTTCTTCTTCTTCTATATTACGTTTGTGATGTCCTTACCACACTACCATAGCACGGGGTATCCTAGCTCGGGACCAGGACAAGGCATCAAACTTGTGTGGAAGTCACTTATTGGGTTTCTCAGGATCACGGCAGATGACCCTCTGGTTTTGCTTACCACTTCAGGATGCAAGGTGGAAATGTAGAGTCTTTGCACAATTTTGGTCCACAGAAATTAAATTCATGTAAAGTGCACAGAAATCTTTCGTCATATATTTATAATGAAGTTATTAGAAAGAAAGAAAGACATTTATTGGGACCAATTAGCACATCACAAGAAAAAAAGGCATAACAAGTAACATAAATACAACATAATACAAGACAAAGTCAGAGCGTCAGGGTGCATCCTGTGGTGTGTCAAAGTTGCCACAAAGGGCGTCTGACTCAGCATTGTGCTGAGGGTGTGAGCGCTGGTTTTCAGTCATTCCCTGCGGTAATTGACGCGTATATTACAAGTTGGTGCCAAACGAATGAAAATAAGACAATATGTACATATAAATAATTTATAATTGTGTATATTATAAGAAAGTGGGTAAAGAGTGATAAGTTGGTTACTAGCCTGTGGTAGCCGACATGTTAGCTGAGCTTTCTCCAATTACCAAAATGGTTAGACGTAGTCTAAAAAAAAATGTAAATCTCTGCTATTATTGCTTTTTTAAATTGTTTGTGTTTTGGTAATGAACGATTTCTATTCTATTCTATTATATTCGAAGTAGATAATATTTCAAAAGAAATATATTAAAAATAAAATATGATGATGGCAGGTGCCGTAGTCATGTCTAGCAGTCATGTCTATAGAGGCAAGAAAGAGCCGGCACTTCACGGATAACCACCCAAACTGGATACCTATATTTGATACGATTAGTCGATTAAGCTTAAAAACATTTATGTTGATGCTGATTTCAAATATTATTCAGTCTTATAAACATAATAACATGCAGCAGTAGAACATTGAACTACCCTAGGACTAAGCTTGAGATCTTCAGAAGAAATAGTTATTATATGGCAATAAAAATATTTAACAAACTGCCTAAAGAGATTAGTTCTCTTCCAGAACATAGATTCCACAGAGCACTGTATGAATGGTTGGTCTCAAAATGTATATATCCTATGAATGACTATTTTACATTATGACATAACATATTTTTTATTAATTTTTTATTATTAATTAATAATTGAATTAATTAAATGTATAATTAATGGACGTATAATAAATGTATAATTAATTTGGATTAATTTAATGATTTAGTAAGAAGAATACATCGTGACTTTTTACATAATGTAAATAACCTATTAGTGTACATAATTTTTATTTTAATTAATTCAATTCAATTCAATTCAATTCAAATATTTTTATTCATTGTAAAAACAGAATGTTTACTTAATGAACGTCAAAGTTGTTAGTTTCACAATTAATGGATTATGTGGAGAAGAAGCTAACAAAGAAACTCCACATTTATTCTTTTCAAAACACGTTTTAACTTAATTAACAGAGTTTTCAACTTAAAATATTAGTCATGAATGTGTTGAACACTAGTCACAATCGTCCTTTAAATAATATTAATCTACTGTTTAATGCCAAACATCTTTGTCTTCTAAATAATCCTTGATGTTATAGTAAGCCTTTTTGCACAGAATGTGCTTAACACATTTTTTAAATCGCGTTGGAGGTAACTCTAATATATCTTGAGGAATTTTGTTGTAGAACCTTATACAGTGCCCCATAAAGGATGTGTTAACTTTTGCAAGTCTAAATAGTGGAAATGACAATTTATGTTTATTTCTAGTATTAACATTATGGTGGCCACCAACATTTTCGAAGTCTTTGATATTTTTTCTAACGTACATAATATTTTCATAAATGTATTGACATGCAACTGTTAAGATGTTGGTTTCTTTGAAGAAATCTCTTAGCGAATCCCTACTACCTAACTTGTAAATAAATCGGATGGCTCTCTTCTGCAAGATGAAGATAGTCTCAATGTCTGCTGCCCGGCCCCATAGTAGTATACCGTAGGACATAATACTATGGAAGTAACTAAAATAAACAAGCCTAGCAGTTGCAACGTCAGTGAGTTCCCTAATTCTTTTCACTGCATATGCTGCAGAGCTAAGTCTGTGTGCTAATTTTACAATATGTGGACCCCATTGTAGTTTTGGATCGATGGTGATGCCCAGAAATACAGTATCATCTACAAATTCTAGTTTTTCATGTCCAATTACTATGTTGTTCTCAACTACTCGTACGTTAGGTAAGGAAAACTTTATACATTTCGTCTTTTTAGAATTTAGCAGCAGATTATTTGCTGTGAACCAATCTAGTACTTGCGAGAGAGCATTATTTGCATCGTCAAGATTATTTTCTTGTCTCCTTATTTTAAAAATAAGTGACGTGTCATCAGCAAATAACACTATCTCAGACATTTTTTGTACCATAAACGGTAAATCATTTATATAGACTAGGAAAAGGAGCGGCCCTAAGATAGATCCCTGCGGGACTCCTATTTTTACAAGTGAACCCGAGGATTTAATACGATTTACGTCTGCTTTTTGGACCCTTCCTTCTAAATACGATCTTAAAAGATCTAAACCTGCACCCTTTATTCCGTAGTGTTTTAACTTTAGCAGTAGCGTTTCGTGGTCTACACAATCAAATGCTTTTGATAAATCACAAAATATGCCTACTGCATCCTTGCGATCCTCCCACGCGCTGAAAATATGTTTAAGTAACATAACTCCGGCGTCTGTTGTATTCCGCCCTTTAGTAAAACCAAATTGCTGGCTATGAAAGAGTTGGTAATTATTGAAATGCGTAAGTAATTGATCGAAGATGATCTTCTCAAATATTTTACTCAATACTGGTAGTACTGAGACGGGCCTAAAATTGGTTGGATCGTGTTTATCACCGCTCTTAAATAAGGGTACTAGTCTACTATATTTCATGAGGTCCGGAAATACTCCCTCATCTACACATTTATTGAAAATTTTTGCTAACGGTAAAGCTAGGACATGGATCACTGAACTAACAATTTTTACTGACATACCCCACAAGTCCTCCGTTTTTTTAAGATTCAATAATTTAAATTTTTTAAGAACGTTATGGGGCTCAATGTAATTAAATGAGAAATCGTGTTCGCACGAGGAGACATGGTCTTTTAGTAATGTTGCTGCACGATCAGGTGACGAGTCTAACGGAGCTGTAGTCACGATTGGAACATTAGTGAAGAACTGTTCAAATGCTGCAGCGATATCTTCATTTGTCGTTATTATTTTGTCATCAATCTTAAGCGAAATATCTCGGTCTCCCAATTTTGTTTTACCCGTTTCTCTATTTAT
This sequence comes from Yponomeuta evonymella, assembly GCA_963969515.1. Taxonomy (NCBI): domain Eukaryota; kingdom Metazoa; phylum Arthropoda; class Insecta; order Lepidoptera; family Yponomeutidae; genus Yponomeuta; species Yponomeuta evonymella. The sequence goes on along the minus strand of OZ018342.1, from coordinate 499,013 downwards.
TATTGACCAAATTGTTTTAATTTTATTCGGTGACTGTAAGATTTTATTCTTTATATGATCGCATTTAGCCTTATGGCAGACGGCCTTAAATAATTTGGAATATTTTTTGACGTGCTGTATGAATTTGGTGTCATATGTATAAGTCTTTTTGTCATACAGTTCATAAAGTGTGTCTCTACTTTTCCGGATACCCGAGGTTGCCCATTCACTAAATCCTAATTTATTCTCATTATTTGTTAGCTGCCGCAATTTAAAAACTTTTTCAAAACTACCCGACACGACTTTGAAAAAGTCTACATAATGAGCATTAGCATTTTGGTAATTTTCTTGAGTTTTTATGCTACTTTCAAGGTCTACTTTAAATGACTCTAATTTTTTACTTGTTACGGGCCGGCAGAGGATAACCTGTTCTGCGTTTTTTCTATCTATTTCAAAATGAACAATTTGACCACTGTGGTCTGACTTCAAACAATTTACTGTAGAATTATCTGAAAAGTCGCAATCGCAGTAAACATTATCTATGCAGGTGGCCGTAGTTTCGGTTATTCTAGAAGGCTCCAAGAAAATATTTACTAAATTAAACGACTTGAAAATTATTGTCAATTTGGTATTTAAAGCCGAGTCTACCAATAAGTCGATATTGAAGTCACCACAGACTATGACTTTCTTATTACTGCTGGAGGCTACCTTCAAAACATCCTCTAATATTGATTCAAATGAACTGTAATCGCTGGTAGGGGGCCTGTATATGGCTACTACAATGTGTCTAGACAGTTCAACACATGATATTTCAATTACTTTTTCAACAGAAAGTCTGCAAATGTCTTTCCGTTCTTTAAATTTCAAACAATTTTTTGCTAGTATCAAGGATCCCCCGTGCCTTGCAGACTTTCTATTGAAGCAACTGGCTATTTGATAGTTATTCACAGAAAAATTCATTTGTGTTTCTGGTAGCCAGTGCTCTGTGACGCAAAGTATGTCCACTCTATATTGTTCTAAGAACAACTCTAATTCTAATAACTTTCCAGAAAAGCCACCCTGTATATTCTGATTAGCTAAAATTAATTTATTTAAGGGGGGCTTTTCTTTTGTCTGCGCTGACAGTTTAAATCAGCGGTCAAGTTTAACCTACTTAAACTAGGTTTTTTCACAACCTCAGAGTACAGAGGTTGGGAAGTATCAATTTTCTTACATTTTGTATAGCCTAGAGGTCCCTGTGCTATTGTCTTAACAATAAGGGGGTCATATACATTGAATGCCAATAATTTGGCAATATGTCGCTTAGAAGAGAGGGGCAGATACAATGTGTCCCTAGTTAATATAAAATTTCGAATAAATTTATTCGTATCGAAAAAAAGTACTTGGTCTCGATGACCGAAGGTCATATTATATAATAGCCGGTTTAATTTATCTATCCGGTCATTTTGTGCCTCTGAGAGAGTTTTTGAATAGGGAAAAGCACAGATGATAATTTTTCTTACTTGCAAAGCTACTATGGACTCATAATAATTTATTAAGTCACTTTCTTGAATCCCTGTGCTGTTCCCCATTAATAATACAATAGTTGTATTTCTATCATATTGTTTGCTGAGCAAAAGGTTGACTATTTGAATATAAGAGGCATTTGGCATACATACATTCTCTACATGCTGTCTTAAGCTGTACTGTAGCTTGGTACCTAAACCTACACCTATTTTGTCAGAGAAAATTAAGGTTTTAAAGGGAGTGTCTTGAACTGAGCTGCGGGTGGGCCCCGACTGCAGCCGACCATGCATTTTGCTGGCACTGGTTGATGTAGCTCTGCACCCGCTTACAACCTGACGGCTAGGCTTGCCTCCATTCTGCTGTGCACAATCCAGCTGTATAGGGGCTGGTGTGGATGGCACACTGCACGGCTGCAAACTTGGCTGCGGACTGACTTTTTCATCGTTCAGCTGCTGGTTGGAGCTTAGGTGTAGAGCGACTGGGTCTCCAGACAGGTCTGATGGTGGTGGCAGAGGTGACAAGGTCACTCCTTCTTCAGAGTCATCCGCAATCTGGACCATGTTAGACTCGACGCGTTTCAGATTGTCCTTGCTTAGAGCAATCAACCCATTTATTGATGAAATGCAGTCATTATTCTGGGTCTGTACAATTGAGTACTTACAAGTGATATCGAGTAATTGAAATTGCAGATCTTCCACTTGTAATTGTAACTCAGCCATCCCTAGCTCATGGTCCACTTTGTTGTCAAAAAGTTCCTTCTGGCATTCAGCCATTTCTTTTTCTAATTGCATCTTTTGGCGGTGAATAGGTACACTTTCTATACTCTTCCGGCTTTGTTTAATTAGTTTCTGCACCTTCTGAATGTATTTTTTTGTTTTTATATACTTTTTGATTTTGTTCGCACTGTTCATTTTCATACTACCGTTGTTCTTGGTAGTGCAAGACCTATCACTGGTTGTAGTTAGGTCAACAGTTGGTATCCCAGCTTCACTCATCATTTCATTGTACAAGGCCATGGTTTTAGAGCTTTCTTTTTGTTCTTCACGCTCACTGATTTGCTGGAGCTCATGGTGTGCCTCAGCAAGCTGGTTTTCAAGCAATTGTATGCGCTGTAGTGCCACATCATGGACATCGTGGCACTTGTTAAATGAGTTGAGCTGACGTTGTAGGTCATCCCGCTGGCCAGTAAGGTCCTGGCATTGGATGTCCAACTCGCTTAGCTCTTCTTTTAGAGCCTTGTTTGTTTTTATTTGTTTTTCTATCTCTTCTTCACTGTCCACTCGTTCTTGAAGCAGCGTGTCGCAAAGCTCTTTGCTCTTTTTGAGCTCGAGCAGGGTCGCCTTCAGCCTCAGCTCCATGTCACGTACATTTATTTTGCCCCGGGTCAGCATGTTACTCACCTGGAAAACCGGGAATCGGTGTCAGTGTCAGATCGTGAACAATAATATTGACCGATAGCGACGATTGTGACGTTTATACATGTACAGTGTGCGTTTTTGTTGGCTGAGGCTTGGTTTTGTCGTCAATTTTGCTTCCACTTTTCGTCAAGTAAAGAGAGCCAAAACAGTGCCGGTGTATGTATACGACGTATCTCACGTACGTGAGGTTATGTATAGTTAGTTTATGCAGTATGAAGTGCGGTATTAAGTGTAAAATACAAAATTAAAACAATACTCCCCGGATTTGTCGTTGCAATTCGAACTGTTTGACAGTTCGACAGTCCAGTACAAATTATCAAGTTCTCCTTGAATTTGGTATGTTTCCACTGATACGTTTTAAATTAAACTTTAATACTAGCTTTAATTACATTGAACTACGTTGAAAAAGACACAATAAACACTAGAAATATCAATAAATTTTATATAAAACTACAGAGCTGTTTTCAATAACAGCTGTTCGGTCTGGGGTTGCCAGATCATTTATTAATTAAGTGGTGTTAATTAATTAATTAATAATTAAATACGCTCCAATTTTTATATTAACAACATAAATGTACCGTGTTTGCTGACAAATAAATAATTGATTGATCACAAAAATATTATATCGCCCCGATTTTTTATCTATCTATTATAATTGATGGATTAGCTTCCACTCGAATTAAATTGACTGCCTCGTTGGTCTAGCCGTTAAGGCGCTTAGCTACTAAAACAGAGGTCGTGGCTTCGATTGCTACTGGGGGTACATTTGTACAAATGGTCTTTCATATTTGTGACGTCCTTGCCTGGTTACCATGGTTACCATAGCACAGGGTATCCTAGTTTGGGACCAGGACAAGTGATTGTGTTATGTGGAAGTTATTATTATTATTATTAATATGGAAAGGTTGACCACCTAATGGCATATAATGAAACTATCTAACCTTGACGAGATCCGAATAATTTGTATCAAATACCTACTGGTTTCGCAGTTTGTGAATTCTAAAACAATCAACAAAGACAATAAATTGACTCATTCGGACCGCTCATCATCACATATTGCCGCGCGCCCGGCGTTCGAAATTTCATCACAGAAACGATCAATTGAAACGCGAATCCGCAAAATGGATTTTAATTCGCGTCCCGCTGACTTCCAACGAAATTTGAGCATTAATTTCTTCGTAATTGTATACGGCGAAACAATGTATTTGTTTGTTTTTCGAGTGGCATTAATTTCCTCCTCTGTAGACAGCTTGCGCGATAAGTGTTGTTAATTTTGGACTAATTAAAATTGCTCTCTCGACCTTTCGCGACGGTTCACTGGAAAAGTGGCAGGGCGGGCTGAATGGACGTGGGTCTATCTCTTGTGGCCTCAAAACTGGCTATTCGCTGAAGCTGTTAAAAGACGAGTGTAGTGGTTTTTTGTCGCGAGTGATGTGGGCCACCATCGTGTGGCGGGGCCGACTCGCATGTGGGTTAAGCATGAAAGAGGAATTGCATTGCAAAACACTGAATAATATCCTTAGGCAGACACTGTTCGTAGTCGTAATCAAATGCCGATAGTCGATAATCAAATGGCGATAGCAAAGAGTTCAGACGAAACTGGCTAAATAAACTATCTTTCTCTCACTCTCGATAATTTTATTGTGCTCAGTAATACAGAGATTGAAATTGTACCTCCAGTGTTCTGAAAGAAAACTTTAGAATCTAGAGGTGCACTGCCATGTACTGGTACGCATCCAGGGTTTACTCTGAACAATTCCTGCAATACGTTGATTTTCATTTTACAAGAACTTGTTCTACCAATTTTGCGTCAAATTCAAATTTACCAATGGCTGGATAGTATAGCCCCCATTTAACGTCTTCAATAGACCGAAAATGTTGTCGGTAAACTCAGATAACTGTATTTTCATATGTTGGCTCAGTTTGAAACTGTTGTAAGTTCGCTGTAGCCCAGGGACTACGGAGCGTGTGTTGAGTTACGATCATTTATTATTCACTAGTGTGCCAAATTAAATTATCTCTCAGAATGGAAAATTCATCCTTCGAGGCAAAAACGGCAGAAGATTCGTATGAAAGCAAGCAGGTACTCGTAGTATATTTTTTTAATCTTAGTATTTTCTAAGGTTAACACGAGCACTAGACATAATTAAAACTGAATTTTCTATTTCAAAGAATAAACGAGTAAGTATAAACGATATTTACTCGTTTATTTTTTTACTTTACAATTTTCCGACGTTTTTAAATCTTACTTTGTAAGGTTCCGTAGTCAACAAGAAACCCAGAGTTTAGTTTATAGTTTCGCCATGTCTGTCCGTCTGTCTGTCTGCCTATCTGTCTGTCCGTCTGTCTATCCGCGGCTGAGCGCAGAGATTATAAGTACTAGAGAGCTGAAATTTAGTATGGATGTACAAGTCTATTACGCTTATAAAACGGTATAATAAAATCTTTGCCACAGCCGGGGTTCCGGCCACGCTGGAACCTCCAGGCATCATCCGCGACGATGGTAAAAGGCCCGATGGAATGACATTGATCCCCTGGAAACATGGGAGGCCGCTAGTATGGGCCGCTACATGCGTTGACACGCTGGCACCCTCTCATGTTTCCCAGAGTGGAAGAGCCGCTGGTTCAGCGGCTGGCGCGGCCGAAAGCCTCAAACGGCGCAAATACGGTTCAATAGGAAACAATTACATATTTGCGCCGTTTGGGGTCGAAACCATAGGCACTTGGAGCCCAGAGGCGCGCCTGCTGTTCAAAGACTTAGCGGCGCGCCTAATCGACGCATCGGGAGACCAGAGGGCCGGCGCGTACCTCGGCCAGAGGATAAGCCTGGCCATCCAAAGAGGTAACGGCGCCAGCGTTCTGGGCTCATTACCGCGGGACAGTGACCTGGGGCAGGTGTTTTATTTGTAAATATAGAATTAGTTATTTGTATATTTTTATCATTTATATAATAGGGGTTAAAGTATGAAATTGCCGTTTTATTGCAATAGGTTCTTTGAATTGACATAGAATCTTCATGGTTTGAGGTTTTCGAATGAAACTTTTTTCAAATGGTTTCTATGATGTTCTTTTTTTAAAAAATGTGAAACATTTGAATATCAACTTTCAATTGTTTTTGTTATTCAATTTAGACAAGAAAGATGGATACTGCGAAAATTCGAGTGATTTTTGAATACGAGTTCCGACGCGGAACTAACGCGGCAGAAACAGCCCGCAATATCAATGCTGCGTTTGGAGAGGGGTCTACTAATGAACGCACCGTGCGATTTTGGTTTAAACGCTTTCTTGATGGAAATTTCGGCTTAAAGAACGAGCCACGAGGAAGACCGCCCACACAGGTGAATAACGATAAATTAAGAGAGATAGTGGAAGCCGACCCTAGTCAAACTACCCAGGAATTAGCGGCATGGTTTAACGTTACCTTACCCACAATATTGACTCACTTGCGTCAAATCAATAAAATAAAAAAATACGAAAAATGGGTGCCTCATAATCACTCGAATTTTCGCAGTATCCATCTTTCTTGTCTAAATTGAATAACAAAAACAATTGAAAGTCGATATTCAAATGTTTCACATTTTTTAAAAAAAGAACATCATAGAAACCATTTGAAAAAAGTTTCATTCGAAAACCTCAAACCATGAAGATTCTATGTCAATTCAAAGAACCTATTGCAATAAAACGGCAATTTCATACTTTAACCCCTAATATTAATTAAGTCTCTTACTTTATGTTTGAAATAATTAAACGAGTTTCTTTAGTCTAATAATAAAATCTTGAAACAATTTTTTTTCTCGCCTTCATCACAGTGTGGGGTATCGTTTGGTCGTTCAACAATTTTGTAGGTGTAGGATGACCATTTTTTTATTTATTTAGGGTTCCGTTTGCGAAATATTAAGCTTTTGAAGCGAAATTTTTTGTCCGGGTAGGGCGTCCCCCCCTCCCCCGCTCTCCCGGCTTCTCGGTTGACTGTAGAAACATGAAAAATTTCAGGGCAGTACCACATATAATTAAGTTAAAAGAAAAACTATCATGGCTAAGTAGTATGTTTTGATAGTAGGCTTTACAAGTTAACGAGTAATAGGCGACCAACTTATAAATGGAAAATTTCGTACAAAATCCATTAAAAATGACTTTGGTGAAGTTGTTAGTTCTGTAAAGCCGATAAAAACACATATTTCCTTCTAGATGCCTAAGTATCTTAGCAAGATTATTAATACAAATTAATAAAGGCATTTTGATATACAGCCTCTGTTGGATAATACAGAGGTAGAAGCGTCTCTGTGAAATTAAAAAGGGTAGGAGAAGCATTTTATGATGTTATATACGGACCTAAAAGTAAAATCTGTACTAACAAAATGCAACCAAATCATTCTACCCACACTAGGGCAGCCATTTTGTATCCTTGTATTCCGTCCGTAATACTGTTAGAATGTTAGTAAGCACTTGCATACTCCGAGCTTTGGCAAACATCATTATACATTTCATACGTCTATACTTACAACCCATCTCTCACAAGTTCACAACTGATATCCACAAAGTCTAGCTAGCTACTCCATCCCTACATAATCGCACTGTGAAAAGTTTTTGTAGTCATATTCGAAATTCAGTAATTATTCTGATTGTAACATGTTATTGATTCTACATCTAACATCACAGAGTGCAGGTCATCATCATCATCATCATCATCAGCTATTTGACATTTGGAATCTCAGGAAGACGTTGCTACCCGTCTCCTGGTAATTGATTTCCTTAGTCGCCTTCTACGACATCCACGGAAGGAAATGGAGTGACGCTATTCTTAATCCGGCGCCACACAGAGCGCAGGTGCGTTCCAGCAACAGTGTGAAGTTACGTTTTTTACCTGCAAAAATATGCAATGGAATTATCAAAGGACCTTTCAGAAACCTCTTTTAGAGTCCACATGAACATGACATGTTATTTTTAGCAACACATGAATAAAATATCTGCCATAGGCTACAGTTCTGAGGGTTCATGGTAGATTAATAAAAATATATACGACTTCTCAAGAAACGGTGTTAATTTTAAAACTGTACACTGTAAGAAATGACAACCATATATATTGTTCAAAGACTAGATTAGTAGTCCAAATCCAAAAGAAATCTAGAGTGGGTGACGTAGTTGTATATTTTGTATTTAAAAATGATAAAATATAATGAAAAAAATAGCAAAAATGGTAACTATGATATGTAGGTGTACAATACAACAGAATGGTGCTTTATGATGAATGTCCTACTACAATGTATTTAAAACTGCATCGGCAATTAACGGTAGCATTAATAAATTCCGCTTACAATAAAATCAGCGGCGTGTGATAAATCGGATGCAAATCGGTGCCGAAGTGCGTCGCAATCGAACAAATGAATAATGGAAGGAATGCGGGGCTGCGTATGACAGAAGTCGAGTTACAACTTCCGACATACAAAAAGATAAAAAGTACCCGAACCGGCGTGCGCGCATGCAACGACTAATGAATGTTGAGGAAGGGAAAGTGATCTGTCAGGATCGTAGCAAGTGGCAGTTCCTGGTCTCTGCCTACCCCTCTGGGATACAGGCGTGAGTTTATGTTATGTTATGTTATGTTGCATACAAAATACAAAAACTTTGTTTAGACAAAAGCGATTTGATCCTCAACATTAAAACTAGAACTAAGATTACAAGACTTGGTACTAATTTCGAAATAGGAACATAAGTTCTCGCTGCTATTTTTTTCTTCACTTTAAATATTTTGTTGGAAATGGCTAAATAAAGTCAAACAGGTAAATAAGGAAATTGAAATTGCTTTTTAATTTTATTTTGAAACCATATTAGCAATTTGAACTTGTCTGGTCACATATGCTGAAGAACCGATGGTCGATGGGGTGCAAAGCTTCTCGAGTGCAAATTACAATCTGGCCAGTTCGCTCCTCTATCGGTTTCCGTACATATTTTGCGTCTGTAATTATGTCCTCTATGGTTAAAATATTAGGATTTAGGTTAGATAAGACCATTTAACAATATTCGTTATAGTACACCAGTAAAAAATTTCATGAAAGAAATGTTACAATTAACTGGCCTGTTCCCCACAGCAATTTGTTATATTTTATAAGTTTGTGTTGGGCATAGTGGACAATAGAATTGACTGTGTTAGTCTAGTGGGCGAGGTAGTGCAACTGTGGGTGCCGGAGGCGCGCGGACGGTTGCGCGCGCCGCGCCTGCTGCACGTGCCCGCGGCCTGTTCCCCACAGCAATTTGGTATCCTTTCAAAAATTTTAATTTTATAAAGCTGATCCATTTTGCAACTATTCCCTACTTATTAACTACGTGGCACTAACACACCAATATCTTGGCACTGTTTTATCTTGCTACTCATCACAGATGGTGAAAGCCTTTTTCTCCACCATATAAGGCCTGCAGCGGCTAACATAGTACATTGACATTCAACAAACAGAATGTAAATTCTTAACGTTGAAATAAATTATTGATTTCTGAAGAAAGGTCTGGAGAAATGTCTCCGATACCTCAGGTCACTACTCAAAGAATATTCAGATAAATTAATAGACGGTGAACCAGGCGCTTTTCTCCATCTGGCGCAAGATTTGGAGCATCGTCCCGGTTACGAAGAATTATGATGACTAGGGGGCGGTAATCCCCGGATTATCTCGTGACAAATGGCTCTGCATCGGGAAACTACCCGCTTTCTTTACCAGGTGCAAGGGGTAAAAAGACATATCGGTTATTCGGTCGGTACGGAACGAACCATTTTATCAATGTCGACATTTTTCGGATACTTCTTTTTGTTTGAGTTACGAATACAAAATGAATATTTTATTCTTATACACAGCCTCTAGAAATATATCTCAATTATTGAGATATATTTATATTTCCAAAAATTTAAGCAAATAAGACTTGGTAAAATTATTTTACTAAGCCTTGATTTATATTGTTGTGTACTTGTACATCAATAACTTAGATCTGTTTGATTTGCTGTTGACGTAACAATTACAAGCGTCCAGGGTATTCAGGGTATATCTTATTTTATTTTTATTTTACTCTGCTCTAACTCCAAAGTATCGTAACAACCTTCTTTGTCAATAAAAAGATTTATTTTTCATTTCCTGTGCGAGCAATCAAACTCAAACTCTCTAGCTTATAAATTTATTTATTTATTTAGATTTGTAACTTACAGCTAATGCCAAATCGCTACAAACTTAGTAGTTAATACAAGTTGAATATCGCAATAAACAATATAAATTACATTGCATTAATCATTATACTAAACTACTAAGAATAAAAACAGAATCATCCTTCTTCAAGCATTCCCTTGCATACTTTAATCATTCTACCAATTCCTGTGGTAAACATATATTATCACACTGCGGCGCCGCCCTGAGCAGGGAGTTGAGCAGTACGAGAGCGCGCAGCACGGGCGCCTGCTGCTGGGCCGCCGTGCGCGCCGCGGGCACGTGCAGCAGGCGCGGCGCGCGCAACCGTCCGCGCGCCTCCGGCACCAACAGTTGCACTACCTCGCCCACTAGACTAACACAGTCAATTCTATTGTGCACTATGCCCAACACAAACTTATAAAATGAATAGTTTTCTCCTCTGTGCTCTCACACATATATAAACTCACGCCCTGTATTCCGGAGAGGCACGCAGAGACCACAGTTTCCACTTGCCACTGTCCTAACAGATTAAGCAGTGAGGTATGTAAACACTTGAGACACTGGAGTTTCTTCACGATGTTTTTCATTGCGGTCGGGGAGTGGCTACTTAGAAAATTCATTGGTAAATGTCAGAATCGAACCCATGGTCTCTGGAATGTGCGACAAGCGTAATACCGAGGTACTACCAACGTTTTGAGAAACAGTGCGAGTTTATTTACAAGATATAATTTTTCATGAATTTCGTTTATTTAATTAAGCAGTTGTTTTTGAAATAAAAAAAAAAAAACATTTTGTATTTCAGAATGTATGTGTTATTTATAACTAGCAGTGTCCGTGACTACGTTCGCGTTCGTCAACGGATTAGTCCGTAGCCTATGTCCATCGTGAAGGTCCACTCTAAAGACAGGTCAAAGAATTTTTTAAATCGGTTAAGTACTTTCGGAGAAATCCCCCCTACATACAAACATACAAATATAAACTTACAAAAATTTTCTCTTTATAATATTAGTGCAGCTGTAGAAGTGTAGATGTAGATAGTGCAGATAATAACTTCCACACAATACAATAACTTGTCCTGGTCCCAAACTAGGATACCCTGTGTTATGGTAACCAGGCAAAGACATTACAAACATGAGAATACATCCAGACTGAGGCCATTTATACAAATGTACGGCGGCCCCCAGGGTGATCAAACCCACGCCCTCCGCTATATAAAATACAGTTTATCGGAAGTGTTTCAGAGAAATTGGGGTTTTATAAATAACAATGTACTTTCTAGCCTCGGTTAGTCGCACGTATATCGATATCGTATGAAAAAGAAAATGTATATTAAAAGCTAATCCCAGTTGAGCTCCTGAGGCACATAATAATAATCACATCATTATAATGTGTCACGAGCATGAGTCTTCCGCCGGCTCGGAAGGAAACCTTAAAATGATTGAATATAATGAAAACGCGAGCTCCCGGCGGCGCCGCAGGATATGAAACATTCGAAGTTTCACTTTTTTTTTTATGTACCCTTTATTCGTCCCACTGCAGGGCACAGACCTTCTCTCGGAGAGAGAGAGTATGGGGTTGATCACCACGCGTGCCACCCGCGGCTTGGTAATTCCATGCGCTGAGGTATGTGAACACCTCAGACACTCAGGTTCCCTTACGATGTTTTCCTTCACGTTAGCGAGCGGTATTGCTACTATAACTTCACAAATGTACGTAACCTAGAAAACAATACGTAGATGGACTTATTTGTGTGAAAGTAACTAAATAGAAGGTGGTCTCACATTCGAGAGGTCTCGACTTCGAATCCTGGCATGTATCAATGATAGATGCTACATGCCATTGGTACATGCCCGGTACGTACATTTGTAGTTTTTTTGTTGCAATTTCACTCGCTGACTTTAGAAGAATAAGATCGTGAACAATCCAGAGTGTTGTTAAGCGCTTGAAACCACGTGGTAACTAAGCCCATATTTTCTCTCTGGGAGAAGGCCTGCGCCCAGCAAGGGTACTCGTAGTACGACGACGTACTGTGTTTTAAATGTCAAAAGTCGCGACTTTCCAGTACAGTAACTGTCAAATTTCTGACATTTTGGACCCACAAAACGTGTTACTTGTGCCATCGTACTATCTATACTGCAGTGAGACATATATTGTGGGCAATATATTCAATCTACCCCTCTGGGATACAGGCATGAGTTCATGTAATGTATTTAATTAATAATAATCTTAACTTAATAATAACAAAATCACAATAATGTCATACTTTATAACTAATCCAATATCACAGCCACAAATGTTTAGTCAAATATTATACATGTAAATTATAACATAACCGCCCCGGGACATATCCGACCCAAAGGTGCCCATAACGCTGGCAGCATTACCGCGCTGCACAGCAAGTCAATCCAACAGCTGATGTTCTTAACTATTATTATGTTCATTTGCTGAATTTCGGTAATAGGTAACATAAAACAAAAAATCTTGTCTTTTACCTGAACTTCTGTGCGGCTCAACCGAGGCACACATGACGTCACAGACGCGGGACAAATCCCGGGATTACGACATTAAACCGGAGTCGAGTGAACACAGGCAGGCGAGGTTTAGTGACGAAGCCGCCAAATACCCCCTTGACATGACAATGTGCGGGAGAAGGATTTAACCGAGATAGAATGCTATCATTTATTGGAAATAATATAGGTTTACAGGGTTACATATCCAAAGGATGCCAAACGGGACTCTATTAATATGTCATTAACTTGATTTCTGATTTTCAAACTAAAACTTTCGTAAGCACTACACATTTAAGTTACAAATGATTCCGGATTCACTACCACGCCTGTCGCCCACGAGCTACTACCCAGGCCTAGCCTAGGGTGGAGACACCATTACGCTAAATATTAGCGTTACTTTCTATTTAGGACATAATGTTTAAATTTAAACCATATTTAAATATTTTTTTTGTTTAGTAAACTTTTTTGATTTGATTGATTATCATCAATTCAATTCAATTCAAATATTTTTATTCATTGTAAAAACAGAATGTTTACTTAATGAACGTCAAAGTTGTTAGTTTCACAATTAATGGATTATGTGGAGAAGAAGCTAACAAAGAAACTCCACATTTATTCTTTTCAAAACACGTTTTAACTTAATTAACAGAGTTTTCAACTTAAAATATTAGTCATGAATGTGTTGAACACTAGTCACAATCGTCCTTTAAATAATATTAATCTACTGTTTAATGCCAAACATCTTTGTCTTCTAAATAATCCTTGATGTTATAGTAAGCCTTTTTACACAGAATGTGCTTAACACATTTTTTAAATCGCGTTGGAGGTAACTCTAATATATCTTGAGGAATTTTGTTGTAGAACCTTATACAGTGCCCCATAAAGGATGTGTTAACTTTTGCAAGTCTAAATAGTGGAAATGACAATTTATGTTTATTTCTAGTATTAACATTATGGTGGCCACCAACATTTTCGAAGTCTTTGATATTTTTTCTAACGTACATAATATTTTCATAAATGTATTGACATGCAACTGTTAAGATGTTGGTTTCTTTGAAGAAATCTCTTAGCGAATCCCTACTACCTAACTTGTAAATAAATCGGATGGCTCTCTTCTGCAAGATGAAGATAGTCTCAATGTCTGCTGCCCGGCCCCATAGTAGTATACCGTAGGACATAATACTATGGAAGCAACTAAAATAAACAAGCCTAGCAGTTGCAACGTCAGTGAGTTCCCTAATTCTTTTCACTGCATATGCTGCAGAGCTAAGTCTGTGTGCTAATTTTACAATATGTGGACCCCATTGTAGTTTTGGATCGATGGTGATGCCCAGAAATACAGTATCATCTACAAATTCTAGTTTTTCATGTCCAATTACTATGTTATTCTCAACTACTCGTACGTTAGGTAAGGAAAACTTTATACATTTCGTCTTTTTAGAATTTAGCAGCAGATTATTTGCTGTGAACCAATCTAGTACTTGCGAGAGAGCATTATTTGCATCGTCAAGATTATTTTCTTGTCTCCTTATTTTAAAAATAAGTGACGTGTCATCAGCAAATAACACTATCTCAGACATTTTTTGTACCATAAACGGTAAATCATTTATATAGACTAGGAAAAGGAGCGGCCCTAAGATAGATCCCTGCGGGACTCCTATTTTTACAAGTGAACCCGAGGATTTAATACGATTTACGTCTGCTTTTTGGACCCTTCCTTCTAAATACGATCTTAAAAGATCTAAACCTGCACCCTTTATTCCGTAGTGTTTTAACTTTAGCAGTAGCGTTTCGTGGTCTACACAATCAAATGCTTTTGATAAATCACAAAATATGCCTACTGCATCCTTGCGATCCTCCCACGCGCTGAAAATATGTTTAAGTAACATAACTCCGGCGTCTGTTGTATTCCGCCCTTTAGTAAAACCAAATTGCTGGCTATGAAAGAGTTGGTAATTATTGAAATGCGTAAGTAATTGATCTAAGATGATCTTCTCAAATATTTTACTCAATACTGGTAGTACTGAGACGGGCCTAAAATTGGTTGGATCGTGTTTATCACCGCTCTTAAATAAGGGTACTAGTCTACTATATTTCATGAGGTCCGGAAATACTCCCTCATCTACACATTTATTGAAAATTTTTGCTAACGGTAAAGCTAGGACATGGATCACTGAACTAACAATTTTTACTGACATACCCCACAAGTCCTCCGTTTTTTTAAGATTCAATAATTTAAATTTTTTAAGAACGTTATGGGGCTCAATGTAATTAAATGAGAAATCGTGTTCGCACGAGGAGACATGGTCTTTTAGTAATGTTGCTGCACGATCAGGTGACGAGTCTAACGGAGCTGTAGTCACGATTGGAACATTAGTGAAGAACTGTTCAAATGCTGCAGCGATATCTTCATTTGTCGTTATTATTTTGTCATCAATCTTAAGCGAAATATCTCGGTCTCCCAATTTTGTTTTACCCGTTTCTCTATTTATTATTGTCCAAATTGTTTTAATTTTATTCGGTGACTGTAAGATTTTATTCTTTATATGATCGCATTTAGCCTTATGGCAGACGGCCTTAAATAATTTGGAATATTTTTTGACGTGCTGTATGAATTTGGTGTCATATGTATAAGTCTTTTTGTCATACAGTTCATAAAGTGTGTCTCTACTTTTCCGGATACCCGAGGTTGCCCATTCACTAAATCCTAATTTATTCTCATTATTTGTTAGCTGCCGCAATTTAAAATTTTTTTCAAAACTACCCGACACGACTTTGAAAAAGTCTACATAATGAGCATTAGCATTTTGGTAATTTTCTTGAGTTTTTATGCTACTTTCAAGGTCTACTTTAAATGACTCTAATTTTTTACTTGTTACGGGCCGGCAGAGGATAACCTGTTCTGCGTTTTTTCTATCTATTTCAAAATGAACAATTTGACCACTGTGGTCTGACTTCAAACAATTTACTGTAGAATTATCTGAATAGTCGCAATCGCAGTAAACATTATCTATGCAGGTGGCCGTAGTTTCGGTTATTCTAGAAGGCTCCAAGAAAATATTTACTAAATTAAACGACTTGAAAATTATTGTCAATTTGGTATTTAAAGCCGAGTCTACCAATAAGTCGATATTGAAGTCACCACAGACTATGACTTTCTTATTACTGCTAGAGGCTACCTTCAGAACATCCTCTAATATTGATTCAAATGAACTGTAATCGCTGGTAGGGGGCCTGTATATGGCTACTACAATGTGTCTAGACAGTTCAACACATGATATTTCAATTACTTTTTCAACAGAAAGTCTGCAAATGTCTTTCCGTTCTTTAAATTTCAAACAATTTTTTGCTAGTATCAAGGATCCCCCGTGCCTTGCAGACTTTCTATTGAAGCAACTGGCTATTTGATAGTTATTCACAGAAAAATTCATTTGTGTTTCTGGTAGCCAGTGCTCTGTGACGCAAAGTATGTCCACTCTATATTGTTCTAAGAACAACTCTAATTCTAATAACTTACCAGAAAAGCCACCCTGTATATTCTGATTAGCTAAAATTAATTTATTTAAGGAGGGCTTTTCTTTTGTCTGCGCTGACAGTTTAAATCAGCGGTCAAGTTTCACCTACTTAAACTAGGTTTTTTCACAACCTCAGAGTACAGAGGTTGGGAAGTATCAATTTTCTTACATTTTGTATAGCCTAGAGGTCCCTGTGCTATTGTCTTAACAATAAGGGGGTCATATACATTGAATGCCAATAATTTGGCAATATGTCGCTTAGAAGAGAGGGGCAGATACAATGTGTCCCTAGTTAATATAAAATTTCGAATAAATTTATTCGTATCGAAAAAAAGTACTTGGTCTCGATGACCGAAGGTCATATTATATAATAGCCGGTTTAATTTATCTATCCGGTCATTTTGTGCCTCTGAGAGAGTTTTTGAATAGGGAAAAGCACAGATGATAATTTTTCTTACTTGCAAAGCTACTATGGACTCATAATAATTTATTAAGTCACTTTCTTGAATCCCTGTGCTGTTCCCCATTAATAATACAATAGTTGTATTTCTATCATATTGTTTGCTGAGCAAAAGGTTGACTATTTGAATATAAGAGGCATTTGGCATACATACATTCTCTACATGCTGTCTTAAGCTGTACTGTAGCTTGGTACCTAAACCTACACCTATTTTGTCAGAGAAAATTAAGGTTTTAAAGGGAGTGTCTTGAACTGAGCTGCGGGTGGGCCCCGACTGCAGCCGACCATGCATTTTGCTGGCACTGGTTGATGTAGCTCTGCACCCGCTTACAACCTGACGGCTAGGCTTGCCTCCATTCTGCTGTGCACAATCCAGCTGTATAGGGGCTGGTGTGGATGGCACACTGCACGGCTGCAGACTTGGCTTCGGACTGACTTTTTCATCGTTCAGCTGCTGGTTGGAGCTTAGGTGTAGAGCGACTGGGTCTCCAGACAGGTCTGATGGTGATGGCAGAGGTGACAAGGTCACTCCTTCTTCAGAGTCATCCGCAATCTGGACCATGTTAGACTCGACGCGTTTCAGATTGTCCTTGCTTAGAGCAATCAACCCATTTATTGATGAAATGCAGTCATTATTCTGGGTCTGTACAATTGAGTACTTACAAGTGATATCGAGTAATTGAAATTGCAGATCTTCCACTTGTAATTGTAACTCAGCCATCCCTAGCTCATGGTCCACTTTGTTGTCAAAAAGTTCCTTCTGGCATTCAGCCATTTCTTTTTCTAATTGCATCTTTTGGCGGTGAATAGGTACACTTTCTATACTCTTCCGGCTTTGTTTAATTAGTTTCTGCACCTTCTGAATGTATTTTTTTGTTTTTATATACTTTTTGATTTTGTTCGCACTGTTCATTTTCATACTACCGTTGTTCTTGGTAGTGCAAGACCTATCACTGGTTGTAGTTAGGTCAACAGTTGGTATCCCAGCTTCACTCATCATTTCATTGTACAAGGCCATGGTTTTAGAGCTTTCTTTTTGTTCTTCACGCTCACTGATTTGCTGGAGCTCATGGTGTGCCTCAGCAAGCTGGTTTTCAAGCAATTGTATGCGCTGTAGTGCCACATCATGGACATCGTGGCACTTGTTAAATGAGTTGAGCTGACGTTGTAGGTCATCCCGCTGGCCAGTAAGGTCCTGGCATTGGATGTCCAACTCGCTTAGCTCTTCTTTTAGAGCCTTGTTTGTTTTTATTTGTTTTTCTATCTCTTCTTCACTGTCCACTCGTTCTTGAAGCAGCGTGTCGCAAAGCTCTTTGCTCTTTTTGAGCTCGAGCAGGGTCGCCTTCAGCCTCAGCTCCATGTCACGTACATTTATTTTGCCCCGGGTCAGCATGTTACTCACCTGGAAAACCGGGAATCGGTGTCAGTGTCAGATCGTGAACAATAATATTGACCGATAGCGACGATTGTGACGTTTATACATGTACAGTGTGCGTTTTTGTTGGCTGAGGCTTGGTTTTGTCGTCAATTTTGCTTCCACTTTTCGTCAAGTAAAGAGAGCCAAAACAGTGCCGGTGTATGTATACGACGTATCTCACGTACGTGAGGTTATGTATAGTTAGTTT
Organism: Yponomeuta evonymella; assembly: GCA_963969515.1. Lineage (NCBI taxonomy): Eukaryota > Metazoa > Arthropoda > Insecta > Lepidoptera > Yponomeutidae > Yponomeuta > Yponomeuta evonymella. Next base: position 480,834 of record OZ018342.1, on the reverse strand, counting down.
ATGCAGTATGAAGTGCGGTATTAAGTGTAAAATACAAAATTAAAACAATACTCCCCGGATTTGTCGTTGCAATTCGAACTGTTTGACAGTTCGACAGTCCAGTACAAATTATCAAGTTCTCCTTGAATTTGGTATGTTTCCACTGATACGTTTTAAATTAAACTTTAATTACATTGAACTACGTTGAAAAAGACACAATAAACACTAGAAATATCAATAAATTTTATATAAAACTACAGAGCTGTTGGTGGATATTGTAGCTCTATGATTGGACATCATCATCAGTCATTTGACGCCCACTGCAGAACATAGGCCTCCTTCAAGGTTTTTATAACTATGGGGGGTTTTGCCATAATCGCCACGCTTGGCAGGCGGGTTGGCGATCGCAGTATGCAGTTGGAATCTCAGGAAGACGCTGCTGCCCGTCTCCTGGTAATTGATTTCCTTAGTCGCCTTCTACGACATCCACAGAAGGAAATGGAGTTACGCTATTCTTAATCCGGCGCCACACGGAGATTGATTGATTATAATGATAGATAGATAGATAGATAGATAAATCATTTATTTGTGCTTAGAGACACACACACATAAAGCAATAAGTACACAAAAGTTGATGACATACAATAGTTTAGGTACAAGTACAAACTTAGAAACATTTTTATTAACAAATTAATTTAACACAATACTCAAAGCTAGAATACAATGGTAACCTCGAACATTTTACACAATTCAAATAACATGCTGTGCCAATGTAATGCAGCATATATACGTGCCACTGTAGGGCACAGGCCTTCTCTCAGAAAGAGAGTAAGGGCTTAATCACCACGCATGCTCACCGCGGATTGGTTTGATTGACCAATCCGCGGTGAGCATGCGCAGAATACTTGTTCTCTTATATAAAATTGCAAAAAAATACAAAGAATAAAAAATATTATGAAAACTTCCCATAGAATAATCAAGATTTTCAGAGTTGCTTTATAGTAGCTGGTATCTAACGCAAGCTTACAAGTGAGAGACTTACTTACAGACAGTAAAGTGCATTCCCTCCAGTATCACAGCAAACAATAAAACCCGGCCCGTGGATACGAATGGAGAGAGACCGTGAAAGATGGCGCGACTGTGAAAACACCTATACCCAGGTACTTTTTATTTTTCCCTTTGCTAATACATCCCCAATTTGGTAGAAGTATATCCGCCTGGGACGTCCTTCACCGGCCCTTCCGCCCACATTCGCTCGATATATTTGTTTCGTCAATCTTTATTCCTTCATCCTCTCCACATGTCCAAACCAACGCGACATTCCTTTCTCAATTCTAGTCACTACATCCTCTTTCAGTCCACAAAGTTCTCTAATGTGCAACTATTGTGTATCCTGTCATTTAAAGTAACACCAGATGTACTTCTCAAGGACCTCATTTCTACCGCGTTAATCCTATTTTCTTGCTTCTTTTGCCATACCTAAGTCTCGCTACGATACAAAGTGTTGGGACCAGCACTACATTATGGATAGCCAATCTAGCTCTTTTGAAGATATTTTGGCCGCACACAAAGGACTGCAATGCACCATTTACACAATTTCCCGCTTTTAGTCTTCTTTCTATATCACCTTCACACTTTCCATCCCTCATAAAGAGGCTCCCCAAATAGACAATTTTTTTCACTTGTTCCACCCTTTCAAGGTCTGCGCAAGGCACTCAGTCATTTCATCATCTTTTTCGAACACCAATACTTTCGTCTTACTCACATTAATGTTCATTCCTTTCTTTTTAAATGCCTCATCCATTACTGTTACTTATGTGTCCAGGACTTCAACCAACGATGCGAACAAAACCTGATCATCAGCGTATGACAAGCATTTGACCAGTACCTCACCCATCCTTATCCCAAAGTCATTCTGTGTCAAATCAGTCAAGTACTTTCCATGAATAAGTTGAACAACCACGGGAATGCACATGACACATCCTTATCTCACACCCCTGCGGATGCTAAACCAGTCAGTATACTTTCCGTTAATTCTAACGCAAGCACTGGAGTCTTCATAGAAAGACTTCAGAGCTCGCAGCAAGACGCTGTCCACCCAATACACGGACAGTATCGACCACAGGTCATTCCTCACCAATCTATCATAAGCCTTCACCAAGTCGACGAACGCACAGAAAACCTTTTGACTTTTGGCCAAAAGTTTCTCCACCATCCGTCTCAAGGAGAAAATTCCGTCCCTATTCCTGTCTATTAGTCTACCTACCTATTCTTATTAGGTACCTATTCTAACAACAAAAATATAATGAAATCAGACGAAGTGGTATTAAGAATTGTTACTGAACATATTTATACAAAAAAATATATATACGGACGGACAGCAAACCTCCTTTTTTTAAGAACTATGAAAAGGCTAATATTACCTTACCTAACATAATATATAATTTTATTTATTTTATACATTTTATTTTAGTAGGAAATCTAACAGTTTATCAATAACACGCAAATAGATACAGAAAGCAAGCAAAAAGTTTTCACTGATATTTTGAGCAATTAGTACAAAAGTGAAAGAAAAACAACACACAAAACACCAGAGTCCATAACTACACCCGAAAACAAAAGAAGGAAGTTGGCACACCATGATAATAAGTTACATCGATAATGAAGCTTACACCGAGTCACAAAACATGAAAATTATTACTTTGCGAATAACGTAAATGCTATCAGTGGACAAATCAATGTCTTCGTTTTCAATACGAAAAAGATCGCATAGCTCTCTAATGAGTTAAAAAAGGTGTATAAAGTTTATGCGAGCCCATGTAATATTATATCGAATCATATTATATCAAACTGCCATTGAGAATCGATTTTCCCCGTCTCCCTCGCCGCTGTTATTCTATCAAATGTACAGTAGCAATAACACTCGACGTCAAGTCGAGGGTCCGGGTTCGGTGCCGCGAGTGTATCGGCAAGCGATCACAGATGTCGGCAAATATTTGCCTTGTGACCGGCATGACTAGCCACGTCAAAGTAGGCTTTACGGTGACAGCCTTAGAAGTGAGGATGGCGTGGAGTGCGTATGTAACCGACTCATCTTTTCCTACGGCTCTAGAAACTGTTGATGTTAGCATTCACTTGTCTTTTGTTTGCTGCGTCATGGCACATTTTTGGTGTACCCTGGTGTTGGCTGTTCGATTTACCCTTTTTACTTGTTTTTTTTTTTAAATCAACGAAGACCTCAATACGAAATGAAAAGTAGTTGCAAACTACGTGAGAGTATTTCCGAAAATGTATCATGTGAAGATCGGTTTGCTCCACTTTTAGCAAAGAATATGATTTGAGACCGATTAATCCAATAAACTTTGAGTTGCTTATTTAAAGCACCGCTAAAAATACGAGTACTAACTACATAAGCAGCCTATTTATACGTCCAACAGCATGTTCTACCTTATGTTTTCTCTCATAGAGAAATAATGGATTTAATCACTGCGCAAGCCCACTGATTGGCGATTTCAAGTGCTAAAGTATGTGAGTACCTCAGATAATGAAGTTTAGAAACTTACAAAACAAAGACAACCATAAAAAACGTAACACCAACTCACGCCTGTATCCCAGATGGGTAGACGAGGCAGAGTTTGCCACTGAGAAAACAAACTCATTGTTATCTGCCGGTATCGAACCAGGAACTTTTGCTGACGTAATTTGGTTGAAATATGGTGTAAAAATCGGCCATGTACTGCTATAGAAACACATGATACTTTTTATATAAATCTTACGCATTCACGGACACAGACAGTCAGTAAAAATTCCAAGGGGACCACAATTTACTTTTCACCTCACTAGCTCGTAAAAGCTCTGTTTATCATTCGAAATCTGCGTGGAAAATCGCACTTTATCCGCTAGCGTGGAAAGTGTTTTTAAAATTCGAATATTTTTATTCAATAAAGGTTTCGTACAATAAATTACATATATATATAGAACCTCATTGGTTTCGTAATAGTTTATATTCTCTGCAGCCAGTCCATTGATGATTGAAATGCAAATACTTATTTCATGTCATGCGCCAGCCTCATTTAAAGAATCGCACTGGCCGGCAAGAAAATTTGATTTAAAAAAAAAAACTTTAAAATTTTCTTTAACTTTCAATATTACCAATTGTAGTAATTTTACTTTTAATTTTTGAAATAAATAAACAGTAATTTAATATTTATTAAAACTGTTTTTCTTGCACCTATTATTTTCCTCGCTTTAGTGAGGTGAAAAGTTGTGTGTTGCGCTCGACAGCAAAGTTATTTAGCGTCTCGTACCTCTGAAACCCTCGCTACGCTCAGGATTCTATATTTGAACCACTCGCTTCGCTCGTGGCTCAATCCTAGAATCCTTCGCTTGCTCAGGTTTCAATACAAGGTACTCGCGCCAAAAATTAACTTTGCAGCCTTGCATAACAAATAAATATTCAACAGTATCATGTTCTCTATATCTCTACGACAGTCAATTTCCCCAAAGTTTTCTCCGCTTGTCCATTACGAAAGTACCCGTGTACGATGGAACTTTTCACCCGGACCTACTTTGGGAGTTTTCAAAGCCCGTGTTCCCGGGACACCGCGTTTGATCTCACTTCCTTCCTGTATTGCATCAGTCGCCACGGGAATGTCTGTACGCGTTCCTTTTGCTTTTTGCCGCGCGCGCGAAACTTGACCGACTTGATTGGAATACGGTTGCCGCTGCGGGGACTGAGTCAAAAACTGTTCAATCACTCAATTCAGCCCGTACTCGTCCACTGCTAGACGTAGGCCTCCCCAAAGGCACGCCACTCCTTTCTTTCCTCGGCCATCCTCATCCAGCTGCTGCCACCAGTCTGCCTCAGATCGTCAGTCCAAAAAGCTGGTGGGCGTCCGCAGCTGCGCTTGCCAGTTCGTGATCTCCACTCGAGAACCTTCGCACGTCATCGAACATCGCCTTCGGGATATGTGATCAGCCCACTGCCACTGTGACTGTAAATATATACATTTGCTATGTTTTCGCACAACTCCGTCAGATCTTAATCGACTTCGACAATTCTTTTTTGTTAGAATATAAATAACGTCCCATTGGTCCCATTTTGATTTGGTGAAGATCTGATGAAGACTTTCAGAGATGGAGAACGGAACTCTTCAATGGAAAGCAGTAAATAAGGCCTAATGGGGCCCATGCTTTGGTAAAACCTGTATGTTTTGTAAAATAGCGTAAAAGTAGTAGCTCAGTTTCATGACCAGCACATATATTTTGGGCACCTACTACAAATAATTATACTTCAGCAATACCTACATGTATACATACTTCTAATTATTTAAATTATTTCTTTAACTTTTCAGTGCTGTAGTATTTTGAAGTCGGTTTTTATTAATATAATAGAAAATATTGAACGCATTCATTGTGAATCCATGTAATTATGTTTTCTCAAACTGGCCAATTACACGCGAGCAGCGGCTGGAAAAAGTTCTATGAAAATTCATAACTGTCTTGTTTGCGGCCAAATAAATTACATACTAAACTCATATCTGTCGTATTATTTAAAAATGGAACGATCTTTTACTCCGAGCAATGACAACCAAGGAGGTAACTTATCAGAGGTTTTATTTAAATTTCGAACTGGCTTGCGATAGAAAGCTGGATATACCTATTGGACTTGATAATTGGCAAGAGGTGAGTGGGTAAGATGTTGTTTCCGAATCATTAACACGTCGAAATTTGATGTTTTGGTTAATTTTATTTATTAACAAAATAACAATGAACTCCGCTTTACCGCCAATTTTTATTTTTATTTTACAGTTTGTGCCGAAAGGTAAACGCATCTGTGGCTATACAGCAACGAGGACGCAATGTGTACGATAGATGAAAGAGTTCTAAATTCAAACAGCACACCGTTTCACACAACATTGCCGGCGCGCTCTTCGTTCCAAATTCAAAGAACGCGCCGGGAAGTGATTTTGGTTTTTCAGTCTACGTAAATATGAGACTTCGCGTGTTCTTTATTCAAAAGTAATGAGAATATTTCCGCGCATGTTTAAGAAAAATAACTTCCTATACTTTGAAACTGAGATTCTACGTCACTTTGTGAAATAACTGAAGCGATGTTCCGTGCTCCGACAGAAAAAAGTTTTGATCGAAAAATAGTGAATACAATAAAATTCAATTCCGATAGGAAGTTGTTGTTTTGGTCAGACGGACGTCAATTAGAACCCGTCTGTTGGTCACAGAATAAGTAGAATAGTTTTTATTATACAGTTTACTCGATATAAATACAAGAAGTATGTGTCAAAATTGCTTCCGGATTGTTTTTAATATTTTTAATGACCAGCAATGCTCATACGTAGATTTACATTTAATTATTTTTAATTTATTGGGATTAACATAAAGTTCCGGTGAAGGGCAAAGGCTTTCGTATTACCGTCTGTTTTTAGTAATTGAATAAATGTTTGCCTTTCTACTACATCGTTATTTATCGTAATGAATGTAATGCGCCTGTCATCACGTTAAATATTGCGTTAATTGCTAACGCGATAATGTGAGTGGCTACACTTGAAGAAGAATGGCTACAACGTGAATGCCCATTCCTGGCGATAAAGTTAGCGCTTGCTCCTTGAATTTCGAGCAAGATGGACGTTGATGCTACTAGTCTGTATTTGTTGAATGTACATTTTTATTATATAAATATATTATCATTACCGAACGAGGAAAAAAAGAACACAAAGAAATAGAGGATGGTGGATGCTACAAATGCACAGGAAACGTACACTGGCAATGGGGTTTAAAAGCCAAACATATATTTGGTTAAATGCGAATTAGATCAGCTTTACATAGCGCTCACGGTGCACACTGACGTACGTAGTGTAGTGTTGCCGCTTTAACGCATTAATTCTCGCGTTAATCTCTTTGATGTACCGCCACTTGAGCTATCGCCTAACGTCAAACGGCAATGTGAATGCAGCTGTCAAATTATCGCGTTAAGTCGTGGCTACACCTACGTTAAACGTCCATCATCACGATAATTCACGGCATTTCCCGTTAGTATGGCCCCAGCATGAAGAATACCATGTAGTTAAAATGTTGCTTCTTTGTTTATTTTTTATTTATATCTTTTATTTTGAAACACTCGCCTCTATGCCAATACACTTGCATTTTGATAAATGGCATTTACCAGCCCGTATTTGTTTATTGCTGGACGAAGGCCTTCAACAAGGCACATCTATGGTCCTGTTTTATTTATTCGTTTTGTCTGTTGTGTATTTAGTTTTCTTTCTGTTGATGTGCATATTATGTTACTTATCTGCTTATTTTGTTTCTGTGATGTATCTTGTTCGTATAATAAATGTCTTTCTTCTTCTTCTTCTTCTCTTCTTTCTGTCCTCGGCCGTCCTCATCCAGCCGCTGCCAGCAATGTGCCTTAGACAATCGATACAGTGAGCTTGTTGGCATTGACAAATGACATTGCCTCCATCAAAGCTTTAGTAGTCTTCTGATTGTATTTATTTTGTCTGTTTGCGTCGCGTTTTGACGAACTAGTCCCGTTCGAGTTTCGACATATCCGTTTATTTCCATTATTAGTACGAGCTTTTGTCAACTGCAATGTCCAGTATGTGCGCGCGTCCTAGTTATTTTATTATCCAAATAACTGTTCTGAAATACAGATTTATTACAAATCGTCTCTCAAAACAAGTTAGTTAGTTGTAAAGTCCACACAACAGTATTACTTGTCCTTGCCCTTATCAAGTGTGACCTTGATGCTGAGATCAATAGCAGGGTCGGTGCCGCAACTGCAGCATTCGGCAAGCTATGTTTCAAGGTCTTCTGCTCTCATGACCTTAAGTTGGCCACTAAGATATCGACATACATGGCAATCGTGCTGCCAAACCTCTTATACTCCTCTGAGACGTGGTGTGTATGTCGTAGCCATATCGTAGATTGTGCCATATCATGATGTGGTTAGCCATATCACGAAATGTGTCCTTTTCATGAAAAGGCCAAGTCAAACTGGCCGTATCGTTTAAGCATCAACGTTTGACGATATGGCAATCTACGTTTTGCCATATCATAATGTAGGGTGTGGCGAGCACATGTCAACCCTGCGCGCGCACTATAAACTCCAACATTCCTGCATCGCGCAAGCAAAATGTTTCACATGACATACCATAAATATAACGTCTGACGAACATCAGTTGGACCGGCCGTCCCCAGGCATACGATCTGCCTGGCGGGAAATTTCCCTTTATAGTGGAAGAGCGGTGACCCTCGACAGAACAATGTCAACCTTCCTTCGCTCTCGCAGCACCCCACATACAATCAGTCTCAAAGCAAGGCCAGCACCCTCTTCCTCTCACCTCATCAGTTCCACTACAGTCAACGCACCGACTACTGGTACTGATGGTGATCTCCCCAACCCCTCGGCACGGCAGCCACACAGCAACAGCGCACATTGCCAGTAGTACAGCAGCCTTCACCGGTTCCTACCACATGCGCGGACCCCATGGTACTGTCGCCGGTGAAGTGACTGTTAGCCGCCGAACACCCTCAACCGCTAGTCGACTCACTGACTCAGCGCCTCCTGGCACTTGCAGGCTTTAGAGCACAGACTTCGATTCCTATCAGACCTAGCTATGCGTACTACGGTCTTGAAGGGGAGTGATGTGGCGAGCACATGTCAACCCTGCGCGCGCACTATAAACTCCAACATTCCTGCATCGCGCAAGCAAAATGTTTCACATGACATACCATAAATATAACGTCTGACGAACATCAGTCGGACCGGCCATCCCCAGGCATACGATCTGCCTGGCGGGAAATTTCCCTTTATAGTGGAAGAGCACGATCACCCGCTCTTCCCTATATAGGGTACCTATGACTTTTCCATGCACCAACCTTATTTAAGTTTGACTCAAAACTAAGTTTTTTAGTGAAATATTTTTTTTCGCTTTTATATAAAAAAAAGAACTAACACCCGAAGTTTCAGACGAACTTCGAACCTATTTTTGCTTATGTGTACTGACCTAACAACCAACCCAAAATTTTAATTTAATTCTTAGTAAAACTTCAGCTATGTACCTTCTAAAAAAAAGCCAAAATGTAAATGGCGTAAGTAGATACCTGTTTCGTGTCGCGTTGAGTAAAAACGTTGCATTTTTTAATTTTTTCGAGTTTTGTTCTGCTAAAGAAATAAAAATTATTTTATTACACATTTTCGCAGATTAAAATTTATAAATTCCGTTTCAGTAAAGCTCCCTGAACACGGGCATATTTTTTGTTTTTCCAAATTCGGGGACATCGTTTCAAATACCAACCCATATTTTCTGTCGCCTCCATGGTAGGAATACACAACAAACTAACATCAGCGCCTCTAACGGTGGATAATGGAAGTATTTTACGATATAGCCGCTAACGTTTGGCCGCATCATGAAATAGTCATGCATTTCGCTATTCAAATCGTCAAACGTCGGTCGCTCATTGATCTGGCTAAGCCATTTCATGATATGGCCAGTTTGACTTGGCCTTTTCATGAAAAGGATACATTTCGTGATATGGCTAACCACATCATGATATGGTCAATTCTATGATATGGCTACGACATGTATACCGCCGCCACATTCGCACTCTGGATCGCTTCCACCTTAAATGCCCCCGTACCATCATAAAGATCAGATGGTCTGATAGAGTGCGAAATACCGAAGTTCTGCGACGAGCCAATGTTGGTGGCATTGAGGCCTATTTAATGCGTCGACAGCTTCGGTGGTGCGGTCACGTATCTCGTATGGCGGAGGAAAGAGTGGCGAAGCGCATCTTCTATTCTGAACTAGAGGAGGGCAAGCGGAATCATGGCGGTCCCCTCCTCCGGTACAAGGATGTCCAAAAGCGAACATGAAGAGATGCAACATAGAGCCCTCCCTCTGGGAAGGCTCAATTATTACAAGTAAAAATAAATTTGTTGATATTCAGCGTTTTATTTGCAATATTATTTTATGTATTATAGTATGAGAGTAGATAAAGTAGTGTATGACACTGTACATAACTTGGTCTTATAACACTCGTGTGATACTACAAAAAAACTCGCCTACGGCTAGTTTTTTTAAATCACACTCGTGTTAAGAACCCTTATTATGCAACAGTATGTAACGGACCTCCCTGTGTAGCATACTCTCAACGTATAATTAAGACCTAAAGGTGGGGAATATTTAAGAAATAACGATTTAGTTAAATAAATTGAACTTATATCCAAAGAATAACAAGCGGTCGGAGCCGGCACCGAAAATGTTTTTCTACCCGCTCGTAGATGCGGGTATTCGCGCAGAAGTTACTTTTTTCCCGGACAGAGCGGCGCCAATAAAAGATCACGCCACCCGACTAAAACCAATAAGGATGATACTTATTTATGAACCCGTACTATTGTTTCACGTGTCAGGTCGACTGGTTAAATCTGAGTGAGATCGTATAAAAAGGCCGAGGGCCAGACGCGCGGGGCGATTCCAGACTAGAGAATTGAACAGTAAATACATCCGTTACGCTCGTAGGGAAATTCGCCATTTTCAGCGAATTTATTAGCATTAGGGAGTTTCGTTTGCATTTAAATTCGAAAATAGGAGAGTGGCTTTGGATTTGTTACCTAACATCATCTGTGGGCATCGCGTCCCAGACTATCAGCTCTGGTGTGAAGTTTCAGGTTTAGAGTTGCTCTCGAAGCTAGGGAGTTGATTTGAAAGTAAAAGTGTTAAGGTTAGAAACGGTTTTCGGTTCCTGAATCTTTCGTACATTTAGCTAGAAGTTTTCCGCGTAAAATAGGGTTTTCAGCCTTAGTAATTAGGGTAGCTTCCGCGAAATAAAATGTGAACTAATCCTTTTTCTCCACAGTACTACGTTTATGGGAAATAAATTTGTACAAAAGTGAACTCTCGGTGGCAAAGGTATGCTAAGGATAGTCCGTGTGTCCAGCCTTGTCAAATAACCAAGGCTCGGTGAGGCCACACGAGGTTATTCGTATCATGCTTGCGTCATAGCTTTCAGAGTTTTGTTCGAATTTAATTCTACTTATTACTTTAACTTAATTCCACTAGCTAGTGGTAATTGAGTTTCAGTACACAAACGTGTGAATTTAGAGCGAATTCACTTGGGAGCCTTAAGAAGTTTAAATTAATGGACTAAGGAACCCAAAATCTAGCTCTGCTTACTATGCTACGGCTGAATCTGAGTCTGCTTGGGTCGAAAGGTTTAAAGAATCCCTTCACCGGAGGCGTTCCCAATTTAATTTAGTAAAAAAAATTATTATTATAATATTAATTTTGAATTGAGATAATTAGAGATTAATTATCTTGTTTGGAGATTGGGTTAAAACGCTTTTTGTGAATGCGGTGTTAGATCTTCTTCCGTTAGCATTCGTGGTGTAGCAATTTTCCCCCTGCTTACCCTGAGTGACAGACGATTCTAGCCCTCTGGCACTTTGCACCCATAACATATTTATGTATTATATTTCGTATATTCTTACCTTGCGGGTGGTTACCGAACCCATAAAACCACCCGCGCATACACATCCTAGGCTACACACTCTGGCCGGCCAGAAAGTCTGAGAGCTAACTGTGTCAAGTTACCGAGTGATTTGAAACAGTCTGGGTTTCCGGAGTTAGGGAGGATAGAAGTAGGAAATAGCTGTGACTAGGGAGACACCATAGGCACTCATACATATACACGATTAAATGTAAATGGGGTTTGCTTTGCTGAAACAATTGATGGGTGGTTAAATTAGCTTACGGGGTTGGGAAGAATTAGGCAGGCTCCCCCTTTTCTTTCAGGGTATCCAGTTGTATGATGAGCGTAAGTATTTCCCCGATTCCCCACCTTAGCAATACGGTCATTAAGTAGGACAATAAATAGCGATTTATTTCCGTACCAAAAATAAGTAATCAAATAGCTTTATTTTCCAATATTGACAGCAATATTATTTTGTAACGTCCTGTGCAAAGGTCTAACATTAAATTCCGTTAAAATAAATAAGCTCTGACAAAATTCTATAAACTAATTAAATAAAAGCTAAAGTAGACAACCAAATTTTAATTAATCAGAAGTGCCAAATGTGTTAGATGTTTATTGTTCCATTCTTATTATGAACAGTGAAATTTGTTGTATATAAATGAAATATATTCAGTAAGCTAGCTTTTATTCTCAAAATACTAAAAGTGTCTCTTAACTATCTATTACCTTACTATTCTAGCCTTTTACTCCAACTATTAAAAGTGACTCCTAATTATCTAGTACTTTACTATTTTCGTTTACGGAACTTTTCAAACATAAATCAATGAAACGTTTAGCTACTTGCTCTAATTTCTTCCGCTGCTTAGGTTGCTACGGCATCTTATTAATGAAAACGTAGTGGTTCGAGTCCTGTTGGACGTTAGAAACTATGATACCATGTTGGCGTTGACTTGTAAACGAAGATCTAATAAGTAAGGCTGTAAGTTCGTGCCTTGTTTACGTACATTAAAATTATCTACTGAACTTTGATTTCTCGCCTATCGAACCTTTGATTTGGAAGGTCTGAAAATGACATCAAATTATTATTAATATAAAACCTAGATGTAATAAAACCTAATCTTCATCGACATTATCTTTTAAAACCTTGATTAACAACCTACGTATTACTGATTATCTTTTTACGCATCTACCTTCAATATTTTGCGCCGCATCTCGCTTACGTGAATCTATCCTTATAGCGTTGAGGTTGAGTGCCGTTTTATATTGAGAGTTTAACAATCTATCGAGCAATGGAAATAAGTATGCTATAGGGCGAAGGATCCGATAAATAAAATAGTCTTTATTGACATTATGACAAAAACCGTTATGGAATGTTGTGGTTGTTAGATTTTAAGGCGTAAACCTTTTAATTTGAATAATATTTAAACTTGCTTATCTCTTTACTTCAATAATATTTTGTGCTCTGCCTTGTTTGATCTAATGGTATTTGCGATACTTGTTGCTTGGAGCTCTGATAGACTTCGTCTGTTCAGTCCATTGTTGTGACGTCTTTAATAGACTTTTTCCAACATACACGTCCGGGTTACATACTTTTAGTAGAGTTATCTCCTAGGTATTTGATACTGTCCCGTTGAGTTTTGTGTATAATGGTTGGACCATACGAAAGTTATCTACCTACTCAGAGTTTTAAGGAATAATTTCCTTTCATTGGATCAAACAATCTACAATTGCTTATTTTTAAACATTTGTGCTATTGCTGCTATTAATGCTTGCAATCTTTAGTGAGGCTGACCACTTCTACACAATGAGCGTTATTCGCTAGTTGCTAAAACTTCGTTTGACCAGTCATCCATTATATCCAGGCTTTCCGGATTGAATTTTCTCCGATGTACCATGCCTTTGATATCACAACCCTATACTATTCTTACGACCTGATGACTGGTCATACGCTGAAAGCACCTTTTATAAATCTTCCTACGGTCAGTTTTCACTGAATTGTCTGCATTTGGCAAACGCAATTGAAATGTTATGTATATCCATGAATCTAGTTATAGATAAAACTATGTACAGTGGGACAATGATGAGCATACGGTGTGAAAGACCCAGCCTTTGGTTGGAGAACTGAGTTTCTTTTAGTCCGGATCCCGTCTCTCAGTCAAGTACTTTTAACTAGATTTGTGTTAGTTAACTTTCACAATTCAATTCAATTCAATTCAATTCAAATATTTTTATTCATTGTAAAAACAGAATGTTTACTTAATGAACGTCAAAGTTGTTAGTTTCACAATTAATGGATTATGTGGAGAAGAAGCTAACAAAGAAACTCCACATTTATTCTTTTCAAAACACGTTTTAACTTAATTAACAGAGTTTTCAACTTAAAATATTAGTCATGAATGTGTTGAACACTAGTCACAATCGTCCTTTAAATAATATTAATCTACTGTTTAATGCCAAACATCTTTGTCTTCTAAATAATCCTTGATGTTATAGTAAGCCTTTTTGCACAGAATGTGCTTAACACATTTTTTAAATCGCGTTGGAGGTAACTCTAATATATCTTGAGGAATTTTGTTGTAGAACCTTATACAGTGCCCCATAAAGGATGTGTTAACTTTTGCAAGTCTAAATAGTGGAAATGACAATTTATGTTTATTTCTAGTATTAACATTATGGTGGCCACCAACATTTTCGAAGTCTTTGATATTTTTTCTAACGTACATAATATTTTCATAAATGTATTGACATGCAACTGTTAAGATGTTGGTTTCTTTGAAGAAATCTCTTAGCGAATCCCTACTACCTAACTTGTAAATAAATCGGATGGCTCTCTTCTGTAAGATGAAGATCGTCTCAATGTCTGCTGCCCGACCCCACAGTAGTATGCCGTAGGACATAATACTATGGAAGTAACTAAAATAAACAAGCCTAGCAGTTGCAACGTCAGTGAGCTCTCTAATTCTTTTGACTGCATATGCTGCAGAACTAAGCCTGTGTGCTAGTTTTACAATATGAGGACCCCATTGCAATTTTGAATCGATTGTGATGCCTAGAAAAACGGTATCTTCTACAAATTCTAGTTTTTCTTTTCCGAGTACAATGTTGTTTTCAACTAATCTTACGTTTGGTAAGGTAAACTTTATACATTTTGTCTTTTTGGAATTTAGAAGCAGATTATTTGCCGTGAACCAATCCAACACACGCGAGAGAGCATCATTTGCATCGTCAAGATTATTTTCTTGTCTCTTAATTTTAAAAATAAGTGACGTGTCATCTGCAAATAATACTATCTCGGACATGTTTTGTACCATAAACGGCAAATCATTTACGTATACAAGGAAAAGGAACGGCCCCAAAATTGATCCCTGTGGTACTCCCATTTTTATTTGTGAACCTGTGGATTTTATACGATTTATGTCCGCTTTTTGAACCCTTCCTTTTAGATAAGATCTCATCAGTTGTAAACCTTTCCCCTTTACTCCGTAATGCTCTAGTTTTAGCAAAAGTGTCTCGTGGTCCACGCAATCAAATGCCTTTGACAAGTCACAAAAAACACCTATAGCATCCCTACGATCCTCCCATGCACTATAAATATGTTTAACTAGCAAGACACCAGCGTCCGTCGTCGACCGTCCCTGCGTGAAGCCGAACTGCTGGTTATGGAGAAGTTGATAATTATTAAAGTGCGTAAGTAGTTGAACTATTATATTATGCGTAAGTAGTCACTTTATCTATTATATTATAAATACTTTAAATTTAAACTTCATTCTGCACTAACTGCGCTTCATGCTTATAATTTTTATTTGCCTTTGCTTCAATCAAATTACTAGCGGACATTAGAGACGAAAATCTGTTGAACATTATAATAATATTATTAACAATAATATTGTTATAATGACCTACTTCTTTTATCTGTTCTTACACAGTGTTCCATACCGGTTTAACCTGTTTCATATTCTACTTTAAATAGCAAACTTATTCAACACTTAAACATTAAAAATTCTAATTTTCATTCTTGTTAGGGCTTTACTTAACCTTTTCAATATAGGGCGGAATAAACTCAACCTCTCTACTTAACCTTCATATCAAACCGAGTTAACTCGACCTTTAATTTCAATTTAAAGAAAATTAACTAGATCTTTATTTGTTAATTATATACTTTTGCGCTCGAACATTTGCTTTCAATCTCAGATACCTTAAAAGGGCTAGGGTTACGTATACGATCACAACGCAGGGTTCTACCAAATAAAACTAGACGATCACAGTTGGCCATTAGAGTGTTTTGCATCATAGTATCTACATTTTATCGTCTCATCGGGGTTTAATTCGCTAATTTACGGGGGTGGGGTGTTACAAGTATCATAAACTACTAATCGTAAATAAATGAGATTTAGCTAATATCAGGCAACAAAATATTATATAACTCAGAGGAGAACTTATTAACTGTAAAAAAAAGGACGCCCGCGTCTATTAAAAAAAGAAAAACTGTGTTTCGGGATCAGGTAGGTTGCAAGCCAAAGAGGTTTGCAACCCACCGTCTCCGGTGCCGAACACCATTGGCTTTTACTCCATTTAAAAATATGTTCTGGTCACCAGTTTCTCAATGGCTACTTCATCTATCCAGTTGTATTAGAAGTAGTGACCTACGTGGACGTACCCCATACTCCGTCATAATAGTAATAACTTCCACACAACACAATTACTTGTCCCGGTCCTACTAGCTAGAATAAACTGGCAAGGGATACATAGCTCTCACAGAAGACGGGCGGACTACGGTGCGTTTACCACACGGTATCTGAATAAATAATGATATTGCATTAGGGTGATCGATGCTGATATCGGCACACGTATCGAGTTACGGCTGGCGAGCGCATCAATCACTGCCAGGCGCGCCAGCGCCGGCTCGGTGCTGGCGGAGACAGAAGATCCTAGCTTGTTTCACCAACTTCGTCATCATCTTAGAAGGCCTAGCTGCTCTAGCAAAATTTAAAAAATGTACGCAAGGTAAAAAGAAAAATCCGTGGAACAATTTATTATTCTTTTAAAACTCAAAACGAAGATAATAAGTGGCTCTTTCTCTGTGATATGTTTTGTTTTCAAATTAAGTAAGTGAATCGCACTACACGTATAAAACATTTTTCCGAGTTGGAAATAAAGCTTTTTGTAAGCAAATGTGTAGCATTTACATCCAGATTCATTTACTTGTCATTTTGACGGAAACGTCAGAAACGAGAGTGACACCTGGTCGGTCCTACATTCACTCTACAAATCACAGCGAACCTGGGCATATCTTCCGAGAAAAT
Source organism: Yponomeuta evonymella (assembly GCA_963969515.1). Taxonomy (NCBI): domain Eukaryota; kingdom Metazoa; phylum Arthropoda; class Insecta; order Lepidoptera; family Yponomeutidae; genus Yponomeuta; species Yponomeuta evonymella. Next base: position 464,059 of record OZ018342.1, on the reverse strand, counting down.
TTATTTATTAACCGACTTCAAGGAGGTTATCAATTCGACGCGTATATATTTTTTTTGGCTATGTTCCTCCATAACTCCGTCAAATCGTAACCGATTTCGACAATTCTTTTTTTGTTTGAACAGGTATGACGTCCCATTGGTCCCATTTTAATTTGGTGAATATCTGATGAAGACTTTCAGAGATGGAGAACGGAACTCTTCAATAGACAGCAGTAAATAAGCCCTAATGGGGCCCATCCTTTAGTAATATCCGTATGTTTCATAAAATAGCGTAAAAGTAGTCCCAAGTTAATTTGGTGAAGACTTTCGGAGATGGAAAAGAACATCAAATTTTAAAGCAATGAATTAAGTAGGGTAAATTATGGTTATTTATTTTTCTCCCGCTCCCCCACTAAAAGCTGAAGCATAAATTTTTTTAAATAAAAAATAAAAACCGACTTCGAAACACTATAGCACTAGAAAGTTAAAAATAATTTAAATTATTAGAAGTATTTATTGTATTGCAATTGCGTATTGCAGAAATATAATTTGTAGTCGGTGCCCAGTTTCAAGACCAGCACATATATTTAAAGCGTTATTAAAGCATTCAATACAAGAAACTTCTCTAAAATGGGTTTTTCACAAAACACCTTTTAAACATCTCTATTTTGTAGTCCGCCTCACATCATCCACGCGTTTATTTACGTAACCCAATTAATCTTTACTAAAAAGGATTAAGGAAGATTTTACAACGTTCTACAAATTCCAACGTTTCGGTGTGGGATTGATCTACCTACATTTAATTTAATTCAGCGACAGAATAAATAAACCACACGTGTGATGTTGCTTTTGTAATTAAGACTTTGTATGTAAATTAGAACTAATTGAACACGGAATTAAATCACACTAAATGTAAGGGCAGTACGTTAGCAGAATATACTGAAAATACTTATGCCATAAACAGGAAATGTGCCTAGACCATAATATTCATACTGTAATCAAAATAGATCCAGGTTCGATTCCCAGTGCGGGCATGTACCTATGACTTTGTTTTCTAAGTTATGTACATTTGTGAAGTTATAGTAGCAATACCACTCGCTAACGGTGAAGGAAAATATCGTGAGGAAACCTGGGTGTCTGAGCTATTTACATACCTCAGCGCTTGAAATCACCAAACCGCGATGGGCACGCGTGGTGATTAAGCCCATAGTCTCTCTCTGAGAGAAGGCCTGTGGCCTACAGTGGGACGGATATAGGCTGCTTATGAATCAAAATAGAACAGGGATCTTTGAATGAAACACAGTGTTTTACAAATTAATGCTTTAGTAGTTGATATAAACCATTCTGGAAGAAAAATATTATGTATATTAAATTTTGAAGTTGTGCAATCGGCCCATGGAGACAGCACATAAAGCCTATCTGAAAGTTAAGGTCAAAACATTCTTATACCACACCCACTCAGAAAGTGTCTCATTGCTCGTTCATAAACGAGTTACAAAGTTCTTCATTTCTCCCTTATAAATGTGCGGCGGGAAAAGTTATATGAAAGTCAATTCCTGTCCTGTTATCATTCTTTTGTTTTTTAGCAGCTAACTTAAAAAAAAAACAAAGTTATAATCTCAAAAAGGTTTTATATCAAATAATTAGAAAAAAACCGGCTATGTGCGAGTCGGACTCGTGAACGAAGGGTTCCGTACCATTATCTATACAACATTAGACACAAAGATTGAGAAAAACCGGTCGAGTGCATCTCGGGCAACACGCAATGTAGGGTTTCGGTAGAAAGAGGGTTTTTAATCTGCTTTATAGAATTAAAACTTCATCGATGTCATTTTCAATGGATTTTGTACGAAATATTTGACTTTTTTAGGTTGGTTGCCTATTACTCGTTAACTAGTAAAGCTAAGTAGAGTAGAGCCGTGATACTTTTTCTTTTAATTCTGTCATATGTGCTACTACCCTGAATTTTTACGTTCCTCCAATCAACCGTTTAGCGAGGAGAGTGGGGGACTCCCTTATCTGCCGTTATATACCTATATCCGCCCTACTCTGACAAAAATTTACGATTTAAAGCTTAATATTTCGCAAACGGAACCCTAAAAAAATGATCTTCCTACAACCACAATATTTATTAACGACCATTCGAACGATGCCTCACATGATGGGGTAGACGAGGTAAACAAATCATCCCTACTTTTCATGTTAGGGGAGGTCAAGTAAAATAAAAATTTTCCGACATTTTATTCTTTAACTTTATCGGCATGATAAATATGTATACACATACCAAATTACAGCTTTCTAGTACCACTGGTCTTTGCGCTAGGCTGCGGACGGACAGACAGACAGACGAACATGGCAAAACTATAAGGGTTTCTTATTGGACTACGGAACCCTAAAAAGAGGTGTGTATTTATTTTGTACTCGATTTTCAATGAAAGGAGGCTGGCAAAATTTTTCTGCACTAAGAAATAAAACCAGCCAAGTGCGAGCTGGACTCGCGCACGTACCATTTTCTACACAACATTAGACATAAAAATCGAGAAATTAATATAGAGAGATTAATATTGAGCAAAAAACGGCAAAAATATAACGTTTAAATAATTAAGGGTGTTCGGAATAAAGTAGCAACATTGTCTGTGACAGATGACACTTACTTTTGAGGTTATTGCACTTGAAAATTTTCTTGCTTGATTGGCTCGTGGTTGAGCAAATAATACGTTTGCTGTCGTGGTGGCCCGCGGGCAACGTGATTTTGGTTAAAAATTGTGAGGCAATTGGATTGCCGGCTTTATATCTTCGCGTGGAGTGAGTTATAAATAAGGAGGGAAGGTTCCCGAGTCATTCCTGACGATTTGTGGTGTTGATTTGCTAGGTCGTGGTGTCGAGAACCTGCACTGAGACGCAGTTTTCTGGGGAAGAGCGCTCTTGGGGTAGTCTGGGGAAGACTAGGGCTCCCACTAGCGATCCGGTGCAGGCATCCCGGGAGGCGCCGGCTGCCTAGTCGACGAGGAACGTCGACAAAGGACTGTATATTCTGTAAGTGTTTTATTAGTATTTAAGTGTTTATTAGCGTTTAATTTGGGACCAGGAGGCAGGCGGCCCTTCTCCTTGGTCTCTGGTAGCAGAGCGGGTCCTATACCCAACATTTTCTGGTAGCAGAGCATGGTTTATCCCATAACCCTGGGGCCAAACCCGCACTTTGTAGGTTAACTTTGTTTTCGCATATTTTGTAGATAAACTTTGTATACTTACAACTATACTAACAGTTGCAATTGTTGTTTGCAAGTGTTATATGTGTTTTCATATACAATTGTTGTATGTTAATAGTAAATAGTCAATAGTAATTAGTTCTAAGGAAGTTAGGTTATATTGTTGTTTGTTTTGCTAGTTTGAGCCTTTGTCGAGGTTTGTTGTCATCGCTATTGGTTTGATTCTTGGTGATCCACGCGATGGCCAGGGCTACACTAGCCAATGAACTGCGGTGGTTCATTGCTGTTCAGGGACTGCTCTCTCGGACGGACCGGGATGACGCCATCCTTGAACGAGCGCAGCAACTGGGGCAACGTATGGCCACGGCTGAGGCAGCCGTGATGGCGCTGGCAGAGGGTTCTCCAGCGCCCAGTCCTGAGGTATTGTTGGGCTACGAGCGGGATCTGGCCCAAATAATGGATATAGAGAGCTCCGTGGTCCAGGCGGCCTGCGACATACGGAGACAACGGTCAGGTGGTCCTGTACCAAGGAAGCCGCTACCGACGGGAGGGCCCGCGGTCACAGGCAGGCTTCCTACTCTCCAGCTAACCCATTTCAGTGGAGCTGTTGAGGAGTGGGTCGCTTTTAAGAATATGTTTTCTTCGCTGGTGGATTCCAGGCAGGATTTGTCACCGGGGCAAAAGATGGCCTATCTTTTATCGACTCTCGCGAGTCGAGGGCAATCGTCCAGCATCTTAAGGTCATGGATGACCATTATGAGACAGCCTGGGAGCTGCTGAATAAGCGGTACCAGAACGTTCGTCTGCTGGCAGACGCACATGCAGGTCAGTTGTTGGGACTACCGAAGGTCACCAACCGGGCACATTTGCGGGTGCAGCTGTTGACTCCGGTCACCGTTGCATGTAACGCGTTGAGAACGCTGAATTTGCCCGTGGATGAGTGGTCCTTCTTATTGGTACACATAATTTTAACTAAACTACCGGCCGACATCCGCGTACGGTTTGAACGGGAGTCGGCAGAAAGGGATGGCGATAGATTGCCCAAGTTCACGGACTTAATGAAGTTCCTGGAGTATGAGGCTAGGGTCGTGGAGACTTCACAGCCGGACTTAGGGCAATCAGCGGCGCCGACGTGTGGATGTGGCGCCTCACAGGGGCGCAGGGCGTCTCAGCCAGCGCAGCCGCTGCGAGGACGCACTACGGCGCGCTTGGCGGCACTGGCGGCGGCCGGGAAGGACTCGGCTTGTTTGCAGTGTGGGCACGCGGGCCATACTCTGCTGGAGTGCCACGACTGGCAAGGGTTGCCAGTTGCTGATAGGCGGCGCATGGTGAAGTGCAATAGCCTGTGCTTTGGCTGCCTGGGGGACCACTTTGAACGGAACTGCCCCAGGCCCCAGCGTTGTCGTGCATGCGGCGGGCGGCACCACTTAATGTTGTGTGCCAACAGGTCGGGAGCGGACTCTCCGACGGCACAACAGCGGCGCCCTACGGGCGGGGGCCCCTCAGGGCGAGGCCCCCCGTCCGATGGGAGGAGGAGTCCTCCACGAGGCGCACCCCCACACCGGGAGCTGAGCCAGGTACCTGCGCGTGGACCCATGGGGGGCCCCGCACCTGGGGGTTACCATGCAGCCGGCCCGAGTGTGAGTTGGGCCCCTACGGGCGGGGGCCCGATGGTTGACACGGGGAGAGGGCCTCCTTTCTGCGCACCGGTTCCTGCGCGCGCTGGCGTGGAGCAGCGCGGCCCAGGGGTGCCGCAGCGGTACTCTCCGCCGTGCCACGAGTACCCACGGCTGGAGTACCACCCGCCGTATTACAGGTACGGTAGGGCTGCAGGGTATACCCTGCCTAGGATGGCGATGTGCACTCGCCAGCCACAGTACGAGCAGGGGCCCCCCTACGGGAGGGGGAGTCTGTAGCTAGCCTGCCCCTCTGCAAGCGCAGAACCGAGGACGGTTCTGCTGCCCACCGCGGTGGTCCGCGTATGGGGCCCCCAGGGAGATTCGGTTAGGGTTAGGGCCCTGCTAGATTCGGGGGCCCAGGGATGTCTATTATCAACACGAGTGGCCGAGCAATTAGGTTTAGGGCTGGGTGCCCCTTCGGTGCCCCTCTTGGGAATTGGCGGTGTGAAGGTTCCGCGTCTGGCGGGGCAGACGCACCTTACCTTTTCGTCGGTACACTCTTCTACGCTGAGGATTTCGGCCATGGCCATGGTAATGGATACCATTGTAGGATGGCAGCCATCTACAGATCTTCCCTCAGGTGTAAGGTCGTGTACGTCGGATCTGGATCTGGCCGATCCACTTTTCTACCATCCCGCTCCAGTGGATCTACTCCTGGGCTCGGATGTATTAGGATGGGTCCTACTAGGCACCCAGAAGGTTCTGGGGCCCTCTTCACTGGTGGCAGTGTCGACAATTTTTGGATTTTCTGTAATGGGGCCAGTCTTTGAGGACTCGACTCCGGACGAGTCGAAGGTCATTGCGTCTGCATCTCTTGCCAAGGCGATGCAAAGATTTTGGGAAGTTGAGGAGCCTCCCATGGTTCCAAGGGTGGATCCGGACCATGAGGAGTGTGAGGCCTTTTATCAAGCCAATACGTCGCGGCTGACGTCCGGTCAGTTCGTAACTAGGTTACCGTTCATTGCTTCTTCTCCTGTTCTAGGGCAGTCCAGGGCACTGGCGGAGAAACGACTGCTGGCCATGGAACGGCGCATGCGGCGTGACCCCGTCCTTCGCGATAAGTACATTGAGTTTATGCGCGAGTATGAGGCATTGGGCCACATGTCTCCGGCTCGAGTTGATTGGAGCTCAACTGAGCATTATTTCTTGCCTCACCATGCGGTGGTGAAGGCGTCGTCAGGTAAGCTGAGGACCGTATTTGACGGCTCAGCCCCCACGTCGACAGGGGTGTCATTAAATCAGTGATTGCATTCCGGTCCCAAGTTGCACAGGGATGTCGTGGACATTATACTGAACTTTAGAAGACATCAGGTGGTGTTTGGAGCGGACATCCGGATGATGTTTCGGCAGACGGTTATCCACCCAGATGACAGGCGTTTCCAGCTGATTCTCTGGCGTGAACACCCGGAGGACCCGGTGACTGTCTACGAGCTCAACACCAACACATATGGGTTGAAGTCCAGCCCTTATGTTGCCATTCGCTGCTTGTTAGAGTTGGCAGAGCGGGAACGGGCCCGCTTTCCCCGCGCAGCCGCCGTGTTGGCACGCGACCTTTATGTTGACGATGTGTGCACCGGGGCCCAAAGTATCGAGGAGGCTCTCATACTGCGGGATGAATTGATTGCCATTCTAGCAGCCGGAGGCTACGAGCTGCGGAAATGGTTGTCTAACGAGCCGGGTCTGTTGGAGGGTATCCCGGAGGATCACCAACAGAATCCTAATTTGTTTGAGGACGTGGAAGATCCCAACATGATAGCGGTGTTAGGAATGCAATACCAACCCGTTAACGATATTTTCACGTTCCAGGTGGACCTGGAGCACCAGAGGGTCTGGAGTAAACGGACAGTGCTGTCCACCATAGCTCGTATGTTTGATCCGAACGGGTGGATTACCCCAGTGATCTTCCTGGCCAAGTGTCTGCTGCAGCAGCTCTGGATTATGGGCGTCTCGTGGGACGAGCCGCTCATCGGGCCTCCACTGGACACCTGGCTTGCGCTGATATCTTCGATGAAGGAGGTCAACCGGGTTGCCCTGCCTCGTCGGATTTTGCCGCCGGGCAAGTATCAGGCAAGTCTGCATCGGTTTTGTGATGCATCCGAGCGGGGGTACGCTGCGGTAGTGTATCTACGTACGGTTGATTCCGAGGGTCGGGTCAACGTCGTTTTACTCTTGGCAAAGAGCAAGGTGGCTCCTATTAGAACTCGTCTGACCATACCTAAGCTAGAGTTGAGCGGAGCTCATCTGTTGTCCAGATTGTTAACCCACGTCTCTCGTGAGCTGGCTGCCACCATTGACTTCCGGGATGTCTTTGCATGGTCAGACAGTCAAGTCGCGCTGGCATGGTTGCGCGCGGCGCCACATACTTTGGAAATCTTCGTGGGAAACCGGGTTTCCCAGATACAGAACATTGGCATCCCCATCATCTGGAGACACGTCCCAGGTGATTGGAACCCAGCTGACTGTGCTTCCCGGGGCTGCACAGCTCCGGAATTGGTGTCTCATTCACTTTGGTGGGGACCAGCCTGGTTGGAGGAACCAGAGACTTAGTGGCCTGTCCAGCAGGTGGACAGGTCGATTCAAGTTTTGCCTGGCGTGCGGGTGCACGCCCTGGCTGTGGAGACGGCCTTGGATCCCGACTGGCTGCCTGGGCGGTATAGCAGTCTGGATAAACTGCTGGCGGTTACCAGCTGGATTAAAAGATTTGTTCGCAACTGTCGAAATCCGAGTGATAAACATTTGTCCCCAGTTGTGAGTGCAGAGGAACGTCGGAACGCGCTGCTGCACTGGATTCGCATCGTGCAGGTGGACCGCTTCGAGGCTGAACTTCGGATCCTGCGCGAGGGTCGCACCAAACTCAAGGGAGCGGTCGCCAGGTTAAATCCTTTTACGGATTCGGAGGGACTTTTGCGTGTTGGGGGTCGGCTTCGGAAAGCTGACCTGCCTTACGGAAGCCGCCACCCCTTGTTGTTACCAAAGGATGGACCTTTGGTAAAGCTCTTGGTGTCGGATCGACACATTCGTAATGCCCATGCCGGATGTGGGGCATTATTAGCTATCCTACAAAGGGAGTTTTGGATATTGTCTGCTCGAAGAGTCATTCGAAGCGTCCTCTTTCAGTGTGTACCTTGTTACAGAGTGAAGGCTTCACTCATGCAGCCGCAGATGGGAGATCTGCCGCCGGACCGAGTTAATCAGTCTCGGCCATTTGAGGGAGTCGCAACGGACTTTGCGGGGCCGTTTTCAGCAAAAACGACCACCCTTCGCAACGCTCGGGTTGTGAAGGCTTACCTATGCGTGTTTGTATGCTTGGCCACCAAGGCTGTCCACTTGGAAGTAGTTTCAGCATTGTCTACTGAGGCCTTCGTCGCCGCTTTGGATCGTTTTGTGTCGCGCAGAGGCCTGCCCTCACTTATTCGCTCCGACAATGGCTCAAATTACAAGGGTACCATAAACTATCTAAAGGATGTTAATGTATTTTTAGAAAATAATGGTGATAGTTTAAGTCAAATCCTCGCCCGGAAAGGGGTAACTTGGCGGTTTAGTCCCCCAAATTGCCCTCACTGGGGAGGTATCTTTGAAGCTGCCGTCAAGTCAGCTAAGACTCACCTCCGCCGCGTGATCGGAGAGACTGTCCTGACGTTTGAGGAGCTTGTTACTGTGTTTTGTAAAGTAGAGGCGGTCCTCAATTCTCGTCCTCTCTGTCCCCTGTCCCCTGATCCAAACGATCTAGAGGTCCTGACTCCTGGCCATTTTTTGATTGGGCAGCCACTTACTGCGCTGCCAGAATACCCATGGAGGGATGAACGTACGTCACGGTTGTCACGTTTTCAAATGTTGCAACAAATGGGCCAGGACTTTTGGAATCGTTGGTCGGTTGAATACCTGCATCTGTTGCAGCAAAGGGTGAAGTGGACAGACAGGACAGAGCCTCCTAGGGAAGGGGATTTGGTACTTTTGAAAGAGGCCAACTGGCCATCCTTGTTTTGGCGCCGGGGGCGCATTTTAAAGTTGCTATTTGGGGAGGACGGAACTCCACGCGTCGCGGATGTGTTGGTCGATGGTTCGATTCTGCGACGAGCCGTAGCAACGCTCTCTCGTCTCCCGGTTGATTAGACTAGCGGCCTGAGCCTCTCAGCCCGGAGCGGGGGGATGTTCGGAATAAAGTAGCAACATTGTCTGTGACAGATGACACTTACTTTTGAGGTTATTGCACTTGAAAATTTTCTTGCTTGATTGGCTCGTGGTTGAGCAAATAATACGTTTGCTGTCGTGGTGGCCCGCGGGCAACGTGATTTTGGTTAAAAATTGTGAGGCAATTGGATTGCCGGCTTTATATCTTCGCGTGGAGTGAGTTATAAATAAGGAGGGAAGGTTCCCGAGTCATTCCTGACGATTTGTGGTGTTGATTTGCTAGGTCGTGGTGTCGAGAACCTGCACTGAGACGCAGTTTTCTGGGGAAGAGCGCTCTTGGGGTAGTCTGGGGAAGACTAGGGCTCCCACTAGCGATCCGGTGCAGGCATCCCGGGAGGCGCCGGCTGCCTAGTCGACGAGGAACGTCGACAAAGGACTGTATATTCTGTAATTGTTTTATTAGTATTTAAGTGTTTATTAGCGTTTAATTTGGGACCAGGAGGCAGGCGGCCCTTCTCCTTGGTCTCTGGTAGCAGAGCGGGTCCTATACCCAACAAGGGGGCCCCATTAATTATTTATTTTATTCTATTTTTATTATTTTTTGTTATAGCGACAACAGAAATACATCATCTGTGAAAATTTCAACTACCTAGCTATCACGGTTCGTGAGATACAGCCTGGTGACAGACAGCCAGACAGACGGACAGCGAAGTCTTAGTAATAGGGCCCGGTTTGGCACTCTCGGGTAAGGAACCCTAAAAAAGCAAGAGCGGAAATTCATTTTGTTTTGTTTCATTTAGTTTCTTACTAAATTTATAATTTAATGGTACGCTTTTAATTATTCTAAATAATTTTATTTTTCTCGTAGGTGTAGCACTATGTACCACTCGGGAGTAAGTCTTTCCTCAGTGTACAATGTACTATATTTACCGTAAAATCAAGACTTACAAGAATAAGAATATACAGAACTATGAAAATACAGTCATTATTTTTACGATTAAGGACCAACTGTTAACGTCTTAACTCGGAACAGAACTATCTTTTTATCTCTTTTCTTCTCATTTCTCTCAGGGAGAAGGCCTGTGCCCTACAGTGGGACGTATATAGGCTGCTTATGCTTCTCATTTCTGACCAACCCGGAAAAGAGCACCGCGATCCGTTTCGACCACAAGGTCCGCCGCGGTCTCTCCGACCGACCTATCCGTATGTTAGGTACCGCAGTCCCCTGGCGCTCCACCGCCAAATACCTAGGTGTCACCCTGGACAGCAGACTGACATTTAGGCCTCACATCCGGAAGGTGACCCGGACCGCCCGTTTTTACCTAGGCCGCCTATCCTCCATGATAGGCCGACACAGTAGGATGTCCCCTAGGAACAAGCGAACACTCTATAAGGTTTGCATTCGCCCCGTGCTGACTTACGCGGCACCCGTCTTCGCCCACGCGTCCCCCAAAGCCCTGTATGAACTTCAGAAAGTTCAAAATCTTTTCATTCGTAGAGCTCTGAACGCCCACTGGTGTGTCAGAAATGCCGACCTCCATCGGGATATGGAGATTCCAACCATCCAACAATTTATTAAATCTCTTTCAGAGACTTTCTTTTAGCACGGCCGAAGTGCACCCCAACCCCCTTATCCGCCAAGCAGCGGACTACACTCCCCCCACGACGAACCCCCGTTACCTGGTGCGCAGGCCCAGGAACGCCCTCGTCGACCCCCCCGATAAACTCTCATCTGACCTGGACCGCCTACTAGAGGCCCAGTCCCAGTCAGAAGTAGCCCCCGCTCCCGCCTCCGCCGGTGTCCCCACCGGCGTCCCCACCTCTCCCTCCTAGCCACGGTCACGATGTGACGAGCAGTCCCAAGCGGACGCTCCCTTAAGGAGCTCCGCTGCGCGCCCTCCTCGGCTTCGAGGTGGGTCGCTCATGATATAGGTTTAGGGGTCCTTAGGACCAAACCAGCCCCCAGGTGGTGTTTAGTGGGTAGGCGCACTTCCTGTGAGTCCCACATTGGCAACACGGCCGGGTCCGTGCTGTTATGCATGAGCATTCACCACCTCCCTCCCCCGTGTCCTCCGGAGGGTGCCCTTTTTAGGGCTAAAAAAAAAAAAAAAAAAAAATCATTTCTGAGAGTGTGTTGTGTTGTGTTGCTTTACTTCACCAAAGTGTCATTCCTTGATAGCTCAGTGGTAGGTGTTTTATCAAGATCCGGAATCGGTCGCAACTTTAATTTTAAAGTTAATAAAATATATTATTAAGATGAAAGTAGCAATTTTGAACACGCCCTTTTGGTTGCGTTTTTTAAGCCTAAAGCTTGTATTTTTTACACCCCAAAGCCGTTTGATTTTAAAATATTGTTAAATGGATTGCTCTATTCATTTCTGAGATAAACTTTATTTAAGGACAGATGAGCAACAAAGCGATTCTACCGGGGTTGGGGTTCTGTTTTGCTTTCCTTTTGAGGTACGGAATTATTGTTCTAGGTCAAGTGATTCTTTCAGGTAGGCATTATTATTATTCCACTCCATTTCCTTCCGTGGATGTCGTTGAAGGCAACTAAGGAAATCAATTATCAGGAGACGGGCAGCAGCGTCTTCCTGAGATTCCAACCGCATACTGCGATCGCCAACCCGCCTGCCAAGCGTGGCGATTTTGAAAACCCCTCATGGTTATGAAAACCACGAAGGAGGCCTATGTCCTGCAGTGGACGTCAAATGGCTGATGATGATGATTATTATTATTATTACTCAAAGTACCACTTAAACAAGTGAAATATTATTTATCACACTACAAAATTATCGTATGCTCCAATTCAGGACTTTATATCCAAGTCCAAAATTGGAACCGCTTAACCATTAGTGCATCGTTGGGTGGCAAACATCCAAACTATCTCGTTTGTAATAAAATTATTAGTTACGTGCGTATAAGAATTCGCCCACGTCCTATTTTGAAATGAAATGATTTCATTCAGACCGAGATCCACAGTCTCATGAAATAATTCTAATAATATACATGTCACAGATTGATTCACAAAATTTTGATATAATTATTAGTCAATCAGATCATAGATGAAAAAGTCAATTATTAGATTACCAATTACAATGACAATTAATAAAAATAATAACAATTAAATTCACGGGAAATAGTATAGTTGCAAAATTAAATTTTATGAATCTTGATTTTAACTACAGAGTACATCATAATGGCAATGTTCAGTAGGATGAGGTTGTATAATCGTACTTGCAGGCAACAAGCTATGACCCTCCATGACTAATTAAGTTAACACCAAGAGAATCTCAGGTTTACGGCGCTAGGAGATCATCGCGAGCGGCGGAGACGTAACGGCGCGCGACGTTAGCCGGCCGTTACTGGCCGTTACCACGATCCCCGGTTTATTAAAACGATCGTTAAACTGGGCATTAAACTTGGCTTTAACCTGAGCGCGAACGAGGATTTGCATGTTTCATTCATGAGGTCACTTGGCTCAGATTTAACTTAGTTGGATGAAAGAAAATAAGGTTTAATGAAATTACTTTTTCAAACAATTGTAATTTAATTTTTAGGGTTCCGTAAAAATACAATTCATCATCATCATTTAGCTACAAAAAGTCCACTGCTGGACATAGGCCTCCTTCATGGATTTACAAAAAGACCGGTTGGAAGCGGTCTGCATCCAGCCTTCCTGCCACTTGGATGAGGTCATCTGTCCATCTTGTGGCTGGTCGTCCTACGCTGCGCTTGCCGATATGTGGTCTCCATTCGAGAACTTTTCAGCCCCATCGGCCATCAGTTCTGCGTGCTATGTGCTTCGCCCACTGCCACTTCAAAAATACAATTACGTCCCTTTATTTTTTGGGTTTTGTAGTCCGACAAGGAACCCTTATTGTTTTGCCATGTCCGTCTGTCTGTCTGTCTATCTGTTTGTCTGTCCATCCGTGGCCTAGCGCAACGAAATTGACTTCGATGAAGTTGTTAGTTCTGTAAAGCAGAAAAAAAAACCTCTTTCTACGGAACCCTACATTGGCGTGGCCTGACACGCACTTGGCCGGTTTTTTACAGTATATTTTGAGTTTTTATCGTTACCTTGTTACAACATCGTATATTTTTTAAGCAGAGCATTGTGTAAAATATTTATTTTCATTGTGAGTTGTAAACAGTACAATCAACAATTTATGAAATTTTTAAACAAATAAACAAATAAGAATAAATGAGGTCCTTGAGAAGTATGTCTGGCGTTACTTTGAATGACAGGATACGCAATAGTGTGATTAGAGAACGTTGTGGACTGAAAGAGGATGTAGTGACAAGAATTGAGAAAGGAATGTTGCGTTGGTTTGGACATGTGGAGAGGATGAAGGAAGAAAGATTGACAAAACAAATATATCGAGCGAATGTGGATGGAAGGGCCGGTAAGGGACGACCCAGACGGGCATACTTCGACCAAATAGAGGATTTATTAACAAAGGGCAAGATAAAAAGTACCCGAAACCGGCGTGCGTGCATGCAACGACTAATGAATGTTGAGGAAGCGAAAGTGATCTGTCAGGATCGTAGCAAGTGGCAGTCCCTGGTCTCTGCCTACCCCTCTGGGATACAGGCGTGAGTTTATGTTATGTTATGTTATGTCATGTCATGTCATGTCATGTCATGTCATGTCATGTCATGTCATGTCATGTCATGTCATGTCATGTCATGTCATGTTATGTTATGTTATGTAAAGAACACTTCACATTTTTATTGCAACGCAATTGAGTTGTGTGCACGCGTGTTGTTACAAAACAGTTACCGAATAATATGACTTCGATGACCGTATGCCAACTTTCTCCTTGAATGACGCTTATGTAGCAGATAATTTAAATGGCGACCCGCTGCTTACTACCGCCACCGAAGGAATAAAAACCTGTCTTATATAACATTTATAATAGGTTTTGCAAAAAGAGAATATAAAAAAGCAATTTTTTAAATCTACAACGCAAAACCTAAATATTTAATCGGTTTCCGCTAATTCCGGCCTCTTTTGGAAAAAGTGCTAGTTCCTAGGCCCGAGGATCTTGCAAAAACCTGTTATAAAAGAAAATATTTTTTTACTAGACGAAAACGTTGTGGGCTGAAAGAGGAGTAGTGACTAGAATTGAGAAAGGAATGTTGCGCTGGTTTGGACATGTGGAGAGAATGAAGGAAGAAACATTGACGAAAAAATATATCAAAGAAAATGTGGGTGCGAGGGAATATCTCAGGCGGATATACTTCGACCAAATAAGGGATGTAAAAGGCACGATGAAAAGTACCCGAAACCGGCGTTATTGCCTGCAACGACTAATGAATGATGAAGCGAAAGAGATCTGTCAGGATCGTGGCAAGTGGTAAACCCTGATCTCTGCCTACCCCCCGGGATACAGGTGTATGTAAATGTTATGTAATCTAATAATAAAGCACCGATTTTAGGCCGATTTCAAGCCGTGTTCAGTGCCCTTCCGTGACTTATTATTCTATACAACGTTGAGGTGAACAAAATTACTGCGAATGGTGGCTGCGAACATTTTTACCTTACACTGTGTGTTTTTTATTTGTTTTAATCAACTGGCCGTTCGTACATATTAACAAAAATATAAATTGAAGTTGAACAAAATACACGCAATAAAAGTACGAAACTGTATTTAGGTCGTGTGGGCACTCAAAACGTTACTTATTACTCATTGATTTATTAATCTGTTTATTTCATACTATTGAGTACAGATTACCATTAGAATATAATCATAGTATGGCAAAGTCAAAGTCAAAAATTTTTTATTCACTATAAAAACAAAATGTTTACTTAATGAACGTCAAAGCTGTTAGTTTGACAATTAAAAAATTTGCGGAGAAGAAGCTAACAAAGAAACTCCACATTTATTCTTTTCAAAACAGGTTTGCTTAATTAACAGAGTTTTCAACTAAAAGTTACACTACACTAAATACAATCGTTCCTGTTAACATTATTTAAATACCAGACATCCTTGTCTTCCAAATAATCCTTAATGTTGGCTTTTTTTGCACAGAGTATGCTTAATACATTTTTTAAACCGCGTCGGTGGTAACTCCAATATATCTTGAGGAATCTTATTGTAGAACTGAACACAAATGTTCACCAAAGACACTAAAAACTTTGAAATTAAAACTGAAAATTATGTGATGATCTCAAGATTCTGGATGGAGATTCTCCATAGCAATCTAGACCTTGCGTAAAATCGAAGCCTATGTTTATTTTGTAAGTTCACGTAACGTTGTTAATATTTGTAGTTTCTGAGCCATAATTGACAAAATGTTTGACTTTGATTCCAACTGGTTAAGTTTATTTATATCTAATATGCAGGATGTAACAAAATACCCACCTAAATGCGATCCATTCTACTCGTCAATACGATCAATTTTTACAATGAAAAACTTCGTTACATACATTGTATTGCAGCAGGTGGTAATTTTGTTACGGAACACCATCTTCAAGTTGTTGAGGTGTTTCAAAGATTTGTGTCTGTTATTATACATGGGGATTATGTGACACCCTGAATGAGTTTATTTTATATTATTTTACAATAACTTAATGAACTTCTTCTTACTAAAATATTCCCATCACCAGAGTCGTTCCAATTATTCCGGTCCGTCTCCGGACTCACCAAGCAAGTAGGTAATATGAATTCAAATCACTCGCGTACAAGCTTCATTCCTCCAACTTCCTAAAGAACTTCCTAATTGAATTACGAGATAAAGGATTTAAAATCTCCCCTCTTTAGATTTACTTGATTTGCGGGGACTGAATGGGCACTTTTTTAACAAAAATAAACGCTGCAAAAGAACCACTTTTCAGAATTGCCTCGCATTGATGAATATTAATTTTTATTTACTCGCAAGTATTTGTAATGATGTGAACACCTCACACACTCAGGTTTCCTCGTGATATTTTCCTTCACGGTTCGCACTTGAAATTACCGTTCTACGCTGGGCACGAGTGGTAATTAATCCCATATTCTCTCTCTGAGAGAAGGCCTCTGCCCTGTAGTGGGACGTATTAGGCTACGTAATTATTTTTTTAAAATAATTATGCAGATCGTGAGCGCAACGTCGAAATTCGGCAAAAAACCAAATTCGAACGTTGTCACCTAAATATCCAAGTTAAGTGAATATGAGCACTATGGGCCGGGCACGTAGCTAGGCGTTAGGACGGTCAGTAGACTAAACTGATCGGTAAGCCGACCAGCGACCCGATGGTTTGATGACATTAGTAAAGCCGTCGGAAAGCAATGGGCTCGTGGATGTGAATGGTGAGAGGCTGTGAAAGATGGCGTGATGGTGAAGAGGCCCATACCCAGCAGTGGGCAGAGGTGGGCTGATGACGATGATGATAAAAGCAATGAAGATTTGCAGAAGACCGAATTGGCGTGCCTATGCCCAGCAGTGGGCTCTATTCATGGGCTGGAAATAGAGAGAGAAGAATATTACCTAAAATTCTGGTTGCATTTAGTTTGTAGATCGGCTATAAAGTCCATAATGCAGCCTGGACCGAGAGCCCATTGTTCCCTAATTAGACTGAACCGGGACCGCGGGCCTAGCACTCGCCTTTTCGCGGCTATGTGGCTATAAAACACCAGAAACAGAAACAAAATTGCCTCATCTAAATTCAGATTAACCAAGGTAAATACATCATTTGTAGCATAAAGCGTATGTTTTTAAATATACTTCTAATTTCTGATATGCTCCATTTTTGTCATGCTCTAGCTACAAAATTATTTTTGCTCTTTTACTTAAAGGCTTTCTTACTATTACTTGGTCAAGGGCAAAAAGAAGTGGCGTGGGTACCTTGGGGGAGACACACGTGAAGCAATGGACAAATTAATTGTGGAAAACAGTGGATGAGTCTTGTAAAAGACCGTTTAGTTGGGCATGAAAGGGAAGAGGCCTATGCCCAACGGTAGGGTCCGTTTATGTTTTGTGAAGGAAGACATTATGAAGAATTCTATTTACGTGAGCATTTTTACATCCATTTGAAGTAAGTGATGGGCACCCGTAAAGATAGGAATAGATAGTTGATTGATGTACGATTGTTCTCTTACACTAAAACAATATCTTAAAAATTTTTTCGTAACAGTCATCCATCACCTAGCTATTGTGTATAAAACATTTGTTTTCCAACCCTGAAGCATATGGTGAAAGATGAAGTAAAAGTCTAAGGTGTAAGGATCTCGAGATGAGGAGTCGCAGAAATGTGGGGAAGACAACCAACGAGATGGGCTGACGACCTGGTCAAAACGACAGCAAAAGACTGAATGTAAAAAGTCCACAAGACATAATCAGCCTTAGGTGGCTATAGGTTTTATAAGTCAGCCGCGTTTGTGTCTCACTGCTTGGCAAAGGTTTCCCCACGATCTTCCCCTCCTCCCTGTTTTGAACCATCCTCTCCCATCCGGGCAAAAAGGTTGAGGGATCGTCTCGCCATCTCCTCCCTGGCCGACCACGTCTGCGATATCGGTCTCGTGGAACCAATCAGTAGCATTTTCGCCCGTCTGACCTGCCTGACGTGGCTATAGGTCGAAAGAAAATCAAATATCTTGAGTGAGTTACATGAGTGCATGCTAGGCAGGCTAGTTAATTACACAGATATTTGTCTCCACACGTTACTCATTCGCCGCGTGTTTTGCGCGACCTTCCACAAATTTATGGCTCTACTTTGGGGCGGTTTGTTCTATTTTTCATCGGGACCCTGATCACCGTTGGGTCGCGTCATAAATACAGCTAGAGGGGCAGTATTGACGCAGTTTAATTTAGTTTCCTAGGCGCTCGTAAAGATCGCAATTCATTATAACTAGCAAAATTAATATTTATGATCATGTATTAGCTTTTTAAATTAGTATTTTAGGGTTACGTGCCCGAAGGGTGCAAAACGGAACACTATTGCTAAGACGTCACAGACCATCTGTATGTCTAGTATTTTCTGAGTTAGAATGATACGCGAGGCAATAGAGATCCGCCGGCATCCACATTACAATACAGATCGTGGTTGGGACGTAGCTACAGCATGGGAACCAGTCCATAAGTGCATGAGACCCCCTTGCTAGAAGTGTGACTGCAGATTAAATTTTAATTTCAATAACTAATAATCAGTATTTTTGAGCTTGCCGGGATGTCTGCCACGAGAGCCAAGCGGTTATCATGCTTCACTACCAAAACAGAGGTCGTGGGTTCGATTCCCACTGTAAGAAACCGTTCTTGAATTGTGCAGACGACTTCAGTCTGGTTGTATTTCCCATGTTTGTCATGTCCTTGCCTGGTAACCATAGCACAGGGCATCCTATTTTTTACCAGGACTAGTGATTGTCTTGTGTGGAAGTTAAAACATTTCGCGTAAAGAACTTGTCGACAGTAGAGAAAAACCTTGTAAGGACACCTGATTTTAAGAAGAATCCACATGTCTCAGCGCTTAAAATACTGACCCTCGGTAAGCACGCGTAGTATGCAAGCCAATAGTCCATCTCTTTTCAATTAAAGAAGCCTTTAAATATAACAAACTTATAAAATTAATAAAAGTGCAAGTAACTCAGTAACTCACACGTCACAAAAGACCGATTCTTTCGGCTCTACATTTTCACGTTGTCTGCAGCAGTCATTTATCAAGCGCGCATGTTATCGCTTAACGCACACGTATAGGCAGACGCAATATTCCTGCCGGAGTAATGTCATTAGGTTATGATCGAACGCCGATGAATGAAGGAGGGGACTCCGCGGGCCATTGTGCCGTCCCGACGTTGATTTCCGTTGATTATGCGGCTCGTTAATCATGGCGGGACATTGATTTCGTCATAAAATTGCGGGTAAAGTGTTGCCAGTTTCCCTCGCAGCATTTGCGGACGTCCGGGGGCAAAGCGTAGCTACATGCAAAAGTTCCACCCTTAACATATACACACTCACGGATGTGTCCCAATTTGCCAATTTCCACGATTCTGACAAATATCTGTCGGTTTATTGGTCGCTACATGCATGCCCGCCAGTTTTGGGTACTTTTTATCTTGCCTGCTTTTTACGTTTTTTATATTTGTCAAAGTGTGCTGGAAACACAAATACGCAGTATTAAACAGTTCAATTGTGCGAACAGCTCATTAGAGGACAATTGTGTTAAACACATTATAGATTGTAAGTTATAAACTCAGTTAACTGATACCATATGGTTTATTAGAAGATTAAATGTGGAGTTCTTTATTAAGCGCGAAGCCCACTGATCTGGAATGGCACGGACCTGGCGCAGACATGATACGAGCATGACTAAGGCGTGGACCGAAGGAACTTGAGTGCAAACTGACCCGGAATTGACTGCAATCGGGCGCGGGCCCCGAAATGGCGTGCTATAGCACGTCCGACGAAAGGCCGTTGAGTTTGTTCAAATAATGACCTTATGACCGTGTATTTGAATGAAACAGAATTATGTCGATACTGACGCCAGATCTTATTCTCATCCACTCATTGGAATACAAAAGAGTTTAATAATACTAGTGATTGAAAAATAAATTAAACTTTTTCGTAAATACTAGTGATTTATAACATTTGGTTCGTATCTATGAAACTCATTTCTAATAAGGTATTTTTGAATTATTTTTTTCTATTTGTTAATTGTTTATGTCTGTTGTCTGAAATACATAAACAAGTAGAATAACAATTAAGTTGGCCGTCACCGATCATAACCGACACATTCCAACAATAGGTTTATTGGATTTTTATTACTTTTCGTACTGACATAATATGTTAGTGATTAAATGGTGTTATTTTTGCTTGATAAAACATTACTCACGATGTTTTCCTGTATGTCAACCGATCTTGTACACAATCATACGAGGGTAGACGTAAGCGCAGACTTCGTATCCGGAGCAAAGAAAATCGCTCCTAGCCAACCTCTCGTGAGGATCTAATGTGTGGTAGTTCCGCACAAGTTCTATGATTACTTCCTTTCATAGTTCGTCCAAGTTTGGCTAATCTCGTCAGCGCACACGGCTAGCTACAAGGTGTGGCCACAGAATCAACATTCACAGAAGATAGAGAGGTGATTCAAGGATACGAGAAAAGGCTACCGCTTGTAGTGTCTGGCTATATTTTGAATGGATTCACGTTACAGTAAGCACTTCAAATTTGGATGTGACTGTGGAAAGTCTTGCCAAGGCACTTTCTCTGCGGTAGTTTGCACATAGTTGCTATACTACGAGAAAAGAGAGGCAAATAACAGCTATAAATGTCGTGCTTATATTATTGTATGAAAAAACTATGTGTGTATTAGATTCTAGGGGCTGATAATTGTTCTGTCTCAGTCCGACCAACAATATTGTTCCTTTAAATATTCCTTGGGTAGGTACTTCTATGTGCAATTGGTTTGTGGTGCCACGGTACAAACTAAGGAAAAACGTTGTTTTACTAGTTCTCGCTGGGAACGTTTCGCCTCAATCGCCGGGACGTAATCCGATCCGATTTGACGGCTGACGTTTGGATAAATTAGCTTCCAGTCTAAATATTTGCGCTCGTCTGCCAATCTATGAAGGAAATTCTAGAATAACACTTCTTTTTCTTTTACTTTAAATAACGGTTTCGAGACGATGGCATACAATATAAGGTTTATAATGTTTGTAGACTTTATGGCGGTTCTATATGGCGACATAAAAAATACTCCAATATTCGGTGACTGCACAAATGAAATGGGTTTTACTCAATATTGACCTATTTTTATGAGCAGTATTTTGTAAATAGAGGCAATTTTTAGATCACTTGGTCGGAGTACATCAATTAAAATATTCTAAAGTGCCGCTCGTACGTATTTGTGCGTTATTTTTTACGCTACTTTTTTCCCAACTATTCAATCCGTACCTACTAGTTAGTTAGAATCTGAAATTTCCGCATTTAGCCTTGTAATCAGCCTATTGGACATAGCAGGCGCTGAGGTATGTGAACACTAACTGACTAAGCGTCTAAAAATGTAGCTTTACTTATTAGAACTCGAAGGAGTTGATGCCTGGCCTTATTCTGAACGTAGTAGCGGCGCTGGTCTTGAGTAAAACCACTTGATACGTAGGAATACTATAACATATATTGCGGAGCACAATGAACACGTTTAATTACGTAATAGGTAGGAGAGAGAGATAAAATACAAAAAATGTTACAAATTATTCTGTTGGGAATGCCAATGTTAGTAACGATCGTTAGACTGCCGGGCATACACTCAGCCTTGAACAAAAAGCTTCTGTTCGCAAGTACTGTGTGCCCACCCGCGCGCGTAAGTACTGTAACGACGTTTGTAAATTGCCTAAACGTGTATTATTCAAATTACAATTGCCGAAACAATTTCCCTTTGCGAGGTAGCGTGGCCCGCACAGCCGACATAGGCCGAGTCGAATGCCGATGGGCGAGATTATGCAGACGTGATCAGAACCTGAGATAAGCCACCGCTTAGTGTCTAGCAGACAAAACTGGCTTTAGATTTTAATAATGCAGTACAAGCGGGTAAAAAGGCAAAGCTTGTTTTGATAATAACCCAAGGTTAGGTGGAAAAAAATACTCGCCTTTGTTCAAATACCTTGCTTATTATTATTTATTTACTTCAGATGAAACATCCATACATAGTTAGTTATTTTTTATGTACCTAATAAGGAAATTTTCAATTGAATTAAATAATTCATTCAGGTTCAATCTTTCAAAACGTGTAATGCCTAAAATATTTTTGTAATGTCCCATTATATTTTACAAATGGGATCATTATCTATATTATTTAACTCCGTAGTATTTTTGTATTTGTATTGTGTTTGTATTTTCCTATTTTTGTTAGATCCTGTGGTGATAGTGAAACATTTCGAAGGAATGCGATATAACTGTGTTTTCAGGCATATCGAGTTACATGATTTATTATGCCGAACTTCTCAGTATCACGTCGCGATGAGACATTCCCAAAATGAGATTTCGAAAAAACTCCGCAAAGCTTTTAGCTAATCTTAAAGACTGAGACCTAATCAATGTGCGAGGCCGTAAACATATTATCGTCGACATAAAATGGGTTTAGACTATCTTCTTTTCACTATTATACAAAAAAACTATTTCCAACAAAAAACTCTATTATGCTTTAATAAAATGCGCTGACATAGCTTAGATATATTCAAGTGTACTACAAAGCCTCCAGACATAGCTAAAATAGATACAAAAGGTTCTATTTGACATTTAGACTTTTGCTGGTATGTTACGAGCTAAAATAGACTATCATCGCCTAATTACTGTAAATACTGCGATAGTTGCTGTTATTGTCAAGGGGCCCATTTACAGTTTTTAATAATGACGCCTATATCGCACTGTGTAAAGTTCATCAAATAAACCCTTCTTATTCTTCTTTCAATGCCTCTCCACTAATGGTGGTTGGCCGTCAGCTCTGCACATTCCTCTCTTCTCTTTGCCAAGCGAAATAGATCTTCGACACTGGCAACTCTAGTCCATACTTGGATGTTGCGGAGCCATGATTTTCTTTTTCTACGGAGCGTAGACCCGGTCTATGTTTATGGCTTCAAATGTTATTAAAATGTATAAATTACTTTGCTAGATTCACGAGCACCATGCGGTTAGTTAATGCACAGGCCACACTCCCATTTTTTCAAGCAGAAGCGAGACACAAACACACTACCACCGACACCAATACATGTGTGAAGAAATGCGTTGCGACGCGTTTCGCCTCTAACACGAGGCATCCTCAGGCTCCGATGATCGACTGACAAGTGACCGTCACCCCAACAGCACTCCGTATTTATAGGCTGGGCCGGCCGCCTCGCCCCCCGATGACATCATCTAACCGTCAAACCGGTGACCGTTAACTGGGGTAACTGTGAGCCAGATTGTCGACTATTCGTATTTACTAAAATTATGTAGTTTGACCCGAACCGGGCTTTCGCATCCTATTTTATCTTGTGCGAGGCTTTGTCGCGTCTCGCGGGAAAAATGAAGAGTCATTTTGTACGTCGTCAGCGCTGGCGGAGCGCCTTATTATAGAAATTGAACCCCAGTCTCGGTCGCGCTGGATTAAGCAAGGCATCCTCCATCAGCCTTAGGGTGGTTTATCGACATAAACCAACGTGTTGCCCACATGAGATTTGAGACTGCCATGCCCGAATGATTTTTGTAACTTAATCAGCCGTCCAGCTGGCCGACTTTATCGTAAAACAAGGAGTTAGCCTATTCTAAGTTGAAAGTATACCAAATTTTAGCATGTTCATTTTTTTTTATTTATTTTATTGATTTAAAATTACACATTTTATTATTATGTTTTCAACTAAATCGCCAATTCCACAGTAAGGTTACGACCTTTGCTTGGCTATTCATCTCTGTCATTAAAATATTTACGTCGAAGTCACACAAATATCACCCCGACTTGAAAAAAGACCTGTCACAATATTCATTTATGATCACTTAACCCGCGACACTTTAAAGGGTCGATAAGCCCCGCGTTTCCGACCAACTTCCATTTTCCCGCATATTACCCAAGCACTTGATTGATGAGTTCTCGTGGAAGAGGACTCGTCTATCCTGTGACAGATTTACTGGTATACGGAGCCTGGAACCTAAAGAAAAAGCCCAGCTATTGCTTTGCCGCAATGGCTGGGCTGAGTTTGAATAAGAAAATATGTAATTTATTCTTCTTGTACAGTCATCAGAGCGAAGATCTTTAATTGTGATCTCTACAATAATTGCTCAGAAACGGTGAGGACGATGTGGGAGGAACGATCAGTTGAGAGACTTCGTTAGTGACAATTGCATGAACGCGTTATTTTCACTTCATGGCCGCTTCAAGCGTACGCGCCCATTTATCTACCCTTCTAGGAGTCAACGCAAAGAAAAAATATCCTAAAATATAAATATACTGCTCAAAAAAATTAGGGTCACCTCTTGGCCACCATATTAAAAACTACTAACAGAAACGCTGACGTTCTTTATTTTCATGATGAATGTCAATTTCATATTTAGTGGCCAGTTATAATTAAAAACTCAAGCATTATTCCACTTTGAAATCTTATTCCCGTAATTGTTTGGAGCAGTATATAGGTATACTCGATCGTGAATCTGTCATTGTACTATCTACTGTCCTCGGTAAACAGTGGTTGCGTACGGCACAGGACCGTACAGAGGCGTCAACACGAAGAGGCTGATGCCTCGTACCTACAGAACGTATGGAACAGATGACATTAAAAAGTGAATAATATTTTATTTATCACTTTGATTTAAAAGCGGACCGGACGACGCAGTGTAGGAAGACCCTCCACCAGATGGTCTGACGACCATCTTTCTTTTCAGTGAAGTCAAAACGATTTCAAAACATGCACAATAAATATTAATAAATATTCTAATTGGACATGGGCGCGTTCCTTTGTTGTCGTGACCAATTAAAAAAAACATCGAAACCTGAAATGCAATCTGCTGGAAAATGCCTTTGGGGGAACTATCCACCGCGGCTTTTGAACCATAGTGGCGGGAAAACACACTTTCAGGCTTCAGAATAGAGGTTAAATTTATGTAATCGTTGTCGATAGTTCATGTTTCAGGAGTATTTCGACAGTATCACGCTATTCGTCAATCAAGAGCCTTAGATTGTATCGCCGTTATTGGTAAAGCACACTTTTGGACGTATATCCATTTATCAGTAATCACTTCAATTAATAAAACAAATAGCTCGCGATAGCTGCCATCGCACTTCCCGGTCGTTAATAATGGGAACAAACTTATTGAGCAATTAATAACTGTCTCAAAATAAGCAAAGATAGAAATCAGAAATCAATCATTTATTTCAACGTAAAGAATTTACATTCTGTTTACTGAATTTAAATGCACTATGTTACTGTGTTAGCCGCTGCCTTCGGGCCGTATTTGTAGTGAAGAAAAAGGCAGCGGAAAAAAAAACACTCTACTCTGACCATCTTTTCTCAAATCATCTTAAACTTATACATGAAAGCCTATATGATATGACTCCGTGATAGCTACTTTAAAAGCCAAAATAATACTTCTTACAAAAGTAGGAAAAACATTAATGCAACGGCCAGACACACGAACAGCACCCGTTCACGAGCATATCGCAGGGATCAGCCATCACCAGTCTCAACCATTTTAGAGGGAGATAGGTGACCTGGCCACCAAACCACCATTCGAATGACCTTTAGAAAACCTGCAGATCGAGTTCTTGTCAGCTATAAAATATTTGCTATAGTTATTAATTATACTATTCTGGTTGAACATAAAAAAACTGGCAAGTCGAGCAAGTATCGAGCAAAAAACGATATCTAATTAAGTTTGTTGTATGGGAGTCCCCCTTAAATATTGATTTTATTCTATTTTCAGTATTTGTTATTCTAGCGGCAATATAAATACATGATCTGTGAAAATTTCAACTACCTAGCTATCACGGTTTATGAGATACAGCCTGGTGACAGACAGCCAGACCGACAAACGGACAGTGAAGTGAAGCGGAATCCTAAAAATGGTGTACCTACACTCACAATATTTTTAAGCGACCAATCCAACGACACACGATGGTGTAGGTGAGAAAAAAATGCATCCCTAATTTAGCTGTCGGGAGGTAAGTACACTTTGGGTGGTACACTAAAAAATATTTTTATAATTATATATATTTTTTTTATATATTTTACTAATAGTCTTTGAACTAAGCCGCGGACAGACAGACAGACGGATGGACATGGTGAAACTGTAAAGTTTCCGTGTTGACTACATACAAACATAAACTCACGCCTGTATCCGAGAGGGGTAGGCAGAGACCAGGGACTGCCACTTGCCACGATCCTGGCAGATCACTTCCGCTTCCTCAACATTCACTAGTAGTTGCATGCACGCGCGCCGGTTTCGAGTGTTGACTACGGAACTCTAAAAAGGAAATACGTACCAAAAAAATTAAGAAAATGGGAAGAAATGGATACCTACTCGCACAGTACAAGGCATAGGTAGCAGCCCTCGTGGCACGACAGAGCGATAAACGCTTTTATCGCGCGATGATATAGCGACATCTTGCTTTACATAGAGAAATAAAAAAGATGTCACTAGTCGACAGTATGATGAAAACGTTTATTTCCTTGCCGTGTCACACTGATAAGGGGCTAGTTCTCTTAACTTAATACGAGAAAAAACTTTGTTAAAAAACTTTACTTAGAACTTTTTATAATATTGCATGAGTGACAGGCCAACAGTTGTCTAAGGGACTGGAATTTAAATAACATTTATTGTACTGCCGACTCTCATTTTTAGCTCCAAAATATGGACGCTCTAAGGGAAGCTCTACAAAGTCATAGTTGCACAGAGAGTCATGGATCATGCCAGGCGTAAGATAGCTATAAAGATAGGCCCAGCAACAGCAAGCATTTTTTTACGTTTATGCCTTAAACTGTCGTTAAGCCACCGAAAAATTGGTCTATGATATTTAGTACAAAACCGTACCAAAATTAATAGCTTATTTTTCACTGTCTGTGCTTATAGCCTAGTTTGGGACTAGCACCAGTGATTGTGTTGTGTGGACGTCATTTGTTTTATTTTATACCTGCAACGTACCAGGTCGCTGAGCGATTTTCTGGCAATTTCCCCAAAATTAAATTACCTATTTTACAAATGGCGGCAAAGTTTGCGATACGCTGGGATTAGATTACAGAAATAATGTGCGAAACATGTCCAGCCCCGGTCCGCGGCGAGTACGTGATGATCACTGCGATAACGAGGTGTCGGTCGCATTTGAGCCTTGTTTCCTGAATAATACTGTGTATAATCCAACGGCATATATGAAGGTACCTACGACGTTTTGTGGCTGTGCGAGGAAAAACGTGACAAAAGTCATATTAACCTAAAAATCTCAGTTTTGTTCCCGAGGCGCTGACTGCGAGAAACACGGCGATAAGTAAGACATGCCTCTTTCCTGTAATTCGCTTACTTTATTGCAGTAATGTAGTTCCTTTGTTTCTTATTTCTCTACACTATTTTCGGTCGCAGTGCCAAGTTGTATCGAGCTCATATTCGCCCCCAGAAATATTGTACGTTTATTTGGACTGGGCGAAAATTTGTGCTTCAATCGATCGCAGAACTTCCGTGACTTAAAGATGCTCTATGCAGTAACACTGGAATCGTCATCAAATGGATCATCAAAAAGGGTCAGACCAATCTCTTATAGGGAAGAGCGGGTGATCGTGCTCTTCCACTATAAAGGGAAATTTCCCGCCAGGCAGATCGTATGCCTGGGGACGGCCGGTCCGAGTAATGTTCGTCGGACGTTATATTTATGGTATGTCATGTGAAACATTTTGCTTGCGCGATGTAGGAATGTTGGAGTTTATAGTGCGCGCGCAGAGTTGACATGTGCTCGCCACATCACTCCCCTTCAAGACCGTAGCTACGCATAGCTAGGTCTGATAGGAATCGAAGTATGTGCTCTAAAGCCTGCAAGTGCCAGGAGTCGCTGAGTCAGTGAGTCGACTAGCGGTTGAGGGTGTTCGGCGGCTAACAGTCACTTCACCGGCGACAGTACCATGGGGTCCGCGCATGTGGTAGGAACCGGTGAAGGCTGCTGTACCACTGGCAACGTGCGCTGTTGCTGTGTGGCTGCCGTGCCGAGGGGTTGGGGGAGATCACCATCAGTACCAGTAGTCGGTGCGTTGACTGTAGTGGAACTGATGAGGTGAGAAGGAAGAGAATGCTGGCCTTGCTTTGAGACTGATTGTATGTGGGGTGCTGCGAGAGCGAAGGAAGGTTGACAATGTTCTGTCGAGGGTCACCACTATAGGGAAGAGCGGGTGATCGTGCTCTTCCATTATAAAGGGAAATTTCCCGCCAGGCAGATCGTATGCCTGGGGACGGCCGGTCCGACTGATGTTCGTCGGACGTTATATTTATGGTATGTCATGTGAAACATTTTGCTTGCGCGATGTAGGAATGTTGGAGTTTATAGTGCGCGCGCAGAGTTGACATGTGCTCGCCACACTCTCAATCACATTTATCAGTGATTTTTAGGGGCCATGATCGAGAACCTAGGATGACGGACGTTTTGGCGTTAATGTTATCTAGTCCTAGGTTCACTTTTTGCAAAAACGATCTGTGTAGGGTTCCGTAGAACAAGGGGTTTTTACCTACTGTATAGTAGGTACTAACAACTTCATCAAAGTAAAACCGCGAGTGGTAACTTTAAGGCCCCTCTACATAATGGCCCATGATGGGCCATTAAAAAAATGGCCATCACCGCCACGATCATGGATTGCTCTGAACACAATCGTGATGTTACATTTACTCACTGTCGTCTGTTGAAGATGGACGTCATAGCGGTATCAGTGATAGCGGCTGCTGCTATCTGTATGTTGAATACATATAATCACTATCGGAATGTGCACCAAAAAGAGGTCGGAGGAAGAGCAGGTGGTGGATGTTAACTATTCACCGTAACAGAACAAGGTGCAGTAATCTTATTTATGTATTTTGCGTAGCTCTTGCCTGCGTTTTCGTTTTCGTGTCTCCGTGCGACTGATTAGTGGACGATTGTGTGGACACGAGCACGATCATCGGCACGCATTCCTTTGATGTACCGACAACTCACCGATTACTCACGATTACAGGCGGTGATGGCCACTCACAGACGATTGTGCTCTCTACACAATCGTGCGTGGCTGTACTCACCCATCATGGCCATTGTGTACACTAGCGATTTGCGAGCGGTTTGAAAGCGATGTGAATCCGTAGCGAGCACGCCGCGAGCTCATCGCAACAGCTCATAGGGCTGTAATATAATATCTTGGGGAATCATATTGTAGAACCGTATACAGTGCCCCAAAAAGGATGTCTTAACTTTTGCTAGTCTAAATCGTGGAAAGGACAACTAATGTTTATCCCTAGTATCAATATTATGATGGCTACCAATATTTTCTAAATTGCTGATATTTTTCTAACATAATTAATATTTTCATAAAGTATTTACTTGCAAATCGCTAAGATGTTAGTTTCTTTAAAGAAATCCCTTAACGAATCCCTACTGATTAGCTTGTAAATAAATCGCATTGCTCTCTTCTGCAAGATGAAGATAGTTTTAATGTCTGCTGCCTGACCCCACAGTAGTATGCCGTAGGACATAATACTATTGGAAGTAACTAAAATAAACAAACCTAGCAGTTGAAACGTCAGTGAGCTCACTAATTCTTTTGACTGCCTATGCCGCAGAGCTAAGCCTATGTGCTATTTTTACAATATGACTAGCTGTGCCCGCGACTCCGTTCGCGTACATTTCGATTTTTACGAAGCAGCATTTGTATGGGGGCCACATCTTATCATAACTGGAGCTAGAATTTAAATAGCTTATCCTGTGTCCCAGATGTCTATATGTTTTTATACCAAATTTCATCAAATTCGGATAATTGGTTTAAGAGTTATGGAGGAACATACATACATACATACACACATACAGAAAAAAATTCTAAAAATCGTGAAATTAGTTTCAGTATCATATATTGAGCCTATAAACACAATATCTCTGAAAACAAACTAACTTACTCCATGACCGACCCTTACAGATTTATTATTAGTATAGATGACCCCATTGTAAATCGACGGCTAAGATGTCTTAAACAAACAAGGCCTAAGTAAATCAGACCAAAATAACAAGAAATTCTAAATGCATTAGGTATAGACATAGACAATACACGTTTAGGCCTTGTGTAAGACATTTTAATAGTCGGGCTCTTTGTTTTGGGATAAGTTTTATCTTGAGTTTTGTTTGTGTACTACACCGTACAAGCTACAAAGCCATTCCGCAGCGTCCCAAGACGCAGGTGCGAGGCGCGTCAAATTGAGCACGCAACCGGCCGTGCGAGCCACGTGCGAGCCGTCCACTCAGCTGGAGCGAGTGACTGCCCACTTGCCGCCGCTTAGGGGCCCATTACATTATACAGTAAGTTGACAGCAAGACAACCTTTACATTTTTGTTGCAGATACCCGTAACGTAACTGAGTAAAGGTCGACTGTACAAGTTGTAGGGTCCTAGATTCCGCAATATTCGCCCCTGGCCACTTTTTGGGCATTTATATAAGTCCAGAATACTTTATTTATTAACTGAACTTCGGAGAAATATTTATTTTTGTTTTTATTTTTTTATTCACCACACTGTATCGACTTAAGAATTCGAATGTTACAAATTCATGTAGTTCGTGAACTATGAAAAAAAAAATTGTTGCAAAATCAAAATAATTGCTTACAAAAGTTGAAGTTTAAAAAGCTTTCTGTAACTTTCGCTCATGGCCCCGGTTTTATGCTTTCGTAGTTATGATTGGACTATTCATGGCAAACATTTTTTTGTCCGCGCATAACTCTGTTACTGCAGAATTTCCGGGTATATTAAAATTTGTTTTTGCATGCTGCAATTTTCGCTTTTCCTGTGGACGGTTAACTGTTTCAACAAATGCACCGAATTTATCAGAGCCAGTTGTAAACAGCCGTGTGTGTCGCCATAGTACAAATAAAGAGTAATATATTATTTTAATAAACATAGATACCTACATCATATTTCACACTAAAAGACCGATTACAGATGTCTAGATGTACTTTATGTGAAAATGTTTAAATGAGTCTTGTACGTGCATTAGCTAAACATTTTTGGTCTTTTTTAGAAAAACAGTATTTCTCAAAACTCTTCGGACGTAGTTGAAATAGTCTGTAGTGAAGGGAAAGACGTAAAAATTGATTATTTAAACTACCTCTGAGGAGTGTTTTAGGATAATCGTGTTTTTATTAATGACACTGTTGGTTTTTATGATGAATATTTTTTATTTTATTTGAATAATATAGACTTTGTCAGCGCCGAAATTAAACGTTTCCAAAACATCAGTAAGGCAGGCAAACCGAATTTAGTTCCTAAAACTTTAAGCCCCGATTTCTCATACGCTAATAAAATTTGCAACGTCTGCTAAAGGTTGTCGCTTGGACAAAATATGTAAAAAAACACCGACAGTCGTCAACATTGAACAGATTGTTAATTGTCAAAAATTAACAGATTGTTAGTCGTCAACAATTAACAGATTGTTAGTCGTCAACAATTGACAATTGACGCATACGAGAAACCGGGGACAAATCTAATAAGAGTTGAGTAAGAAGCAGAAGAATCCTACAAACCTCTCGCCACAGGGGAAGGCATTCTCATAGTTCACGCTGTAACACCACTTAAAATATTTTATGCAAAATAGGTTTCCGAGGTTCATGGGCTTATTGCTTTCACTGGTAACAATAGTTACCAAATATCATATCATGGAGACCTATGCCCTCACTCTACAAATCCTAAATCTTGGTGAAAACTTATGGCTTGGCTGTATCATCAGATACAAGGAATGGTTTTGGTAAGTGACACCTGACTCAGGGATGTAAATAAATAAAAAGAAATAAATAAAAACTATAGAATATAAGTGTTATTTTTTTTCATTCATTTTAAACATTCATCATCAACACAATTCGCGATGGGTACGCGTGGTGATTAAGCCCATACTATCTCCCTGAGAGAAGGCCCGAGCCCTACAGTGGGGCGTATATAGTCTGCTTATACATCCACACAATCACCAGCCTTATTTCCAAGATCCAATTTATAGTTGTACAATAACTTGCAAAATAACGCAAGGTAACGTCCAAGATATATGAGCCAACTCGGCGGCAAGCAACGCTAGCTTATCGCGCCGGGCTGCAGCAATCTGGCGTTAAATAACCCTGGGCTTGGCGCGCCTCCCAACGGTGTGAAACCGGGTATTTACCCGCCATACACCCGGGTATGCCCGGATAGCCGCCATGACAAGAGATTAGATTGACATTGCAGAGAGAACGATAAAAGAGCTAACTTCTACTTTATGATGTGCTAGCTATGTGATGTTACATACACAAGATAGTGAAGTAACTATTCAGATGTTATCGTGCCTTAGACATATTTTTTAAACAGAGTAAGCTTGCCCAATAACTATACTATCCTTTCAGCTTTATCCACATAAGCCACAGGAAAAAGTCATGAGAATCATGTTAGTGAAATAGAAATTAAAAAAAACATACACCTAACAAAAAATAATTTATCAGTTTTAAGACTACGTCTAACCAGTTTGGTAATTGGAGAGAGCTCAGCTAACATGCTGGCTACTACCGAGTAGTCACCAACGCGTTTTTCTTAAAGAATTCGTGTAAGTTAAGCTTGTGCTTTTAGATAATAAATCTCAATTTACGAGTCCAAGTGCCGTGTGAACCTATTCCAACTAATTAAAATTTACGGTCGTGTCCAATTCAAGATGCTGTTTGATGATCGCGCTCAATGGTATTTAGGTATCTTTAAGATGTTTTTAATACGGCTCTCAGCTGAAGTGAAAAAAATCTGCATTAATATTTTTGTTCAAAGTAACACAGGAACTGTCTTACTGAACCTTTCAAGTTAAACAAAGTGGCCATCTCGAAATCTAGATCATTGTGGAGAAAAAAACAGATAGAAAAACTACAAACTTAGGCTTTTCAAATTTGGTCATTAATTAAAATAGTTCAGATATTATTCTTAAGCCTGGAACTCATGGCTTTAATTTTGGACACCTTTGACATGTAATTAATCTTTAATGTTCTAGTCATGTTATAGTTCAGACTTTGTGTTAAAACAATATCGATCCACTGGAATGCGTCTACTGGATTTCACGAGGATATTTAAAAATGGATCTCTTGTGCTTATTATAGTGCAGCGGTGTCGAGCGAGACACGTTTGCACATAAAAGAAGCCTCAAATGTTGAGGCGAGCGTACGAGTGCTTGCAGACTCGCTGTTGAGGAGAAGAAACAGACAGAATACCGCTTTTATTATAGAAAGCGAAGAGCGTTGATAGCCTAGTGGGTAGAACATTGGACTCGGAAGCGAGAGACCCAGGTTCGATCCCAAGTGCGGGCATGTACATATGACTTGGTTTTCTAAGTTATGTACATTTTGAAGTTATAGTAGCAATACCACACGCTAACCGTGAAGGAAAACATCGTGAGGAAACCTGAGTGTCTGAGCTGTTCACATACCTCAGCGCTTGAAATCGCCAATCCGCGGTGGGCACGCGTGGTGATTAAGCCCATACTCTCTCCTTGAGAGAAGGCCTGTGCCCTACAGTGGGACGCCTATAGGCCGATTATGCTTATGCTATAGAAAAGGATATATTAATTCAATGCGAGGTAGAAGTGATAATCGCTTTACATTAGATATTCAGAGTTTTGAAGGAGATTATTGAACTTCATAATTGCGTCGAATTGAAACTTCTCAATTTAACCCTTGACTATAAAAAATTAAGAGTGCTGTCGAACGACGTCTGTCTGTGGAATTTTCGCTCTCAAAAGGGTAGATAAATTTCAATGTGATATACTCAATGTTCCTCCGCTGCATGTAAAGTTTAACAATAATAATTTAAAACTTCAAAACTTTTACAATTATAACTCGCGATGTTCATTGATAGTTATGTATTTAACGGCTACAATCGCGATTTTATTTGTCGCCTTTGTAGTCGTTGTTATCGCATTCAAAGATTTTTCAAGTCTTAGTAGCAATATTTGTATGTGCGAGAACTCTACATTCCGTGAAAATACTTTTTTTTTTGCTGCCTCTAAAAAAAACTATCATAATTGGCACTGACAGCCTTCTGTGGTTAAAATAGATTGTTGTAGCATCAGCAACGACGAGTCATTGCCAGACGAGGAAGCTGTTACTATGTCGGTCACACGCCGCTGCTACGTTCCCGAGCTATTTACATATTTTCTGTCCGCATGAGGACGTGTTGGCAACTTCAGAGAGGTCAGTGTATTATTCGCAGTTTCTGTGAATCAATCTAAATTATCACTGAAAAAACGGCAGCTGCAACGTTGCCATAATGTCGGGAATCAAGAGTTAATCGGGATTAGATCCATTTAATTGCTATAAATTACTACCATCACTAAAATGTGCAGTATTTATTGAGGTTGGGTAAATAATCGGCAGGAAGATCAACTACTTAATGTCTAATTATTAAAGCCATCGGAAAGCAATGGACAATATTGGCAGAGGGCTGAGGGGGTTGGAGTGACAGAGAAGAGACACATGCCCAGCACTAGGTTCTATTCATGGGCTGAATAAATACATATAAAGTATAATATAACAATTACTTCCGACTCTCCTCCCATGATATTTATACCCGGGAAAAATTGTTGTCCGGATAAAAACTACTTTTAGTAAGGACTGCGCTTTGTAATTTGCATAATGCACACCGTGCAGTGCAGGTAAAAAAGTTAAATGCAATACATTAAAGTTTTATTCAATGTTTGCAGACTAAACCTAATTTGTAAAAATTTTATTTTAGGAGTATAAATATTATAAAATTTTAAGCCTCGCAACAGCTTGCTCTGCTATGGGCCCACCTATCTTGACTAGGTATCTTGCAGGGCGTGAAATACACGAAGAACCAGAAGAGTCCATTAAATTCGTGATGGATAGACAGATGAATAGATAGAATAAAGTTCGTCGTGATCCGGCGTGATGACTAGTGACGCGAACGGGAGAGCACTTCACATCAAATGAGTCAGAGATCATAAAACACGTAATATCTACATAAAAAACTGGCCAATTGCGAGTCGAACTCGCGCACTGAAACATCGAAAATAAATCAGCTGTAAATAATAAATGAGCTGTGGTAGCCTAGTGGGTAGAACATTGGACTCGGAAGCGAGAGACCCAAGTTCGATTCCCAGTGCCGGCATGTACTTTATATAATTTTGTTTTCTAATTTATGAAAAGGAAGGAAAACATCGTGAGGAAAACTGAGTGTCTGAACTATTCACATACATCAGAGCTTGAAATCGCTAATCCGCGGTAGGCACACGTGGTGGTTAAACCCATACTCTCTCTCTGAGAGAAGGCCTGTGCCCTACAGTGGGACGTATTATATAGGCTGCTTTTATAAATAATATCTTTGTTATGTTAAATATTTTTTCATGGCTGAATATTTTTTTCAATCTTTCAGAGTTGCTCTCATAATAAAAAAATATAATGTAAAATAACCCCCTTAAGTTTTATCGGACCTTCTTGAAACACGTTGCGTTGTTCTTTGGCAATTGTACAAAATGCATTTTCTTTCATCGTTAGTGGGGTCTT
This sequence comes from Yponomeuta evonymella, assembly GCA_963969515.1. Lineage (NCBI taxonomy): Eukaryota > Metazoa > Arthropoda > Insecta > Lepidoptera > Yponomeutidae > Yponomeuta > Yponomeuta evonymella. Next base: position 428,898 of record OZ018342.1, on the reverse strand, counting down.
ACTCACACTTGGCCAGTTTTTATTATGCTACTTGCTGACTCGGCAACCGTTGTATTGCTATATTAATTATTAGCCTATGACCTATTCTCAGACCTACCAAATAAACACAACAATTTTCATAAAAATCTTAGAATCAGTTTCGGAGGAGTTTTATAAGGAACGTGTCAAGTGACACACCCTGGTGCGAATCGTCAAAGTACACTGTTCGTCAAAGATGCTTGTGGTCAAATTACGTTTGTCAAAAGTGCTATTCGTCAAAATATCCTTTTTGTCAAAGATGCTTTTGGTCATATTAACGTTTGTCAAAAGTGCGATTCGTCAAGACACCCTTTTTGTTAAAGGTGCCTTTGCACAGCGATTCCACCAAAGGCCAAAATTTTAACAAGTATTCGGGATAACCGACTTAAAAAAAGGTTATCAATTTGACGTGTATATATATATATATTTTTATGGATAGGAGCCCTTTACTTTATTTTTTAACTGACTTAAAAAAAGTAGGAGGTTATCAATTTGACGCGTATATATTTTTTATTTTTTTTATTTGGCTATGTTCCTCCATAACTCCGTCAAATCTTAACCGATTTCGACAATTCTTTTTTTTGTTCGAACAAATATAACGTCCCATTGATCCCATTTTAATTTGGTGAAGATCTGATGAAGACTTTCAGAGATGGAGAACGGAACTCTTCAATGGACAGCAGTAAATAAGCCCTAATGAGGCCCATCCCTTAGTAATATCCGTATGTTTCATAAAATAGCGTAAAAGTAGTCCCAAGTTAATTTGGTGATGTTCTGGTGAACAGAACATCAGAACAGAATTTGTCAGCACATATATTTGGACACTGACTTCAAATTATACTTCTACAATACCTACATGTATAAACACTTCTAATTATTTAAATTATTTCTATCTTTTTGGTGCTGTAGTGTTTCGAAGTCGGTTTTTATTTTTTATTGAATTTTTCTTATTTATTATATTTTTATAAATAAATAAATAGCATATTTATTTTCTGAATATTTTCATATTGTTTATCTGATATAAGGATATATATTTATGTACATATTTTTACTATTATTATTAATACGTTTATTGCACATAAGTAAAAAATTGAATGGCAATATGGCGAACTTAATGCTATAAGCATTTTCTACCAGGTTATGTTTATATATCACGTCTTTGGCAAAGCTCACTTTTGCCCAAAAGCACCTTTGACGAAAACGTTTTGACGAATCGCGACTTTGGCAAACCACATGTTGGACCAAACGAGCCTTTAAAAAAAAAAGCATATGTTGACGAATCGCACCCTTGACCATAGCGGTAAACCCTCCTGGTCTTTGCCTACTCTGCCTTCTACCAAGTACCGCCTCTGCCAGGGAAATCTAAAGAGGTAGAAGCAGGTTGAATATGTTACATACCTAAACCAAACCGGGCGGCAGATTGCGGAAAGCTCGGTGGTTCGGTGGGCTTCGTGCATTTTGCCGTGTATATTGTAATCTGCATAATGTGCGGTGATCTAGCGCGGCGTGTGATGCATGTCGTAGTTTGGAGACGGTATATCGAGGTCAGCGCCCCCTAAGAGTCTTTGTGCAAACAGGCCGCGTTTCAACAGTGTAGAGGGCATAGAAGGCCAGTTAGAGATTTGTTAGTTAATATAAGATAAAAATATTCTTTATCGTACACCAGGAAAAATCAATCATAAATATTCACAAAGATACAGTGCAATTGGCGGCCTTATTTCTTATAGAAATTTCTTGCAGATAACTGTAAAAATAAAAATATTCAAATTAACACAGAAACTGTGACTGATTGAACGTTACAAGTAAAACTACGTGTGTGTTTCAAAATCTAGATCATTTGGAAAAAAAAAACGGACAAAAACCTTAGACTTTTCAAATATGTTCTTTAATTAACAGAGTTTACATATTACCCGAGTGTCTGAGCTATTCATATAGATTCTCTCCCCGAGAGATGGCCTGTGGCCTGCAGTGGGACATATTATATAATAGGCAAATTAAAAAAATAAGATAAGAAGGAAACCTCTAACTGTCCTTCTATGACTTTTTGTGTCGCGGTCTGTTTGCACACAGACTCTTAGCAGCGGCGCTGACCTCGCTATGCCACCTCCAAACTACGCCGTTCATCACAAACCGAGCTAGAGCCACCTGCGCATTATGCACGTTACAATTATCATGATTATGCATTATGAGTTATACTCTTGTGAGTGCAGTATCTCTCACGTACTCCTGTCACACGCCAGTTCTTTGACAACCTGATATATCATGATATCCATCATCATCATGCTTATTCAACCAACTTGCTTATTTGTCACCTTTTCTATCCACTCGTGCCCACCGCGGATTGGCCTCGCTTACTGTGAAGAAAAACATCTTGAGGAAACCTGAGTGTCTGAGGTATACACATACCGCGGCGCTTGAAATAAAAATTTAAGTTTTTAATTTTGTTTCATGATAATGTTTTTCTCATATCCCGCTTTTGATTTTGTTGTGATCTAATTCCGACATATTTCTCCTTTTTTTTCTTGTCATTTTTTTTTTGTTTGCACTTTGGCTCTTAATCTACTGCTAACTAACAGGTTGTTAGCAGCAGACCTAAAGATTGTTAGTGTACAAGAAACACGGAGTTAATTTATGATTATTTAGCTTAAAGCTTTGACAGTTTTATCGGCCTTTCAATTCCTAGAGAATCATTGAGGTAAATATCTCAAATTTTGTGGAAAACTATGATACTCCAGAAAATATTCTAATTGGGGTACAAGCCTTTAATAAAGCTTACGCTGGAATCTAAATTTTATCACATGTTCCTACAACTGTCTGAGTAACTTCCAATAACGCTATGCACAAGCCACAATCTTATCCTTCCGTTTGATTTAATTTCACAGCACTACTTCGTAGTTAGACTTAACAAATACACTGCCCTATCTGTTTCAGCCAACAATAGAGTTTACTTTTTAGTTTCAGAGTAATTAGGTTGAGATTCCAGCGACAGCGGCGAAGTTTGTGTACGAGTGGCCGGTGACAAGAGCGCTAGGTGCGCGGCACCTTTGTGAAATTTTCGAGATGTATAAAATCTGTTCAACTCCCATACACGAATGTACACCTTGTTGCCTCGTCTTTAAAGTGTGTTTTTTGTTGTAGATAAGTGGCGTACGGATGAGCTTATGCAGCGCTATGGTAAGTTTGGACTTCAACATTCATGTTCGATGTAGCGAGGCAATTTGTCGAAAGTGCTGCGCTTTCAGGGCTTCAGTCGTTACGGTGACTGTCTAAGCTGTTTTCCTACGACTTAGTTAATTTGGTGCAGATATTTTTTGATCCCTCACTTGTTTTAAAGTAGAGGTAAAAGCACGTTGTGCAGGACACGTCCAATCATACTTTTTCTCTTATAGGCGTGCAGGAGTGGGACGTATATAGGGTGTATTACCATCTCCACAGCTATCCGGAAATAAAGGGTTCTACTTGTCAGTACGTCTTTCACTAAGGGGAATAACTAATTCATAACTGTGACAAAAATATTATCTGTTACTAGATGACCCCGTGAACTTCGTATCACCTACATCTATCTTTTTTTGTTCTCACCATTTAAGCTTTCCCTTACATGCGGTGGTAGCCTAGTGGGTAGAACATTGGACTCGAAAGCGAGAGACCCAGGTTCGATTCCCAGTGCAGGCATGTACCTATGACTTTGTTTTCTAAGTTATGTACATTTGTGAAGTTATAGTAAAAATACCACTCGCTAACGGTGAAGGAAAACATCGTGAGGAAACCTGAGTGTCTGAGCTATTCATATACCTCAGCGCTTGAAATCGCCAATCCGCGGTGGGCACGCGTGGTGATTAAGCCCATACTCTCTCCCTGACAGAAGGCCTGTGCCCTACAGTGGGACGTATATAGGCTGCTTATAAGCTTTCACTGAACTTCCAAAAATATTTAAAAAATACTCAAATCAGTCCAGCCGTTTTCGAGTTTTAGCAAGATTAACGAACAGCAATTCTTTTTTCGCTCGTAGCCCGCTCGTAACCGCTCGTAGCCCCGGCTGCCTGAGTGATCTTAAACGATGCCGAAGGTTAAGCAACACAGGGCGCGTTCAGTGCATGGATGGGTCGCCGTCTATACCTAACGCTAGTGGCATTTTTCCGAGCGGTTCCGTGCTTCGCAAGGCACGTTAAGCTGTTGGTGCCGGCTGCCGTCGATAGATGGCAGTCGTTAAGCCAAGTCAGAGGCCTTAGGGCGGCTTGACAACTTCTGACAGTAGACGAGCCACTAGTCTACAAGCCTCCACCAATCCGGACTTGGCCCCCGTGGTGGAGTATGGCCTATACCTTCCTCAGGGAAGAGACCCGTGCCCCTCGGTGGGGACATAATGGGTTGATGATGATGAATTCTTTTTTAGGGTTCCGTACCCACAGGGTAAGGGACCCTACTACTAAGACTCCGCTGTCCGTCTGTCTGATTGTCTGTCACCTGGCTGTATCTCTTGAACCGTGATAGGTGAATTGTTGAAACTTTCACAGATGATGTATTTATTTTGCCGCTATAACAAGAAATACTAAAAACAGAATAAAATAAGTATTTAAGTGGGGCTCCCATACAACAAACGTGATTTTTTTACGTAATTGCTCGATATTAATAACGGCAACCGTTAGACGCTTCAGATTATTCACATATTTAGTTGTATATTCATTCTAAAAATGAATAATTAATTTACAATAAGATTAATATTTTAAGGGGGGCTCCCATACAACATGTGGGGTTGACTGTGCACCAAAATCAAAGACGGCAGTCCGGCGCGCGCAGGGTCGATCTACATTGTTCGAACCTGCAAACGCCAAGCGTAGCTGGCAGGCTATACATGGTGGAGTAGCCGGGAAGGAAAAAAGACATTTAAAAAATAGTTTTTTCCTGACACTCAAAAAGAAACATTGGTGATTTGATAGGTTCTGATATATTGGTTTAAAATGTTATTTTTCAAGCAGATGCTGCCGTTTTAGTTTAATTAAGTTATTTCAGTTAGTCAGTGCTAACTCCTTCTGTATATTGTAATTTTCATCGTGCCAGTGAACATCTATTCAGTGTGAATAAAACTTGTACATAAATGAACTGTTTTTCTGATCTTGGCACCGAGTTCTAAAAACATAAGTGATTTTTTTGCCGTTTTTTGCTGGATATTAATAACGTCAAAAAGTAGATGCTTGATATATTAAAATTTTGTATAGATATTGTAAGGAACCCTTCGTGCGCGAGTCCGACTTGCACTTTATTGTAATATTCACAATATTTTAATTTCATATGTGGCAACTTTAACAGAGAACATTTATTATACGCTGCGTTTACTAAGGAGGCGAAATCAATGAAATGCTACTTTTTCTGCTCGATCTTATCGGAGAAAGTTATAGCTGAAACATCAAAGCGCCCTCGCTGTGATTAAGCTTAATTGACGGCGGATTTATTCATTTTTCACTTAATTAATCATTTAATTTGTATATTACTTTAAAAACACTCCGAGCGGCCGGAAATTCTGTGACGAATCGTTTCTAGCGAAATTTATTGACGTACAACGTAAAAACAGTCGCTTTTCTCGAATCTCACGACAAAGCTTTTGAAACAGTTGACCTAAAAACTGCTCTCAGTTTATTTTTCAATAGGTATTTATTGAACAGAAAGCAAACTCATTCACGTAGAAACCAATACAATGGAGAGACATAGCAGTTTAGAAAAAACAAAATAACCTCGTCAACGCTGCTTCGCTTGTTATGGCTACGAAATTAGTTGTGCTTGTAGTAGTTAATTTGTACTCATAGTGTTAATCCACACAATGAAAACACTTGTCCTGGTCCTAAACTAGGATACTCAGATAACTGCTAGGGCCCTCGCCCTGCTCAATGAGTTTTTAAGCGAGGTCCAACTTGTCGATATTTTTGTTGATTCCAGCCAAAATATTGTAGTACAGTTAAGATTACACTTATGTAATTAATTTTTGTGTGCAATATTTAAGTAACATTAAAAGCTTTTTGGTTTTGACTGTAAGTTATAATAATAATAATATACGCGTTCAAAATTATTTTTATTTAAAAACTTTGCATTTTACAGCAGCAGAATATTCACCACAAAATATGCAAAATTCCTTGTGTGTTCATCATCTGAAACTCGAGACATTTCCGAACATTTTTTTTCTCTTTTCCTGGTTTAATGAGCACAAGCCACAGGGTGTTCAAGAAAAGGGGGATACGACACACACTTGTCTCACGTCCCTGTCTCACGCTCACTAAGCCGGGTTTACACGATGTAAGTACGCTCTGACAGAGTACTTTATCTCAGTAACTAATAACAGTAGTCCACTCCGGTGACGATTCCCTTCAAAATATACAAAATCTGACTAGACCGCTATGCCGATCAGCTACTATAAAGAGGAATCGTTAAAGTACATGCATATTAGTGAAATCTGATTTTGGCTTCAGTTTATAGGCGTTTTGTTGCAAACGGTGTCGCTGCTCGGCTTTAAAGACTACTGCAACTGTGAGGTCACTCTCCGCTGATTCCGTGGCGTCGCTGTAAACGTTTACGCTCAGTGATTTGTTCCCAGCAGGGCCCCCCGCCGCCCCGTCGTTCACACTACATCGTCTTGTTTTTACAAAGTGCACTATCTTAGATTTATTTTTGTCTGAAATACCTGAATCAGGATATTTATTGGATTGTAGATAGATGGGTGAAATATAAGTAGGTCCTTAAAGTCCGCAAATTAAAAGTTATTTATGATGTAACAAATTATTTTACCCGTATGATCACGGATGAGGTAAGGAAACTAAAAAATTATTGTAAACAATAAACTCGCGCCCTGGCTCGAAATACAGTCAAATAAACATAAACCTTCACGTTTTAGATGCTAAGTTAGTTAGTAAGTTAGAAGCTAAGACCTGAAAAGTGACCAAGTTGAGTGTAAAGGTCGATTGTCGCTGTAGCGCTGTCGATTCTACCAATTCACTTGTACTCGCTAAGATGCGTCCAAGATGGTGTACCTTAATAATTGTTTTTTTAGGGTTCCGTACCAGAAGGGTGCCAAACGGGACCCTATTACTAAGACTTCACTGTGCATCTGTCTGTCTGTCTGTCCGTCCGTCTGTCCGTCCGTCTGTCCGTCCGTCTGTCCGTCCGTCTGTCCGTCCGTCTGTCCGTCCGTCTGTCCGTCCGTCCGTCCGTCCGTCCGTCCGTCCGTCTGTCCGTCCGTCCGTCCGTCCGTCCGTCCGTCCGTCCGTCCGTCCGTCCGTCCGTCCGTCCGTCCGTCCGTCCGTCCGTCCGTCCGTCAGTCCGTCTGTCTGTCTGTCTGTCTGTCACCAGGCTGTATCTCATGAACCGTGATAGCTAGGCAGTTAAAATTTTCACAGATGATATATTTCTGTTGCCGCTATAACAAAAAATACTAAATATGGATTAAAATTAATATTTACGGGGGCCCCCATACAACAAACGTTGTCTCAAGACAGCGCTCGCAATTTAGCGGCCATCTATGCAACCTTCACAGCGGCAATATCATGTCGTTAAATGTCAATGTTAAACGCTTCTTGTAGGTTTCTATAGATAGCACTGCTCTCAAATTCGATCTTTGTCTAATGTTGTATAGATAAAGGAACCCTTCGTGCGCGAGTCCGACTCGCACTTGGCCGGTTTTTTTTAATATAGGTCTGTTGTTTAACAGGTCAAATAATGATGTGATTCATCAGGTAAACTTAACCATTTCTTTCCCGAATTGCTGACAATGTTATTGTAAGCTATTCTACTACACAAATATTTCTGGTAATGCCAACGGATATTGTATCTTTAGAGGATCATTGTGTTTGGCGTTCAGCAAAGAAGTATTGATAAGAATAAGGTTAATTGTTATCAATTAGATAAAAACTCACCGTAAGTAAATCGGTTTTTTGTAAATAAAATACAAAACATATTTTTTTTTGTTCGTATCTAAGAAAATTACTCTAAAACAATAATTTAATCCTTAAACTGTCAAGTTTTATCAGATTTTAATGTTTTTTTGACAATAAAAAAAAAAATATTTGGTCTCGATTTTAGTAAATCCGTTATAGTAAAGTGTTACTCACGGAGCGAAACTCTGGTCAGCGGGGAGTACGTACAGCCGAGTCTCTGCGGCTTGCGGTCGCGTCAGGCGCAGCGCCAGCCGCAGCACTGTGTCCCAGTTGAGTGCAACTCACTCCACTCTACCCACTCCCAGGGACAGAGCAGTGGTAGGTAGTAGCGCATCAGCCTCACATTCGGGAGGTCGTGGGTTCGAATCCCGCTATGTACCAGAAACTTTATTCTCTATGTTACGTACACATTAAGGGTTCCATGCCCAAAGGGTAAGACCCTATTACTGAGACTCCACTGTCCGTCTGCATGTCTGGTTGTCTGTCACCAGGCTGTATCTTATGAACCGTGATAGCTACATAGACAGTTGAAATTTTCACATATGATGTATTTCTGTTGCCGCTATAACAACAAAATACTAAAATAGAATAAAATAAATATTTAAGTTGGGCTCCCATATAACCACCGTGATTTTTTGCCGTTTTTGGATCGATCGAATAACGGCAACAGGTAGATGCTTCAAATATTCAAATGTTGGGTAGATAATGGTACGGAACCCTTCGTGCGCGAGTCCGGTTTTTAATTTGTAGTTGCAATACCACTCGCTTACTTTGTAGGAAAACATCGTGAGGAAAGTTTCTGAGTTGTTTACATATCAGAAATGTCGGGTCTTACTAGTAACTAACTAACAACTAAGCCTCCATGAATGACGTACTGTAACTAAATCTCTTTGTACATATGATAGCTGGCCGGCATCGCAGCTAGATGGCCAGCAAAGACTTCTAGTTTTTTATATTGGATTCAAGAGAAATCGTTACATTTGTTTTAGAGGTCAGTTGACTCCTAGCAAGGTTTCAGATAGAAAGTTGAAGAAAAGATAAAATGTATAATATTAAGTTTCACTTAGCTAGGGCGGCATAAGCTCTGTGCGTCTGGCGCAATCTGGGTAACAAACTGAACAGCACCTGACTCTTTCACTAAAGAGCTCTTTGTAGCCCGGGACTTGAACCCGCGACCTCTGGCTAACCGAGCCAGTGCTCTCCCAACTAAGCCAATGGGCAAGTGCAGGCATCGGCTAAATTTCAAAAGACGCTCGAAATTTGAACAAGCCTTCGAATAAATAAATAAATAAAATAACTTCCACACACCAGAATTCCTTGTCCTAATACCAGACTAGGATACCCTGTGCTACAGCAACCAGGCAAGGACATTACAAACACGAAAATACATCCAGACTGAGGCCATTTGTACAAATGTGTGGCGCCCCCCGGATGGAACAAGTGTAGTTTAAATTGTCAAGTAGAACCCTGCATTTTTTTATGTATTATATTCGAATGCATATCTTTCAAATTAAAATTTAGAAAGTTTTGTGTCACAGATATTTGGTTTTGGTAATTATGACATGACTAATTACACTAGCCCTAAGGTATAAGTTTTGTCTCCAAAAAAAGAGACAACGTAGGATGACTGAACGATAACATTTTGGCAATATGTTTAACTGTAGAACAATATTAATTATGAAACTCAGTCAAACAACAAACTTTTTTGCGCTTAACTGAAGCCATTGCTACTGGATCCTAAAAATAAAATATTTGTTTCAGCTGAGAGAAAAATGGGTAACATTATTCACTCAATTGTTTGTGAACCTAAACAAGCAAACGTACTTTGTTCTATTTCCGTAGACCTATTTTTAACGAATGTTACGTTATTTGGAATAAAAGCCTAGACTTACTAAACAGATACAAAAATATTAGATCAGTAAATAAATTAAAAGTAATTACCACAATCACTTACCTTTAAAGTAATCAAATTGTACTAAGCCAACCCTTCCACAGGCGAAAATATTTGTACTACTTATTTTCAGAAATATTTGAATGAATAATCTTGAAAATAGATCGTGGCTTTTACGTTGATTAAACCTTTAACTTTAGTCATAAGGTGCTCGATCTCTAAAAGTACCGTTCACATTGTTATCAAAATTGAACTAGAATTGTTCTTAGAATCTTAAACTTATTTCTAAGTAATCTCTTTAAAATATTCGAATATTCTGGCAATTCCTGCGTACCCTGGGCTTCGGAAAGTGTCAACAGGATCTGAACCCATCTCTCGACGTAGATGGTTTAAACCGGCACTGTTCCTCTCCTCCTCACTCCATTGATTCACTGTCAAAAGCCTCGACTATCAGGTCTCTTCTGGCATCTCCTGTTGCTACGCCCCAAAGTTTCTGCTTCACCCCGGCTGCTGACTCCGCTGTTGAGAAAATTATCCTTTCCATCCCTACCAAGGCAATAGTAGGTCTCTGTCGGCCGTGACCCTACTACTGTCGACCCTCACCGTAATCCTTCGTGTCATTACCCACATCACACATTTCTCACTTTCCTTCAGCACATTTCCCTCTCCGTGGAAAATGGCTTATATGGTGGCAATTCCAAAAATTCTAGTGCCCACCGATTTTAAACACCATCGACTCATCTTGATCTTTCCTTTTCTCTCCAAAGTCCTGGAACGTGTGGTGAATCATCTGTTAATGGCCTTTCTCCACACCGTCTCCTCAACCCTTTCCAATCCGGATTCCGTCCATCCCACAGCAATTGCTCAGCCCTCATTAAAATAACCGATGATTTCTGTCTTTGACTGATAATCGGCAACTCATTCTTCTTACTTTCCTGGATTTCAGTAGTTATTCAATTGCGTTGACTACGACATCCTTTTAGCTACCCTCGGCTCCCTCAACATATCGGGGTCAGCAGCCACGTGGTTACATTCATATCTTCATGGGCGCCAGCAGCGCATCCGCACGGATGGCAAGTTATCCGACTGGTACGACATCACCGCTGGCGTCCCTCAAAGTTGTGTACTCTTTCCTTTGCCTTTCTTAATTTTTATTAATACACTTTAGTTCCTAACACCTGTACGCAGACTACCTCCAGCTTTACTAGCCATCTAAACTTGACCTTCTGCCCGTTGCAGTACAAAAAATGAACTCGGACCTAACAGTAATTAGCTCGTGGACTGAACAATTTGGTCTATATTGTTATATATATTATATATTTTCTGTATTGTTAACCCAGGGAAGGCACAAGCGATGGTTGTTTGCGGTAGCAGAGTCCATGAGCACTATCTTCGTCTTCAGAATGGATAATAATCATATTATGTGTGTAACTCTCTACACATATAAGTGTATGTTTGTTTATTTATTGGTTTCGTTAAATTTGTAAGTTTTACGTATTATTTTATTATATAAATTTAGATACGATAGTTATGCTATTATACTGCCTTATATATTTTTATTTTACCTGTAAAAAAGTAATAGTTAAAAATAGCATTTCCTTAATTTCCCTTCTCTCGCCATTCATTGGTTGGCTAGAATAAAATACTGCTAATAAGTATCAAGCCCGATAGAATATTTACGTGGTGCAATTTTTTTTCAAATGATAATATTCTTTTCAACGCTATCAAGTTACCTGGTGATTAGACTTTTCGCACATCAAACCTTCACAAAACTGTGTGATAAATAAATGCGGTGTGGTATTTTTTACATCGAGAATAAAATACGAATTCAAAATTTTAACAAATTGTAACAGCAGTCGGACTTGTCAACCAAAAAAATAAAAAGCAGACTCATTCACATTTTTCATACATATACTTTTGAAACAATTAAACAAAAATATTAGACAATTGGTCAGCAACAAAAGTGAGACATATTTTTCTCACACATATCACATATTTTTTATGACACAATTGCTACGTCTATTGATAGGAATTGAGGGCCACAATAGTTGAAAATAAAACTAACAGAAAGATTTAAAGAAACCAGAACTTTTTCCATACATGAATAGGTACAGTGTTATTGCCATCTAAACAAGCTGTTCATAAATTCTGAGGCAGTGTAAACTACAGGGTGTGCACAAAACGGATAGCGGATATAAATCAGCCGGCCGTCGCTGGCGTGTCATCGAGCTGACTTGGCTCCTCGCCCCTCCTCGGCACAGAACAAGAACTTGAGAAACGATAAACAATATTTAAACAATATTCACAATAAAACTGAATTTTAACGGATATTTACTCGTTTACTTTTTTATTTTACAATTTGCCGACGTTTCGGTACTTTTGCAAGTGCCGTGGTCTCGGTAGACTGTTTTCAGTTTTTATTGTGTCTAGTGCTCGTGTTTACCTTAGAAAATACTAAACAACATTCAGTTCATAAGTAAGTATTCGAAGCGGTAGAGACGAGGAACAAGTTTGGTAGGTAAATACAAAATAGAAACCTATTTAAGAGCTTTCCGATAAACACAGAAAAAGGTTAAATAAACATAAACATTTATATACAGGCACATACATTGCTTCTGGCCCCACACTAGGATACCCTGTGTCGTGGGAACCAGAAACAACGACATCACAAACATTTAAACATCCAAGACCTGGGGTTTTTTTTGTCCCCAGCCGGGACAAAACAAAAAGTTTCCAGTGTAAAGTTTTCTCTATCTAAATTTTTGAAATCGATAAGCAGTTTCGAAGATTACCCCGTACACACATAAACTTTTCCTCTGTATAAAATTAGTGTAGATAAAACTGATCTGTCAGGATCTTGGTAAGTGGCAGGCCTTGGTCTCTGCCTCCGGGACACCGGCTTGACTTTATGTTATGTTGTTATGTCTTGTAGATAAAATATTCGAATTTGAAATTAAAAAAAGTTTAGTCACCCTTCTGTCTACTTATCGCGTGTTAAGTCCCCTAACAGCGCGGATTACCGCGGCCGTGACCTTGACCCTCGACCCCAGGACTTTGGGAAATCAATGGCTTCTTCCGTCGCGACGCGATGTGATGGGATGTGTCACGTCATGTCACGTTACACGCCGACACTAACCGCTTCCGATGGTTTTGTGGCTCGATTTAAGTGTAAATTTTGTTGTTGAAATAATTAAATGTTGATGAAAGTGCCTCCAATTTCTACAAGATCATCTGTAGCGCAAGATCGCTTACCAGGGTCATACATAATCCTTTGTAAATTTCTAGTACCAAAATCACTCGATAACTGTAAAAGTCTAAATACCTTATCGCTTGAAGTAAAAATTAAGTGTTTAACAGTGAGCCTGCAATACAGGTTCTTTTAGTACAGAGCAGACCCTGTATCGCACGTACTCTAAAAGAGTTTACATAATTTTAACCGTAAAGTAAAAACATACTAGTAAACTGACTGAATATAATCGATGATTAACCTTATCGTATGGTTATAGTATATGTCTGAGTATTGACTTAGGCCAATAACATATTATAGTGACTACATTTTGACGGGGGGGTGATAAATTTCCACTTCTTCCAGTGCTCTCGAAAAAGTGGAACGTGTGAACGCTAGCCAAGTAATGCTGAGTCGGGTCCTTTCACAAACGCAGTTCACTGGCTTCCTTGCTTGTTTCCTTTTAATTTATAATTTAAAATTGTACTCTGTCATCATTGTACTGTGTTTTAAGTGAATAAATTATTTCAATTTCAACTAATGCTCACTCTTTGCTATTCGCTTTTCAGTTATTTATCGTCTGTATATTTTTCCAGATTTTTTACAAGTTTGTGAATTCCACTCTCTTGCATCTGCATTTCTGAATCAACATAAAATTTGGCGCGTTATTTTCGGTGATTCTTTGAGAAAAAATCTGTGACCTGCATTGGAGCGTAGTGAAAAAAGGTTAATAAATCAATGCTTTTTGGCCGTGTTGTTTTGTTCCGCCCAATTTTTTCGGGATATATTTTTAGCCGCGCATTGTCATTATGGGCCTACATTTTTAAAATGAAGTCGACATGACTCGGTATTGGGAGCAATAAATCACTCGACACAAAGCCTTGCATACCCTCAAACAAATACGCAGGGAGGCTCCTACCCGGGAGCCCTTTGAGCCCATCCATCAGCCAATTAGTCTTTGAATGAAAACCTTAGTCCGGCCCGCCATTTTTGAAATTGAACTCCGTGATCTTTGTTCAAGATATGACGTTTTGATTATTTTGAGGGGCCGAGCATTAAAACCAGCAAAACAAAACAGTTTTAAATATCCGAATATCAAATATAGTTTTTTCAGGAATCAGTGTCTGTAGAGTATTCAAATTCCAAATATGATTATTGATGAACGATTACTAAAATTGTGCATGACCGAATGGTTTTGTTTACTTGATTTTAATTAAATGTCAATGTTAATGTTACTTTTGGTTACTCTTATCTTATTTATATAGAAACATTGTCAGTACCTTTGTGAAAAAGTGCTCATTATAATTCTACACAAATACCTGATAAAATAAAAGCCTGACAAAAATAAAGTAGCCAATTGAAAATATTATTACTATACTAAGTGCTGTCGTATGAAAATGGAAGTGTGGTTACAATTATAATTATCATGTTTTCTATTTTCATAGACAGGTTTTATCACCCAGAACTCCGGTTTTTGGTGGCTTTGATTAGACCCCGCATGTTTGCAAAAACTATGGGCGTTATGTTTTATATGCTGCTTAACGAAAAGTGACATTTGTGATTATGGGAATTATTCAATTGCAAAGGGTCGACATCACGATATGAGTAATTCGCGATACTCTCACACACACACACATGTATAGAACATAATTGAAAAAACCTGCGTTTTTTGCTAAGCCAGCTCGCCCTTAGCCAGTTATCCGCTTTTTACACTGACGAAAATCTTTTTGTATTACCTCGTATCGCGAGCGACGACCCGGGCCCTGCGCTGAGCTTTGGACCGCATCCATCCCGGGTCGCGGAAAAACCAACGAAGTGTGAGTCAAACTTACGCACCGAGGGTTCCTTCACACTTTACTATTGGTCTAAGGTATTGTAGCGGATTTCTAAACAAAACAGGAAAAAGTTAAGAATAAGTAAAAAATCACAAATATGTGCAGTGAGTGATTCTCCTTCCAGCCTATTAGCCTATTAAGTGAACTGTGCCTAAGGTGATATTGTGCGCCCGCGCCGGCTGCCGTAGCCTGAAGGGGAATAGCGACGCGACGATTCAGGCCAGTCTTCTATTAAGGCTAGGTTCTCCAATATTAACCCTAACTGACGTGTTCTAAAATACATTTTACTCTCTAATATTTAGTATTTAAAACCTCAAAAAATACTTACTTTACAATGTGTCATCTAGGGCAGTCGGTAATTATTTTACGATTTTTTATAACTTTATAGCATCTGTCGTGTGCCATCTCAGTGGTCTGAGTTGGGGGAGGCCTTTGCCCAGCAGTGGGACACAAACGAGGCTACGTAAAAAAAAAAAAATTGCATCTAAAAAATCGCGAACGTTAGTCTAAACTATAACTAGATATTGTTTTATTTGAGCTGTACTGAGTTTTGAATAAAAAAAATATACAAAATTACTATCACTGAATGTGTCAGTGTCAGTGACGTCGCTCGTCAAAATTCTATCAATAGGATTTGTATTTCTGTAATTTCAAAAGTGCCTACCTTTCCCCCATTTTTTCGAAACTTTGTACCTTTCCAAAGTGTCAAAATACAAATGTATTTGGTAGTTAAAGTGGCAAAAAATGGACGTCACTCAACCCAGTAGAGAATTACATAAAAGGGGCGCAGGATATCCAACAGAGCTACAAAATAGGAGGCGGACATTGACTCAGTAAAATTGCATACATTGACTATGAAACTGCATCTATAAATGACGTTAACAGATTTTGCGCATTTTGCTTGACTCTAATTAACGCCCGGTTTTAGCTCTCTTCTTTATTTATATTTTAGCTCTGCTTAATTACTTTTTGATTCTTTAGAAAATCCAACACAATTGAACATTCTGTGAAAATTTCGCCCTTTACAGGTAAGAGACATAGAAGCATAATAGTAGGTTCCTTGTCAGCTTAGCGTACGGAACTCTGAATCACTGAATTAGTTTAAAAGTCGCTTCCGGCGCGCTTATCGCAAGGCTGCACGCTTTCTCTCGCGGATTTATTTACAGATACAACGGAAAGGTCATGATTCCAGTTTTTTTGCCCAAAAACAGAAGTGGAATATAGTCGCATTCCACAGAGGCAACATTCTGTTCTGTTTAGTTCTGAGGGATTCTGTAGATCGCTGGGTTAACATTTGAGAGGTCTTTGAATGTACCAACGACTTTCTTTCTGTGTTACGTATATTTGTATATTTGTTAGTCGTAAGTGGCCTAGCGGAGCGGTAGAACGCCGACTTCTCATTCGGGAGGTCGTGGGTTCGAATCCCGGAATGTACCAATGACTTTGTTTTCTAAGTTACGTACATTTGTGAAGTCATTGTAGCAATGGTACTCGCTAACAGTGAACGGAAACATAGTGAGAAAACCTGAGTGTCTGAGGTGTTCACATACCTCAGCGCTTGAAATTGTCAATCCGCGGTGGACACGCGTGGTTATAGGATACACAAAAAAAAATTAAAGAAATTACGTACATTGTGAATTTGTACTACCCGCTAATATCGTGATAAAACCAGAGTGTCTGAGATTTTTCTCAATTTTACTGAAGTGAACGAATTTTTTGAAGGACGTTGTCGTAGGATTCAATTAATATTTACTGTAATATTTTTCCCTGTTTTTTAATTTTCATAGTTTTCAGAATGTTTGATAAAAAGTGAATATGTATAAAATTCACTATTGTTGTCACATGGTAAGGACCAAATGTCATTCATAATACAGGACGATATTTTACTAATCAGTTCACATCACTTAAGAGACTCCACCGCAAGTACTTAAACGATTGAAGTTACTTAAACCAAGTTGGTATCGTTAATAAGACCTTAACAGAAAACGCTTCGCACTCAACTCTCTCTACCAACTTTTATTTGCAAAAATCAGTACTCAGTACTAATGGTTGATACGGCCAGAAACAACAAACGTAAGCTATGAAACCAACCATTCTCTACCTTCCCATTCCATGTCCGGACTGGTGTCGGAACAAAGCTCTGAGTCGCAGTCCTCATTTCGAGTTGTTTTACTTTAGCCGACGCGCCGAGACAAAGCGCCTTTGTCGCGTCACGCCGCGTTTAAAAACGCTACTGATAGAACCAAGCACAACATTTCCGGCCATTGAGGTAAGGGAAGGACGGTCCGCAGTAACTACCCGATACTGATTTAGAAAGAAAGTTTATTGGATAATGAGTCAATAAAACATTGACGAAACAAATACATCGAGCGAATGTGGGTGGAAGGGCCGGTAAGGGACATCCCAGGCGGACATACTTCGACCAAGTAGGGGATGTATTAGCCAAGGGCATGATAAAAAGTAACCGAAACCGGCGTGCGTGCATGCAACGGCTAATGAATGTTGAGGAAGCGATCTGTCAGGATCGTGGTAAGTGGCAGTCCCTAGTCTCTGCCTATCCCTCTGGGATACAGGCGTAAGTTTATGTACATATGAGTCCATTTATAACTCGATGGATAGGTCATTATAAGCTTCCGCTAGGGAATGTATAATATTTTTTTGACTTAGCTATCCACTGGCAGTCAAGTACTGCATGTGCAATCTTGAACTTTTTTATTTCATTGAATTTAGGTTATTATTTTTACTGTTGGTTCTTGCAATCAACTCTGGAAAGCGAGCATAGCGAATTAATCAATAACAAAAAAAATTAAAAATAATTAAAAATTAAAGCGAGACTAGCGTGGACGGGGCAACGCAGCGTGGGTAGCCCCCAGACACGGTGGCGGGGAGTCGCTGGATGCGGGCGGCACAACACCGGAAAGCTTGGAAAACCATGAGGGAGGCAGTGCAGTGCAGTGCGCGTCAAATGGCTGATGATGATGACCTCACTATGTCACTAGAGTTGAGTATAGTATGTCTGTATATTGTAAAATGTAACAAAACTAACATTAACGGTAAGCGCCAAGTAATCATAATGTCAAACCTTCACCTCGTTACCACCGCACAGATTTACGTCTAGTGTGGTAATCAACGCAAACTATGCTTGTAATGTCTTTCTTTTTAATAAAACAATTTGTATTGTATTGTATGTAAGTGAGAGGTTCTTTATAATCGTGGCAATTTATAAACCTTGATCTAATAACAATAATAACTTCCGCACAACACGATTACTTGTCCTGGTCCCAAACTAGGATATCCTGTACTACGGTAACCAGGCGAGGATATCACAAACAATAAACCCAGAGTGGGAATCGAACCCACGACCTCCAGTATGGTAATCAGACGTAATACCGCTAGACCAACGAGGCTGTCGAGATACAGACGTGAGTTTATCGAAGTATGCTTATTGGTTCATCGCATCAAATCTTTAAACAGTGAATTAAATAATAATAAAAATTTGCATTTGTAATTGGCAAACAGCGTGCAGGTGAAGTTTCTGTAACTTTGTAATTTGTATTTCTTACCTGACCTAAATAATAGAAACTTGTCCCGGGTCGTCTATTGTTCGATGTCATTCCCAGCTCCTCCATCTTGAGTGCTACTAAGAAGCGCTATGAAAGAAGAGTTATTTTAAAATTTGTTATTCTCTTCGGATTAAGTTTCAAGATTACGGAGTCCGTTCCCGCTCGGATTCTCGTCCGTGCAACAAGATACGGTCTAAGGTGTAGAGATGGTGCTCCGTAGTTATTACTAAAATTGTCACATTATTGTTATTTTGTGGGCAATGCATATCCCACGCTGCACCCGCCTTTTTTGATCTCCACTAAAAACCCTTTTAACTCGTCGAATATTGATTATTCGGTAGATTTCCACTTGAGGTTCATAGGGGCCATGACGAACACCTAAGTTCACTGGCAATCACTTCACTGATTCAAGTTTACTCACTCTAAATACATAAAATCTCAGACCTTTATCTTTATGGGATATATCCAATACGTAACAAGAACCATTTCGTAAGCGTGTACATCTTTATAAAATAAATGACGGTAAAGATCAATTTAAATTTGATGCTATTTGAATAAACAGTACCTGGATGACCAAGGTTGCTCGATATTTTTTTTTGTTAATCGTGATTTTTTGGAAATTATATTTAAATACGATGAAAATAAAGGTAAATAGATAATCGGAATGGAGACATTTGATCTGGACTCAAACCGGGGTCTACTGGTTTCGAGACCACCCGATTTCTTACCCTGAGCTACAACTACACACAATTACATTGTTATTATTTGGCAATAGATACCGTTTTCATTTTATGATTCCCAAACATTACAGTTCTGGTCTGAAGCTAGGACCTACGTCAACCTACAAATCTAACCAAACCCTTTTTTTTTACCAACCTACAGTCTTGTTTACAAAACCACGATTCCTTAAAACTCTCCTCAGATACAGTTTAAATAGTCCGTAGTACAGGAAAGACGTAACTATAGATTATTTAAACTGCCTCTGAGGACTACTTAGAGGAATAGTGTTTTTACAAACAAGACAGCAAATGTTGGAAGCCACAGGAATTCCGTGGCCTACCTTCTTTCGTTACTCTGTGGCGCCCTCATCCATCCAGTCCCGCCCTGAGGCGACCGCCCGCCCAACACAAGGCGGGATGGAAATCCTCCTCGACTGCAACGCGCAATAAATCTGAATTTACAAGAATTACCAGAATAGGTAACGCCGCGGACATTAAAATAAACCATTTATTAAATAACAGAAGAACACTGCCGGAGGGACTAGCCAGTTATTTTAGCTGATTGACCGGTATCATGTGCTAAATCACGCAGTGCAACATTAGTGCTTGTGAGATGTCACGTGGGAAACGGATAAAATAATCTAATCAAAATTTTTTATTCAAGGTAGCACAGAAACTGCGACTTAATGAACGGTACAAGTTAAACTAGGTGTCCATTTCAAAATCTAGATCATTTTGAACAAAAAAATGGAGGAAAAAACTCCAAACTTAGTCTTTTCAAGTCCTTAATTTACAGGATTTATATAAATGTTCTAAAACTCATGCATTGAACTGGCTTTAATTCCAGACATCTTTGTCATCTAAATAATCTTTAATGTTATAGTAGCTTTTTTGGCACAAAGTGTGCTTAACACATTTTTGAACCGCGTTTCTGGCAAGCTTATTATATCCTCAGGGTTTGTAGAAACGTATGCAATGCCCCATAAAGGATGTATTAACCTTTGCCAGCCTAAATTTTGGGAACGAAAGTTTATGTCTATTTCTAGTACTTACATTGTGTTGGCTACCTACAGTTGTGACTTTAAGTCACTGATATTTTTCCTAACGTACACAATATTTTCATAGATATACTGACTAGCCTCATCGACCTCAGTCCTGACCTTCACAATAAATATTTAAAGCCATTGTTATTTTCAAGGCCAGGACTGAGGAGGATAAGATCTATTCAATGGTACTTATCTATGCGGAATTTTATACAAATTCCTTAAGTCGTTTACTAAGTGACCTATTAGTATGAAGAAAAAAAAGATTGATAAAAAATAAGAGCTAAGAATTCGTGTTAGTAATAAGTGGTTCTTCTAATTTTCTGTTGCACGCTAAATTGAAACATAAATTAGGAGAGAAATGTTTTATTGTTATTTGAACATAATTTATGGTTAACAAAAATTAATTATGGTTTTTTTATTGCCTGCAGCTACTACAGGAATATTAATGGGAAGTTTTTATTATAGCCGGACAAGTGCGAGTCGGACTCGCGCACCGAGGGGTCCGTACAAATTTGTAGGCAAGTACTCACATATTATAAATAGTTTCGGAGTCGAGTCTTGCAGTTTTTGCCTAACTTTTCCCGAAGGTCAAAGAAAATTTTTTTCTGATTTAATTACAAATGTATAGTTTCCAGATGGTTCCCTGTATTTCTAGTATAAGGCGATACTACTTGCCAAATGTCATAGTTCAAAGTCAACGGAAAGTACTCCATAAATTTTGACTCTCTTAAAAGTAGAAATATACGTTTTTTTGCGGCATAAACGGCCTTATCTTTTTTTACGTTAATTTAGAAGTTTAAATTTTTTCACAGCTTCAAGGGACTGTAGACTTGAGTGTATTGTTTTAATTTCAACTCGATACCTCCACGCGTCCCCGAGATAAAGGGTCTTGACAGACAGACGAACGGACGCATGGACGGACGAACCACCAAGTGATCTTATAAGGGTTGCGTTTTTCCTTTTGAGGTACGGAACTCTCAAAAGAAATAAAGCCATTTAATACTTTTTTAACACGCGCTTAAATGAAGTAATTAATTTTGCTAGGGAGACTTAAGATAAAAATATATTAAATAATTTAATTTTTTAAAAAAATTATGTCTTTTAATTCAAGTCTCTTGTTTCTTGTGTGCAGTAAAGAATATTCTTATCTTATCTTCTTATATTTAGAAGTTTTCAAAAGATTAGATTAAAATGTCCTGACAAATCTTTGGCGGGGCTCTGCCCAGATGGACAACCTTCATGTAGCCGAAACGTATAGATCTGAATACTTTTCCGACCATCAAATTATGTGCGACATTTCAAGCAAATAAACTTATTTCAATTCAGCAACAATTTCGATACTTAAAATGATCTGAATGAGTGATTTGACTGAGAAATTCGTAGTTTGACTCTTACCATAATGATTATTATCGGATGTTGTTGATTGCACTCATGCGTTGAAATAAATTTTCGATTTCTGATTTCTCAGATTTTTGATACAAAATCAAAATCCCCATATTAGTATATGGGGAAGTAACTTGGAAGAGACTATCATCACCGACCCCTAGGAAATTCAAGGCCGTTCTATCCGCCGGCAACATCATGGGTTCTTTTCGGGACAGCCAAGGGGTGGCGATGATTGAATACCTCCGTCATGTCATTCTTACAGTCATTATTACGCGTAATATGTACGTAGAATAAATCAAAAACTTCCGTGATGAAATACGCAAAAAACGGCGTGGCAGACCCGCTAAAGTTGTTTTGTTTCATCGAGATAACGCCCCAGCGCACAAGTCCAAAGTTGCGATGGCTGCCATCAATGATGCTGGATTCGAATTGGTGGAACATCCTCCATATTCTCCGGATCTTACTCTTAGTGAGTTTTATCTATTTTTGTGATTGAAAGAATATCTAAGAGGTCACAAATTCGACGATGATGAGGCAGTGATCCACGCAGTTCAAGGTTTTTTAGAGAATCAAGATGAAGGTTTTTTTAATAAAGGAATCTGAGGAAACCTAGAGGTTTAGAAAAAATTTATGCGATAAAGATAAAAATACATTTGATAAAAGTTAATTGCATCTTATTCATTCTGACTACTCATTGAACACCCATAAAAATGGGGGGCTCTACTCGTCAATGTTTATTACAATTTTAAAATTTGAAAAAATCTCAGTTGTTTCTACATTTTTACCTCTCTCTTGGTTACTTTAAAATGGAACAACAGATTTTTTCGCAATTTCCAAAATTTCCCTGAAGTAGAAGCTGTTCGTATCGACAAGTAGAACCCTCCATGTGTAGTCATGGGAATTTAATTACACCCTGTATTGTAACAGCTGATGCCGGTCTGCAGTATATTTCCCGGTGCAATATAGAGCATGCGGCTGCGCGCGACATGCCATTAGACCCGGGTTGCAGTGCGCCTAGCATGACTCAATACAACGTATCCCGGTACAGGAACGAAGCCGACTAGTTTTAAATCACCTAGAGGTTCTATTTGATAGAATTACCTTAACAAATTTTCTTTCTATACTAGTTAAATGGACCCCGATAATAAATACCGGATACGGCTGCTGAGGGAGACGCTCATCAATAAAATCCGTTATGAATGAAATCGGACCAGTGCCACTCACTCCATATACCTTCTCGGAGAATCTAGAGTTTGTTTTAAATAAGACATGAGATTACACTGGGGCAGCATCGTGCTCGGATACAAACTGCGACAGTCTGACACATGGTGCACACGACATTTTTGTTTCTTGTAGCATGCGGCCTTGTGGCAGTGTGTACAACAATATCGCACAGTGTTGCCCCAGCGTAAATGGGCCTTAACGATGCCCCTATGACAAACTCGCATAGGAAACGCGTGCTAGGCGAGCGGAGATTGACAGCACCGATTCGATCTCTGGCGTTAACAATACAATAGGAAGACATTGACTCTGAAATCACAAATACAGGCTTCTTGAAGAAACTGAACCAGCGAGCTAACAATTGGCGGGCTTGCAGGATGGTAGATTTGCAGTGGTTCAAATGTTCATCTTCTAAACGTATTGATGGCATAACGAATTTTATTAAACACTAGCTGTGCCCGCGACTCCGTTCGCGTACATTTCGATTTTTACGAAGCAGCATTTGTATGGGGGCCACGTCTTATCATAACTGGAGCTAGAATTTAAATAGCCTATCCTGTGTCCCAGATGTCTATATGTTTTTATACCAAATTTCATCAAATTCGGATAATTGGTTTAAGAGTTATGGAGGAACATACATACATACACACATACAGAAAAAAATTCTAAAAATCGTGAAATTTGTTTCAGTATCATATATTGAGCCTATAAACACAATATCTCTGAAAACAAACTAACTTACTCCATGACCGACCCTTACAGATTTATTATTAGTATAGAAGATTTGTGGCCTAGAATTTTGCGACGCTGACAACGTTATCACTTGCAATCATCGATGCGCCGTGAGTCACCAGAAGGCCCTAGCTGAAAATCCGTGTTGTGAGTGTAAACCCTCAGCTAATATTGAGCATGAGGCCTTTTTTCCCTTTTTTTTTCTCACTATTAGCTTCACATTTCTCCTGCTTTTGTCCTATATCTGCCTTATTTTCTGTATTTCCTGCGTAATTATGTATGTCTATGTAGCGTTAAATAAATGTTTTTCTTCTTCTACTTCTTTTTCAATCATTAGGTCCTCCTGAGTGTAGGTATCAGGGCACGCAGGAGACGATGAAATATGGTCCATCATCGAGAAGCACCGCACAAACAGTTCCAGTTATCGCTATCCGTGAACTCCCACCTCGACATGTTGACAAATGTTCATGATGACAGCAGTAATCCATAGCAGCACCAACAGTCCAACAATTGAGGTAGCAACAGCTCGTTGGCTTAACATTACAGAAATCAATCCACGCGTGCGATGGAAGTTATCGCGATGTATTATTGGACCGACCGTGACCTTACAAAGTTTCCACTGCTCATATAATCCATTTCACGTTAGTGTATTTGTTTGCGCCCCGTGACGTCCTTGTCTGGTTATTAAAGCACATGGTATCCTAGTTTGGGTCCAGGACATTTGATTGTGTTGCGTGGAAGTATTTTTAGGGTTCCGTACCTCAAAAGAAAAAAATTAAACCCTTATAGGATCACTTTGTGTTGTCGTATATACTTATCACAGTAATATTGTCAATTAATATTGAAAATTAAACTTTCGTAATTAAAACATTTGTCTATGAAGTGCGGGAAAACCTCGGAAAAACTGGAAGACTCGATTCCTGAACTATTAATAATAGGGGTTAAAGTATGAAATTGCCGTTTTATTGCAATAGGTTCTTTGAATTGACATAGAATCTTCGTGGTTTGAGGTTTTCGAAGGAACCTTGTTTCAAATGGTTTCTATGATGTTCTTTTTTTAAAAAATGTGAAACATTTGAATATCGACCTTCAATTGTTTTTGTTATTCAATTTAGACAAGAAAGATGGATACTGCGAAAATTCGAGTGATTTTTGAATACGAGTTCCGACGCGGAACTAACGCGGCAGAAACAGCCCGCAATATCAATGCTGCGTTTGGAGAAGGGTCTACTAATGAACGCACCGTGCGATGTTGGTTTAAACGCTTTCGTGATGGAAATTTCGACTTAAAGAACGAGCTACGAGGAAGACCGCCCACACAGGTGAATAACGATGAATTAAGAGAGATAGTGGAAGCCGACCCTAGTCAAACTACCCAGGAATTAGCGGCATGGTTTAACGTTACCTTACCCATTGACTCACTTGCGTCAAATCAATAAAATAAAAAAATACGAAAAATGGGTGCCTCATGATTTGACTAATCTGCAGAAAGAAACGCGTGTTAAAACTTGTGTTGCCTTGTTGATTTTCAATATTCGATATTCAAATGTTTCACATTTTTTTAAAAAAGAACATCATAGAAACCATTTGAAAAATGTTTCAATCGAAAACCTCAAACCATGAAGATTCTATGTCAATTCAAAGAACCTATTGCAATAAAACGGCAATTTCATACTTTAACCCCTAATAATATGTAATTACCTACAAATTTGTACGGAACCCTCGGTCGGCGAGTCTGACTCGCACTTGTCCGGTTTTTTTATATAAACACTAGGAGAATGTGTATGTCTTGCAGGGCATATGCCTTCTCCAAGATAGAGAGCGAGAGAGCAAGGGCATCCTATGCTTTTTTAAAGGAGATGAAAATTCTAAGTTTATTAAGAGGTTGAAGAAAGTAAATAAATAATTATTTTTATGTAGGAGTAAATTTTCATTGCACTAAAAGTGTAAGCGTACACATTTTGACGGCAAAAAAACACATAATGAAATATCCGGAGCTTAAACTCTTGATTGTTGATATGGTTATATTAAAGGATAGAACAAACTGGCCAAGTGCAAGTTGGACTCGCGCACGAAGGCTTCCGTACCATTATTAATAAAACATTAGACAAAGATTGAATTTGAGAACAGTGCCATTTATAGAAACCGATAAGAAGCGTTTAACATTGATATTTAACGATATGACATCGGCACTGTGAAGGTTACAAAGGTTACATGGCGAGCGCTGTCTTTAGTCAAAGTTTGTTGTATGGAAGCCCCACTTAAATATTTATTTTATTATGTTTATAGTATTTGTTCTTATAGCTGCAACAGAAATACATCATCTGCGGAAATTTCAACTGCCTAGTGACAGACAGACAAACAGATAGACAGACAGACAGACAGACGGAGAGTAAAGTTTTAGTAATAGGGTCCCGTTTGGCACCCTTCAGATACGGAACCCTAAATAGTGTTCTACTGCTATAAATAACGAGTTCGAAACCCGTGCAAATTGTGTTTAAATCAATGTAGGACTCTTGCAACCTCTCGCTTCTACCGGTAGCTCGGTCCCAGGGGTCGCAATCGCCCGCTCTAGTTGGAGAAAGTGTGTCACGGCGTGGGGTCACGGTGCACACATACCGGTATATGCCACGGCATTAGTGTCACGACACTGTTGTTAAAGCGTGAATATCACGGTGCACATGTTCCGGCGTAGGCCGGCCCATTAGCTCAGTTGAGAGAGCGCTGGCACGGTCAGCCAGAGGTCGCGGGTTCAAGTCCCAGTATGGATGGAATTTTCAGCCTCTAAATAGGTTTTAAAATTGTCCTCAGCACGGGTTAGTGCAACAAAAATAATATAAAAATAAGTAGTTTTCAAATTTTTTCCTGTATTTTTAGAATAAGACAATATGACTCGCCAATAGTTCTAGGTCAGCGGAAAGTGCCCTGCGGCATAAACGGCCGTATCTTTTTTAACGTTAACTTCGAAGTTGTTGTTTTTCCACATCTTCAAGGGACTGTAGAACTGAGTATATAGTTTTAATCTCAAATCGATAA
Source organism: Yponomeuta evonymella (assembly GCA_963969515.1). Lineage (NCBI taxonomy): Eukaryota > Metazoa > Arthropoda > Insecta > Lepidoptera > Yponomeutidae > Yponomeuta > Yponomeuta evonymella. The sequence continues at coordinate 402,306 of OZ018342.1, read as the reverse complement.
CTGTACGCGTTCACGAGATAAAAGGTATTGTCTGATAGACGGACAACAAAGTGATTCTATAAGGGGTCCGCTTTTTCCTTTTGAGCTACGGAACCCTAAAAACGAAGTTTAGCCATATATTTTTTTATAAAGATGTTTAATTTAATTAACAGAGATCTCATCTTAAAGTATTTATTCAAGAATGTGTCTATTACCAGACACAATCATCCTCTTAACCCGTCATAAGCACCCGTTTTATACCAGACAAGTTTATTTTCTAATAATCCTCATTGTTATAGTAGGCTATTTTGCACAGAGTACGCATTGCGAGTCGACTCTACCCCTTTATTATCCCGATGGGTAATCCTATCGTATCCTAGCAAAATGTATGAAAGAGCTGATTTGGTGATTTTATCGTTAGCATCATAATAAAAATTGTTCGATCGAATCACTGCAACAGTGATAGCAACCTGCTGTAGTATTGAAATCGATAGATCTTAAACGCGTTTTAAGCGTTGATATTGGTTCAACCATTTTCCGTGTGTAAAATGCGGGCCACCTCAACAATGCGGCCGATATGTTCCGGCTGCGCCACCTCTGCCATATCACAAGTGCCATGAATAATCCATCACACATTTTGTGAGAGCTGCACATTCTTACCCGTTCTCGTGCCACCCTTTATTCGTATAGAATACCTACTAACAGAAGTTACAATTAATTCATGTTATGAATGTGATCTAGTGAACGGATATAGTGCTCGTAATTTGGTCAGAAGAGTTCGAGACTCAGCGACGAACTGCGCCAGAGAGATGGGCTCCGTCTAATTGAACCCGTTTATTACGCGCACCGAATTCTGACATATTCCTGACAAGGAATACGTAATTTTTTACAAACATTTTTTCCGTATTTGTCAAACACTGCTAGTTTCATGAATACAAGGAAATTGGTGATATCTTACAAGGCCTTGCAATTGATGGCCACCAATTGCCCAATTGCACTGTACTATATTATTCGTTTAATTCTTATATGTAATTCCTGGTGTACATACAGTAAAGAAAATTCTTCTATCTATGAAGTATTTTTTGAGACGGAAGTTGACCACACGTGACAAATATCCAATAACATTCAAAGCGAGATTATGCGCCAGACATGTAAACATGGAAAGCAGAAACTTGTAAAGTTATATCATGTGATAAATAAATTATGTATACTTCACATTTAAGTCAACTTGTTATTTAGTCATTACTTTACATGTATACCGATGTTTGTTTCTCAATAAATATCTTTATCTTATCTTTATCATTTGTGGGACGGAATAATCAGCTATACTAAATACTTGCTCCGTGCCTTTGGGCACGTTTGTGTTTTAACGCAAGCGCATGCATTAGCAACTAGTGTCGCAAGAACGGCCCATCTACTCTACTTATAAGGAATTTAGGGTGGATGTTTCCGCTGGCCAGCAACCTACAATTTGATGAGATGGCCGGACTGTAGTCTAAACTGTCAGAGGCCAGCGGAAACAGTGATCCTAATATTTCACTCTAGAACTCACTTATCGTGCGTGGCGGGGACGGTGACTGAGCAGTGACGTCACCGGCAGGCATGACGTCACTCTCCCGCTGTAGCCGCTGAGACATTTATTACGCGCTGCTGAGTTATGGACGCGCTATTGTCAGGTCACCACCGCTGACCTCAATCCTTTTGCTAAGTGATGAGCCCATATGGAGATTGTGTCTACTGAAGAGTGAGCCTCACTGCGCTGAGATAGAGATTATTATGAAATAATAGGTCAATATTTTTAATAATTGATTTTCCACATGAGCCCTGGGAAATAAAGGCTCAGGTTTGGAAACCGCTTCGACCCTGAATTTTTCTTCCTATGTGAAGTTTGAGATAGTATTCGTTTGCCGGGTCGATCTGCCTTCCAAGGCATTTTCTGTTGAATTTACAAGGGACTGAAAAAACCTCTATTGATCCAGAGTGTTAAGTAACTACAGCGGGAAAATACGAGAACAAAAGGTGGAAATACATACAATTACGGATAATGGGCATGGACATGATATTATATTATTTTGTTTTAAATATCATCGGTTCATCTTTTATTGCATCGTCCTAATAATAAACAGATCAAAATTGTTTTCCATGGTTTGAGTTTCACCAGTTCAGTGATCACATGTGCTCATATTAGCTCGTTCTTATTTTTACGGCTTAATAAAGAACGAGCTTACAACGGTCACTAAAGAATGGCAGTAATTAGAGCCCGCTGGGTAACGCACCCACAGAGTTACGTAAGCGAAGTAAATACGAAGGTAAGTACGAAGTACCTAAACTCCACCGAAATAAAAAGCACAGAAAAAAGTAGCAACTAACAAACAGCCGCGATAGTTCTCCACATTCTGTTTGATTTCAATGAAACGCCAATAACAGAGGAGGCGAATTTTAGGGTTACGTACTTAAAAGGTGTATTAACACGTATACTTTCGAGGACCTTTTTAGTAAGGCTACATCTGTGTTTCTGTCCGTTATCTGTCGTTTTGAGGGTTGTATCTATAGAGTCATCAAACTTGTTGCGATTAGAAATGCTTACTCTTATAGTAGCTACAACAATAAATAATAGAATATGGCCAAGATTTATTCGGAGTCCGGCTTAGGTTAGCGAACTGAATTAAATAAAAGTGTTTTTTTTAAAGAGGTAAGATAAATCGTCGTGGGTTCGATTTCCACCGGGGGCCACCCTACATTTATACAAATGGCATCAGTCTGGGTGTATTTCCATGTTTGTGACGTCATTGTCTGGTTACCATAGCACAGGGTATCCTAGTTTGGGACCAAGACAAGTGATTATATTGTGTGGAAGTTATTATTTTTATTCTTTTAAATAATTTAAGTATGTGTAAAATAAAGGCTAACTACCTATCACTCACTAATAATGAAAAAAAAACATACAACTTTTGTATCCCAAAATTTAAATAATAGTGATAGCTAATTTTAAAAACCTATTTAGAGGCTAAAAATTCCACCCATGCCGGGATTTGAACCCGCAACCTCTGGCTCACCGTGCCAGCGCTCTCCCAACTGAGCTAATGGCCAAGTCCAAGCAACGATGAAATTTCGAGCCTCTTTACAAACTTCTCTGTATAATGTATTGCGCTGGCACGGTGAGCCAGAGGTCGCGGGTTCAAGTCCCGGCATGGGTAGAATTTTTAGCCTCTAAATAGGTTTTTAAAATTGTCCTCAGCACGGGTTAGTGCAACAAAAAGAATAAAGTCATAACTATTGATAGAACCTGGAAGGCAAAAGTACGGGAAAGATAGCATTTGGGTCAAAATGTCTAGGGAAAAGGTCAGTGGACAGCGGTAACGATGATGGCAGCCGAGGAACCAAAACTAGAGCTTAGAAAAAGATCGCATTTATGCCAAAATTGTCCCTTTTCCAACCTGCAGTCTGATGCCCGCCAGTTGGTAATGATGTTGATGATATTGTATGGAGATACGGAACCCTCGGCACGTGAGTCCGATATGCACTTGGTGGGATTTTTTGTCTATCGAGAAACTTTCCCACTTTCAGCGGCGGATAGCGAGTGTAGAACTTTGATGGACTTTTCTTTGTTCCTTCAGTTTCTGGGTGATAAATGCCAACTGTATCGGGGCGATCTTTCGGCAATGGAAATAAGCCCAGATTACCGCAAGCGATGATACATCTCATGCCACTTAAGTGCTGAATAACTCTGTATTATGTCGTTGTATTCGGCATTTAAGTAAAGGTATAGAGTGATCTGAATACAGAATCTTAAATTTATCACTGTAATCTTGTCATATTACCCAGCATTAAAAAATGTTCAATAAATTTAAAGCATGTATTTAAACGCTTTAGTTACCATCTCGTTGACGGATCCTGTTAAGGTATCAATAAGTAGCAAGGGTCGCCATCTCGTAGTATGTGTATGCATACACCAATAAGTGTTTTATCTATCTACATATCTATCTAGTGAAAGGATTTGCCCATCAGCGTCAGAAGCTCGCTGATTGTGACCCAGTGTCCACATGTAGTGACAAGAATTGAGAAAGGAATGTTGCGTTGGTTTGGACATGTGGAGAGGATGAAGGAAGAACGATTGACGAAACAAATATATCGAGCGAATGTGGGTGGAAGGGCCAGTAAGGGACGACCCAGACGGACATACTTCGACCAAATAGGGGATGTATTAGCAAAAGGGCAAGATAAAAAGTACCCGAAAATGGTGTGCGTGCATGCAACGACTAATGAATGTTGAGGAAGCGAAAGTGATCTGTCAGGATCGTAGCAAGTGGCAGTCCCTGGTCTCTGTCTACCCCTCTGGAATACAGGCGTGAGTTTATGTTATGTTGTGTTATGTTATGTCCGTCAATGTGCTAGCGCCACAGAACAGGACTCTGTAGGTACAGTCGACAGCACATTAACGTTTACTCTAGTCAGTTAAGGGCAATTTTGCAACCAAAATGAATAGGTTGATCTGCTGTCCACTGAATGTTATTTGGGAAGGCTCGTTTGACCTGTTTGTTATCTGTTGATTTGTTGTGTGATATGTTAGTGTGTAACAGGATATATATTTGGTAACTTACACAGATACGATGAGGTTTGACGCGCGGAAACTAGGAAACTTGATTGAACTATCTGTTGTCAGATCTCTTCGTTTTTAGGGTTCTGTACTCAAAGAGTAAGGGAGCCTATTACTAAGTCTCCGCTGTCCGCCCGTCCGTCCGTCTGTCACCAGGCTGTATTTCATGAACTGTGATAGTTAGACAGTTGAAATTTTCACAGATGATGTATTTCTGTTGCCGCTATAAAAACAGAATAAAATGAATATTAAAGGAAGCCCCCTTTACAAAACTTTTTTCCGTTTTTTGCTCGATTTTAATAACGACAACAGGTAGACGCTTTAAATATTCAAATGTTGTATAGATAATCGTATGGAACCCTTCATGCGCAATTCCGACTCGTACTTGGCCGGTTTTTTATAAGTATAAATCCGAAAAGTTAAAGAGATAAAGGTTCATTTATGTGCATAAACATGTGTAAATAGTATAATGGTGTATTACTGTGCTATTAAATAAAACATTGTCATGTAAATTTTTCCTTAAAATGTTTTGCCATAGTAATTGAATATTATTGTCCGTCACAAAAAATGCTATAAAAACCGTTATATTTAGACAAAAATCAATATTAACATACTCAAACTATCAAATTGAATCAAAAGTAAACATATATCCATAATAAACCAAAACCATAGATTTGGTTAGAATACTAGGAAGTAAAATAAGATAAATTTTATACATTAAAAATTCATCAACACTGTGGTAACATTTTCCGATTAGCATTTTTTTTTAAATTTAGGACACTAGTTACTTTAATCTAGTCACAAACCTCCATAGAAACGTGATACCGCGTTACCTCAAAAGAATAGTTGACTGATTTACTGACCCAAAATAAAAGCTCACGCCAATAGTCATGTCGCAAGGTGGCACCCTTATTTTCATTTAAATAAGGATGATAGCGTCTTAGCAGCCTAGTTGCGTGGACTCCTACAAAACAAACAGATCTCTGTCCTTGTTTTGATATACGAGAGTGGCTTAAAACAAGAACACGTCGCTAATCGGAGCCCGACATGTTTGTCGCATAAACAAACTGAGGAAAAGCCTTCGGATCCGTTACAGCGTGTATCTGCAGCAGACAAAGGCGGGTTTGCCCGCGGAGTTGACCCAACACTGTTTGTAACTAGACAAACTAGCCAGTTGTAGAGGCATCGCTTACTGTTGTACTGAAAAAAATTGCTAGCCACAGATGCTTTTTTGACACGAAGGTAAATTCATTATAGATGCGTAGATAATTTTATTAATTACTAGATGACCCCGTGAACTTCGTATTACCGACGTCAACCGTTTTTTTTTCTTCTCACCGTTTAAACCTTCCCTGGACTTCCACAAATATATAAAAACAACAATTAGCCAAATAGGCCCAGCCGTTCTCGAGTTTTAGTGAGACTTACGAACAGCAATTCATTTTTATATATATATAAGATAAAGACAAAATATTTACTTAATTAAAATCATCCTTGATAGAGAAAACTTTCTTCCACGATTAGAAAATAATAAATAATACTCGTAATAAAGAATTGTAATTAATAAATTTACAGAAAATAATAATAACTTCCACACAACACAATCACTTGACCTGGTCCCAAACTAGGATACCCTGTGCTATGGTAACCAGGCAACGACATTACAAACATATAAATACACCCTGACTGAGGCCATTTGTACAAATGTACGGCGGCCCCCGGTGGGATTCGAACCCACAACCTCTATCTTGGTAGTAAGCGCCTTAACGGCTACTCCAACGAGGCAGTCGCAATAATCACTCATAGACTGTATTATGTCTATTAGTGTTAATTAATAATATGTAGTGCTTACGTAAGTTTTCGTTCGAAAACTCATATACGTCTTCATTCCAGTAAAACTAGACCACTTGACTGTCTCTTTATACTAGCCGCTAAAGCGCTTAGCCACCAGAACAGAGGTCGTGGGTTCGATTACCACTGGGGTAAATTTATTTAAGTGGCGTCAGTCTTCGTGTATTTCATGTTTGTGATGTCCTCGCTCAGTTACCATAGCACAGGGTATCCTAGTTTAGGACTAGGTCAAGTGATTGTGTTGTGTGGAATTTATGTTTATTATTACTGAATAAAAAGGCCCATTTTGAAAGCAAGAAGTACTAAGAAAATAAACAAATTCAAATTCAAATTCAAATATTTTTATTCATTGTAAAAACAGAATGTTTACTTAATGAACGTCAAAGTTGTTAGTTTCACAATTAATGGATTATGTGGAGAAGAAGCTAACAAAGAAACTCCACATTTATTCTTTTCAACATCGAAACTGTAGGTAGCAATCTAAATAATAGAGATTAACATACTTTCGTTTCCAACATTTGAGCAAGTAAAGGTTAATACATCCTTTATGGGGCATTGTATACGCTTCTATAATAAGTTCCCTAAATATATATATACTTGAATGTCCCAGACACGCGGTTCAAAATATGTGCACACAAAGATATACACAAACTCACGCCTTTATCTCAGAAGATAAGATAAAGACCGGGGTTTGCCACTTGGAAAGCTCACTTCGTGCAAAAACGCCAATACCGGTAATAGTAAGCATCTCGTATCTCGCTCTTACTCCCAAAATAAACCAAGATGGCGCTAACATAATTATTATAGCGGCCATGCTGCATGGTTCTTCTGAGTTCTTTTGTGTGTCCCAACTCTGTCACCTCACAGTTGCACAACTCCCGCGCTTTTGTTTGTCTCCGGCAGAGCGTGAGAACAATACGCCAACTCGCAGCGCCGATCGCGCCGCGGAGACGGCTGCAACGTTTTTCCTCGTCCAAAGTTGCACAACTTACCCTAGCTATCAGTTGCCCTCTATTAGAAAAAAGCAATCTGATGTCTTCCGAAGAGGGCCTGTTAGTTATGCGGATTATTGCGTATCTTTTTGTTTTTGCACAGTTTTCACCTCATATAAACGTTGCGATCTTATTGGTTTTAGTCCTGATCAGGGTATTGTTACGCTCGTGATTCTAAACTACTTTTGTTCTTAAGCAACTTGTTAATACAAAGCTTTGGAATTTCCTAGTTTAGTTTGATATTCTAATATCTTTCCTTTTCAACGTGTATAACCACAACGCGTATTGTGTATATCTTTGCTGTCTTTATTCAACGCTTTTTTTCATCCAAATCTTACGCGGTCGATGAGTATACAGTTATTGTACAGGGTATAACAATTTCCCTCTTACAGTCAAAAAGAAGAGTTTCCACTCGTCAATAAGAACTCTTACTATCTTGTAGCTAAAATTAAATTAAAAATATGTAGTTATAAATATATACAAAACATTTGCCATGCGAAAAGCATAGAAATCGCCACATACAAGTTGTCCATCATTAAGTTACTATTTGGCAATAAAATGCATGAAACATGTTATTGCGATTTCTAAGTTTCTTATTGCTATTAACAAGGAAGTTTCGGTTAGAAAGGTATATTATATTCCTTGATGCTGTAAGAATATTTTTTTATTCATAAAAGCTCATAAATATAATATTGATCTTAAAAAAGCTAACTGAAATGTTTTTTTTACACTTTAGTCTATTTACAAGAGTCAGTGAGAGGTAGTGTGTTTACAATTAGATGTGAAAATCGTGCATGTAAACTGAATAAATAGATTAGATTAAAAAAAAAAGTCAGTAATTGAAGACTTGCAAAGCCATCTGGGCCAGGCCGGGGCGGACAGGGGGCGCCGGGGGGACACGGAGGACCCTTAAGCTTTATTAAATAAAAACTAGCAGAGGTAACTTGAAATAGATTCAAACAGACTTGATGCGCATTTTACAAATGCATGAAAGTATATTGCATCTACTCTGAGCGGTGTGGTTGCGCGATATTTAAAAAATATAAATAATAACCACCTGACATTCTTGTTTATATTTTTTTATGTAAAATAACTAAAAAATCTCTCACTATGGTCCTCAAGGTTCTCAAGGTCAAGGTCACGCAACGAGCTATGGATCCGCCAATTTCGCTGATGAGATCCGTGGACGAACGAAAGTCGCCGACATAGCCCAGCGGATTAGTAAGTTGAAGTGGCGTTGGGCGGGGCACATAGCACGCAGAACTGATGGGCGATGGGGCCAAAAAGGTCTTGAATGGAGACCACATATCGACAAGCGCAGCGTAGGACGACCAGCCACAAGATGGATAGATGACCTCATCCAGGTGGCAGGAAGACGCTTCCAACCGGTCTTTTTGGAAATCCATGAAGGAGGCCTATGTTCAGCAGTGGACTTCTTGTGGCTGAATGATGATAGCATCCTCACAACACACGCTGCTTACTAACTATCAAAAGTTAGTCCTTCTTGTACCACAAATATCAAACTGATGTCGTGGTGCATCGAATCTCCTAAGAGTTTTTCAGTAGTAATAAGTACAGAAATGTATCGGGGTCAAAAGTGTGTTTCTGACGTCATTGTTTTGTTTGTAAACTTAACAGTCTCAGTACCTACGTAAACGTAACAACAGCAGTTCGCATTTATTCTCGGGCCAAGGATTTACACACACGCTGTTCGGAGGACTTCGCCCGTCCACAAACGTGCTACTTACAGAATACCTTGGAAATAAGCCTCGTTTCTACATTCTAGTCCCATTAAATATTGTAACCTATTGTTTGTAATTCTTTGTAAGGATATTGGCTTGTGTGCCTACTGTATGTAATTCTTTGCAATGTTGTCAAATAAAGTTTATTCTTATTCTTCAATCATAAACATAATAAGGTGACATATGAAGATTCAATTTAAACGTAGGATGCCCACCAGCTTGCTGGACCGACGATCTGAGGCAGATTTCTGGCAGCAGCTGGATGAAGACGGTCGTGGACGGCAAAAAGCGGCGTGGCTTGAGGGAAGCCTATGTCCAGCTGTGGACGCGTATGTGCTGATTGATTGATGCAGCAAAACAGTTTCATTGCCACGGAAGTAGCTTCAAATATCTCGTACCTTATAAATTCGATGAGCAACGAAACCTCTAGAGATTTTCGTAGATTTCCACAGTTGACAATCGGCCGGCCCTTGTTCTTTCTCTTTTTCTTACACACATAACCCGTGCGACAGACGTAGCTCATCGTTGCCCACAGTAGTCATGTGTTAAGCTTTCTAGTTTATCAAAGTCTGGCGTGTGTTTGTTCTATACTCTCTCCAGCTGGAGAACATACTCTGTATTGTTTAAGTGAACAAACATTACGCTTCCTTAAGGAGCTCGAAGAACAAATTATATTTACACTCTCGGCTCTAGTTATTATGCTGAAATCTTAACCGTTCATCGTTTTATTAATGTATTTTATCTACAAAATAAACACAATAGCACAAATATACTCGCCTAAAAGCGTTGAATTTTTTTATTAAAATAAGACATGTCCGATATAAGGGACTGAATGCACTTACATGCACTTGAGTCGCTATCTATTGCAGGTGAATGAAATACAAAAATTGGACCGCAAGTACACGAGCTTCAATACGTTTTTGTACGTTCTATAAATGCGAGCATATGCCCGTATGTTAAGTAATCGCTAATGCGTTTCTGCCCTTAACATCCAAGCACACAAACTTCGCTCTATTTACCACAACAATTTTGCATGTAAAACTTTTTATAATTTGCACATAAAACAACCACGACTAGGATATCATGTCAATCAATCAAAATCAATCAATCAGTCTGTACTCAGCTACTGCTGGAAATAGGCTTTCCTCAAAGCACAATACTTCTTGCTGTATTTATTCATCCTTATCCAGTCACCACCAGCAATCTGCCTCAGAAAATCGGTCCAGTGAGCTGGGAAGCGGCGTCCGTCCTTTGCGCACACGCAAAGACATCACAAAAACTTAAATACACCCAGACTGAGCCCATTTGTACGAATCAAGCGCGATGGCCTCCAGAGGGAATCGAACCCACGAGACCTATTCTGTTACTGAAGTGTATTAACCGCTATACTGACAAGGCAGCGAATAAGTTATAACCAAACCTTTTTTGGAGCAAATAAGGAGAGATGGCTAGTAACACAGATTGTTTATTCGAGTCCATCAACTCTATTGGACGTGGAACACGGGAAACGGACCGAATTCATAAATTTTGTAGTAGTCGGCTGTTACAGGCCCTGCTACCCAGCTATTCCGGTTATTCCCCGGTCACAGACTAAATCACGAGCCCGACATAAAACATCTTTATGCGCTTAATACGACTGCTACAGATGTACGGGACATATTATTATTCACGCCGCCATATGAATGTGGTTGGTCGTGAAAGTAAAACTGTCAAAATGAGATCTAGTCCCCTAGATAACAGAGTCCAATATTGGCGCCAAAATAGAAATGTCGCGGTTGGTGGGAGAAAAAGGGTCGAATAATATCGCCAATAGCATATTCTACTTATGGCTTCTGAGGTGTAATAAAATTTAAGACTTTTTCATTGCATTGAATGAAATTAGAGGAGCGGACCAATAATAATTATAAGCAGCCTATATACGTCCCACTGTAGGGCACTGGCCTTCTCTCAGAGAGAGAATATGGGCTTCATCACCACGCGTGCTCATCGCGGATTGGCGATTTCAAGCGCTGAGGTGTGTGCATAGCTCAGACACCCAGGTTTCCACACTATGTTTTCGTTCACCGTTAGTGAGTGATATTGCCACTATAACTTCACAAATGTACATAACCTAGAAAACAAAGTTATAGGTACATGCCCGTACTGGGAATCAAACCTGGGTCTCCCGCTTCCGAGTCCAATGTTCTACCCACTGGGCTACCACCGCTTCTCCACCTGCTCTAATAATAAAAAACCGAAATAACAAAGAAAACCGGCCAAGTACACGTCGGACTCGCACACCGAGGGTTTTGTACTCGCACTTGGCCGTTCTTTTCAATTCCCACAATCATGCCAAGTGTGATGCCTGTATGTGTTACCATTTTTACGATAGAGTCAGCCTCGCCCACCGAGGGTTCCGTATAAATAGTTCAGGTCTCACAGTTTTTTTCGAGCTTTTCCTGAACTTAAAAGACATTTTTTTTAATAATTTAATTACAAATGTATTGTTTTCATATTTTTCCCTGTACTTGCAGTACTCGTGTAAGACGATATTACCTACTTACTTTCCAAATTTCATAATTCTAGGTCAACGGAGAGTACCCTAGTGATTTTGGTTCCTTTAAGTGCGAAAATACACGTTTTTTGTGGCATAAACGGCCGTATATTTTTACGTTAACTTAGAAGTTTGAGTTTTTCACAGCTGCAGGGGACTGTAGACCTGACCATATTGTTCTAATTCTAACTCGATACCTTTACGCGTTCCCGAGACAAAGGTTCTTGACGTACCTACCAGATATAAAACTAAGGACATTACTCTTATCGTACAGGCTTTAGCTTAGTGTAAGGGCCAGCAAATACCATTTGTATATTTACCGATCAAAGTAAATTATTTTATAAACATTACTTATGTATTGTTACAAAGTAAGTAAATTACTTGCTTGAAAAAGCCTAATACGTGCAGATCTCACATTGTACAAATTAATTCCTGTATATTATAGGTACCCAATAATATAGTGATGTGTACAAACCGCCTTATGTTTTTGGACAATAAACATTTTTTTTATTTTAATTACCCGTTTGTATAATAACTTTAACTTAATATTAATAATAACAACTTTGGTGTTTGCATCTACGTAATGTGATAATTTATGCAGCCTCCAGTGGAACCATACTAGATAGGTGAAGGGACCAATCGGTGCCTGGGACATTGTTTTTCGATGGAGTAGGCTTGCCTAGCACCTATATCATCCTGACAGCTTAGTCGGCCTAGCCCACAGGAAAGACAACAATAGCTTTCACAAAATACAATCATTTTGTCCTTGCTCCCGAACTAGGATACCTTGTGCTATGCTAACCAGGCAAGGACATCACAAAAAATATTATCATGTACTCAGTACTTTGTATTCCAACAAATTTAATTTCAGTGAATGAATCATTATGTTCAGCCCGACCGCAGACCGCAACACACCGCGAGCGGATGAATGCGGTTCTTACCTCTTGTGTGAGTGCAATTCGTTCACTAGTACACTTCAAATTACTGCGGCTAGTATGAATGAGGCGCGAAATTGGCTTGGTGCACCTGTTTTCAATCCAATATGTAGGTACATTAATCTTAATTAACTGGCAACATTCCGTTCAGCGCCAACTGAGCTATAAATGTTAATACTTACTAGTGGAAATCAAAACCATAATATTATAATCAGAACACTCAGTGGCGTAGCAGCGTAGGCTACCGTAGTAAAGAATCTGCTACGCCACGCTGCGTAGTAAATTAATGACCAAGAAAACTGGATATCGCGCTTTTGCCTACAAAGTTCACTGTATTCAAGACATACGAAGTTTCATCCAGATGTTTTTAACGAAATAAAGTTATTCCTTTTATTTTTTGACCGCTAATGTTAGTCTTAGAGCCTGAATAGTGGCATTAATTCATTGAATTTTAAAAATAAGTACAGCATTCACTTGTTGAAATGACGGAAATAGCCATAAAACAGTTACAAAGTGTCTCCGTCAAAGTTACGTTTTATGATTGAATTGCGCTCCATTAGAAATACTTTAATATCATCTCGCAAATGGCCACACCGTAATCGTAAACTCTTCCCGCGCCAAATGATAAAGCACAGAGGGTTCGTTTTATTTATAAACGATGTGTCAGTCCTTTTATCTTTCTGTCGTAGGTTGCGGTGTTCTACTCATCAATCCATAAGCAACCTATACACCATGTAATTTGGGTGGTTTGAAAGCCATAGCAAACTGCACGTACCTAAACAATAGCTATAAGAATACGCTGGTTTGGTTTTTAGGGTTCCGTAAACTAGTTTAGTTTTTAGGTCCCCGTAACCAAAGGGTAAGGGACTCCACTCTCCATCTGTCTGTCTGTCTGTCATCAGGCTGTATCTCATGAACAGTGATAGCTAGACAGTTGAAATTTTTACAGTTGATGTATTTCTGTTGCCGCTAGAACAACGAATTTTGTATTCGTTGTTCTAGCGGCAACTCTTATTACTTATTCTTACTCTTATTACTTATACTTATTCTAAAGAATAAAATAAATATTTAATGGAGTTTCCGATATAACCAACGTGATTTTTTGCTGTTTTTGCTCGATATTAATAACGGCAACAGTTAGACGCTTCAAATATTCAAATGTTGTATAGAAAATGGTACGTACATAACCCTTCGTGCGCGAGGCCGTCTTGCACTTGGCCAGTTTTTATAATTGCCACTTTCCAAAAATATCTGGACACAAACTTGAATCTGTGAGAACCATTCGTGGCCAGCTAGAGCGGCGTGACACTCAAGTTTTTACTCGATGTTTTGCCTTCACTCTGACAATATTCATCTAGATTGTCAAAATCTAAAAAAAAAACTCTCCCACCCTACTCTCCTTTAGCTTAAATCAAACCGTGTCAATCGTATCCAATATAGATTAAGTAAGTTAAACCAGCACTAAAATTAAATTAAGAAGAAAGACATTTATTATATCAACAAGATACATCACAGAAACAAAATAAGCACATAAGTAACATAATATGCACAAGAACAGAAAGAAAACTAACTACACAACAGACAAAACGAATGCAAATTAAAAGACACCCGTAGAGTCCACACAGCCACGGGTTTACCTTCACGCCCTACAGTGCCCGTGCCCTACAATACCTGCCATATACCCACATGGTCCAAAAATGTTACACGCGGGCCGTACGCTCCGCCAACCGTTCGCACTCGACACTCACGTACGTTTTATTGGCGGCGTAATGTGCGCTGTAAAAATGCACGGAGCTCCCAAATGTTATTACTCTCATAGAGTTACCGGCGCGAGTGAACTGCTCGTTTATTTATTTTGAAATTTCATTTGCAAATTTTATTTATCGAAACTTCAAACGGTTCCTGCAACGTTGGTAAGAATAAAAGCAACTTGGGACAAACGGATTGATAAAACAACCTTTCGTAGTAAAGCTGGAAATATAGAGAACGTAAGAAAAGCGGGTTTCAAAAGAGCTCTACAACGGAAACTTGTTTATTGAATATAATTTCAGTAGTAGAGCTGGATATATAGCCTGATTAGGGGTCTGACTTTACCACATTTTATTCTTGATAGGTTAATCAAATTCGATAATATATATTTTTGTTACCGTAAGTATGTTTCGGGTCGCTGAGCCAGTGAAGTAAGTAAGTAGGTAACAAAACTTAGTGAATCTCAGAAATTACTTGCTTTTTAGGTTTTCGCAGCCGAAGGGTGCCAAACGGGACCCTATTATTTTGCCTCCCCTGTCTGTCTGTCTGACTGTCCGTCCGTCCGACCTTCAAAGGGATCTATTTTGGGGGCTTTCCTTTTTATCTTTGGAACCGTCATAGGTGGCCTGTAAAATTTCACAGAAATATTAATTTTTATCGTTGGGCTATTACCAATCGTCGATAATTTGGAGAAAATGTAACACAATATAAAATATACAAATTCATAACGTTGATTGATTTTTTTATATTTGTATAAGTTCTGACCTGGCGACCGCGGACCGGACGACGCAGCATGGGCCGGCCCCCCGCCAGATGGTCTGACGACCTGGTTACGGTGGCGAGGAGTCGCTGGATGCGGGCGGCACAAGATCGGGAAGCTTGAAATACCGTGAGGGAGGCCTATGTCCTGCAGTGGGCATCAAATGGCTGATGATGATGATAATGATTGATTTTCATGTACCCATCCCTATGTAGATTAGCGTCCTAAAAGTGTCGCAAACGCAGTGCATATGCACTAAACTATGTCAAAGTAGTGCCTCTACCATTTCAATTCTGTATTGTAAATGAAATATATACGGTGTTCCCACTTCAACTCCAATAAATGATCGCGTATAAATGCTACATTAATATTCTTAAAAGGGTAAGGCTGATGTATCGCCGGGTCATAGCGGGATGTAGTTCCACAGGGGTTAAAAAGAGGTCTCGTCTCGTTTAAATAAGTTTTGAAGCCAACCATAACCTCATGACAAATATTAGCTGATTCATACTTATTTTCTGAATATTCAAATAAAATCTGCAATTTGATTTTGGCAAACTGATGAAATTTTGGTTTTTCATGTTTTATTAAGAATAGTATTTTTGAATGACCCGCGATGCTCGTACATAGTAATATATTAATCGGGTCTAACCGCCATTATTTATAAGGTAAAATTTAATTACCTTTGATTGTTGACGTTTCGGTACAACTTCGTACAGAATCCATTGAAAATTACATTGATAAAGTTGTTAGTTCTGTAAAGCACATAAAATCTCCTCTTTCTACAGAACCTTATGCTGCGCGTAGCCCGACACGCACTTGGCCGGTCTTTAATGTAAATTGACCTAGGGACAAATTCCCCAATAGCAGTATATTTATAGACCTTACAAACTTGAAGGTAAAGGTGGCAGGGCAGGCTTATCGGAACGAGTTAACAACTGTACGGATTCCCGCTCCGCATCGATCGCGCCGACCCCTGTCCAGCCACCGGGCTTCCTCTAAACTACTGCCACCAACTTGGTTACGACACGGCTAAACCCTACAACTTGTAGGATTGTAAAACATAAGCCTTTTAAATATTTTAAAAGAAAAAAAAAGATTGTCTGGAAGAGGAATCACTTCTAGTGTTTACTCTTAGGCAAAGAAATATCTGTGTACTTTCCTTTTTTTATGTACAATGAAGTATTCTCTATTATATATCTATTTACTTTATAAAATTTTTTAACGTAATAATAAAGAGAAAAGAAAGAATGAAAGATAAATGTGCCCCCGTTTCCCGTACATTATTCATCTGTTAATCTACTGTTAAGACAAAGATGATTATTAGTCTACTTTGGACGAGAAATAGGGGGTTATTGATAACACAAAACATCACGGAAACAAACTAAAAATTAAATAGAAAGATAACACATTATTCAGTTAGGAAAAATAAGACTTGGAAAGAAATATATAACTTGTGGTCTTACAAATTTACGAATGAATGTGTACCTCCAGGTCCTCCAGTTCCTCCCGCATTAATAATTAATCTCTGAATCTGTCTGTTTCTAAAAGTTTTGATTTGGAGATTGTTACGAGAAACGTGAGACATCAAAAACTTGTGCAGTAAATAAAAGTTGAAATATCTAAGTACCTGATAATTTAGCTCAAGGTCTCAGTCAGTTTCAGAACAACTTTCAATATACCTAGTAACAAGCTTACGTATTGAAAGTTTGGTAGCTAACTCAATTGTATCAATAATGATATCTTTGATGTTTCGTCTTCACATATTACAACTGCGGCTCAGTTGTGTATTTCAAATATAGTGAACTGATTGAATATTATATTTGTACAATATTTCATAAAAACCAGTACATTGAAAGAACGACATGATGTTTTGGTGTTTTCCCTGCCTGATACTTTTTTCCCATTCCAAAATAGATAGATATCATCTTTAGCTCTTCAAAACGTCCACTACTAGACACAGGCCTCTCTTCAGACTTAGGCTGGGCTTCAATATTAATTTAATCTTATTTTGTTTAGGACACAAACAGTCACGCAGGAAATAATAAAGAATGAGTGTGTAAGAAAGGAGGTGCCTTAAGTAAACAAAATTGATAAAAGCATGCTACCTTAACCAGTTAAATTCCATAACCATACTCTTTTATATTCTTTTTTTTTACTCAACCTATTTTGTGTCCCACTGCTGGGCAAAGGCCTCCCCGCCTGTTTTCCATCTCTCCGTGTCTCCAGCCACCTCGCACCATCCCGGCAATAATGCATCTAGGCCATCGTCGCCTCGGTTTGCCGCGACTTCGGTGTCCATTTTGCGGAACCCAGTCGGTCGCAATTTTGGCCCACCTATC
The DNA here is from genome assembly GCA_963969515.1 of Yponomeuta evonymella. NCBI lineage: Eukaryota > Metazoa > Arthropoda > Insecta > Lepidoptera > Yponomeutidae > Yponomeuta > Yponomeuta evonymella. Next base: position 384,829 of record OZ018342.1, on the reverse strand, counting down.
TGTGCTCATGCGGCAGACATGGGCAGCCCAGTCGCACAGTCACAAAATTTTATAACAAACAAAAATGTAAAAAATACAGTTAATTAGTTGCAAATCTTCTTCAACCACCCATGCTGAATGTAAGACTCTGTGTTAGGATTTCCGCAGCCAGTCTTTTCCTGCCACTTTCACCAGGTCGTCAGTCCGTCCGTTGCTTGCCTGCCCAGACTTCTGCGCTCATGTCTAGGTCTCCAGACTAGCACTATAGTGCAAATAAATATGCTTTGTGCATCATTTTATGCTGAAGTGTATAATTAAAGACTTTTTACTTTTTTAAACCTGTTTATTGAATGCGAATACACAATTTCATTAGTCTCTATTTGTGAAAACTTGTAATTAGCTTTTTGTTTTTAGAGTTCCGTACCCGAAGGGTTGGCACCCTTAAACGGGACTCTATTTCTAAGACTTCACTGTCCGTCTATCTCTCAGTCTGTTTATTTGTCCGTTTGTCTGTCTGTCACCAGGCCGTATCTCATGAACCGTGATAGCTAGACAGTTCAAATTTTCACAGATGACGTATTTTTGTAAAAAGAGAATAATGGAAATATTTAAGGGGGGCTCCCATACAAAAATCTTTGATCTAAAGGGTTCCTCTTCGTGCGTGGTCCGACTCGCACTAGGCCGTTTTTTATGTATATTATGGTAACTTTATCTGTTTATTTTCCTAAACGTTAAAATAAAATAAATAAAAATAGTTAACTTGGACAGTGGCGCCGCCACCAGCCGCTGCTCCCTGCCGGTCAAGCAACAGCGGTTGTGTATTCAGGTCGCGTCAGCGGCGATTAGAGCGCGTCCGGCGCCCGAGCCCGCGCCGCAGCCCTGCCGGCAGAGCCCTATTCAGCACTCGATACATGCAGAGACACTTTGCAAGCCATCCCACTCTACCCGGCGATACACTACGTGCCATCTCACTCTCTTCATTGAGGCCAATAGACTACACGATTAGATATGGGCCTCGCGTCACACACCTACATAATTCGCAATGTTCAACTCCACACCAGCGTTACGTCGCATGCAATCTCAAGGCATCGAAATACGCTGCTAAACATAAATCTCGATACGAAATCGTAAATGTGATGTAATCCGTAATCTCTACGCACAGTTTAAATTTCAACGGATGTCATTAGATATTTCGTAGCCATTGTGGCTGCAATGCTGCCAAAACGTTGAAGAAAAACCGGCCAAGTGCGTGTCGGGCCACGCGCAGTGTAAGGTTCTGTAGAAAGAGGGGTTTTTTATCTGCTTTACAGAACTAACAACTTCATCAAAGTAAATTTCAATGGATTTTGTACGAAGTTTTCCTTCTATAAGTTGGTCGCATATTACTCGTTAAGTTGTTAAGTTAAGCCTACTTAACCGTAGTAGTTTTCCTTTTAACTTAAGTATATATGCTACTACTCAGACTTTTTTCACGTTTCTGCAATCAACCGTTTAGTCAGGAGAAGGGGCGGGAGGGACGCCCTGCTCTGACAAAAAATTGCGCTTTATAGCTTAACATTTCGCAATCGGAACCCTAAATCAAAAAAATAGTCTCCTTAAACCTACAATATTTTTAAAAGACCAATCTAACTATACTCTTTACTACGGTGTAGTCGCAAAAAAAGTACATCCGTAATTTAGGTGTTAGAGGTACCCTAATAATATTTTTCCAGATTTAATTCTACCTTTCTAATAGCGTAATGTATCTGCTAAGTGCTAGACCTACAGACAGAATTCCTGTATCTACTCCGTGTCAGACTTGAAGGCAGCATTCCTGTATCTACTGCGTGCTAGACCTGCAGGCAGCATTCATATCACCTCGTATCCGGGTTACGGTCGATCAGCGCTGACTATCGTTTTGTGACAAAAAATACGCATGGAAAATGTATGTCACGCACGTGTTATAATAAAACGTGGCCAACGGAAATGTTTCATTCAAATGCTGCAATGCAAGAATGTGCATAAACAATTTACGCTGTACTGTCAACATTTCTTTACATTCTCAATTTAGTTCAATACAACAAAATCTCAGTTTAGTTGCACAAAATATACCGGGTTTTCCCGGCAAAGGAAATGTAGTAGAACTTTTTTTAAAGTAGATATTTTGTGCCGATTGGAACTTCATTAATGTAATTTCCGTTAAAATACTTTTGGCATTAACTACTTTTCACCAAATACACGCAGTAAGAGGAGGTTCAATGATATTTATAGAGCAGTTTAAAAATTAGGGAAATAAAAGACACCCACAGTAAATCTTTGAACGCTTAATTGAGATCTCGTGTGTGGATTGGATAGGTTATTAGGACAAGTGGTTGGTTACGTACATTGTAGCCTGCCATCATTCAATTATTACGAATTTGAATAACTGTTCCTTAAAACGCTTACTCACGAGTAATAAGTACATAGTGGTGCGTGGTCACTTCAATATAGATCTGTTAGTTTAAAATCCACTTCACACTTAACTCACTCACGTCTGTTCAGGTCATTTAATTTGCATAATTTATTAATTGAACCCACTAAGACAAAAGGTACTGGTCGCATAGATAATGTGCGTTCGATTCCAACTGGAGGCTGTCGTACTTTGTACAAAATATGACCCCAGTCTGGGTGTTTTTCCAAATTTTAGTGATTATGTTGTGTTTTCTTTTTTCGTACAATAAAGGGATCTCTATCTAACGTTAACGTAACGTTATATTTTTGATGATATTTTCTGCAAATATGAATATTTGGAAAAAAAATATAAATATTCACAGTCGGATCTTAGCGGATTGTGAGCAGTTCTACCGAAATTAAGAGTTTTTAAATGTTTTTTAGCTTTCTTTATTTGACTTTTACGTGTACTTACAGAGTCTACTCAGCGGCGGTATTGTCTTATGCAAACCCAACAATAGCAGTAGTGTAGTGAATGAGTAGGTGCGTACACAAAGGGCCCCCATGCCTCAGCCCTCCGCATGACAAAGCTATCTCCGGCGCGACCACAACTAAGTGGGCACATGCATACGATATTACTTTCACTCAGGAACTTGTGATTACTTTGCCTTGGAGGCTTCGCGGGTTGCGTGGATCGATCGCCGCGAAGCCTGAATGAATGTAAATAATTTACGAGCTCGCAATTTTATTTGAAAGTGAACCGAAAGATCAATAAGTAAAGGATATTAATGTACAGTGACAGTATAATGACAGTAAATTCATGTCTGTAATATAATTCTGGCCAGTATTTATTATCTTATTGACTGCAAGTTTTATGGAAGATTAAAATACAAATACAAAATACAATACAAATACAAATAAACTTTATTTCTCCATCCACAAATAAGGTACAAAAGAGGTGGCACAATATGGCACAATCTGAAGCAATTTGTGGAAAGACTGGGTCCTAAACTAGATCAGAGATCTGTATCTTAGGATGCCAGGCCTCCCAAAAACTAGGACAGCAAAGTATGAAACATACTGTAGACACTAAGTCAGTCCAAGTCAAAAATCGACGGAGAAATCAAATTAGAGAAAATATACAAACAAGAGAAAAATACACAAACAAAAGAAAATATACAAACACACAAAATCAAAAGGGGTACTCATACTCATAACTCAGCCCCACGACTACGTCTTGGGGTCGGGTTTCAGCCACTGAGTGTGTGTGTGTGTGTGTGTGTGTGTGTGTCTTCGCGGCTTTAACATTGTGCGGTCTTAAGTTAGTCAAAAATCCTCATTGTGCGGTCGGACCTCATTGTGCGGACGTCCGCACAATATTTTGAGGGAGCTTCAAATATAGCTATCGAGTTCTCGCGTTCTGATTGGTCGACTGGTGAAGTATGAGCAAATTTTCGAGGAGGACCTCATATTCGGTATTTTTATCAAGTTGAGTTAACACAAACCAAAATATAGTTCAGGTGTGTACCACCACGTGGCGCCACCAGTCCCCATTGTGTATATAAGTACAAAATGTGATAAAATGCGGACCTTTGAAAAGGACCGCACTTCATGCATGAAATTAGACTCATGCTAAGTATGTATGTTCAATAATTGAGAGCATCACAGAGTTAAATCATTTATTAGTGCGACTATAGCAAAGACAAAACACATCGTAGGTACTATTCAGGGTGTTACGCAAAGATCCTGTTCCTGATCCTGAAGGGGTTAGGTTAGATTAGGTTTGCAGGATTCTTAGGGGTATTAGGTTTGTAGGGTTTCAGTTTTGTAGGTTTGTCGGGTTCTTGGGTTTGTATAATTGATAGGTTTGTAGGGTTTTTAGAGTTGTCAATTAATTGCCTGTTAGGAAATACGACGTGTGTCGGTTCAGCTAGTTTTAAATAAGTCTTTATTGCTGTAAGTATGTTTTTATTGTTACCATAGAAAGTGACAAACAAAATAAAAAAAAATGACAAAATCGAGTATGTAGTACAAATAGTAATATCAAGTTTAAACATCAGTTGTGAGTGTGGTGGGATTATTTTTTTCTTGTTTTTAAGATTTTTTACTATACGATAAGCTACTTGCGGCACCAAAGCAGAATTACGTTAAAAATTGAATAAAAAAAAACAAGAAAACATTTATTGTTCCAACCACATCACTGCTCTTTATCCTTTGTTAGGACCCTTTCGCATTTTTTTAATAACATTATAAACGTGTTTTTTACATCTGTCCAACTTCTTCTGTTCAGGTCCGGTTCCCGGCTTCCTCACATTCTTTCTTGTTGGGTACTTCCTTCCTTAGCCAGTAAATTGGCATTTGTCTGTTCATTGCGTCTTTTTCTTCATTATTCCAAGCCCATCTTCTGAACTCCCTTTTCTCTCTTTGCACTTTTTTCCTTTTATATTAGCAGATTTCCTTCTCTTTTTTACTGGTTCCTCGTCACTTTCAAATTCCGATTCATTAGAAATTTCTTCTTCTTTGCTCTTGGTTTTATTGAGACTTTGCTTAGCAACATTCTTTAGTTTATCTTGTTTCGCATCTAGTTTTTTTGTGTTCTTTGTTGCTTTGTCACTTCGGTCCATATATTTAACGCTTTCTCGTTTCTTTATCATCTAGTTTCAACATTTTCACAGATTAAAATAGTGTGAAAACGCATTCACGAAGGAATATTATGAAGGCTGCAGGTTAATGTGATTGAGTGCGTATTATAATATTGTGAGGACACATTGTTTAGGTACCTACCTAAATACTAGAAAAGGGAGAGGGTGATTGAGTATGTAATAACATCAAAATGCGGTCGGTGTGTAACTTCTCACAAATGGCACTAAAGTGGGGACAGTGTGTAAATGCATTTCTATTTAGCACAAAATGCGGTCGGTGTGTAACTTCTCACAAACGGCACTAAAGTATGGACAGTGTGTAAATGCGTTTGTATTTCGCATAAAATGCAGTCGGTGTGTTATTTCGCACGCGTTTGTTCTAAAGTGCGGACCGACCGCATAATAAATTGGGACCGCACAAGCCCGATTTTTGACACAAATTATGAAGAGCTCTATCTCTGTCTCATTCGTGTGTATGGAAACTTAAAATAAAAGTTCATGCCAGAAGGAGATAGCTCTAGATCGTAAACAGATTTACACAATGCTAAGTCAACGGAAAAGGTAGGACCGCATAATGGTGTATTCTGTCAAGGTCCTCACAATATATGAGCCGCGAACATGTGTGTGTGTGTGTGTGTGTGTGTGTGTGTGTTTGTGAGTGCGTGCGTGCGTACGTGCGTGCGTGCGTGAGTGCGTGTGTCTGTTTATGATGGTAAGTTAAAATGAGTGAATAGACGTTAGGTTTTAATTTCAATTCAGCTTTCAGTTCTAGTATAATCTAGTTCACTTAGGTATGAAGATAATTTCTATTTTAGCTTATTAATATATTTAAGACTGAAGATGTTTATTTGACATGTAGGTCAAATAAACATTTATGTCAAAGTTTCGTTGCATTGGGGGATTAGTATCAGTATTACGGTACATAAACATTTTAAGAGATCAAGACCTTGTCGATGAAGAGAAAAATTAACGAAGTAAATGTTTTTCTTAGAAACCCGGAGTTTTCTATGAAAACCGGGGACGGCTGGAGCCAACTTAATTTTTAACCATCTACATCATATATTTTATCGCGTCTAAATTTCTTTGGCGTGAACTAGAATATATTATTATGCTTCGAACTTGATACTTACATAGATTTTGATCCAATTTTTTGTGAGTGGTATAGCAAGAATAAAATGTGCAAACTGCGCCTGTTTTGGGCGTTCTCAGGAAAGTAACGTGTGTGAAAAACACAATTTAACTGGCATGCTCTCCGTAAAATATACTTTAGCTGTCACATCTAAACAAAAAAGATAATTCCGTGTCTGACAGAAATATGAAGCGGTCCTGCGGGATACGAGGAGGGGTTCCGCGGACGATTTCTTTCAACGATAAGCTCGTTAGGGCTCAATCGGCTCGTATCAGTCAGCTGTTGTCGCCGCGGAAATTGCGCGGGAAATTATCCCTCGACGCCTCTTGACGCGCGCCATTTCGCGGCTTACGCACTATTTGCTCAGTATAGAACGTTGGAGTCTGTGTAGAGACATTTCGTTAGTACACTGGAAAAAAAGGTATTTATCGACACTTTTGTGAGAGTCGTTTACTAAGGCTTTTGATAGTGTAGCGACCTGACAAGCGAAGTAGGTACTATGAAACTTTTTCCTGTCTTTATTTCTTCATACTTACTTTCTTCTGAATATTCATATTCCTAGTCACCCAAAGGTTGTCTTGCAGTGATTCCTCGATAATGATAACACCGTCACTTGTAAATAATCCTAGGGTAAATAAATATCTTATAAATGACTTTTTTCTGCAAAAAGTTTTCCTACTGTTTTAATCACGCTGACAAAAAAACGGACTTTATTTATGGAGCCTATATACGCCTCACTGCCGGGCCGGTGTGCCGGCCTTCTCTAAGAGAAATAGTATTACCACGCGTGCCCACCGATTGTAAAGCCCATAGATTTTAACCGCTGAGGTATGTGAATATCTCACACACTCAGGTTTTCTCACGATGTTTTCCTTCATAGTTAGTGAGTGGTATTGCAACTTCGCAAATGAAACTTAGAAAACATAGTCAATGGTAGGAAGATGCCGGGATTCGAACGCACGACCTCCCGAACCAGCCGTATCAGCGTTCGTACCACTTTATGATATTTATAAAAAATATATTTTTTACACATTTCTTTTCCTAAAAGGCGCGCTCTTTCATTTATATTTATAAGAGTTAGAATCATCTCTGGCAATGCTTACGTAGATACTTTAGATTCACCATTTCGTGTCTCTAGTATACGGAAACTAGTTCGTACGTCGTTCGTTTGTTTATTTAACAGCGCGCTTCCGTCTTATTTTTATTTTATTTTCGTCGTCTTATTAGTCACGTCACGTGGTGTTACTGCCACAAAGAAGTGCCCCGCTGTATTTTTGTTACCAAAATACACGTACGATGAAGCTGTCACCACTCACTTGCCCTTATCTTGTAAAGCCTAGGTACAGGATTACATTCGAATATAGTTCTAAAAAAACGGGATTCTTAGCCTGAAAGTATTATCAGTATTCTTGCAAAAATGATGAAGGGTGTTTTGAAAAGGCCCGAAGAAACTTAAAGGGGTTGTAAGTAGAACTACTTATCAATACAAACAACTACAATAACTTTAACAATGATAACAATATGAATTGTTTCACTATTCACAATAACAGTATTTGATTTTTTTTTTGTTTCTGGATCCCGTACCCAAAGGGTAAAAACGGGACCTATTACTAAGACTTCGCTATCTGTCTGTCCGTTCGTCTGTCCGTCTGTCAGTCTCCAGGCTGTATTTCAAGAACCGTGATAGCTAGAGAGTTGAAATTTTCACAGATTATGTATTTCTGTTGCCGCTATAACAACAAATACTAAAAACAAAATAAAATAATTATTTAAGGGGGTATCCCATACAACAAACTTGATTTTTTGCAGTTTTTTTTGTCTCTGTATCTAATGTTTTATAGATAATGGTACGGAACCCTTCGTACGCGAGCCCGACTCGCACTTGGCCGGTTTTTCAGAGTTGTTCTCATAACAAAAGTGATTTTTTGGATGATTAATACTTTCACGAGTAATAGGCGACCAACTTATAAAAGGAAAACTTCGTACAAAATCCTTTGAAAATTACTTTGATGAAGTTGTTAGTTCTGTAAAGCAGATAAAAACCCCTCTTTCTGCGGAACCCTACCCTGCGCGTGGCTTGACATGCGGCTAACATAGTAACATAGTACATTGACATTCAGCAAACAGAATGTAAATTCTTTACGTTGAAATAAATTATTAATTTCAGATTTCTGATTTCTTGGCCGCTTTTTTCCTCTTCGGGTAGGCAAAACAACGAACTGAAAAATTGTAGATTTTTACGCAAACGCACAGGAATTTTCAGCTGAACCTTTGCTTGAGAATCCGAGCACATACTACCGGTTTCCTCCGCTCTTTCCACCGGGGCATATGGTAATAGTGGAGCAGAAACGAGACTAGCGAAAAACGCATAACATTTGGTAAATGCGCATTGAAAGTCGGCTTAGCCGCGCGAGCGGATCGGAAACAATCTTAGCGAGTATGCTCAAGCAGGCAGGAGACTTTTCACAGATTCTACTACAGAATGAGTACGAATGAAAGGCGCATTTTGTTGTGTATTTCTAGCTACAAAGTGACATCGAATTAGTCTGGATAATTTTAAGGGGGCATTCTAATTACGATTTAGTGTCAGCGACAGGTCTTAGAAAATAAGGCGAGTAAATTTTTGACTAGAAAATAAAGTTCTATATCATAAAATAAGTATATGAAAACCAAAATACCTGTACTATACAAGATAGTGAATGTCGACCGCATACTTGTATGAAATTCTTAGACTTACCCTTAGGTTATTTCCAGCAGCGTGTGATGATAGTGCTTTTCACAAGCTAATCAAAAGTTTGATAGGTACTACTGTGCCTTGACAATTTTTGTTCCTAGGACAAGTTGTCGCAAATCCACGGATCCTATGCGGATCGCGCGCCGCCCGCCTTAACTAGCCTTCCCTCCCCGCCCCGCGAAAGTTCCCCAACTCTTGCCCGCCGCCCGCGAGCGACGAACAACATCCAAATGCTGTTTGCGCCAACTTCGCGCGCGCTGCTGCAGCTCAACTTTTGGAAATTGACAAAAGAGTTTCATCCACGAGGTGTCCTAGAAATAATGATCAGCCGAAGTTTACGAGCACTCACAACAGTGTTACTTACTATTTTTTTTAACAAAAGATACCATCGGCACCTAAATATCGATGGATAAAGAATAAACATTGACGATAGCGATTACCAATGTTTTTAACGTGATCCACCATTGTGAATCTCACACAAACCAATGAATTTGTTTGCGGCGTTGAAGAAAAACTTAGTTCGATGGATGCATTTTTTTTTTATAATATTCGTATTAGCATTAAAATGTGAAAATGACTTTGCTAAATTCCGCCAAAATCCCATTTCCGCAAAGTAACGCCTAATTCCATACAATATTCGTATTGTTGTTGTTGATATAGGTGGCGAAAATTTTGATATTTTTTCTTTAGTTGCGTTACAGAAATATTCATGTTTGATATGTAAATAAAAAAAAAGACTCATTCAGAAAAAAAAACAAGTCATAATATAGTAAAACATAATATCGGTTACGTCCAGACTTAAGTCTCAAACATCGAGAGATTAACATCGATGTTCTCATATTCTTATCGTCGATGTTTGCCTTTATTATTATTATTATTTATTAGCTACTCCAACAGTATTTTCACATTTCATTTAAAGACTACATTCTAATGTATAATTCCGTGTGAAACACCTTTACAGGAGTATACATCTTTCAAAATTGTGTGTTCGGTAAAAATTTAAATTAGTTCATGAAATTAATTAATTATTTACACATTTTGATTAAAATAAATTAATACTTTAGTATAAATTAGCATTTAGAATAAAATTAATCAGATTATATTAAATTACATTACATTGCTGATTTTTTTAACCTAAATTTAATTAGGTTAGCAATAGGTTAAATTAACAATTCAATTAGATTTTAAATTTGAATATTATTAGTTAGGAAATTAATTTTTAGTTAGGTTCACTAAGGCATTAAAATTTAACTTTTCATCAATTTTTCCCTTAATAGATAGAATGGCATTCCGAAAATGTCAAGATCGGCTGGCATTGGCGAGGTTGCCTGAAGATTATTATAAGTCAGCATTGCTCTATTGAGAGGAGAGAATTTACCCACATTCGTTCTATATGGATGTACAGAAAATGACCGGGTGAGAGGATTACGTGGAGGAGCTCTTGGGACCGTTAATGCTACCTTACTCAAAAGATCAGGTGCATCTAGCACTCCATTCACCAGTTTATGTAGTGACATCAGATCAATATTCGTTCTTCGCTTCTCTAATGTCTGTAGATTAAAGTGATTTGTACGCATTGCATAGTTTGAACGATATGGACAATCTAAACTCTTAAAAGCCAAGAATTTTGTAAATTTTCTTTGAATTTTTTCTATGCGATCAATATGCAGCTTATATGAAGGATTCCATATGGCCGAAGCAAATTCCAGGTGACTTCGTACCAGAGAATTATATAAGCACATAACTGTATCCACGCTTTTGAAATCCCTACAAGTTCTTTTAACAAATCCAACCATTCGCCAGGCTTTAGTTACTATAGCGTCTATATGGTCCCGGAAAGTTAACGAGCTATCTAGTATCACACCGAGATCTAGAATTTGTGTTACTTCTGTTAAAGGTGTCTGATTAATTGAGTATTGCGCAGGGATACGATTGCGTCTTTTTGAAAAGTTAATACAGGAGCATTTACTAGCGTTTAGAGTCATCCTGTTTGCTGTGCACCATAATTCGATAGCATTTATATCTTCCTGTAGTAATTTTACGTCATTAACATTTTCTATTCGACGATACAGTTTTAAGTCGTCTGCAAATAGAAGACAGCTGCTATATTTTATATGTTCAGTAATATCGTTAATAAACAGGAGAAAGAGCACCGGACCAAGATGGGATCCCTGGGGAACACCCGAGACAGCAGAGAAAGTTGTGGAGCTGTACCCAACAGTAGTAACTCTCTGGACACGGTTACTTAAGTAAGACTTAAACCAGGAGAGTAATGGGTCATGGATACCATAGAATTTTAATTTTGATATTAGTATACTGTGGTTAACACGATCAAAAGCTTTACTGAAGTCAGTATATATGGAATGGATTTGTTGCCCAGAATCTACTGAGGCAGATAAGTCAGAAATATAATCTAAAAGATTAGTTATCACCGATCTATTCTTGCAAAAACCATGCTGTGATTTCGTGATTATACTATTAGTGTAAAAAGATAGCTCTTGGTGTACCAAACATTCAAAAACTTTGGAGAATATGCTTAAGATTGAGATCGGGCGGTAGTTTTTCACGTCTTTCTTATTACCACTCTTGTAGATAGGAACAACATTAGCTTGTTTCCATATGGCTGGAAATGTAGAACCCGCAAGAGACTTCTCAAATATCAGCTTCAGAGGGAGTGCTAGATTGCGAAAGGTTTTTTTGATAAATATTGGCGGTATTTTATCTGGGCCAGCTCCTTTGCTGGGGTCAACAGATTTTAATATGCGTGCAATTTGTCCTTCATATACGTTTAATTTACCAAGGGATTTTTGAAACCACAAGTCTTCACAAGACATATGATTTACTTGTGCGTCATCGTCTATATAAACTGAGGAAAAGTTTTTAGCAAAAAGATTGCAAATATCAACGCCAGTACGCGCTACATCAGCATCAAGTTTCATTTCACTAGGAATATTAGATGAACTACCACGATTTGCCTTAACAAATGACCAAAATTTTTTAGGGTTTAATTTTATGGAACATTCGATTTGACCAATGTATTCATTATATGATTTCTTAACCATTGTATCAATGCGTTTTTTTAAAATTTTGAGTTCTAAATTATCTCTTGGATTTTTATAGATTTTGAACTTTTTTCTTAATTTTTCCTTCTCGGCAATAGTTTTTATTAGGTTTCTATCAAACCAGACGGGATATTTGAGGTTACGTGGTTTTGTTTTTGGTACAGTAGAATCAATTATTGAATAAAGTATATTGTAGAATTTACGAACCATGTCATCAAATGAAGATATCGCTGCAGCATTTGAACAGTTCTTCACTAATGTTCCAATCGTGACTACAGCTCCGTTAGACTCGTCACCTGATCGTGCAGCAACATTACTAAAAGACCATGTCTCCTCGTGCGAACACGATTTCTCATTTAATTACATTGAGCCCCATAACGTTCTCAAAAAATTTAAATTATTGAATCTTAAAAAAACGGAGGACTTGTGGGGTATGTCAGTAAAAATTGTTAGTTCAGTGATCGATGTCCTAGCTTTACCGTTAGCAAAAATTTTCAATAAATGTGTAGATGAGGGAGTATTTCCGGACCTCATGAAATATAGTAGACTAGTACCCTTATTTAAGAGCGGTGATAAACACGATCCAACCAATTTTAGGCCCGTCTCAGTACTACCAGTATTGAGTAAAATATTTGAGAAGATCATCTTAGATCAATTACTTACGCATTTCAATAATTACCAACTCTTTCATAGCCAGCAATTTGGTTTTACTAAAGGGCGGAATACAACAGACGCCGGAGTTATGTTACTTAAACATATTTTCAGCGCGTGGGAGGATCGCAAGGATGCAGTAGGCATATTTTGTGATTTATCAAAAGCATTTGATTGTGTAGACCACGAAACGCTACTGCTAAAGTTAAAACACTACGGAATAAAGGGTGCAGGTTTAGATCTTTTAAGATCGTATTTAGAAGGAAGGGTCCAAAAAGCAGACGTAAATCGTATTAAATCCTCGGGTTCACTTGTAAAAATAGGAGTCCCGCAGGGATCTATCTTAGGGCCGCTCCTTTTCCTAGTCTATATAAATGATTTACCGTTTATGGTACAAAAAATGTCTGAGATAGTGTTATTTGCTGATGACACGTCACTTATTTTTAAAATAAGGAGACAAGAAAATAATCTTGACGATGCAAATAATGCTCTCTCGCAAGTACTAGATTGGTTCACAGCAAATAATCTGCTGCTAAATTCTAAAAAGACGAAATGTATAAAGTTTTCCTTACCTAACGTACGAGTAGTTGAGAACAACATAGTAATTGGACATGAAAAACTAGAATTTGTAGATGATACTGTATTTCTGGGCATCACCATCGATCCAAAACTACAATGGGGTCCACATATTGTAAAATTAGCACACAGACTTAGCTCTGCAGCATATGCAGTGAAAAGAATTAGGGAACTCACTGACGTTGCAACTGCTAGGCTTGTTTATTTTAGTTACTTCCATAGTATTATGTCCTACGGTATACTACTATGGGGCCGGGCAGCAGACATTGAGACTATCTTCATCTTGCAGAAGAGAGCCATCCGATTTATTTACAAGTTAGGTAGTAGGGATTCGCTAAGAGATTTCTTCAAAGAAACCAACATCTTAACAGTTGCATGTCAATACATTTATGAAAATATTATGTACGTTAGAAAAAATATCAAAGACTTCGAAAATGTTGGTGGCCACCATAATGTTAATACTAGAAATAAACATAAATTGTCATTTCCACTATTTAGACTTGCAAAAGTTAACACATCCTTTATGGGGCACTGTATAAGGTTCTACAACAAAATTCCTCAAGATATATTAGAGTTACCTCCAACGCGATTTAAAAAATGTGTTAAGCACATTCTGTGCAAAAAGGCTTACTATAACATCAAGGATTATTTAGAAGACAAAGATGTTTGGCATTAAACAGTAGATTAATATTATTTAAAGGACGATTGTGACTAGTATTCAACACATTCATGACTAATATTTTAAGTTGAAAACTCTGTTAATTAAGTTAAAACGTGTTTTGAAAAGAATAAATGTGGAGTTTCTTTGTTAGCTTCTTCTCCACATAATCCATTAATTGTGAAACTAACAACTTTGACGTTCATTAAGTAAACATTCTGTTTTTACAATGAATAAAAATATTTGAATTGAATTGAATTGAATCAACGTCTGCCCCGCCCTGGAGCTCGGAATGCCAGTCTATCTGATACAGTTTACTGTTTACAATATCATAGTTGGCTTTTCTAAAATTGTGAGTTGCGAAAGGAATTTCTTTTAAAAATGACATACTGTTATCAAGGATTATTTCAGTTTCCAATGCAGGATGATACAAGTCAAGTTTACTTAGCGGATCAGAACATTCTTGAACAAAAACAGTACCAATATTTGAAAGAACTAGATCTAGTGTTTTGCTATCTTTGTTTTTAACAGCGTTGTACTGGAGCAAGTTACTAAGTGACATAAAATCAACCAGCGATAATCCTAAATTATAGTTATAATTAGACGGTACCAAGCTACTACCATTGGGCTCCGTATCCCATGTGATACGACTCATGTTGAAATCGCCGAAGATAAGGGTATCGCTAGGATTCGATTGCATCACTAGGTTAATGTTATCCAACACGGTGTCTAGCCTGTCCAAAGCCACAGGAGGCTGTATGTATATAACACAGAGCAAGATGCTCCTGATGGCGTTGCCAGATTTGAAAGTCAAAGATACCCACAGGTCTTCGTGTTCGCTTTGGTAGTGGTCAATACATTTTGATGGGATTGATTTGGACACGGCTATTAAGACTCCGCCGCCCTGTGATCCGCGCAAGCATGTACTACTTCGGTCTCTTCTGTAAATGTTGTAATTTTTTGTAAATAATTCATTGTCTTCAATACTATCATCCAGCCAGGTTTCAGTTCCTACTATCACGTCAAATTTATTTTTGATAGTTTCAAGATGAATATCTCTCAGTTTGGTTTTCATACCACGGAAGTTTTGATAGTATAATCTTAGCTTTTTTTCCATAAAAGTTATAAAAAAAAAGTGCCGGGTTACTTTATTAAGATTTTTTTTTAGTTTCCTTGTAAAACTTTAAGCGAGTCGTAGCATTTTATCTGTTTTGCCGGAGAACCGTCATCTTTTCGTATGTTTATACGACCGTTCCGGATCCACACATACTTGATATTGTTTTCAAGGGCAACCTTTCTTGTTTGAGCATGGAGAGCTTTGTAGTATGGGGAGAGATGCTCCGAGACATATACCGGAACCTTGCTACCCGCATACCCAAGAAGTCCAGAATGTAGCTTTTCAGTTGGGTTGCTCCGATTATATTTGGAAACGGATGCCAGTATTCCGTCTCTGGTTCGGGTGTTTGCCAATTTGACGATAATAGAGCGCGGTCTATTACTGGATTCGTCCATTTTTCGAACTCTGGAACACGACTGGATCTCCGACTCTTGGATAGGATAGGACACAGCCGAGCCAAGTTGCTTGGTTAGTGTGACCAAGTTTTCTGACTTATTTTCTGGGACCCCGTTTATCTCAATGTTTGTTTCCCTCGAGTGTTGCTCCATGATATTAAGTCTAGCCGAGAGATCTTCCACCTTATTCGACAACTCTGCATTTGATTTGGTGAGCGTGGTAACGCTTGATCTAGATTCCTCTAGTTCTTTTTTAATGAGGTCGTAGTCGGCACTCAAAAATTTCATACTGGCCTCTACGTCTTTAAGTGTAGCCAGCTCAGACTTCAGGGCATTAAATTCTTTCTTGAAGTATGAATTTATTGCAAATCTCACAGACTCGTCAACAGCGGACTGTATTTCACTGCGGGTGGATGTTAGAAATTCGAGATCCGATTGATCGAACGCAGTCGGTGACGTTATTGCGGGTTTTTTGCGCTTAGTGACGTTAAACGACTCCGACCCGTCGACAGATGGTGGTGGTGTGCGTTGTGTACTCATTTTTGTAGGGATTTATGTGATTATTATTTTTTTATTTTATTTTTATAAGTTACGCTAACTTTCAAACGCCTTTGAATGGGCGCTACGCCGTAGCAGATGTTCGTAGCAACAGCGAAGATCGGTTAGGTGACGTCACGCGTAGTACTGATTTAGGAAGCGTTCGAGTAATTCGGCGCGCGCGCTACGATACCCGATGGTCCAGTGGCTAAGGGCCCACTGCAATTCGCTCGGACTCACCGCGGCACCGGCTCGAATCCAAGGTGGAAAAAAGAAAAAAAGTCCGCTGATCCACTTTAGTTTGTAGGTGAGCAGCAATCCGCACAAGTCCACGACGATGCAATCAAAATTTGGCTATCTCTCTCCAGCCCCACCCACTGGGAGGAGTCCGTCCATAAGAGGCACCTTGGTGCAAGCAGGAATCGAAAATTGCCGTCACCAGCCAATCACCAATTTACAATTTGAATTTCCAATAAAACTGGTAAAGATTGATAGAACAACCAAACACACGTCCACTCGAGTTGCAACCGTACACAGCACCCCGTACACAGTGACTTTGTTTGTTTTTGCCTGTCAACATTATTGTTCATCGAACATCGATAAACATTGCTCACGTCTAGTCGTAAAATACCATATAAATGAGCCTGATGCCTGTCGTCTGGGCACACAAGCGTATGGGCATACTTTATTCCCGCACAAGGCACAAGAGAAATCAAATTTACAATAAATTACATAGTCTTCGTAGGTTTAGAAAGGCGACTAGTGCAAACTTTGACCTCTGCCTTACTTTCCGGGATAATGCATGACATATCTATCATTGTCGTGTACTGATTTCCTTTCTAAGAAAAATCAATTCACTAACAACAAGTAAGGTCAACCTTCTAGACAATTACCTTGAAAATGCCAATTAAAAACCGATCGGGTACTTTAGAGTTCTACAGATTAAAGGCAAAGTTAACGTTTTCAGGGTAAGTACTAATAAAAATACACATTTTTGCCTAATGGATGTGTATATTTAAGGGCCTACTAATAAAGCGCTCTTACCTCTGAGTACCACTCTTGAGTGCCCATTTAAAGAAGCTTCTAAATACAACAGAACGTTGAATGTCTCATTGGTCAAGCGATGTCACCTTTGTCGTGGGTTCGATATGTACTTTAATGTTTTATTGTTCTTGTCTAGTTTCCAAATCGCAGGGGACCTGGCCAAGTGATTGTCATGTTATGTTATGATAACTCACTCAAAACCAATCCAACAGTTAACAGAGCGTTATTAATAGGAACCTAAAAATGGAAACTTGGTAAAATACTAATAAAAATGACAAAATGTCATAGCCCGGTGATTTTATGACGCATGAAGCCAAACTTTTGTACATTTTTAGCCGTCTCGTGTCTGAACTATAGCATGTTGTACACGATTTTTCAGAACAATATGCGTCTAGAACCAGTTGGAGAGGGGACCGGGGTGCACTCAACGTTATAATCTTATAGAAAGTGGATAAAACGTGGCTTAGAGGCTCAAGTACTTTTCCTCTAGTTTTAGGCTTGTGTGCCAGACTGTACTGCCTCGGGCGAGACAATGCAAAGAGCTTTTTGCTGACAAACTCTATACTTGATAGATAAAGTAGTAAACTACAAAGCCTTTATTCTGGTGGTACCAGAATACATAACGGCAAGTGTATTTTAATTATCATCACTCTATTCACTATTAAAAGTGTGTATATGATGGTACTAATCGTTAGAAGATTTAATATAAAAAGAAAACAATAAAAAATGCGTTTGTTGTATGGGAGCCCCCCTTAAATATGTATTTTATTTTGTTTTTAGTATTTTTTTTATAGTGGCAACAGAAATGCATCTTATGTGAAAACTTCAACTGTCTAACTATCACGGTTCATGAGATACAGCCTGGTGACTGACAGACAGACGGATAGACATTGAAGTCTTTGTAATAAAGTCCCGTTTGGTACACTTCGGGTACGGAACATCAATAAAAATGACATCTATATATTTACATAAGCAGCCTATATACGTCCCACTGTAGGGCACAGGCCTTCTCTCAGGGAGAGAGTATGGGCTTAATCACCACGCGTGCCCACCGCGGATTGGCGATTTCAGGCGCTGAGGTGTCTATGTATTTAGACTTTTAATTTTAAGCATAGATGTAGAATAAAAAAAAATGGAAAAGACATGTTTCGAGTTAAGAAATCATATTCTGAAAAATTCGCGAATATAATTAATACATTAATACGAGTAGTACATTCTTTTGCTGGGTATCATTTATTCATGGTTGTTTTACATGCAAATGTATTTTGTGGACAGATAATAAGCAAATATTTTATCTTACCGCCTCTCCATTCGTCAAAACAATGACTCGCGGACCCTCGCACAGCTCTGGCTGGCAACTAATGGTTCTCGTATACTCCACTTTGTGTCGACATATAAATAGCAAATTATGTGCCTTATTGTAAAAAGCGAACTATCGTATTCAGTAGCTGTTATTAAGGCACGTTTTTTTTGCTTTGGCTTTCGAAGCACCTAAAATTCAGGACATTTAAGACTTGTTGGAAAGTGTATATGCAACAAAGTCACGCAGACTACTCAAAGTTTCTCCGCAAAGCTTAAGTTCATAACACTTACAGTTTCATTTCAACACTTCACAGTAACTGGCGTCCAGTAATAACAGTTTTACGTCGCCGACGTAAACGACTCTCGTTACTTTGCCTCTTGCAATCAAAATTATCTTTATTATGAGAGGTTACAGCATTACGTAGAATCGAGTACCTACTATTATTTGGCCAATAAGTAGTTAGTACCTGGATGACCGAGCTTTGCTCGGTAATACTTTTTTTTGTTAATCGTGTTTTTTTAAATTATATTTAGATACGATGAAAAGCAAAGGGAAAAAGAAGGAAATAATAATCTGACTTAGTATGCAGAGGGGTCTTCTAGTTTCGGGACCGCCCGATTTCCCACCTGAACTGAACAACCCTGTAGATGGTGGCGAAATTTACCTTCGTATTCTAATGATACTTTAGCAGTTTTTGATTGCCTGAAAACATGGATATAACAAAGTTTTCTAAAAATGAAACCTAGCTAGATCGATTTACCTTCGAACTCTCTGCATACTAAATTTCATGAAATTGGATGATCACGGCCTTGAGAACAAGGGAGCGACTAAAAACCTAGACAGCGTGTAGGGCATGGAAGGTACATACGCCAAATATGAAACCTCATGAAATTTATGCTACGCTGATAATGTTACGAAAGAAGTCACATGCTAATTTCCACTGGTTTGTTATCATGCCTTCCCGTAAAGTTAGTAATTGAAATAAGAAATTCACCAATCTTCCAAGAATTATGCAAACTATAAAATATATGTATGAGTGATTTCCATTTAAATGAGAGAGAGCGAAAATCATTTATTTAACGGCACATTATGTTTAGAAGGGGGCATCAGGATGGCATAGGTAGACCAGTTATTTTTTTTATTTCTTTACCGGTAATGAGATTAAAACACTCAACATGGTAATCAGAAGTGATACTTTTAGACAAACGAGGCAGTGCGCAACAAATTTGCAGTTTTCGTACATAATCAGAAAAACAGCATACAAATTCTGCCCGACTTATAGATAATCATTAGTTCCTATAATAAATAATCCTTATCCAAAAACGCAATGATGACCGTACAAGTAAAGAACCAGCGAACTAAACATATCCACCTACGTCGAGGAGTGCATATTTTCGAGAGGCGTTAGTGAATATTTTCGGGGATATGAATGGAGGACGTTATATCCCCAAAACTGTTCACTAACGCCTTAAAAGATATGTTTAAGACGCTGAACTCAAAAGATTGAGGCATCAACATCAACGACGAGTACATCTCTCACTTACAATTCACAGATGAAATAGTCGTTATCCGTTCCGTGTGGTGCCGGATTAAGAATAGCGTCACTCCATTTCCTCCCGTGGATGTCGTAGAAGGCGACTAAGGAAATAAATTACCAGGCGACGGGCAGCAGCATCTTCCTGAGATTCCAACCGCATACTGCGATCGCCAACCCACCTGCCAAGCGTGGCGATTATGGCAAAACCCCTCATGGTTATGAAAACAATGAGGGAGGCCTATGACCTGCAGTGGGCGTCGAAGGGCTGATGATGATGATGATTATAGTCATTATGGCAGAGACGCTGCTGGACCTACAAAATAGGTAGAACGGCCTAGATGATTCTTCTCGTCGCATCGGTCTCCGGATGAATTTGGATAAAACCAAAGTCATGTACAACGAGCACGTTGTTCTGGAACCTATTGCCGTAATACTCGAAGTTGTTACATAGTATGTTTACCTAGGGCAGACGCTCCAACTAAGCAAACACAACTTCAACAGAAGAATCCAACTGGGCTGGGCAGCATTCAGGAAACTCCGTCAAGTCTTCCCGTCGCCTATACCGTAGTCCCTAAAGACAAAGGTTTTTAATCAGTACGTCCTACCCGTCATGACATACGGAGCCGAGACGTGGACATTCACGGTTCGACTATTCCATCAATTCAAAGTCGCTCAGCGAGCTACGGAGAGAGCTATGCTCGTAGTTTCTTTGCGGGATCGAATCCAAAACGATAGAGAACTAAAGTAATCGACATAACTTAACGGATTAGCAAACTGAAGTGGCAGTGGGCTGATCATGTCCGCCGCAGTACCAATAACTGTTGGGGTAGACTAGACTGGAGACCGCGAATCAGCAAACATAGGAAGACATTCGCAAAGGAGATCGGGCTCGGTGGCGTATCTTGGGAGAGGCCTATGTCCATCAGATCTGGATTTGGATCAACTTCATCATCATTATAATCAATCGGTGTCATCATTTATGACACCGATTGATTATAATGATGATGAAGTTGATCCAAAAAGGGATAGTATAACGACTTTTGAAAGAACCTGACGCCACAAAACGGGTTATTCATTATTGGTACTCTGCGGCTATATACAGTATTTATCCTTGCTCAGAATCGTAGTCTTAAGCTTTAACAGCGAAAGCTTAAAGTTTTTCAGACAACGTGACTAACTGAAACCAATTGGGACCACTCGTAACTAACTCACAGCTATTTAGAGCTAGGTAGCGACAGAAAAATCAATTATGATTTTCAAGCCACCCGCGGTCTTTACATTCATTGAAAATCTTGCCAGATTGATCTAGACTCATAACGCGATACTGAGGTCAAGAGTGGCAGCGGGTGGCGGTCTCAGCCGCCGCGGGGCTGGTGGCGCAGCCCCCGAGACCTCTTTGAAGTCGCCGCGGCCGCACACACGAACGACGCTCGCAAATTGAAAACAAATATTTTCCTTTCATGTCGTCTTGCCGAAAGGAATATTAAAATATCTCGTCTGGGATAAGTAGTACAGAAAATAATCTCGCTCCAATATTAATGCGGCATAACAATCCACCGTCAAAACACAAATATTAAGGTATCGCCTCAGATAAAAAAGCTGCTCCATAATTGTTTTTTTATTTCATTTTGTACAAAGGAAATATGATGTATCTTGATAGTTTGTAAAGGTGCTCGAGACCTAATTGATAACATTAATAATGACTGAGTTTAGCTCGTAAAAGTTAATGCGATGTCGGTGGATGGTCGGTGACTAACCAGTAGTGGACAACCAGTGCAGGACATAGGCCTCCTTCGTGGTTTTCATAACCATGAGGGGTTTTGCCATAATTGCCACGCTTGGCAGGCGGGTTGGCGATCGCAGTATGTGGTTGGAATCTCAGGAAGACGCTGCTGGAATGGCCAAGTAAGGTGAAAAAACAGGGATGTTAACGATAGGTACGTTTAGTCTCTCCTGGAAGATATTTTTTGCCCTTATGACTACGTTACCACAAGGTCTTTTTCAGGTGAGACTATACACTATAGTGAAGGGATGATTATTCTACGTCCGTTTTACCTTCTTTTGACACACTTAATTTCCGTCCTTACAGTAGGCTTTACATAGCTTCGTGGCTGTTATCAGGGTTTCCGCGGACAATGCGCGTCGCCACTCGACTTGAGTTCCGACACACGATCGCTACCTGCGCTAGTGATGGGCGCTTGTCCGAAAATATTATCGATTGATTCGATTAAAACGTACTTGCGCGAAATTCGATTAAAATCAAAAGGAATAACATACGTTTCAACTGGTGATTTCTATAAGACGCTCACCACTTCTTGCTATTTATAAGAGCAAGGTTGAAGATAAAAATATTTAAATACAAAATTATTGCATAGGTTTATAAATAAGCTGACCAACGGCGTTCTACTCAATTGGAATAGTTCAAGTTTTATTCGATTCTTATAAATGAACGAAAAACTCGAATAACTCGATTATTTTTGATAACTTTCAAGCATCCCTAACCAGCGCCCTGTTTGCGCAAAAGTCGTCCTCAATGGAGCTGTCGCGCTAATGTACGGCGCTGCTCCATTGTCTACGCGTGTCCTTTCATACACCGAAATATTTACTAACGACAGCGTCCTTTAACAAGTGTCGTTAGTGTCTGTACGATACAATAGAATACTACATTTAGGCACAAGCTAATGGAGTACAATGAATACGAGGGTGTAAAGTATTAGAGCATTACCTCGATAGCATGATGATTTATATGGCACTATTTACACACTATTCTACATTGTAGAATTAAGGCATTACAAAACAAAGTCATAGGCACATGCCCGCACTGGGAATCGAACATGAGTCACTCGCTTTCGAGTCTATGTTCTACCCACTAGGCTACCACAGCTCCATGTACACACCACAGTAATTGTAGTGGAACGCAATGCCCACATCAAATCAAAATTATGCCAAAATTTCACGTGTAGAATTCCTAACTTTCTCTATACTAAATTGACTCAATTTCTAGAGCCTGTAGATTCCAATGTTATCCAAGTGAGACAAATAAAATGAAGCATACTATTAAACATAAGTATGCAAAATGTAGGAATAACACTGTAGAAAAAGCAGAATTTCTTTAGCCATTTCAGAGTGCAGTCATAGATCAAGAATAAATGTGCTTGTGAGACACTGCGTAATGTATCAAATTCTATACGGACCGTTATATTATTAAGCCTGTTCTTCGCAAATAGTTCCGTGGCTCGCACAAAGGCCACAAATTTTTACGAGGGCTGCAGGCTGCAACAGTGTGAGGGTCCGCACAAAAGACGTAATTAAACGTTTATCGCTGCCGAGCTGCCGCGCCGCCGGGCCACCGGGCTGCCGGTCTGCCGGGCTGCCGGCCTGTCAGTAAACAGAAGCTTTTATACTTTCTGCCCCATCATGCCGCTTCGGGAGAGCGCAGGTGGACGCATTGTCACGGAAAATATAAAAAACACGCAAAAGGACCGTATGAATTAACTATAGAACGAGACTCAATCATATACTAGTAGGATATAACACTATCCGCTTGAATTTGCGGATTAAATTTTCATAGGAAAAAATTGTGTAACGCTTTCTATATTCAATTTTGTTTCTCAAATACTAAAGTGTCACTTAACGTGAAACTGGAGTCTCTGCTTATTCCTCTGGTATATGAGCGTGAGTTTTCTTATGAATGTAAATCTTCAATGCCGGGTGAAGGGTCATCTCCCCTTATGCGATCCCCTCCGGTTATTTACCATATCATCATCATCATCATCAGCCTATGCTTGTCCACTGCTGGACATAGGCCTCTCCTATTGCACGCCACTAAGCACGGTCCTCGGCTACTCTCATCCAGCTCTTACCATATTTAACATCCGCAAACATATCCTCTGCAGACTCTAGGATATCTTCTTTATATCATCAATAAAAACTCAATATAGATTTAATTTATTTTGAATCAGAAAACTCTCATAGGTCAATCCGGATTTTAACGACTTTACAAACGGTCTCCGGAGATATTTAACTCTTACTAGACAGTACAACAATAGCTATAAAAGTAAAACTATCATGATTGAGGTACATTAAAACGTGTTTTATGTTGCTGTATATCAGAAGTATATCATATATTGTGGTAGAGGAGCGGTTTCACACTCGGGAGGTCGTGGGTTCGAATCCCGGCATGTACCAATGACTTTCTTTCTAAGTGACGTATATTTTTGAAGTTATGCTCAGCAGTCAGGTTGTTGGTAATTTTTTGATTCAGTTTTTTTTTATTTTTGTCTTTTTAGTGATGTTTTAATGCTGATGTATATATAGCCTGTGACACCCGCGTACTGATGTTTTACATACATTTACACGTGATTGGCGAAGGTAAATAAAATTAAGATCCGAATATAATAAATTAAATATAACAGCACCATCTAGTGACTCATAGTTGTACCATAACGTTACTTACTACCCTGTCAAAAGCTGATAATCACCGGCCAGGTGGATGGTGAACGTGCCAGACTAAGAGCTCCGACAAGATAGTCGGATGCAATAAAAGCAGCAGTCGGTGGCAGCATTATGCGACCCATAATCGTCATCCTCAGTCATGAGGGAACGACGAAGAAGAAATGATGTCGATGAGCTCAAGACAATGCTCACTGTACAATGGTAGGTTAGACGAGGCTTCTACTTCAGTCTGTTTTGTTCCGAAAAGCGTCGGTAACGGTCTCGCTATTAGCGTCGCGACAGAGGACTGCAAAATCAAGTAAGTACAAGCCGTTATTGACGTGCTGAGTAGTGACAAAGTTTCCCTTTTAATTTGACTTTTCTGTTTTCGACTGTAAAGGCTAAAAGCGTCGTGCTGACCCAATTATTAGGGTCTTCAGTTATTTTTTTGTCTACGTAGTTTAGACAACAAATATGTTTGTCTTCTGTACAATGCCGAAATTTAATCACATAATTTAGGGAATTTGAAGTATGTTATACCCCACCAAAACATAAATATTAAAATAAAAAAAACACTGGCCAACTATAACTCGTCCTAAAAAAAATACGTACGTTGATACGTAATTCCGCGAAGACAAGGAAATCGGCAAGTCGGCATCGAAAATACATATGAGGTATTTTTTTGAGAATATTGTCAATTTTTTTTTACAGTATATGTTTTAGTGGAGTTTCATGACTTTTTGTTAAAAATGAAGTGCATTATATCTTAGAAATTATCAATATGGTCAAGAATGGCCCTAATAGTAAGATTTTTATTTGGTTTATTTTTCTGTTTATCACAACTCCTAACAAGGCTGTTTTCTACCTACAACGGATTACATGGTAGCACTTAATACACCGTCTCAACTTACGACCCTGTATAGCATGTTCATCCTATAGATATAGTTTTTATGATTTTAGATTTTTATCAGCGCCTTCATATGTCCTTATAAGTTATTTGCGACGAAATTTTAATTATATTTTTTTATTTTATATTGCTGCTGAGTGTACATGTTTAATTTATGAATACGTTTTTTTGCTGGCAGAGTTTTTTAAAATCTGTAAATGCAAATTTACATAACTTTATTAATAAAATTATGATACGTAACTCGCTCTTAAAATACACACTATAATATGAGGGTAAAAGAATGTGTAAGTAAGTAAACGCGACACATCATAAATAGCGTGGCAGTGGTGACCCGGAGGCAAAATCAAGACCCTGTCATTTCCATGTTTAATTATTTATCCAGAGAGTGACCGCCTTACGACGATCTTGACCAACTCTCTGAAGCTCATGTTCGAAGGGCCAAGTTTACCTTCTTTATGAACACTGAGCGCCAGCGGAACCTTTGTGTTCCGTGGATGGACCTCCTACCTCCCCTTATAGTCCAACCCAAGCCACCAACTGGTATTTTAGGTATTCTAACAAACTTTTTATCTACAACGCATTAGATAGTTTCCCTCTAATTATGACGGCGGAATGCCTCTAGCATAGAAAAGATAATGAAAAACTATATCAGTAAGTTAACGAACAGCAAAATGGATACTTTCTAGAGGATAAACTACCTCTGGCATAAGCTTGCTGGAAGCTTACAATAAGTTTGAAAATAGTGATTTTCCTCATTTACTTTTCTACCAGAAATATTATGCATATTTTAACTTTAAAAAGATTTAAAGTTACGCATAATTATCAGATAACTCTATGATACACGGCATACTCATTCCTAAAGTATTTTAACAATAATTTTTATTTGTCTTACATTCGCCGTGTGTAAGTAAAGCACATACACCTTCAAATAATGCGCTCAAGAATGTTTACATAAAAGTCGTGAACGGCTCAAATCAATTCAACAAAACTTGTAAACTTTTTGATGTTTTTCGTTTCCGTGTTTACAACCGTTAGCGATAGGTTTTGGTTACACGGTATCTGCTCTACCCCGCTCTCTTTTTTTAATTTTCAAAAATTGTTAGGCTGGCTGGAAGATTTTTTTTTTAAATAAGTTCGCTTTTGCAAAATTTTTTCTAATCTCAAGTCTGTTGTTTAAGTTTTACTTTTGTTAACGTTTTTTTTATTGTGCAATAAAGTGTAACAAACAAACAAACCATTCTCCGCAGTGCTAAGCAGGCAGACAGACAACTGGCGTTAACTGGCGTGTGGTCAGACTTTCGGGTGGGCAGGTAGGCAGACATCATAGGCATAATTTAAGGGGTCTCATCTGATACTCATTGGGTACCGTACCCTAAAAAGGCGCTATTTCCAAGAATTAGATCAACATGACGAGTGCATTATGAGAGCCGTTCGTTAATAGTTACTCAGATAGTTTTCTCCACTCGTCCGTTAGCTGTCCATTAAGAGAATAATTAGAATCCATTAATTACGGATGCAGGCGGTGGTGACGTCACGATGGCATTCCATTACCGCGGCATTGCCTTGCGCGAACAAAACCTGGTTTTCATTAGCGAACACAGAGCAAGCAGCGAGAAGACAGTCTCGGAGGTTGAAAGTTTATAATACTTGCGTCTCCAAGTTCTCCCTCGTTACCTAACACGTAACCCCTAGTACTAAAAGAGTAGGCCTAGGCCACGGCTCACCAGCTACCACACAAAAACTCACTTCTAACCAATCCGTGGTCCGGCGTGATGACTGGTGACGCCACACCTTGTAGATAAGCGCATAACATCTTTTGACTCGCCTTCGCTTACCATCAGATGAAACAAAGGCCAAGTGCTAGCCTGTTATACATTTTATTTGGTAATTTTTACTGCCTGTCCCTTCTGGAACCGTTCGTCTCCGCTTCATTTAGAATTTTATTAGAAGATGGACCTAATTTCTTATAGATAGATAGATAGAGAGCCCTTCATTGCACAACCAGAAAAAAGAATAGTTTAGACGTTGTTTGTTACTTTAAATAAGTTCAAAACTTTACTAGCCTTCATAATTTTACCGATAAATTCTTCTGCACAAACTTGACGCAGTCGCTTCTGCCACCGGTTAGTGTTTGCTCTCGCTTCGTTGAGATTAAGAAGGCAGTTACGTAGCATTGTGGGCACAAAGGCGGGCGCGGAGTGCGGGGGGCGCGGGGAGGGCGTCTTTATGCACTGCGCTGCATGGCATCCATCTTGCACAGCGCCAGGCGCCTGGCATTCTGTGTCATACACTGAACGCCGTGTTTCGTGCTCAGCGCAAAATATTACACGATGCTCTAACATGGCGTGGTAAGTAGATGGGCGGCGCTTTCGTAATAGGCAAAGTGTTTTGGATGATTTTCTGTAGAGATTTAAATTTAGTCTTGATTCAAATTTTTATTTTCAATCATACTTCTTTACGAGGTAACGTGTGTGGCCATCTCGTAAATTGTTAAATGAACAAACTCAAAAATTTGCGAAAATCGGTGCAGTTTGGATGTGTTTACGATAGACAGGCAAGTTTCAGCATTTTTTCAAATGTTTTGTTTTTTATCTAAAGTTCGTACGATTCTAAGTCACATCCCGCGTCCTTCGCACTGAGACCCGAAATACGTCCATGCAAAGTTTGTTCAAATTATTCGTCAAGCGTTATCTTCTTGTTGGTCGGTACGCTCTTGACGGAGCGGGCGTAGTCCTCATGAAGAGGCTTTATTGTGGGCTGATGTTGCATGTCTCGCGATGTCTCGCCATTCCTCTTGGTTAGATGCTGTTATGGCACCTACATTTAACTTTTATGTTTGCGAGTAAAGCTTTCTCCAGTGTTTTTTCAAACTCAAACTCTGAATTTAAGCTCTTTATTGCTCAAAAACAGTGGTAGGCGTTGGTAGAACCCTGTCCTAATATTCGAGAGGTCCTAATTAAAATTTCAGCATGTATTTTATAACAGTACTACTCGCTTACTATGATAGAAAACATCGTGAGAAAACCTTAGCGTCTGAGGTATTTAAGTGAGGTGCTTAATGATTAAGTCTTTACCTAAGCTAAAACAAAACTTAAAAACCGTTTCTTCAGTACCTTTCGATGTACTTAAACCACTTCTGATAAGCCAAAAATCTAACTTCTCAATAAAGTTATTAATTTTTCTTCCGAACTAAGTTTCATGATAGTGTAAAAATTTTTAGATTAAATTGAGAATTGATGGAATTCTAAAATTTGGTTAGTAATAAAATGTTTAGTTAGTTATCATTACTGATAAAAAAGTTTTCAGATTATGCCTTATTTCATTAGCAAGTTATGTACGTTGCTGCCTTTGCCTTTATTACTCAGAATAAAGCAGTGACGTAAAGATGAATGAAGCAATGATAACAAGCATGTCACTTTAGTATTCCCAACCAAGTTCGTAACTGGAAACATACATACATAAACTCACACCCTCATCCCAGAGGGGTAGGCAGAGATCAGGGACCGCCACTTGCCACTATCCTGACAGATAAAAAAACGTGCTATAATAAACTATGCCAATTCTTCATTATTCTTATAAACAACAATATCACTCAAGTGGAAACCACTAAGCTGATAGTAGCTTCTCTGCTTAGCAAATGAACATAATAGTAAATCATTACGTCGGGCTTAGTGCTCGGGTATTCGTATATCCGCCGACTCAAGTCTTACTTAATGTAAACTAAGTGCTTTCGCCGGTAACCCATTCACAAGCCCAGCCGGATAACCTTTCGCTGATTGGTATACATCAACGCTTTGAGGCCTATTGTATGAATTGAGTTTAAATTGTAAGTCAACAAATACATTTGAATGGGACCAATATAATATCGTTGAATCAGAGCTATTTATTATCCAACATTTACTTTTTAATTAGGTACACCATTTAATTTGTTCTTTGTTGTTATTTCAAGTACAAACACGTTTTACAGAGTCAATTTTATATTTCTAGGATTTACTTTTAAATTACCTAGTTTTTGTTAAAAGTAAGGAGAATAAACTAAAGGTTCCTTCAGACATAGAAGTCGCTTTCATTAAGGCAAGCAAGTGTCTTTGTTGTCTCGAAAAATGTAAAGTATTACAATTTCGAGAGACGCCGAAATTAATATGTGAAAAGACCCCAAAGCAAATTAAAACGTGACTAGCATAGTAATGTTCCACTGTTCTGTTATACAAAAGTAATCAAATGTGCAGTAATTAGGGAAAAAAACAGGATACTTACCACAGTATAGTATGATGAATTATTTATCTTTAAAAATGGCAAATATATTTCTAAATAAACATACCATACTCTAAAATACAGTAATTATTGACTGAACCGACTCATCATCCATTGTCACTGATAATCGTATTGTTCATTGTGCTGCACTAGCAGTCAACAAACCCAAGCAACTTTGACCCGAAATGTTGTCACCGTCACCAGTTAGATTGCAAGCGCCGAGCTGCGCGGGGACGACAATCAGACAGAATGGTTAATTAGTAAATTAATTCGCACAAAGGCGAGATTAGCTTGTCCGGGACCGGCCGCTTGACGTACAATCAGTTGCCGCAGCTGCAGATGGAAAATTGTTGCTGTCCCGGCTAATATCTCTAATGTGAATCCGCCTTTTTCAATTAAATTTCGATGAATTGCAGAAGCTTCAAATTTTTATTTTCATCATTGAAGATATTAATACACACAGATAATAATGTCCACTACACAGTAAATTGAAGATAATAATATGTGCAGCTCAAATACCAAATTTGTGAAACTATCATATATTTTTTTTTTAACACACACTTACAATAAAAGATTTAAAGATGTGGACATCTTCAATTTGTCTAAGGCTGGGTTCAAGGGTCAAATCATCAAAATTCTTACTAGCGATTATAACTAGGGCCTTAGTTAGGCTCTTAATGAGGCTGGATGTGTTTGGTCTCACCAATGAAACTGGGCTTTTCTACTTTATTGACTTTTTGTATTTATTTTATTTAATTGCACTTACTGTCGGTTTTTGATTTGGGGGTTTCACTGTGTGGATACCTAGTTATCGTTAAGTCTCATTATTACTGTTTTTGAGGAATTATCAGGGTACAGACTAATTACTTGGGTATCTGCTGGGCGGGACACTCGTCTCGGAGACCCACTGTGGGTGTTGGATAGTGCCTTGTACGACTTTCCTCTCCAGTGGCTTCATTTCCGATCCCAAGATTATTATTATTTTTTCTTAATCGTAGGGCTGGAGGGGAGAGGTAACGCTTGGAGGCAGATGCTCTGCAACGTAAACGGGTTGAGGTGTCCCAGATATCGAAATCTGCCCAGTATTGAGTTTTTCAGCTACTGGTTTATATTTGTTAAAGTTCTTAATAGATGTGAGGAATTCCTGTTTTGTATTAACAGACCTAAATTCCGCAACAATGGACTTTGAGTTTCAACCCCCAGGAATTCTGTACACATCTCGCATTTCCGCTTGTTGTATGTTAAGTTTAGTAACTTTGCCGATATTGGAAACAATATCCATCAGATCGGAATAAGATTCCTTCTCGTTAGTCGGAATATTTTTTATTTCAACAGTCACTGAGCGAGAAATACATTGCATTGTCATTGTCTTATTATCTTTATCTAAATCACACGTATCTTGGTTCTTTCACCGCTTCGATTACCGCTCTGGGGCTTATTTGATGACGAGGATCTCCTTTGCTGTACAGCGTGATAGTGCTTCCAGCTTTACGGACACTTTTAAGTCGGATATGTTTCGAGGCGGTTTGGTGGAATGATTTTATATTTTATGACTGTTTTCTATTTGCATTTTTATTTGAAAATTTAAACTTGCATGTCTAAATTTTCGTCAAAACATTTGTGAATATGTAACATTACTTCTTTCTTAATATTAAAATTTAGCTAGTGAATAAAAAATTCAGGCTGAATAAATCAATGATGAAAAGAGAATAATTAAGGTTTAT
The DNA here is from genome assembly GCA_963969515.1 of Yponomeuta evonymella. Lineage (NCBI taxonomy): Eukaryota > Metazoa > Arthropoda > Insecta > Lepidoptera > Yponomeutidae > Yponomeuta > Yponomeuta evonymella. The sequence goes on along the minus strand of OZ018342.1, from coordinate 353,737 downwards.
ATTCCAAACAAAACCATTAGCTCGTTGTCTGAATAGACTCGCTAAGCTAAATGCATTCACAGCAGTAAAGCGTTTAATATGGTCAGCAGCGCGCTCCGTGTTAGTTAAGCAACCTGTTCCCACAGATGAGCTTGCGCTTGTGAGCTTGTGATGTACGGTTCAACATACACGAGTACAGTGCAAGTATGGTGACTGGTAAAATGTGGCCTTTATAGTTATCTATAGAGTTGTCTACCCACAAAGAAAACCTTAACCAATTTCAATATGACAGAAAATCTTGTTGTTAAAGTTGGTTCTTTTACACTATATCGCTTCAGCAAGTTATTAGGTTCAGGTACTTATTAGATGCAACATTTCATGTTCTTTAATGTGTTATAAAGTAACTTTTCGCTAGGTTGCAGTATTTAGAAGTTATATGAAAGACACCAACGAAGTCCTAACATGCCCATTCATTTTATATTACGCCAAGTCATTTCATAAAATCGAGTAGAAAATGCTTTATTGAAAGTAAACTTACCCCCTCGCCTCTTTGTACTGTACACACTGCGTTTGAGTGCGAGCTCGGTGCACTTCATTTCCGACGCAGATATGATACAATTACCGGGCAAGCTTCGTGCAGCCACTTGTGGGGATTTGCATATTACAACTAAGTCTCCCTCTCCCGCAGAGGTAGGAACGCGGCTTGCGAGCATGTCACGCCGCGAGGATAAACCATTTACCTAAATGACTTCCTTGCTCTTTTCCCAGGGAACATAATATCGATACGATACTGTAAGGATCAGAAAACTGTGTTTAAATCCTGTCATCTTTGTCATTCAAATAATATTTAATGCTATAGTAGCCCTTTTTACACAAAGGTGCTTTACACATTTTTTAAACTGCATTTATGACAAGCTTACTTTATCATCAAAGGTCTTATTATCACACTCTCAGTTTTATTATCGAAATGAGTTAAGACTGTTCTTACGTGGAGCATGCGGTCTCGCTCGCACTATTTAATATTTTTTGTTATTGTAATAAAATGAGTTTATTTTTGATGAATGTGGTCTTATAGTTTGATGGATAATTAAGTTGCGGATATTCCAGGCATATTTTTCTTATCCTGTACTAAGTTTTTGACTGAGAAAATTTGATTCCAAAATTAATAATTTTGCAAACAACTTTTCTTTATAGGAAAATAAAAAGGTATTTAACTAGCTGTTGCCCGCGACTTCGTTCGCGTGGTAATTTTTATGTGAATTTTTCCGGACTTAAAAATAGCTTATACGCTAATCCAGACTATAATCTATCTCTGTGCAAAATTTCATCCGGATCCGTTTAGCCGTTTTTGCGTGAAATAATAACAAACATCCATCCATACAGTAAAGATATGTCCGTAGTTTAATTATGCAGTACGTATGTGAAAACAGAAATATGTTAAATATGTCCGTAATTTAATTGTGCAACCCTCAGATCACATTTATCAATAATTTACTCATTTTATTACCACAATTAAAAATGTTAAGCTGTGCGAGCGAGACAGTATGAACCACATAATAACAGTCTTAACACGTCGATGTGAAGAGATCAGGATCCTAGGAAGGGCCAAAACCTCATGTCTGCCTACCCCCCGGGGATATAAGTGTGAATTTATGTACGTAAGTACGAGTCACGACTCACGACTGACTCCATTAATGAATCAAATGTTTGCTACACTACTTGTAGCTTTGCTACGGCGTAGCACATGGCGTAGCGGCTTATAGATAGATAGATAGATCGATATAATTTTCTTTATTGTACACAGAGATAACATTAATAAAAATTCAATAAATCGCAGTACAGTTGGCGGCCTTATTCCTACAAGCAATTTCTTCCAGGCAACCATAGACGGCGACAAGAAAGAAGTTAGAGACTGGTAGTCGGTGCAATATATCACTAGGCTCATAAATTAAATACTGTAATTTCAAATCAAATCAAATCATTTATTTACAGTGTGCTTGATTGCAAGATGACATAGAAGGTTTCCTAGTGGGTACTTGATTATCGCTACCTATCTATTTTGTCTTTATGAAAATACACTGAAATATTACTTGGTTTATAAACAAAATTATTAATTTTCATCAAAGAAATAACTTTGGTGTTTGAGAGCGCAGTAATTCTGCTAACATTTTCAATCCTCTCTCCCTCGCAGTCATAGTACAGTAATGAAGTCGCCAGAGGCTCTCAAGCAACATACAGATACTTCTGGTGACCTATCTTGCAATTCTATCGACATAACACAAAAGTGTCACCAATGTTTAAAAGTTTTTCAAGATTTTGGGAGGACAGTTAGCGCAAATGTGGACTGCGTCTAATAACCAGCACACACAAGGCGGGCCGCTAGGCTAATGACATGCTAAACCGAGGCTGCCTGGGAGTTTGCCTGTTGACTTGACCCTTTGTGGTGTTAGGGAGTGAGGATGCTGACGTGTTCAACCTTTGTATTTTCACTTTCATTCAATGTTCGCTATCCAAATTTCTTCTAATATTACAAATTAAAAAGCGCGTTTGTTGATTTGACTTTCTTCTACGTAGCGACTAGGCTAGGGATCGATGTGTGTGATCTACGCATTGCTTAGAGTTTATTGGCCGGGGAGTAATATAGCGACGGTTTGATGATTCATCTTTTCGCTAAGTGAATACTGAAGAAACGTTTCAGATCCTTAGATTGTTTAAAAAAATTATAATATGAATATAACTTCCACAAGACACAATCACGTGTCCCAGATGGTCCCAAATAGTGGCAACCAGGCAAGGATATCACAAACATGCAAACACACCCAGACTGAGGCCATGTGTACAATAAACAAATTGCAGTATACTTGTACAACATAGTGTCTTTTTGTCCCGTTGTATTTGAAAAAATACAAAAGTAAAAAACAGAACTATACTTCATTTCTTATTTATTTAATGTAATACTCAGACTGTCATTTCGTTAGCTAAGCCTGAGATTTCCGCACTTAAACATCTCGGACTATTGGGTTTCTTCACGATGTTTACCTTAGCAGTTAGCGAATGGTATTGTTACAGCAAATTAACAAATGTCTACAAGTACGTAAACGAAGTCATGAATATGCAAGGATAACCTCGATGCCGCTGATTCAGAAACTTAAGGCTGTTCTTATGTGGAGCATGCTGTCTCAATCGCACGATTTAAAATGTTTAGTGATTGTTAATAAAAATATACTTTTGATAAATGTGGTCTGAGGGTCTGATGGATAATTAAATTGCGGATAGTTTAGCCATATTTTTTTTTATTCCAAAATGAATAATTTTGGAAACAACTTTTCTTTATTAAATACTACGTATAGTAAAACCAAAACATATTTAAATTGTCCGTTATTTAATTATGCATCAAACCTTAAGACCACATTTATCAAAAGTTTACTCATTTTATTACAATAATTTAAAGTATTAAAATGTGCGAGCGAGACAGCACGCTTCACGTAAGAACAGTCTTAAGTTATCTCCTCAACTAAAAAATCAGCAGGTCGGCTTTACTGTATATCCGTATCCCACATGAACAAAACCGCGGGTACTTCTAGTCTTCAATCGTTTTCAAAATTAATATTGCACAATAATGTCAGATCTCTGGTTCGGTTACCTTCTGTAACACACGCTAGCTTTCACTAACACACACAACTTACTAGCCAACTGAAAATGACACAGAAAAAATCCTCGGGCGTCCCTCAATCTTCCTCGACAAAAAACTCTCCTTTAAAAGCCTGCGCGGTTATTTGTCCTCTCGGCCCCATTGTGACGTGTGTAAACAAACGCATTAAAGCAGTTCTTTTGAGAGGCTGCGACAATAGCGGGAGATGGCATTCCGTCGCCATTGTCGCGCGAATAATTGTTTGCGCCGCGGTCAGCAGTCTCCTAGGGACGCACGCCCTAGCCACGCCACTCTCGCCGCTATCCCTGACAGTTTAGAAGGCACAACTGCGTGACGAGTGCGGAGGTAAAGGCCCGTTTCGAAGGATGATATCGACACCCGTATAATGACGGTAGAGTGATTCCATTTGTCTTTTCACGGTTTATTATTTCGTGTATGGCCGCCGCGGAGCGATGCGGTCGGTGTGTGGAGTGACGTTTTCTCATCTGAGACGCGATAAAATAAGCGAAATATAAATCAAGTGTTTATAGGTACTCGTAATTTTTTAATTTTATTTTTGCATTTTTGTTTGTTTCATGTATAAATGTTTATGTAATGTTTTGAGTATTGTGCCGTTAAATAAATGTTTTTATCTTATCTATCTCTATCTAAAGTATATGCATTTAATACTATCTTAACTGAGCGCAAATGAGTCTCACCCAGTTGTAGCAAATATAACATCGTTATGGAATTCAAACAACTTTTTTCCGTCATTTTACTTCGAGTTCGACTGCTATTATTTCTTTTCTTGCTTATAAACTCTATTCTTTCTATTATTTCAGGATTTGTTTTTGCTTCTCGTGCAAAAACTTGTGTTTGTGTGATTGATTCGTTTTAAATCAACGAATCTTTCGGACTGAACAAGTTTTCAAAGTAACGATTTCGTTAGTTCTAAGAAAATATTAGCTTCTGGTTATGAAGATTTGTCAACTAATGATGAATGAAAATAAACTCGTATTTTTCATTTTCAGACTGTCGTGCCTTGAAAGAAAAAAAAGGAACCTCTTTATTGTCTGTCTACCCGACCGTTTAGTCTTCCGTCCGTTTGCCAAGATAATTTTTCTCAGAAACGGAAGCTATCAAGTTGGCATTCATTTCAAATACTAAGCCTACAGTTTCTTGAAGGTGTACAAAACGTAAACGTAAACCAATACAATTATCTAAACGCAATTAAAAATAACATAAATAATATCATTTTTAATACAATCAAACTAATTATCTAAACCTACAGGGTACTTTCGGTGGACCTAGAATCATAAAATTTGGTAAGAAACACGAATTACTGCATAAAAATCTGGAAACCGTTAGTGTGTAGCTATTTCAAATAAAAGGACTACAAACTTATCTTTGCAGTTGGGTTGTATGTATGGGTTGTATGTACATACTTTACCGCTGCAACGTTTATTAGGAACTGTTCGTTTGTGCCTCAAGGCAAAAACTTGTTTTTGCCCAGTTTTATTTTTGTAATTCGATCAATGTAAATCATTATGGATGTGCATGTTCTGTGCTGTGAATCGCGTCTTAGTTACCGATACTGTAATATTCTTTCTTTATCTAAAAAACAAAAAAATCCGGAATGGCATTTAGGCTGGCAATTACGATGTTCGTGTATTATTTGAGGCTATACTTTCAGGCTTAATGTACATTTGCATTTAACGATTTCATTACTTTTCTAATCGCCAAGTGCGGGGCCCGTCATTAAAATTAATTATCAACACGCGTTCGCTTTCCGAGCAGCCGAGCGACGTGCGCGCATGAATATTCAACAACGGCCGACGGTTTTTCTGCGATTATCGTCCGTTTTTATGAGCTACACAATACACATATTTGCTAACATGTCGCTAACTGCAAAGAAAATGCTACGACATTTCTATTACCTTGCATTGTATCGAATTTGTATTTTCAAGAATTGTTTGTAATTCCCTGATGGAATCCTGCAACTTTGAGTTTTATTGACTAGTTATAGAGAGCTCTTTAATAACTTATACCATTAACAAAAGGATGTATACTCCTGTAAAGGTGTTTCACACGGAATTATACATTAGAATGTAGTCTTTAAATGAAATGTGAAAATACTGTTGGAGTAGCTAATAAATAATAATAATAATAATAATAATAATAATAACAAAATACTTCCACATTGATTTACCTCAGGCTACATCTATGGTCCTGTTTTATTTATTCGTTTTGTCTGTTGTATATTTAGTTTTCTTTCTGTTATTGTGCATATTATGTTACTTATCTGCTTCTTTTGTTTCTGTCATGTATCTTGTTGGTATAATAAATGTCTTTCTTCTTCCTCTTCTTCATTTCAAGTAATGTCAAATACATTACATTTAGCAAGCAAATCGTCTTTTGCAGACAAATCTTCCGTCGTTTTAGGTTGTATTTTGATAAGTCAATAAATACTTTTTTATCTTTAATCTCATTCTCAGTCAAGATTTTAAACTAAGGTGGTCAAGTACTTTTTTCTCATTGTTGTAAACAGGCCTGATACGATAATTTGAGATGAGACGATATTTAATAAGGCATGACACCTTCTTTCAACGCCACAATGAAACTGCGAAAGTTTTGTAATTGCAGAAGTCCAAAACATCGAAAATGTCGTTCACTTTTCTCTCTAGCTGCCTAGTTACGGGCGGCCATGACAAGTGATTTATAAGGGTGCCGTCACACCTGCCTGACTGATGACACACGCGATACCCTCACGATAGACGAGACCTGTGTGATTACGCCGCAGCGTCCATTTTGTCACAAATAAAAGTGTATAGAAAATGGGGTATTCCAGATATCATAATGCGTGGAAAATGGCAAATATTTATTGCAGAAAAGTTTACTAATTGCACAGTAATTTTATCATATTTTAGCGTTTAGGTCTATGCAAAAAATCAATAACATTGGCGCGCTTTTTTGTCTATTTACACTTATTTTCTCGGAAAAATTTCGTCAAGCGATGATGATAGTGTCTCTTAACACCAGAATATATAAAAAAACAGGCAACACAAGCAATTCAAAACCTTCTGCCAAAAGTTACATTTGAGTGGTATGTAAGTGTTATCTTTTATTTCATTCCTCTCAGATGGTAGTGAAAAGCGAGTGTTCTACACGGGCGCAAATCATTTTTGGTCTCGGTAGTGTTGAATCCCTCGCTCCTTCAGTGATTCTTAGTGCAAGAATCGCCTCAGTTCGCTCTGGATTCAATTTCACAACCTCGACGCAAAAAATTTGTTTGCTCCCTTGGTGAACAATCTACTAGTATCTATTTAATTGAAGTATTATTTATGTTTGTTCGCCTCTCGCTTCCACTAAACTATTTGGAAGTCGGCCGACGCTATGTTTTTGCAAAATTTATCCTTCTAGGAAATGGGAAATGCAAAATGGGGGCACATTTTCTAACGCTCCAACTGGTGTACGACTCAATGGCATGGGACTTAAACTGGGTGCGTAACGATCGATATAAAAACTTTTGATATATTTTCACTGGATATAACGATTAAAGGATATAATGCACTCTTGATATAACAACATTTGATATATTCTCATGTAATATAATTATCAATAGATATAATAAACTTGTAATAATAACAAGTATTAATCTAACAGTGATAACGTATAACATACATGGGATATAACTTTGTTGGATATAAAACTCAGTTGGTATAATGTACTATTGGCATAATCTGGAATCGTTATATCCAGTGAAAATAAATCAGAAGTTTTTATATCGATCGTTACGTACCCCACTGAAACATAACAGTATAATAGCCACTGATAAACTGGTAACACATATTATATTTTCGTATAAGACTTATTATATAGAATATTAGGTTAGGGCAGATATAAAAAGGGGGGCGGGGGGGTGTGAAGCCCCCCTCAAGGGGGCTCGGGGGGCGAAGCCCCCCGCAGTAAAATAAAAAACAAAGAATTGTAACAGAGGTATTATTTGTAGGTCAGGTTAGGGTTAGCTTGTGTCCCTTAGAGCGGAAATAGGCACCCCGCGAAGCGGGGTGACGTCGACACGCTGGCGGTTAGGTTAGGTTAAAATAATTAACGTGTGTTTTTTAACACGGTGAAGCACCAGAACCGACTATTTTGTATAAAACTATAGTAAAAATAAATAAAACAAAAATAAGTGCATATATTTTCCTTTTAATCATTTTAACTGTAATAATCAAATCCTTTCTAATGTAAATTAGACGCGATTTTTCAATTGTAAATTAGACGCGATTGCGCGTAGAAAGCTAATTTCTGTATATTCATTTTTTTGTGATAATATAGTGTCGATGTTTTTTTGTTGGGTCACACACATTTTCTTTTTCTTCATCGGTGGAGCACCATTTAAATGTTGTTCAATATTACCTAATATTGAACAACTTTTAAACTATTACCTACTTTCTTGCATCAACTCTTTGGCTTAGTAATACAAGCCAGGATTCTTTTTATTAACTATCGTATTTATGGGATGATGCCAAGATTCAGCATTATTTTGAGTGCGAGGTAAATCTTTATTTGTTAAATCAGCAACACTCCACAAAGATGGTGGGAATTTCGGGCCTCTGGTTTCGTTACCAAGAATATAATCTTCACTGAACATCTTAACAATATGTCGGGAGATATTGTTTCCTGCCATTTCTGAAAATAAATAGGTATTTCTTTCGGATTCAAAAATGCCAAGGCCAATAAGCACTTCATTTCCATACCGAAATTATGGTTGGTTCTGTATAACGTAGTTTTCCCAGCGGATTGGATTCTTCTATATATAATCTGTGCTAAATGAAAGAAACATCCATTGATTGTAACATTATCAAAATGTTGCCTGACACTCTGCATAGCCGCCAATTCGAAATCCATAATATTGTTTTCCACTTTCAGTTCAATCTCATTTTCATGACAATAGTCTGTTAATAAATCGAACAGTTTATTATATGACGCTTTGTCCTTATGAGTGCACAAGGCAAATACAAGAGGAAAAGTTTGTTTGTTTTTTCCAATATATTGCCATGAATAACATAAAGTTGTAAAAAATGGTCTGATGCGATCTTAATGTCCCGTCCATAATCCACAATTTCGATTGACCTAAATAGGACATAAGTTTTTTGCTTGAAAAGATGATAATTCGCTTACATGTATTAAATATTTCATCAGCGATAACGAAATTTTTATCATAAGACTGCAATTCGTCATGTCGTATTATAAAATAAATATCACTCGGTTCATGAAAACTCGGTATTATTTTCTTTTTTTCTCTGTAAACACATTGTCTCAGTGCGGATGTTGATGGCAATTGTGATATAATAGTGAAATCACTATTGCTTTTCGCACTTTGAATTATTTGGCATGTTTTTTTTCCAGCTTCGTGATTGCTTCCTCTTTTATAGTATTTATTATTTCCAGCTTCTCCTTGCGAACTGGATCAGGATCATGGTTATGCGTATCACTAAATTGTAATACTGTATGCAAGTTCGATTTAAAATCCATCAAAGTTATTGCTCGGGTTTTACACTCATTCAACTTATTACGCTCACATATCCAGTAATACTTGTTCTCAATTTGTCGATTCTTGTTATATGTATATCCATTTACGTACAGTTTTGAAAATCCCTTCGAACTTTTAATTAAGTCACACTTAACAGACAACATCTTAGCACAAATTGATGATTTTAGTAACACCAACTAATTTACCCTAACAAAGTCTTAAGACTACCCATCAATGTCAGTAAAAAACAACAGCGAAAAGTATCCTTTCTGAGTCATTGCTCATTAATTTATTTACATAGGCGCATCTACGCAAGGTCCTAAACAGATTGCAACCGAAAAAATATATTATATCTTACCAAACATTATACCACTAATACTTATATCCAATATACATTATATCCATTAAACGTTATATCAAAAATGTATTATACTATTTGAGCATTATACGCCGTGAAATTATACTGATTGTTGTTATACCAAAAGTTTATTATGTCCCTTGAGTGATTATATCGAATGAAATTATATTAAATGTTGTTATATCCAGTGAAAATATATCAAAAGTTGTTATACCAATCATTACACACCCGTCTACTTAAACTACGACATCACTCATAATTTCAATTTACAAATTAAAATATAATAAAAATTATAACTACCTCACAACACAACCACTTGTCCTGGTCCCAAACTAGGATACCCTGTGTTATGGTAACCAGACAAGAACGTCACAAACATGGAACGGAAATACACTATAGACTGAGGCTGTGTGTACAAATGTACGGCGCCACCCAGTGGTAATAGAACCCACGACCTTTGGCATATTTTTTTGTAATATCAAGGTGGTAAATGAAATGAGAGAATGCATTTCAAACTTAAAACATAATGTTCGTTAATATGTTTAAAGAATTTTATTCATCCGGTCACTATTACTAGTACTCATTATCCAGACATTAACGACTAACGAAATTCAACAATTCCGAAGCAAATAAAATGCAATAAACTCAACAGAAGTTGAAAGATTTTTAACGTGAGTCAATACATAAAATGACAATTTTTTTTTTATTTAACTGTTCTACTACAAAACTCAACATCACGAATCTTAAGTCAAACCCAAGGCGTTTTGTTTATTTTATCACGGGAATTCCCACATCGCATGGAGACACAGGTTTATCTCATTGTTTTCATACGCGTCATGAATGAACGAATGACTGTACCCAATTATTTCATTTCCATCAGAGTACATAATAAAGGCCCATTAAAAAAAACGGAAGTAACTTTGCGTAATACATGTCAATACAGGTAATTTTGGATTGAGATAAAAAAGTGCAAATTAAATTAAATGAGTTCATTTGTATGGAATCTTATTGGAACATTACCTATTATAGCATTTGGTTTTAACAAATACTAAAATAATCTCTACACAATTCATCTTTCTAGGCGTGCAAAAATTGTTGTATTCTAACATTGCAAATATCAACTAAATACTATTAGGTACATATACAACTAAATACTATTTATTTTATAATATTTTTAGGGTTCCTTACCTCAAAGGCAAAATGGAACCCATATAGGATCACTTTGTTGTCCGTCCGTCTGTCCGCCCGTCCGTTTGTCTGTCTGTCAAGACCCTTTATCTTTATCGCGTGAAGGTATCTAGTTGAAATTAAAATCATATAGTCAGGTAGTCCTTTGAAGCTGTGAAACCTTTCAAGTTTACGTACAAAAAAAGTAACGGTCGTTTATGCGGCAAAAAACGTATATTTTGACACTTTCAAGGGAATCAAAATTTATAGGGTTCTCCGTTCCGTTGGTCTAGAACTATAAAATTTGGCAAGTAATATTGTCGCGTACTACAAGCACAGAGAAAAATTTGAAAACAATACATTTGTAATTAAATCATAAAAACATTAGTCTCTGAGGTACGGGAAAAGATCGGAAAAACTGCGAGACTCGATTCCTGAACTATTTATAATATGTAAGTACCTAAAAATTTGTAGCGGTGGTAGCCTAGTGGGCAGAACATTGGACTCGGAAGCGGGAGACCCAAGTTCGATTCCCAGTGCGGGCATGTACCTATGACTTTGTTTTCTAAGTTATGTACATTTGTGAAGTTATAGTAGCAATACCACTCGCTAACTGTGAAGAAAAACATCGTGAGGAAACCTGAGTGTCTGAGCTATTCATATACCTCAGCGCTTAAAATCGCCAATCCCTGGTGGCCACGCGTGGTAATTAAGCCCATACTCTCTCCGTGAGAGAAGGCCTGTGCCCTACAGTGGGACGTATATAGGCTGCTTATGCTACAAATATGTAGGGAAACCTCGGTGGGCGTGTCTGGCTCCAACTTTTCCGTTTTTTTTTAGTGAGAAACTCGCCTGCTTTATATAGGTCTACAGCTACTTGTGCAAACAAGAGTTAAAGCGAGTCAGTGGCAAACGTTTCAGCGGCTTTGGAAGCTTACTATATTTTTTTATAGGCATGCGGTAGCAGATTCTTTGTCAAAATTCAGTTTTATGTAGCGGAGATTTTTTGTTCATCGTCATCATCATCAGCCATTTGAAGCCCACTGCAGGACATAGGCCTCCCTCGTGGTTTTCCTGACCTCCTGGTAATTGATTTCCTTAGTCGCCTTCCATCCACTGGAGTGACGCTATTCTTAATCCGGCGCCACATGGAAATACTATTGCATACGTTGCAATAATATTTAATATAATAAATGAAAATGGTATTTGAACCATCCACCAAATCCAAAATTAATGAAGGAAATATATAACGGTGATCCCCGATTAACCAGCATTACATCTGTCTCTGAGCCCTAGACAAATGGAACAAGAATTCAATTATAGTTTTTACTTCGGCCGCTGCTGGTCGGTCTATGAGGTAGAAGAATACAGAAGGACTTCTTATATCAAGTATTTTATTTTAACATAGCACAGAAACGGTGACTTAATGAAAGTTACGCATTAACCTTCTCAGTCCTGACCTTGAAAATAACAATGGTCTTCAATTGTTATTTTCAAGGTCAGGACTGAGAAGGATAAACATAGGTCCATTTTAATGTCTAAAGAAGAAGACATTGATGATACAATAAAATCACTAATATTTAAATTTAAATATTGTTTTATAATAATGATTGTTATGTATTTTAAGAACCAATAAAGTAAAATACTAAGAAGGCGGCAGGAGGGCAATGGACAACATTGTCGTAACGGTGAAGAGGCCTATACCCAACAGTGGGCATCTTTTATGGGCTGTATAGATAGCTAGATAGATATACTAGGGGGAATTACAAGCCTGTTAAAGACTACTTGACTTTTATCAGTGAATTACTCAATCAACAATAGCAGCCTCTTTTAGGGCACACTGTGTTTTATAAAGTTCCTCCGATCTCCAAATTTTATTACTCGCTCAATATCTGTTTTAATACGTTTTTATTCCAACTGTCGTCTAAATGTAGGTTAATAATCTAGGAATTCAGTTTTAACTTTTTTTACTAATGTACAGATTTGCGAGTTTTTGTAGTTCGGAGGACAATGCAATAATTCAGTATCATTGATCTGATCTGATGATCTCCATAATTAAATAGTTGAATTACTCAAAACTGTTCATAGGTATCGCGTCATGTATTTTTGACCTCAATCAATTTTTATTGTTGAGCTAGTGCATGAAATTCTTTAACTCAGCGTCTGTTAATTAGGTCGCACTACTACAGAATCACCTTAATGATAACTAAAAAGTTATAGGAAAAAGTATAACATAAATATTATTTCAACAACTAAAAACATGCTTCTAAGGGTAATCCACCACAAAAATGATATTCTTAAGGTCGTACTTCTCCACATAGCGTTTCTGCGGTGCGCGGGTGTGTGGCGCGAATACTAAGTGCTCATTAGAGATTGGTCCGCTCTGGCGGCTAATTGGGGCCGCCCTCGGACTTTTACTACCGCAACGCCGTGTAAGGCGGGGTGAGGATGGCAGAGACACTAGGTAAGTCGATATAAAGAATTATATCCGCACAGCTGTATAAGCTGGAATGAAGGTGGCAAAGACACTTGGATAGTGGATAATACACGGATTTAGTAACGCACAGCTGTACAAGGTGGGATGATGCAGAGTCATCGGGGTAGTGAACATTCAGAATCCAGTATTACTTAAATGAGGGAATAACTCTGAAATCGCCATTTCATACCGAAATTTGGTATTGAACTAGAGCTGCTAATATTTCTTTGTAGAGATAAGTAGTTCGTACGAGATATCTTAAGTTTTTACATGGTCTGTTTGAAACACCCCCTGTACTTTGGCCAGCCAATTTCTTTCCAGAAAACGCTTACATAACTGCTGGCCTCCTGAAAGAAGCCAGATTTCCAAGAACGGCCGAGGGTAGTTTCTCTGCGCATTCACGAGAAAATTTGAAATACTTTGAGACACCCTCGGTGGATAAATTCGAGCTTACTTGTAGCGGAAGCTACTACTAACTGATAGCAGACACGTTAGAACAGTTCTCGTAATGACGGTACGCAGGGAACCCATTTGTAAAGCTTTACGAGTTGTTTATTTGCTCCGAACGTTCGGCGCTGAATTTGTTGCCGCGTTTCGTTGCTGATTGATAACCGACGAATTCCTGACACGAATGTTTTTCCTTCATTAACGCCTTTTTTAAATGCCTAATGTTTGTACTTTTAAAGCCATGTTATCCTGTGGTGTGTCAAAGTTGCCACAAAGGAAATTCACCATAGAGATGTAAGATGTGAGTGAGTAACTCACACTGAACTCAGTTATTAAATGCTCAGGGTCGAAGGACCAAACCAGGGTTTTTTCAGTCGTTATTGCGAGGAACATAAATGAAAACTGCACACCGAGAGCTGAAATCTCAGTGACGTCACAGAGGCACAAGTTTTCTCATCAGGCGGTTAGCGGGAGAATACACACGCGTCCGCAGCTTCAAACAACACATACGGACAGATGTTTCACAGCGACGGAGTCACAGAATGGTCGCCAAGTAGGTATGGATCGACGAAATTTTAGTAGAACCTAGGGATTGACATAGGATACTGCATCTATCTATCTATCTAAACAGCCTTTAAAAGACGTCTACTATTGAGCATAGTTCTCTTTACCATCTGGCCAACCTCGCCGGTCTCCTGCAAGCTGCAAGACGGACGGTGGACGAAGACCGGCATGAAACAAAAAAATATTAAGACCAAGTATGAGGACATGACCGTCATAGTCTTATTCAAATAAAAATAATTTCAATAGCATTAAATCTAACAAAGATGATCCTTACAGGTGTACTTAAAAGTTAATTTGTTGGGCATAACATTAGTTACCTGCTTACTAAGCCTTAATTAAAGAGTTAGCATTGTCTGAGGAACCGCGTATTACCGAGTATTACAACTTTGGGGCGCGTTTGATGCAAAGGATCTCCCTTGCTGTAGGAATGCTGCAAGTGTTATGAGTTTTTTTTTTGGGTTATATATTTCGCGAGACGGTTTCATCAACCGATTTTATATTGTTTAATTGTGTATGTGTGTGTGTGTGTGTTTTCTTTTTCTTTCCTAACTCTTTCTGATACATAATGTAAAGTTTTAATTTGTTACTAAACATTTGTGGATTTGATATTCGGTCTGTAGTAACATGTGATAATATTTTGATCAATCATCATCATCATCATCATCAGCCATTTCACGTCCACCGCAGGACACAGGCCTCCTTCGTGGTTTTCATAACCATGAGGGGTTTTGCCATAATCGCCACGCTTGGCAGGCAGGTTAGCGATCGCAGTATGCGGTTGGAATCTCAGGAAGATGCTGTTGCCCGTCTCCTGGTAATTGATTTCCTTAGTCGCCTTTTACGACATCCACGGAATGAAATGGAATGACGCTATTCTTAATCCGGTCCCATACGGAGCATCATTTTTATTAATAAATATGGTTCGTACTGACAGAGGTTTGGTTTAGAAACAAAATTGCGAGAGACCATCATTCACGCGTCACCCTCATCCCGCTCTATTAAGAGTGGATCTTCCACACAGCTCCGTTTTGGGGCAAAGCCTCCGGACGAGGGAGCCGCACGGCCGGAGCACCTTGTTGACTTGGGACACGGGCCAGTTTTGTTTGCGCGCCGCCGGTCCTTGCTCCGGCTGTAAATGTTAAAGTTTGGGCGCAATGCGGCCCACCGACACCCTCACGAGAGTCAAACACAGAAGAACCGCTGGATAGAACAGATAGTCATAAGCTGTGCAAAAGATCAATTGACTAATGGTCGTTTCCTATATGTCTATGGGCTTTTTTTCACTTCAAATAGGACATAGATTTTATTATTATTATTATCTCTTACATAAGCAGCCTGTATACGTCCCACTGTAGAGCACAGACTTTCTCTCAGGGAAAGAGTATGGGCTTAATCATCACGCGTGCCCACCGTGGATTGGCGATTACAAGCGTTGAGGTATGTGAATAGCTGAATAGCTCAGACACTCAGGATTCTTCACGATGTTTTCCTTCATAGTTAGTGAGTTATATTGCTACTATAACTCACAAATGTAACTTAAAAAAAGTCATAGGTAACTGGCCGCACTAGGAATCGAACCTGGGTCTCTCGCTTGCGAGTCCAATGTTCTACCCACTAGGCTACCACCGCCTTGACCACCGATTATCTCTTCCATGGTAGTAATCCTGACGAATGTTAATTCTCGGTAAGCGGTGTTTATCGATGGACCGTTTAAAGGAAAAGTCTGCCTTTT
This sequence comes from Yponomeuta evonymella, assembly GCA_963969515.1. Taxonomy (NCBI): domain Eukaryota; kingdom Metazoa; phylum Arthropoda; class Insecta; order Lepidoptera; family Yponomeutidae; genus Yponomeuta; species Yponomeuta evonymella. The sequence goes on along the minus strand of OZ018342.1, from coordinate 337,847 downwards.
GCAGACCGTTTAATCCGTGGCTGAAAATAAGCACTTGAAAAAGTTACTGAAATTTACACAAAAATATAGGAAGTAAAAATTACTCAAAAATTATTGGTTGCTTATTACATCGTGAGTGTTGATTATGGCAAAACCCCTCATGGTTATGAAAACCACGAAGGAGGCCTATGTGGAGTGGAGTGGGCGTCAAATGGCGGATGATGATGATGATGAGTGTTGAGACTGTTATCAGCATCAATATTTTATCCGAGCATTGTGATTTTCTAATAGCCAACTTGTCAAGGCACGGTAGTTCTGTGCCTTTTAATGGACACACTCACACTAACGTGTACACTTTTCAGGTGGATATCACGTGGAGTTTTACGGCACGAATGAAATACTGCGTACACAATATCTCCCAAGCAAAACTCCACTGTACCGAAATAAAACGGAACACAAGCGCAATCTTTATGTTTAGGCGTTCGGAGGTATTTTCATAAGATTATCACGTTTTTAATATTCCAGGCGGTATTGAATGTGTTACTGCGGAATTACCGGCGCTGACGGCGTAAAATAAGCCCTGTCGAGTTACGAAAGAGAGAAACCTTAATTTGGGTGAGCTGAATAGCTCGGTCGTTTAATAATCAAATGTGAGTTATGTGGTAATTAGGGCCGGGCTGAGTGGCTATAGGAACAAGATGTTGCCAGTTGCCGCGCGCCGCCGGCAGGTGTCGCTGTTGTCGCCGCCAAGCGCCTGGAGATGACACTTGTCAACTGCAATGGACACATCAGTTAGTGGTTAAAGCGGTCACGCTCAATGCACTGCACTGTTTGTGTCGGAGATGGACGTAAAATAGAAAGAGGACTTACGACGTTAAAATGAGACAAAATAACTTATATGTACTTGGGATAATCTGTTTGAGATATTCACCTCATGTATTAACAAATGTTCTGCTAATATCTCAAGGATATTAAAAGATCAAACGTCTTTTTTCTCTCGACAATAATATCTATTGAGACTGCAATATTATTGGTCTCCTTTCTGTAACTATAAATAATCTGACACTACACTTCGTGATCCCGGAAATTCCAAATAAATACAGGCCCATATTTAATAGAACTATAGAATTCATGGTTTGCTATGACAATTCAACGTCGGGAATTAAGGTAGTTAAATGTTACCTAATAAATAATCGCGAAGAGAGTAAACATATGCGAATAGCTTCAACCGATTAGCTGCCGACTAAACTCAGATAATAATAGGGGTTAAAGTATGAAATTGCCGTTTTATTGCAATAGGTTCTTTGAATTGACATAGAATCTTCATGGTTTGAGGTTTTCGAATGAAACTTTTTTCAAATGGTTTCTATGATGTTCTTTTTTTAAAAAATGTGAAACATTTGAATATCTACTTTCAATTGTTTTTGTTATTCAATTTAGACAAGAAAGATGGATACTGCGAAAATTCGAGTGATTATGAGGCACCCATTTTTCGTATTTTTTTATTTTATTGATTTGACGCAAGTGAGTCAATATTGTGGGTAAGGTAACGTTAAACTATGCTGCTAATTCCTGGGTAGTTTGACTAGGGTCGGCTTCCATTATCTCTCTTAATTCATCGTTATTCACCTGTGTGGGCGGTCTTCCTCGTGGCTCGTTCTTTAAGTCGAAATTTCGATCACGAAAGCGTTTTTAACCAAAATCGCACGGTGCGTTCATTAGTAGACCCCTCTCCAAACGCAGCATTGATATTGCGGGCTGTTTCTGCCGCGTTAGTTACGCGTCGGAACTCGTATTCAAAAATCACTCGAATTTTCGCAGTATCCATCTTTCTTGTCTAAATTGAATAACAAAAACAATTGAAAGTCGATATTCAAATGTTTCACATTTTTTAAAAAAGAACATCATAGAAACCATTTGAAAAAAGTTTCATTCGAAAACCTCAAACCATGAAGATTCTATGTCAATTCAAAGAACCTATTGCAATAAAACGGCAATTTCATACTTTAACCCCTAATATAAAAAAATTGTATAATCTCTAGTCTCTTTTTCCTCTCAGAAACTAACGTAAAGCCATTGGCTGGACATTCTGCGGCCACACGGCGGCGGAGGCTAAATACTTTTCGACTGCGAGCAAAAACGCCGCAGTGAAATAAACGCCTCGCCGAAAATCGTAAAAAGGTTGGAGGAGCTCGTAAATCAATCGCGAGTCGGGTTAGCGCCAGCTATTCGGTGACGAGGTAGGCTGCGGAGAAGAACAGCTGAATCAGTTACAGATCATAAGCTATCGTTTTGAGGATGTATTTGGAGCATACATTAATACCACAGTACGTTAGTGCAACAAAAAGAATATAACCATAGTACGTGATAGTACTTCAGGCAGGCGGACATACGTAGACCAAATAGGGGATGGATTAGAACTATACAAGATAAAAGTACCATGTGTACCTACCCACCGGGCATTGACGATTTCAGGGATATGAACACCTTCAAAATATAGATTTCACAGTTAGCGGGTGGTACTGCTACTGCAAATTTACAAAAGTACATAACTTACAAACCTAGTCATATATATATGTAATGCAGGTCTGTTCATTGTGGCTTCATCTATAAAAAAAACATGCGCTTTGCAAATTCCCGTAAAAGAATATAGGCCATTGCAATAAGAAATAAAAATTCCTATATCGCACAAGAAAAGAAAATTCATATAAAAGTCGGTATGGTGTCATGCACGCTTCACGTTGTTACTGCAGATAAAGGAATAAACGAAATGCTGCTAAAATCGGATCATTCAGAAACCTAACCTCCTTGGCTCTCCGCCGCGTAACATGTTGGCTCGCATATCTAAGGCATTGTAATAAATTCTATTAAGGGGATCCATGAGACAAACTAGCGACACCAATGAAAAAAAATTGTGTCTATTTTTCAGATCGTATTAATTTGTAAAAAGTGTCTGTACAATGTCTCAATCATGTTAATAGTGATTATTAGGACCCACAACAGAGAACGTAGGATTACGGACCTTGGACTAGATAGCACTTACGTCAAAAACGGCCGTTTCTCTCGGTAGTGCTATCTAGTCCTAGGTATTTTGCCTTAGGTTCACGGTAATGGGCTTTAAACACACTATTACGATGATTGAGACACTGTACTTACGCTGTTTGCAAATACGATTTGAAAAAAAAGCTGGTGGACCTAGTGTTACGCCCTGGAGCCCCTTAAGATTCGGATTGCACGCCGCATAGGTACGAAGTGTAATCAAAATACCGTAAAACCTGAAAAGTTTCTTCTGTTCCGTTTCCTCAGTATCGACAACTATGCTCCAAAACCGAAATAAAAAAAAAATAATGTAAGCAAAAAAATAATTTAACCTTTTGTTTATTGGAAGTGGATCTATTAATCAGAACTGAAGAAAGACTTTGTAAGTTTTGCGTTATTTGAATAAAACTGCCGCTCGAGTATACAAACGCTCGTAACCCGTGCATGTTAAGTTACCAAGGAACACTTTCACGAGCGCAACTTAAGTTGAATCGATTTTAAAGCTTGAATAGCTAGCTTACAGGCGGTGTCAATTGGTGCGCCCTAGCAACAAAAACAGAAGTTTGTCGCTTATTATAAAGTGAGTAAAACGAAGCGGGCATGCGTACACCTTGCACAGTGTTTCAACGCACACTGACAGTCAGCTGAAGGGTACATCACAGCACTAAGGTCATAAAAAGCCACTGGAAGATTGAATGCGGAAAATGAAAATGATTTGTAGTCATATTGCTTCCTCGAGACCACATTTTTCCACGTTTGATCATCGTCTCTTTCGATACGCCAAGAGCGGAGCTATCTCATAAAGAATCGGCCTTGAACCCCGCATTCTTGCGAGGGCGCCCGCGAGCGCCGCCGGCGGGGGCGCTAGATATTTTCTCACGCGCTCATCTCCATAAAGACATTGCAATGCACGACACAATCCACGCACCCCTCGGTCCTTCCGCAAGGGAAAAGCCCATAGCGATCTGTGCAGGGTTTCTCAGTACTCAGCCTATATACATCTCACTGCAAGGCACAGGCCTTCTCGCAGAGAGAGAGAGAGAGTACCGGCTTAATCATTACGCGTGCCTACCGTGGACTGGCAATTTCAAGAGGTGTGTGAACACCTCAGACACTCAGGTTTCCTCACGATTTTTTCCTTCACGGTTAGCGAGTGGTATTGCTACTATAACTCACAAATGTATGTAACTGAGAAAACAAAGTCATTGATAAATGACATTGACATGAAAAACAAAGTCATTGGTACATTTGGATTCCACCCCCCGAAGGAGAAGCCGGCGTTCTATCGTTCCGGTACCACCGCAGGGTACCTCTAAAATGCTCTATCTTTAAACAACCTAATCAGAATTTGTGTATTATAATTTTTGCTCTGAAAGTTTATTTAGATATTTTTCAGTTTTTTGGATTCCAATCATGGTTTGCAACCTTTTATGAAATTTGCGCTCTACGCGCTGTACCAATGTCGCATGTAAGCATTATTATCTATCAAATATAGCCACTACAATACTATCGTGACAGAACCGTTAAATTTAGAACTAGGGTTTTTATTTTATGCATAAGCAACCTACGCACGTCCCACTCCAGACCTTCTCTCAGAGGGAGAGAGATACAGTATTGGCTTAACCACAAACACGTGTCCATCGCGAATTGGTGATTTCAAGCGTTGTGCTATGTGAACATCTTCGACACTAAAGTTTCTTCATGACGTTCTGGGTTCTATATTAATTTTTTCAACTTATTTGGGTCAAATCTATGTAAGCTCCAATGAACGTTTTGACTTATAAAATGTATAACTCGTCACATAGAGTCTAAATATTTCATAACCATCCACAGCAATTACCTCAACTACTACCCACGTCGAAGTAAAGTATAGTTTTATGTAACATCCAGACGCTTATCCCTCACGCCGCATCGGGTTTCGATAGTCCTCAATAAGGGCAAATCCGAGGGCTCTTTGCGGTAATGGCATCATCCATACGCGAGACGGGCTATCGACACCAGCGGCCCGGGTTTGATTAGGTATTCGTACACCACTATGTCAGCCAGTCAATCATCAGCCATCTACGTCTACGACACAATCCTCCTTCAGGGTGCATCACAAAAACATGCTTGCTGACCATGGCGGGTTTTGATAGTAGTTATCACGCTGGGCAGACAGGTTGGTGATCGCATTAAACTTTTACTCTAGTACGCGAGAGGTACAGTACCTCTCGCCTACTAGCAGTAACTGCTACGGACCTCTTAAATTTCCCTTAGTCGCTTCTACACCTACTAATCCAAGGGTTGAGTCGGGTGGTCTTATTATTGTACCGAGAATATTTTAAAAAATCCGATAAAAAAGCATAAAAGATAGAAAAAACATAAAAAAATCAATACATGTTTTGGTTCTGAATTATCATGGTTTGTTACACTTTATTGCACAAAATTTAAAAAAAAAACTTGAATAACAGGTAAGTGTAAACGTACAAAGGCGGACTTATTTCAAAAGATATTTCTTCCAGCCAGCCTAAGAGAGGTTCTGAATGATAGAACAGAGAGCGGGAGAAGGCAAATAAAGACTGACTTGACTATGTTTACAAAAAAAATCTGTTGGGGGCATTGAATATTCATGAATACATTCATAAGCAGCCTATATACGTCCCAGAATGTTGAGGAAGCGAAAGTGATCTGTCAGGATCGTAGCAAGTGGCAGTCCCTGGTCTCTGCCTACCCCTCTGGGATACAGGCGTGAGTTTATGTTTTTTTTTTATACGTCCCACTGTAGGTCACAGGCCTTCTCTGAGAGAGAGTTAGGCTTAATACCACGCGTGCCCAGCGCGGGTTGACGATTTCAAGCGCTGAGGTGTGTGAATAGCTCAGACACTCAGGTTTCCTCACGATATTTTCTTCACCGTTAGCGAGTGGATATACATTCACTTATGAATAACTAGCGATTTTGTTTGGTGATATAGGTAAACAAATGAAATAAATGAAATGAAGTCTTGTAAAAGTAAAATTTCGTACATATTCCATTCTGTGACAAACAGACATGGCGAAACTATAAGGATTCCTTGTTGACTATGAATCCCTAAAAACCCTCTATATAAATCCGCATATTGTTATTTTGACGGCCTACAGCGGAACTCTACACTGCGCTTGGCCAAGACGCATGTGGCTGTCGACCTTTTCTTTTACTTACTTTGATTCACCTCAAAAGCAGCTAAAGTTGTAAAAGAAGCGTGAGAGACAAATACTTCAAGGTTATGGCAACCGGCAAACTGTGGTCTACAGGATGTAACAAAATCCTCTAATACATCCAAGCGGGAGGTGCTACTCGTCGATACAGACAACTTCATAGTAATGACCTTACTTTACTATGCCGGCACTAAATCTCCTGTAGTACCTATTAAAATTATTTTATACCGCAGCCACTGGGAAAGTGTCTCATTGCTCGTTCATAAACGGGTTACAAAGTCCGTCATTTCTCCCTTATAAATGGGCTACGGGAAAAGTTATATCGAATTTCATTCCTGCCCTCCGTAGCAGGGCGCGAATTTTGTATGAATAGTATATTAATTTCATTACGAGTGCGGAAAGCCTGTCATTGCAAAGAGTTCCGACAAATGTCTACCCGAGCCGAGGCGCGGCCAAAGGTGAGGGTTGACAGTCGGAACAAGTTGCAATGACGGTTCCGCACGTGTACTGAACTACTATTTTTAATACAGAATGAAGCAATTTTAATAAAGAAAATTTTTGGAAAATGGCGCCAACCGTAAAGTAATATAAGCAGAGATTTTTTCTTCACCCATGCTGGGTAGGCTACGGGAACTATGCCCATACAGCCAAGTCTTCCGTAGAATTTTTTTATTGATATGACATGAAAATTAAATTTAATGAGATGAAATAAAATGAAACCTTACCTAACTCATTGAATCAAATCATTAAATCTGATATTGAAACCAATTAGTAGCTTCTTTTTAGAAAATGAATGATCATAATCATAAAAACTTGTATGAATTTTTTTTAGTGAAACCTTCGTGGTTGATTTTTTCTTTTTAATAGACATTATTTTGACAGTTGAGAAAGAGAAAGCACGAGTTCGAAAAAGGTAAAAAAAAGCTCGAGTATGTAATAGCCCACATCCCGAACGCTTTACGTCCCTACAATACGCCACTTTTTGAGCCAGTTGCTCAAAAAGTGGTTAAAAAATCCATTCCTGCCTTGCTGGCGTTCTTTTGTTTTTTAGCAGCGAATATAAAAAAATACAAACGTCAAATCTCAAAAAGGTTTTATATCAAATAGTTGGAAAAAAGAGGTGGGAATTTTTTGTTGTATTTGATTTTCAATAAAATGAGGCTGGCAAACCTTTTCTGCTAATTAGAAAAAGGAGGTGTAACGCGCATCGGGCTTAAATAGAATTAGATCGTTTGCTTCCCTCGGTACCTATACAATGTACTTATTTTGTGCTCGATTTTCAATGAAAGGAGGCTGGCAACCTTTTTCTGCGCTACGAAAAAAAAACAAGCGCAGCAATTTATTTTGTTTTGTTAAATTTACAGTAGGTACGCTTTTAATTATTCCAAATAATTTTATTTTCCTCGTAGGTGTAGCATAAAGTACTATATATCGCTCGGGAGAAAGTTCCATTTCTGTTCTCGAGTTTCCTTTAAGCCATACTCTCGAACAGAAATAGATCGTTTTCTCTTCTCGGTGGACAATGTAAGTAGGTACTATTTTTCTATTTTAAAGTTTTTCACTACCCTGCACTGTCGGTACGTGTAAAATTCCCGAATTTCCAGATCATCATCAGCCATTTGACGCCCACTGCAGGACACAGGCCTCACTTATGGTTTTCCAACCATGAAGGGTTTTGCCATAATCGCCACGCTTGGCAGGCGGGTTGGCGATCGCAGTATGCGGTTGGAATCTCAGGCAGACGCTGCCGCCCGTCTCCTGGTAATTTATTTCCTTAGTCGCCTTCTACGACATCCACGGAATGAAATGGAGTGACGTTATTCTTAATCCGGCGCCACTCTTAATCCTGCGCCACAATTTTCAGATGTACATCGGGATTTTATTCCACTCTGTAGAACGATATAGATACTTATGTAATGTGAAATCTGCTCAACATAAGTCTTACACGCGAAGTAGTCTCGTTTGCGTGTGTTTAGTATCCATATATACATACTCGTATTTATTGAGAGAGACATTATTTTCATTACCTCCTCTGCGTCCATTGTGCATGTGTTCCCCGTCTCTTTAGTGATGTCCTTCCACACATTACTTCCCGTTCAAAGCGATTCCGGAATATTGCATCTCCATTTACGGGAAACGAACGGCTTATATCTATCGTTTTCGGAAGAAAAGTCCTGTTTTGGTTGGATACCACGAGTCAACTGCATCGTTTTGTGAAATAGATGCATGTGGCAGTTCGTTTTAGAGTCATTGCATTCAAGAAATTCTCGAGTAGAATTTTCAAGTATGAAATGTACAGTAAAAGTTTCGGCCGTGGCTGGGTGACTTCATATTTAATCCATTGCCACATACTGATAAGCTTGTACACGGACAGGCTCACAGTAGAGCAAATCTCGAAACCTCTTTTGAACATTGTACGCAATTGAATCAATGATATGTCTCAAGATGTTGTTTTGCGAAGAAGCAAGTGATGTTCGTCATTAGAATAATTAACTCGCTTAACTCGGCGCCCCTTGCACAAAGCTGAGCACCTCCATAAAGTAGAATATCACTAGAAGAACACCTGCGCTCCTGTTTTCTAAAAAAATAGACCACATTTTTAGTTTATGGAGAGCGGTAACAAGGAAATAGAATGAAGATTTTACACGTTTTGGGCCTCCATTCTGTTGTATAATGTAGGTATAATGTGTATTGTAGTACGAAGAAAGTTACACTAAAGTGAGGAAGACGGGTTTTTCATACCATTGACGGCTAGAAGATTTGATTCATACGTGTGCGCGCGTAGACTTGAAGCGGCAATGAAATGAAACCAAAGCGGTCATGCAGTTGCGTGCAGCATGCAGAATCTATACGAAGAAGATTTTATATTGCTCGCTGGTATTTTGATGACCGTTAACTTTTTTGTTTCAGACCTTTTATCTCGTCTGTGAGTTGAAAGTGTAGGTTTTATTTCCAAATCGTCCTGCGCTTTATGTGCCTCGCGTTTGTAAGATTTGAGAACAAAGAGAGCAATGTGAAAGCTAACTTTAATTTACCAAGAGCATGTTAAATTGACTTTAGCAATATAATCTGATAACCTTACAAAAAACCAAAATATTGAATGTTTATTTTGAAAGCTATTTGCAATAAATGTGTATTTTACATAAGCAAGTATGTAGTAACAAATAGAATTTCAAAATTATTGTGCATTTCTATTTGACCTACATTATATTATTTTCTGAAAATGTTTTAACTATTCTGAGAGGACAGCCAGTTAAACAACAAATAAATCAACTGTAAAAATGTATTGTTTTTTAAAAAGCACAATTACACACCACACATTAAGCTATAAATTAAAACACATTTAAAGAAGAAAAAGAATACTTCAAACACAATAAGTGAGCAACAATTTTGGAACGAACTACAAAACTTGCGGCCACCTACATAAGCTGCACAGCGCCGATGTCATTTCGTTAAATGTCAACGTTAAACGCTTCTTGTAAGTTTCTATAGATGGCGCTGTTCTCAAATTCGATCTTTGTCTAATGTTGTATAGATAATGGTACGGAACCCTTCGTGTGCGAGTCCAACTCTAGTCTCTCTCTACTCAACTCTGTATCTTGGAAGTTATTATTAATATATTATTTATTTATCAGCGGTCGTCTGGTAGTTCTGTTCATCTGTTTCGTGTCAGTACTCTACGATTCGAATCCTTCTCCGTGAATCCAATGCAATTATATCAATTGGTTATCCTCATTTATTCAAAGGCTGAACTTTCATTCGTTATCAGCATTCTATTTTTCACTTCTCTTCTATTGAATCCGTTATTTATCAAGATAAAACAAGTAGAAATAACGAACATGGTGCATAAAGTTTGACGCGATTGTAGACCGTAGTAAACCATCGTTGCCTTTAACAAAAAAATAAAACTATATGATATTGATAGGATTGATATTGATAGCCAGAGGCCGCGGGTTCAATTCCCGGCATGTGTAGAATTTTAGCCTCTAAATAGGTTTTTGATATTGATACAAATATAAATGATATATCTATTTCCATAGCACGGCCTCTTAATTGAATTTCGAGATTGGAGTTAGCTCAATAAATTTTTCAATGAACACTCGTATTTCATATCGGCCATCAAGTGTGATCGTGATATTTTCAATATGTTTTGACAGTAAATAATTTAATGCTTCCTGTGTTAAGGCCGTAAAGTTTATGTGTATCGTGGGTGCATAAACGGCAAATTGCTCATCAATTTGCGACAACGCCGCGGACCCGGCGGCGCTGGGCGGCGCGGGGCGGCGCTGGACGGCGCGGGGCGGCGCGGGGCGGCGCGGGGCGGCGCGGGGCGGCGCGGGGCGGCGCGGGGCGGCGCGGGGCGGCGCGGGGCGGCGCGGGACGGCGCGGGACGCGGGTGGCGTTTGGCCTCGATTCAGCTTGGCTGCGGGCTTACCCACGACAGGTATTATTTTGAATTATTCTATTTAGACGAGATCTAGCAATCATCTTGCAAAATATCACGTTGATCCGTCTCTTTGCTTCCTTGCTCAGTGTCAAAAGATAAACCACCAACTAATCTATCACTGATATGCATAGGCCTCTTCTCTGTCACGCTAATCGCCTACTATTACACGACTGGGCGAAAAAAATTTAATGTTTTTAAGGGTTCATGTATGTATGTTTAGCCGTTTCTTATGCTACCATAACTTTTGATTTTTGTCTTTTTTGGTGAGGCTTTGGAAATATTGACAGTGATGACTCTTATCTTATTAGGCAAAATATATACATGTAGTCAAGTGGAGTAGTAGTGTCTGGGTTACTTTTGGAATGCCAATGTGTTGATATCCTAATGCATTTTCATTACTCATACTCTGAAAGGGGGTCATTGTTCATCCAGGCACCGTGCTGAAAGTGGTACATGCCTGCTCTAAAGCAGAAAAGTATTAAAAAAAATATATTTAAGACACAGATAAAACCACCAAATACGCAAATTCAAAATGGCCGTCTTTCGCGGTCGCGCGCCATCCTGCGAATTTAAATACTAATTAAAAAATTATATTTTTGAGCAGTCGTTTAAAAGGGCGGATAGTTTATCTCTCGGTGAGTTAGCTCACGCGCCGACTTGTGCTAGCCGTGCAGGGTGTGCGTTGGTATTAAAAAAGTAAACTGGCGGGAAACCTTAAATAAAAAAGTGCAATTTTTTCTATGTAAGTTCCATTAGACTGTTTGTGATATTCGAAATTGAGTATAATATAACAAAATGAGTTCTAGCGATTCTGAAATTGAATTAACACCTGATTTTTTAAAGGAAGAGGCTCAAGCTGTCGTAGAAAACCTTTTGCCAACGATATCTATGGAACGATATATGAAATCGTAAATTGATTTCAAGTGACTTTGTTTTTTAATAAAATAATTTTGATTTTAACTGGCTTGTGTTTACTTTCCTCGTATTCGTAATGAAAAGTAGAGTGTTTTAAACGGGTGATATGAACTTCGTTCGAGCGCCAAAACATCTCGTCAGGAATGGGCGCCTTTCAGCCCTCGGTTAACAATCTACTATTGCGAAAAGGTAAAAATGTAATTTCTCCTTCAAAAACAAGTAGCGAATACGATGTTTTATTAAAAAGATATCAAACGCAGCCGACCCGAATTATACTTTGAGACGAAACAAGCACTTTTGCCCCGCGGCTTGTGAAATAAAAGAGAGAATACTCTTTTATGTAGGTCGTTTAGCTTGCACCGAGCTTAGTCCTTCTGCTTCGGTGAGGGGAAAACAATAAGACAGGCAATAGTAAAAGGCAAGATAGCAAGTATTTGTTCAAACAATCAAAAATTGAACAGCACAAGAGACACATTAACATTATTAAAAGTAGGAGTACTTTGGTTAGGCCACTTTGACTTTGATATTTGATGCCCACCAACGTTATTACAAATCCATTCACACATCATATGCGTGAGTTGTATTTCGTTTTCCACTATAATTATACATATTATTATTAATATTACGAATTAGTAGTTGTTATTGAAGAAACATGCCCTAAGGCGATTTTTTCTAAACAGTGAACGATACTAAGCTGTCACACTCGTATCGGTGACGCTCAGTTAAGTATACTCAGCTCCAGACGTCATCGAAGCATAGACAACTATATGTTTTCTCTTCTACCGTGTAGTCGTAAGTAAATAAACTCGGTTTTTAAAACTCTAGAATCTCTGAAATAGAAGATAAAATAAATATCTAAGGAAACTTATTGACAGTTAACATCCTTCGCGGGCCAACAAAACTTTTTGCCGGAATTTATTTGTGGCACCGTCCGTCGTCAAGTCTGCAAGATTACCAAACACACAGAGAATCTTTCTCGGGGCCACGGCGTGTTATTTGAGATGAAATCTCGTTGGGAATGGAGTGCGAATTCGTGGCCGGGTCGCGCTCGTTTTGACAAACATTTGCTGAGCAAACGACCCCCACGCCCCGCGCCCCGCTCACACTGCGGTCATAATGCGACGAGGTGGAACTCACTCGTAAGAAAAGTATTGAAATTTATTTGTAGAACTTAAATATTAAACACTGTTCATGGGTTCTTAAATGTTTTATTAATAAACTGTAGTAGCCGTCCTGTAGTGCTTTCGTGCCAAAATTATTCTGTTAAATATCGAGTAACAAAGTAGACAGCTCTCGAACTATGCCAAGATTCTTAGCGAGTTGATAACTGAAGCAGTTTCCGAGCTGACTCCTTCAGCGATCGCGGGACTGAGACTAATAGATCTTTCAGACTAACTCGGCGTTTGTTTTCGATGGGCCGCGACTAATTGGAAAGTGGCTCGACATTTTTCTGCTTGATGTTACGTTATTATTCTCCGATTCTGTAGATTCACGTTCAGTTGGACTATCAATTAAGCCCTTCAAAATAGCTGCGTAAAATAACGAGGCGATCTTCAAGAACGAATAACAAATGGCGATTTATTTTCTTTTTGTGAGACCTTGGTTTATTTCTTTTTCTCTGTGATATTGGGTAACTACTATAGGCAAACGATTTGAGGAAAGCTAAAGTCGATTTGCGTTACCCCATAAATGTCACTTGTGCCATTCAAATTGAATTTTGTGTGAAGAATTTTGTGTGAAAACGCTGGCCCGCATTAGGTCAGCGGTGTCTGTTTACTGAACTAAACATGCCGCCAGCGACCACAATAGGTATGTAACCAACAAGTGCAGGGATTTCTCTAAACAGCTCTAACATTTGACTTCCCCGGGTCCCCGTTTTTGTTTACCTAAGCCAGCGCTCACTGCCGCTCCAAGCTTAGGCGACTGCACACTCGGCCGGGGGCGAGGCGACTTCGCAAATCCAGTTAGCTGACTGCCGCTGACCCATCGCAGATATGTCACGTGTAAGAGAGTACAGACGTCACACTTCTCTAACGAAAGTTGGTAAGAGTAATAGTGTGGGTTTCTGTGACGTGATGCAGACGAGGTTGAGTATCAACACCAATTAAAAAGTCATCTCTTTCAAAAATCGTTTGTTTTGGCAAAAATGGCTTATATGTCTCTGTCCCTAAACAAAATTTTTTATTTTTTATTTTATATGATGAATTAAGAACCGGACGGCGGTCAGTACTTGTTCACATCATCCGACCGACAGCCCGATGGTCGGACGATGTGAACAAGTCGTCAAAGGGTCCGTGGATGTAAATGGCGAGAAAATGCGGGAGATAGCGTAATGAGGAAAGGCCTATACCCAGCAGTAGGCAGAGGTAAGCTAATGATGATGATGAGTTAATAGTACATCTAGAGCACTAGGCAATCGAGGCAATCAAAATACTGTACAGCTGAACTTTTGTAGGTGTACTGCGAGTGCAGCGAGCGACTTGCGGTCGTCTGTGCTCATTAGCCTGCGCTATTTGTCTCACTCAACTCCACGTGAGTGACCCTTTGTCGGTCGGCAAGTTGGAGTCACTCTCAAACGGATAATAATCCTGTCTATATAATGTCCTACTGTGGGAAACAGTCTTCTCACAAAGAAAGAGTATTGGCAATTTCAAGCGCGGAGGTATGTGAACACCTCGGGTACTCAGGTTTCCTTTCCTTCCTCCACATACCTTGGAGAACTCTTGGCCGTTGGGGCAGAAAAGTTCTGACAAGCGAGGAGTCGCTAGATGCAGGCGGCACAAGACCGGGAAGCTTAAAAAAACCATTAGGGAGGCCTACGTCCTGCAGTGGCCGTCAACTTAGAAAAGAAAGGCACTGATACATGTAACTTTATGTATGTTTTCAAATGTTTACAAATGTTATACCTATAATATGTAAAGATTCAAAGTATACATAATGTATAAGGATGTATATAACATCAATATTCATATATGCACGGACTACCCGTCTCACTTTTTGTGCGGGCTAAGCACCGTGCATCGCTGCGTGTGCTGACATTGCATTGCTAAGCAGACTGCTGCCGCCCGCCAGTCGGCTCCAGTCGCTCACCAGATACACACCTACAACTTTAACTAAAACAATATAATTTTGTACCAGTATATACTGTGAAGTGAATAAACACCCATGAAGAGATAAACTACGTCTTCTTCTTCCACCGCTGTCCAACATACAACATGTCCTGTGCGACAGAGAGAGGGCTACACACGCTCTCCTCTGCTCGTACACTTTTCCTTCAGAAACTCTCCATCGCCGGTTGTCTGAAAGAAATTGCTAAAAGCAATAAGGCTGCCAATTGTAGTATATCTATATATTTCTAAATATTTTATGTTTGTTTTTTCCCTGGTGTACAGTAAAGAATATTCTTATCTTATTCCAGGATTCGAACCCACCACCACTCGAATGTGAGGCAAGTATTCTACCGAACGCGCCACCACGCTGCAATCAAACGGATATTCATATTCATATTATTTATTGCTAAATCACATACACAGTTATAATTACAGGTGGTGTTGGTTTTTGTAGGTAAGTACATGATACCCTGTGAGGGCCCTGCAATACAGTTAGTCTGATATTATCTGTTGTTTTGGTGTACTAAAGAACTGAAGAGAATAAAAGGGCTCCAGTGAGTAGCACTGGCGCCAGCGATGAAAACAATACATAATATTTTTTATAGATCGAATTCACAAAAAAATTCTGTAAGAAGACATAGTTAAAGTCAAAAATTTTACTCACGTTAGTTTCGCAATTAATAGATTATGCGGAGAAGAAGCTAATAGTGATTTTTAGGATCCATGGCCGTGACCTGAGGCAAATAACTTAGGACTAGATAGCATTTATGCCAAAAACGACCGTGATCGACCGCCATCGTCGGGATGTAACTTAGTTACCCATACACAGAAACATATTGAAAGAAGTTGAACCAAACTATGAACTAATTTTGGTTCAGTGGGGGCACTAACTCGCACCCATGACCTCAAACTTGTAAGTCTGGCATTTTTTTTTTCAACTTCACAGACTTTCAAAATAGTTTAGGCGACTTATCAGCAGTCGACCGCTGAGCGACCTTGACATTTTACTTGCAAAGTCACCTGTAACGTTACTGAAAAGAGCGGCCGACTGTGAAATTACCTATAACTTCTAAAAAATTAAAATCTCGTGTCACAGTGTTTTTTATCGAACTCCTCTGAAACGGCTTCACCGATTTTTATGAATTTTTGTGTATATTTGGTAGGTCTGAGCATAGGTCGTAGGCTAATTATTATTATAGCAAAACAACGTTTGCAGAGTCAGCTAGTTACCTAAAGTCGAAGTCAAAGTCAAAAATTTTATTCACTACAAAAACTAAATGTTTACTTAATGAACGTCAAAGCTGTTGGTTTCACAATTAATAGATGACAGATTTGCTACCCAGTGTACTACAACTGTTCTACTATGAGGCACGCAACAACAACCTACGATAAAATGTATTGTTGAGGACCATCACCGCACTTTCCAAAGCTCACTGACGAAGAAGAAGTACTTAAATGTCCATTGTTACTCCCGGTAGTCGGCCACAAGCTCCGCAGCTCAAGCGATCCGTGTCATTTGTTTTGCGAATCAGTAGGTACGCGAAAGCACTTACCATTGAATGCCCATAGCTCACGTAATAACAGGCCGCGGTACGGGCGGACACGTACTTATAATAATGAGAACAATAGTAATAATAACTACCACACAACACAATCACTTGACGTGGTCCCAAAATAGGATACCCTATGCTATGGTAACCAGGCAAGGATGTGACAAGCGTGAAAATACTTACACGTAGACTGAGGCCATTTGTACAAATGTACGGCGGCCCCCAGTAGGAATCGAACCCTCGATCTCTGTTTTGGTAGCTAAGCGCCTTAACGGCTAGACCAACGAGGCAGTCTACACACTACTGTCTACAAAACATCAACCTCTACACGTTTGCACTCTACTCGATTACTTTACGAGTGATATGCTATTAAAATATAACGGTTGATCTGATGTCGACTGTACTAGGGGGGTTCAATAAGTAGTGAGAATGAATAAGATATAACTTACTTTTACCAAATGTTATTTTATTTTTTAACATGGTCACCTTTTAGTTGTGTGCACTTAGCATACCCTTTTTCTAAACCTAAAATTCCTTTCTTAAAAAAATCTTCATCTCGATTTTCTAAAAACCCTTATACTGCGGCGATCACTGCGTCATTATCGCCTCTTAGATATTATTTCAATCTCGTAAATAGATAAAAGTCACTAGGAGCAAGGTCTGGAGAATAGTTTTTTATCTTTATTTATTGAAAGAAAACAAACAACTGTACAACATAGTTACGAGACAGAAAAATCATACATGACTGTATATGTAATTGTACAACCAGTGGCGTTTTCTATAGATTAATACAAAGATAAAAGGTCTCGAATGGAGACCACATATCGGCAAGCGCAGCGTAGGACGACCAGCCATAAGATGGACAGATGACCTTATCCAAGTGACAGGAAGATGCTGGATGCAAGACGCTTCCACCAGGTCTTTTAGGAAATCCATGTAGGAGGCATATGCCCAGCATTGGACTTCTTGTGGCTGAATGATTATGATGATGATGAATACAGACATAGAAATAAAAACTCACAGTTTTGCTAATAACAACAGTCATAATAATATGGAGCATGTTCCACCAATTCGAAGTCAACATCATTGATGGCAGCCATCGCAACTTTGGACTTGTGCGCTGGGGCGTTATCTTGATGAAACATAATAACTTTGGCGAGTTTGTCACGACGTTTTTTGCCTATTTCGTCACGCAACTTTTTGTTTTGTTCTGCGTACATATTTCTCGTAAAAGTGGCTCCATGACTGAGTTATTCAATTATTTCCACCCCTTGGCCGTCCCAAAAAAGAGAACCCATGATCTTGCCGGCGGATGGAACAGCCTTGAATTTCTTAGGGGTCGGTGAGAATAGTCTCTTCCAAGTCATGGATTGTTTTTTTATTTCCGGGTCGTCATGGTGAAGCCATGTTTGATCCCTAGTTAGAAATCAGGCCAAAAACCGGTCAAGATCTTGCTGTAACAGTTCCAAACAGCTTTGTGAAATCCTCAGCCTGGTTTGTTTTTGTTCAACCGTTAGCATTGTAGGCACCCTACGTGCTGAGACTTTTTTCATTCCCAAATGGTCATGTATTATATTATTAATTCTAACACTCCTTAACACTCCTTATTAAAATCCTTATCTTTATTTCTTCAGGTATAAAACGAACAGTAGTACGGCAATCTGCCAAAACAATTTTATCAGCATTTTTTATCATTTCTTTAGTTTCTGCAGTAGTAGGCACCTTGAGCGCGAGCCGTAATTAGTGGATATTCTTCCCCTCTTAAATCCAGCACACCAACGCGCAACCGTAGATTAAGGAGGAGCAAGCATGAACGTCTTACCTTACGTAGCTTGCCAGTCTTGATTTACTTGTTTCGTAGTAAAAATTTTCAAACATAGATATTTAATTATCGCGCGAATTTCAAATTTCTCCATTTTCGATTACTCGTTCCGACAGAACAAAACCAAGAAACTTCTATGATTGAAAAAACAAAAGAGCATCAAACTTTTTAAATTTTATTATGTCGACAAATAAGTGCGCTATGCTTGCCAGTATTTTCTTTTTCTCTGTCCAGGGAGTTTATACCTCATTCTCACAACTTATTGTAAAATGTACGTTTTATGGCAATAAATACTTTTTATCTTTATCTTTTACCCCTCGTACTATAGTGATTAGTTAAATAACACATAATTTTGATCCCATAACTTCAACTGTTTTATTTAGATATAATGGAGGTCCCATTTGAGAAACTGCGATGTTGATTTACTTATCAATATCATTATTTGCTAGGACGGTGTGTGTAAAAACGAAGAAGGAGGTAGAAATGTTTCTTTGTATAATTGAGAGGTTGGACGTGTGTGTAACAACTTTTGTCTTTCCTTTTGCATAGATTCAGAACCAATTGGTAATTAACAAGCTTCGGCCACACTACAAATAAACTTCAGCGTCCGGAAGTCCGTGATAAATTGTTTGTACCGCAACACTTTATACCCACCTCTAAAAAGCTCGAACTCGAGCCACTAAATGAAAATACAATGTTCTGTCCCGTCAGAGATTTGATGATTTATGACATTCCTGGACTACACGCATCTGACGCATTAGTAAAGAGATTGAAAAAAGACATGTATCTACATCTTGTACGCGTGTGCATAATATTGTGCACTTGAATAAATGTAGTTTTCTTTCAGCCTCAAAAGGCTGTAATTTATCGCTGGGAATGCCGAAAAATTGCTTCTCTGAATTATGTAGCGCGGATAATAAATTTTAATAATGGGTGACTGAAACCTTAAAAAGCTAATTTACTTTTGTCTTCATTTGTATTAAATTTTTTTCGGACCCAATTTTTTTCGTCTGTCACCGGGATAAGGAAAAGATTTTCCTCAAAATTTATATTAATTATGGTCTGCGAGTCGGGCTAAGGCGAGAAGGGCGGAAAAGGCTGGGTGCGAGGTGCGGGGGGTTTGCTTAGATTGTTTCTCTATTAATAGTAGTTTATGATACTGTTGCATAATAAGAGTTCTTATAACACGAGTGTGTTTTAAAAAACGAGCCGTAGGCGAGTTTTTTTTATAGTATCACACGAGTGTTATAAAACCAAGTTATGTACAGTGTCATACACTACTTTATCTACTCTCATACTAAGGCGCATAATATATAAAATAATATTTCAAATAAAACGCTGAATATCAACAAATTTATTTTTGCTTGTAATAATTATTGATGTTCTGAATATTACAATTATGAAATTGAATTTCAACCGGGCGTTATTGGAGGTACACGGTGAGGGTATGTTAATGTTGACCTCATTTCTGTTATTTTCAATACTGTTAACTAATTTATTTTACAAACAGAACCAAACTTTGTTTAAATATTGAAAAGTTTTTTTGAATGTAAACTGTTGGCGCCAAGGCGCAAACATCGTTTGCGCATGCGTGTTGCGTCGCCGCGGACTCGTTCATTGAAACCTTTTTTTTTAAGTAGAGGTTCAACCTTCTTGGTCCAGCTGGAGGTTCTATAGGTGTATCGTTATGATTAAAAAGTTATATTATGATACAGGTGCCCATACAAGACCTGTATCGTAATAAAACTTTTTTTTTTTTTATTTTTGGCCTATGCGTCATTTTTGTCATAAGAGTTTTGTTTTCAGTTTTATAATCTTTGTATCGTAGTATCGGAGTAGATAAAAAATATATAAAACAAAACATGACTTTTAAGAATTCTTGAACAAGATTTAAATGAGTCTGTTGATGTTTTAACCTCATCAAGCGGGTTAATCTGGACCTGCTTCCTTAGGTTGATAATTCAACAGACACGTCTAGGCCATGTCAAGGACTTCTAACAAGTTGCGTTTTTTATTTTTATAACAGAGTTCCACCAAAAATATGCCTTTTTCGAGACCTTATAAATACACACACAAAAATTTCGTAACCCTTCTTTGTTCAAACCCGGATGATAAGATGACGTGCAAAGAGAAAAGGGCACTTCGTCTTATGCCTTTTTGTTTTACGCTTTCTCGTCTTTTAGTTCAAGATATACGTGTCCTTTGACAAGGAAAAAACACAAAATTTCGAAGGGTACGAATTATCGGCAGAGTACATGTGCGGTGCTTCGCGTAATTATTGGATATGGGGAAACCCACGTTTTTCCTGCATATCTACAAATATATTTTTTCCAAGGGAACTATCTCCGGGATTTTAATGGATTAAGATATATTGAGGTTCAAAGTCACACTATTTATTGCAATCATCCAAAATTTCTTCCCAAGAAACTTTATCAATTGTCCAAGCTCTTTTTTAAAGTAATTATTAGTTTGCAAAATGTCTTTCGCTTTACAACTATTTATATTTTATAACACAAAAAATATTGTTTATTAACTTCATTCAAAACTAACTTCGCCTCAAACTCAGGGTTTTCCATTCATAGAATTTTTAAGTCTTGACTTTTACTGAATGTCACAACAACCTTATAGTTAAGTACGTAATCGCGTAAACGCAACAAATTCGTGATCGATGACTTTTTCCGTCCGCTAACAATTTAAGGAGAAGGAGGGTTACGTTTTTTAACTGTATTTTTCTTTGTATATTTCTGTGGCATGCTCTGTGGCGGCTTGATGAATTTGAGCTTGAGAGGTATCGTTATTAATTCTATTGTTCACAGCTGTCAGACTTTTTAATATACTAGCCAACTGCACTGAAACGAGCAACTGTCAACAGTAGATAAAACGATTGTTCGTGTATAAAAAAACTGGGGTCGTCTTTCAATTATCTGTTGCATTTTCGCGATCACGTATCTAACTAGAAGAAAGCGAACTCGTCTAACATCAAGCGTAGTGGTCTTCATCCAACAATTGGCTCTATACACGGAATGAATAGACACGAATCAGTGGAGTGAAGATGTAACGTAGCAATAGTACCGGTCGCGAGGCTTGGGTCGCTGCGAGTAACCGGGGTGCCGGCGCCGGCGCCGCATAAATAACAGGAACAATGCCTGAGCAGAGATATCTTAAAGCTCTCTTATATTCCCTCGTAAAAGAATAGCATCACGGCGAAGGTAGAAGAGCACAGAACAGAAGGTATTCAGTACAAAAATATATATATACATAACAGTGTGACAATGATAGGTGTCCAATCCTCCTCTTAAGCTTACACTTGTATTAGAAGGAGTTCGCTGTTCCGGCCAATTAGTTGTACTTACGCCATAAATACATTTATGTAAAGCTGAACGTTAAACTTAGGTACAAATTTTTAATTTGGTGAGTGTACCAAAAGTGTACAAATTTAAACTTTTAGGTTTAATATTTAAATTCATTTAAGTTAAGATTAAGATGTACGTGTTTATTTTTTATGTGGTGCACAAATACAGTACAGGATTTCAGACATAATTATTGACCCTTAAAACTACCAATATTAAAGACTAGCTCTGCACGTGACTTTGCTCGAATAAAAAATATATATCTTACGTTACTACCTTGAACACGTTTCTCTGTAAGCAAATTAGATTTCAATCCGTTCAGCCGACTAACTGTGACCACGAAACAAACATCCATAAATTTTAATAAGTTTTATATAATACCAACCGTTAGACCAACGAGACAGACAAAATACTTGTAAGAACAGGAACCGTGTTTTGTGCTCTACACCTTAGTGTAAGCTTAAGGCTGCTGTTACGTGGAGCATGCGAGCAATTTCTTATATTGTAATAAGCATATTGTTTAAAAAAAAATGTTTTCCTATTCTCAGTGTTTAATAAACAAAATTTGTTTCCAACATTATTAATTTTGGAATCAAATTTCCTCAGTCAAAAACTTTGTACAGGATAAGAAAAATATCCCTTGAATATCCGCAATTTAACTATCCATTAAACCCTTAGACCACATTTATCAAAAGTTTACTCATTTTATTGCAATAACAAAAAATATTAAATTGTGCGAGCGAGACCGCATGCTCCACGTAAGAACAGTCTTAAGCTATGACGTCTACGTGTAAGGCAGGCCCAATCCTTCAATCTGTCTCAAACTGTGAATGCAGTTTCAGAGAATGCATATGCAGTATGCCGCGTAGTGAATGGACTATTTTGGAGTTTCAGAGAATGCATATGCAGCATGCCGCGTAGTGAATGGACTATTTTGCAGAGGTCTCTTGAGTTTGTTCGCAGTATACACGTTAGTTAATTCACACTGGCAATAGACCAGACTTTTTGTGTTCTCTAAGTTTGTGTGCCGGGTGTTCTTGAATAACACGACGCCACTCGCCGAGATAAATTCGTTATTAAATGGAAATTATTTACCTCTGCCCTCCGCTGCCTCTTTTGATTTATTGCTCACTTTTTAAGCTCTAAATTTTCGTGTCCGGCACTTTGAAATCTCTTTTAAGTGGGTAACTAAGTAATACTTCTTGCCGTTGCGTTTTAACCATTCGCAAACACTCGTTAAAAAAAAGAGTGTTTGCGACCTAAATCATTGACGCCCACTGTAGGACATAAGCCTCCCTTATGGTTTTCCAAGCTTCGCGGTCTTGTGCCGCCCGCATCCAGCGACTTCTTGCCCCTGCGACCTAAAGACTCGTAAGTATTTTCATCCAGCCAACCTCGAGTGATGTGAATTGGGCATCAGGTGACCATCACGAGTATTTATTTCTCTATGTGTTAAATGAAACGTTTTTTTATCCGCCGATGGCGTAGGGTCGATACTCGCGTGCACCGATCCAGTAACTCACTTGGTATGTTGCAGCGCGGGCACGTCGCGATAACACTTATTTAATAGCGGTTTACTGCCGAACACTACAAAGGGCCAGGTTTGGTTCCCTTACCTGTGGAGTTATTTTGATACCATGACCGCTTGCGTCATTAACGTTACACTTAGTGAAGCATACAATAAATTCAGCCAATGAACATAGCCGATACTAGACATAGGCTTCCTCCGTTGTAGGCCAAACCGTTCGGTTCATAAATTAGTGCGTAATGCTGGACATAGGCCTATTCTCTTTTAGGCCAACCCACTAGGTCCGTGATCTGTCCGTAATGGTGGACATAGGCCTCTTCCATTTTAGGCTGACTTCTAGGGTTCGAGCGTTACGACCACGAGAGTTACTTCAGGTAGAATTAATTATACCAGAGCGTGAGCTGGCTGAAACTGTATAGGTAAGTTGGTACGATGAGACCAGGTGAACACTTTCCCCACCTTGCCTAGAAGCTATTTCTTATAATGATACCGGCACTGCTCAACGAGCACCTAGATGTAATTATCAATCCGCAGATTCGCTTCTATTGTGTTAGTGTAGTGAAGTGGAGCAATGTTATTACTACTGCTAGATTCAACACATGACACCCTTCATTGCCCTACTATTGCCTGCCACCCGAGCACATTGAGGAGAAACGTTAATAATTATCACCATCTCGGTCATTAAATATAGTACACGTCGATTACTGCGGGCACTGACTGAAAACCAGCGCTGAGAGCTCACACCCTCTGCACAATGCTGAGTGAAATGCCCTTTGTAGCAACTTTGACACACCACAGGGTGCACTCTGAGTTTGCCTTGTCATATCTTGTATTTATGTAAATGGTTTTTCTTTTCCTTATTTGTAACTATGAGTGGTGAATGAACTACTTCCGTGAGGTGACTGATTAAGAATAGCGTCACTCCATTTCCTTTCGTGGATGTCGTAGAAGGCGACTAATGAAATCAATTACCAGGCGACGGGCAGCAACGAACGTCTTCCTGAGATTCCAACCGCATACTGCGATCGCCAACCCTTCTGCCAAGCGTGGCAAGTATGGCAAAACCCCTCATGGTTATGAAAACCACGAAGGAGGCCTATATCCTGCAGTGGGCTTAAAATGACTGATGATCATGATGATGAACTATTATTGGTATGCCTTTTCATTCTTGTGATGTGTTAAATTTTTGCAATAAATGTCTTTCTTTTTTTTCTAAACATTAGTGTGATCAGCCGCAACTTTAAAATGTTTGCTATGAATGACGTGACTACTCGAGTGGGGTCTATTTCATTGCATCAAAGGCGTACATCGTGATTTACAATCTGTAATGTGAGACGCGGCAAGTGTACAAAGGAATGACTAACCACAGTATACATTTTGAAATCTTCGCCGGTATTTCTTTATTAAATTTGTTTGTTATAAATTTATGGTCTATCTCGTGCATCGGCCGAAAATACTATTAATTAGATGTGTGATGATTGATTTACGTTCATCATGAATTTCTGCTATTATTATTGACAACAAGATTTCATCCCATTTTGACCCGCTATTTTTCTCACCTTCTCTTCACACTGTTAAGTACTTTAAGTATTATCCTTTATGTAACCCTTGCCGTGTGGCGCCGGATTAAGAATAGCGTCACTCCATTTCCTTCCGCGGGTGTTGTAGAAGGCGACTAAGGAAATACATTACCAGGAGACGGGCAGCAGCGTCTTCCTGAGATTCCAACCGCATACTGCGATCGCCAACCCGCCTGCCAAGCGTGGCGATTATGGCAAACCCCTTCATGGTTATGAAAACCATGAAAGAGGCCTATGTCCTGCAGTGGGCGTCAAATGGTTGATGATGAACCCTTAATGTAGGTTAAACATCGTGAAAGAACCTTTACTTCTTCAAACTGGTGAGTTACCACCTTAAGAAATGTCCGACAACACGTAGCCCCACGTAAGTTAAGTTACGTTTAAATCCAGTTTATATGGAAATAATCCAACTCATTTAAATAAATAAATTAACGACTGGCTAGGGAGCGTTTCGTGTTGTGTTCAATTTCATAGCGAATGGTAGCGATGGTATCTCCGTACCGTAAGACACATTGGAGCGCGTGCTGAGAACTTGTTTGCGACATTAGTTCGGACCCGCCTTACTGAAACTACGAGTTTAAAGTAGATAAGTTTACACAGAAGTTCATTTGATAATATTCATGTAGTAAAACCTTAAGCTGACGAAAGAGATAATGGCCCAAAATTTGTAAGGCCCACTTTTTTACATATCCCACTGACGTTTTGCTGGACTAACCGGACAAGCACTCAGTTGTCACGTCAGTATTAGTGAAAGCCACACTGGTTTTATAACTAAATGTAAATTGGGCCGAAGAGTTAGCATGGTGCCGGGATCGCCGGTCGCACGGCAGAATAACAAACAGTGGCAATGCGGCGGGCTTTTTAGGTCCTCACATTTTGCACCGCCGTGAAAACTCAGTGCATAAATAATAGTTACGGGCGCGGGAAATGGAATAATGAGCCTTAATGAAGCTGACGTGACACCGGCTACGGCTGCATAAATCGTCGAGAGTCCGCCTCAACACGGCGCGCTCGTGTCCGCGGCGAACGAGCGCACATTCCGCCGGCGACTAACTTTGCTGAATCGGCCCGATTCATTTAGACCCGCGCTACATTGTGGGCGGGATTCGGGCTCCCATAGACTCTAAAACCATACTTTGAATTTTTTTACTGCATAACGTGTTATTAAAAAGTTGAAAACTGTTTATTCTGTGTTTCGACACAAAAGAAAAAAATGTGTAGAAGAAGGTTTTCTCCGCGGAAGTGATTTAAGTATCGAATTAAATTCACTTATCGCCTACAAAGCTTTACCAGGCTTCGTCACTGACCTGTAAATTAATTAGTCCACGGAATCCAAGAATATTTACACCACTAACCAAACAAACTCTCTCAATGTTTGATCAATGTGAAGTAGGTATTTCTTTCATAAAAATGAAGGAGATATTTAACGGCTTCGAATCCTTAACTATCCGCAGCGAGCGATCCATCTCCAACTATTCGATGAAATGTTGTCATGTCCCAGTGATAAAATTCTCGGGTGTCCGCGTAAAGTTTGGAGAAACTACTCCTCGGACGGAATGCGGAAAATGCTCCGAGAGAACGATCGCAAGCTGTAGAAATTCGATTCAAAAGAAAAACCGAAAGATGGGTCGAGAGTAGAGACCAGCAACCTGAATTGTATTCCAATAAATTATTATCTGTAAACACGTTAACACGTTAAGTTACATTCTATTTCTCCTTGGGCAAACTCTCAGTTGCCCAAGGAGAAATAGAAAGCTGTAGGATGGCACGAGTCACACGTTATGTGGCGCTAAAATATACCGGAAAGTACTGCAACCAAATTGCTACCTACCTTATTTTTGTAACTGCTATTTCCGTAATTACTTTTCCGGTATACAATACAGAGCGTTAGCGGTGGTAGCAGAGCGGTAGAACGCCGGCTTCTTATTCGGAAGGGTGTGGGTTCGAATCCCGGCATGTACCAATGCATGTACCGGCACTTTGTTTTCTAAATAACGTACATTTGTGTCCAAGTGTCCGAAGTTTTCACATACCTCGGCGCTTGAAATTGCCAATCCGCGTTGGGCACGCGTGGTGATTAAACCCATACTCTTTCTCTGAGAGAAGGCCGGTGCCCTACAGTGGGACGTAGGTATATAGTCTTAATAATAATGCAATACAATAAGGAATATTCTTATAGTATCTTATCTTTAAAGTTTATTGATTTGTAGTATAAAAAAAGCCTTTTAAGCCCTAAACCACCCTAAACTAAAATCACGTTCATATTTGGAATGCAGCACAAAAACCTACGTCAAATGTTTACCGAATAAAAACAACCCGCGAATGCAGGCTCAAAACTAAGTTTGCAAGAAAACTTCGTTACTTTAAGTAGCGAGTCCGTTTGTTGAAGTCGGTGCTAGTTTCCAAGTATTCTCAGCATCTGTGATCGATACTGGCTAAGCGAAACGAGAGCCAGCAGGGTAGCTAGGTATTTGAGATGATACAGCAAAAGCAAACTTTCAACAGAGCACAGCTACATTTTTGGGCATTGACAAACTGCATTCATGATTTTCAAATCGTATTGAACCAATTATACATACAGATTACCCTAATAAAAAGTGTCTAATTGTTTAAATTCGCAATCTGTAGCTGAGTGGCCGTCTTTGCCGCACCATACGCACAATGATATTTTTTGTTTGGGAAAACCATCCTCGTCTCTTTTAGTTTCTGTCACAAAACACGCGGTGGGTGGCCTTGGCTCTACAATTTTTGTTTGATTCAACTCGTACCTTGCAAGACGAATTCTTTCTTCTGATTCTACTTCTTGTCTCAGGAACTGCATCAGGTTGGCTAGGTCTCTGGCGTCTGGACGACTGCGATGCCACGCACGAAGTATGTTTTCAGGTAGTGCTGACTCGATCATAGGGAACAGCATCGATGCATACTTGTCCTTTGTCACGCCGAGAGTATCCAGTGCCTGCAGGTGTGTTTGGAGATTATCATAGAGATTCGACAAGTCTGTTGGCTCTTCTTTGCGCTGCATCAAAGACAATAAACCTCTGACATATGTCTCTATGAGAACGTCATCTCTTGCAAAGCGTGCCTTTAGGGCTTCGACCGCTTTCCTGTAGTTTTCTGCACACGGTGGGTAGCTTTCGACCAGCTGTCGCGCGCTGCTATTCGGGGTCATAGACTGAAGTAGATACTGGAATTTGTCGCTGGAATCCATAGCTGGATCCTCGTGTATCTTCTTAAATTGTCCCCAGAACAACAACCAAGACTTCACATTACCGTCAAATTTGATCAGCTCCAACTTAGGCAAGGAAGGAAGTCGCTGCTTGCCAGATTTAGGTTTATTGCTGGATTCTGCAGAGTGAAGTGAGGATTCACTATTGATGCGCGGTAGCTTGTTTGAAAACATTGACCTGACCTTGTGCCAGCGTATCTTATAATTCATCGCCTTTTCTTGGTCTGCTTGGTATAAAGCTTCGTCAAAATCTTCAGCCGCGCACCACAAATCCCGCACTGCTGCTTCAGCCTCGAACAGACTCGAAACCGCCTCCGACAAAAGGTCGAACAACTGACCCACGTCTTCATCATTTGTTTCGACGGCTCGGACTGTTTTTTCTTCGAGAATTGTAAATTCTCGCCTATACTGCGTACGTTTACGCTTCCAGGTCTCCATATTTATTTATTCACGGTCGCCACAATATGACGAATTGGAAAGGCGTTTTATGTAACGTTAAGCAATATTTTATTCGGAGAGAAAATTACATATATTCAGACATTAAAGACAGCAGTGTTATTTTCTTTTCTTACTTTTTAATGTAACTAAGCAACAACATACGTCACACTATGGCAATAAATTTTGGTGAATAAATGTCAACAGCTTGTTTAGTTGCTGTTTTTGTATACAATTTGGTCAACTGACAGCTTTTAACAATAGATTGTGTGTGCAAACAACGAAATATTGTCTCAATATTCTCCCGTGAATCATTTTGACAACGTACTGCTATGCCCCGGGGCTACAAATAATGTAATTGAAAACTTATGATGTGAGCTCCGTCTACAAAACCTATCGGTCCTTAAACATCTCCGAATTCCATTCCATTAATGAGGAAAGTTCAATTTTATTACAAATAGGTGTGCGTTTTGTCGTATTCGTTTGGTTCCTCGCTCAGACGTAGACGCAATGAATTGAATACATTACACAAGCCAGCTCGGCGCCGGCGCCGCTGAATGGAAACAAACGAA
Organism: Yponomeuta evonymella; assembly: GCA_963969515.1. Lineage (NCBI taxonomy): Eukaryota > Metazoa > Arthropoda > Insecta > Lepidoptera > Yponomeutidae > Yponomeuta > Yponomeuta evonymella. The sequence goes on along the minus strand of OZ018342.1, from coordinate 309,120 downwards.
ATTTTAATAGAGGGATAAAATCGCGCGAAAATTAAAAACACAATGTGATCTTATGGGAACGGTTATGTTAAATGATTTTTGTGTTTACCGCTGGTGTTTATTTTAGTTCCATTCAATTAAATTAAACACCAACGGTCTTGTTATTTTCACTAACGATCTTGTATGAAACTTAAAACTTGTACAGCACTCGTTTCTTACGATTTTTACCACCGGTTTCTCTTACACTAACATTGTGTTAATATACTGTTAACAGAAGTCAGTTGTTTTTTATGCTCTTTCGCGAACTGGCAATTGTTTAACGGTAGGTTCAAAAATTGTTAGAGTACGAGGGACAAGGGGCAAAACTGTTGAACGAATTTAGATAATCTTGAAAGAAATTAGAAATTATTATCGTAACAGAAATGATTGTCGACTAATGATCACCGGCCAGTGGATGGCAAACGTGCCAGAGGAAGGGCACCGACAAGATGGTCAGATACCATAAAAGCAGCAGCCGGTGGCAGCGTGTACTAGGCGGAAAACATGGCGGAAAACCGTTCGTTGCCAAAACGAGCGACCCATTATCGCAATCCTCAGTCATGAGGGAATGACGAAGAGGAACATCGGAACATTGTCTCTTCCTGACATTAAAAATTATGCTATACTCAGCTTTTTTCCATGATTCTTTATTTTTTAGTGCAGCTTCTGTCCCTCAGTGTTATTCATGGTACGAGTCGCATCGCAATCTGCAGATTATTCCCTAATTAATATTCACGTTCCGCAAAATGGCTCACAATGCTGCGTTAATATTAAACTGATGATTACGTTCAATAAGAAGAAAGCTCACGATTGCTTATATTGCAAATTTTTTAGTGTAACATAAGACAAGAATATTATTTATATTCTTGTCCTATCACAAAAGTTTGTTAATGTACACAGCAGGAAATAATTACAGATACAACAGTAACACAAGAAGATGTTAAATTGGCAGCCTTATTGCTAATAGCAATTTCTTCCAGCCAACGTTAGCAGTGAAGGCGCCGCTCAAGACCGCAGCAAGTGGAAATCTTTTATAAAGGCCCTATGTCCCTGATGAGGGACAATAGGATATAAGTAAGTAGTAAGTAATGTTAACTGTATCGTACTTTAGTGTGGGAAAAATTATGGTAAAGTGCATTTTTGTCTAGTTAATCCGTAATAATAATATGTTTTTTTTTTTCGGAACACATAGTTTCAGACCACAATATAAATAATGCAATGTTAAAAATGTTAATAAATAGTATAAAGTATGTAATTAAATATAAACTCTATTCAATCCGACGCATAATATTATCAATTGATTGCAATGCAATACGGATGCAAGCTTTTGACGTTTGAGAATTTCTATTTATGTGATACGACTACTGATCGTGACATACAATGATTCAAAATGTGAATCGTTTTGTAAATCGGCCCAAGAAACAAAGGCCAATATCCTAGTTACTCTCGCCGATAACTGTAATGTTTCCATTGCACTCAATAGGCATTGTGTCGCCGATCGATCGATAGCGGGGCGTGACACGTGTCAGGTAACGTGGACTAAATGCACCGCCGTTAATTAGCTTACAAAGGCTACAAGGAAGCATGCGAGGTGAATACTTCTCAAGTACCGCTATTATCCATGTTTCGAGCACTTTATTATCAGGTAGGCAATGTCGTTGTCCGCCACTGGACAGAGGTTGACGATATTGGCGAAATAGTCTCGAGATTGAAGTGGAAATGGGCGGGACACCTGGCGATGCGGGAAGACGGTAGGTGGACTAAGGCAATCACACTTGAGGAAAAGACCTACACCCAGCATGGGACAGTGGTGGGCTGATGGTGATTATGATTATGAAGCATATTATTACACTACACACCATCATCATTATATTTAAAGGTAATTATCAGAACGGGCCAGCAACTGCGAGCGGTTCGGTTTCAATCTAATATAATCCTTAAATACTTACAAATTTAGTATTTAGGGTTTACTTTAGTTCGTAACGTGGCGCCCGCACCTCGCCGGTCCGTTGTCATGTGCATGGTCCTTTAGCATTTCACTCTTGTCGGCGCGCCCGTATCCCGGAGGGGTAGGCAGACACCAGTGCTTGCCACTTGCCACGAAACCTCTTCCGCTTCATCAACAGCCGTTAGTTGCTATATGCATGCGCGTCGGTTCCGCGTACTTTTTATCTTTGTACTTTTTTCGCACATTATGATTCTCTCTCCTTGAGAAAAGCCCTGCAGTGGGACGTATATAGACTGCGTATGTATGTATGTAAAAAATAATAATATTCACTATAAAATAGTCATCATCAACCCATTATGTCCCCACCGAGGGGCACGGGTCTCTTCCCTGAGGAAGGTATAGGCCATACTCCACCACGGGGGCCAAGTCCGGATTGGTGGAGGCTTGTAGACTAGTGGCTCGTCTACAGTCAGAAGTTGTCAAGCCGCCCTAAGGCCTCTGACTTGGCTTAACGACTGCCATCTATCGACGGCAGCCGGCACCAACAGCTTAACGTGCCTTGCGAAGCACGGAACCGCTCGGAAAAATGCCTCTAGCATTAGGCATAGACGGCGACCCATCCATGCACTGAACGCGCCTTGTGTTGCTTAACCTTCGTGATCATTTAAGATCACTCAGGCAGCCGGGGCTACGAGCGATTCTATAAAATAGTAATAATAATTAATTGTTTATTTTCACTAATAGAACTTAACATATTTTACAGTTCGTTTCAAATAAATTAGGCTAGCATGTAACATGTGTTGCATAGACTAGGTTAATTTGAAGAATCTTGTTTCTTGGGCGTATTACCATTTATTAGCTGTATTATTTGCGTATGGTTATCATACACTTTTACCACAAACTTAGGAGAACACCCAGACTGATAAAATGACCTTGTTACCTGAGTATTTTGCGTAATTTAGTCTTCATTTCTTCTTTAACTTTTCTACACGAAAACATATCAAATATTGTAATAATGTTAGGTTTTGACTCCTCAGAACAAATTAGGATCAGGGGAAAGGTCTGAGTATTGCTCTCGAGACCTCTCCACTTAGCTTTAAAGAAAACTCTTGTACGTTGAGGGTCACTCTGAAAAATAAATTTCTTATAATAAAAAGAAAAATATTATTTTGTGATCCTGTCTGTGACTCTTAATAAAATCGCTCTTACCTCAAGCACCTTTCATTCACTTCCGTAGAGCTGCAAGACTCCAAAGTCAAGTGGCAAACCGAATCCTGATTGAGTGTCGCTCAACACAGTCACAAAACCTTTAATCATTTCACTCAAGCACTCAGCCCTTTAGGGCCGTATTACACTAATCAAATTGGTCCTAGAACTTAGCTCATCGACTTCGATTTCCAACTTTTTGGCGTACTGTTAGAGGGGGAGGATAAGCTCCACACAAAAGGTCCTTTTGCAATTAAACCGCTGGAATTCACCTAAACTGATGTTTATTGTGAACAGAAAAACACAGCACGTACAGATAGTCCGAAAATTTGGAAAAAGGTCACTTCACGTAATTAATGGTAATCCGATTGGTTTGTGAGTTGGGACTCAACTGCTCGCGGCATGCACCTACTGCAATTTTATATCAGACACTGCGCGGCGATGTTACTTATGTCCGCAAAATTGGGAGATGAAGCAATATTGAAATAAATGGTTTTCTTCTACTTCTTCAATGAATCTAACAGTACTTTTCTTCTTGCAGTATCTCTTCTTAGTGAAAGGATTTGCCAGTCTGTGTGCATGTTGCTATGTACATCACACGGAAACAGCTCAGTCAGGATTTTTGCTGTGAACGTTTATTTGTTTCTATTTGTTTCTAGTTATTCCAATAAAACAGTTAGAACATAGCAGCAACAACAGCAACAGCCAACAACAGCCAAGAGCTTCTAACTATTATTAAATTGATTATTATGCTCACTAGACAGAAATAAAGCATTTCAAGCGTTCACCTTAAGAAAAAAAAAATGAAAAACCTAAGACGAAATTGATAATATAATAGAAAATATTCACAAAAATTTATTAAACATGATAAAATGATAATTAAACCACTAATAAGAAGCATAGCTTGCTAATAGAAATGTAATACGGCCGTTAATTATTTAAAATCTCTAGAACCTTTCGGCATCTTAACCTAAAGACCTGCGTAAAAAATAACAGAATATTAATTTTCTTTAACTAAAAACTAAGCGGCTCGTTTATTTTCGTCTTTTAGCGCTAATAGGATGTCTAAGTATTCCGTGTCGCTGATGCTACCGCAGAGGAACCACGCAGTTGTAGGTTTCACTTGGTGAGACTCAGTTCACTATTCGACCCTATTCTGTTAATAGTTTATTATTCATATATTAAATCCAGTATCATTTGAAACCGGCTTACGGTCATCTAAATACTTACGGTCTTATTTATAAAAACATAATTCCCTAAAACACTCGATAAACACCAATTAAAATAGTCTGTGGTGGAGATTTTACAAGGAAAATACGTAACCACAGATTAAATTAACTTCCTCTGAGGAGTGCTTTAGAGGAATCGTGTTTTTATAAATAAGCCCATTACGGTATTATTTAACAAAAATACTATTCCTCTAAGACAGTCCTTAAATGCAATTTATTTAATGGGTATTTGAGGAATGTTTGGATCTATTTAGTCTTGCGCAAAGGGAAAGACGAATTTATACTGCATTTGAGGATTGTTTTGACGAATCGTGTTTTTAGGGTTTCTTAGTCGACAAGGAACCCTTATAGTTTCGCCACGTCGCCCGTCGGTCTGTCTGTCCGCAGCCTAGCTCAGGGACGATTAGTACGAGAAAGCTAAAATTTGGCATAGGCATAGAGTCTATGCCATAGACAAAACGGTAGAATAAAATGTTAAATAATGAAGTTCTTCTGAAAAAAACCCCAGGTCTTGGATGTTTACATGTTTGTGATGTCGTTGTTTCTGGTTCCCATGACACAGGGTATCCTAATGTGGGGCTAGAAGCAATGTATGTGCCTGTATTTAAATGTTTATGTTTATGTTTGTTGTTTATGTTCTTAGTTTTGTATAGCTGGTAAAAACCCTTCCTAATACAGAACCCTATACTGCGCGTATCCCGACACGCACTTGGCCGGTTTATTATAAATAAGACTGTTTTTTTTCTTCAGATGTAATTTTACAAAACATAAAATGTAAAACACCAAAGTAGCATACTCGGGGCCAAGTCGTGCCTACTTGTGTACAAGGTTCGTCGTGGTTGTGTTGAGGTGTAATAGCGGCCAAAAAATACGTAATCTAATAAAGTGTAACGTCAGGCTTTTAGTGGCGCTCGGTGACTCGCTATTTACGCAGCTTCGTACATAGGGTTCCGTACCCGAAGGTAGCAACGGGACTCTATGACAATTGCTACACTATTTAGCTTACTTTTGAAGTGTTATATCTCTTGAAGCTTAATGGGTAGCCAGTAGAAATTTTCACTGAATACGTCTCAATATAAAAACAAAACCTATTTAGAGGCTAAAAATTTTACAAATTATTAGTAAAAAAGGAAGAAACTCCTTATTTGTTGTTTTTTATACGTTTGTTTTTTTAAGCACTATCTTAAAAACGGTCACACATAAAAATCTCAAACTTGGTGTGATTGTAGCGCGGGGCCTAAAGTATTGCGTCAATAATTAAGGGTTATTTCCAAAAGGCCCAATTCCTGAATCCCTACAACAACTTTTGTTCTACGACTTTTGAAAATGTTTTGTTCAATTGTCCATTTTTTAAATTGTTTATAATCATTTTTACAGTTTTTCTACCTTGTACTTACTGATTATTTTTGATGGATAATGTTTAAAACTATTTGTGTTACATAGTATGCAAGTTTTCTACTTAGAAAAATATTTTCTGATAGCTACGATATTGGTAGACCATGTTAAGTGCGACTTCAATAAAATTATGTAACGCATGACATTTAAAAAATATAAATCTGAAACAATAGAATACACTCTATTTGGGATATTTAATTATAATAACTCTTATTATTGGTTGTCATTATTATTATTACTGTTTGTGTTAGTACGGAACTCTCGGTGCTGGAGTCCGACACGCACTTGGCCAGTTTTTTACAAAACGTCTGGATCGTGTTTATAATTAACAATATACCCTGGGTCGGGTAATTGACACTTAGCCTTTAACGTCCCCGTTTTGCTATCTTGAGACACATTTGTCACGCCCGGCCGTCCGTGAGCCGCGCAGCGTTCATTATTCATAGGCATTAACACAAAAGGACCTAAAACAACGTCTATCGTATAAAATTTGAATGAATTTTATCAGTGACCGACATGAAAGCTAATTCAGAGAGATGTCCCGTGTCGCGCGCGTCACTCGGCGAGGTGTGAACCCCACGAAGTCGAGGCGTATTTAACAGATCTATTATTTTAGCGTATTTTGGAGAGTGTGCACAGGGGCTACATGAATTTATACCCCCATCCCCTTTCTTCCACCGGACTACCAGACTTGTCTTTTTTTCTTTCTAATCTGTGAACCAGACGGCTGGCTCTATGCACGCATTATTCGTGGAAATTCCGCGAATTCTCGTCAAGCGATTTTATATTAAGAATATATTAAGTTGAACGCGTTGCCGTCGTCTGTTTTTCGAGAGTCATATAGCCTGGATGTATTTAAAACTAGAGTCATTTAACAGGTAAACACGTAACATCTTAGACCCCGTCTTCGTTTACTATTAGGTGTGACTGGGGTAAAGTGTCAACCTGACCTAATTAAAAAAAAGAAATTGTATGAAGCGGTGGTAGCGCAGCGGTAGAACGCCGGCCTCACATTCAGGAGATCGTGGGTTCGAATCCCGGAATATACCAATGACTGTTTTCTAAGTAGCGTACATTTGTGAGGTTATGAGGACATCGTGAGGACACCTGAGTGTCTAACGGTGGTAACATATTTTCGCGCTTGAAATCGCCAATCCGCGGTGGGCATGCGTGGTAATTAAGCCCATACTCTCTCCATGAGAGAAGGCCTATGCCTTCACATGTATATGTATAATGGCCTCAGTCTGGGTGTATTTCCATGTATCTGATGTCCTTGCCTCATTGCCACATCACACGGTATACTAGTTTGGGACCAGGACAAGTGATCGTGTTGTGTGGAAGTTATTATTATCTTCCTGAGATTCCAACCGCATACTGCGATCGCCAACCCGCCTGCCAAGCGTGGCGATTATGGCAAAACCCCTCATGGTTATGAAAACTATGAAGGAGGCCTATGTCCTGCAGTGGGCGTCAAATGGCTGATGATGATATCTTAATACACTTATTCTTGCTTTTACGTGTAGTAGTGTAAATGGCGAACAGACATGACGACTGTAAGCATATTAATAGTTTCTCGCTGCAGATTAATAGTTTCTTAAGCAGTATCATAATGAAATACTAGAAAGAGATAGCTGGAGTGCGTTCCCAAATTATTTAAGCAATCGCATTATACTGATTACTATGCTGGAGGTCACGGGTTTGTACATTTTGTACAAATGGCCACGGTCTGGGTAATTCTATGGATAATTCTACCATACCACAGGTACCATAACACACTCTCCACCAGCCTCTATAGAAAGTTTCAGGCGTCTGAACCAGTTTGCGAAACACTTTTTCCAGTATGCCGCAGACACCTCGTACACTGGACAGCCTGATCAAACACTGAAAACACATCTGCCTGGGACGAAAATTGTATCCGTTTGAGCTGATTTTTTATTGGGAATAAAAGGAAGTCCCACGGTGCTAGGTCAGGGCTGTAAGGATGACCCAGGAGTTTAACTGGAGTGCTGTCCAGGAAGTCCCTCGTTTTGAGCGCGGTGTGCGCGGGCGCGTTGTCGTGGTGGAGCAGTAGCCCGAGGAGCCGTGTTTGGTTGCTTGTTGCTCACAACAGAGCTAATTTCTGCCAAGCATTTGGTAGTATACTATTCGGCGTTGACGGTTCTTTGGTTCTGTAAAGGGATTGATACCAAAATAGCCCATCAAATTAAAAAAACTCGCTATCAAAATCATTCCCCCGCTTACAGATCGCTTCACTGTTGTAGGCGTTGATTCGTTTTGAAACACCCAAACCGTCAACTGGCGCTACGTTTCTGGATCGTATTTATAAAGTCAAGTCTCATCACCTGTAATGATGTAAACATGCCGAGACGAGCCTGGGCCCTTATTTTGAAACAGCGATATGTTCCGAAGGGTCGTCAACGTCGCGCTAGTGCCCGAAAATTCACTCGACTCGAAAAGAGCGACAAATACAGTTCTTTTTTTGAATAGTTTGAAATTTCCTGCCACTGAGAAATGAACCCCAGAAATGCATGGCTTTTTGTTAGCCCAATGACGTTATATCATATCTTAAGATACGGATTTGCGACCATCTCACCATTTCCGATAATGTCGCATTTTTTATAAAAAGGGCGCTGCGTCATATTTGTTTATCAAATCACGGCACCATTCCACCCGGGCCTGCTTCTGAGTGTCGGTGCATCCTTAGGCGAATATGCACGTGTAGAATCTCGTGAAGGCTTCCCGATCCAGTCTGCAGTATGTGCAAAATCTCCTGATACGTAACTCGCCTATTGTCTTGAATAAAATTCTTCACTGCTAGCACGCTTTCTTCCGTAAGGGCGACCACTTCTTTCTTCACTGAATTCGTTATACCAACGATATGCGGTTGCCTTGGAAGGGCTTTCATCCATGAATGCCGTTTGAAGTCTATTGTAGGATTCGTCCGGTTTCAGGCGACACTTGAAATCGTAAAAAATCATAGCGTGAAAATGTTCCCGGCGCAGATCCATTTTTCAATGCGACACACAGACTAAAAATAAATACTACGTAATGTGGAGGGAAATTTACCAATTGGAACATACCTATTTTTACTTATAAATAATCATATTTTTAAAACACATTATAAAATACAAAATACAAAAAACTTTTTTATCATAATGGTTAATAAGATGTCATAAGGTCAACTGGCCAGTCTCTCATACATTAAAACTTTTTTTCGCAATACTTTCTGAGTGGCTAGACTAGGCTAGGTAGATAGTCTAGGAAGGTGGAATAGGCCTTACGGCATGGGATTTTAGGTAATTTTACCTGTCTCTAAAACCAGTGAATTTCTCTGTTGAATCAGCTCTGTAGTGCCCTACAGTGCCCACCTTCCTGGACTATTCTAGCCACTCAGAAAGTATTGCAAAAAAAAGTTTTAATGTATGAGAGACTGGCCGAATGAATGGTAGTGAATTTCTCTGTTGAATCGGCTCTAATAACAGACTATAGAAATCGTTTGATATCGTGATATATCTAGGGCTATATGCGCCGAGTCAATGGATAAGGTAGTAAATAGATCAATACGTAACCAGGGATAAACGAATAAGAAACTGATTGTCAGTGTTGTCTGTCATATAATTTATCTATGCATAGCACTGCAAATGTCATGGTGCAAGGCGGTTTTAGACTCATTTACAGGATAAAGCCAGTCCCTGGAAACAGAATAGATTGTGCTATCAGATAGCATTGGTGCAAGCCGGCCTTGTAGTGTGAATACCAAGGTAGCAAAAGTAAACATCATCAGCGCGGTACAAAATACTGCGTTTATTTTCAAAAAGTTGAAAATAAAATACACCATATTGCTGTTATGTATGCGCATATTTCATACATTCCAATAGTATTGGTTGCGCAACGTGGGGCGCGGTGCCTTGTTTAATTAGCGTCTCCCAGTCCCATTGGACCGCCGCTTCGTGTCAACAATGCGATTTCTATTGTATCCTGTTTTTTTGCATTTATTGTGTTGTTCGGAATTCCTTTAAAAGGATTGCAATTCCGTGCCTCTGGAGAAATCAAACAATCCGAGTGATGTTGGTTTTTTATGTAGATTCGTCTCAGCGCGTTCGAGGAGGGCTTGGATTGGATATATCGAAGAATTTTCCAACACAATATGTGATAACTGTGCTGTAGTAACTACAGGTTAACTGTAAATGCATCAACCGCAAAAAGTGCAAATAAATGCTTGAAAATCTGTGGACGTCTACATTTCTTTACGTTTTATGATACCTTAGCTACATTGCTAAACTCTGTCGTTATTGATACTTTATGAAAATACACTTAATTATACATGCACGTCTCGTGGCACGCCCGCCCCCGCCTCCCGCCCGCCCATCCATTATTTTGTGAATAAAAGAGACGTCTGTGAATTATTGAGAACCTTTTTGGAAATTTTCCACGGAGTTAATTTGAAATAGCTAGGAAGGATTTTAACTTTGTGAACCGTTTTTATTAAACCTGGATTTTTACGAAACAAATGCATTGTGGTTTGTTTAATATGAAAAGAATTTTCCTCGTGGAATTGCTTTTGTTTCCACTTTACGTTGATGCGGTAGCGCATAAAAGCTCTATAATTTTTTTGTAATACCGAACCACTAGCCATTTTCACTCTTCTATTATTCTCCACTGTTCTCGTAACGTATGCTGTTTGCTTTTGTACTTTGCCGTGAAACCTCTTTAACACAAAAGCTTCGAATGCAATGACTTGGCTTGCACTCGTATCATTTGTCAGTCGCATCGGAGAGATTCGATTCGAAGCGCCTTGCCTCCGTCCGGCGTGGCGCGCGGCCAACGGGGAATGGACATTCAGCTTTTTAGCTTGTCAAGTATTACATAAGGAGTATGCCGCTTAGATTCCTAGTGTGGAAAAGTGCTAATGCGCTATAACCGATAGTCCAATCCATTAAGCCACATCGTCATCTACGCCTCTTCTTTCTATCATCGGCTATTGCCATTCCGAGCCAATTTACTTCAAATCGTCGGTACAGTGAGCTAGCCGGTGTGCTGATAGTAGCATATACTACCTATAGCATATAAACGGGCAAAAATGTTCAGTTCATCAACATAAAAACAAAGAGTGTATCTCATAACTACAAACAGACTGAAACGTGTGGGGTTCGAGCCGTAAGCGTATAACCTAAGCGCTACTTATTGGCACTGCTATCGAGTGCAAACAGGGTCGGTTGATTGAATGGCTGCAATGCAACACAGCGGCGCATATTTTCGTAATGGGATCACTCAGCTTCCGCGGGTGCGGTTACACGACCGAGCTATCGCTCTGCCAGGCACTGGGGCAGTCTGTGACTGAGGTGACTTTGTGAGGCATATCAACCACATCCGGAACTACAAACCCTTAAGGGCCAGCAAAATAAACTCTATCCTTACTAATATTATAAACGTGAAAGTTTGTATGTATGGATGAAAGAAAGAAAGACATTTATTGGGACAAATTAACACATCATAAGAAAAAAAGACATAACAAGTAACATAAACAAGTACAAAGGAAAACACAAGTCACATAAATACAACATAATACAAGGCAAAGTCAGAGCGTCAGAGTGCATCCTGTGGTGTATCAAAGTTGCCACAAAGGGCATCTGACTCAGCATTGAGCTGAGGGTGTGAGCTCTCAGCGCTGGTTTTCAGTCAGTGCCTGCGGTAATTGACGCGTTTATTACAAGTTGGTGCCAAACGAATGAAAATAAGACAATATTACATATGGATGGATGTTTGTTACTCTTTTACGCAAAAGCGGCTGAACGGATCCGGATGAATTTTTGCACAGAGATAGATTATAGTCTGGATTAGCACATAGGCTATTTTTTATTCCGGAAGAATACACATCAAAATTACCACGCGAACGAAGTCGCGGCAACAGCTAGTAACATTATATACTTTGTTTCACGTCGCGTAATACGCAATAATTTTGTCAGGAGTAAGTGTTTTTGTTATGAATTACCATTATAATGTCTTCACTCTTTGAGCAGTGACCTTGAAAAATATTGATTCGCAACAAAAATCGCGTTAACAACCGTTTGTTGATCGATTAGCAGTTGACGATGGCCACTTTATGCGATGATGGGCGCAGTTATGACTCGTGAGTCGAAGCAAAGTGAGTCAATATAGCCAACCAAAGTCTCTGTCTACAACTCCATGTTACAGACAAGTTTATGTACGTCATTATAACCGTGAACGTTTGTTATCCGCTATCTTCAACCCGTGTCTTTGCTGCGGCGGCTGGCTGTATCTGGGGCCATAACTCTCCGCGGCAATTAGGCGCGCTGGGCCGCTAATGCCCGAACTCGCGCGGTAAATCAAGCGCCCGCTGGAGCGCTGCTCGATTCTCAGCGCTGCAGCGCGTCACGCGATGTGGCGCGATGCCACGATACTAATCAGTTGGCGGACGGCATACATCAAACTGAGGAAGAGTTAGTTACAATATCCTCCCTTACTACCCCTTTACTACACGTCTTATTACCTTACTACCGCTATATGTGGTATGTATAGTCTATACATAAAAACTTCTTTTGTTGTAACTAGAACATTTATCTTTTCCATAATTTATTATTATTTCATAATTTCACCTTTTCCATGCGTCATATGGTGCATGTAGAATAGTTTCCGGAATTGTTCTCTTAATTTCACTAACATAGTTCAAGTCATTTAATAACTATTTACATTGAATATTCAATGCTATCATCTATTTATGGATGTTTCGTGTGAAATAAATAAATAATAATAATATATTTTTTTTTAAATGAGGAAAAACAGAATTAACAAAAATTACTTAAATACAGTAAATAAGTTAGCTTAATACATTAACTCTTAAAGATTCCTCGCCGATAGATAAAAGCTTGATCATCATAAGCAGCCTATATACGTCCCACTTTAGGGCACAGGCCTTCTCTCAGAGAGAGAGTATGGGCTTAATCACCACGCGTGCCCACCGCGGATTGGCGATTTCAAGCGCTGAGGTATGGCATGCATGAAAATATACGACGATACACACAAAAATAATAATTATAATTCGCCAATGAGCAAAACACCAATATCGCAAAATGCTTAATCGTGTTGGTGGATATTGATTAGACATTCAGTGTCTTATCTAACAGGGCCAATAGATCCAGGGTATGTATAATTCGACAAGTTACGCGTGTAACCATTGTGCCTGCCAATTGGGCCCGGCAGGATCTTGTCACTTTAATTGCTGGTGCCATCGGCCGCCGACTGCGGAAGGTCCCACCCACCGCCCGTACGTGACTAATCAGCTACATTGTTATTGACTCTATGAGGAAGTGATTGAATCGCTACTTTCCACAAGACTCAATTCTTGATAAAGAGACTTTAGCAGTGTTTACAACAAAATTGTAGTTACGGACCGGGTTGATATTGAAAGAAGTGCGCAAATCAATTAAGACAAAAGAGTTCTTAAACGCATATAATATTTGCCCTTATAAGACGCAAGATAAAAGCTAAAAGGTGCATTGTGATTTTTTCAAGGTGGTGGGGCTTACTTTACACCTGGATATTAGCAAGAAAAACTCACGAAATGCTGTAAAATAATAGCAATAGAAGTATTTCTCGTTAATCCATAACATAAACTATACCTGGGACAAACAGTCCAGTTAAGTAAGTCCAACTTCAAAAAATACTCGTAGGTAACTCGTCGAATCCAAATCCAAATCCAGATGGGCAGCGTTCGGGAAATTGAAACACATTTTGGCGTCGAAAATACATACTTAACCGTCTCAAAACAAAGGTGTACCTATAACCAATGTGTGTTGCCAGTATTGACTTATGGATGTGAGACCTGGTCGCTGACTATGGGCCTCATAAGAAGGCTCGAGGTCGCCCAACAAGTAATGGAGGGAGCTAGTTTCACTGCGTGATCAAATCACGAATGAGGAGATCCGCAAAAGCCCGAGTTACTAATACAGCTCGAAGAATTGCTCAGTTAAAGTGGCAGTGGGCGGGGCACATAGCTCGCACAACTGATGGCTGTTGGGGTGTAAAAGTTCCGACCTGGTGAGCGCGGACTGGATGACGTAGCGCGTTCAGGCCTTCCACTAGATGGTCTGACGACCTGGTTACGGTGGCAAGGAGTCGCTGAATGCGGGCGGCATAAGACCAAGAAGCTTAAAAAACCATGAGGGAGGCCTATGTACCGCAGTGAGCGTCAAATGGCTGATGATGATGATCCATAACATAAACGTTACAGGAACGTCAGAGAAACGATGATATCAATCAAATTCTAGTTCGGGAACTGAACAAAATTATTAAGTGAACGGTTTGGATTGCAAATACTAAGTCTGTCCTGACATGCAATAACCTCATAACTAGATCACTGAATTAAAAATTACCAGAGACGCGGTTCAATAAATGTGTGAAAAAGCTCTCTGTTAAGAACCTACATGTTGTACACCCAGCTTCACTTGTCTAAGTTTTACGGCTCTCAAGCGGTGACCGCGCGCGGCGAGTGGCGAGCGCCGCAGCTGTGAACTACATGAGTACAACTTGCTGCACACCCTTACTAGCCTCAATGGCGCATCAATTTTACGACGCTTTTATAACTTTTATATGACCGACTCTCTTAGGAAAATATATTATTTTTATCGCAGAAAAAGCATAAAACTCCAAGTAATAGCAAAGGGTACGCAGATTTAAGTGCCGTTTTGCTCACAAAAGTCACAATATCTCTAATTATCCTAGTCCCAAGTGTAAACTAAAGAAAGCTTCAAATAGGTACGTCGTAAAACACAAAAATAAAATCAAATACAGAGCAACTGCAGGAGAAGAGTTTGACGATGTTGTAAAAAAGTAGTAATATTTTATTGCATTTTCGTCCATTTCATTCACGAATCCATATATTGATTATTACGTGTCAGGGCCCGGCGTGGGTCGACAAGCCATAGACCAAAAATTTACAGAAGCACTGTCCAAATACGTTAAAAATTCATCGTTTGCACCAGCTCAGTTCAGGAAATTTTTGACATCACATACCAGCACGCATATGGAACAGAAACATATGCAGACAAGCCACGCTCTATAAATAATATCAGTTAGCATTAAGTTCGCCTTTTTTATTTTTTATTCGTTTTGTGCATTATTATATAGTAACTTAACTTATTCAGAAAGTAACTTATTCAGCCCCGAAACGAGGTTTGGTTTGGGTAAACACTGTGCTTTTCATTACGAATATAAGAGAATTAAAAATAAAAACATAAATTAGCTAAGGAAAAAATGAGTGAATTTTATTTGGTACTAAAACTTGCGACCTATTCTCAGAAATACCAAAGACACCAAAAATTTCATAAAAATAGATAAGCCGTTTCGGAGGAGTTTGACACAAACACTACGACACGAGATTTTTGTACATTACATGGTCTATGTAATTTTTCACAATAACTGTTTCCTGGCACTACACCTTCCACTATCCCCATAACCCAATGTTAGCTGGAAGAAAATACTCATTAGTATTAAGCTCACCTTTGTACAAATAAGCTTATTGTGCATTAAAGAATTTTCTAATCTAATCTAATATAAATTGCCCTTACCCCTTAATCAAGGCCATGGTCTATTTCCGTTCAAAATTTCGTACCTTGAGACCTTTTCGCAGTTGTATTACATACATACATAAACTCACGCCTGTATCCCAGAGGGGTGCCACTGAGAGACCAGGTCACTTTCGCTTCCTCAACATTCATTAGTCGTTGCATGCACGCGCGCCGGTTTCGGCGTTTCGGCGGCCTTTTTATCTTGCCCTTTGCTAATACATCCCCTATTTGGTCGAAGTATGTCCGTCTGGGTCGTCCCTTACCGGCCCTTCCACCCACATTCGCTCGATAAGAGTTACTGTTATATTATTCTACCTCACTACGCCGTTTGTCGCTCGCTCAAACGCATTCCAGGTGGAATAGAATACTCAATGTAATACAGTGATTTGTCCTTTAAATTGGTTTGCGCAATACTGACAAACGCAGCATAGAGCGCCCATCAGCTCGCAGGATCGACGATCTTAGGCAAATTGCTGCTAGCGGCTGGATGAGAATGGCCGAGAATAGAAAGATGTAGCGTGCTTTGGGGAGGCTTATGCCCAACGTGAATATTTGGGCTAAAACGATAGATTAGATTAGTCTGAGCCACGAAAACATATTAATTATTTGTCCGCACTATCATATATAGTTTTGATTCGGTATCGCGCCCGGCGTGACATCGTTGCAAGATCATGTCATTCTATAACAGTCAAAAGTGAAGAATTTGATAGGATTTGGTGCGCATTTTAAAGAGGGTTTTGTGGTTTCATGACAAAAATGATGATTCAATAAAATCTGTGTGATCGCTCGCCATCTTGGACACTCAGATTTCTAGTTTAAAGGGTAGGCAAAGATCTAGAAACGTAGCGTTCGCACCACAACTGAAGTCCATAATGGTGTTTTTCACTTTTGAATACGTACCATTAATCTTCCAGAATGCATAAGAAGCCAAATCATTGTAACTGATACAGTTTGTAGAAAATTCCATTATTTTTTTTTTATTTACACGTTAGATCTCCTTGCTCTAACAGTCCATTGAGCTAAGACATTTTCGTTGTTATGTCAATACTATTTAGAAATCTATTATTATTAAGAAACACCTCTCGTATTTCCTTTTTAGGGTTCTGTACCCAAAGGGTGCCAAACGGCACCCTATTACTAAGACTTCACTGTCTGTCTGTATGTCTGTCTGTCACCCGGGCTGTATCTCATGAACTAGCCAGTTGAAATTTTTACAGATGATGTATTTCTGTTGCCGCTATAAAAAAAAATACTAAAAGCAGAATAAAATAAATATTTAAGGGGGCCTCCCATACAAGAAACGTTTTGCCGAACAGGTAGACCCTTGAAATATTCACAGAATATTTAGTTCTTCGTGCGCAAGTCTGACTTGCACTTGGCCAGTTTTTTTAAGTTAGCGTTGTCATGTTGGCTATATTGAATCTTTACTTCTGACACTTTTATTCTAAATTACTTCATTCAGTTATTTTATTCTTCATTTACATAATTCTCGTAACCATTACATGTGGCCGGCTAGCTATTTAGCCATTATTTTTTCATCATTGAAAAAATTGTAAATATTTTGCCCAATTTTATTTTAAAGAAATTATATTTTAAATTTATTATTGTTATTTTACAATGTTATTTTAAAGAAATACTGAAAGTACATTATAATAAAGTCATTTAAATATATATATTCGTTAATTAATATCCTTTCCTGTACTGTATTTTCGTGTGTGCAATAAAGTAGGTATAATAATAATAATAATAACTTTATGGGCCCGTGCACAAAATTGCGAATTGAGTCGCATCGGGGTTCATAATAGTAATAAATGGATAAACTTAAAATTTTCTCTGTTTCTCTTTTCTGTATCTCCTTAGCAGTTACAGAAGTCAGTACTTCTTTTTACGATCCATGTCACGACCTAGATTACAAAATACGTTCAGTACGTTTGACGGTCGTCGAAGGAATGGTCACCTGAATTGTAGAAGGGATGCTTTACCGCCCGAAATCGCATCGCATCAGTTGAATTGAATTGAAACAATTCAATTCAATTCAACTGATGCGATGCGATTTCGGGCGGTAAAGCATCCCTTCTACAATTCAGGTGACCATTGAAACAATTCAATTCAATTGCTGCAATTCTTATCGTAGTTTTCTGCGTTGCGAATTCGCATCGCGCCGCAGCTTTGTGTACGGAGCCTATGCTATTTCATAGGCTGTTATTGTATCGCACTGTAATTGAGTAGCTGTATAAAAATTTGAAACATTTTTCAACAGAAATGTGAACATAGAACTAGTTTTTTCATTACTCATAATCGGAAAGTAGGTCTGAAGTTGCCTGAGGAGCGGGTGGAAAGTAATAGTTTTCAGCCCTAGGGAGAATCGTTTTCAAGTGACAGTTGTCAAATTATTAAAAAAAGACTAGTTTTTCAAATTTCTGTTGAACCATGTCCCAACCTTCTATAGAGCCACTCAATTACATTGCGATGTAAAATTAAAATAACATTAAGTTAAGTATTAATAAAACAAAGTTTTAAACGACTGTATTATAATTTACTTTCAACTATTTCCCTCAAATAACATAGTTTTGGGCAAAATACATTTGGAGTGATGTATCGGAGTTCTTTTATGCAATACGCAAGCGGTGAGCGCGAGCCGTCGCGTGAGTGGTAAACCTTTATATTAGTGAGCCTTTTTCAATTTGAATGCTAATTAGTTGGCCGCTAGTTGCCTTCGCCTGCCGATTCGGTTCCGCCGTCGTTTCTATTTGATTACGCAGCACTTCCGAATTTGTTTTGCCGGAAAATTTAATTTATTACGCGGATTTGTGGCTCGGTGAATCATTACGGTAATTGGCTCCGATTGCCTATTGCAGTGGTTGCCCTAGCCAATCAGCCATTACTTACAATAATGTCATAGTCATTGTGTTTAACAAACGTATTTTGAGATCGCAACTGTTTGACTGTGCATTCCCGTAACTACACGCGGCTCGGTGTTTGGCGTGAGGGAATTGGGACTGGGCCGAACGGAAGAACATTACCAAACAATAAATTGCGAGTTGAATGAGAAAAACAACAAAGGAGTGTAAAGAGATTACCGGAGCCCCGCGAGAGCAATCGAACGTCGCGTCTTCGGCGCTATATTTTATTTTTAAGCATTTACTTCGGCACGAGTTGGGATGCTTCACCTTCCTTTCAGTTTTTTTTACACAAAAGAATCTTTTCAATAATTCGTACCCTGTTCTCACCCGCCCCGCCTCGGCCCCCGCTGACTCCCGCATTCGCAGAAAAAAACACGCGCAGAAAATCCGCTCCGTTTCAGGACAAACTTTTTTTTTAAGTTAGGAAAGAAACTCGACCTCCTTGACACTTAAGCTTTTTGTAGCGTTTACCAAGCCTCGCTAATTAGGAAACAACAATCGTAACGATTGAAAATATCTGTACATATCAGGATATTTTTTTCTAGGAGAATTTTTCGTAGCAGATGGATAAAATAATTACGGTGTCATTTATAAAAACAGTAGCGACCCGCCCCGGCTTCGCACGGGTGCAATGCT
Source organism: Yponomeuta evonymella (assembly GCA_963969515.1). Taxonomy (NCBI): domain Eukaryota; kingdom Metazoa; phylum Arthropoda; class Insecta; order Lepidoptera; family Yponomeutidae; genus Yponomeuta; species Yponomeuta evonymella. Next base: position 290,198 of record OZ018342.1, on the reverse strand, counting down.
GATAATAAATATACTACAGAATGTCTCTATATACAACGTTCATAGCTTTTTTTGTCATTGGACAATAAAAACATGTTTTCTTTAGAGGTTGCTCTTGAAAAAAAAACTTTGGCCTTTGCATCTACGCAATGAGATGATTTATACAGCATCCAGTGATACCATCACTTACACTATATGGGTGAAGGAACCACTCGAACGCTGCAGTGTCTGGGACATTATTTTAGATGGAGTAGGCTTGCCCAGCACGTATACCATCCTGACAGCTCAGTCGGCCTAGCCCACAGGAAAGACAAATCAATACGTGCGGAGCCAACCAAGCCGCGGGTTTCCTCATTTGTAGTAGCAATGCCACACGCTAACGCTGAAGGTAAACTCTTGAAAGAGCGATATAAATGTCCGTATGAAAAATACTCATCGCTCGAATCTAAGCCTGCAACGTTGAAAGTCTGATTAAAAGCACGTTCTCATTAAGTAATAATTGTTATTTTCCTCGCTGGAGAGCTCCGATAAACGCGTGCGATCGCTGCTAATCATAAAGTGCTATAAAGGGCCCCGGCCTGTACCACCGCAACCGCTATGTCCCTGCATTTTAAATCTGTAACATCTTCGAAAATATCCATTTAAGTTACATGCGGTAAAGGGCCATATTTATCTATATTAAATGCACAATGTAATTGTAATTGGATTTAATTAATTTAATGCTGTATATTCCTTAAAATCGCTTCGTAAATAAGCCATTATTTCTCGTAAAAAGTAAAGGATAAAGATGGTTATTGTGGGTTATCCCTAAGATAATTATACACATATACAATAGCAGACTTTTTTCTAGACCTTTTTTAGGTGTACAATACTGTATTACACTATTTTGATCTCTCTCGTAGGGTTCAGCATTTACAATGTAAGCGCAAAAAATGTGTTTACTTACGACATCACATTAGAAACCTCTAATATTGTCAGTGTTTTTTTACTATATTATTCACGTATTGTACATATTATAAACCTTCCTCTTGAATCACTCTATCTAATAAAAAAACACACCAAAATCCGTTGCGTAGTTTTGTTACAGACCTATGCATACAAAGGGACAGACAGACAGATAGCGGGAAGCGACTTTGTTTTATACTATGTAGTGATGACGATTCCTCTAAAACACTCCTCAGAGGGACGTTAAACAATCCGTGGGTACGTCTTTTCCTTAACGTGTTTTAAAGAATCTACCCGCTTATGAAAGGACTGCAAGGCTTATCCCATTAACAGATACAAGGGATGAAAAATCGACAGGAAAGCCGATCACACTGTCTCGTTAGTCTTACGGTATCCCGTCTGATTACCATGATATAACTTATGGATTTGATTCCTACTGGGGGCCGCCGTAGATTTGTACAAATAGTCTTAGTCTGGATCTTTTTCCATGTTTGTGATGTCCTTGGCTGGTTAACCTAGCACAGGGTATCCTAGCTTGGAACTAGGACAAGTGATTGTGAGCGTAACACACTGAGCAGATCTTCTGCACTTGGTTCAATCGCCGCGCGCACGCAGCGGCTCTTTTGTTCGCGATTCGAGTAAAATCTCACGTGTGTTCGAATAAATTATTAGAAACGGTCCCTGTCCGGGCCCTACAGGGGTGCGGGAGCGGTGCGGGCGGGGGCACTCGCGCAAATTAAACGTACCTAAAGGAGCTCACTTCAAGAAACTGTGATCTGAAGAGCTGATTTCTGCTCGATCAAAGAGTGTTTCCTAAAGTTCTCTTTAGCTGATTTCAAAGAGTTAAATTTGAATGAAAACTGTACTGTATCGACACGTTGCGCACGAAGGCAGAGTCAATGAAATTGATATTGTTTTGAAGCAGTTATATGTGGAAATCGAGTTTCTGTCTGCGTATGACTTTAAATATTAGTCTGCAAGGTTCACCGAAAGGCAGCTCAATTATTTGAGTTCAGCTTCAGGTTTCGCAGCAGTAGGGTCGCGCTCCGCTGTTACTCCAATTTTGGCTAAATGTGTCGATTCATATCGAACATCGAATCGATCGAATAATAGTCACATTTCCATGACATGACACGAGCTACGAGCGCGAGCGGCGGCGGCGCTCCAAACTTCGATAGTTGCCCCGCACAACGACCGTGGTGGGCGCACAATACCAACTGCTGTGACTGGAACCTCAAACAACTGTGACTGGGAATTAGGCTGCTCCGACATTGTCGTGCTGCTTTTGCATTAATTATGAATTGTATTTGAGAGTTTGCATACACGCTGTGGTTTTGGTATGTGCCGATCCAGGGGGTTAAAATGCTCGACTCACTTACTCACATACTCACTGAGATAATAAATTATTATTTATATTTTTCTCTTTACCTCTTTTCATTATACACGTTAAGATAATATATTATACAATTGGAATATACTTATGAAATTGATTATAACTTTTTGTATTGAACTTCGTATATTCGTCGAAAATTCTCCCTGTACGGTTTGGGATAACATAATATGTAAAACGAGGATAAAATGACTGGCTCTCTGTTTGAGCTTTTTTCATAACAACCCGTGAAATTTCCGGGCACGTTTAGTGATTCGTATGAATGTGTGCCGGGCTTTCCCCGCGGATGAATATTAAACTGGGTGTAGTAAATGTTAATGGCTGGAGTTGCGTAATTTGCGCCGCTGCGCCGGCCGGGCTCGCGCGGGGTCGCGCGGCCTTGCTTGGCCGGGCTCGACTTCAGAAGATTGCTTGGCTCGGAGCTTGGAGTATATTATAGCTCCCACTGAACATCCTCTACACTACTAGCGAAGTTGATAGAAGTATGGCGAAGTACAGAGTCCAAATTGAGCTTGAAAACAGTAACTATTTTGTATTTATAAATTTTCTAAGGGTAAAAAACGGCAAATCGAATACTGTGCCTCTTTGATCAAATTGACGAGTAGCGTAGTGGACGCTTTGTTCCCTGTATGCGATCTTTAGAGAGCCGATGCGTAATAAATGCTGCGAATGTCATTATATATGTTTTGTGTTGTGTATGGCGTACCCTGCGCAACTATCCGAGAGCACCGACGCTGATTGGCAATTGCTTTCACTACGACGCTAAGAATGCACACGGCTTCTGTAATACGACAATTTTATTATTGTCTGTATCCGATAATTGAATAAAAACAACAACTAATCTTTCGACAAATAAAATGCAAAATAGTCTGTGGAGACCGAGAACTGCCTATCTTATTTTTATTATGAGTTTCAACTTTAAAGTCTGAGCATTTTCAATTTGAAGGACAAAAAACCCGACGAGTACCTCTCAATGTAACAACTAATGAATATCGATGAAACGAAAAACAACATTTAAAACTTTCGTCTCCAGTGCTCTACTGTTTAAGATTATGAACGAGTACGTGTCTTGATCGAAAAACTTCCTAACAGCCAAAAACTCTGGTAAAAAACAATAACTATATTAATTTCTCTCTAAGCACTCTACACCCCGGTAAAAAAAGCTTTTTACCCGGAACGCATTTAATTCTCCCGAGGTCGGGTCGGATGATTTACAGCTTGGACGGAAGAAATAAACCCGGATTAATACGTCACATAATTGTTAAAACACACAGCGGATAATAATTCGTCGGTGGCCGGACGGACGTGGGGCGGCGGCGGCGGCGCCCGGTGGCGGCCGGTGGCGGCCGGTGGCGGCTAGACTAGCAACACCGTGGAAGGTCCTCGCACAGTGGAGTGGGGACAGAAAGCGAAAGAAAGCCTTAATTCCTGATTCTTGAACACTCATCTATCTATCTATACAGCCCATGAAGGACGCCCACTGTTGGGCATAAGCCTCTTCACCGTCACACCAACTGCGCCGGTCCTCTGCTAATGTTTTCCATTGTCCTCCTGCCGTCTTCTCATTGAATTGAAAATTTCGCTAAGTAAATCGTTAACTGTAGTGTTGTCTCTTGGAATTCCTCAGTGAAGAGCGTGATAGAACGTTACTTAAGTATTTACTTAGAGTAATTCTCAATTCAGAAATGAAGAAGGAGAAGAAAAACATATATTTAACACCACAAACATCTAACAATGATTGAAAACAGACAAACAATTGAACATGAAAAAAAAACAAAAATAATCCCAAAACAATAAGAGACCCAGGGTATGTCTATGCAGCGGTAAAATGGTCTCGAGCTCAGTATACGCTGCGGTTTTGCCCACAACACTGATTTTCAGTACGGGCCTTTGGTAAATCACGGAGTTTCAACCGAACGTGAACAAAAAATTATACTTAATAAAATATATTAACAAAAATAAAAAATTAATACACATACACTGAAAAATAATTACTACTAAACTGGATACACTTTAGTACATAGTAGAACATGTCCTCGAATTGTGCAAGGGGAAGGACAGCATTAGAAGGAGTAGCATTTAATGCTGGAAAAGAAAGAAAGGTTCATGTTTCGGGCCTAACAGTCTCTTAATCTACTGTTAACAGCTATCAGTTTCCCAAAGTGCATACAAAAGAAAACTGCCAACTGTTAACAGTAGATGGCATTGCACTTACGTCATTGCCTGACTCCATGTGATCCAGCCCTGAGAGTAGAAAAAAACTGGCCAAGTGCGAGTCGGACTCACGCACGAAGGGTTCTGTACCATTGTCTATGCAACATTAGACAAAGATCGAATTTGAGAACAGCGCATCTATAGAGACCAACAAGAAGCGTTTAACATTGACATTTAACAACATGACATCGGCGCTGTGAAGGTTACGTAGATGGCCGCTAGATGGCGAGCGCTGTCTTTAGATAACGTTTGTTGTCTATATATAATTTCGGTCACAGCGCCACAAACAAGAGGGCAAAATCAAAACGAATTAATTACAAACGGTTTAGATAACAGAATAACTATAATTGACTTATCAGACTATATACGTCCAACTATAGGGCACAGGCCTTCTCTCAGAGAAAGAGTAGCTCAATCACCACGCGTGCCCACCGCGGATTGCTAATTTCAAGCGGTGAAAAGTACAGCGTTTATTTATTTATAACAGGTGAGTAAGAGGTGTCACTATCTAAATTGTTTTGCGTTTGTTTTTTATTTGTGGCTTGTATAGGTGCAAAGACCTATGTTCTACGACAGTGGCGGCAATATTGATTTCTAATTAATAAAGTTGGAATGCTTGAGAAATAAGAAATAGCATTTTTTTACCGCCACAGAAGGGGTCGTGAAAACCAATACAACATCACATTTAAAAAGCAATTACAATATTAACAGAAAACAGAATAAATAAAGTAAAGTATAACAGATTCCCCCCGTGGCAATAAATAGGTCTCTAGCTCAGCATATTGCACGTAGCGCAGTACCAAAAACACTGAGTGTATTCAGCAGGACCCAACCAAACACGGACTTTTCGGAGCAAAAAAAATAACAAACGAAACATTACATAAATTACAAGGTTCACAAAAAGGTTACATACAAAAACAAGTGTATAAAACATATTTTTCCCATATCTCTCCATAGGAACTCATCAGATATATAGAAGAAAAAACCCGGCCAAGTGCGAGTTGGATTCGCGCACGAAGAGTTCCGTACCATTATCTATACAACATTAGACAAAGATCGAATTTGAGGACAGCGCCATCTATAGAAACCAACAAGAAGCGTTTAACATTGAAATTTAACGACATGACATAGGCGCTGTGAAGGTTACATAGATGGCCGCTAGATGGCAAGCGCTGTCTTTAGACAACGTTTGTTGTATGAGAGCCCCCCAAAAATCGTTATTTTCTCCGTTTTTAGTATGTGTGGTAATAGGGGCAACAGAAATACATCATCTGTGAAAATTTCAACTGTCTAGTTATCACGGTTCATGAGATACAGCCTGGTGATAGACAGACAGACAGACAGGCGGACCGTGAAGTCTAAAGTCTAGTCTAAGTCTAGTCTATTACTAAATAGGGTCCTGTTTGGCACGCTTCGGGTACGGAACCCTAAAAACTAATAGAAAATGTTCAAATGTAGTATAATCGTAAAAATAGCAAATAAGTTGGGTAATGTGATTGTGACAGCTTGAATATTACACAATGAGTGACATGAGCAAGGAAAAATATACAAAATCATAAAAGGACTCCAACGACTTCAACACATATTAGGGGTTAAAGTATGAAATTGCCGTTTTATTGCAATAGGTTCTTTGAATTGACATAGAATCTTCATGGTTTGAGGTTTTCGAATGAAACTTTTTTCAAATGGTTTCTATGATATTCTTTTTTTAAAAAATGTGAAACATTTCAATATCGACTTTCAATTGTTTTTGTTATTCAATTTAGACAAGAAAGATGGATACTGCGAAAATTACGTTAAAATTAATTATAATAACGTAACAAACATGGAAATAATGCCCTTACAATACACTGAGTATTGTAAGGCACTTACAATAGTCGAGAAGCCAAATCATCCATTTTGAAACGTAATAATTCTGACATGATGCTGTTTTTATATTAATCCATTCAAATATTATTTTTTTCTTAATGAACGTCAAAGTTCTTAGTTTAAGAATTAATAGATTATTATGCAAAGAATGCTAACAAAGAAACCCCACGTGCATTCTTTTCCATAAAGAGTTAAAATAGTTAACAGAGTTTTCAACAAAAAAATATTACTCGTTAATGTGTTGAACACTAGACACAAATCACAATCATCCTCTAAATAATTAAAATTTTAAAAAATTTATTCAAAGTAACACAGAAACTGTGACTTGAACGTTACAAGTAAAACTAGGTGTCCGTTTCAATACTCATTAACATTAATCTGCTGTTACCATAATTGTCTTTGCTTCCCCTAACTCTTGGCATTAGACAGAATAATAGCGCTACCTTCCATCCACAGAAACCAAATTATAAATAAGAAATTAACGAAAACTAGATTATAATACGTTTTCGATTAAATGTCGATTAGTTATTGGCATTTAGCCGTAATGAGTGCTCTCTCAACTCTTCTCTGAACTTAGTTTACAATACATTTAAAAGGTATCAATGTATTCTGAATTGTAGATAGATAAAATATTATAGAATTATACCCACAAACTTTAAAATAACATTACCATAAAATTAATCATAAGTCACCATTGTGTTGCGTAATTATTATTACGTCCATTACATACATAATCTTAAAATTTTACCTAGGTGTCACCTTTATAAATAGTTTTAAAACCCGATTGTTAAACTTAAGACAGTGTTTTATAGTGTACCTAACATGTCCATTATCATTGTATAAAAAAAGACTAACTGAAGATCAAAATCAAATCAATATGCAGTTTAATAAAACAGGAAATTGCACAGATACGTAAACTTCCAACATAAAAATAAACAACCAATGAGCAAATAATCCGAAATGTTGTGAGATCAAACAACACGAGCAATAGTGCTCGTGTCTCCGGGTGTCGCTGCTCGTTTAATCAGGCGCCAGGTGTCGAGTTAAACTTGTGCAGTAAATATCTCTTGATCGAAGGAAGTTGGCTGAAGGCTAATTGATTCGAACTTGTTACTCCGGAGTTGGCAACTCGCGCAACTCGCGGAACTGACGCCGACACCCGAGCGGTAGGAAATTCTTTAATTACGCCAACTTTTAATTAAACGTAAGAGTTATGGCCGCCGTGAGTCCGACATCGACACGCAAAGAACCTGTGGCGCCATTTGTATTGACCCAATTCAATAAAAGGTGCCTGCTGAAAGGAACCCTTTCTTTTCAAAGAATATGTAGTTTCTTTGACAGTTTCTTCTTCAACTGTTCTCTTTTAATGAAACTAAAAAGTTTCAAAGTAAACTTATTTGATGGCAATGTTAATTAAATTACGATGTTTTTTTTTTTAATTTAGGAGGAAAACGTCTTGAAGATTCGGGACAAATCCTCTGATAACCGTTTGTAACCGTTAGACAAACCTATACAGGCCGGGAGTCTTGAAGGTGTTAAGGTAATCCTCAAGTATAACGAGCAAGTTACCCAATCATCCATAAAAGATGAAAAGGCTCAAGGTTTTCTTACCTACAACAAAAAAACTTCCGTTAAAAAAAACACAAAACCGTTGATCACCGTTGAGCACGTTTTTGTGCTCTCACTTATATTATTTGTAGCCATTGAGTGTAGAGACGATATAAGGGTCGCGGGTTCGACCCTCGTCCGACCTACATACAGTAGGACTACATCGCTGCTTTCATTGTGCCTCAGTCTCCTTATCTAGGTTCAGTGATACATTGCATGCATTCGTCGTTTACATAGGCAGAGACTCATGCCGGCAGATCCCATCGCTTGTGACCTTTGTGTCAGTTTTTATGAGTGTCTGCATAGTATCACTGATAGCGCTGCTCACAAGAAACCATATTATTATAGAATTATTGAAGTCAAACATTATCATTAAAACTTTCAATGCAAGTGTAAGCAGCTTGTTCTTATCAGGTACAACATCGCGCTACTTTTTTCGATTAGAAAAGAACGTTTACCTACTTATTTTAAACTGAGTCTTACTTCTGCTGTAATTAATTCACGGCCCAAACTGAGGCGTTATTATTGAACAGGCTTCAATAAAACTCATCCTATTACGCTCTTCTATCATAAAGAATATACACGAGAAATCTGTTCGGAGAGATTTCCTACGATAAGGTAAGGCAGTAAGAATTCATGCACGATAAAACGGTTAACTCCAGCCCTGAGGAATCCACGGGAGAAGGGCGCGTATTATTCAATGATCTGCAATAACATTATACGCCGACTGGCCATTTGCTATTTCAATCGTATCTTGAATCGGAAATATAGAGGAGAAATAAATAATCACGTAGTAACCTTTTCTATCCTTTATGTGGTTTTATGATTTGTGCACCAGAATGAAGTGCACTGCCAACCATCATCATAGAAAACCATCCATCGTGATTTATAGATATGTCTTAGCTACACAATCTAATTCAATTCATAAGTCCACATTCGTCCGCTGCTCTAAATCCAGATTGTTTGTGTAGGTCTCCCTTGGGCGCACCACTTATTCCTCTGATCAGCCTTCCTCATCCAGCCGCTACAATAAACTGCTTTAGACTGTCGATCCAGCGGGCCGGTGGGCGTGTTTGCCATGCTTTCCGTTCTTGGCCAGATGAGTTCAGACAACTGACAATTCAGTATGCTAATCTAAAGGCTATGTTGATGACCTTAGTTCTTTGGCGAATTATCTAATTTCTAATGTGATCGATAAAAGATAATCCTAACATGATGATGATGATTTCCTCTTATCCCTTATCAGGGACATAGGGCTCGTAGAAGGGATCTCCATTTCTCGCGGTCTTGTGCGGCAACTTCTAACTCGTTCCAATTGAGTCCCGTTGAAGCAGCCTCTTTCTCAACGGAACGCCTCCAGGTTACTCCTAACATAGCGACTTTAATTCGAACGACTTGTGCAGCCGCCTTTAGTGTTCAATATTATCTATCCATGACACGTTTTCTTCATTTGGCGTGGGGGTGCTATTTGAAAACCAGCGCTGTTTCAAAGAGAAACAGCAAACGCTGAAATAGTATCATTGTCACAAGCAGACCCCTTTATTTTTCTATTATTGTATGTAAGCATGTTTGTTTGTGGCAATAAATCATTCATTCATTCATTCATTCAAGGTTGAACCGAAAAGTATCTACTACTATTTGCGTGAATAAATCATCAAAAATACCTAAAACCACACCAACGATCTGCAGTAGTTACTGGTGACTCAAACTATTGTATTTCGCTTAGTCCGCAACCGTGAGCAGGTTGGTAATTACACCCGAAGGGTGCTAGAGTGCTTTTTGGGAGCATTCCTCGTGAATGAAATAAGTAAAGGTGGAGAACACCCCTCTGGCCAAAATGGCACATGGCCATTCGGTCGGGGTTGACGCTAACGCACTGGGCCTGCTCCCCTTATTCCCCAAAACAGAGGTTTCTACTAGTTATTACAAACAACATTTATTTATCCCCTCCGGAAATCGGATAATTTTTGGTATTTGTGTACTTTTTAGACTATCATGCTGGTTTAGTTGAGGCCATACTAGATCTTCACATGTGTGCATTCTACTTGCTTATATTACTTTGCAAGAAAACTGTGAGGAGGACCTGTCGACATCGTATTCGCTAAGTAAGACCTGGTTAAATCGTGGTAAGGATCGCATTTTTCTTCAAATGTAGCTCAAACAAATTTTTATATAGCAACCTAACAACCACTTCCACACAAGAAAATATCCTGTTCTGTGTCCTGGTCCCAAACTAGGACACCCTGTGCTATGGTAACCAAGCAAGGACATCACAAACATGGAAATACACTCAGACTGCGGCCATTACAAAACGGCCGTACAAGTTTACGGAGGCCCCCTGTGGGAATCGAACCCACGCCTTCCAGCATGGTAATTAGACTTGATATCGCTAGACCAACAAGGTAGTCCCAGGAATTTGTGATTGCATATATTTTTTTGTTATTCAGAGCCTGACCGAAATAAACGGAGTTTATGCCGAGAGTGTATTTACCAAATATTTTAAAATTGTTATTTTCCGAGTTCCATTTGAATGGCATTCATATTGTTTAGCTCATCGCGGGTTGTTGCCATACCTGGCGCGTAGTCTGCCTAGCACACACTTGGACCACAATTCCGCCATAAAGACACAACAAGACAATATTTCGTGACGTTCGGCACTGCACTGCGCTGAACTACAAAAAGGAGACAATTACTTGCGTGTTAAATAACGCAAAATCGGATACAGTCATAAATATATACATACTACATTCGCTTGGGCATTAGTTTTAAAGACCATTTTGTGTTAATCAAGAATTGGCCTCGATTTCATTTATCAACAGGTAAGGCAGAGGCCAATGTGAGCCAGTCTTATAAAAAAAAATGTTCATACTATATCCCAAACATCCAAGTCACATATAAAAAACGACTGCACACTAGATGCGATTCGGATATCTGGCATCCACGGCACTGTGGTCCCTGATAGAACGCTTGTTGCAATAATGCTGACAACCGCGGTGGTCTAGCACGGAAAGTGCATGCTAGGCACGCCGGCTTGCAAGATATCAGCCGAACCCGGGGCGGTACAATACAGCATAGCACGCTCGTTGTACTGAGGCCGACATCTTCAGTTGTCCAGCGTGGGAAGTATATAGTAGGCGCAGGATATTTCCCAGCTATACCCAGGACGGTACAACACCGCTTAGCATGCTCGCTGCACTGACGCCGACATTCGCACTGGTCCACCGTGGCAACCGTGGGAGGTGCACAGTAGGCGCGCTGGCTCGCGGGACATTTCCCAGCCGCGCCCGGGGCAGTGCATGCAATCCCGCATAGCGCGCTCGTTGCAATGTCGTCGTCATCCGCAATGCCGCTGCTCTTGTTTTGTTGCCTATTTTTGTAACATAGCTTGCTAATAATTTGATTAATCTAACATCAATGGATCTGTTCAGAATGGCTTGTTTTCTGTTCAGTCAGATATAAGACTATTTCTCTTTAATCTAGTCAAAAAAGTCTGTTTTTCGGCCGAAATAAAATGGAATGAGGAACAGTGTTTTTGAGATTTCCTTATCCAATCTTTTCGGCACTTTGATCTAGTCACGGGTCTATATCGCTAGTCTGTTTACATTTTTGCTCCATATCCTGTAATACAAAATGTCTGAATAAGGCCAATCCGCTATTATTATTCATCGAACATTATACAATTGTACCAGGGGCAGTCTGGCGCGGCTCCAGGCGGGGGCGTGGTCATCGCCAGATGTTACGACTACAAATGGACGATTTCTGTATGTTATTGTCTTTCTTGTCTCGTGACTTTTGAATTGATTTGTATTACTTTGCTTTATATACGTGTGTGTGTCTTATGTGAATAAATTATTTATCTATCTATCTATCTCTAAAAATTCAAAGGAGACTCGAACTATGCTTCTACATGTCGCAGACGGAGTACCTAGGTATATGTATGCATCTCGTTGCGTATTGTTTTGTAACATAAAACCCTTACAAAACAAAGCTATACGAAAATACAAAATCAAAGTAATTATTCAATGATAAATATATTTTCGAAATACCGTTACTGTTTTGCTAACTGGAAGGAGTTCCACCCTTATATTACGGCATCAAATCCTGCAATAAATTATTGAGTATTGAGTGATTCCAATCGTCTGACAAATTAGTATGGGATTTGACAGTTACAAGATTGTAATCGCTCAGGAATTGGTGCGCATAATTAGACCCTAGATAATGGGAGGACCGGGACTCTGAGACCGCTATCGACCACTTGTATACGGATATTGACTCCCCTGTATAGATAGGGTTGCCATAACTTCTAGGAACCAATACGGGACGTTTTCTCTTCCGACGCGCGACGCCCAAAACTTACAAAAAAAAAGAGTTTTTATTCCAGATGTTACACGTCTGTTTATAATTTTTAACTTAAATTAACATCAAATTGAGTACTTAGTAATTTTTTCGCCCAGTCATATTTTGAAGTAGATTTTACTTTTGCCGCCCTCTCGCCTCTCATGCGTGCGCACCCCACACCGCCGCCGCCAGCCGGAGGGGCGCCCGCGCCACTCACCTCTATTTCCGTATTTTGTCGAAATACGGGACGAATACGGGATATATATCTGTCGTAGCCATATCGTAGATTGTGCCATATCATGATGTGGTTAGCCATATCACAAAATGTGTCCTTTTCCTGAAAAGGCCAAGTCAAACTGGCCGTATCGTTAAAGCATCAACGTTTAACGATATGGCAATCTACGTTTTGCCATATCATAATGTAGGCCCCATGACTTTTCCATGCACCAACCTGATTTAAGATTGACATATTTACTGAATTGAGCTGAAAAATAGATTGAAGATGCCTAATGTATTTAGTGTTTTGGTGCATTTGAACCTTATAGGTTGAATAAAATACCAATAAAAGAAGCAACAGTTTATATTTTATCACTCGTAAAATACAATGCGGTACAATGATTACAACAAAATGAGATTTCTGCCCTACTTTCCTCATTTTGCACAGTATTTACGGGAATATTGCCGTCACTAGAAATATTTTCTGTCGCCTCCATGGTTGAAATACACAACAAAACAAACTAACATCAGCGCCTCTAACGGTGGATAATGGAAGTATTTTACGATATGGCCGCTAACGTTTGGCCGCATCATGAAATAGTCATGCATTTCGCTATTCAAATCGTCAAACGTCGGTCGCTCATTGATCTGGCTAAGCCATTTCATGATACGGCCAGTTTGACTTGGCCTTTTCATGAAAAGGATACATTTCGTGATATGGCTAACCACATCATGATATGGTCAATTCTATGATATGGCTACGACATAGCCATAAGGGACGCGATGGTCAAATAAGGTGACAGTCGACTGGAGACACACGTCGTGGGTTACCGAAGAAATACGAAACTTGACATCGATTCTGTTTTACCTACGCGACCATAAACATTAAAATATTGCATATTACCAATTTCCGGGAATGAATGGAATCGACCGCAAACTAGATGTGATTTATTCGAGGTAATTTAATAATTGACTACTACGCACTGAAATAAGTTAGATAAAGACAAGATAAAAAAGTATTTATTACCTCATCAGAAAAAAAAACTTAAAGCAAAGTAAGGCTTAACTAGGTTATGACATAAAATAAGGCAAAAGGTAGTGGCTCAGCTGGTGCTGACCCGGATCCGGAGCCTTCTCCCTGAGATGTTGTGCGGGAGTTATGTAATGAGGGCTAGAACAGTCAACTAGGCATCTACAAAAGTTCTTTCTACGCTTCACTGATAACAGAGAGTAGCAATATAGTAAAGTCGACGTGGCGTTTTATTAACATGGAGACCGGCCGCAAACAAGCCTCGGCCGTGCATTTCATAGACGTAATCAAACATTCTGATGGAAGGGAGCCAAAACTCTTGAGCCAATTAAGCTCCACTTTTCCCAATGAGGCTGTCAGAGTTTGCTACTTTGCCACCGCGTACTCAATGCCCCAGTTCGGCGTAGACCTGTGGGCACGCGCCGCCGACTGGGAGCGCATTTTCAGGATGCAGAAGAGAGCGGTGCGGGCGATTGCACGAGCCGCTAGTGATGAGTCTGCTCGAGACCACTTCGTGGCCCTCAACATTATGACCATATGTGTTAAGGAAAATTTGGTACATTACACTAAAATGGGTGACTCCCACGCGTATAGTACTCGCCATGCCAACAGAATACGTTCCGTCACGTATAAACTAACCTAAGGTTCTAAAACCACGGCGATGGGGCCCGCGGTCTACAACAGACTCCCACCGGAAATAAGCGGCACGTTTTACTTCTAGTTTAGTTTTAGTGTTTAAGGCTACTAACAACACTGTGGATCTCTGTTCTATCTGAAATAAATGTTTCTGTTATTATTATTATTATCAAGCAGGCATTTTATTCATCAAAAGATGTAATATTTTACCTTAATTTTTATTTATTACAATTTTGAAAATTTCTTATTTTTTTAATGTATTACAATTTTTACGTTTTTTATTTAAAATGATTATGACTTACAATATTTGTAAGCGTAGTTTCCATTTTGTTATTTTTTTTTTTTACTAAAACAGACCAATACCCTACTATGCTTTGGAAGTCGGGTAATAAAAGTATACATAAGCAAATTTGGAGATATTGTGTAGTAGGTAAAATGACACTCGAAGTGGACAGAATAAGATGATTTATTTACAGAAAATATGCCTACTTATATACAGGAACAGGTACTGATCGGGGAGTCCGCGGGGCGCGCGGGGAACGACATCACGCGATCCGCGGGGGGGCGGCCCCCGCGCCGTTGACGCGCGGTCGCAAGTTAAATACTCGTGGCGCGGGGCCTCGTTCCTTTTCTGCGCCCGGACGTCGAACGAGCTGCTAGGCCTTCGATAAGGTCTGGCACGCAGGGCTCATTTTTAAATTGTACGAGCTGGGTCTCCCCGACCGACTTGTCCGCATCTTAGCTTCCTTTCTGAAGGACCGCTCCTTCCGCTTTAGACACGAGGGCATTCTCTCCTCCCTCCGCCCCCTCAGAGCCGGGGTCCCGCAAGGCTCCGTGCTCTCCCCCCTCCTGTACATTTCGTACACAAATGACATCCCCATCCCCCGCAATGGGGTCCAACTGTCACTTTTCGCTGACGACACCGCACTCTACTGCAAGAGTCGGAAAATGTCAGTCATCCTTAATAGGCTCCAATCCGCGGTCGATGAGCTAGGTGCCTGGTTCAGGCTCTGGCGAATCGAGGTCAACCCGGAAAAGAGCACCGCGATCCGTTTAGGTTAGGTTAGGTTAGGTTAGGTTAAGCCGCGGTCTCTCCGACCGACCTATCCGTATGTTAGGTACCGCAGTCCCCTGGCGCTCCACCGCCAAATACCTAGGTGTCACCCTGGACAGCAGACTGACATTTAGGCCTCACATCCGGAAGGTGACCCGGACCGCCCGTTTTTACCTAGGCCGCCTATCCTCCATGATAGGCCGACACAGTAGGATGTCCCCTAGGAACAAGCGAACACTCTATAAGGTTTGCATTCGCCCCGTGCTGACTTACGCGGCACCCGTCTTCGCCCACGCGTCCCCCAAAGCCCTGTATGAACTTCAGAAAGTTCAAAATCTTTTCATTCGTAGAGCTCTGAACGCCCACTGGTGTGTCAGAAATGCCGACCTCCATCGGGATATGGAGATTCCAACCATCCAACAATTTATTAAATCTCTTTCAGAGACTTTCTTTAGCACGGCCGAAGTGCACCCCAACCCCCTTATCCGCCAAGCAGCGGACTACACTCCCCCCACGACGAACCCCCGTTACCTGGTGCGCAGGCCCAGGAACGCCCTCGTCGACCCCCCCGATAAACTCTCATCTGACCTGGACCGCCTACTAGAGGCCCAGTCCCAGTCAGAAGTAGCCCCCGCTCCCGCCTCCGCCGGTGTCCCCACCGGCGTCCCCACCTCTCCCTCCTAGCCACGGTCACGATGTGACGAGCAGTCCCAAGCGGACGCTCCCTTAAGGAGCTCCGCTGCGCGCCCTCCTCGGCTTCGAGGTGTGTGACTCCCACCCCTGGATATTAAAAGGTATGAACCCCCGTTAGTAAAGAGAAAAGGTACTATGATGCAAAACACTCTAATGGCCAACTGTGATCGTCTAGTCTAGTGAGGACCCTTCATTGTGAACGTATTAATAACCCAAGAACTTTTAGGATATGAGATTGAGTAATGAGTGCATGTAAGAGATCCGTTAAAATAATAAAAGTGGAACTAAGAACATTCAGTTCAAACCAAATGTTTTACTAGAAAAGGTAAATTTTGGGAAGATTCGAAGAAACTAAAATAGCAATAAAGCAACATTAAATAAGCAGAAGCGAGACAAGATTGGGAAAAAGAAGAAAATTTAAATAAAGAAGTTAAGTTTAGAAGACAATAAATTAAAGGTTAAATAAAATAAATTCCATCTAAATAAGATAAGATTATGGTAGCAAAATATTTGAAATAAATAACTACTTGTCATACTACTACACATGTGAGTGTTTTAGTATAACGTCCCCTACCAAAGGCCGGTTAAGGCAGACATTATTAGCCAGCTAAGTAGATAATATTGGATAAGAAGAAGAGAGTGCAATACTCAATTATCTACTAGCCGATAGTGCTAATTATATCTACCGTGGATGGGGATTGGCCGCCACTACGTTATACCGTTAATATATACTTATAAATAATAAAACTATGACTGACTAGGAATAAGAATACAATGATTCATTATTCCAAGTCTATGCCTTAAGAAAACATACATGACTAACGCAAGAATTGGCAAAGAGACGTTCAGCAGTACAATGCATTGGCAGACGAGAGTGTGAGAGAGGTAATAACCAAATGCACAAAGTACGTTGGAATAAGACTTCATCGAAGCTTGCCAACACTGAAACAGTCCGGCCAAACCCACGCCACCATGAAATGTCACCCAAAGACATAAGTCATACAAATAAATATAATAGAAGCAATAAAAGCTTTGAGTAGGCATAGATATATTAAGACTCAAGTCACTTCACACAATTAACGCAAGAAACGGCAAAGGGATGTTCAGCAGTACAATGCATTGGCAGACGAGAGTGTGAGAGAGGTAATAACCAAATGCACAAAGTACGTTGGAATAAGACTTCATCGAAGCTTACCAACACTGAAACAATCCAGCCGCGCTCACGCAACTATGAGATGCCACTCAAGGACAAGTCAAACATAATAAAAGCTTTAAGCAGGTATAGAGATCTTAAGACTCAAGACGCTTCACACAATTAACGCAAGAAACGGCAAAGGGATGTTCAGTAGTACAATGCATTGGCTGACGAGAGTGTGTGAGAGGTAATAAGCAAATGCACTAGGTACGTTGGCATAAGACTTCATCGAAAGCTTACCAACACTGAAACAATCCAGCCGCGCTTACGCAACTATGAGATTAAGCAGAGTATTAAGCCAATATACTTGAAATGAGTATACTACTACAAAGCCTATAGTGGCTCTTAACTACTCCCTAACGTCCCATAACGTCTTTCAATTCCTAACAATAATTCGTGTCTTGGCCACCCTATATATTATTCACCCTATATTGCGTCTAAAATGCAATAATACTAAAGAAACTGCGGTCGGCAGAAAAAGTATATACGCACCTACATAAATTGTCCCTACCTCTTTGCAATAGTGGAATGTCCCGTCCGAAGATCAAAAGAAAGGTACCTATGAAGCTAATACTTTCGTTAAGCTTTACCTATTCCTTAGTTTGAAATGATCACCGTGTGAATGAAGCGCACCAACATTTACGCCTAGTTTTAAGGTAAGGACCAGAGACATAGATAAGCAGTAAGCTTAGCAGCTACTAATTCAAGACTCGCACAATTAAATAACGAACACAATCTTTTAGTCAAACAGAGTTTTGCAGGTTTACATTAGCGCCTCCGTCGAGCCTTGGTTATTTCACAAGGGCTAGAAACACTGATTATCTAGAACTTACCTTTGCCGCCGTGAGTTTACCTTTGCACAAATTTATTTCCGCATAAACGTAGTACTGTGGAGGCAAAGGATTAGTGAACTTTTATTTCGCGAAAGCTACCCTAATTACTAAGGCTGAAAACCCTATTTTACGCGGAAAACTTCTAGCTAAGTATACTAACTGTTTAGGAATCGAAGACCGTTTCTAACATTACACTTTCACTTTCAAATCTCATTCCCTAGCTAAGAAAGTAATTCAGAACCTGAAACTTCACACCAGATCTGATAGTCTGGGACGCAGTGCCCACAGGTGATGTTAGGTTACAAATCCGAATCCACTCTCCTACTTTCGAATTTAAATGCAAACGAAACTCCCTAATAGTAATAAATTCGCAAAAATATCGAATTTGCCTACGAGCGCAACAGACGTATTTACTTCTCAATTTTCTGTTCCGAACAAGCCTCGAATAGTTCCCGAACCCCGCTTTTATACCCTCGCGGCCCCCTTCTAATATGGTGCCACTTCACCCTCTCGCTAAACCAATAACAAAATACCGCCATCTGAAGAATTTTGTTCCTTATTGCTATTAGTTTAAGGACTTCAACATAAGTAATTTATTTTTATTTGCCTAACTCATAAATTACGTTCTTTGTCATAGTGTTTCTTTGATATTCACCGCCTTAGCATGCCGCGGCTTTTTTTCAAAAGAAATTTGCATTCTCGCTAAATCAATAACGAAATACCGCCATCTGAAGAATTCTATTCCTTATTGCTATTAGTTTAAGGACTTTAACATAAGTAATTTATTTTTGTTCGTCAACTCATAAATTACGTTCTTTGTCCTAGTGTTTCTTTGATATCACCGCCTTAGCATGCCGCGGCTTTTTTCAAAAGAAATTTGCATTCTCGCTAAATCAATAACGAAATACCGCCATCTGAAGAATTCTATTCCTTATTGCTATTAGTTTAAGGACTTTAACATAAGTAATTTATTTTTATTTGCCTAACTCATAAATTACGTTCTTTGTCATAATATCCCTTTAAATTTACTACCTTAACACGCCGCGGCTTATTACAAAAGAAACAAAGGAAGCCGACGCGGCCCACACACGCGAGTGAATTTTGAGGAAACGACAGTGATCCGTCAAGATCGCAACAAGTGGCAGTCCCCGACCTCCGTCCACCCCTCCGGGACACAGGCGTGAGTCTATGTTGTTTTGTTAAAGTTTTATATGATTTAAGTTCCCTATTTATTTAGTACTTGGATGACCGAGCTTTTCGGATGCAATTTTTTTGTTTTGTTTTAGAGAATGAATTAAGAAAGTGTCATCTATGAACAAAATTATGAACTGCCATGTATTGTAATAGGTTTAGTAACAGCTTTCTTCAATCCGAAATTTATTAGTTGTGCTATTTCGCAAGAGAGATGTCACTGTAATTAATCTCAATTATCGTAAACCATCCCTAAAACAAGTTGCATAATTTAATCTACAAAAGACAACGCAATATTTCACAAGAACTGTTTAAATGTTTACAAATGCTACAAAACAAAAGCTTTTCGGATGCACTTTTCTTTTTGTTTTTGTTTTAGAGAATGAATTCAGTTCAGACCCACGCGTTTAGACCGGTAGCGTCACCTCTGAACAAAGCGATGAACTGTCATGTATTGTAACAGGTTTTAGGTGAAAACTTTCTGCAATCCATAATTTATTAGTTGTGCCATCTCGCAAAATAGATGCCGTTGTAATTAATCTCAATTATCGTAAAAATTTAATCTAGAAAAGACAACGCAATATTTCACAAGAACTGCCTAAATGTTTACAAATGATACAAACAAAATATAACTAGCTTTATTTTATGTTGAGGAACCAAATACGTTTTAGCGCTTTATCCGATTCTATAATACGCTCTTTAAATGTTTTATAATCCCTATATAAGAATACGATTATCATTGCTCGGTTTCTTTTAGCTTCTATCCTTAATCTTCTCGTGCAGAACACAATTCAACATGATATTAACGATCGTGAGCACTTGTACGGAGCTTGGTCCGTCACAGGTGGGTCGCTCATGATATAGGTTTAGGGGTCCTTAGGACCAAACCAGCCCCCAGGTGGTGTTTAGTGGGTAGGCGCACTTCCTGTGAGTCCCACATTGGCAACACGGCCGGGTCCGTGCTGTTATGCATGAGCATTCACCACCTCCCTCCCCCGTGTCCTCGGGAGGGTGCCCTTTTTAGGGCTAAAAAAAAAAAAAAAAAAAAAAAAAACGAGCTGCATCTCCACTGTCGCCGTGCCACGTGGTCGTCGCTGCTGCCGCTTGCTTCAGCTCGCTGAACAGTTCTTTTCAGAACTCCATCCTTGCTTCTATATCTTGCTACCGATGTGTTTCTTATAACATTGCGAACAGTTCTTTTCAGAACTCCATCTTTGTTTCTTGCAACCGATGTGTTCAATAAAACATTGCGAAATACTTGCTGTTGTTTACTGATGTTATTGGTAATGGTAAGGTGTTGCTTGCTGGTACGGTAAGGTTCTGTAAGGTTGTTGTGGTAAGCAGAATGTTGTGGTAAGTAGCCACACAAAGAAACATGAAGTGTTGCGAAATATAATGTAAGTGTGGGTATGTTTCAAAGCGTATGTTTAATATACATTCTGTATTATGTTTGAATAGGTGCGTGTCTCCTAGCCTCAGAGCATTGGATAGTCTCCAGCCTTGTGACAAGGTCTTGGGTTCAGTGCAGTACAGTTGACAGCACATCAACCTTAACGCTTTACTTGCAAAATTACCCGTTACATGAAAGTAAAGCGGCGTATGTAGAGGTCGATGTACTGTCGACTGTAGTCGGCAGCCAAATGTGTAAGTTGATATTTTATGTGGCGGTTAAATGAAGATTTTTTCATTTTCATTTGGTCACATGTAATATAACCGAGTAGATCCCATACAACTGTCAAGTGTACTACTAGGCGGCGAGTGTATAGGTATGCTTTTGTGTCGAGGTAGGTGCTGGCAAAACCCCTTATGGTTATGAAAACCATGAGGGAGGCCTATATCCTGCAGTGGGCGTCAAATGGCTGATGATGATGATGATGATGATGATTATTTTGATAACAGCAAGATGTGTCAAATCCAATCAAATCAAAGTTTTTTTTTATTCAAAATAACACAGAAACTGTGAGTTATTGAACTTTTTAATAAAATTAGGTGTCCGTTTCAATCACTTTTGAGAAAAATGGCTAAAAAAACTCTAATTTTTTTTAAGTTTCTTAATTAAAAGAGCAATTATCCTAATACCTAGTACTAACGCATTGAACTGGCTTCAATTCCACACATCTTTGTCATCTAAATAATATTTAATTTTTTGAACCGCGTTTCTGGCAAGCTTAATATTAGGGGTTAAAGTATGAAATTGCCGTTTTATTGCAATAGGTTCTTTGAATTGACGTATAATCTTCATGGTTTGAGGTTTTCGAATGAAACTTTTTTCAAATGGTTTCTATGATGTTCTTTTTTTAAAAAATGTGAAACATTTGAATATCGACTTTCAATTGTTTTTGTTATTCAATTTAGACAAGAAAGATGGATACTGCGAAAATTCGAGTGATTTTTTAGTACGAGTTCCGACGCGGAACTAACGCGGCAGAAACAGCCCGCATTATCAATGCTGCGTTTGGAGAGGGGTCTTCTAATGAACGCACCGTGCGATTTTGGTTTAAACGCTTTCGTGATGGAAATTTCGACTTAAAGAACGAGCCACGAGGAAGACCGCCCACATAGGTGAATAACGATGAATTAAGAGAGATAGTGGAAGCCGACCTAAGTCAAACTACCCAGGAATTAGCGGCATGGTTTAACGTTACCTTACCCACAATATTGACTCACTTGCGTCAAATCAATAAAATAAAAAAATACGAAAAATGGGTGCCTCATGATTTGACTGATCTGCAGAAAGAAACGCGTGTTGAAACTTGTGTTGCCTTGTTGAACCGGTACAGAAATGAAGGAATATTGGATCGAATTGTAACATGTGATGAAAAGTGGATTCTTTATGATAACCGGAAAAGAAAAATGCAATGGCTGACCCCAGGTCAAATGCCACAACAGTATTCAAAAATCACTCGAATTTTCGCCGTATCCATCTTTCTTGTCTAAATTGAATAACAAAAACAATTGAAAGTCGATATTCAAATGTTTCACATTTTTTAAAAAAAGAACATCATAGAAACCATTTGAAAAAAGTTTCATTCGAAAACCTCAAACCATGAAGATTCTATGTCAATTCAAAGAACCTATTGCAATAAAACGGCAATTTCATACTTTAACCCCTATTATATTCTCAGGGATCTTATTGCAGAAACGTATACAATGCCCCATAAAGAATGTATTAATTAACCTTTGCCAGCCTAAATCTTGGGAACGACAGCTTGATCTTTTCAGGTGTGTTGAACCATGGATTAATTTGTACTTCGCCATGAATTTCCCCAACTATTGTTATATAACTAGCAAGTTACATTATAATAGTTGAAGAATTTCATGATGGAGTTAACGTGTACTTATTTCAGTAACTTAATATTTAATAATTTTTTACGCGTGTAACAAGCGGGATCCATCACAAATCGAGCCTCGGGGAGTCGTGGAGGCTGAACCGACAGGGCCGGCGCCGGGCAAATTGATAATAGTCTGCGTAGGGGTTCCCACGGGACCCCTCCCGAGCCCTGCACTGCAGGTCCTTTATCATCATATTATGTGGTTAATGAAGGTATGACGGCT
Organism: Yponomeuta evonymella; assembly: GCA_963969515.1. NCBI lineage: Eukaryota > Metazoa > Arthropoda > Insecta > Lepidoptera > Yponomeutidae > Yponomeuta > Yponomeuta evonymella. Next base: position 267,452 of record OZ018342.1, on the reverse strand, counting down.
CATATTCGAACCGAAGTTTTGCCACATCATTCCCGGCCGAACAATATTTACGAGATTTGCTGGAACTAGAGCTCCTGTTACGTGTGCGTCAGCTCGTGGCGAGAGCACTTCGCTGTAATGAGATGCTTTAAGACTCGCATCGCAGATATGAGAACCATCTTGGAGTTACAAATGACATGCCAATATATAATTGCCCACAGTACAGTCACCACGACAGTGTCGCAAGCTAGTTAGTGAGAATACGGACGGCGTCCCTCGCTGTTTGTTCGCTTTGATTCACAGAGTCTATTATTATTCATGAATGAGCGAGCGAATGAGATGAGAGTCCCGATAGCACTGCGTCTTCCGCACTCTGATGTTGCGGAAAATTGTATAATATTGTTGTCGCGCAGCGAACAGTGTCCAACCCAGATTAATTTACAAAGTCGTTGTTTTTTGCGAGTTCCGACAGAAGAACCGTTGGAGATTTTTTCCAGATTGTCAGCCGGATAGAAACGTGTTTTTCACATCTCGTGTCTTTCAGCGCATGAAGAAAGCGCGCCGCATCATTGAGAGATTAACCCCCAGTTTCTCGTACACTAACACGCTGTTAATCTACTGTTAACAACTGTCATTTGACCAAAGTGCATACAAAAAAAAAATACTGACAATACCGACTGACAGCTGTTAACAGTAGATTAACAGCTTGATAGTGTACGAGAAACCGGGGGTAAGAGATATAGAACGGCAGAGTTTACGGTCGCAGCAGTCTGTCTGTTCAACGCAGTTAAGTAGCACTAAAGCGTGAGAGGAAGCGAGTCCCGGCTGAGCCACAGGTAGCGAGTAAACTGCGCACTTGACGGAACATTATGTCTTATTAATCGTAAACTTTTATCACTGCCGTGCGTGTATGTGCGGAATTAATATAGAGCGGGGTGAATAACCGGCGCAGTGTGCGCCTGTTATTGACCATGATGATGCCGAAGTGATTTTATTAAATTATCTAAAGTACAAGTTGTGTCTAAGAATTATAAAAATCAACAATCTTCACAGTTTATTTTTGTGTTAACTTCAGAGTTTGATTTGTGAAAAGTTAATAGAAGTCTTCATAACTGCTAAATATTCGCGTGCCCGGGCTATTGCAGAAATTGTGCTCAGCTATTGAAAACATCATAGTGCCACTGCGCTAAACTAATTTCTTATCTCGGAGAATTTTCATTAAAGTTCTCAGAGGATCCAATATTTGCATTAATATAAATTTATGATTATTTAATTCAGTTTGGACAGTTATCTCGAGTTTTATTAGGATTATCGCGCTAATTAAAGGTGACAGCACCCCGACCCCGCTAAATCCACACCAAAGAGTTTGGGTTTTAACTTTACTTAAAAATAAATTAAACAGGGTCTTTTAGAAGGATTTGGTGGAACTAAAAAAGAGGATATTTTACTCATTATTAATAACATTTGATTATTGGGTTAACCAAGCGGTGGTGGCGGAGCGGTAGAACGGTGGCTTCTCATTCGGGTGGTTTGAATCCCTGTATGTACCAATGACTTTGTTTTCTAAGCTACGTACATTTTCTCGTACATTATCAGCGCTTGAAATTGCCAATCCGCGGTGGGCACGCATGGTGATTAAGCCCGGACTACTCTCTCTCTCTGAGAAAAGACCTATGCCCTGTAGTGGGACGTGTATAGGTTATATTAAAAAAATGGGTTAACGTGAAATCGTGAAAAACATCATCTATTTCATACATTAGTTCTACTGAACCTTCGGACCGGTCAGCAACAGCCCTTACGTTCTGTGATCTAGAGATAAATTTTACCTACATACATTCTACGTACATCTAGGTACACTTTACGGTCTGAATGGTGAATGACCACTTAGTGAAAGCTAGTACCTATCTAGTCTCGGTCTTATGAATTCTTATTTTTATTCTTTAATCTACGTAATAAAGAATAACGTAAAACTAACTAAGCAGGTGTTCTTGTAATGTATTTTCTTAAAGTTACAAAATGTTAATATTTTTTAGTAAAAAAATATTTTTATAAAATTTATGTTACTCATGAACGGTTTTCGTAAGCTAACCACCAAGTAACAAAGGTTTAGTAGTTGTCAATTTTTTTTTGTTTGCCAAAGCACCAACTTAAATTTGATTAGTCGACAGCTGATAAAATACATTCATTACAGATGAGCTAGAATCTGAATCATTATAATTTTAGTTGCAAATTAAACGCCACAAAACTGATTAGTGATTGCACTCGTACAAGTTGTGCTGCTGGCAGTACATGCATTGCTGGAAATTCCACACCGAAATAATGTACTCTGAAACTAAACTTCACAAATACTAATTGGGCAGTTGTTTTTAGTCAACATAGTACTTCTCTATCAAAAAGTCCAATTATAAAGTTAGAAACTCTATTAAGACAATGCAGCGGATAAGAGAGGTGTTTTTTCTTTCAGTTCCACCTTTGAGAGAGTTTATTTTCATTTTATTGCGAAGTTTTCGCAGTAATCTTGTTAAGTTCATTTCAGCGAGTGCCGGCAACAGTTTTAATTGTCGCGTGTTTTGTATCTCCTCACGGTGAAAGCACCTGCACTGTAAAATCGTCACAATGCAATCGAAATAAAGTTCTTAATTTCAAGTCCGAGGAGTGCTTGCAGTACAATAAAATTATCACTTTATTGATAGATAGGACAAAAAATCACGTGTTAACTTTCCATTTTGGTCACTTCCCCGATCCTTGTCCCTCGAGGCCCAAACTCATTATCCGTCTCTGTCCCTCGAGCCTCTTCAGGCTACGTAGTGGTCTGCAGGCAATTTTCTTTCACTTAAGAGTTGTTTAAACGTTTTCTTCAGACGGGATTTCCCTTTCAGAATGTAATGAGTTTAATGAGAAAACTTGCGCTTGCAGACAACTAACCCGCCCCGCCCCGCCCCGCCCCGCCCCACCGCACTAGTATAAGCGGAAACTTAGCTGCAAAATAAAGACATCATAAAACCTATTTCAACTAGTTACGGGATAGAATTTAACTTAGTTTGCCTCTACGTATCATGATATTATTTTATTTCAACAACTGCCTCGCTGTTAAGTAAGAAGTAAAACCTCTTCGAATGAAAGGCCACTAATTACTCAAGCGAAAGCATTATTCAATGTGTATTCTTGTAAAAGTACCTAATGAATGCAGAATCCACTTCCTTCCGTGGATGTCGTAGAAGGCGACTAAGGAAACGAATTACCAGGAGACGGGCAGCAGCGTCTTCCTGAAATTCCAACCGCATACTGCGATCGCCAACCCGCCTGCCAGCGTGGCGATTATGGCAAAACCCCTTCATGGTTACAAATCCATGAGGGAGGCCTGTGTCCTGCAGTGGGCTTCACAATGGCTGATGTTGATGATGATGAAATGCAGACGGAGTTTGCTAATTAGTTCACAAATTCGGATTCTTCGCAACGTTGAAGACATCACGCTGTAAGGATTGTTGTATCAATTCCGTAGAATTTTGGTGTTATATCATTTACTATAAATAAGGGCATACTACTGAATTTTGACGGCACAGTGATCCGACAATTCGACAATTCACTACTCCGTTATCACATTACTGTGACAGTACTAGAGTATGTACATACATTACATGTTGTTGTACAAATATACACACACAAGGCCTCAGTCTGAGTGTATATCCATGTTTGTGATGTTCTTGCCTGCATTCAATAGCCAGGGTATCCTAGTTTATCCTAGATTTAGGAGCAAGTGATGGTATTGTGTCTGGAAGTTATATTGCATATTCATAAATCTAAACAACACTTAAAGGAACAAGCCGAATAGTTATTTTTAGTAACTTTAAACAGTTTAATTATTAATTACGTGACTTTTCACGTATTTAATAATTAAACTATTTAAAGGAAAAGGTAAAAGTAAAGTCAAAGTAAAAATGGTTCGTAAACTATTTTTGCAACTTTTCGTCTTTGCTAAAAGATTACACCTTTAGTTACATTCTGTATAATGTAAGTGTATTCTACTCGAAAATTTTCAATTTGCTGGTGAAACTTTTTGTCTCTGTGTTTGCAAAATAAAGTTTTCACTCGTGTAGTGCACGCAATTTTCCTCCACCGGTACGATGGTCCTTGTTTACGAGGGAATATGGTTGACAATGCTGCAACTCGGTTTTGGAGTAAGCAGTGCTAATGAGTGAGGAAGTGGATGAGCTTCCTACTGGGTCGCGGAATATTAAGCCACAGAAGTCTTTTACACCAGTGGCCTGTTTCATAGAACTACAATTCGCCAAGCCGAGTAACCCACAGATTAACCGGATTAACAGATTGCTGCTCAACGTACATCAAATCGTAGTAAACTACGAATTGTCTCCATCGCACACCGTAACATATTTTGTGAAAATTGCAATATTTTTTGTATATATTTGGTAGGGCTGAGAATAGATCGCAGGCTAATTAATATGGCTAACTAATAATAAAAACAACGTTTGCCGAGTCAGCTTGTAATGTATAAATGTTGTCTGAGGTGTTGTAGTAGAAAAATGTGGTAGATAGTAAAACCAGGGACATTTTTGATAATATATTGCTGTTATCCTAATGTCATGAATTTTTCACGCGATTTACAGGACTTTCCTGGTACATTTGTGGTCTCATAATATATTTGCGAAAAATTTGGTTTACACATTCTCACTATAGAGAGAAGAGAGAGAGAGAGAGGTATAACGCGCCATCAAGCTCGACACAAACATATGATAGCTTCACATGTCCCTCTAGCTGGCCTAACTACTATATTAGTTAACATGTAAAACTGCGTATTAATGTGAATGTTGGTAGTTTTGCACATTATGTTTAATACTTTTTTATACACTAAAGAGTATTTATAGATCGCTAAATAGTTAACTCTGAGTTAAGGTTCCGTAGTCGACAAGGAACCTTTATAGTTTCGCCACGTCCGTCCGTCCGTCCGTCTGTCCGTCTGTCCGTCTGTCCGTCTGTCCGTCTGTCCGTCTGTCTGTCCGCGGCTTAGCTCAGAGACGATTAGTACGAGATAGCTGAAATTTGGCACAGACATACATATTAATCACACCGACAAAACGGTAAAATAAAATCTCAAAAAAAATTGTTTAGGGTACCTAAACTACACCTAAATTAGGGATGCAATTTTTTTCTCGCCTACACCATAGAGTGGGGTGTCGTGGGTTGATCATTTGCAAAATATTAAGCTTTTAAGAGCAAATTTTTGTCCGAGTAGGGTGTCGTTCCCCTCCCTCATCTCCTGGCTAAACTCCCTCTCCTGGCTAAACGGTTGATTGTAGAAACGTCAAAAATTTCAGCGTAGTAGCACATTAACTTAAAAGGAAAAGCATCATCAAAAGTTGACGAGTAATAGGTGACCAACTTATAAAAGGAAAACTTAAACGTAAAGCAGATAAAACCCCCTCTTTCTACGGAACCGTACAACGCACGTGGCCCAACATGCATTTGGCCGGTTTTTACCCAAAGTTACTTAAGGGGCTCCATGCAGTAGTAACACTAGGGCCGTCAATGGGGAAAAAACTCATGTATTTTTAGGGTTCCGTAGTAGACAAGAAACCTTTATAGTTTCGCCATGTCCATTCGTCTGTCCGTCTGTCTGTCTGTCTGCTTTACAACTTTTACTCAGACACGTAATTGGCCGGTTTTTTACACATCGTTTTTTGCAAAAAGTGTCAGGCCAATGTTTCAATCATGGTTGCTAATCTATGTATGAATTACTATATATTCCCGTGACCCTATTTTTTCGTTCGAGGGATCTAAAAATCACTATTGACATGATTGAGATACTGATGTGACACTTGCGAAACTGTTCTATAAAACAAATATGATTTTTCCATTGTTGTCGCTAGTGTTACTGCATGGAGCTCCTTAATCCTGTCTCAGGCAGGCAGGCAGGACTTCTGTCCGTATCCCGAAGCTACTCTAACTCATGTGTCGCGCGCGGCAACATTGCTCAAGAGCTGTGTCGCTCAGTCCGCGAGGAAATAAGAATACTATTTGTTTCCTTTGTGTTATTTGCGTATGTATATTTCCAACTTTTGACGCTTTTATTCTCATCTCGGACTCCGAAGACTCGTATCGTTTTGATTATTCTAGCAAAATGCTTTACTTGCTTACTTTATACTTCATTGTACACAAAGACAGATCAGCTGTGCTAAAACTAAACACAGCGAAGGACATTTTTTTTCAAGACCGATATGTTTCCACTATTGGTTACTAGTTGGTTCCAGTAATTAACGGTGGTAATATCTCGGTTTTAAAAAAAAATGTCCCTCACTGTGTTTATTTTTGGGACAGCCGAGATATCTTTTCGCAAATCATAAGCGCGACATAAACGAGTATATAGGGGAGCTTATAATTTTGTACTTTTCGAATTTTATATTTTTGCGGCGCTGCGCCCACGCGAGTTTTGTTTAAGTTTATGATCACTTGTCAGGAATACACAATCTCCACTCTCCCATTGCAGATATACTCGTATTACTTAAAAGATATATTTTTTGGTGGTTAGAATATGTTTCTCAATTAGAGAGATCAAAGTAAATTACACAACTAAACTATAGTTTTGTGGACATGAATAGATAAATAGATGCAAATACGTATTTGCAATCATCACATGAGCAAAAACAAAACAAAACATACTGGAACAAATCAAAACACAAAGAATAAAAATAACTTCAAAATACAAAGTTTAATTGTTTCAGGTGCATCAAAACGCATAATGAATTGGGCGAGCGACCGACACGCGGTTCGCAATCAGCCAGGAAAACGGAAGCGACCGAATCAAAACTCCAAAGCACTTTGTGCTGGCGCGTGATTAGTTGCTGCAAATGAGCAAACGCGCCATTACAACGCATCATGCGCGAGCCAATCACATTTTAGTTCACCTTTGTGAATACCATTTATGACCAGAAGCATTAGTTTAGATATATCATAGTATATTGTATACACAAGCATTTAAAAATTGAATAGGCATTAACTTATACTTTTGATAATTCCGGAAATTTATGGGTAGAGTTCAAAATTATCTGAATTTTCCGAAAAAAATATTAGTCGTGGTCTCTGCCTGCCGGGATATATGAGGGGTGTTCAATAAGTAGTGAGAATGAGGTATAAACTCCTTGGGTAGAGAAAAAGAAAATACTGGCAGGCATAGCGCACTTATTTATCGACATAATAAAATTTAAAAAGTTTGATGCTCTTTTGTTTTTTCAATCATAGAAGGTTTTTACTTGTGTTCTGTCGCAACGAGTAATCGAAAATGGAGAAAATTGAAGTTCATGCGGTAATTAAATACCTATGTTTGAAAAATTTTACTACGGAACAAGTAAATCAAGACTTGCAAGATACGTTAGGGGTTCATGCTCCTCCTTATTCTACGGTTACGCGTTGGTGAGCTAAGTTTAAGAGGAGAAGAACATCCACTAACGAGGACTCGCGCTAAGGGCGCCCTACGACTACAATAACTGAAGAAATGATAAAAAATGTTGAAAAAATTGTTTTCGCGGCTCATCGCACTACTGTTCGTTTTATAGCTGAAGAACTAAAGATTTAAATAGGGAGTGTTCATAATAAAAGACATGACCATTTGGGAATAAAAAAAGTCTCAGCGTGTTGGGTTCCTACAATGCTAACGGCCGAACAAAAACGAACCAGGATAAGAATTTCACAAAGCTAAAAACCAGTCAGGATCTTATTACAGTTCCAAACACTGTTACAATAAGATCCTGACTGGTTTTTAGCTCGATTTCTAACTATGGATGAAACACGTCTTCATCATTACGAAGTAAGTCCGCCTTTGCACCATTTTTTTTATCACAAGCCTGTTCATCATCATCATCACTATTCAGTTACAAGAAGTACACTGCTGGACATAGGCCTCCTCCATGGATTTCCAAAAAGACCGGTTGGAAGCGACGTGCATCCAGCGTCTTCCTGCCACTTGGATGAGGTCATCTATCCATCTCGTAGCTGGTCGTCTTACGCTGCGCTTGCCGATACGTGGTCTCCAATCGAGAACTTTTCGGCCCCATCGGCCATCAGTTCTGCGTTCTATGTGCCCCGCCCACTGCCACCTCAACTTACTAATCCGCTGGGCTATGTTGACGACTTTCGTTCGTCTACAAGCCTGTTATTTTAGTTTTATTTTTGCTAATGTTTTTTATTGCGCAATAAAGTGTAACAAACAAACCAATAAACCCTGAAACAAAAAAACGATCCATGACTTGGAAGAGACCATTCTCACCGACTCCTAAGAAATTCAAGGCCGTTCCCGTTTTTGGGATAGCCAAGCGGTGGTAATGATTGAATACCTGTATGATTGATTGGAGGTATCATATCTCAATCCTAATGATTGAGTACGCAAAACAAATCAAAATGTTGCGTGACGTAATACGCGAAAAACGGCGTGGCAAACTCGCTAAAGTTGTTTTGTTTCATCAAGATAACGCCCCAGCGCACAAGTTCAAAGTTGCGATGGCTGCCATCAATGATGCTGGCTTCGAATTGGTAGAACATCCGCCATATTCTCTGGACCTTGCTCCTAGTGACTTTTATAAATTATATGTGTGTAGGTGAACGAATGACAGTATTTTCACGATTATTTATCAATCGTTTGTCTGCATGCAAGGAAATTCTATCTAACACGGTGTACTAGCTGTCTGTGCCGCCGACCCGATTGCATCGCGTCCGCCGCCGCCGCCGCCGCCGCCGCCGCCGCCGGCCCGCTTCCCGCCGCTCCCGCGCCGACCGACGACGGAGTGGACGGCGCAGTGGCTACACTCCACATTCCACTCTAATTTTGTATAAGGTGTTACGGACCGTTTCACTCGTCAACACTGCAATCAATAAATAGCTCTTAATACGGGGGCTAATTCGAAATCGCACAAAAAAAATCTCAGCTATTCCATACTTACCCAACTTTCAGACGCATACTGTGATAGGGATTCACTATAGTATGGGACAAATATTTTTCCGAGCATAAAATCAACGTTTTTAGTACTTGAACATAAACTATAGCATGTATCGAAGAGGAGTAGGAAGAGAGCAAGGTTTGCCAATTGCCACAATTGCAACAAACCTCTTCGCTTCAATAACATTCATTAGTCGCTGCATGTTTCGGGTAGTTCCCTTTTTATTGCCGTTCGCTTATAAATCCCTACTTGCTGCTTAAAGTATCATCATTTGGTATCATCAGCCCCTTGACGCCCACTATGTTTAAATTTAATATGCATTGGTATTAGTAATTGAATGATGTTATATAGTGTTGTTGGTAATTTGTATGTACCGTTATGTAAACTAGAAAATTAAAGACATTTTGAATCCGGTTGTAGTTTTAATATGGAACAGCTGTAGAATTTTTTTTGCAGTTCTGAAGTTGTATTCCCTATAGTAAAAGTTGTTCTTTTAAAAAAAATTCCGATGTAAAACTTAACTGCAAAGTGGGTACTCGGGGCTGCAAGTGATGAAAATTACTTCAGCCAGATGTCGTTGCCTGTACGCAATACAGAGAAGATTGTAAAGTGGTTCGAAGTTTTGCCGATGCCTGTACTTGTCCATTAGCTCAGTTGGGAGAGCGCTGGCACGGTTAGCCAGAGTGAGATGTTAGGCATGTGGGAATTTTTAGCCTCTAAATAGGTTTTGAAATTCAAATTTCACATGCATAGTCTGATCCTTACCGAAATTTTCCAAAATAATTCCAATAGATTTGTGATGAATGGCTTTCTGTGTGTAGACACTCTGTACCGCTGCACCAATATCCGCTCTTGCGCCATCGCGAGCTCATTTCCGATCCATCGTGAGAGCCACTAATAAGGACACGATGGCGATAAGCGCCTATAAGCTCGCGATGAGATGAGATGAGCCCGCTTTGGCTACAATTACATTGACGTCCCGAACTCACGCCAACTTCGCAGCTTCACTAACTTCGTCTAATCGCGTAATGAAGGCAACTCCGTTCAGTATTAAAATGGATTAAAGAGAGATTGGAAAGTGTTTGCTGGACTGATATAGGCTGTCAATAAGTGTTCACGACGTTCTTGAACATTATAGCGACTCATCTGAGGTCTGCGCTTACATTGTGATTTGCTACGCAAATCAACACGTAAGTTGTGTCATGACACTTACTGATAAATATACATCACTACATGTTAGAATGTATGTAGAACCCATAATAGTATGCTTCTATACTGCTTAAATATTATAAGGATTCTGAGTACTGAATCAGATTCATAGATTCATCTTAATAATTCAAGAAATGTCAGTTTTTCGACTTTTATTCTTATTTTCATTTTAATTAAAAAAATGATGGTTAACACTCAGTGAACAGCTGACAGAAATTAATTGTAAGTACATCATATATATCATATGGCTCAAAAATAAAGAGAATCAATTTAATGACCGCTTTCGTGAACGTCGCTCTTATGCCCGACAATTAACTCGAATCTAGCGACAGATACGGTTCTTTTGAGTAGTTTGGAAATTTCCTGCCACTGAGTAATGAACGCTAGAAATGCGTGGCTCTTTGTCAGCGCAATGACATCATATCATATCTTGAGATGCGGATTTGCGATCAACTCACTACTTCCGATAATGTCGCATTTTTCATAATAAGGGCCAATTTTATTTTTTTTTTCGGAGAAAATAGGTAATTTTGAGAGTCTGGCCTGAATATTTTGATTTGGGCTGCTTTAGTATTCTTTTGAAAAGAAAAAAAGTGAAACAAAGTCTGCGAGACCGGCAGTACGTCCTGCAAAAACGTTATCAACTGAGACCCTAGGAGCTGTCAGTTTCTAGTGATACCATGACTCGATACAAGAACTCTATAAATAAACAAAATTAAAAATATTTCCAAACTGTGCAAACGTAAAAGATATGTTATAATTGTCTTTTTACGGAATACCGAGAGGTCAATATCTTGGCATTTTTTATTCAAAAGTATTAAAGTTACTTTCATTCACGTGTAAAACGAACGTTAGAAGGTCGAATTAGTGACACACTTATTCACAAAAATACAAGACATCAGTGAATATCGTATTATTAATTTCTAATTATAGCATTATATCTACTGATCTTATACCTTTAAATATAAGTATAATTTGTAACTATTGTCAATATTTAGGACAAAGAGGAAAACAACAACAGTGAAGAAAGTTTGACATTCATGCACACAGAACTTGGACTCTTTCTCAGTGAAGTCATCAGCCAGTTCTACCCTGCTATTAAACTTGGCCACTTTTGCATATTTTTCTTTTGATTTGATTGCGTTACTCTAAGGGAAAGTCAGTTAATACGATATTCTAGGCACAAACTTCAATAAATGAAGTGATGGCCCCGAGCCATCGGAATTTAATCAGAATTTAATAAGTTGGTCTCTGTTTTTAGGTCTCGCATTGGAGAGGCGACATGTCACGAAAAGCAATTTTAATTGGATCTGAGGAATTGATGCCATCAACATTCAGCGCCTCGTTTTATATTAGCTTCACAGTCACTGCTTTGGGTTAAATAGGACACATTGCTATCAATCTACATAAATTCTGGCATTCACTTATTCTCTTGCCTCGCCGAGTTTCATCGAAAAAAAATAGGCTCGGTCACCATAGTAAGGGATACTTTGAGGCCTTGACAAGGCTTAAAATTAGATGTGTGAAACTAAGCCTGTAGCGTAATCAACTACATTTTTGCGCAGAATAGGATTAAATAAGTAATTATAATACATATCTATCACTTTTTTTTTAAATTAGTACGGGTTGACACTTGACCTCAGTCACGCTTGACGGTAAGCGAAGACGGGGTCTAAGATGTTACGTGTTTACCTGTTAAATGCCGGTTGACTCTAATTAGACTACGAGTAAGTCTACTTTTTGTAAAGTGCGTGTTTTCTCTATGTTTTCCAAGTTAGGAACGTGCATTTGTGAAGTTGTAGTAGCAATACCACCCGCTAACGGTGAAGGACTAAATAGCAAGGACTAATAACTGAGAAGATTTGAGTATCTGAGGTCTTCACATACCGCAGCGCTTGAAATTGCCAATACGGGCGTGGTAATAAAGCCCATACTCTCTATCTCTCTCTCTCTCTCTCTCTCTCTCTCTCTTTCTCTCTCTCTCTCTCTCTCTCTCTCTTTCTCTCTCTCTCTCTCTCTCTATCTGAGAGAAGCCTTGTGACCTGTAATGGGACGTGGACGTAAATAGGCTATATAATCAAAAAAAGTGAGTGTAACGTGTGACAACCAATAATTATGGAGACCTCCACACATCCGGTCCCTGAAAATCAGGTTCTAGACTGGCAGAGAGGTTCTATACAGTCAGACAGATGGATGGACGGATAGACATAAAAAATATCGTACAAGGGTTCTGTTGTTCCTTTTGTGGTACGTCACCCTAAAAATTGAGTATAAGGCTAAAGTTCTGACTCTCGCGAAATACGTGATGTAGTACAAATACGTAAGGCACATATTTCTTTGAGAGTCAGAACTTTGTGACAACTTACGCAAAGCCGGAACGTATCATCCTCGTCTTTATGAGCAAATACAAATTATTTTGCTTGTTTCCCTTGTCTTTGAACGAATAGCAGCATTATCTATCACGACTTATTCGCTACATAACGATTTATGTGATGCAATCCGGCAGTCGGCCGGGCGGGATGTTGTTTAATTTTCAGATACATTAAGCATTTAAACGCTTGTTACGTTCGTAGCGACGGGCTTGGATCACTTTTGTAGGGTAGGGATTTTAGTGCCCTTAGACATTATTTAGCGGAAACTATTTACTGTGAAATAGACGTAGACATTAGACATATACATAATTTATTCGTTTTATTCATTACATGTCAAATTGACAGATAATAATTACTTTTCAATGAGCCGTTTTCAGCACAAATTCACAAAGCACTTCATAGATGGCGCTTATAGGCGTGCACATACAAGAACAGGGATAAGTCTGTCAAATTTTGCTTAGCGCAGATTAATTTTGACAACCGTATTCCGGTTCTACTATGGCCACGCCTGTAAGCGCCATCTATGAATTGCTTTGTGAATTTGTACTGAAAACGGCTCATTAATAGCTATAAAAAAATGTCAATTGAATTAAATACAGAAAATGTGAATAATATAAAATGTCAAGAGTTTGGAAGAGAATGCCAAATTTTAAATAATTTTGTTAATAATAATAATTGAAAAAAAAAGAAAATAATATCATACATACACAAATAATACAGAGCTAATATGTATAAGTACTTGTCTCTTGTCGGGCGTGCGCGCATGCAACGACTAAAATGTTGATGAAGCGAAACAGGTTTGTCAGGATTATGGCAAGTGGCAAGCACTGGTCGTCTCTGCCTAACCCTTCGGGATACAGACGTGATTCTATGTTTTGTGTTATGTCTTCTTGTCTACTTGGGGCCTGTAAATCTAAAATTTTGACTACACTACAATTCTTTCAGCCTCCACCTAATCATTAATATATAAATATTAAGCAGTGTAGCGCCCCGCCCCGCCCCGCCCCGCGCCCGGTACACTCCGGTCCTAGCTTCTAGTGCAAGTCACTTAAATTTATATTCTTAAGATTTTTAGGTAATGTGGTAATTCCTATCGCTGTGAATAAGATGAATTACTATGTCTATTTGTCACCGAGCGACGTTACATTAAACTGGAAGTTTTCCTATTGTACAGAGAGCTCTATAATATTGTATGTAACTCTAATTTGACAAAACTTAAATTCTTAAACTGCTGGCTTAGTAGATCTATTGCGGTAAAAAATTATTGCTGATTCATAAGTGAAATAGATCTTTACCTCGCCTAGTGGTTTTTTAAAATAGTCCTCAGCACGGATTAGTGCAACAAAAAGAATATAATCATGTAGGTACAGCGAAAACCTTCCAATTTAAAAATCTAACTGCAAAGTGAGTACTCGGGGCTGCAAGTTATAAATTACTTTAGCCAGATGTCGCTGCCTGTACGTAATACAGAGAAGTTTGTAAAGAGGTTCGAAATTTCGCCGATGCCTGCACTTCCCATTAGCTCAGTTGGGAGAGCGCTGGCACGGTTAGCCAGAGGTCGCGGGTTCAAGTAGGTGGAGTTGTAGGTCAATAACTTTCTCAAATAACCACATTAATTTTATTAAAATATCTAGGGCAGCTTTGGTATAATCAACAAACATCTACCTGCATCTAGAACAAACATCTAAAAAAACTCGTAATTTTCCGTAAATTTTTGATTCCAGACATCACGCGCATTAATCGTGGAGATGCACACTGTTTGTCTTTCCCAACTCTCCTCGCTGAGGGGCAACTGTTAATCAGACACGTACGTATTTAGCACGCACACACACACACACGCCATGTTAAGTTCCTCAAGGCCGATCTCGTCTCCAACGACTTCTCATACTTTAACTGAAAACAATGCAAAAATTTGTTCAATAGGAAACAATTACATATTTGCGCCGTTTGGGGTCGAAACCATAGGCACTTGGAGCGCAGAGGCGCGCCTGCTGTTCAAAGACTTAGTGGCGCGCCTAATCGACGCATCGGGAGACCAGAGGGCCGGCGCGTACCTCGGCCAGAGGATAAGCCTGGCCGTCCAAAGAGGTAACGTCGCCAGCGTTCTGGGCTCATTACCGCGGGACAGTGACCTGGGGCAGGTGTTTTATTTGTAAATATAGAATTAGTTATATTAGAATTAGGTATATTTTTGTTATTTATATATTAATTAAGTCTCTTATTTTATGTTTGAAATAATAAAACTTTAGATCATATATTATAAAAAAAATTTGTCAAAATATAACTGTTAGCGCTTTTGCGTGGCTTGAAGTCAGTTGGATTGCTAATTTATAAGCAGCGTGCATACGTCCTACTGCATGCATACATCATTCCTTTATATACCTCTAAAAAGTTAATTAATTTAAGTTGTGAGCCATAACAAACACGCAATGCCACCAGAATTTTTCGTCTTTGATTAATAAATTTATCTTTACTTTACTTTTACTTTTTAATGACTCGCCATGTTCATACAATAATCGCGATTAGACCCGTTTAACGTAGAATTATGGCAACTTTAATTGCTGGTGTTTGTATGTGAAAAACAGACACTTACATTTTCTTATGGGGTCTTAAAGGGTCCCAGCAGGTGTGCAAAAACTACCGCGGTATCAGCCTTCTCAGCATTGTCGGCAAACTGTATGCAAAGGTTTTGATTGAAAGAGTACTAGATGTGACTGAAGAAAAGATATGGGATGTGCAAGCGGGTTTTAGAAAGGGAATAGGATGTGTGGACCAAATCTTCTCCTTGAGGCGGATGGTGGAGAAACTTCTGGCCAAAAGTCAGAGGGTTTTCTGTGCGTTCGTCGACTTGAAGAAGGCTTATGATAGAGTGGTGAGGAATGACCTGTGGTCGGTACTGTCCATATATGGGGTGGACAGCGTCTTGCTGCGAGCTCTGAAGTCTCTCTATGAAGACTCCAGTGCTTGCGTTAGAATTAATGGGGCGTATACTGACTGGTTTAGCATTCGCAGGGGTGTAAGACAAGGATGTGTCGCCTCCCCATGGTTGTTCAACTTATTCATGGACAGTTGCCTGACTGATTTGAAAGAGAATGACTTTGGGATAAGGATGGGTGAGCTACTGGTCAAATGCTTGTTATACGCCGACGATCAGGTTTTGTTCGCATCGTCGGTTGAAGACCTGCAGACACCAGTAGCAGTAATGGATGACGCGTTTAAAAGGAAAGGAATGAACATTAATGTGAGTAAAACAAAAGTAATGGTGTTCGAAAAAGATGATGAAATGACTGAGTGCAAAATAAGAATTAGAGGTGAAAGGGTGGAACAAGTGAAAGAATTTATCTATTTGGGGAGCCTCTTTACCAGGGATGGCAAGTGTGAAGGTGATATAGAAAGAAGAGTAAAAGCAGGAAATTGTGTAAACGGTGCATTGCACTCCTTTGTGAGTGGCCAAAACATCTCCAAAAGAGCTAGATTGGCTATCCATAATGGAGTGCTAGTCCCAACACTTATGTATGCTAGCGAGACTCGGGTATGGCAAAAGAAGCAAGAAAGTAGGATTAATGCAGTAGAAATGAGGTCCTTGAGAAGTATGTCTGGCGTTACTTTGAATGACAGGATACGCAATAGTGTGATTAGAGAACGTTGTGGACTGAAAGAGGATGTAGTGACAAGAATTGAGAAAGGAATGTTGCGTTGGTTTGGACATGTGGAGAGGATGAAGGAAGAAAGATTGACAAAACAAATATATCGAGCGAATGTGGATGGAAGGGCCGGTAAGGGACGACTCAGACGGACATACATCGACCAAATAGAGGATTTATTAACAAAGGGCAAGATAAAAAGTACCCGAAACCGGCGTGCGTGCATGCAACGACTAATGAATGTTGAGGAAGCGAAAGTGATCTGTCAGGATCGTAGCAAGTGGCACTCCCTGGTCTCTGCCTACCCCTCTGGGATACAGGCGTGAGTTTATGTTATGTTATTTTCTTATATTGTATTCTTTCACCGTGGAGTCATCACCATCAACATCATCAGCCATTTGACGGCCAGCAGCCATCATCGTGGACTAGCTAAACTATTTTACTTTTGACGTCTTAACTTCCTGCGATGACTATTTACTTTTTACTCCATCATCACACACATGCACCACAATATTTTCTCCAATATTTTCTCCCCATAGTCGTTTACAATACACCGGAGATCGGTGCGGATATACGGCACGCGACAAATCTTCAGCAAACTCGATCCGCGCACGTGATGCCCGCGCGGCTTAAAAGCCAAGTTGTAAACATCGGTGAACTTCATTCGTTCATTTTTAGGGTTGCGTAGTCAACAAGGAACCCTTATAGTTTCACCGTGTCTGTCTGTCTGTCGGTCTGTCGGTCCGCAGCTCAGAGACGATTATTACTAAGGGGCTGAAATTTGGCACAGATTTATATGTATATTAGTCACGCCGACCAACCGATAGAATAAAATGTTAGTAAAAAATATTTTTTACAGTAGATCCCGTACACCTAAATTATGAATGTATTTCTTTTCTCGCCAACACCATAGCGTAGGGTATCGTTGGCTTTGTTACTTAAAGTATTGTGCGTGTAAAAAAACCGTTTATGGTTTAGGGGTCCGTTTGCGAAATATTAAGCTTTGAAGTGCAATTTTTTGTTAGAGTAGGGCGTCCCTCCTTCTCCCGGTGAAACGGTTGATTGTAGATCAAGCCACCGGTATAGGCCTAGGCAAGGCCTTTTCTCTTTCACGCCAACACGTTATATCACAAACCTAACTTTATATTCTTTTTGTTGCACTAACCCGTGCTGAAGACAATTTTAAAAACCTATTTAGAAATTTCACCCAATTTTGCCGGTGTCTGCACGTGCCCATTAGCTCAGTTGGAAGGGTGCTGGCACGGTTAGCCGTAGGTCGCGGGTTCAAGTCACGGTATGGGTGGATTTTTTTGCCCCTAAATAGGTTTTTTAAAACCTAACTTTATTCAAAATCGTAAGAACCAGCTTATCCTGTAAGTATTCGAGGCCATGGAGTGCTCAATTGCTCAAAATCACCTCTTAAGCAGGTAGTGAGGTTTTTGGCTATGATTCTATTTCTGAAATGACACGACGGACACTGTTGCAAGCCACACTCTAGCAATATTTACAGTGCGATGTGGCTTTGTAACGGCAGGGCGGTGCTCGGGGCCGAAAGTTCCCGGCGAGAGACCAGCGGTACCAGCGGAACCGTCCGTCCCGGAAGAACTTCGCCAGAGACACGGGCCATTAGCGGCCCCCTGCCTGCGGGGACTGCACACACACTAGCACGGGTGCGTTGGAGTTTTTCTGAAGAGGTGCCACTGTAAAACAAGTAGTTTATCACTATATAGAGCAAAAGTTGCTGACTGTGTAATACTGAGTGATTGACGCAATACGTTATTTGATTCATATCAATAGCATTTGGCCTATAGTATTTGGTCTGACGAATCAAAATGTACAGACTTGAATACAGAAAAGTAGAAGATTATGTTTCATAAATCTATGTTTTGGTGTTACGTTTTGTTTATCTAAGTGTTACGGACTGTGCTGTGTCTAATAAATAAATATCAGTAGTTCCATCTCGCGTAATATAATCAGAGTTATAAATACTAAAAAATATCAAGGAAATTATCTCATTTGTTATGTTACATTACATTATGTTGATGTATGGCTCCAATCGTTTAAACGCACAGAAAATTTCAAAAGGTGAAGTTCAAAAGCAAGCGTTGCACTCAGCAAAAGCAATCTAGAATGTGTCGAGTCCAACTCTATCCAGGATCTGGAAGACTCAGAAGACAGACAAAGTTGGTTACCACTGCCACTAACATCCAATGTGCTTACACACTCAGCCCCTATACAGCTGAGCTCCATGCAGCCTCGGAGCAATGAAACGGGCAGTCAGAAGCCATGCTTGTCTCCAGTATGCCCAGTGCCCGACACACTGGCCCCTTTACCGCTGGATCTGGCACAACAGCATGGAGGTGAGCAAAGTGGACCGCCTGCACCAACAAATGTGACAGTGGAGACCAATGTGCCATCAACCTGTGATGCAAAACTTGATGGACAAGCCACGACTAGATTGACCAGCAGTGATGATGCCTCTAACAAGACGATAATTTTTTCAGATAAGATAGGTGTAGGTTTAGGTAGCAGGCTGCAGTTCAATTTAAAGCAGCATGTAGAAAACATATGTATGCCTAATGCCTCTTATATGCAATTAGTCAACGCTTTGCTCAGCAAACAATATGATAGAAATACTACTATTGTATTATTAATGGGGAACAGCACAGGGATTCAAGAAAGTGACTTGATAAATTACTTTGAGTCCATATTAGTTTTGAATGTAAGGAAAATCATTATCTGTGCTTTTCCCTATTCAAAAACGTTGTCTGAGACACAGAATGCCCGGATAGGTAAACTTAACCGGCCATTGTATAACATGACCTTTGGTCATAGAGACCAAGTACTTTATTTTGATACGAATAACTTTATTCGAAATTTTATATTGACTAGGGACACAATGCATGTGCCCCTTTCTTCAAAGAGACAGATTGCCAAATTGTTGGCATTCAATATTTACGACCCAATTATTGTTAAGACAATAAAACAGGTACCTGTAGTCAATACAAACTGTAGAAAAAGTTCTACTAGTAAACCTCTGTATTCGGAGGCTTTAAAAAAACATAGCATAAATAAGTTAAGCTTGACTGCTGATTTAAACTGTCAGCGCAGACCACAGAAAAGCCCCCCCTAAAGAAATTAATTTTAGCTAATCAGAACATACAGGGTGGCTTTTCTGGAAAATTACTAGAGTTAGAATTATTTTTAGAACAACATGAAGTTGACATACTTTGTGTCACAGAGCACTGGCTACTAGAGACTCAAATGAATTTTACTGTACATAACTATCAAATAGCCAGTTGCTACAATAGAAAGTCTTTACTGCATGGGGGATCTTTAATACTAGTAAAAGATAGTTTAAAATTTAAACAAAGGAAAGACATTTGTAGGCTTTCTGTTGAAAAAGTAATTGAGCTGTCATGTGTTGAATTGTCTAAACACATTGTAGTAAGCTTATACAGGCCCCCTACCAGCGATTACAGTATATTCGAATCGGTATTAGAGGATGTATTAAAAGTAGCTTCCAGTAGTAATAAGAAAGTTATAGTGTGTGGTGATTTTAATATCGACCTGCTAGTAGATTCCCCTTTTACAACTAAATTACAAATTATTTTTAAATCATTCAATTTAGTCCATATTTTTTTAGAGCCCACCAGGATTACTGAAACTACCGCTACTTGTCTCGATAACGTCTATTGCGATTGCAATTTTTTTGATTACTCCACAGTGAATTGCTTAAAGTCAGATCACAGTGGTCAAATTGTAAATTTTGAAATAGATTCAGAAAAATCTGAGCAAGTTATTCTATGCAGGCCCATTACAAGTAAAAAACTAGAATCATTTAAATTACATCTTCAAAGTAGCTTAACTGCTCATAAAGGTAAAACCCTAAATGCTAACGACCATTACGAAGACTTCTTTAGAGTCGTTTCAGTTAATTTTGAAAATGTTTTTAAATTAAGAGAATTACCTAGCAATGAAAATAAAGTAGGGTTTAATGAATGGGCCACTCCGGGCATCCGAAAAAGTAGAAACACACTGTATGCATTGTATGAGAAAAAAACATACATATATGACCACAGTTTTATAGAGTATGTTAAACTATATTCTAAATTATTCAGGGCCGTCTGCCACAAAGCTAAATGCGAACATATAAAGAAACAAATCCTCCAGTCTTCAAATAAATCTAAAACAATCTGGACTATTATAAATAGGGAAACTGGTAAAGCCAAATCAGGGGATCGCGAATTTTCTCTAAAGATAGATGATAAAGTAATAACATCAAATGAGGACATTGCTGCGGCCTTTGAACAATTCTTTACAAATGTTCCAATTGAAACTACGGCTCCTTTAGACTCGTCTCCTGATCTTGCTGCAAGTTTATTAAAAGACAATGTCCCCTCGTGCGATTACGAGTTTTCGTTCGACTTCATTAATCCCCATAGCGTAATTAAAGCGTTTAAACTATTAAATCTTAAAAAAACGGAAGATTTGTGGGGAATGTCAGTAATCATAGTTAGTTCAGTAATAGATGTCCTCGCTTCTCATTTAGCAAAAATTTTTAACAAATGTGTAGGTGAGGGTACATTCCCTGACCTAATGAAATACAGTAGGCTCGTTCCGTTGTTTAAAAGTGGCGATAGACACGATCCCACAAATTTCAGACCAGTCTCGATCCTACCCGTATTGAGCAAAATATTCGAAAAGATTGTTTTAGTTCAACTACTTACGCACTTTAATAATTATCAACTTCTCCATAACCAGCAGTTCGGCTTCACGCAGGGACGGTCGACGACGGACGCTGGTGTCTTGCTAGTTAAACATATTTATAGTGCATGGGAGGATCGTAGGGATGCTATAGGTGTTTTTTGTGACTTGTCAAAGGCATTTGATTGCGTGGACCACGAGACACTTTTGCTAAAACTAGAGCATTACGGAGTAAAGGGGAAAGGTTTACAACTGATGAGATCTTATCTAAAAGGAAGGGTTCAAAAAGCGGACATAAATCGTATAAAATCCACAGGTTCACAAATAAAAATGGGAGTACCACAGGGATCAATTTTGGGGCCGTTCCTTTTCCTTGTATACGTAAATGATTTGCCGTTTATGGTACAAAACATGTCCGAGATAGTATTATTTGCAGATGACACGTCACTTATTTTTAAAATTAAGAGACAAGAAAATAATCTTGACGATGCAAATGATGCTCTCTCGCGTGTGTTGGATTGGTTCACGGCAAATAATCTGCTTCTAAATTCCAAAAAGACAAAATGTATAAAGTTTACCTTACCAAACGTAAGATTAGTTGAAAACAACATTGTACTCGGAAAAGAAAAACTAGAATTTGTAGAAGATACCGTTTTTCTAGGCATCACAATCGATTCAAAATTGCAATGGGGTCCTCATATTGTAAAACTAGCACACAGGCTTAGTTCTGCAGCATATGCAGTCAAAAGAATTAGAGAGCTCACTGACGTTGCAACTGCTAGGCTTGTTTATTTTAGTTACTTCCATAGTATTATGTCCTACGGCATACTACTGTGGGGTCGGGCAGCAGACATTGAGACGATCTTCATCTTACAGAAGAGAGCCATCCGATTTATTTACAAGTTAGGTAGTAGGGATTCGCTAAGAGATTTCTTCAAAGAAACCAACATCTTAACAGTTGCATGTCAATACATTTATGAAAATATTATGTACGTTAGAAAAAATATCAAAGACTTCGAAAATGTTGGTGGCCACCATAATGTTAATACTAGAAATAAACATAAATTGTCATTTCCACTATTTAGACTTGCAAAAGTTAACACATCCTTTATGGGGCACTGTATAAGGTTCTACAACAAAATTCCTCAAGATATATTAGAGTTACCTCCAACGCGATTTAAAAAATGTGTTAAGCACATTCTGTGCAAAAAGGCTTACTATAACATCAAGGATTATTTAGAAGACAAAGATGTTTGGCATTAAACAGTAGATTAATATTATTTAAAGGACGATTGTGACTAGTGTTCAACACATTCATGACTAATATTTTAAGTTGAAAACTCTGTTAATTAAGTTAAAACGTGTTTTGAAAAGAATAAATGTGGAGTTTCTTTGTTAGCTTCTTCTCCACATAATCCATTAATTGTGAAACTAACAACTTTGACGTTCATTAAGTAAACATTCTGTTTTTACAATGAATAAAAATATTTGAATTGAATTGAATTGAATTGTTATGAAATTCGAATTAATATATTTACTTTTAAAATGTTCGTGTTTGTACACAGACAACATAACAACGATGGACACAGCCACCACACAAGCAAAGGAAGAGGGTACCTACACAGATATGTCTGCCCATAACTTTCAACAGAGTTGCTATAAATCTTATGCTGTTTGTATTCCTTTGGGCGCCGGGCCAAGCGCTTTATTATAATAGTGTAATAGACTTATTGAAACTTTGACTTTAGTGTACTTGGGTAGCCTTGCCTATGTATCTCAAAAAATATTATAAAAATAAAATATTACTTTAAGAAAAGATGGTAGTTTTTTTTTTTTGCTGCCACTTTCTCCACTACAAATTCGACCCGAAAGTAGCGGCTAACACAGTACATTAACATTCGACGAACAGAATGTAAATTCTTTAAGTTGAAATCCATGTTTGACTTAGTTGATCTGACCGAAATAAAAATTGATAATTGTGGTAAGAATCCAGTTTCTTTTACAATTTATGTCTGAAATTCGAGTTCTCAATCGAGTCTACTCTTTCTATCAAAACACTTCATGCAAAAAAATAAAACACGTACTTAGAGATTTTAGACGAGAATATGGAATGCTCTTCGTGTAGCACTAGTGAGGCGACACGAACGACACCAACTCAGTTATCGGTTCTGTTGCAGGCGCGATTGCGCTGCGACGTGACCGGGGACGGAGCGTTCCGCGGGACATTTCACGTATACATAAATCTCAAGGCTCAGAGCCTCATCCACATTCAACGCTCTTGGCGCATTTTACGCGGTTGCCATGGACTAGAAAAAAGGTAAGACTTCCAAAAGCCCGAGAATTATACGGGATTTTTGGGTTCACTTGACAAGCGCAGCATAGCACAGTCAAATTAGTCAGCAGTTGATCAGTATTTACATTAACGTTTCAAAATTACACGCAAAAGTACTGGTTAGAGAGCACCTAGTAGTAAAGACTAACGAGTCAACGACTGTTCCTTAGTTGCCATATTTATGCAAGTTTAGCTACTTATAAAATCATCGGTTCGATTATTCAATTTGTGTAATTTTTTATAGTCACTTTTTAGCTTTAATTATCATTGTACTGTGTTAAATTAATTTGTTATTGAAACAAATCGATATTTCTATTGTGTTCATTTAGTTCTCGACTAGGTATCGCGAGGTCTCACTTTATTTCCAGTCCGTGGCAGCAGCGAGGTTTTACGTACGAGCGCGTATTCACACATCGCACCTTTACGAGGCCAATTCGGCGGCGCACTCGTAAACCGAGAGTGTGACCGCTTTATGAAATTATCCCCTGCTTCGACACGCGAACAAAGTTATCGGGGGCTGAGATAACACTTGGAATGTAAATTTATGTTCAACTATTTATGCTGTTTTGAAATTCAAAGAATTTGATGAATGACCTTGCACATATAAGTTTTATGACAGAGAATTGTGCAACAGACAAAGCCAAAATAAAAAAAAATGTTACTTTAATATTATATTAATACCTGGGAGTCATGACATTCTTATACGGACATAAATCATTATTGGCAAAACTTTCGTTCAAACAGTTACATGTAATATTTCTGTTGTGACATACTTATGTTAACCATCCGTCAAACTCCACATACCTATAGCTTGACTGTGTGACTGAGAGTCAAGCAAGATGCTTACGAGTAGGTATATATATGACTGTTTGCAGTAGACACAGCGACGTCTCACGTCGCGCGATAAGCGGCGCGGCGTGCGTGTCGCGAACCACTTAATTTGAATAAAATATGCTCTTCATGAGGAATCCTAGCGTTTTATTACGCACTCCGCGGCACCAGGGCTCGGCTCTGCCGTATGCCTCACGCACTTGCTCGAACTAATAATTTATTTCAGTATTTAGCACTGCTTCCTTTCCAAGTCTTTGAATGAGCCGAGTGCCCGCTTAAATACCCGTAAAATGCCGATTTGCTCGACTTTTTTACTTCCAACTTCGCTGTGTAAAAGGTGACCGGCCCAAAAAATAAATCTTATAAAAGGCCCCATAAAACCCGCTCCATGTATCGCTATCTAGCGTCCGGCCGCGCCCGCGATGACCCGACGTTAGCATTTTACTTTCACATCTGTTCTGCTATCACGATGAGCTTGGCAGATACTAAGTTACTTCCCTATACACATTCTAAATGGCACTAAAATTCGTGTCTAGTTTATGCGCGCGTTTCATATCAGAAATCAGAAATCAGAAATTAGAAATCAGAAATCAGAAATCAATAATTTATTTCAACGTAAAGAATTTACATTCTGTTTGCTGAATGTCAATGTACTATGTTACTATATTAGCCGCTGCCTTCGAGCCGTATTTGTAGTGAAGAAAAAGGCAGCGGGAAAAAAAACTCCACTCTGACCATCTTTTCTCAAATCATCTTAAACTTATACATCAAAGCCTATATAATATGATTCCGTGATAGCCACCAATAACTTTAAAAGCCAAAATAACACTTCTTACAAAAGTAGGAAAAACAGTAATGCTGCGGCCAGACACACGAACAGCACCCGTTCACGAGCATAACGCAGAGGTCAGCCATCACCAGTCTCAACCATTTTAAAGGGAAATAGGTGACCCGGCCACCACGCCACCATTCGAATGACCTTTAGCAAACCTGCAGATTGAGTTCTTGTCAGCTATAAAATGTGTGCTATAGTTATTAATGTGCAATCACGTCGTCAGTACACGTTTTTTAAAACTAAATAAATTATAATATTAATAATTAAATAACAATGAAATCGCAGTGGAATTGGCTTACTACCAAGGGCTTATATCGTTCATATACTCGTCTATTCTATAATAGGCTTTTTTACATAGTGATTTTTTAATGAATGTTTTAAATTTATTTTCAGACAAGGATAGAACATGTTCTGGAATTCTGTTGTAAAAACGAACGCAATAGCCTATGAACGATATATTTACCTTGGCTAAACGAAATTTAGAATAAGCAAGCTTATTTCTATTTCTAGTGTTTACGTTATGGACGTCCCTATTTAATTTGAACATTGTTATATTTTTACGGACATACATTATATTATCGAATATATATTGGCAAGCCAGTGTAAGAATTCCTATTTCTTTGAAACGCTCCCTTAGCGATTCCCTACTGCTTAAGTTGTAAATTGCTCTTACTGCTCTTTTTTGCAAAATAAATATTGTTTTCAACACACCTGCTCGTAAAGTAGGTCTTATTACAGCGTATTTACACTGATAATGCAGAATATTACCCATGCCGTGCCTTTTACATTACATTATCGCACTAGTGCCTTTTCATTACATATCTTTTTAAATATTAGCAAGAAGTATTAATGTTTCGAAAACAGCTAAGTAGTTATTTGCGTAAATATAAAATTAAATTCAAAATGTGATAAATAATTAAAGAATTTCATAAAACTGCTTGTTAGCTTGTTGGTATTTATATTTTGACGGTGTATTTTTATTTTTCAATTTATTTGACAATTTCAAAATTTATAAATATGTGGCTGATTAGCTACTTTGCCGGTGCCCTTATCTCAGACTTGCGCGCGCATGCAGCGCTGAGCGCGCGAAAAAATAAAATTACGGCCGCCATCTTTTAAATGGGTTTCTGTTTGTTAAGTTTATTTACAGTATTGCATTTCGTTAGTGTTGTTTTTTTATTTACTTTTCCTCGCAAGTGTGTTGAAAAACGTCGTATGAAACACGTGAGCATTGGTCATTACACTTCTCGTCTCCATTAAGCCTTCGCCTTCGGCTCAGGCTTAAAAACCGACTCGAGTGTAATGACCAACATACCACACTTGTATCATAATGTACTATTCTATATCTGCTGCCCGTCCCCATAATAACAGCCCATATGACATGATACTGTGAAAATAACTAAAATAGACCAGCCTCGCAGTCGATATGTCTGTAAGTTGCCTAGTTTTTCTAACTGCAAATGCAGCTGAACTCAACCTACCCGATAGTTTTTCAATATGCGGACCCCATTGCAGTTTTGAGTCTATTGTTATGCCTAAAAATAGTGTGGACTCTACCAGCTCTAATTTCTCACCAGATATTTTTAGACACGTGTCAACATTTTTAACATTGGGCAAGGAGAACTTGACGCATTTTGTCTTTTTCGCATTTAACATCAAATTGTTCACCGTGAACCAGTTTAGAACTGTAGATAGAGCATTGTTTACATCGTCAACATTACCTAAACCTCTCTTTACTTTAAAAATTAAGGAAGTATCATCAGCAAACAATACTATCTGCGATAGTTTTTCTACTAGGTAGGGTAAATCATTTACGTAAACCAAAAAAAGGAACGGTCCTAGTATAGAACTTGAGGAACTCCTACTTTTACATTAGATCCTGAGGATTTTACTCTATTAATATCTACTTTTAGAGTTCTGTCTGTTAAGTAAGATCGAAGAAGAGCTAGTGATTTATTACTTAAACCATATCGGTGTAATTTTATGAGGAGCGTTTCGTGGTCAACGCAATCAAATGCCTTGGACAGGTCACAGAACACCCCGATGGCATCCTGCGCCTCCTCCCACGCATCAAAGATGTGCTTTATTAATGCTATACCTGCGTCCGTCGTTGAACGGCCCTTCGTAAATCCAAACTGTTTCTTATGAAATAGCTTATTTATACTAAAATGAGTCTGCAATTGATGCAAAATTACTTTCTCAAAAACTTTACTTAGGACCGGAAGTATTGCTATTGGTCTGAAATTATTGGGATCTTCACTATCGCCAGATTTAAACAAGGGTACTATTTTACTTAACTTTAATAGATTAGGAAAGGTTCCCTGGTCAATGCATTTATTAAAAATTGTAGCAAGGTAAGGTGCTAGAATATGGATAACCGTGGATATAAGTTTAACCGATAATCCCCACAAATCTTCGGTTTTTTTTTAAGTTTAATTCTTTAAATATTTTGACAATAGCAAAGGGACTTATATGGGTGAATTGGAAGTCAGCTTTGCATGTATTTATACTTTCCAGAAGTAAAGTTTCGGCTGATTGAGGGGAAGAATTTAAGCTAGCCGTTATTTTGAGGGGTATGTTTTTAAAGAAATTTTCAAATATTTCTGCTATGTCTTCCTTTGAATTGACTAAATTCCCTTCTACCTTAAAGCAAATATCTGATCCCTAGGTCTCGTTTTGCCTGTCTCTTTGCTAATTACTTGCCAGACTGTTTTGATTTTATTAGTTGACGCCATAATTTGTTTACTTATGCTAATGGATTTGGCTGCTAAACAAGTTTGCCTAAACGTTTTTGAATATTTTTTAACATACTCTCTGAACGTCGGTACGCAACATTATCAATACGTAAGTACGCAAACCAATTTTGCCTGGAAATTTTACCTGGAAGCGACTGCACCCAGCTTCATCTGTTTCCACTGTTTACCTTTACATAATCAAAACATCTGTTCAACGATCATGATGAACTTGCGCTCTGTTTGCCCCGCTAACTTATGCCTCCACGTGAATAATTTCGTTGCACACTAAATAATTGAATCAGCAGCTCTGCTAGGTGCTTTAGTGCTCGCGCGTTGTTTGCGCCACACGAGTGAATTTATAAACCCATTCAAGTTCTTTATTATACAAAAAGAAAGAAAAAGATTAGCTGAATAAGTCGTTCCTCTAAAAAGTATTTAGGTATAATGGCCGATAAATAACTTGACCAAATTACTCGGAATGCGCGTGGATGTATTTTGGGCCTCATCGGCCGGGGACGCAAGACGTGAATTCGAATTCTTCGGAATGTAGCCTATATTCGTCCCACTGCAGGGCACAGGCCGTCTCTCAAAGACAGACAGTATGGGCTTAATCACCACGCGTGCTACCTAAGAAAAACAAATTGCTCTTACGTGTCCATCATGTAGTAGTGTTACAAAGACTAATTTTGTTCTGCATAACATATTATCGTTATCCTTATAACGTTTTACTTCTATCTTTCTCAGACGTGTCTTGTGCAAAAATTTATATTATGTTGTGTTTCTGTAAAAACCATGTTGGCAATAAATCTGATTACATTGTTGTTGTTATGTTCATCATACAATCATGACGTTATCTGCCGGGCATTATACCTGTACAGTCGACAGCAACTCGACCTTTACATATTTGTTGCAAAGGCTCCCCTAACCTAACTGAGTATAGCGTACACAATGTAAAGTTTGACACTCCTGTCCACTGTAAGATTCTTTCGTTTTTCTGTAGAGTTGAATGAAACCAAATATTATAACTGCTACATACTTTGAAAGTTTTAATTTAGGACAATTATGTCACCAAAATGCATTCTGAGGGTTTCATTAAAACATATTCTCGTTCGTTTCAAGAATGAAGCCGATTGACGAAATAACTTAATTAGTGAGTTATTTTCGTGGAGCTTCAGGAATGAAAGCCAGAGTCATTGTGACACGGAGTGACGACTTAATGAAATCCCCGAACGTCGAGCGAGACCAACTCCCGCGTCTAAAATTAACAGTCGTCACTAATTCCTCCCCAGGGATCACGCCGATGTTGTTAGACACGAAACTTATGAGTCGATCCTCTCAATAACAAAGCATACGATAGAAACATAAACCTAATAGATAGTGATTATTATGCCTACGCCTGGAATTTTGGAGAAAGGCTGGCATACAGTAGTTAGTTGCTGATGAAAGAAAGAAAGAAAGAGGATATTTATTTAAAATGTCACAGAAACACAAAGTAAACATAAAGGTACACATGATAACATAATGGTAACATGATGGTAACATGATGGTGGCGATAGAGTGCGCTATGCAACCCTTTTATTTTTTTATTTATTATTGCAAGAAAAATAATTACATTACAGTTAAAACTATTGCGTAATTAATTGCATTAAACATTAACATTATTTACATTATACATATTACATTTAAATATTAGAACGTTAAAATTATATACATATGATATTTTGCAACCGCCGAAGCCCGAAGCCGGTGCATTATGGGCCCACTGGTCTACGGTCATGCTTTTGGGTCTATATACGTTACAACGGGCTAGTGACCTGCGGGCGAGACAATTTCAATTTAAAATAATTCTTACTAGCAGTGCCTGCAGCTTCGCTCGCGTGGAATTCACTTCGTGTGATCTCTTACTCTTGCAGAGTACGAGGATAAAACTATGGGTAGCTACAACGTTTGTTTTCCTTTTTTATTATACATTGGTTTATTATACACACTGCACAAACAATGCACGCACGCATTGAATACCACCCAACCAATAGTCTCCTTACGGTGTCGTTGCGCCCGCGCGTTGTCGGTCGTTATAATGTAGTTAGTCCCTTATGCAACCGCAGAGTCTATGAGGCTCCTTAGGTCTTAAGCGGTCGACGACGAACTGCATAGCACGTTTTATTGCCATTTTTTGTAGCTTTTCACTGAGTGCTAGTTGTAAAGTGAGGATCTAAGCATGTTTATGATTTCTAGTTTGTTTTGTTCATATATTATATTCAGTTGACTCCCTCTATACTATAACATATACTAAATAATTTTCGGATGTCTTCTAAAGTTCTATAACATTTTAATTTGATTTAAAGCAAAATATGAACAAGGTTGTTTGTGATTGCTTAAAACCCTTCATTTAATTAAACTTTTGGGTGAGTATAAACAAAAAATTGTTTAAAATAGTAATTAAATCAATAAGTTGATAATAAATATCAATATTTGTTAGATAAATGTGGTAAATATACCTAAGACGAGCAATCAACTTCATAATAAATTGTGGTGATTATCATGATTATCAAGATGATTGCTCGTCTATACCACATTTATTTAACAAATATTGATATTTATTATCAACCTCTTGATTTTATAAGTATTTCAAACAATTGTTTTGTTTATTCTCACCCAAAAGTTGAATTAAATGACGGGTTTTAAGCAATTGCTTTCTGTATTTTTTAGATTTCTGTGAACGGTTTGCTTACACCACTTTGATTACATGGAGTAAAACTTTAATTCCTTTAATTTTGTGTAGAATCTACTACTGTGTCGGTATTGATATCCACCCTCTTATAATTTTTTCTGTGAATAAACTATGGAAGGACGTGCTTCACTAATTTAATGCTGTCTGCGGCCAACGTTCATTACGTGCGCAGATCAAGATCTATATCTGTTCGTACGCTGCATCAAACTGATGCCCTAAACTGATATAACGCTAATACCGGGGTTTGCCCCGCTGGACTGCAGGTGAGTTTGGCTGGTTGTTTAATACCTTGTATGTATCTATTCCCTATCTACTGAAGTGTCGGGCTCAGGGGGGTCCTTTAGGTTTTTATGCTAGATGATTGATCCATTTTGAAGATGTGCTAGGTAAGTTAATCATCGTTTGGGGGCAATTTCCACGTACGCTACCGACAACGTGTTCACAAAAGAACGCAAAACCTGGAAACCGCCTCAGTATTAATAAATTAGACCACTACCAATAACAACAAGTTTAAAGTTCCCAAATTAAATTTTTCATACAATCTTGAGACATAACGCGGGCAATTTATATGAAAAATGAAAAATAAAACTGTAATAAACAATGACAAACAACCCCACTGCTGATCATTAGCTACAATCAGGCGGGCCCAACTTAGGTACCTCACAATTAATCACAATGTTGAATTTGGGTCCCATCTGCTTAGTAGTTAATGCTCAGCGGTTGAATTGTTTATTTTTTATTAAATTTTTGAAATCTCCTTGCCTGGTTATCATAGCACAGGGTATCCTAGTTTGGGACCAGGTCAAGTGATTGTGTTGTGTGAATGTTATTCATTTATTTAATTTATCTTTTTTGGCTTTTTTAGGATTCTGTTGTCTACAAGGAGCCCTTGTCCACCTATCTGTTTGTCTGTGGTTTAGATCAGATATGAACATTTCTATAAAGCTGAAATTTTGCATAGATATACTGTACATACTAATCACGCTGACAAATCTTTAAATAAATATTGAAATATTTTACTTTTTTTTTTAGTTACCCTGCACATCCCTAATGTAATTTTTTTCTCGTCGATCCCATAGTGTGGGGTATTATTGAATTGGTCCTTTAAAATATTGTGTGTACCGAAACCTTTTTTAAAACTATCACAGCTAAGCAGGCTTTACAAATTAACGAGTAATAGTCGACCAACTTATAAAATGAAAACTTCGAACAAATTCCAATGAAAATTTTATTGAAGTTGTTAGTCGTTCAAAACAGGTAGTTAATATAGCATAAGTAGCCTATATACGTCCCACTGTAGGGCACAGGCCTTCTCTCAGGGAGAAAGTATAAGTAAAATCCTAACATCCCTAATAATAATAATTCCCAAATTTATTCCCATATTCGATAATGCTATCGGCCAACTACGGAACCCTAAACCTCACGTGGCCCACCACGCACTAGGCTTGTTTTGTCTCTAAAGATGACATAATAATAATAATGAAGGTAATAATAATTTATTGCACACGATTAAGTGATGACGTTAATTAAACGAGTGAAGCTTTCGCTCCGGCAATACGATTTACAGATAGAGCGATCAGTGCGGCGCTGCAGAGCAGAGCTGATGTGGAGTGTTTAGATAATGTAGAGTCAGCCATAAAGCTCCGTAACGACTCTGCGCTCCAATTGTTGCTGATTTGTCGGCGCTGTTCCGCCGCCGTGTAGAACGATACAAAGAGCCCGCTTTGGATTTCATTACTACGAGCTGAAGCGGCTGACTTTATCATACTTTGTTGGGTTTTCGCTCTCGAAATGTCATATAATTAAAAATTTTATGTCACAAAAATTACGTTTTTAGCTACAGACAGTATGCGTAGCTACAGCGTCGTTACGTATATTTAATTGTCAAATTAACGAAGATGATATTATTTATAACCTCCGACTTGGGCTTTAAACTTCTAAAGGCGTGGGGTGTTATAAGTTCACGTAAATAAACCACATGTCTGTATGTTACCATCAACTTAGACGTTAGAGACAATTTAGAAGTGAAATATACAGTTTATCATCATCAGCCCTTTGACGCCCACTCAGGAGCTTTGCCGTAATCGCCACGCTTGGCAGGCGGGTTGGCGATCGCAGTATGCGGTTGGAATCTCAGGAAGACGCTGCTGCCCGTCTCCTGGTAATTGATTTCCTTAGTCGCCTTCTACGACATCCACGGGAGGAAATGGAGTGACGCTATTCTTAATCCGGCGCCACACGGAATATACAGTTATCATGTTTTATATTCGAGGATTTGAGTGTTCGCTGACAACCATTACGAGAACTCTTATATTTTAGACACTGTTTTAGCTAGAAACTTCCTAAGTTAAGTGTAAATACTCAGTTACAAATAACTAAAAATCAGACACTCTTGCAATTAACATCTTAAAATTAGTTATGAAATACCTTCATTATAATTTTGTAAGTACAAAGACATGAAAGATTGATGTTGACTTCCTCAAGAACATCGGGATTTATGAAACTTTAAAAAGGATGACATGAAAGTAAATGGAATATGTTTGTAACCTGATATAGGTAAAAAAAATAAAAAATGCAAAAACTATAAAAGTAAGCATAAAATTACTCTTAAATTAGACGAGGGCCGTTAACTAAGTAATCATTTTTTATTAGCAAAAAAAGTAACAAAGAAAGCGACTGCAACAGATCTTACGTGTGTTGTGTTGAGGCAAGTCCGTTTATGTGGACTT
This sequence comes from Yponomeuta evonymella, assembly GCA_963969515.1. Lineage (NCBI taxonomy): Eukaryota > Metazoa > Arthropoda > Insecta > Lepidoptera > Yponomeutidae > Yponomeuta > Yponomeuta evonymella. Next base: position 234,403 of record OZ018342.1, on the reverse strand, counting down.
GGTCTAAGGCCGATTTGCAGAAATTCATGTCACTTAGGTAAGCAGCCATTCAAATTGGCTTTTGGTTGAAGAATTTGAGTTAAATACTACATAAACCTCAGTAAATTTACTGTTACTTTTTAAGGGATCTGTCGGGTGGTTTGAAGACGTTTCATTATTTTTATTAAAACTTTACTTAATGGTCAAAAACGGTTGCTACGTAAAAATAAGTAAATGTAAAACCAATTTCATTCAGCCAGTGATAGTTCAAAACATAGATAATGTGACTCGCGCCAACATATGACCCCACGTTCAATGGTTCTTGTCAATTGTGTTACCAATCGGAGCGAGTTCGTTATTACCCGGAAAAATATCTATGCACTTGCCACTATCAGACCGCCATCATACGAGATACCTAGATATTTTGACGAATTATACATAATGAATTCAATTGTTTAACGTTTTTGTATAAAACCAATCATAAGTTACTCTGTCATTTACTATCGCCCAATCAACGTGCACGTCGTCACGCATGGCGCACTTCTTGCGCTTACTTCATTGGTACCGACTTGTTTTTGAGAGTGAATTTTGTATGAAGAAATACTTTGATTTTTTTATTCGTAGAATTCAGCATTAATGAAATCGAGACGAAGTCCAATAAGAAGGTCATAGGCTCTTTTCGTGTCCATTGAATCGTTTTTTAATTATTTTCTACCCAGAAAAAAAGTTCTCGATTAACTCTTGATACTCTACCAGAGTAGCCTTTTCATTAGAACTAGAGTTTTGTGAGGGTTCCCCTTCAGTGAGTGTTCAATGAGACACGTGTGTGCACTCACAGGAGCAGTAACAGTTTACGTGCCGCACACAGACGCGCGCTCGCTGCTGTGTCTTTTGAATGCTACTTATTTACCGCCCTTCAGATAAACTTGTAGGCGAAGTGGCCGTAAAATAGCACTAATGAAGGGATGGCGCGCCTGTTTGAATACGAATCGGTCTCATAGAACACTTGCATACAGTTTGTAACGGACCTGCCTGTGTAGCATACTCTCAACGTATAATTAAGACTGAAAGGTGGGGCATATTTAAGAAATAACGAGTTAGTTAAATAAATTGAACTTATATCCAAAGAATAACAAGCGGTCGGAGCCGGCACCGAAAATATTTTTCTACCCGCTCGTAGATGCGGGTATTCGCGTAGAAGTTACTTTTTTCCCGGACAGAGCGGCGCCAATAAAAGATCACGCCACCCGACTAAAACCAATAAGGATGATACTTATTTATGAACCCGTACTATTGTTTCACGTGTCAGGTCGACTGGTTAAATCTGAGTGAAATCGTATAAAAAGGCCGAGGGCCAGACGCGCGGGGCGATTCCAGACTAGAGAATTGAACAGTAAATACATCCGTTACGCTCGTAGGGAAATTCGCCATTTTCAGCGAATTTATTAGCATTAGGGAGTTTCGTTTGCATTTAAATTCGAAAATAGGAGAGTGGCTTTGGATTTGTTACCTAACATCACCTGTGGGCATCGCGTCCCAGACTATCAGCTCTGGTGTGAAGTTTCAGGTTTAGAGTTGCTCTCGAAGCTAGGGAGTTGATTTGAAAGTAAAAGTGTTAAGGTTAAAAACGGTTTTCGGTTCCCGAATCTTTCGTACATTTAGCTAGAAGTTTTCCGCGTAAAATAGGGTTTTCAGCCTTAGTAATTAGGGTAGCTTCCGCGAAATAAAATGTGAACTAATCCTTTTTCTCCACAGTACTACGTTTATGGGAAATAAATTTGTACAAAGGTGAACTCTCGGTGGCAAAGGTATGCTAAGGATAGTCCGTGTGTCCAGCCTTTGTCAAGTAACCAAGGCTCGGTGAGGCCACACGAGGTTATTCGTATCATGCTTGCGTCATAGCTTTCAGAGTTTTGTTCCGAATTTAATTCTACTTATTACTTTAACTTAATTCCACTAGCTAGTGGTAATTGAGTTTCAGTACACAAACGTGTGAATTTAGAGCGAATTCACTTGGGAGCCTTAAGAAGTTTAAATTAATGGACTAAGGAACCCAAAATCTAGCTCTGCTTACTATGCTACGGCTGAATCTGAGTCTGCTTGGGTCGAAAGGTTTAAAGAATCCCTTCACCGGAGGCGTTCCCAATTTAATTTAGTAAAAAGAAAATAATTATTATAATTGAGATAATTAGATATTAATTATCTTGTTTGGAGATTGGGTTAAAACGCTTCTTGTGAATGCGGTGTTAGATCTTCTTCCGTTAGCATTCGTGGTGTAGCAATTTTCCCCCTGCTTACCCTGAGTGACAGACGATTCTAGCCCTCTGGCACTTTGCACCCATAACATATTTATGTATTATATTTCGTATATTCTTACCTTGCGGGTGGTTACCGAACCCATAAAACCACCCGCGCATACACATCCTAGGCTACACACTCTGGCCGGCCAGAAAGTCTGAAAGCTAACTGTGTCAAGTTACCGAGTGATTTGAAACAGTCTGGGTTTCCGGAGTTAGGGAGGATAGAAGTAGGAAATAGCTGTGACTAGGGAGACACCATAGGCACTCATACATATACACGATTAAATGTAAATGGGGTTTGCTTTGCTGAAACAATTGATGGGTGGTTAAATTAGCTTACGGGGTTGGGAAGAATTAGGCAGGCTCCCCCTTTTCTTTCAGGGTATCCAGTTGTATGATGAGCGTAAGTATTTCCCCGATTCCCCACCTTAGCAATGCGGTCATTAAGTAGGACAATAAATAGCGATTTATTTCCGTACCAAAAATAAGTAATCAAATAGCTTTATTTTCCAATATTGACAGCAATATTATTTTGTAACGTCCTGTGCAAAGGTCTAACATTAATTCCGTTAAATAAGCTCTGACAAAATTCTATAAACTAATTAAATAAAAGCTAAAGTAGACAACCAAATTTTAATTAATCAGAAGTGCCAAATGTGTTAGATGTTTATTGCTCCATTCTTATTATGAACAGTGAAATTTGTTGTATATAAATGAAAAATATTCAGTAAGCTAGCTTTTATTCTCAAAATACTAAAAGTGTCTCTTAACTATCTATTACCTTACTATTCTAGCCTTTTACTCCAACTATTAAAAGTGACTCCTAATTATCTAGTACTTTACTATTTTCGTTTACGGAACTTTTCAAACATAAATCAATGAAACGTTTAGCTACTTGCTCTAATTTCTTCCGCTGCTTAGGTTGCTACGGCATCTTATTAATGAAAACGTAGTGGTTCGAGTCCTGTTGGACGTTAGAAACTATGATACCATGTTGGCGTTGACTTGTAAACGAAGATCTAATAAGTAAGGCTGTAAGTTCGTGCCTTGTTTACGTACATTAGAATTATCTACTGAACTTTGATTTCTCGCCTATCGAACCTTTGATTTGGAAGGTCTGAAAATGACGATAAAACCTAATCTTCATCGACATTATCTTTTAAAACCTTGATTAACAACCTACGTGTTACTGATTATCTTTTTACGCATCTACCTTCAATATTTTGCGCCGCATCTCGCTTACGTGAATCTATCCTTATAGCGTTGAGGTTGAGTGCCGTTTTATATTGAGAGTTTAACAATTTATCGAGCAATGGAAATGAGTATGCTATAGGGCAAAGGATCCGATAAATAAAATAGTCTTTATTGACATTATGACAAAAACCGTTATGGAATGTTGTGGTTGTTAGATTTTAAGGCGTAAACCTTTTAATTTGAATAATATTTAAACTTGCTTATCTCTTTACTTCAATAATATTTAATGCTCTGCCTTGTTTGATCTAATGGTATTTGCGATACTTGTTGCTTGGAGCTCTGATAGACTTCGTCTGTTCAGTCCATTGTTGTGACGTCTTGAATAGACTTTTTCCAACATACACGTCCGGGTTACATACTTTTAGTAGAGTTATCTCCTAGGTATTTGATACTGTCCCGTTGAGTTTTGTGTATAATGGCTGGACCATACGAAAGTTATCTACCTACTCAGAGTTTCAAGGAATAATTTCTTTTCATTGGATCAAACAATCTAGAATTGCTTATTTTTAAACATTTGTGCTATTGCTGCTATTAATGCTTGCAATCTTTAGTGAGGCTGACCACTTCTACACAATGAGCGTTATTCGCTAGTTGCTAAAACTTCGTTTGACCAGTCATCCATTATATCCAGGCTTTCCGGATTGAAATTTCTCCGATGTACCATGCCTTTGATATCACAACCCTATACTATTCTACGACCTGATGACTGGTCATACGTTGAAAGCACCTTTTATAAATCTTCCTACGGTCAGTTTTCACTGAATTGTCTGCATTTGGCAAACGCAATTGAAATGTTATGTATATCCATGAATCTAGTTATAGATAAAACTATGTACAGTGGGACAATGATGAGCATACGGTGTGAAAGACCCAGCCTTTGGTTGGAGAACTGAGTTTCTTTTAGTCCGGATCCCGTCTCTGAGTCAAGTACTTTTAACTAGATTTGTGTTAGTTAACTTTCACTTTATCTATTATATTATAAATACTTTAAATTTAAACTTCATTCTGCACCAACTGCGCTTCATGCTTATAATTTTTATTTGCCTTTGCTTCAATCAAATTACTAGCGGACATTAGAGACGAAAATCTGTTGAACATTATAATAATATTATTAACAATAATATTGTTATAATGACCTACTTCTTTTATCTGTTCTTACACAGTGTTCCATACCGGTTTAACCTGTTTCATATTCTACTTTAAATAGCAAACTTATTCAACACTTAAACATTAAAAATTCTAATTTTCATTCTTGTTAGGGCTTTACTTAACCTTTTCAATATAGGGCGGAATAAACTCAACCTCTCTACTTAACCTTGATATCAAACCGAGTTAACTCGACCTTTAATTTCAATTTAAGAAAATTAACTAGATCTTTATTTGTTAATTATATACTTTTGCGCTCGAACTTTTGCTTTCAATCTCAGATACCTTAAAAGGGCTAGGGTTACGTATACGATCACAATGCAGGGTTCTACCAAATAAAACTAGACGATCACAGTTGGCCATTAGAGTGTTTTGCATCATAGTAACTTTTATTTTTCTTGTCGGGGTTTTAATTATTATTTTAAATTAAGGGGGTGGGGTGTTACAATTTGGTGTTGCCGCGACCATGATATTTTATTACGAGTTTGAGTAGTTTGTTTATGTTTATGATGCAGAATATTCTTATTTCATTTAATAATTGTTGGCTTTATGCCACAATTTGTTGTTCGTGAAATGGAAAAGGTAGAAACATTGGGATTGGCAGCGAATGTACGAGTTCAAATTGTTAAACAAAATTAGATTGATTTAAACTAAAACTTTTATAAATATGTAGTACGTAGGAAAACGTAGTAAAAAGAGCGAAAACAAGTAATACATAAAACAATTCAAAATTTATTTATTCGGTCCTTACTTGGTATGTACAATAATTGTAAATTCCACTTGAGACAACTTTTCAAATCAGTCTAAATTTAGTTCCGCGTTAAACAAAATATCTAATAGGATGAGATTAGTTTTAAAAGTTATCAATCATTTTATCTAAATAAATTAACAGGTAAATATTAAGTAAATTATAACAAAAGTATTATGGGTGGGGGATTGCCCTTGTCATGACTTTGTCAATCTCGTTCTATTTCTATTGCCTAAGCTTTGAACTAAGGTTATATCGGATTTAGGTAGCTAATTTAAATCAAATAGTTCAATATAGTATCTACCTAAAGGTTTTATACTCGGGGGGTTGCCGAGCGACTCAAACTTTATTTACAAGATTTTTCAAAAAGCGTTAAATATACTTCGTTAAGTTTTAATAGTATCGCTTTTGAAGTATTGTCTGACAAACGGGAATAGAACCATTAAATTCAATTCATAATTTTATTACATCAAGTAATCGCGTAACATAATGGTAAAATAAACATAGGTCGAATTAATAAATTCCTCATTTTTTGGAGTCAATTTAAAATTAAATAAAAATAAGTTTGGATATGAACCGTATGAAGATAACAATTTAACTATCGGAAAGTTATGTAGGTACGACTAAACCTGCACTTCCTTCGCGTAGCAATCAGGTCAATACATCAGACATATTGACGATTGTAGGGTTGTAAAGGGTCTTGGTACATACACTAGATGGCGCTTTTATACGGCTTTTATATCGTCTATATTTAATAATATGAGCTGAAAAAAAAATAGTTATGTAGTACTGTTAAAATTAGTATGAGTTAAATTATCATTTCAAATATACATAATCTAAAAAAAAATATATTTAATATGCAATTTAATTTTGAATCAACATTGGGAATAATAATAATGAGCTATGTAGTTTACAGAAAATAATTTAACTAAGCGATTTAAAACACAATACGCTCCAAACTAAGTTGAGAGGATTTAATATTGACGAGATGAAAACGGGGAAATAAGGTTGTATCGTGTATACTACTGGTGGTCACCCATTCATAGACTGCTAGTGGACGTTGTTGCTTGAACACAGTACTCAGTAGGATGCAATTGGTCGAGAGGTAGCACTACCCACGGATCATAGGAATTGAATGAAAATTGAGTTAACATTTAATTAACTTGTTATTATTAGTAATCGAGAATTTCATTTTTATTAGTAATCGAGAATATTTCATTTCAACGGGAAGTAAAAAAAATGTAAAAACTAATAAAAAAAAAAAATTACATTAATTAACCAAAGTTCTTCTTTATGGGGGGGTTGTTAAAAATATTTCCACGATTTTAAATGTACTTAAGGAATATTGTCGGTTTAATACTTTAATAAAACTTGTTCTGCATATTAATTAACATTTGTTATTGAGAGAGATCATTATTATTTTAATTTGTTGATAATTATAATTAATTTTCAAAATATTTTCATGCTGGGGATTGATATCAATTTTTACATTCGGTATAATATTCCATTTCGCGGAAACTAGCTTTTCATTTGGGGGGTTGCAATAAAACTTAATATAAAAATTAACAAAAGTTTTCTCGATGGGGGGTTGCTATTACAGTATTATTAAGAATCTAGCATTGCGTAATTAGGTAGTCTTCGTATAGCGGTTGCGTAAATAAATTCATTCATTATAATGATTCATTTAGAGTTCGGATTTCTTCAATTTGCTAAAGTTTTGTTGATTTAAAAGGATTTCCTATATTTTATTCACGATAATTCGTAGACTTCGTAATAAATATAATAGACTAATTTATTAAATAAAAAACTAAAAAAAAAAAAAACATAAACCTTTGTTTTATTTTAATTCTTAGCGTACTTATAGTAAAAAACAAAATAAAAATATTAATAAATAAACACTTCGTTTTATTTTACCATCCGCGTACAGTAAACGATAAAAGTAGATAATTGAACATTCTCATTAAGCCAAACTTTTGATTTTAATTTATGTAAATTTTATTTTTAATAAAATACGGAAGCATATCAATCTAATCGGGATTTAAAGTTGATTATTTAATTTTCGTCGTTGACTGTACTTCTTAAACCAGGTAATCAAAACGGTTTTAAAAGGTAATAAGGTATTGGTTTTGAGAGGTAACCGCATGTTAAACTATAAGTTAATTAAGGGTATTTTACTTTAATTTTAAATTCTATCACAATCCATTCCAAAACGGTTATTGAGATAAGTACTTCCGACTACTTCCTATAAATAATATTCAGTATTGCCTGTAAAATAAATTAAACTCGCTAGGTTAAAACAAAATAAAATAAATCCACGGTTATCGCTGTTCGCTAAATCTTTAGATCTTCGTTGTAAAATGGCGTGCAAAAGAAGAGTGTGAAAGTGGGGAATGATTGGGAGGCCTAAGGTTTGGCGAAGTGTTAAACGTAGATAGCCTGTCGTAGTACGGTCCCATGCCGACATACACGCACCTCAAAAGGGTTCAAATACCGTTTTCCTTTGCTGGATGCAAAGCATCATTTAGTTTAAATAGTATCTTTTGGTATTTGGAACCTTCACTCTACACGGGAATTAAACACTGCACATTCTCCAAATATAATGATATTTGAAATGGAAAGGTTAGAAATAATGACTGTTTGGTTATTAGATCGGTGGACTTGGAAAGCTTGCTGATTGTTAGTATCGGAATTTCGTAGACGGAAATTACGTTTTAGGGTGCGTCCTCTCTCACACGAAAGCCGTGCCTGACGTTGGGGCAGCCAAAGGACGTAATTTATACCGGATTTACTTTCGGTAACTCTGCCTCGCAACCAGGGTCGTTGATTACGGAGTTTTGACTGACAGGCCATTCATGGATGCTGAGATAATTAATTCAGGCTGCGTTATCTAAACTTTGTAACTGAATAATATCTGAAGTATTTGGTTTAAATACACACACACCATGACAGACATGTGGGACAATATTGCAACAGGTATATTAGAAGAAGGTAGGGGCCATTGTGAGAGCTATCACAGGTACCATGTCCTTGTTTGTATAAAATTTGTATTCGTTGGTTCTTCTACAAATTTTGGGGGTTGATTGTAACGGACCTGCCTGTGTAGCATACTCTCAACGTATAATTAAGACTGAAAGGTGGGGCATATTTAAGAAATAACGAGTTAGTTAAATAAATTGAACTTATATCCAAAGAATAACAAGCGGTCGGAGCCGGCACCGAAAATATTTTTCTACCCGCTCGTAGATGCGGGTATTCGCGTAGAAGTTACTTTTTTCCCGGACAGAGCGGCGCCAATAAAAGATCACGCCACCCGACTAAAACCAATAAGGATGATACTTATTTATGAACCCGTACTATTGTTTCACGTGTCAGGTCGACTGGTTAAATCTGAGTGAAATCGTATAAAAAGGCCGAGGGCCAGACGCGCGGGGCGATTCCAGACTAGAGAATTGAACAGTAAATACATCCGTTACGCTCGTAGGGAAATTCGCCATTTTCAGCGAATTTATTAGCATTAGGGAGTTTCGTTTGCATTTAAATTCGAAAATAGGAGAGTGGCTTTGGATTTGTTACCTAACATCACCTGTGGGCATCGCGTCCCAGACTATCAGCTCTGGTGTGAAGTTTCAGGTTTAGAGTTGCTCTCGAAGCTAGGGAGTTGATTTGAAAGTAAAAGTGTTAAGGTTAAAAACGGTTTTCGGTTCCCGAATCTTTCGTACATTTAGCTAGAAGTTTTCCGCGTAAAATAGGGTTTTCAGCCTTAGTAATTAGGGTAGCTTCCGCGAAATAAAATGTGAACTAATCCTTTTTCTCCACAGTACTACGTTTATGGGAAATAAATTTGTACAAAGGTGAACTCTCGGTGGCAAAGGTATGCTAAGGATAGTCCGTGTGTCCAGCCTTTGTCAAGTAACCAAGGCTCGGTGAGGCCACACGAGGTTATTCGTATCATGCTTGCGTCATAGCTTTCAGAGTTTTGTTCCGAATTTAATTCTACTTATTACTTTAACTTAATTCCACTAGCTAGTGGTAATTGAGTTTCAGTACACAAACGTGTGAATTTAGAGCGAATTCACTTGGGAGCCTTAAGAAGTTTAAATTAATGGACTAAGGAACCCAAAATCTAGCTCTGCTTACTATGCTACGGCTGAATCTGAGTCTGCTTGGGTCGAAAGGTTTAAAGAATCCCTTCACCGGAGGCGTTCCCAATTTAATTTAGTAAAAAGAAAATAATTATTATAATTGAGATAATTAGATAAATAATAAATAATAAATAATAAATAATAATAACTTTATTGATAGTTAACAGGGTTGATGTACATTCACTTAGCCGTTTAAATATAAATAGAAAAACGTGAACGAAACTGGTTGGTATCTGCTGCTATAGCTAGGTTACAAAGTAGCCTGTATTAATAGCAGCAGGCCCGTGCCTCTTACGACAATTTCTAGTCAGTAATTAAACAGTGGTGGCATTATTGGAGATTTGTTACAAGAGTGAAATAAAGTTTGCTTAATATTATATAAAACTAACATGCAATGTGTGTGTGTGTATGTGTATGTGTGTGTGTGTGTCTGTGTGTGTGTGTGTGTGTGTGTGTGTGTTTGTGTGTGTGTGTGTGTGTGTGTGTGTGTGTGTGTGTGTGTGTGTGTGTGTGTGTTTGTGTGTGTGTGTGAGTGTGTGAGTCTAGGAGTAACATACGATTAAGTTTTCCGTTTCGTCATAGGAGAGAGTTTTTAGGAATGACACAACTTTCTTTTTGCATTCATAGGAGGACAGGTGAAAGAGTGTGATTTTTTTGTTTAATTTATTGTAAAGATATGGACCTAAGTAAATATCGTGACGCTTTGTGAAGGAGAGCTTAGGCATAGGGATGCTGCAAATTAGATCTTTGCGTCGTTTGGAGATTTGTGTATAGGGCGTTTTATGATGTTGTAACAATATTGAATTGAGAATGAAGAGTTGCCTGACCGTTAGTACATCACAAAGTTTGTACAATTCGAGAGTAGGAAAAAGAATGGGTCGTCTTGTAGCAACTTTGAGTACACCTCTTTGTGCAATTTCGAGCGGTTTCAAATGGGTTTTGGCCGCACCACCCCAGCATGGGATACAGTAATTAACGATAGATTGTACGAGTGCCAAGTAGGTTGTTTTAACTATATTAGGAGGAGCGACATTTCGGATCGATTTAAATACATACATCAGTTTACGAAGCCTGGATGTGAGAATGTCAATGTGGCTCTTGTAGTTAAGATGCTTGTCTAGGATAATACCAAGATATTTAATTTGATCGGTTTGGGAAACTAGGGGACAATTGCATATTGGTTTGTTTAAGCATGTATGGGCTTTAATAATTAATTTAAAGTTGGGTTTGTTTGCAGAAGTGACAGAAAAGGGGATGAATTTTGTTTTAGCAGTGTTGAGAGTGAGAGAATGAAATGAGAGCCAATCGAATACATCGTTGAATCCTGCTTGGGTAATGTTTTGTAGATCAATCCAGGATTCAGCTTGAAAGAGGAGAACAGTGTCGTCGGCATATGTGGTGATAGACCCGTTTTTTAATGTTAAGTTACATAAATCGTTAATTAGAATAAGAAAGAGTGTTGGTCCCAAAATACTGCCCTGTGGCACTCCGTAAAATATTTCTAATTCTGTACTGGTGTGGGGACCTATTTTGACGCACTGTGATCGTCCTGTGAGATACGATCGAAGTAAATCGTGTTGGCGACCTCTGATACCAATTGAAAGCAGTTTTTGCAGTAGACAAGGAATTGACACAGTATCGAAGGCTTTCGCTAGGTCTAAAAATATGGCAAGTGTTTTCTTATTGTTATTCAGATTATGTACTATATTATTAGTTAGTCTCAGGATAGCGTCTGTAGCAGATGTTTTTTTGCGAAAACCAAATTGATTGGGTGATAATATATTATTGTCTTCAAGGTAAATTCGAAGTCGATTATATAGAAGGCGCTCCAAGATTTTAGAGAGGGTTGTAAGCACAGCTATGGGACGGTAGTTGGTCGGGGAGCATCTATCTCCGCTCTTAAAGATTGGGTGAACTATAGCTTTTTTAAAGGCACTGGGGAAAACTCCTTGTTGAAAACAGAGGTTAAAAAGGTGGCTGAGAATAGAAGCCAAGGAGTTAGAGTACCTTTTGAGAATAGTAGGGGAAATTCCATCCCAGCCAGTTGCAGCAAAGGTCTTCAGAGAGTGTATGGAAGTGTAGATTTCATCAGGGTCGGTGTCCAGGAGGGCGAATGAAGTGACACTTGCGGGGAATATGGGGGAAGGTGGGTAGTGCGCAAAAGAGGGATTGTTTTTATTGATGTCATTGGCCAACTTTTTCCCTATATCAACAAAAAATTGGTTGACAATATTACAAGATGTTACGGGAGAAACTGCAGTTGATAGAAGTTTTGTTGGGGTAGATTTCATTTTAGTCGAGTGAGAGATTCTATTTATCGTTTCCCAGATAAGTTTAGTGTTTGAACCAGCTTTCAGAATTTCGTTTGTATCAAACTGTCGTTTTAGTTTTTTAAGTAATTTCGTACAGTAATTTCTATACCGAGTGTAGGTTACTTTAAGTGTGGAGTTATTAGGATTAGATTTTGATTGTTTGTGCATTCGGTCTCTATTTCGCATGCACTTTAGAATCCCTGGTGTAATCCATGGTTTAAGAATTCTATGTTTCCTGGGAAGGGTTTTAGTGACAGTGTTTTTATTAATTATAGTAGAGATATTATTTATTAGTTCGTTCGTGGCAGATTCCGGATCAGACATAGATAGGATTGGGGTAAAGTCTAGTTTTTCAAAGTCTTTATCTAAATTTTCATAGTTAATAGTAGATTTAATAGTTATCGTCGGTTCTCGTTTAGGTTTATGGTCAAGTGTAAAAATTATTGGATAGTGGTCAGTAGTGGAAGATTCAATGATAAGAGTTTGGGAGGGAGAATGGGATCTAAGTAATATGTGATCAAGACAACTGTTATATCGGGTAGGTAAATCATGCGTGGGGAGAAGGCCGTGATAAGCAAGTCGATTTAGGTAACTATGAGAACGGAGATCTAGGGTGGGGGTTGAGATGTCAATATTTATATCACCAGTAATAATAACAGACTTGTATACGGATAGGGGAGGAAGTATTAGGTCCAGAGCATTTAGAAAGGATTCAATGTTACTTGTAGAAGGTGATCTGTAAATGCACACAAGGGCAGTATCTAATCCAAGTTTTATCAGAAGTCCAGAAGCCGCACCATTGAAGTCAAGTTCTTCCGAAGAGAAGGAGAGATCTGATTTTATATAGACCACAACGCCATCACTTTGATTTTGATGCTTTGTGGTATGTGTGCTGGTATAGTTACTAAGTAAAGGTAGGTTAGTGTTGCTAAGGCATGGCAGCCAACACTCTGTAAGGACAATTAAGTCACAGTTTATATTAATTCTAGCTAGAAGGGTCTCAAAGTTTGGAAAGTTGTGGTTTATTGAACGAATGTTAAGTGATAACAGTTTTAGCTTTTTGGCTGACTCCGCAATAATGGTGCGACAATTTTCTGGGGTGCATGGTATGACAGTTGATACATTATAATTATCTAGACTATTTGTGAAAGCTTCTTCATTGATAGCCATAGGGAATAATAATAGATATAAAGTCTTGTAAAGGGGTCCGGGGTCGGGTTGTGTATTGCTTTGAGTTAGTTCGACAAAAGGTAGACGGAAAGAAAAATTTGTAATTTGTTTTGTTTTGTGTTATGATGAATATGAGTGTTTTTAACAATGTTGTAATAGTGTATGTAACATATGAAGGTGATTGATATGGAGCTTTTATTAACCTATATTTAAAATCATTGCCATAGTGATTGAAAAATATACATGACAGTGACAGGAGTAATAAGTACATTAGATTACATAGTCATTGCGTAGTTGGCTTAATTAGACTGTTAAGGTGAGTTTCATTTTTGACCTGGAAGTATGGACAATCATTATTTTCTTTTACAAAAATTTTTCCTTGAGACGTCCAGCAATAGTTGTAATGACTTTGTTTAATAAAGTTGCGGGTCAAATAATACAATTTCTTTGATGCAGGTGTCAGAACTTCTGCCAAATAAATTGGTGAGATAGGTTCGGGAAATCCAAGGTGCGTGCTGTTTAATTTATTTTCTTTGTTCTTCTTATTAAAGTCCTTCACCGCTGAGAGGTATCGAGACATAATTAGAGTGTTGGCGAATTCAACTATGACCGTGGAGTAAATTTGCTCTCTTTTAGATGGCGATCTTGTCACATCACGGATGTCGCTAGTTGAGATGTCAACGGTCAGGTGATTTGAAAGTCTGATGACCATGCCAAATAACATATCTTTGGTTTCGTTGGACTTTTTTGGAACGTTTCGGATTTCAATTGAAGTTTTTGTAATGTGACGATCGAAGCAGTCGATTTTATCCCGGATTGATGTGAGCTCCGTTGCCACAGTTTTACGCTCCTGTTCTAGGTTGATGATTTGGGCTTCAATCGTAGACATTTGGTCCGACATCAGGGCCATAGATTTTTCGATATCTATGTTTGTAGACTCAATATGTGACGTTTGACCTTTGATCTCAAGAATATGATGTTCCAACTTATCCAGTCTTTCTGATTGACTAGACATCATTTGTAAGATCATATCCTTTAGCTCATTAAAGTTGGGGGGATTGTTGTCGTTTGAGTCTCGTGGGCGCTTGGCTCTCTGAGTTACAAATCCTTCGGGGGAGCGCAAATTGTTTACGATTTCCTGTTCAAGATTTTTTAAGTCATTTTCCGACCGCGATGGAGTGTTCACATGTGACGATTTTGGTGAGTGATACATGTCGATAAATACGGCAGTTGCGTAGCGGTGTAAACGTAATAGCGTTTAGGCCTATTTCTACGGCAAATGTATCGAGTGGAGAGCGGAGTGGTGCAGATCAGGTTGTCAAGTTGATTGTCCCTTCCAACTGCGCGGACGCTGTTTGTAGGCGTGGCAAGTTAGACGATAGGTGACTCGTTAATCAATCAGAGAGTGTGTGAGAGTGGTGGCACTCGGATTGGGCCCGGCTTCTTGGAGGTGTGTGCTTCGCAGTTAATTATTGTGGGCGTGTCAAATCTCACCTGCGGCCGGTTATGCTCGCCTGATACTCGGAATGATAATTTCTTGGGATATTTTCGGAATTTTAATTTAGATTTAAATTTTAAGGAACAAAAAATGGCACCACAGGAAACACGTCCGTATCAGATTGCGTCCGAGGGGGAAGGGGGATAATTAATTATCTTGTTTGGAGATTGGGTTAAAACGCTTCTTGTGAATGCGGTGTTAGATCTTCTTCCGTTAGCATTCGTGGTGTAGCAATTTTCCCCCTGCTTACCCTGAGTGACAGACGATTCTAGCCCTCTGGCACTTTGCACCCATAACATATTTATGTATTATATTTCGTATATTCTTACCTTGCGGGTGGTTACCGAACCCATAAAACCACCCGCGCATACACATCCTAGGCTACACACTCTGGCCGGCCAGAAAGTCTGAAAGCTAACTGTGTCAAGTTACCGAGTGATTTGAAACAGTCTGGGTTTCCGGAGTTAGGGAGGATAGAAGTAGGAAATAGCTGTGACTAGGGAGACACCATAGGCACTCATACATATACACGATTAAATGTAAATGGGGTTTGCTTTGCTGAAACAATTGATGGGTGGTTAAATTAGCTTACGGGGTTGGGAAGAATTAGGCAGGCTCCCCCTTTTCTTTCAGGGTATCCAGTTGTATGATGAGCGTAAGTATTTCCCCGATTCCCCACCTTAGCAATGCGGTCATTAAGTAGGACAATAAATAGCGATTTATTTCCGTACCAAAAATAAGTAATCAAATAGCTTTATTTTCCAATATTGACAGCAATATTATTTTGTAACGTCCTGTGCAAAGGTCTAACATTAATTCCGTTAAATAAGCTCTGACAAAATTCTATAAACTAATTAAATAAAAGCTAAAGAAGACAACCAAATTTTAATTAATCAGAAGTGCCAAATGTGTTAGATGTTTATTGCTCCATTCTTATTATGAACAGTGAAATTTGTTGTATATAAATGAAAAATATTCAGTAAGCTAGCTTTTATTCTCAAAATACTAAAAGTGTCTCTTAACTATCTATTACCTTACTATTCTAGCCTTTTACTCCAACTATTAAAAGTGACTCCTAATTATCTAGTACTTTACTATTTTCGTTTACGGAACTTTTCAAACATAAATCAATGAAACGTTTAGCTACTTGCTCTAATTTCTTCCGCTGCTTAGGTTGCTACGGCATCTTATTAATGAAAACGTAGTGGTTCGAGTCCTGTTGGACGTTAGAAACTATGATACCATGTTGGCGTTGACTTGTAAACGAAGATCTAATAAGTAAGGCTGTAAGTTCGTGCCTTGTTTACGTACATTAGAATTATCTACTGAACTTTGATTTCTCGCCTATCGAACCTTTGATTTGGAAGGTCTGAAAATGACGATAAAACCTAATCTTCATCGACATTATCTTTTAAAACCTTGATTAACAACCTACGTGTTACTGATTATCTTTTTACGCATCTACCTTCAATATTTTGCGCCGCATCTCGCTTACGTGAATCTATCCTTATAGCGTTGAGGTTGAGTGCCGTTTTATATTGAGAGTTTAACAATTTATCGAGCAATGGAAATGAGTATGCTATAGGGCAAAGGATCCGATAAATAAAATAGTCTTTATTGACATTATGACAAAAACCGTTATGGAATGTTGTGGTTGTTAGATTTTAAGGCGTAAACCTTTTAATTTGAATAATATTTAAACTTGCTTATCTCTTTACTTCAATAATATTTAGTGCTCTGCCTTGTTTGATCTAATGGTATTTGCGATACTTGTTGCTTGGAGCTCTGATAGACTTCGTCTGTTCAGTCCATTGTTGTGACGTCTTGAATAGACTTTTTCCAACATACACGTCCGGGTTACATACTTTTAGTAGAGTTATCTCCTAGGTATTTGATACTGTCCCGTTGAGTTTTGTGTATAATGGCTGGACCATACGAAAGTTATCTACCTACTCAGAGTTTCAAGGAATAATTTCTTTTCATTGGATCAAACAATCTAGAATTGCTTATTTTTAAACATTTGTGCTATTGCTGCTATTAATGCTTGCAATCTTTAGTGAGGCTGACCACTTCTACACAATGAGCGTTATTCGCTAGTTGCTAAAACTTCGTTTGACCAGTCATCCATTATATCCAGGCTTTCCGGATTGAAATTTCTCCGATGTACCATGCCTTTGATATCACAACCCTATACTATTCTACGACCTGATGACTGGTCATACGTTGAAAGCACCTTTTATAAATCTTCCTACGGTCAGTTTTCACTGAATTGTCTGCATTTGGCAAACGCAATTGAAATGTTATGTATATCCATGAATCTAGTTATAGATAAAACTATGTACAGTGGGACAATGATGAGCATACGGTGTGAAAGACCCAGCCTTTGGTTGGAGAACTGAGTTTCTTTTAGTCCGGATCCCGTCTCTGAGTCAAGTACTTTTAACTAGATTTGTGTTAGTTAACTTTCACTTTATCTATTATATTATAAATACTTTAAATTTAAACTTCATTCTGCACTAACTGCGCTTCATGCTTATAATTTTTATTTGCCTTTGCTTCAATCAAATTACTAGCGGACATTAGAGACGAAAATCTGTTGAACATTATAATAATATTATTAACAATAATATTGTTATAATGACCTACTTCTTTTATCTGTTCTTACACAGTGTTCCATACCGGTTTAACCTGTTTCATATTCTACTTTAAATAGCAAACTTATTCAACACTTAAACATTAAAAATTCTAATTTTCATTCTTGTTAGGGCTTTACTTAACCTTTTCAATATAGGGCGGAATAAACTCAACCTCTCTACTTAACCTTGATATCAAACCGAGTTAACTCGACCTTTAATTTCAATTTAAGAAAATTAACTAGATCTTTATTTGTTAATTATATACTTTTGCGCTCGAACTTTTGCTTTCAATCTCAGATACCTTAAAAGGGCTAGGGTTACGTATACGATCACAATGCAGGGTTCTACCAAATAAAACTAGACGATCACAGTTGGCCATTAGAGTGTTTTGCATCATAGTAACTTTTATTTTTCTTGTCGGGGTTTTAATTATTATTTTAAATTAAGGGGGTGGGGTGTTACAAGTTCACGTTTACTTGGAAGTCTGCTGATATTCGTATAAGTATATTCGTTTGTACCGGTAAGCAGTTTTATCTGATTATTCTGCTTCAGCCGATAGGTGCACTAAAGTCAATCATTGGCACACCAAGTTGTTAAATTGATATTTTCGATTAAGTGTTTGATATTCGAGTAATTACTAAGTCTGTAGCGAATTTGCATTAGCTGTAAGTTTTATTTTATTTATTTAAAAGAAATCCACAGCAATACAATAACATACAGTAAACAATAGGTTCTTAATAATTTTTACATGCAGCCAATGATGCATTGTTGCAAATCTAATATATACCTAGAAATCTCGTGTCACGGTGTTTGTTATCGAACTCCTCCGAAACGACTTCACCGATTTTTATTCATTTTTATGTGTGTATATGGTAGGTCTGAGAATAGGTCGTAGGCGTAATTATATGGCAAAAGTAATAATAAATAAATAAATGTAAGGTACGGTTACAATAAAGTCTTTTCGTCTCATCATCATCATCAGCCATTCGACGCCCACTGCAGGACATAGGCCTCCTCCGTGGTTTTTATAGCCATGAGGGGGTTTGGCCATAATCGCCACGCTTGGCAGGCGGGTTGACGATCGCAGTATGCGGTTGGAAGCTCAG
This sequence comes from Yponomeuta evonymella, assembly GCA_963969515.1. Classification (NCBI taxonomy): domain Eukaryota; kingdom Metazoa; phylum Arthropoda; class Insecta; order Lepidoptera; family Yponomeutidae; genus Yponomeuta; species Yponomeuta evonymella. The sequence continues at coordinate 216,112 of OZ018342.1, read as the reverse complement.
GAAGACGCTGCTGCCCGTCTCCTGGCAATTGATTTCCTTAGTCGCCTTCTACGACATCCACGGAAGGAAATGGAGTGACGCTATTCTTAATCCGGCGCCACACGGGATTTTTTTCGATTATTCTTTTCGTCTAATATACCTCAATCGCTCAAGGCAAAATTATACAACCAGTATGTGTTACCAGTGATGACTTATGGCACTGAAACGTGGTCTCTTACTATGAGCCTCATAAGAAACCTCAGAATTTCTCTACGAGATCGAATCAGAAATGATGAGTGGCAGTGGGCGAGGCACATAGCACGCAGAACTGATGGCCGATGAGGCCGAAAAGTTCTCAAATGGAGACCACATATCGGCAGGCGCAGCGTAGGACGACCAGCCACAAGATGGACAGATGACCTCATCCAAGTCGCAGGAAAACGCTGGATGCAGGCCGCTTCCAACCGGTCTTTTTGGAAATCCATGGAGGAGGCCTATGTCCTTCTTGTGCCTGAATGATGACGGTTACAATATCAGTGTATCTGCCTGACTCGCTGACATAACATCGACGCTCTGGTACGGTGTGCAAGCTCGGCGTGATGAAAGGGAAATCAGGAAGGGCATCGCCTTCCAGCTACGTTCAAAATGGGCCAAATTGTTGCTAGGTGCAAAATTGTGTCCGTGTTATAAAGACAAATGTAGACGGCTTAGTACCCACTGTCAAGATCGGCGATGGAACCGTCACGGCACGTCGTAATGTGTCATTATCTTAAGTTTATCACTTCCACAATTTTATTGCGAGGAAACGGCCAGACGTTTCGTTTATAGTAGGTATATTATATGGGGCTTACCAAGACGGCAAGCTGTATTAAATTAGCATCCGTCTAGGCGGGTCGGCTAATGAAACCTGCCACCCGCGACACGGCCCGAGTGCTTGTTATTGCCATAGTTCGAGTTCGAGATAATAGCCGCAGAGAATTCCCCTGGGAGTCACGTAGCCTCGCCTCTGCCTACACCCGCAAATGGCTACATTGACCCACAATATCTGATGTATTGATCTATGATCTGATTAAGATTGCTGCTACTGACAAGCTGACGGTGTGTTCGATTCTCTTTCCCTGTTGTCTTAGGACTAATCGCGGTTCGTCGCAAAGTCATAGTGTTGGCCCAACAGCGACTAGACTGGGCAGCATGATATGATGTCGAATATGTCGAGTAATTTCCATTAGTAATCTAGCATCAATGCAAAAGGTTACATCGATGCTAGATTACTAGTGGCAATTCCTCCGTACAAAAGATACGTTGTTTTTGTTCCAAGAATGAAATGTAACAAGAAAAGGAAAAGTGGACTCAGATGCTGTAGCCTGTCAAATTAATAAGCTTACTAAGCTTATTGATTTTACAGGGCACGGGGGGTGCTTCTTTGCAATTTTTTTCTCTCGGTTTAACTAGATATCACAGAATTCATCAGAATTGTTGCAATATACGATTACGTAGTGTAACATTATACATACGAAAATGTTGGCTTTACTCATCCGTAACTCTTACTATGGAGACAAAAATAAAATCGCGAAAAAAAATTCAGCCGTTCCAATACCAAAGGTACTACCTGCTAAACTACCTGCGGCATTACAATGTATGGAATAGGTTACTTATAAAAAGTAGTATGGACGAGTAGAACTCCTTAGCGCTCATATCCACGCCCGTGCATAAGCGCCCTTCCTTTCTGATGTGTATGGGAATTTTCTTACACCGTATATTTGGTCTTTTATTTTACTGGTTTTTTAATACACAATTAGCTAATTAAGCCTCCTGGAGCCGAATGTATTGCGGGCGATAAAATGGTGAACAAACGGGCGGGGTCGGGGACGGCGGCGGGTAAATACGGCAAACAGCGCGCAGGTAAATACGTTAAACAGCCGCCCACGCGCCGCCTTATCAGCACGTTTTGATAATTGCGCAAAAGTATCAAACAGGGCCTTCGTTTGACCCCGTTTGTTTGTCGAGGCGACGCTGCGGGGCGCACGGTAGGACGGCCAGAAGACTCGCTTACTTACGAAGTAACCCTTTGTCTTTACTTCTGACATTTTTTCCTTTCATTTCATTTGCGTTGAAAAATATCAGCAGAACAAAACATGTCAACATGTCTGTCTGCTGTATTTACAACTTAAGCGTCTGACATTCCAACGTTGACGCCAGCGAGCTGTATTCACGTACAGGATTTGAATTCAGTAAGCAGTTTTCGGTCTTGCTGAATTGGGTATGTCATCGATAGCAACTTGGCTAAACAATAATCTGCTTACTCTGAATGCCTCCAAAAGTAAATATCTGTGCTTCTCAAAGACAACGGCCTCGGAACCAGTGATCTCCGCCCCTATCACTATCCATACATGTTCCAACATACAATCTATCAACTGTTGTGATGACTCCATCTCCAGAGCTTCCACCATAAAATACTTGGGAATACTTCTTGACGAGAATCTCAGCTTTGCCCCACATATATCATACCTATCGGCTAGAGCCCGAAAACTGATTCATGTTATGAAACAGGTAAGAATTGTCAACAATAAAAAAGTCCTTGATACAATATACACAGCTCTATGTCAGTCAGTGCTCACTTACTGTATTTTGTGCTGGGGTGGTGCTGCGAAAACCCACCTTATTGCTCTGGAGCGTGCCCAAAGGTCAATACTTAAGGTAACCTACAGTAAACCCTACAGATTCCCTACCACCGCCCTTTACACTGAAACAAAATTTCTAACAATACGACAACTGTTTATCTTTAGGGTGGTAACTCAGCAGTTCCTCCAGTTCATTCTTTCTCCTGATTACTTGAATCTAATCGGTAAACGTAATATAAGAATTCCCATTCCCAGGACGAAAACTAAATTTGCTCAACGTTTTTTGCCCTTCCTTGGCCCTTTCATTTTTAATACTTTGTTCCGTCCATGTCAGCTGAAGAATTGCTCCCTTACTGAAGCCAAGCGGAATGTCCTCACGCTCCTTACTGGCTTAGACTATGACTCAACCGAGGATATCCTAAAAATCATCACATAATTTACTGTACATCTCATATACTCACTCTCACTCTCACTCATCACATCACACATAAACACAACACAACGCACAACACTTCCATCAACACATCTTACTCCTCTCACAACCCTCACACAACCTTAATACTGAATTTGCCATATTGATCTGATAAATGTTTCCTTTTGTGTTATTTTTAATTTATTATTACTTTTAATATTGATTATTTTTAACTCAACTAGTTAATCTCACCATGTAACTCTTAAATATTTGTATACCACTGTCGGTCTTTGTTTAGTACCTAAGTAAAAATATGATTCTGTACCCGTCGCCAACTTTGAACACTGTCAACTTATTATAACCAGGTCCTCACTATACAGATTTCCGTCTAGTGTGAGGTCCAACGGTAACCTCTCTATTGTCAATGGCAACCATTTTCTATACCAATATTAAGATTATCATACTTTTAAGTAATTGAGGAAATGTTTATTTATTAGCAAGTGGTTTAAATAAAATTTTTATCTTTTTTATCTTATCTTTTATCTAGTCCCTCTACCGGTGAGGTCGCTTTACTCGAGCAATATTAAACTCATAAATCGTATTTCGTCGTCGGCGGAAAAAGTTAACGAATCCCTTTTAATGGAAGTTCAAGGGCGAAATTGCTCTGTTTGCGATCACACGTCGAACCGATGAGGATATATTGCAGAATTTTCCTAAAGAAAAGTTGAATATCTTGCTTTTATGCTACCTATGTGACTTTGTCTCCGTCGCCTTTTATATTATGAAAGCCAATACTGTGTCTAATACTATATTGACTTATGCATTTAACCTCTACGATCTACATTGATTGATGATGGCCAAATTCATTTAGGGCGCTTAAATAATTAATTCTGTCTATTGTACGTAGTGTTGGGTAACAATAAAATAGCACTATAGATAGATAAATAACTCTTTATTGCACACCAGTAACTTTCTCCTCAATTGCAAGCAATCAAACAGCATTCGAGACACAGACAGCAGCGCGGCAACTAGTAAAACGTACCTAGTAAACGATGTGGGTATTCCCGATGTTAGCGCCACTAGCAGCAGACCAAGATAATGGTTTTAGTCTGGTAGAACAGTTAAACAACCCTAGTAACATTAACTCTGTTGGCTAACTTTTTGGTACTCCGGTTATAGAGAACAATGTTGGCCCAGCACAATTATTCTAGGCTCAACATTAGCTTTCTGTTTTTTACTAAATAGTAGATTGTTTATCGAGGGAGTAAAATACTATTTTTAAGGCGAGAGTGTTTCTTTGTTATGAATGGATGAAAAGTACACCACTCGAGCTTAAAAATAGTTTTACTCCAGAGGTGGACGCTCTACTTTTTATTACCCTCTATAAGAAAATAAGTAAACGCAACCATATTATGAATAGTGTTATTTATTTTGTATCACATTGTTAGCGTCTGATACGATACACTCCGGAGTTAATATTTCATTATCACTGCTTGAAGACGCACTCATTTTTACACTAGTAAAAATAACAATGACAATTAGAGAAACGAAAAGACGGAATGCATTAGGCACCTTTTTTCAGTTTTTTTTTTTTGCTCGCGCGCGGTTTTCTTTTAAACAGCCAGCAATTTCTGCAACATTGTTCGTGTTCGTGAACAATGTCGCGCTGTGAACTTAGCAACAATAGCAACATGCGCGTTCCAAATTCAAATCACTTTTATTCCCTCAGGGAATAAAAACGCGTTTTAGTCCCTGTTGAAACGAACGTGGGGAACGAACTAGGTCTTTTCGAATAGATGTAATAAAAATGTATATTATGCTAAGCTTAGCTGTTAGTTTTCCTTAAGGTTAAAATAAATAAAAAAAATGTTGTAGCAACGTCGTAACTTTAGGATTGACCTTTGCAGACTTGTCGGCGAAAAACCTAATCAGTTAGTGATAGTGCTGTAAGTAAAGGTATTTAACGACCTTGCCGTAGGGTTTTTGGCTCACACACAGTTTTACTTCGCCAGCTAGCTAGTAAAAGTTTGTAGCTGTGGTGAGATCCATCGATCAATATTCATTTGCAGTGCCGCTGTCTGATAGACAACGCTAAAACCATAACCATATTACAGGCTAAATATAAATGTGTGCTGCATATAAAGGATTTTTTTTTTCTAAGTTACGTTCACTTGTGAATCTGTAGAAAGTTAAAGAAAGCATTGTGAGAAAACATGAGTGTCTGAGGTATTTACGTAACTCGGCGCTTCAAATCGTCAATGCACAGAAGGCACGCTCTCTCCGAGAGAAGGCTCGTACCCTGCAGTAATACATTATGGCACAGGATTTGTAAGAGAGCAGCCTATACATACATGCACTCAATACCATTTCAAATTACTGTAGTAATTAAGATATCGCATCGAGCATTACATAGGTGCATACTTTCCAATGCCGTTTTTGTTAGTGTTTCAAACCAAGATGATATCGCCATTTTAAAAGCAAATTGTATCACTATTGATGAACTCAATGCTTTGCGGCGGGGCAGCCTCATTCTTTTAGAAACGCGTTAAGGCTTGTAGATTATGAATTTATTAAGCCTTAGTTAGCTAAGTGATTAATTCACAGTTAGGGAAGCGACGGCACAGGCGGCGTATGGAGCAGCAATTAAATTCTAGACAGAAAGCAACCGAATCTTAACAGTCTGGTGATCTACCGTTTTGAAATAACAGCACGGGACCCTAGATCACCAGCGTGTCCTCGGTTCAGAAGGCTGCCATAGATAATTATAGGCTTGCGGTGCACTTCGCTGATTTAAATTAACGACGCTTTCGTCTTCATGATGTTGCCTACTTGTAAGTAGGTGAGGGCATGTTACACTGAATTAAGCTGACAGGAATAAACAATAACTAGAGCGTGTCATGAACTGGGATAATATTTTACTATGACCTAGCAATGTTTTAGTAGGTAGGTTCTGTAATTCATGTTGCCACAAGGTACTCGACTATGCGACTGCGGCGGACCCGAAAAAGATTACCCGATTGTGGCGGAGCCCAAAAGGAGGGTAATGTATTTATTCGCTCGTATGTATGTAAGTATGTCCGATTCTGTGTTTCCTCATAACTCCTTAACCAATGGTCAAATGTTGGCAAATAAGGTCTCAATCGATTCGTCATCCCTGCGCGAATGTCATAAACTATATTAAATTAGCATTAATGGAACAGAAAAGTAACAAAAACAAAAATCGCTATTAAGTAACGGTATAGTACAACCATAAGTCACTAGATTAAGCAATTAAAGTACCACTTTTAGTCACTAGTTGGCGCTACCATATTTAATTTATTTTATTGGTTTTCTAACAATGCCAACCACGTTTCAAGTCTGTAAAACATAAACTATTTTAAAGATTTGTTATCATCAGATGAAAAACAAAAATGAATTGTGTATGCATAATTTCGATATGATTTTTGCATTTATTAATTGTAGCTTCTTTTATACTCAGTTGGCATTAAAAACCTGTTGGAGTTTGTATTAACTACCTAGCAACATTATTGTCTGTGGTTCTCTTCTCTAAAATATATCTGACGGAATAGACGTGTTTGGATTTTATTACTTTTATTAATATTAGTTTGTAGTGAATTTCCTCAAGATCAATACAAAATGGTCCTTAGACCTGAGTGAATCACCCATAATAGTTGCAGTCCACAAAGTATCGAATTAGAAGTATAAAATCATCCTCAAAAATTTAGCAATCGATGCAAACGGCTGCCTCTTCGTGTAGCATCAAATTCTTCACGGAGCCTTACAGGCAACTCTCATCGCAATAACCCTGCTAAATAGGAGCAAGCACGCAAGTAACATCTATTCCATTACTATCATTCATCGAAAAATCACAAAAGCATAAAATATTCCTGAAATTCATCGAAGTTTCGTCATAAGAAAATTTTTGACGTTTATTCATCTATCCGCCATTGGCATTTTCTGTCGACATGTCAGCCGACTCCAAAGAATAATCTATTTGCCGACTTGACAGCAATACTGACCATAAACTGCCGCTCATAGAAATTATCTGCCAAGCATCTACACTCTACTCTGTGTTGCCTGCCGTACACGGATTCGCACAAATTCGTCCGGGTGGACGATCGACCGGGTTGGACGAGCAGCGCAAGTAAAACGGCCAACCACTGAAGAATATCAAACAGACAAAGGAAGGAGACAGCAAGAAAGAATTCCGCTTCCGATTTTTCCGCGTAGATTTTTATATCGGGAAACTTGTAGCGATTTAAGAGAATTTTCTGTTCTTATATTCTGTTTATATTTTTATGTGCTTTAGGTTCTTGTAGGTAAGTAGAAATGGCAGATAAAACAAAGGGTGAACTGGTGGCGGAGAGAGGCTACATCAAACGGACGATAACTAGGTTGCATAATAGTATTCCGGCAATAGTAACAGAAAGTTACAACGCGCTTCAGACCCGCTTGAACCACTTGGTCAACGCGTTCCGTGAATACGAAACAATCAATAAACGAATCTTCATGATGGACCCGGAGGATGGCGAAGATATTTTACTAGTAGAAAACAAATACTACACCACAGAAGCCGCGCTGAAAGATGCAATAGATGACGCTATGGAAAAAGGTGATAGTACCACTACAGTTGTAACCTCTTCGCCACCAGGCAAGATTATATTACCTACCATAAATGTAGATCCCTTCGACGGTAAGTCTTCTGCGAAATATGTAACGTTTATTAATATGTTTAAGTCCTTAGTCGACAAAGACTCAAAGCTAGAGCAAGTACACAAGCTTCACTATTTGAGGTCGTTTCTAAGGGATGAGGTGTTTGATGTAATTAAAAACTTACCAATTGTCAATAGCAGTTACTTGGAGGCTTTAAAACTACTAGAGGATAGGTATTATAATAGAAATAACATCGTTTCAGAATATGTCACCACTTTACTTGATTTACCGATGCTAGGGAAGAGCAACAATAATATTAGAAGCTTTATTTCCATGACTAAACAATCCATCGCTGCTTTAAAAAACTTAGGTTTCGGCGTGGATACATGGGATCCCATTCTAATTGTAATCTTAACACGTAAGATAGATCCACAAACCGCGCGTGCATTTCAACTAGATAGGAATATTAGGGAAGAACCTACAGTCGTAGAGCTGCTCGAGTTTATGGAGAAGCGTGCCATAGCCATGGACAACGTGGAGGCTATACAAGCAACTCTGCCAAGTCCAAAGCATGCTGTACACATAGCTAGCAGTTCTCAGAGGACCGATGTCTTCTGCTTGCACTGTAAGTCTCCTAATCATAAACTGTTTAGTTGTAAGGAATTCCAATTAATGCCCGTACCTGTCAGAATCAAATTTGTGAATGACAGCAAATTGTGCAAAACTTGTCTTAATAAACATAGTGGCAAATGCAAATATCACTTCAAATGTATTCATTGCAAAAAACCCCATAACTCTTTGATACATTCTGAACAAATAGAGCCAGTCAGTCTTTTATCTAACACATCTAACAATGTTTTACTTCCAACAGCTCGCATAAAAGTGTTCGCTGGAGATGGTAAGGAAGTACATATAAAAGCAATACTTGACACAGGTTCTCAAGCGTCACTTGTTACAAGTAAGGTCGTCAATGTCTTAGGCATAACTCCAAGACAATCCAACTCCAGCATTATAGGTATTGGCAATAACGAAAGTATTATTAAATACTCCATACCACTGGAAATTCGCTCATTAACATCCAATTTCAGAACTATGATTAACTTTAATGTAGTTGACACAATAACATGCAAGATGCCCCAGAGTCCTATTGATTTATCAAGGCTAAATATTCCCCCAGGCTTAGTATTAGCAGATGATAGCTTTCATTCTCCCTCTGATATAAATATGCTTATAGCTGCTGATGTCTTTTTCCAGATTATTATACCAGGTCCCAATGATGTACTGGCAATAGGAAAAGAACAGAGCAAGCAGTTACAGAGCCATCTGTCATCTCCGTCTATTTCTACTAAACCTGCTATAATGAATACTCAGCTAGGACACATAATTGGTGGTGCGTTACCTACTAATACAAACAAAAAGGTAAAAATTGCGCTTCATTGTCACTCATGTGAGTCTATAATTCCTGATGTTGATGAGCAACTTAAAAACTTTTGGGCCACAGAAAAGGTTCCAGAGGTCATGATAGAAAGATGTAGCGAATCAGAACTTGCTGAGCAAATATTTTCTAAGTCTGTTATACTTAAGGACAGCAAGTTCCAAGTAGACTTACCTCTTAAATTAGAGCTAGATAAAGTCAATAATACATTAGGCAATTCATTTGAATTAGCTCTATTCAGATTTTTAAATCTCGAAAAAAAACTACATAAGAATATAAATTTACTTACAAAATATCAGGACTTCATTGACGAATATGTTAGCTTAGGCCATGGTCATTATTTTGATATTAATGAGTATGATTTTTCGAAGGATCCTATTTATTTTATCCCACACCATGCCGTCTTTAACGAAGCTAGTAAAACTACACCTCTAAGAGTAGTTTTCGATGGGTCTATGCTTACCAATAAGAAAGTATCGCTTAACACTTTACTTCTAAACGGTCCAAAAGTACAAAGAGATTTGTTTGATATTTTGCTTTTATTTAGACACGGTGAATTTATATTTACAACTGATATTAGGAAAATGTTTAGAAAAATAATAATTAATCCTATAAACACTTCTTTACAAAACATTTTATGGCGCAGTGATCCAAGTCAACCTATTCGTTGCATACGCTTGGACACAGTCACTTATGGTTTAAAAAGCTCGAGCTACCTTGCAACGCGCTGTCTGTTAGAATTGGCTAATAGGTATGAAAAGGATTGGCCCCTAGCAGCTTTTGTCTTAAAGAACTGTACATATGTAGATGACGTTTTGTATAGCCATTCCGATTCAGCAATTCTGTTAGAAACAAAGCGTCAGTTGATTGAAATCCTGAAAGCTGGTGGCTTTGAAACTCATAAGTGGTCGTCAAATGATAAAGTAGTGCAATCGACAATTCCTAAAACTCAGCTATTACTTGATGATTATGAGTTTGAGCAAGAATGTAATTATAATATAAAAACTTTAGGCTTAACATACAACTTAAAGAGAGATTGTTTTATAATTTCAAGTCCAGATACTACGGATGTTAAAAAGATCACCAAATGTAGTATCCTAAGTTGTATCTCTAGGTTTTACGATCCTTTAGGTTTTGCTTCTCCAATTATAGTAAAGGCTAAAGAAATAATGCAAAAATTGTGGTCTGAAAAGATAGGTTGGAACGATAAGCCTAGTGATCAAGTAACGACTGAATGGTTGCAATTTTCTGAGAACCTGGCTAATATGGAACCTATTTACTTGGACAGACACATTCCAGTAGCAAAAATGTCTAGCGTAGTGCAACTTGTTGGATTTGCTGATGCTTCATCTAATACAGGGTATGGATGTTGCCTATATTTGCGAATAACAAATGATACAGGTATTAGTACTGTTTCTTTAATTTGTTCAAAATCACGCATAAATCCAAAATCTAAACCTCTCACTGTACCTAGACTAGAGCTTAATGCTTGTCTGTTACTAGCAAAGCTTACTTCCAGCGTTTATCAAACTTTAAAATTAAAAATAAATATTTCCGATGTAATATTATTTAGTGACTCACAAATAGTACTTGCATGGATCCAAAATATAGAGATAACAAAACTCCTACCTTATGTAGCAAACAGGGTAAGTGTTATTAAAGAATTAGCAGGGAATTGGACATGGTTACATGTACAGTCGCAGGACAATCCTGCCGATCTCATAAGTAGGGGTGTCGATCCAAAAGAGTTAGCTGACAACTCGCTCTGGTGGCACGGCCCCACTTTTCTACTTGACTGTAAATATGACTACACCATTCATAAGCCCGTTTCCCCTGTTAATCTGCCAGAATTAAAAACTTCTGCAAATATTGATATAACCGGTCCAGAAGTAGTTCTGGTAGCATTAAAAGTCAATAACTTTTTAGAATCATTTATTAATAAATACTCTAATAATTTAAAAATGAAAGTACACGATAGAAATGCTCCAATAGTTTCAGGCTTTTTAAAGGCCAGCGAGTTGCAGGAAGCGTTGCATGTATTAATAAGGCATGACCAGAATAAAAATTTTCATTCTGAAATTCAAGCAATTACCGTAGGCAAGCCATTAACTGGATCTTTGAAACCATTGCATCCATTTCTGGATAGCAAAGGTATGTTAAGAGTAGGCGGTAGGCTCCAGGCTTCAAATATAACTTATGGTCAAATGCATCCTATTATTCTTGTTAAAGGATCAAAGCTTACAGAATTAATTATTACTAATGAACACATTAGGCAGCTACATGCAGGTCCAAAGTTGCTATTATCTTTATTAAATCAAAACTATTGGCTAGTGAATGGCATAAGAGAAATTAAAAAACTAACATATAAATGCATAACTTGTTTTAGGTCAAAAGCCAATGCATCCAAACAGCTGATGGGTTCGTTGCCTAGCAGTAGGGTAATGAAACCAGTTCGAGCTTTCCAAAAAACGGGAATAGATTTTGCAGGTCCTGTTAAAGTTAAGAACTCAAGGATTAGGCGATCAGTTGTTGGAAATGGCTACATTTGTGTCTTTGTTTGTTTTCACACCAAAGCGGTGCATCTAGAACTAGCATCTGATTTATCCACAGCCACTTTTTTAGCTTGCTTTAGACGCTTTATTTCTCGTCGAGGTCTACCAAGTGACTGCTATTGTGATAACGCTAGTACATTTCGTTGCGCGAGTTCACAGTTAACAGAACTTTATAAACTTTTTAACTCAAAAGATCACCAAATGAAGGTTAATAATTTTGCTATTCAAAATCAAATTAATTTTCACTTTATCCCAGCTTATTCACCTGTCTTTGGAGGACTGTGGGAAGCCGCGGTTAAGGTCACAAAAACTCATTTAAAAAAGACTATTCAAAAGGCTCTGTTAACTTATGAAGAACTATATACGGTATTAACCCAAATTGAGGCAGTGCTCAATTCAAGACCTTTGATTCCAATGACTTCAAATTGTGATGATTTTTCTTATCTAACCCCCGGTCATTTCCTAATAGGTACAGCACTCAATACTTATCCGGAACATGACGTTAGTGAAATCCCTTTAGGTAGGCTTAGAATGTGGAATATCTGTCATAATATGGTTCAATCCTTTTGGAAAGTTTGGTATAAACAATATTTAAATGTATTACAGTGTCGCCCTAAATGGCAAGCTGCTCAAAGTAATATTAAAGTAGGAACTCTAGTTTTGTTAGTAGAACAAAATACACCTCCTTTATCTTGGCCTATGGCAAGAGTTACTCGTGTTTTCCCCGGAAGTGACAATAAAGTTAGGGCTTTTGAAGTCATGACACCTAACCTTAGAACACATATCAGGTCAATTACCAAAGTGTGTGTATTACCTATCGAATAGGGCAAATGTTAGTTGTTATTTTTTGTTTCAATATAAAGCTATCAAAAGCGTTTTATTTGTCATATTATAAGACTTTGTCTTTGTTGAAATGTAACAAAGGTTTATTTTTCTACAAGAAGTTATCTTCTTCTTAATACTTAATAATAGTATAGAAAACTTAGATTTATATAATTTTATGAATTATACTTAGACTTTTGTTAAATGCATGAATAAGGAGATTGTATTAATTTAATTACTAATTCTGTAATTGTAACCCGGTATGCTGAGAGCTGCGAGGTTTTTATTTCTATATTAATGTAGAGCTTTGTGTTTGCAATTATTATTTTAAATGAAGCTTAAGTTGCTTCTTGAGGCCCCCAGCATGTTGGAGTTTGTATTAACTACCTAGCAACATTATTGTCTGTGGTTCTCTTCTCTAAAATATATCTGACGGAATAGACGTGTTTGGATTTTATTACTTTTATTAATATTAGTGTACAATATCGGTACATAAGCCCCAATAGCCAGGAAATGATACTACACAAATCCTGGAACGCATAGACATTTATTCAAAAAAACCTTACATCTTATATCACTTATTAGTACTACAAACGATAGCGTGATTTTATAGACCATCAGCGCCATCTAGCAATGATCCATGGAACTAAACTATAAAGATCTATAACTAACTATAATGTACTGAATATAAGATAAGACATACCGCCCACCAAGGACTCAATAAGTCCTTCTAAAACCGCCCACCATGGGGTGACACATTCAAACAAAGAAACATCAAATTATTCTGTGGTGGGGTTAAGTCTACTATATTTATGAATGTAAGTAATTAACAATATGTTCAGTGTTACAACACGATTCACAATAAAATCCAAATTCAACAAAGGTAAATAGAACTTTAAATTACATTAATAGCTGTGAATAACTAAATTAACAACCGTGAATAGAGAAATCTGAATTGTAACATAAGTATAAAATACTATAAACTGACTTATATATGATAGCATGCAAAATTAAAACTGTAAACAATGGACTGTATAAATAAAATGTATATAAAACAAAAGTAAAATGAGTTACAATTCATCGTTAATTGGTAAAAGACACAATTTGGAAGTTGGACGCTTAATCATTGAATTTTTGTAACGTAGAGTCACAACGCGCGTGATATTATCTTTTCCCGGATGAATTTGTACAACTCTACCGTATAACCACTTAGTTGGAGGCAAATTATCCTCCTTCACGATCACAACATCGCCCACCTTAGGCTCGGAAGCTTTGGTATTCCATTTATTTCGCTGGAAAAATGCCGATAAATATTCTTTGGACCATCTGTTCCAAAAGCTTTGAACCATTCGTTGTGTCAATTGCCAACGACGTAGAGTTCCAATTGACTGAGTTTCATATTCAACATCAGGTGCCACCAGCAACGGTTCGCCGACTAAAAAGTGCCCTGGAGTCAGTGGCTCCTCGTCATCAGAGTTAGAACTAGCTTGGAACAGTGGTCTTGAGTTCAAACATGACTCTACTTGAGACAACACTGTGGCCATCTCTTCATACGTTAGTGTGGTATCACCAACAATCCTTTTTAAGTGGTGCTTGGCACTTTTTATTCCTGCTTCCCACAGTCCACCGAAGTGTGGAGCATGGGGAGGAATAAATTTCCACTCAGTGCCATTGTTAGCCAGCGAAGCAGCAACTTCATTAGGCAATGAAGAGAGTTCACTGTCAAACAAGGACTTTAATTCTTTGGAAGCACCGACAAAATTTGTGCCGTTGTCACTCCAGAGTTGTTGACAACGGCCACGTCTAGCAATAAAACGTTTGAATGCTGCCATAAATCCTTGAGTTGAAAGGTCGGATACAGCTTCAATATGAACGGCACGAGTGCTCATGCATATAAACAAACAAATGTAGCCTTTATAGGACCTTTGACCACGACCTTTTGATACTCTCATGTTGATGGGCCCAGCGTAATCGACGCCACTATGTAAAAATGGTTTTAGAGGAGTCACTCTACATGACGGCAACTGCCCCATCAATTGTGATTTAATCACAGCAGCGTTACGAATGCATATTACGCATCCATGTATATGACTACGTACCAAATCTTTCACCCTCAACACCCAATACTTTGAACGAATGTAGTTAATAGTCAGTTGATTACCTCCGTGCAATGTTTTTTCATGAGCGTCAGCTACGATGAGTTTCGATAAGTGACTCTTATCAGACAATATAATTGGGTGTTTAGTATCATGTGGTAATTTTGAGTTCTGAAGTCGGCCACCGACTCTCAAAATTCCGTCGCTGTCGACATAAGGATTTAACTTTAGTAATCGACTTTGCTTGTTAACGAATTCATTTTTAGTTAACTCTTTCAAATTTGAACTAAACGAGGTACTCTGCGAAAGTTTTACGCACGTTTTTAAAGCTTCACGCATCTCCTCGGCTTGAAGATATGGTAGAAGTTGTGCTCTCTTTTCAACTGGCTTCTTTCGCTCTATCACTCGTTTACAGAATGCGATTACTCGGACTAATTTACGGAGTGAAGAAAATCTCTCAAGAATTTCATCGCGTGAATTTTCTTTCTCGACTGTCACAGTGTGAGATTTTATAATCTCTAATTCAGTTTTATTACAGATTGACTTAGGTTTTCCGTACTCTACATTATGTCCCTGCAGCCAAGTTGGCCCCACCTTCCACAGCTGATTGTTTAAGAGCAAAGTAGGAGCGACACCTCTAGAGGCGAGATCAGCTGGGTTGTCTTTCGACTGGACATATGACCATTGTGCTGCATCAATTTTGTCGAGTATTTTGGTGGTGCGGTTGGCAAAAAATGTTTTCCACCGACTTGGATGGTCACTCAACCAAGCCAAGACCACTGTCGAGTCCGTCCATGCATGGACATTAGACTTGTCAACATTTAGGACAGTAGCCACCTCCATCAATAGTTTCGCCACTAAGTCTGCTCCACATAGCTCAAGTCGAGGGATAGATACTCGTTTTATAGGAGCGACTTTAGTCTTTGCAGTGACTAAGTTGGTATGTACGTTGCCTTCAGCGTCGACAATGCGTATATAAACGACGGCACCGTAAGCGACATTGGAGGCGTCACTAAATCCATGAAGCTCTATGGTAGAGTCATCTTCCTTGCAGGCCAACCATCGTGGAATGTGAAAATGTACCAACTTCGAGAGATCCTCACGGTAAGTTTCCCACTCTTGTTGCAGGTCTGTAGGAAGCTCATCGTCCCAATCTAAACCAGCCAGCCATAGCTTCTGAATAAAAACTTTAGAGGTAATTAGACAGGGAGCTATCCAACCAAGAGGGTCATAGAGGCGACTGATTTCTGAGAGGACTGCTCTTTTAGTGAAAGCTTCAGCACACGGCGTCAGTTTTACCGAATAGTCAAACTCATCGGAGCTTCGATTCCATGTAAGGCCTAGAATTTTTGTAACATCGTCCATTTTGATTTCTAAATCTTTACCTGTTTCCACCTTTAGTTTATTTAGCAACTCTACGCGGTTACTCGACCATTTTTGTAGAGTAAATCCTGCCCTTTCTAATAAGCCATTCATTTGTTGATAAACTTGTACTGCTTCTGTTTCAGATTGACAACCAGTCATAAGGTCGTCCATGTAAAAGTCAGTTTTGACTCTACCTGCGGCCAGTGGAAAATCAGAGCCTTCATCGACAGCAGTTTGCTGCAATGCCTTGACTGCTAAGTAGGGGGCGCAAGCAGTACCAAACGTTACGCGCAAAAGTCGAAAGTCTTCGATTTCAGAATTAGAATCGTCTCTCCAAACGATTCTCTGAAAATCAATATGTTTTGTAGCCACTTTGATCTGGCGATACATTTTGACGATATCGGCTGTGAGACAAATTGGATGCAATCGCCAGCGCAATATTAAATGCCGCAGATCAGGCTGTAGAGTTGGCCCTACCATTAAGGTATCGTTCAAAGAGACGCCGTTTGTCCCTTGACTCGATGCATTGAATACCAACCTTGTTTTAGTCGTAGTTTTATCCATTCTAATTACAGCATGATGAGGAAGCCACACTTGACCAGAGCTACAGCTGTTGACAGAATCTTTGGGAACTCTCTCCATATGACCAAGCGACAAGTACTCATGCAAAACACTAGCATATTCCTGTCGTTGCTCCGGAGTTTTAGCTAAACGTTTCTCAAGACTCTGCAACCTCTTGACAGCTATAGCTCTAGAATTGCCATACTTACATGGCGGATCCTCGCAGCGAAACGGAAGCTCTACAATATATCTACCGGAGTCATCTCTCTCAGTAGTAACATTGAAGTGCTCTTCACAGGCTTGCTCTTCAAGAGTCAAAATCCTGGCATTGTTTTGCAAAGGCTCGGACTCTATCTCCCAGAATTTCCGTAACATATCTAGCTCTTCTTGCAAAACATGCATGTTAACAATCACATTATGACAGCTTATCTCATTACCCGATTGACCGCCTACCTGACCCGACAACACCCATCCGAGGTACGTATCTTGTGCAATTGTGGAGTTAGTAGGGAACTTTACGAGTCCCTCTTTAATAATATTGCAATATACCTCGGCTCCTAACAGCATGTCAATTTTATTAGGTGTATTGTATTGTGGATCAGCCAAAGTTATTTGCTGCAGTTCCGTCCAATCCGGTACAGGAAATTTCTTGTCTGGAAAAATTGATGTGACTGTTTTTAGCACATGAGCCTTTACTTGCATTGTAAAAGTGGGGTCATGAAGTGACTGAATATTAACTATAACCACGTACTTCGAAGTTAAGCCGCTATTACCACCACCTAAACCTGCTATAGTGCTGTTAGTTGCAATTTTATTCAATTTTAGTAATTGCACGGCAGCTTCCGTAATAAAAGAGGCTTGAGACCCTTGGTCTAATAAAGCTCTCAGTATTTGACAATAACCATTTTTCGACTCAGCCTTTAGCAAGGCTGTGGCTAATAACGTCTGATTCTGAACGTATCCTGACGAAAAATGTGTCTTTATATTGTGTGTGTCGGTCTTATGCGCTGGGCTACTAGTATCGCCGCTAGTGTTTGATTCCACATGAACACTAGGCTGACTAGCTTCGCTTTTGGGGTGTACCAATGTATGATGTTTTCTATGGCAAATCTGGCACCTGGCTGAAATACGACATTGTTTCCCCGAATGATTACGACCAAAGCAATTGAAACAGACTCCTAGAGACTTTACAATGTCTCTACGCTTGTCTATGTCCTCCTTTGCAAAGACTTTACAGGAGTATAATCTGTGACTATCTGAACAATGAGGACATAAATAATTTGAGTTCAAAGAATTGGTAGCGTGCATTACTTTTGGATTACTTGGAGTTGGTTTGAATTTACTTTTGTTGGGCTCTATAAATTCCAAAGCGCGAAAGCGAGTCTCTATAAATTCTTTAAAGAGCTGAAATGACGGAAATTCATCGCATGATTGACTAACCTGCAATTCCCATTGCTTGCGAGATTCAGCGTCCAACTTCGAGCTAATTACATAAATAATTATAACATCCCAAGTCTCTGTTTGAATACCTAAATTTGATAATTCATGCATACATTCGCTTGTGGTATCCAAAAGATCCTTAAGGCCGTTAGCAGACTCTACTTGCAAACTACGTTGGCTAAACAATCTTTTTAATATGCAATTTGACATAAATCTTTTATTATTGTACCTATTTTGTAGAAGATCCCAACATTTTTTATAATTACTCTGAGTTACAGGAATATGTTTAATTAATTGTTCCGCTTCGCCGGTAACTTGAGTTTTCAAATAATGCAAACGTTGTACGTCATCTAAAGAGGAATTATTGTGGATCAAAGATGTAAACAAATCGCGAAATGAAGACCATTCGTAGTATTTCCCACTAAATATTGGAATTGTAATTTTAGGAAGCTTAGCCATACTCTCATTAGACGAAGAGGAACCTTTTTTGGAACTTTCTACATTGAATTTATTACCCGCATTTTTAAGCTCACTTTTATAGTCTAAATAATTTTCGTAACAGGTGTTGAATTCATCTTTTATAATATACAACGTCTTCTCTAAGTTTTCTTGAGCGTACGTTTTAATCAGCAATTCATGTTTTTCAGTAAACTTATTGATCTGTGTCTCTAAAGATTCCAATCTCGACGAAACATACGATTCAGTAATCCTCTCTTTCGGCGATTTCTTAAAGTTCACTCTTGCCTTTTCTATTTGAGATTTTATGTCACATAGAACTCGTATTTCCGACTCCATATTCAAAGTTGTAACTCCAATAGTTTGTTAAAAACTTCAAGTCCAAGATCCGATTTAAAAAAACAAAGTCAATGACAAATTCCGCAATTTGTACTAAGTCCCAGAAGCATCAAATTTTTCTAAGTGTTTTAAACTTGTAAATTTCTATCCTCAATCAGGCATGGATTCCCCGTCTCTCCACTTTTTCTTAAATTATTCTAAGTCCAAATCCAATCTTGAAATTTTTACAAGTCCATGCATTAATTTTCTTCAAATTTCTTGACAAAGATAAACACTCAAATGTACTCACAGTTTGCACGTCTTAACACTTCTCACCACTCCAAGTTAGCGCCGCACACTTTTCTTGCTCCGACCGTGCACGCCCACAGCTGGGCCAGCTCAGCTCAGCTTCCCACAGCATGCCACAGCTTCGCTCCGCACGCTCTCAGCTCCACGCAGCAAGACTCGAATAGGGTATTGATTTCGTCACACAGCTAAGACAACTCGCTACTAAATTTGCCACACTTATTTAATTTACTTTTGGAAATTGTGCCTTTATTTCAGCCAAAAAGCGCTCCGACTCGTAGGACCTGATGTACAATATCGGTACATAAGCCCCAATAGCCAGGAAATGATACTACACAAATCCTGGAACGCATAGACATTTATTCAAAAAAACCTTACATCTTATATCACTTATTAGTACTACAAACGATAGCGTGATTTTATAGACCATCAGCGCCATCTAGCAATGATCCATGGAACTAAACTATAAAGATCTATAACTAACTATAATGTACTGAATATAAGATAAGACAATTAGTTTGTAGTGAATTTCCTCAAGATCAATACAAAACCCTCGTGCATACATTACTGCGTGAATTTTTAATCACTAGGAATATTATACAGGAGTGTTATTTCCATTACGATAAATAATGAGTGTCTGAGTACATACATCAGATTGCCAATTCATGGTGGGCATGCGTGGTAATTGAGCCCATACTCTCTCTCTCAGAGAAGATCTGTGCCCTGCAGTGGGACACATATAGGCAACATAAAAAAGCGACACATCACATTAATATACCTATATATTTTAATCTGTGTTAGGTATGTCATATTAAAACAACACTAAAAAAATATAATAATATCCATAGAAAGGCGCGAGTGCAGCCGCACACACATAGCTTCATTCTGTTCCAAGTTTGTACACGCCGCCAAACGCACACACAGGCAAATCTCGACCGGTAAGGGAGGTATTCAGACGGGTTGTCCAATGCGCTGAGCCCGGCCGGCCGGCGGGCTCGCCGAGCTCGATTTCATTCAACTTGCGACTTGCGCATGACCTGCACGCACGTCGCTCAAGACTATTGGCGAGATAGGATGTATGTATGGTATGTATGGTTGCGTCAACAATAGCGAGAACAAAACAGTATAGAAGGTACCCCGAGAAAAAGAAACGTAAGTACCGTAGATAGTTGTTTGTAACAAATTTGAAACGTAATCTACATGGAGGTAGAAATATATAGGTTAGGTAGTTATCAACGATAAATTACAAATAAGAAAAACGGTTCTAACATAAATAATGATACTTCGCACTGTGAAAAATTGTTATACTGCAATAAAATAACTTTGAAAACAAAATACATCTGACTTCGAAATAATTTCAGTTGCTATATAAATTAATTAACAGCTCTAATAACAAAGCATATTTTCCACTATAAATAAAAAGTGGCTCTAAAATATGTTGCTCAATTTCTTCGAAGTGTCGTGTCTGAATATATCAGAGGTGTTTTGTCAAGATTCTGATATGAAGGATACAGGTTCAGATCCCGACTATTGATTTTAAAGAAGACGGTTTTTTAAGTTAAAATTAAATTTGTATAAAAGTGTTATATATGGTTAAATAGCGGCAAAGTTATGGAGCAAATCATTCTTATAAAGATTATAAGGTATAGTTGGAAAAACCTCTATTTTAAAGTACATTATTAAATTATGTATTATATATATATTAAAGTACCGCTTAAGAATGGCGAGTACTATTATTACATTGTGATGTCATTGCCTGGATACCGTAGCACATGGTATCCTAGTTTGGGACCAGGACAAGTGATTGTGTTGTGTGGAAGTTATTATTATTGTAATAAGTTATTGAATTTAATATTTTAATATAAATTTTTTAATATTTTTGATATTTAATATTTATTTATTTTAATAATATTTTAATTGCTTATTGATTTTTCTTTCACGCCTCGATACCGTCAATGTAGTAAATAAAGTTTTACCTATATTATTTAAAGTAAGATTACGAAACGATTTACGCTGTGCAAGAACTTTCTCCACTCCACTATAAGTAAACTAATTTGAAAGGACGTTGAACGGGGTAGCCGCCTGCCTATACTTAATAGATACCTAGTTTACCATGCAGCAAGCAACTAGCGACCGGCGGCGGCCGACCCGGGCCGCTCGCTGCATAAACATGGCACCATGTGGAGCCCCTCGTGCCCTCGCATTTGCGCGCTCGCGCGCGGGCCCGAAGGTTACTTACTATCTTTATTTGTACTGTGAAATTACTATGTGACGTCAATACAAAATTTAATTAACAGTTTAAAGAAAGAAAAAAATCTGTAGTTTTAATTTTTCGGTTTCTGGGAATATTCTAGAATGTCCATAGTGATCATATTTCCTAAAAAATATCGTACGACATGGATAACAAATATAGGCAGTGTGGTACCTACCTATGCCTAGATCAATAAAAATGCGTATGATTCGCTGAGATACACTAAAAAAAAGTAATAAACTAAGACAAAGTAAATACAACTAAATAATATTACGATTGAAAAGATGTAACACGAGCAGATGGACCTTCAAAGTTCATCATTTTACTGATTCACTAAAAAGAAAAAATAAAAAAAAATATTAAAAAAACAAAAAAAACGACTGCACCCGTATGGCGACCATAAACTAACAGTAATGGGTCCCGACTGCTATATTTTATATGAAGTTTTAAATGCAACAATTTTTTAAAGAAATAATGCTTATAAACTTATATTATTTGCTCACTCGAGTGAAGCAGGATCATATTCTCTTCTGAGCCCAAGAAGTTGTCATTTTAAAATATATTCTTTTTGTCTTTTTAGTTTATTTACCACTGCAGTCGGGTTTGTTGTCGTGTTTTTTAAATATTTCTTTTATATATATTTTACCGTACATAATAGTCCGAAATAAAGTTATGTTATTATTATTATTATTAATATCACACCAATTTCGACACTTATATATTTTACTTTAAATAAGTTTAAATACGTTAAAAAATCATATTCCCTTGTATTTTTTACATTATTTGTCAAGCAATCTTCTGTAACAAGATATCATTACATATAACATATATTCTGTGATAATTATGACTGACTAAACATATGATAATATGTTTATTGTACAGATACTCTACAATTGGCGCCTTGTCAAAATAGGGTTCAAAAGATATAACAGACAGATAGACCCTTAGCTCAGACAGATAGGTCAGACAGCTATCTGTCTGACCTATCTGTCTGATCTAAGACAAACAAGCGTCGTAGGTAAAGTAATAAGTTCCCGTTTGTACCATTCGAGTAATACGGAACCTCGAAAAGGATGATGTTGCATTTAGTAACATGCTTGTTGGGTTTGTGTCTAATTGAGATTGCGCCGAGGAGGCTGCGAGGCGCTGGGGGAGCTCGGTCACGGCGGGGGCGAGGCGGGGCGGGGCGGGGGAGAGTGCTAACTCACTTAGTTTACTGTCCAGTTTGCGCTTTAATCTAAACTTTCGCCGCACTCGCAGCTTCCGATTAGTTATCGTAACGGCATTCAGTCATTATCGAAACGTTAAAGACCTTTCTTGGGTTTTATAAAGATGCCTGCTGAAAGGGAGGTTAATTTTTGGTACGATTCTTTAAAGCAGTAAACCAGAGGAGGCTTTAGGCGATTCGATAAACGAACTGGCCGACGATCGATCAATCAGCCCGTATTTATCCACTGCTTGTCATATGCCCGCCCCCCTCATACAACTGCTCCCGGCAGCCTGCTTCAGATCGTCAGGTCAGCGAGCGCGGAGGCGTCCTGCAATGCGTTTGTCAGTTCGTGCTCCTTATTCAAGAACCTTTGTACCTTTACGACCAGCTCACTATAACATTAACTCACTAATCTTATTATTCTGGGCATTTAGCTTGACAATCAGTAAGCCCCTTGAAGACCTTATCTCGTAAGACACAACATATCTGTATCCCGGCGGGGTAGGCGAAGACCATGGTCTGCCACTTACCACGATCCTGATAGATCTCTTTTTCTTCATCAACATTCTATAGTCGTTCCATGCACGCACGTCGGGTACTTTTATCTTGCCCTTTTTTATTATCAAATTATATTTTTTCATGAAATTTATAACATTAAAGTTTTGTAATATTGTCTTAGTACTGGCTCGTAAAATTCTTGATTAGCCTATTGTAAGTCAAAATTAAGGAAAAGTAGGTAAGTAAAAACTAAAAAAATAATACGTAGGAGTTGTGTACAAATTACTAAATTAGCACTGATAGAAGCTTTAAAGGTTCTGTTACAAAAATCTAAAGTTATGGGAATAAAATGCGACATTATAGCAGGAGCAGGTCTTATGGGCTCAAAGTCAACCCGAATAAAACCCAGGTTATTATAATAGGAAGTCCAAGATCAGTCCAAAGGGTTGACCAACAGTCGCTGCCACATGTGGTTTTTGATGGAATAACTATACCATTTAGTAATACTGTGAAAAACTTGGCTGTAAGTTATCATGGGCCCCGCAGCTGGAGATGGTTAGCCGGAAGATGTTTTCTTAGAGCACCTCTCTACGCCGACTCCGTAACTTTCTTCCTACTGCTACTAAAGTTGCGTTAGCTCAATCACTCCTGCTACCAATTCTCGACTACGCTGACACCTGTTATCTTGACCTCACCGAGGAGCAATTAAACAAACTTGAGCGCCTTCAAAATTTCTGTATAAGGTTCATATTTGGTTTACGCAAATATGACCACGTCTCTGTATTTCGCGCACAGCTCAAGTGGCGCCCGATTCGCCTCCGCCGGAATGCACACATACTGTTTCTTCTTTACTCTATACTATTCAATCCAGCTACCCCATCCTACCTCAAAGAGCGATTTGAGTTTCTCCACTCCTCTCACAGCCTATCTCTTCGCTCATCCCAAACTCTACTCCTTAAGATCCCTTCCCACCGTACCAACTTTTACGACTCTTCTTTCTCTGTGCAATCTGTTCGACTGTGGAATGCCCTGTCAGAGGAAGTGCGAAAAGCAAAGTCCCTTCCTATTTTCAAAGAATTGGTAAAGTCTCACTATCTCGCTGAAAACCTGTAATGCTGTTGCTATGATTCTCTATATTCAAATTCAAATTCAAATTCAAATATTTTTATTCATTGTAAAAACAGAATGTTTACTTAATGAACGTCAAAGTTGTTAGTTTCACAATTAATGGATTATGTGGAGAAGAAGCTAACAAAGAAACTCCACATTTATTCTTTTCAAAACACGTTTTAACTTAATTAACAGAGTTTTCAACTTAAAATATTAGTCATGAATGTGTTGAACACTAGTCACAATCGTCCTTTAAATAATATTAATCTACTGTTTAATGCCAAACATCTTTGTCTTCTAAATAATCCTTGATGTTATAGTAAGCCTTTTTGCACAGAATGTGCTTAACACATTTTTTAAATCGCGTTGGAGGTAACTCTAATATATCTTGAGGAATTTTGTTGTAGAACCTTATACAGTGCCCCATAAAGGATGTGTTAACTTTTGCAAGTCTAAATAGTGGAAATGACAATTTATGTTTATTTCTAGTATTAACATTATGGTGGCCACCAACATTTTCGAAGTCTTTGATATTTTTTCTAACGTACATAATATTTTCATAAATGTATTGACATGCAACTGTTAAGATGTTGGTTTCTTTGAAGAAATCTCTTAGCGAATCCCTACTACCTAACTTGTAAATAAATCGGATGGCTCTCTTCTGCAAGATGAAGATAGTCTCAATGTCTGCTGCCCGGCCCCATAGTAGTATACCGTAGGACATAATACTATGGAAGTAACTAAAATAAACAAGCCTAGCAGTTGCAACGTCAGTGAGTTCCCTAATTCTTTTCACTGCATATGCTGCAGAGCTAAGTCTGTGTGCTAATTTTACAATATGTGGACCCCATTGTAGTTTTGGATCGATGGTGATGCCCAGAAATACAGTATCATCTACAAATTCTAGTTTTTCATGTCCAATTACTATGTTGTTCTCAACTACTCGTACGTTAGGTAAGGAAAACTTTATACATTTCGTCTTTTTAGAATTTAGCAGCAGATTATTTGCTGTGAACCAATCTAGTACTCTAGTAACCATAGTAAGTCTTGTCTGTTTATATGTAAAATTTATGTAATATTATAATGATATATATGTTTGTATAGTATATTGTATTCTATGGTTAGTTGAAGTATTTTATTAAATATTTATGAATATTAGAAGTAAGTCGGTTAGTTTATGTATATTTTTTCCCATCTATTTCTCTTCATCAGTTCTATCCATCCTAAGGTTGTCTGGAAGAGATCGCTTTTAGCGATAAGACCGCCAATTTTATACGGCAAAACTTAGACATGTAAGCCTTTTAATGTATTTTGCTTTGTGTGCTAATCTAATCATTATAGCTTAAAAACATCATCATCATCAACCCATTATGTCCCCGCCGAGGGGCACGGGTCTCTTCCCTGAGGAAGGTATAGGCCATACTCCACCACGGGGGCCAAGTCCGGATTGGTGGTGGCTTGTAGACTAGTGGCTCGTCTACTGACAGAAGTTGTCAAGCCGCCCTAAGGCCTCTGACTTGGCTTAACGACTGCCATCTATCGACGGCAGCCGGCACCAACAGCTTAACGTGCCTTGTGAAGCACGGAACAACTCGGAAAAATGCCACTAGCGTTAGGCATAGACGGCGACCCATCCATGCACTGAACGCGCTCTGTGTTGCTTAACCTTCGTGATCGTTTAAGATCACTCAGGCAGCCGGGGCTACGAGCGATTCGAGTGAGCGCTTAAAAACATATGCCAAAAACATGCAGCCTTTCTCGTGATCAGTTCGTATATGATCATCATCATCATCAGCCATTTGACAAATACGGCCCGAAGGCAGCGGCTAACATAGTAACATAGTACATTGACATTCAGCAAACAGAATGTAAATTCTTTACGTTGAAATAAATTATTGATTTCTGATTTCTGACGCCCATTGCAGGACATAGGCCTCCCTCATGGTTTTCTATCCATGAAGGGTTTTGCCATAATCGCCACGCTTGGCAGGCGGGTTGGCGATCGCAGTATGCGGTTGGAGTCTCAGGAAGACGCTGCTGCCCGTCTCCTGGTAATTTATTTCCTTAGTCGCCTTCTACGACATCCACGGAAGGAAATGGAGTGACGCTATTCTGAATCCGGCGCCACACGGCGCGGTATATGCTCGAGATAAATTTATTACTTACTTGATAAGCACTTTAGCTAAATAAATCTTGAACTCGGTAGTTTAAATCAGTTTTTGTAGCGTCTTAGCCTTGCTCCGCGCCCGCGGTGGCACATTAAGTATGCGCGGAGAATCAAGCAGCGATTTGAATATTCGTTTTAAATTGAAAGTTCCGCCGTAAAAGAAGAAACTCACCGGAACAAGCTCCGCACCAGAATTAATAGCCGCAATTTGCAAGCGGTCAGAGCCCATTAACACGGGTTTTAGCTTTCAAGCTATTTAAACACGAAAAATATGTGGAGTCGAAAATAGTTTGACGGCGACAGCAGATCGCAATTATCGTACACAACTTACTGCCGATTCTTACAAATAAGCCAACTATTGTGTAAAGTATGGCATTTTTTGAAAATTTGAGCAAATTGAATAAAACGAAATCCGAACCCGCTCTACTCGCACAGCGGGC
The DNA here is from genome assembly GCA_963969515.1 of Yponomeuta evonymella. Taxonomy (NCBI): domain Eukaryota; kingdom Metazoa; phylum Arthropoda; class Insecta; order Lepidoptera; family Yponomeutidae; genus Yponomeuta; species Yponomeuta evonymella. Next base: position 189,420 of record OZ018342.1, on the reverse strand, counting down.
TTTTATTATCTCTTCCTCGACTAACGAATGTCGAATGGGCGCTTCTGTAGTTTTGCTTCTGTTCGCTCCCGATCTTGGGCACTGACAAGAGGTCACGACTTATCGGACCATCAATTCTTAGCGTGGTTCTGCAGCGACTCTTACAGACCGCGCGGGTGGTAGACACCGCCTGTAGCCCATATTGCCATCAGCGCGGGCCCAGCGTTTTACTATGTAACGATCCAATACACCCGAAGCTCGTGGCAACGCTTACCAACCGCGCTGGCGAAAGCGGCACTGTAAAACCACACATACCATCAGAAACGGACCTCCAGTAGGAAGGCACACGCCACTTATGGTTTTGATTGGTGATATTGAACGTTTAGTACCTATTATTGATTGCTTTGGCCGTGTGACGAAGTTTATGCTCGCAAGGCAGTTTACGAGGTGCGCTAATGCGTCACTTAGCTTTACAGCCGCTGTTAATAGCTCCTTAGAACGCGCTCTCGGCATCACTGCAGCGCATACATTAGGCGCCTTCTGCCGTCGCCGACACATCTCACGGTAGATGTCATAGGATCTTTTACGTAATGCAGATCTTAGCTGATATCCCTAGGATCCCTAGGAAAGAGACGGAGTATTCTCCGTATTCCCTATTGGGAACAACAAAATTATTCCTCTATCGTCCTGGGATCTCTATTAAGATATGAGTTCAAATCAATGTCTTAGTTTCTGATTATTTAAAATATTGACTGCCGATTAGCTCGTTTACAAAACTGAAATAAAAAATTATCAACACCCCGACTCCTATAATTTATCATTCAACAGGCGGGGCCAACCTACGTACATCGTAATGAGTTACATAGTAAAATTTGGCTCCCGCCTGCTAAGTAGTGAAGGCTCAGCAGTCGGGTTGTTTGTTATTATTGTTCTTTTTTATTTCAGTTTATTTTCACCACATTAGCTTGGAGAAACAAGGTTCATAGGATTTTCTTGCTAGTGTTACTTCAGATTTAATATTAGAATCAAATCCTGATCTTACGTGTATGTATGCTTTGGGTGACATCCTAGATCTGCACTGTTAAACATATTACTTATTGTTTGCTACCTGTTTTACACACCAATAAAATAAAATAAATCTTGGTTTCAAATTGAGATACATACCTATCATATAATTTAGTACGCATTACCTACCACTGTAGCTCTTGGAACCTATTCACTGGATAAGGCTTTATTCAGGCTCTAGCGCCTCGCCCCGCCCCCTGCCCCCCGCACCCGCGCCCTAATCCCTTGTAATGTTACATTTATCTCTCGTTTGTTTTCCTTCGCACGTCTCTTCCTTTCACTTGACCTCTCTAACCGTACTCTTTTAGATTGCCAAGAAAGAGGACTTAATAAAGTTTACGTTTTGCTTCAGAGAATATAAGGAGGTTTCTCTGAACTTTCTATTTGCGAATGAACTCGGCAGTATATCATCAAGTTTTCACATCTGTGATAGTCTATTTCGTGACTGTGCAATTTAAAAGAAGCTTTGCACCTGTGACGTCACAGGCAAGGTCGTGCGCGTGTGTGACGGTACTCCCCTCCGCCCAGCTGGCTAATATTAATCGCTGTTTAATTCAGCACCCTGGGTGCGGGGTGAGGGGTGCGGGGTGCGGGCCGCGGAGTCTCGCCGGATAATAGATAGCTAATTGCTATGTCGTTACGCCGGAGTTGGAACAAGACACTCTGTCAGTCAACGAGATGGCCTGTATAAACGTATCTTATGTACAAGGGACAAGGGAGTAGTTTGTGACGAGGGCCGGCCGGCGCAAACATTCGACGGGTTTGGTGGGAAACTAACTAATTTATCAGCCACAAAAATCACAAAAAGGATGAGTCAAAAATTGTCTCAGCCAGCAGAATAAATACATGAGTAGCACTTAAATCAAACAAGATCATCAAATTTATTGATTTATTTTTAATATAACAAAGTGTGATAAAGTTTTTTATATCTATTTATTTGGAAGCTGGAAATTGTGCTTATCAATATTGAATTTTCTGCTGATCTGCTTGGAATTTTCTACTGTTCAAGTATTTGTTATGTTTCTGGTTTTGGTATTTCATTCCAGCCTCTAGTTGTTGCTAATGGAAAGGTAGTTTACCTTAAAACTGTGACAAATGTTCGAAAGCCACTTTCAATTCAACTACCCTTTAACCTCTACGCACGTGAAAAGCTTTCTCGTCGAGATAGTTAAAGATCACTATTCTACCGCTAACCTAGGTCTGTCTAAGTCTAATATTTTCAAGAACATTGAAATCAAAGTAACTAGCCAACAAACGATACTGAAGCAAGGGTCAACAAGTCGCGAAGATACTAATGCAATAAGGCGAGCGCCATTAGCAAGTTAATCGCATCTAAGTCGCGGCTCGATTGTTTCTGTTTTCTTCTGCCTATTCTTCATTTTATAAGTCTCAGAAGACCCATGTCACTATTGTGGGTTTTGTTTATATCGTGCCTTACAAGTGAAACGGTAACTGTTGTGTTCATATTAACCTTTGTCTCGTTTAGTAGTTCGGTAGTCTTGACTGCAGTTTAGAATTGCAAGTTGTTGATTGCACTCATGTGATCTTGTTAGGTAGGTACTCGTACCAACTCACGAATTAGATTTAAGATCATTTGAGGAAAGATGGTCAGAGTAGAGTGTTTTTTTTTCCGCTGCCTTTTTCTCCACTACAAATACGGCCCGAAGGCAGCGGCTAACATATTACATTGACATTCAACAAACAGAATGTAAATTCTTTAAGTTGAAATAAATTTCTGATTTCTGCACACTTAGCAATAAATTATTTAATTGGACACATACATTTAGGCAACTCCATAAAGATAATATTCTTTTTTTTTTGTTGCACTAACCGTGCTCGGGGCTGCAAGTGATGTAAATTACTTCAGCCAGATGTCGCTGCCTGTACGCAATACAGAGAAGTTTGTAAAAAGGCTCGAAATTTCGCCGATGCCTGCACTTGCCCATTAGCTCAGTTAGGAGAGCGCTGGCAGGGTTAGCCAGAGGTCACGGGTTCAAGTCCCGGCATGGGTGGAATTTTGAGCCTCTAAATAGGTTTCCATAACGATAACCATCAAATTATTCAACTTGTCAAAAAAGAAAATGGGTGTAATTCTTCGTCGTTTGTGAGTGTTTGCGTACGGACATGGTATGAACTGTTTTTATTTTGACATCAATTGCAAGTGCCATTGACAAGTGACAAGTGTCCATATTCACTTGCGTCATTCCATTTCCTTCCGTGGATGTCGTAGAAGCCGACTAAGGAAATAAATTACCAGGAGACGGGCAGCAGCGTCTTCCTGAGATTCCAACCGCATACTGCGATCGCCAACCCGCCTGCCAAGCGTGGCGATTATGGCAAATCCCCTCATGGTTATGAAAACCACGAAGGAGGCCTGTGTCCTGCAGTGGGCGTCAAATGGCTGATGATGATGACGATGATGAAGTGTCCATATTCATGCATTTCTTCATTAAACCTATTCTAATAACATAAGAATCGCTTCAAACGCTTTTGCTTTAGTTTGAAAGTTCTGGTGTGTAATAAAGAGTTTTCTATATATCTATAACGTACAGTCTACCCTGTTAAAACAGTGAGACTTCGGGCACTAGCCGGTGCCCGCAGCCCCCCGGCACATAAATCACGTGCAAGCAATAACTAGTTATTAATTAGTTGGAAAGAAACGTCCTCCAGCCGGCGCCTGGCCAAAGCTACAGGCTACAACTACGGGATAGATGGCAGGATAACAGCGACAATGACTAACGAGCGGATACACGCGGCATTACACCGGATACTTTCATTAGTGATGCTTTTTCTCGTCTAATTGTGCCTCCTTGCTATGCCACTTCAACTTGCTAATCTTATAGGCAACTTCACCTAGGTAATTACGTAATTTTTTTGGAGAATTGTCTCCTTTCTGAAGTAAAGCATAGCATAGTTATTATAACATTTAAATTAAATGAAAAATAACTTTATTGTACAATATGGTGGATCTAGATTCTTGAATTTCGTTTCAAAGATATTACTATAATGCTATCTCATAAGGTTAACATGATCAATGCCCTTCTTTAATTCTTCCTACAGCACACTATTAATATAACTTTGACAAACATGTGTTCCAAATGAGGCAGAATCCTTTAATTTTACAGAGAATTGAAATATTATGTACCTAGAGATAATGTTGAGTTTCAAATCAACACGTCAAGCGTACCATTACGCCTCGCAACGATGTTCTCCCGAACTTTTTTATGGTTTCGGGAATGTATAAATAGGCGCGATTCGAGCAACAGTTGTAACTGCAGCTGGAGCGACGCGGGTGGCCGCGTTTCATCCTCGCTGCCGTTTTAAAATCTGTAACTTCAAATAACACAGCTTCCCTAACATGCTCAACTAAAACAACATGCATACTAACACGATGACGCTTTTTAACTAGCGAATCATACTTTGAAGTTTTATATTTTTTAATTCTTATAAAGGGGGAAAAGATTTTTCACTATTAAAACTTGTCTCCGTGCTTGATACCTTGTGTAGTTGGGAAATAGTGTAATCACAGTCAGAGGCAGTGAATTTTTTTCATTTGTTACACTTTACTGCACATTAAAAAAATAGCAAAAATAAAACTTAAATAACAGGCCTGTTGTGATAAAAAAAGGGGAAAGGCGGACTTAAGTTGAGGTGTACGAATGTTACCGAAAGGATCGGTTAACTTTTAGTTTACTCCGACTTCTATATCGAGTTTTTGCAGTAGCCACGGGCGCTGTGTAGTCGTTCATATAATTTGATGACCGGCTACACAGATCACACCGCCAGTGACACGTGTAGCATGCAAGCACCACCGTGCATCATTTGGACAAAGCAGTAGAACATACGAAGCGTCTAACATCGCGGGCGCTTCCGTGCAGCGCTGCTCTTTTCAGCCGCTGTCGGCGAATGGTGCTCGGAGTCTCGTTGAAGATTTATAAGCTCGTTTTACAAGCGATTGTCCTTCCTGTCGGCGTTAACTTCTAAAGACTTGCTGGAGGTTTGAAGAAGCAATTGAGTAAGAAGTTTTAAAGTGAAGTTGGTAGTTACGTTTCGATACTCACTTTCAATCTGAGTATCTGAGCTATTCACATACATCGCGGTGGGCACGCGAGGTGATTAAGCCCATACTCTCTCTAAGTCAACAAGTGAGGATAATAATAACAACACCTCACTTAATTTTATACTTTTCCTTTCTAGTGTAAAGCAATTACTTCCTACACTAGATAGGCGAAGTGACCGCATGAGCATGCAAGAGAATATGCAAAAACATACAACACGACTGCTAACATTAGGTACCCTTTCTCATTCGAGTTAAGGGTCCTGAAAATATTACATATTTCTTAATCGGATGTTTAGTAGTTACAATTGTATAAAACGGACAAACACACATAAATGAACCGAGAAAACATAACAGACCTTTTTTTCTAGGCGGTCATATAAAAACAGAAAAAGTTCAAGTGACAGAATGTCACCGCGTGTCTCGCTAGCAACTCAGCAATGAACTTAAAATTTTCTGCTGTGATATTTTTTTTGTTGCACAAGATAAATAAAGAGATAAAAGTATATAGTTTATCGTCAGTGTATTGATTACCAACGAGGATCTATCGCAGTGAAACGATTTGCTAATCAGCATCGAAGAAACTACGAGTATTTAGCCATTTGGATGCACCTAAAATCATTGTCTCCTAGGAAGTACAGCTTTTGTTTAAGTTTTATAATAAACTGAATCAGTATAAGTACTCGGATGAGGCGGTGCCCCGTCATTTCAAGTCATCAAAGTATTACAAAGCGCCCCGTTCGCAGAAACCAAGTTGTCCCTATATTGAAGAAAGTAAGCGATCCTCCGACACTAAAGCAACAACTTCCCTTATTATCCGCTTCCAGACGGCGATTTTGACGGTTTAATTTAACTTTTTCTGTTTCTGCTGCACGAAAAATACATTTCGTGAAAGCCTGCAGGCTTAAGCCTATTAACTCAGAAGAAGCCAATTTGGATTACTTCAAATGCGTTTTCATTCTCCACAACTTGGCCAAATATACGCAGTAAACTTGCCACACGCTTTGCCACACGATGAGGGGAAAATACACTTAATAAGTAATTAAGTAAAAATTTATACTTAATAAAAATTTATATATCGGATTATAAATTTGTTAAAATATTAGACTAGTTTAGTTTAAATGGTCTTTTATTTTCTAAGCTTGTTTACATTTTCCTGATCTTACGTGTGTATGATACTCCTTGGGTGACATTCTATAACTGCATTTTTAAGCCTATTCTGCATGTACTTAATTGTTTGCTAACTCTTTTAAACACCAATAAAGTGAAATTTGGCACCGGTCCGTGTGGCACCGGAATAAGAATAGTGTAAATCCACTCCGTGGATTTCGTAGAAAGCGACTAAGGAAATAAATTACCAAGCCTGCCAAGCGTACATAGCGATTATGGCAAAACCCCTCATGGTTTTAAAAATCACGAAGGAGGCCTATATCCTGCAGTGGACGTCAAATGGCTGATAATGATGATGGAAGTAAAATAAATCAAATTAAATGACCTGTCTAGTAGTCGAGCAAAACATCACGAGAAACCCATTTGTACAATATGAGTCGACTCGAGGAAAGGTGGGCTTTATTTTCGGGCTACTGCAAATACTGGGCGAGACATCGCCCAATGGGCGTACTGGGCGAGATAGCACCCATCAATATTAAACAGTAAGTCCCACCCAGCACCATGTCATGGATGACTTGCTAATTGCGCGAAACTTTATAATTTTTTTATTTCATATTAGAACTAGATGACCCCGTAAACTTCATACCACCTGAAATTGATTTGACTATAATCGTACCAGAACCACCACGAACGCCGTCTATTGAAAGTAATCCGAAGTGGCAATTCCCATACAAGAGTACCAAATTTATTTATTTTTTCATTATTTTCGCTGGACGAGCCATTTTCAAGTTTTTGCGAGACGAACGCGCGGCAATCAAGGGTTATTTGTAAAATGCGCAACGCGTAAAACATGTCAGTTAGAGTTTTGCAAACAAATAACTTTGGTCATAAACATTTTTGACATAGGAAATGTCTTTTCGGTCGCTCCAGTGTAGGCTCCGATTTCACAAAGTGCGATCCCCTTATATCTGGGAAAGTTGTGAGGATATCATATTCAAAAAAAGGTTCAAAAGACGCGTATTTACAAGCTGTAAGGTGTAAAAATAATTATTCGAGAAAATGAAAAACGGAAAAAGGTTATGGCAGAAATAGTGAAAAAAAAATATTATTTTTTCCGAATTTTTGATTTTAGCGCTCGATATTTTGGAAACGAATAATGATATCTAAAATTTGAGGAAAAGACCTCTGTATAATTTAGTCTACAATTGGAGCCCAAATCAAAGACGATCGGGTTAAGGGTTTGCCATGTAGCCTAACCATGACATGTATCCTAGCCAAGACATTTTTCACATGACAGTTACCAAACAATGCAAGTCTAATGAGTCTACTTAATCTAATGAGGGTACGCCAAAGTAAATAGAACTTATAGAATACGCTTTCCAGTGGCCTTCGCACTAGGCAAGTCTGTACCGCAGTGACTGTTGGAAATGCAACCCTGTACAAAGATTATTTATAAACGTCTAGTGGAAACTTTTATCTTCACTATTTAGGTTAGGTGAAGGGAGCACACAGATACTGCAATATCTGGGACATGGTGCGACAAGTAGAGTACCTAATTAAGAAAAAAAACCTTGATAACTGTTGGTCGGTATAGATTTTCATGCTCGGAGGGCAGCTAAATGTGGAAGCTATTTAAGAATTCACGTAGCGCGGCCTCGGGCACTGCTACGAGCTACGCTGCTGCTACGGGCTACGGTGCTACGCCGCCGTAGCACAACAAACGGCGTAGCGATAAGAAGGCTTTCCGATGCAAATTAGGCATTACAGTGCGCTTATACAATGCCAGCCGCCAACAAAGCTGTGACTTAATGTATTCATGAAATACATTGTTGCCAGACACTGTTGTGAAATGGTACGATTGTTTTATTTAACAACAACCAACAGCATAAAGTAGTAGTTTATAGTGATATTTTTCAAACTTTTCGTTGGCGTTTGTTTCTTCAGTATAGATAATAATTAATTTACTATCGATGTGTTAAAGTTTCCTACTTTATTTCTTGAACAAATTGACCACGTCAAGTTTTAAGATTGATAGAGTTGATGTTTTTTAGTATTATCTTAAATAAAAAATAAACTTATTGAAAGTTATTTATTTATAGAGCCTAAAGAAACGGTTTTTAGGTTTAATGTTATTCAACATGTCGTCTAATAAGATAACAAAACTCAGCAAAAGTACACCGTCAGTAAGATTTACCGTCAAAGATGCCGACGAATTAAAAATTTCATGATTCTCTCTTTCTCCTAATTAGGATAATTCTGAAGGATTCTCAATTCAGAATCAAACGAAAATTACTTTCAAGCTGAATACCAAATAATAAAAGACCTTTTAAATATATGTTACATTATTTATACACGTGTACCGAAGACTCGTATATACACTAGTGGGGTCAAGTGACAACTCAGACAACTCATATACACAGTAGTTGTATCAAGTGACCACTCACACAACTCTTATATACACTAGTTGGGTCAAGTGACCACTCAGACAACTCATATACACACTAGTTGGGTCAAAAGACCACTCAGACAACTCGTATATACACTAGTTAGGTCAAGTGACCACTCTGACCCGTAGTATTCTTAGATGAAGCAGGCTTGGCCAGCACTTACATCAGTCTCTCAGCGTAGTTGGATCGGCTCACGAGAAAGATAATACGCGCTGAACCTGCTAGGCCTCAGGTTTCCTCACGATTTTTGTTATATTAATATTGTTACCAGTTCTATATAATAAACAAAACAAACCTGACGTGCTTATTAATGCGAGGCGAACTCTTACTAAGGGTCCCGAACTGAGTTAAAGAAAACACACCTTTGCTAAGTACGTAATATTACATACATAATATTATATTATGGTATTGCGGAGCCCTAGGTGCGCGATACCACCTCGCACTTAATCTCGCTGAACGACACGGAAACAGTGCTGCTGAGAAACTGCTCCCCCAGGAGTGTATCTCAGGAACTATCATTACACGTCGCGATATGAACCGATAACTGTGTCTACGCCACTCGCTCTGCAAACTTACTCCGCTGTCGGCCAAGGAATATTGAGCGTTGTGCTGCACCAATACGGTCGCGGTGTGTGTTCAAGCGAGCGCACTCGAACCCGACACTCGATAAATTGATAAAGCTATTGAATCGCCGCGGGACCGCAACTGCAGCGCCAGCCTCAAATGGATGTAAATACAGTATACCGCTGCCACAAGGGTCTGATGGAGGTGAAAATTGTATTACTAGAAACATCGTCAAAACTTGCACTCCAGTGCATTGATTATGTATATTTTAACGCAAACACGAGTGCGGAAGTCGAATATTTACTTGAAATGGAAATAAGCCGTGCTGTAGAACTTTATATAATAATAAATGGAAGCTTTTGATTCAGCATTTCAGCATTTGATTTGTGAATTGGTTTGGGTTAGCGCACCGCTCGTTCACAAATTACTTTTTAGGCTTTTGTCACCGGAAGGTGCCATTAGGGTCCTACTATGTCTTTCTGTCTGTCTGACCAAGAAATTGCATTATCTCAGTAATCGCAAAAGGTAGCTATTAAAAAATTGCAAAATGCTCAATAGATAACAACAAAAACTGTGCTCCCATACCTTCTTCAAAATATAGTATTAGGTATCAAACTTGTTGTGTTTCTTGATATTATAGTGCAGTCTGCGTGCAGTCCCTATAGTATAACAGCAAATAACCGGTCAAATTAAATAATACATGTTTCTGCCAATTATTACAAATATTAAGCACGGAACCCTCGGTGCGTGAGTCCGTCACTTACTTGGCCAGTCTTTCAATTAGTGTTATTAATGTTTTTGAGATAATTTGATTGGTTCTTTTAATTTTTATAGCAACACCTGATGTAAAGGCTTGAATTTCAAGCCACAGAAACTTGAACGCGTTTTAATGAGAAACGCAACATTTCGTCATAAAACTTTGGCGGCTGCGTGAAACAAAATGTTAATTTTTAAATGCAAATGATGTACTAAAAAATCAGGTAAACCTTAGGTAAAGGCTCAATAAGTTCTTTTTTTTTATTTAGCCTATACGTATACGTCCACTGCGGGGCGCAGGTCTCCTCTCAGAGAGAGATTATGGGCTTAATTGCCACGAAATTTTAAGCGCTAAGGTATGTGAACATCTCCGACACTCAGGTTTCTTTACGATATTTGCCTTCATGTTAGCGAGTGGTATTGCTACCACAATTTCACAAATGTACGTAACTTAGAAAACAAAGTGATTGAGAAGCCGGCGATCTACGGCTCTGCTACCACCGGTTTTTTTTTGCAAAATACTTATTATTAAATTAACATAATGTTAGAGTTGTCTGACTCTGATGGTAGTCTGACTCGCACTTGGCGGGTTTTTTTTGTAATGCCCGTGCGCTTTAACTAGACGGAGTTAAGCGCAGCTTTTGCACCTTGGTCGGAGACGCGGCCGCGTGGAATGATCATAGTTTCCAGGTGCTCGACCGCCGCCCCCGCCACCCGTCCCTCCACCCGTCTGCCCCCGCAACCTCATAGGGTTCGGGAAAGTAGCCCAGAAATTTTACAATAATGGAAATATTTATCCATTTTCATCTGATAATTGCGTATTATCAGGTTGAACTAGTTAATTACACGGGTCGTCTCACCGTCGCAGATCATTAAAGTATTCCGTTCAGTAGTTTAAAATTTCAATTGAAATATTTCCAAATGGAATTGTCTGTGACGTGGTTTGGGCGTCGCCGTTAACAGTAAAGTTACAATTTCATTCGGAGCTATAATTCCGTCGTCGCGGGTTTGAGCCCAAAACCGCATGGAATTGAGCCGTTCCAGAAATATCCCGGTATGGGAACATTTTTTACTCCACTCAAATTGCCTTAAGGTTATATTATTCAGATGTACTGAACAAAGTAGAGATTTTGTCTGTCCATCTTGTGAAAGGCGCGATCTCTTTTGTGAATAATGCGATTGAACACAAATTTTCAAATGTTAATAAAAGACAAGACGAGAATATTATTTATTGTACACACCAAAAAACAATCACAGACTCATCAGTTACAAAACAAGAGGTACAATTGGCGGCCTTGCATTAATTAAATCTGATTCTGTTATCGCAAAATAGTGACATTTACTATCTGTGTTATGAGTAAAGTTTCAAAAGGATTATCTAACAACTAACTGAAAATGTTGCATAGTGACGAAGAACATGTTTGTTGTGCACATGCAGGCCCGTTTCACACCTCTACGTAGACCCGTTTCACACCTCTACGTAGACCCGTTTCACAACTCCTCCCACTCCCCAAGGTTTGCTGGATGAAATCTCTCGCAGAGATAATCAACCCCTCGCCTCGCCTTTGTGCAGGTATTTTCTTTGTCATATTTCCTATACTGTGTTTTTCGTGTGCAATAATAGTATTAAGAATAATAGTAGCTGACCCCGCAAATGTTGTTTTGCCATTATTAGCCTACGACCTACTCTCAGACCTACCAAATATACGCAAAAATATCATAAAAATCGGTAAAGGCGTTTCGGAGGAGTTCTATAACAAGCACTGTGACACGATATTTTTACATATTAGATAAGTCCGGATATAAACGCCTCGAATTTCGATTATAAATACAAATTTAAAAGCGAAACCGGCGTGCGCGCATGTTACGACTAATGACTGTTGAGGAAACAAAAGTAATCTGTCAGAATCGCGGCAAGCGGCAGTCCCTGGTCTCTGCCTACCCCTCTGGAATACAGGCGTGAGTTGATGTATGTATGTAAATACAATTTTTTAGTTGGCAAGAACATAGGGTTAACGTTTGCTTTCGTAATATATTTGCGTTTGTACATAGACGTAAGTATGTTAAGGATTCTGTATCTTTCTATTTCTATCACTAATATAATTAGACTTTTGCATTTTTCCTTATTTTTACATATAACTGTTTTGTGTTTATCAGATCAGTTGCTCTCTATAAATTAATCATCCTCCGTAAGCACACGCCTAACCTGCTGATTAACTCGGTACATGGAGTGGCGGCGGCGGCGGCGGCGGCGGCGTGTTGACACTCCAATAAATGTTTAATCGGCGATCAAACAGCCGCGTGTACACAGCGCGCCAGGTGTAGTTTGCACGTGTATCTATCTACAAACACGACGAAATGTTACAGATTTATCAGACAGAAAACTTTTAGAAGTCGTTTCAGTTATCTATCTGAATTCTTGAATAGTTTTGGTAAATCAGCTGACCGACACGGACAGCTGATTTACAAAAACCATTCAAGAGTACAAATTATGTTTCATTTCAAATTGATATGGTAAGCAAAAACACCAAGTCGATATAAATTTTTTGACAGTATTCTTAACCAAGCATTAACCGATCGCACTGCAATGTCATTCCAATTGACTACCACGTTGGTCTAGCGGACTACCACAACGGAGGTCGTGGGTTCGTTTCCATTTGAAGGCTACCTTTGATTGTACAAGAAGTCGCCACTGGTCTCTGTGCTACGCGGTATCCTGCCCGTTGCCGTCTACTCAATGTAAAATACATTTATTATTAGTCTGCCTCGTTGGTTCAACGATTAAAATGCTTGACTGCCGAAACAGAGGTCGTCAACGTGACTCCTACTGGAGGCCACCGTATTTGATTTCTGTAAATGACCTCATTCTGAGTGTATTTTAATGTTTTTGATGTGTTTGTCTGGTTGTCGTAACGCAGAAAATCCTAGTTTGGGACCAGGACAAGTGACGCATGAGTAGTACGGTGGCACGAGTTACGCGTTCTGTGGCGCTTAACAGTCAGAATTTGAAAATTGATGTACTGGAAAGTCACGACTTTTGATATTTAAAATGCGCGACTGGCGTCGTCCTACTGCCAGGCAGGTGTGGTGTGTGGAAGTTACTATTAAGATGTAATCCGCGCAAACTAAATTGGCACCTGTCGTGACAGTTGCATGGGTCATAACCACTGATAATATATTTAATGCAATAATTATTTATTAGAATACTTATTGTTTATACAAACAGTATCATTAAAACAGCTAGTACCGTACTAATAGCATTCTATAGAACAATTATTCAATTAGAGAACTCATTTTCTTATTGTGTAGCTTATTCAAAATTCACAATTTTCAACCATACTAGGTTGATAAATAGTTTAAATGTTCTTATGTTTTATTCAGCTTTTAAAGATACAAATGCCAAGATATACTCTTAACTTAACGAATAAAATAAGTTATTAGTCAAATAAGTGCCTCGTAAAAACATTGCTTACTTTTAAGAGATAATTTGTTCCAAGGCGATAAATTATTTAGTAAGTTACCTGAGCTCTCCCAAGCCGGCCTAAAAGCCTCTGAGTAACTACCGTCTGCACCGAAAAATACATAGAGGCAATTTCCGGCTGTATCCGGTTACATGTCGCTAAACACATTATCGTAAATTAGAGGTGAGAGCCTCCGCTGCGCGCCGGCCGCGCCCGCGCCATACATCACTCAGCACTGGAGCGACTGCGCTGACGAACACCCTCTACCTTCAGGGTTGACGTGTAGTATTTTTTTTATTAGCAAGTATTCATTAGATTTTAGAGTATCAACATATTTTATTTTACTAGCTGACCCGGCAAACGTTGTTTTGTCATATTAATTAGCCTACAAGCAATTCTCAGACCTGCCATATATACACAGAAAATATCATAAAAATCGGTGAAGCCGTTTCGGAGGGGTTCGATACCAAACACTGACTAATACCATATATACTTCATTAACTTAATTAATCAAACATACTTAATTAAAAGAAAACAAAAACAAATAGATATATACAATATTGCGCTGTCCTACTATACGATTACAGACTCGTGTCTATTTTTGGGGCGAGAGGTTGGAAGGGAAGGGAGGAGCGGTCTCTGATGCTCCAGCAAGTATACCCTGAGCTTGCGCCCAAAAACACATCTGGACGCTGCACGGATTGGAAGAGGAATGTCGTTCCAACACTTGCGTGCGCAAACAGATTCAATGCAATTGCACCAATTGATGTCATTTGTCATACTGTGTCGTGCAGCTTTATATCACGTTGCGAGGTATTTTGTACTTCTATTATTATACTTTATTGCACACACAAGAATAGAGTACAGGAAAGGTAACAAAAGAAAGTACATGTACAAAGGCGAGCTTATCTCTGTAAGAGATTTCTTCCAGCAAACCTTGGGGAGTCGGAGCGGAGGTGTGAAACGGGTCTACGCACGTGCACATGATATAATATACTACATACATATTTACACAAATAACAAAATAATATTAATATAAATACCTACCCAAAAATACAATATATATCGGACTTTTGTACTTTATTGCACCCTTAGAAAGTCTATGAAATTATGCGGTTAGGCATGCCGTTAAAAAGTGACACGCGCCTCTAAATAAGTAAAATATATTATTGGGTCCATAAGTGAAAGTGAAAGTGAAAATATTTTATTTACCACACAAAAATACCACCAGCATATGTACAATGGCGGCGTGGGGCGTTACACGGCGCTAAAACTTCAGAATTGGAGAATTAATGCCGCGTAAAGTCGCAACTTTTTATGCTAAAACGCGCGACTGGCGTCGTCGCGCAATGATAAAATAAACGAAACTTACGACTGCTACTGTCCACTTGCCGACAATCTTCGCATTTTTCATTGTTACCAAAGAAGCTGAAACATTATGAACTGGTACGACGTTAATGGTTTTATCTGTACAGCGCAAGAACCGTGCGGTTTCCTTTTCTTTTCTTTGGATAAATAAAATGCGAAGTTTTCATGGATCTTTATCAGTTGGTTGGCGCTTGACTCACTAAACAAACTCTGGGAATGTCTCAGTCTCTTTTTAGGGTCCCTTACCCTTTAGGAGCCAATAAGCAGTCTATATACGTCCCACTATAAGGCACAGGCCTTCTCTCCGAGAGAGAGTATGGGCTTAATCACCACGCATGCCTACCGTGGATTGGCGATTTCAAGCGCTGAGGTATGTGAATAGACACTCAGGTTTTCTCGCGATGTTTTCCGTCACTGTTAGCGAATAAACTTACAAATAAACTTACAAAGTCAATACGTGCCCGCACTGGGAATCGAACCAGGTCTCTCGCTTCCGACTCCAATGTTCTACCCACTAGGTTACCACCGCTCTAGGAGCTCTTAGGAGCCAATGAGTCCTTAATAATATTAACGTTGGCCTTTAAATCTACGACGTAATGAGATGATTTATGCAGCGTCCATTGGCACCTTCACTCACACTAGATGGGTGAAGGTACCACTCGGAAGCTGCAGTGCCTTAAATATGGTTTTTAGGTGGAGTAGGCTCGCCCAACATCTATACCAACCTGACAGCTTAGTACTATACTAGCCCGTTACTGTCATCATCACAGGCCTTTGCGTCCGTTTCGAACGATTTAAGCAGTGCCTATGAGTTTTTAGTCATTCGACAAAATGTTAACACTTTATCGAATGACTAAAACGTCCGATTCGAGAGCGGCAAGAACTACTTCGCGTAGGGCACATAAAAGAAAAGTCCGGAGTCGGGTCGATACGAATTTGGTTATGTAGTACAATATCTACAACGTATATCTTTATCTTTTTCGCTCGGTATACAAATAAAATTATTATCTATCTATCTAAAATGCAGTGAGCCAAAGTCGCGTTATTATGTCCATCTGTCATCCGGTTGTACGTCCAGCCAACCGTCCGGCCGTCCGGCCGTGCTTTAAAAAATACAGAAGTTACAAACTAAAGGGGTTTCCATACAAAAAACGTGTTTTCGTCTTTGCTCTATCGTATAAGCGTAAACGGTAATACATACAAGGATCAAACTTGATATGATTATGGTTTAGTCTTGAAGACTATAAAAACCGGCCAAGTGCGAGTCGGACTCCCGGTAAGGGTCGAGAAAACATTTGTAACGTAATATTGCATTTAGTACGGATTTATAGTACGCTAGTCCAACATCCAACCTAATCAAATCATACATTTTATTTTTAATATTATTTTAAGTTAGTTGTGGCGGTAGTTATAAGTTTTTTGTTGTGATAAATTTCCCTATGTGGACCATTACCTGCGCAGACGCGGGGCGTGACGACAACCTGTAGCGTTATGTGATCCACACTCTCAATCAAAGAACTTTGTACTAAGCTCGACAGCGTGGTGTCCCACTCTATCACCCTCCCTAGAGTGAGATACCATCTAGTTTACCGCAGAATCGTACTCAATACGAATCTTTGTGCTCAGTGGTAGCTCTCATAACTTGAAAGAAGTATAAGTAATGAGGCAACTTTCAAAACTACACCTCTATATGGCAACAGTTCCATGTGGTGCCGGGTTCCGTGTGGTGCCGGATTAAGAATAGCGTCACTCCATTTCCTTCCGTGGATGTCGTAGAAGGCGACTAAGGAAATCAATTACCAGGAGACGGGCAGCAGCGTCTTCCTGAGATTTCAACCACATACTGCGATCGCCGATCGCCTGCCAAGCGTGGCGATTATGGCAAAACCCTTCATGGTTATAAAAACCACGAAGGAGGCCTATCTCCTGCAGTGGGCGTCAAATGGCCGATGATGATTATGATTGTTTTTTGTGTGTATTTTTATAGAAATCAGGCATTCAGCTGCGCGGTATTCAATATTACGGGAAGAAAACATTGTATAGAAACTAACCGCTTTGTTACCTCGCGCGCTTCACGCGCCGACATTTGAAAACGTTCTTATTTAAAAGCCAAGGGAACTCAGTTGAGTACAATCGAGCACATTGTGTCTATAGTCGATACACGCGTGTGTTTGTGTGTGTTACATGGTACTACACACACGCAAAGCCATAAAGCGTTCTATTGAAGGCTTCGCGTGCGGCATGCACACGTTATTGAATAGTGGAGTACCTACCGCTACAACACACACGCCCACATTCAATAGTGGAGTACCTACCGCTACAACACACATGCCCACATTCAACAAATAGCCACGGTTTTCAGACATTACTTCACCTTTTTATTTGTGGGCATTGCACGAATTACGTAAGTATTGTGAAGGTTTTGTGCTCGTCCAGAAAGGAAAACGTACGCAAAAACCCTTGGACTACTGGTTTGATCTTTGAGATTGACTTACACTACTTCCTTAAATGTGGCTTAAGTAGCATTTAACAAAAAAAATACACTAAATTTAATTTAAATAGATCAAGCAAATATTCTAGATCAAGTATAGGGTATTGTCCCATGATCGAAATTTTGAGAATCACTTTTTAAGGTCTATCCATATTAACCACATTGAAGCTGAGTAATTTAACTTAACCAATATATCGTCGGTCAAAAGTGCCGTTAAATACTGTTTATCAACCATTACTTATGTAAATCACTATTTATTATGAGGTGGAAAAAGCGACAACAATTATTTTGTAATCATCTTTCACTTTATTTCCGGCGCCGAGTATGTAATTAGGAAACGTATAATGAAGAGCATCGGACCCGCATTACACTCCGCAACATTAGCGGAGGCCGGTTTAATCGAGTTAAAAAGCCGAAAAATGGATCCGCCCCGTTCCATTTGTATTCATTACTGGACTCATCGGAACGCGCTCTGAACTGATTAAAAAATCAAAGGACCATTCACGGACCATTCACGAAATGGTTTCATTGTTCGGATCCTCATTTGCCGCAGTTATCAAGTGATTTCATACCGTGGGTGGCCTCCTTTGTAAGGACTGAATTCGATTAAACGACTGCCAGATTAAAAAAAGAATTCATGCTTCTGATTAAATTCTGGGTATGTCTTTATAATCGTTATCCGGTATGTTACTAGTAATACTCAAAAATAGATTTTAGTGTATTTTGATGAAATAACGGTTACCGTTGGGTTGCCACACTGCCCTTGACGTGAAAATGTGGAGCACTTTATTGGCTTCCCACTTTACAGTCAGCGAGGCTCCGTTACTGAAGGGTAACTTTGGAAATAAACACCATTATCGCTGTGGTAAACAGATTTTTAACTGGTAAGTAAAGAGACACCGCGGCGAGGGGGGCGGAGGCGGGCGCGGCGAGGTAATTTGTACAATTTGTCAAAGTTTGGACAACTGGAGCGTCCGACACGCGACACCACTCCTACAGCCGTATTTTCAGAGTTCCTTGTCAGACGGGTGCCAACGACATCCTATGACTATGCCTGCGACATATCTCAGTCGTTTCGTCTATCTCTCTGTATGTCTGGCTGTCTGACCCATAAACGGCTTCGTCTCTTGAACCATAATAGGCAGCTGGGTACTGTTGAAGGTCCTACTTTAGGGATATTATTAAAAAGGCGTCTATATTGAGTAACGTTGTGTATTGTACTGGACTATGAGAAGAGAGCATGTTACAATTGTGGTGTGGTATCACCACACTACGTAGTCAGGTCACTTTTTCTCTGAATTTTATTATATTTTGTTATTTTTTTGCCAATAGCCCAAATATATTAAAGTAAAAAATTTGGGAAGTAACTTAAAAAAACAAAACCAAATTTGCAAAAATTTGCACTTGAAAATTTAATATTTCGCAAACGGAACCCTAATTTGAAAAATGGTCTTCTTACACCCACAATATTTGAAACGACCAACTCAACAATGCCCCACACTATGATCTGGTCGAGAAAAAAACCATCCCTAATTTAGGTGTAGGGGAGGTACCATAAAAAATATATATTTGAGATTTTATTGTAAAACAATAGGGATTCAATTTTTTTTCTTGCTGAAGCCATAGTGCGGGGTATCGTTGGGTTGGTTTGGTTCATTAAAAAATAATACGGTATATAAACATAAACATTTTCGTACAGGCACATATATTGCTTTTGGCCCCACACTAGGATACCCTGAAGATATAAAGATATGGATAAGATCATTTTTCAATTTAGGGTTCCGTGTGCGAAGTATTAAGCTCTAAAGCGCAAATTTTTGTCCGAGTAGGGCTTACTTAATTTTTTTAATCATTGAAAGTTTTTTTTATTATTATTTTTTCCTGGCCCAGAGGCTGTTTGTTTTGATTTTTGTTTTGTATAAATATAAGTATGTTACATATTTTTGTTTTAATTGGTTCCCCAAGATGCAGACCTTGCCTAGTTTGGGGACCCCTGGAAACTTTTGTATCTTTACCCAAGCTATGTACTGTACGATAAAATAAGTAACTATTGTAAATGTAACATGTTTGTGCAATAAATAAATGTTTTACTTTACTTTACCTGACTTCATAGCTTGTGTGGCTACGTTCGTTTCTACAATAGGAATTCACTGTTGAACTGATGACCCTGTGCTGTAGATCCAGATCCTCTACACTTCTCACTCTGTCCTCTCGTCTTCCCTCTGATTTTAAAAACCTATTTAGAGGCACGGGTTAGTGCAACAAAAAGAATATATATTCCCTCTGATTACCAATTATTATTTACTTGCCAATGCAACGATATCCAATGGAAACTTTCACAAAACACACAATCACTTGTGCTGGTCCCAAACTGGGATAACCTGTGCTTTGTTAACCAAGCAAGAATATCATAAACATACAAAAACACCCAGACTTAGGCCAGTTGTACAAATCAAATACGGCGGCCTCCACTGGGAATCGAAAAAAAAACGATCTCTGTTTTGGTAGTCAAGCGTGTCAACTTATTCATATTCATATTATTTATTGGTTAATCACGTACACAGTTATAATTACAGGTGGTATTGGAACTTACAGACCGTTAGACGCTAAAAAGCTCTTGACCAAAGAAACAGTCAAATATTAAATGCAATTTACATTAAGTGTACCGGCAGCAGGCAGGAGACCTCGCAAGTCAGAGAACAGTGGCGACTTCTTTTATCAGACGTCAAAACCCACTTCGGTTTGCTGGATCAACGTAGTAAATAATTACAACGTAAAGAATGCTACAGCTATTCATACAACGCTTGATAAAATATTTGATAAAAATGTGATAGTCCGCCTAAGAGGGGTAATGGCGTAGGGTCAAGCACTAGCATGTTGTTTAAAATACCAGACTATTTTAATCTAGCCTGCAGATGAGCAGTGCCCCAGTAACCCCGCAACCCGCGACCCCCGCGAGCCCCGCGCCCCGTAATAAGCGGCGCGCCGCACATACCGCGCCCCGCACCCCCACGTCGCCTCTGCTGAGAGATTTTACTAAATATGTATATGGTATTATATCTTTATGTGAGTAGAATAGCTCAAGAATAGTAATACAAGGAACGGACAAGCCGCATGATGATATATTACATGACATTTGCAAACTTCACGACTAGAGATATGTCGACTGTAATGGAAAGTAAGCCTTGTATATTATACGAGTACATAACTAATGCAGAATTTTTTTTATGGAGTTAAGTTGTTTTTTTTTTTGCTGCAATTAAATATTGTTCGTTGCTCTTTTTTACCGATTTTTCTTATTACAAAGTCTTACTTAACATAGTAACTTCCTTCAGTAGGCCCTGTCACCAACTCAAAGACCTTACTTTTAAGTCCCGTACATAAGCTCACACCTGTATCCCGGAGGGGTAGGCAGAGATCAGGGTTTGCCACTTGCCACGATCCTGAGAAACCTGCACGCACGCCGGTTTCGGGTACTTTTTATCTTACCTTACTTATCCCCTTTTGGTCAAAGTATATCCGTCTGGGACGTCCCTTACCGGACTTTCATCCACAGTCGCTCGATATATACTTACAAAGTAAAAGTAAAAAGTATTTATTTTTAAACCATACGGATTTGAATATATTGTCTTCTATCTAACTCCCGTTAGTACCTGCTTCGGTAAATAAAAGGTATTGATCACAGTTCCAACAAACCAACCATTTAGTGATGCTTTATTGTATCTCATTCCAGAAGATAATTAATTAACGTTTAAACACTGACAAACGTGTATTTAATTAAAACGGATTTGACTCGCCTGTGCGTTGATCAAATTAGTCAGTTTAAACAACGCGCAGAAGTAGTATTACAGAAGTAAAATTCAAATAAAACGCTATCAATGGATAGCTCCACATTACCCACGAGCCCCTCTCTTCTCTCGCAATTTCTTTCAGTTTCCGGTCACTTTGAAGCAGCCGCCGTCGGTTTCTGCCTCATGTAGTCGGTCCATCGAGCTGCTTGGCGTCCTTCGCAGCCTGTGCCGACTCGTGGTCTCCACTCGAGAACCGTTTAACCCATCGGTTATCGATTCTTCGTTCACTGTCAAATCGCAATCACAGAGCATTTCCTGTAAA
This sequence comes from Yponomeuta evonymella, assembly GCA_963969515.1. Taxonomy (NCBI): domain Eukaryota; kingdom Metazoa; phylum Arthropoda; class Insecta; order Lepidoptera; family Yponomeutidae; genus Yponomeuta; species Yponomeuta evonymella. The sequence continues at coordinate 168,009 of OZ018342.1, read as the reverse complement.
AGGCAAAAAATCTAAGTAATCGAACATGTTCTTCTTTTTCTTTTTTGAAACTATAAAGTTTGAGCAGAGAATATTTATTAATTAGCAATAAATACTGACTGGTGATCAGCCAAACGACTTTATTTAATGGATTGCTGGGATGGTTGTGGTATGATTGGATATGAGAGGTACCAACTTTTAGTATAAATGTATTTAGCTAATGCTATTTCTAATCTTCAATCTAATTCTGCAGTGTCGATAATACATTGCTGATTGATGAAAGATTCTCTATAAAGGAAATTCAAGAAAATATTAACTGCGTACATTTTCACCAAGGAGATTAATATTATTATTTTTTTTTTTATTGTGTAATCGGACACCATAAAATATCTGCAGTTAATTCTTGTAATAATAAAGCGAAAATATTTTTTACTAATTATCAATAGCTACTCTACAAAATATCGCAGTAAAAAACAGACGTTCTTATTTATAAAAACACGGTTCTTCTAAAACACTCGTCCAAGGCAATTAAATAATCTTTACGTAACCACGGATTTTCCTTGTAAATTATCTACCACAGACTATTTTATATGGCGGAGTGTTTTAAGGAATCGTGGTTTTTTATAAATCAGACCGAGAAATTTTTTGTGTATATCTACTCGTATCTAAGCCCATGAACAGAACCCATTGTCGGAAATAGGCCGACTCTCTTAGCGCCCACGCAGTACAAAGGAGTTTATTTTCAAAAATGTTTACGAAATTCAAATCAAATAAAATATTCTCAGGAATCACCCATCTGTAGCTGTATGCTTTCGTATTCATTATATTGTATCAAATGTTTAGGGTTCCGTACTCAACAACCCTTATAGTTTCCCCATATCTGTCCGTCTGTTTGTCTGTCTGTCCGCGGCTTGGCTCAAAGACGATTAGCACTAGAAATGTGAAATTTGGCAGAGATATAAAATGTTTAAATAATTCCTAAATTTTTAAATATTCCCTAAATTAGGAACGATTTTTTTTCTCGTTTATCCCGTGTAGCGTAATGTTGAATTAGTCGTTTGAAATTATTGTGACTGTTGGAAAATTACTTTTCTATTCAGGGATCCGTTAGGAAAATATTAAAGTGCAATTTTTTGTCAGAATAGGACGCCCCCCATCTTCCGGCTAAATGGTTGATTGTAGAAACGTAAAAAAATTAAGGGCAACAGCACACAAGGAAAACTTTCACACGTCTAAGTGGGCTTTACAATTTATCGTTAGATTGTAAAGCCTACTTAACGATCGAACAATTTATAAAACGAAAACTTGTGAAGATGAAGTTGTGAGTTGTGTAAAGCAGGTAATTAATCCTTCTAGGTTCGTATATATTGATGACTCACTACAGAACCCTATAATGTGAGTGGCCTGATACGGTCATGCCAGTTTTGGTTAATGGGTTTATTTTAAAGAGCGAAGATTCTGTGCATATGTACGTGAGCGCCGCAACTCCGGCTAAAGCCGTATCGGTCCTTGAACCACAAATATAAAAGCATTTAAACGGCAGCCATTAATCATCGCAACTGTATCGAGTTCACTTCACGTGTGATGTTTCTCTTGACCCAGCAGCAAACCTTTACATACCATTCGAGCTCGGCGAAATTAATTACCATTATTATTATTATTGTTGATTGATTAAGTAAATGAAAAAATTCTTACCTATGTCACACAACTAATCAATAAAACAATGAAATAAAACTTGAGTTAAAATAAAAATATCAATAATTATTTTCGGACGCCCGCTGCAGGACATAGGCCTCCTTCATGGTTTTCATAACCATGAGGGGATTTGCCATAATCGCCACGCTTGGCGGACAGGTTGGCGATCGCAGTATGCAGTTGGAATCTCAGGAAGACGCTGCTGCCCGTCTCCTGGTAATTGAATTCCTTAGTCGCCTTCTACGACATCCACGGAAGGAAATGGAGTGACGCTATTCTTAATTCGGGTATATTTATTCGCGCTAGCCAACAGTTGTAATCCGGTCGCTCGGAGGGGGAGGGGGGTTGGAGGCTGGCGAGGGGCAGGGGCGGACGCTGATCCACTTTTAATACTTACTTCTTGATAGCAGCTTATCGCGGCTGCCAGAATCCGTCGCAATCCGCAGTAAACTTTCATCTTTGCTCTAGACTTTAGACCTTAACGTGATATTGGTCAATTTAACTTTCAAAACTCTAATTTCGGCCAATTCTTGCTTTTGAAAATCTTTAGTTTAATGTATTGACTTTGTATAACAAGAAACTTTTCTCATCGTACTTATCAAGTAGACAATTTATTTCCCTCATTCTGTCCACACAAGCTACTTTAACCGTTGTAACGAGACAAAAAGTAAAGGCCATCGGGCTTAAAAGACATAACGACAAATTTGAAAATCTAGCCGGTATGAAGATAGCAGACCAAGTATTGACAGGCGCGATATCACGTGGTACCACTCACGTGTCCCGCGCCGAGCGCTGCAGTGCTGAATAATTCACGCGACACGCCACTTTGCATGTTCAATTAACAGTTCAGTTGCGCGCCGCAGCCGCTGCCGCGAGCGCTTTACGCTCGACGGACACGTTGACGCGTCCATTGAAGCCGGAGCAAGCAAGGTAGATCAGCTGTACTCCGTACAAATTGCAAACTTACAACCGGACCAGTGCGACTAGGGCCCGAAATGTAAAGATTCCAAACAAACAATTATAAGTACAAACTTTGCAATTGATAAGTATGTGCAACGGAAATGACCTTACACTGTAACTTTTGATTGCGTTGACATCGAAGTTTGATTTTTTCACACCTCCAAGCAGCAATCCCTTGGAACTGTGAAAAAAAAAACATTGACTTATTTTCGTACAAAAACTTTCATAAGCACTGCATATTAATAACTCAATCAAGTAAGTGAATCTGGAATTATGTTAATATCATTGACTTAGGCTTAGTAATAAAATTACTTTTTAATAATGTAGAATTTTTAAAATCCTCCTATTACAGAAAGAATCGTAAATAAGGTGTTACCATATGGTTAGCCACTTTTCATGGATTGATACAGCACAGCTGACAGTATGTTAACCTGTATTCGCGTGTACTATACTCAGTTATATTACCGGTCGACTGTACATCTAATTTCAATAATAGCCGATACCGATTTTGGAATCAGTACATAGTTTTTCTTGTAGCTAGTCGTTGAGTGGTTCAGTACTCGGTACACGGGCTTAGCCCGGGTAACACCTCCTGTTTCCGCTTGGCGGATTTTCCGCGAGAAAACTGAAGAGGAAAATAAAATGCACTTTGATTTCCGACACAAAGCTGCATTACAAAGTGATATCGCGAAGTAGCAAGAGCTTTCGCTCGATAAACAATCTCTCAAGCTTACAACAAATAACGTCAATTGGTTAATTTTCTTTAAAATTAATGAAACAAAAAGATATTTGTCAGCCTCTGGGCTGATGGCCTCTGGAGCGATAACAAGCTTAATGCATGTTTTTCAGCTAAACCGGCGGAGCGGCGGATCGATCCGGACCTCACCGGATCTGAATCTTAATGCCGCGGTAGCAGACGCGCCAGAGAAGCTTTGCATCAGCTTCGGCTTAAAACTCTTGTAAGATAATATTTATTTATTCAACGTTCAATAGACACGTTTTTTCTAGATATGCAAAGCACCAGGTGGTGCGTTAGACGAGTAATTAAAACGAGGAGCCTCCCCAACCCACACTGCCCGCATGACGTACAAAGATACAGATAAGTTATTGTATGTTAGTATTGATTACTTTCTTAAGTATCGCTTCTTATTTAAGATGTTGATCTTAGTTAAATTTGTCACAATTTCATACATTTAAATCTTTTATTGTCAATTTTAACCACTAAGACGCTTAAAATACAGGATTATTTTTTAACCTAGTTCAAGCATAGAAATGTTTTTTACCCATGTTAGACTTAAGCTGCTTGTACATTTTATAGATAAAAATAAATATATTATAAAAATAAATAAACATCCAGACATCAATATTGTTTTTTTGTCAATCCGATCAGTCGGTCCCGCAAATGCCGAGGATCTTGATTACTGTGACAGGATTGGGGGAGTTAAACAGTACTGACCATCTGAACCTGTATGTGTGACATACTGGAGTAGGGAGAGACATAGTTCATCGTTGATTAGGACATTTACGACACTGCGCTTAAAATACCGTAAAATACAACAATGTGTTATTCGATACATGTAATTCCGCCGAATCAGTTTCATAGCGTTTATAACTTTTTTTTTTCCTTTTTTTTGTGGCGTTTTTATTCCATTACAAAATATCATCGTATCTTTGTATCTACCCTGAAGCTTCACAGTGCAGCTTGCAGAATCTCACGGCGCGGTTTTGGGAGCGAGATGTCTGCGGAGGAGGCGACACTTTCAACATGAAAGAATACTACAACATAGTCTCTGTCTAAATGCATCCCGTATCGACAAACGCTACGCCGTAGTACCGCGTAGCAAGGGGTGTTGTACTCGTAGCAATAACCGTAGTGGTACCAACCCATGCAGCACAGTACAAAAGGCAGGTTATGTGCTATTCCGTAGTAAACGGAAACGGCTCCAACGATTTTCATGAAATTTATTATTCAGAGGGTTTCGGGGGTGACAAATCGATCTAGCTAGGTTTTATTTTTAGAAAATGTCATTTTAACCGTGTTTTTAGGCAATGAAAAACTCCTGAAATATCATTACAATACCAAGGTAAATTTCGCCATCGTCTACAAGGTTTTAATAGCTCAGGTGGGAAATCGAGCGGTCCCGAAACCAAAAGACGACTTTTTTTTTTCCCCTTTTTAGGGTTCCGTACCCGAAGGGTGCCAATCGGGATCCTATTACTAAGACTTTACTGTCTGCCTGTCTGTCTGTCCGTCTGTCTGTCTATCTGTCACCAGGCTGTATCTCTCGCTAGGCAGTTGAAATTTTGACAGATGATGTATTTCCGTTGCCACTATAACAACAAACACTAAAATCAGAATAAAATAAATATTAAAGGGGGGCTCCCATACAATAAACGTAATTTTATTGCCATTTTTTGCTCGATATTAATAACGGCAACAGGTAGATGTTTGAAATATTCACGGAACGTTTATTTCTATATTCGCTTAAAAAAATTAATAATTATATTAAAATAAATTAAATATTTCAGGGGGCTCAAAAATTACCCTGTAGCTTTATCATACCAATCGAAAGGCTTACGAAGCCTTTCGGTCGGTATGATAAAGCTACAGGGTATTTTTTTTTCTCGTGTAGCGGATTCGATTCTCGGTTCAACCATGTATTTATTTAAAAATCTACGAATGCAGTTTAAGTTGTTTTTTAAATTAAAATATCGTCTTTTTCAGTAAAATTTTTCATCTACAATATTCAAGGTACTAGCATAGGCATAGCCTTGGGTGGGACGCCCTGTATACCCACTGACTGAGTGATTAATCATCTATACGTTTTCTCACGAACTATCATCATTCAGCCACAAGAAGTCCACTGCTGGACCTATGTCCAGCCTCCTCCATGGATTTCCAACAAGACCGGTTGGAAGCGGCTTGCATCCAGCGTCTTCCAGCCACTTGGATGAGGTCATCTGTCCATCTTGTGGCTGGTCGTCCTACGCTGCGCTTGCCGATATGTGGTCTCCATTCGAGAACTTTTCGGCCCCATTGGCCATCAGTTCTGCGTACTATGTGTCCCGCCCACTGCCACTTCAACTTACTAATCCGCTAGGCTATGTCGACGACTTTCGTTCGTCTACGGATCTCATCATTTCTGATTCGATCTCGTAGAGAAATTCCGAGCATAGCCCGAACTAAAGCACCTACAGAAAGTAATGTATGAGAAAGTTGTAGGAAATTTATGATATACAGCCATTCTATGAAGCCATTGAGTTAAAGTACTACGTATGGAGACGCCATCCCGAACAAAATTTGTGTCGCAAGCTTTGAGGCCATTTAGCCGCACCTCATTTAGTCGTGATTTAGTCCATGACGAGTGCTTGCCGCGAGAACACGATTGTACACGTTACGAAAATGCCTTCGTGTGTTCTTAGTGTAACAAGTACTCACGAAATGTAGAAAAAACTGATGGAATCACTTTTTATCGGAAGATTCTGCAAAGCTCTTGATATAACTATGATTACAAAATAATTTTACTTTTTTTATGCCCTGTCACATTGGCGACAAAAAGTATAAAAGTTTTGGATAGGCGGTCGTTTCGTGATCCAATTAAAAAAAATTAATGTTCAAAATTTAAAATGGCGGCGCCAATATTATGACCGCCCCAAAAATTAGGCCTTTTTCGACCTCTGCGCAAAAAATTTGGCAGACAACTAGCCATATGCCGGAGATATGTTATAAACGGCATTGTATTGTCAAAAGACCCAGGTACATGAAAAAAATCGGACATTTTGGAATTTCAAGATGGTGACCGAGATATCAATGATGGAAAATGACAAATTTTCTGTGGAGAATTTGTACTGATAATCGACTTTTAGTACTAAATTTAGAACAAAAATTTGATGGGGCAAACTCCGCGAAGCGGGCATGGGGAACCCTGCCGTGGCGAGGCCGAAGGCCGAGCTCCGTTCAGGCCGAGGCCAAAGGCGGAGACCAAACATGTTCCGACGCACAAGTAATAACACAAAAGCCAGATGGGATAAACTTGCGAGGCCGAAGATCGAGCTCCGCGAAGCAGGCACAAGGAACTCCGCCGCCAAGAGCCCGAAGGCCGAGCTCCGTACTGGCCGAGGACGAAGGCCGTGTCCATTCATGTTCCGGCGCACCAGTAACAACGAAAAAGCCAGATGGGACAAACTTGCGAGGCCGAAGGCCGAGCTCCACAAAACGGGCACGAAGAACCCCGCCGCGGTGCGCCGCCGTTACCATGCGGTAATCAAAACCATACTTTTTCCCTTATAGACCACCTGTATTTTACAGTGGGACCTATATAGGTGGCACTATTGTTGACTTTCGCTTTTTGAGAGCTGTAAAGCAGCGAAAATGTGTCAATGGTACTCGTGAGCGTGATAATGGCGGGACCATAATTTTTAAACCGTAATATTTTAAAACTGTCTGTCTCATTATTTTATACCTTATTCCTACTTATTCCTACCTACAATAAAAAAATTCTACCTCTTATACCTTACCTAGAATTTAACAAAATGTTTGGTCCTGCCATTATCACATGGAAAATGGCGGGACCATGTGAAACTACTGAAGTTTATGAAAAATATTAAAATCAAAGCTTTGTAGGTTTTAATACCTTTTTTTTACTTCCCTAATATCACCGTCTTTTAGTTTTACAATCAATAATAACGCATAATATATTGGCCATAAACTGTGGTCCCGCCATTTTCACGGCTAAGTTTTTTTTTCATACCGAAGTAATGGTGGCCTTTTCTTAAAGTTTTATCGATTCAATATTTACTACTCATTTCATACCTTTAAATAAGTGGTACACACTGTACAGTTAACAACATATAAACCTTATAACTTAAGTTGCAAAATTGCCGGTAACCTATACAGAGTGCCTGTATGTAATGATTGACGTCCTCTTGAACGTACTACTAAAGGTAGATCTGTGCGCCGCTCCGCCACTACCTACGCCACCGCCACCAATCTCCACAGAGGGTGAAATGCAGTAATCTTTGATCCCACTATATTTAAGATTAGTGAATTCACAGCAATGTAATAATTGTGTTGTTTTTTATTATTACTCAATACAAGAAGATATGATAATCAGTGTATATTATAAGTTGAACTAAGAATAAGCATAACTCGTTCTTATTCTCATTAACTCCACTCCTCCCTGTTCGTAGCCACCTCACCTCCCGTGACTCCGGTAGAAAGGTCTCATTATATCAAAGAAAAAACTAAAGTACCTAACATATACATTCTAAATATAAGTAGGTATTACACGGTTTCGAATAAACTTAGCACCTTTATTTACATATATGGACATCCATAAATATTTCAATACTCTCTCCCTGAGAGAAGGACTGTGCCCCACAGTGGGACGTATATAGGCTGCTTATGCATAAATATGTCCATTTTAGTTCTGCTATAAAGTCTCCACAAACCTAAAGTCGCGTATAAGTGTCCGATAAGTTTTGTTCTAAAGGACTTTATTTGGCAGTCTAATCTGTGTTCTGATATAAACTTATCGGACATTTATACGTGACTTTAAATTGTGCAGGGTTATAGCGACTTTAGCTAAAGTGGAGATTTTACTTTATAAATTATTATTAAATTATTACTAATGTAAAAACTACTATGATTATGAAAACTAAAACTGGCGGAGTTACTGCTTGAGATATTGCTCGATCGAAAATTAACGACGCTATGAGGCAACGTTAAACAACCTCAACCTCAGGTGACCAAAATGGCAGAACGGGAAGTAAGAAACTTCAGTTTTAGTTTTCATAATCATAGTAATTACAATTTGAAAATATATTACGTTAAACGATCGGTCCCGTCTAAAGGGCGTCACAAACGGCGAAGATACGATAATATTTTATCTTAAGATATAAATTGCTCGCCATACAAGCCACTGGACAGATACGAAAATAGGAAATATATCATTATCTTCGTCGTGTATGATGGCCCATTAAATTGTATGTCGAGCGATATTAGGTATATCTTATAGTGCTAGCGAAATTCGGTAAAAAGCTGCAAATGGTGTTAACCCTACAGTTAGGCGCGACTTTCCGTGAAACGTGAGTGATCGCGAGGTGAGCATTTTGCCGTCCATACTAAATATATGTTTTTATTGCAAATAATAGTCACATACATTTACTATTATTTATAAAAATTTTGTACAAATTGTTAGAAAAAAAATGCTTTGAGATAACTTAGGTAGAATTTCTTGAATATTGGCAACATATTGGTCTTAGCCTCAGTTTCTGAAAGAGTGTTCAAATGTAACAGGAGATTAATCTAAGATTAATTCAAAATACCGGCACGTGATTGGCTGAAATTAGCTTGACGTGAGATTAACATGAGATTAACATTTGATGGCTCTCCTAGAAACCGAGCGTTAACCTACATAAAAAAATACTATTAAACTTAGTAACAACAATTAAACGTTTTCATCATCTACGATATATACTTCAGCGAAACAGTCCGGACACAGTTCATTGCACAGTAAGTTTGCCCGTATAATGCACCCTTCTTTGGTCCTTCTATTTTTCTTTAACGGACATATAAGTGCCCAGCTCGAGTGAGGTGCTGGCAAAATGCGAGTGAAACTCGCGCACCAAGGGTTAATAGTAATAATTTAATAATAATTTATAAAGTAAAATCTCCACTTTAGCTAAAGTCGCTATAACCCTGCACAATTTAAAGTCACGTATAAATGTCCGATAAGTTTATATCAGAACACAGATTAGACTGCCAAATAAAGTCCTTTAGAACAAAACTTATCGGACACTTATACGCGACTTTAGGTTTGTGGAGACTTTATAGCAGAACTAAAATGAACATATTTATGCATAAGCAGCCTATATACGTCCCACTGTGGGGCACAGGCCTTCTCTCAGGGAGAGAGTATTGACATATTTATGGATGTCCATATATGTAAATAAAGGTGCTAAGTTTATTCGAAACCGTGGAATATTTATATTTAGAATGTATATGTTAGGTACTTTAGTTTTTTCTTTGATATAATGAGACCTTTCTACCGGAGTCACGGGAGGTGAGGTGGCTACGAACAGGGAGGAGTGGAGTTAATGAGAATAAGAACAAGTTATGCTTATTCTTAGTTCAACTTATAATATACACTGATTATCATATCTTCTTGTATTGAGTAATAATAAAAAACAACACAATTATTACATTGCTGTGAATTCACTAATCTTAAATATAGTGGGATCAAAGATTACTGCATTTCACCCTCTGTGGAGATTGGTGGCGGTGGCGTAGGTAGTGGCGGAGCGGCGCACAGATCTACCTTTAGTAGTACGTTCAAGAGGACGTCAATCATTACAACTTGTTTATTTAAAAAAAAAAATTATTAACTTGTTTATTTAAAAAAAAATTCTGTAATGGTAATAAGGATAAGATAAGAATAAGGATAAGGCTAAGAGAAATAAGGACTTTCCGTAAGGAGCCATAAATCCCATTATAATCGTTAATTCATCTCGTTACTAGTAGGTACTTTCACGGAAATCTACAGACTCCTGGTGAGACACTCATGATCATGAGGCAACGTTGAGCGACCTCAACCCCAGGTGACCAAAATAGCGGAACCGGAAGTAAGTATTTTACTTTATTAAAAGAAAGAAACTTATTATACCAAACAAGACACATCACAAAAACAAAATAAACAGAAATTGCACACATAAAAGACATACGTAAAACACAACATTTACAAAAAAAATAAAAGTGTACATGGCGAGCTTATTTTAGCAGAAATATCTTCCAGCCAACCCCTGATGTGGTGGTACGAACATTATAAACGAGGCGGGGGAAGTGTACAATAATAAGAAAGTATTATATATTAACCCAATACAGTTATATATAATATATATGTTATAGGCAATGTGTATAATGCAGGCATTCTATGCATTTTCTAGGTATTGTATAGAATGCCGGGGTCGTCCAGGCAATGTGTGAAATGATATTGAATGTTCAAACTATTTTACACTTTACCTAGGAAATGTATGGAATACCTAGGCATTGTATAGAATGCCGGTTGACGCATAGGTAATAGGTAATGTATGTAACGTGTTTTTTTGCGTAGACAGCGTTTCTCACATAGCAGTTCCCTTCGGATAAACATTTACAACGTACAGTCAAGTGCACGTAGAGCTTTACATTTTGACATTTCCACCTCTCTTATCTTCTGCGATATTAGGACAAAATCGAATGGCAAGTGTAAAGGTCTAAGTGCACTTGACCGTACCAAAAAATTGCTGCAGAAAGTCGTCCTGTTCATTTCTTACCACTTGATTATGGAAATTTGCTCATGATACAAAAAATTCAAATTCATCAATAAACACTCGATTCTTTGTAGAAGCCGATTCTCTGTTAGTACGCAAGTCTAAGTAAAACCTTTCTTTCATTAGTAAGTACCGCTGATCAGTAGCCATTTTCCATTCAATAATCACACAAACAATGAATGATCACACTCTCAGTTTAGAACCAATGCATAAACTAAAAAAATACGTCTGCATAAAACAAAGGAGTGCTGCGTACTAACCACAGAGAATATAATCACTGTACTAACACAACGAACGAGTACGAGTTGCAACTTGTTTACGGGGTAGTCCCGCACGCCGCGCACTCGCCTCCTTCCCGTGGTCGTTTATTATACACATTGCCTGACGCGTGACGCGCTTCGGGCATTTTATACAATACCTAGGCAATGTATGAAATGAATCGTATTATACACATTGCCTATAACATATATATTATGTATATACACATGTATATATAGATACATACTTAAATATTTATTGGCTGTAAAGTTTGAAATGAAAATGAAAAAACATATTACAAAGATCTACTTACAAGATAATAGTGTCAGAAACACTCTTTGTTTGGTATGATTAAATCCACTATAAACCATTTTCTGCATGATTTAAAGTAAAAGCATCTGGTTTATAAATAATTAATCTGTAAATTGTTTTCGCGATGTTACAAAGTTATTACAAGCATTTTAATGCATAAGATAGAATTGAAAGTTTTAATTTTGTATGAAGTAAATCAGTTTTTTTAATTCTTTTAATGTTATTAATTCATGCAATCATAAATGTTAATTATGTAAATTTATGTTTTTATTATTTGTTGATTTTACGCAGTAATTGTACGTTTAAAACGAATAAAATTATATTTTGTGTTAATTGTTCCGGAAGTAGTAACTTCCCGCGTGGGAAAGGATGGCGCCACTTTGGTGTGGGCGCCATCTTTCTGAACGATGGGCAGTCTGCTACGATCGGGTGAAGTGTTTAAACGTGTAACGTGGAATAAACGGTGGATTACTATTTCAACTGTAAGTACTTGCATTTTATTTGAATGTCTGTCCTAATCGCTAGGATAACCAATGTCCTAAAAGTTCAACAACCTAAAAATTCCCAGCCACCTCAACATTTCAGAAGTGGGATGATTGCCCAGTCCACACGATAAAAGTGAGAAATTTTATACATTTTTTTTTTCCCTTTCGTCTCCTATCTTTTTATTTTTCTTTCGTCATTCTGGCTTTTATTATGGCGTAAAGCAAACAGTCTGTCAGGCTCTGATTGTTACTACTATGCAAAGAAGTATCAACTATGAATTATTTGGATAGTAAATGAACACTCTTTTGAACCAACACATCGATTTAATCAAATTTGAAATAACAATAAAATAACGATTTAAATTTCAAACAACTTAAACTAGGCGTAAGGTCAACGCTCATTATTACGATAGGCGCTGCCTAATATAAGTTGTGTATTTTAGTGTTTACATAGTCTATGCGATTCACTCATCCTCAACAGACCAAATGAATGAAGAGGATGCAGAACCGTACACCCCGACACGGGCTTTGCGTCCGGGCTCGTCCTGTTCGGTAATTCTCGCGCCTCGGGCCCCGCCTGTCGTCAGCCAAGACCGAGCTTCGCGGGAATTGTGCAGTGAAGAGAGAAATGAAGAAAGTAGCCTACGTGATCGGGCCCTCCGTTCGCGTGCTGACGAGAATCACCGCTGTTCGCGCAGCCGCTACCGTAGCCCATTACGCGGTGCATCACACGTGGACCGTCGCCGCTTGCGTAGCCGTGACCGCGAGCCTTCATGTGCTGGTGCGGACTACCGTGGCCGCAACCTTGCTGGTGCTGGCGTGGACCACAGCCGCTCGCGTAGCCGAAACCGCGGCCCCTCGCGCACTGGCGTGGACCACTGCCGTGACCGCAGCCTTGCGGGTACTGGCGTGGACAACCGCCGCTCGCGCAGCCGTGACCGCGGCCCCTCGCATGCTAGTGTGGACCACTGCCGTGACCGCAACCTTGCGGGTGCTGGCGTGGACCACCGCCACTCGCGCAGCCATGACTGCGGCCCTTCGCATGCGGGCGTGGACCACTGCCGTGACCGCAACCCCGCTGGTGGTGGCGTGGGCCACCGCCGCTCGCGTAGCCGTGACTGTAGCCCCTCGCGTGCCAGCGTGGGCCACTGCCGTGACCGCAACCTTGCGGGTGCTGGCGTGGCCCACCGCCGCTCGCGCAGTCGTGACCGCAGCCCTTCACGTACGGGCGTGGACCCCTGCCGAGACCGCAACCTTGCGGGTGCTGGCGTGGACTACCGCCGCTTGCGCAGCCGTGACCGTGACCCTTCGCGTGCTGGCGTGGACCACCGCCTCTCGCGCAGCCGTAACCGCGGCCTTGCGCGTACTGGCGTGGACCACCGCCGCCTGCGCAGCCGTGACCACGGCCCTACACGTGCTGGCGTGGACTACCGCCGCTCACGCAGCCGCGACCGCGGCCCCTCGCGTGCCTGCATGGACCACCGTCGTTCGCGCAGTCGTGACCGCCGCTCTGTACATGTGAACCACGGCCACAACAATGAAGCGATGCTTGTCAGTAAGTCGGAAAACCTTTCACAACTACTAACCCTGCTTAAATCTGTTCATCATACAGAATCTTTAGATAGATTGAGCTCAGTACATAACACCGTGCCAGAATTTGACCCCAGCAAAAAGGAACAGACGATGTCGATGTGGCTACATAAGGTCAATGAGTGCTCTTCGATATATAATTGGTCCGAAAAACAAATCGTACACTACGCTCTTCCTAAGTTGCGTGGAGTAGCCCAGCGCTGGTACGAAGGCTTATCATCTGTTCTTTTTACCTGGGACGAGTGGCAATCAAAATTGTTGTTAGCATTCCCCTCGGATGAAAATTATGGCCAAATGTTAAGTGATATGTTAGCTAAACGGGCTCGTTACACTGATTCACTGGAAGATTATTTTTATGATAAGATAGCCTTGGTAAATAGATGCGGTATTAATGGAAAACGAGCCGTTGAGTGCATTCTCCACGGTATTGATGACCGGTCTGTAAGATTAGGAGCAGAAGCAGTTCAGTTTGACGACCCAAACAAACTGTTGCCTTATTTGCGAAACGCTAGACCTGCTAGACCGTATGGTGATCGCAAACTCGCCAAGGGTCCTATACCCAAACACTTAGATCCTCAAATACGTACAGTTCCTAGGGCATTGCGTTGTATTAATTGAAAAAAAGATGGACACACAGTTTCACAGTGCACGCTACCTATAAAAAAATGTGGCAAATGCGCACGAATTGGTCATGAAACTGAGCAATGTTATTCAAAAACCGTAGCACCTCCTGATAAAACCGTGATGAAAATTTCTGACTACGTTGAGGCAGTGGAGATGCTGCCTGAAAAGATGAAAGACATCAGCAGGAAATTTAATAAAGCAGCGTTGATAAATGGAGTAACATTTGATGCTTTTATTGACTTCGGCAGCGAATGCACGATGATAAAGCTTTCAGAGTTTCGCAAAATTTACTCGGACTTCGATACCTTGAACCTGCCTATACTGAAAGGGTTCGGTAATTCTGTGGTGCAAGCCATTGGCAAACGCCAAGTGCGTATCCGAATTGATGAAGTTGAAGCGGAGGTAGAACTTATAGTGGTCCCGGACGATGTCATGCATGTCCCACTCCTAGTGGGACAAACATTTACGGAGCAGTCGCATATAGTAATTACAAAAACTAGCGAATACTTGGAGATCACTCAACCAAACAACTGTGGGATTGCCCCGAGTAAAGTTTGTTTGTTTAGCAAGAATGACACCGTCATCTCTGGTTTAACTATAGTTGATGTTTATACTAGCCCACCCTACACAGGGGATGTGTACCTTGACGTGACAGGACCTAGATTTAAAAATGGTGCTCAGTACACAATCTTGTCTGGGCTGTTCAGTTTGGATAAAGACGGTGCGGGACAAGTTGTGGTCAACAACCAGTCTAATGTGCCTCTTTCACTTGAAAGGGACTTCCTCATAATACGTGGGCGTGAGGCTCAAGAAGAAGTAGTTTCCAAAGTGCTCAACGTTAGCGCATGTCCTGATCCTGATAGTACGTTGGAAGCAATTGAAGCGTCCAGTCTAAATATTGATGCGTCTCTATCTCCTAAAGACAAGACTCGTTTGTTGTCGCTATTGCAGAAATATCGACGGTGTATAGCAATTAATTTATCAGAGTTACGTTGCACCTCCGCTGGTGAAATGTCGATACAACTACATGACACTGAACCAGTAGTCTATCGTCCGTATCGACTAGCAATTAAGGAAAAGGAGAAGGTTCGGGGTATGGTTGCAGAACTTCTAGATAACGGTGTGATTCGACCTTCCACTTCACCGTATGCCAGTCCTATTGTTCTGGTAAGAAAGAAAAATGGCGATCTAAGGCTCTGCATCGATTATCGGGCTCTTAATAAGAAAACAATAAAAGAAAATTATCCAATGCCCCTAATTGACGATCAGCTAGACGTATTGGCCGGAAACCAATTCTACACCACATTAGATTTGGCTTCCGGTTATTACCAGATCGGGATTCGCGAGAGTGACAAATTCAAGACGGCGTTTGTTACGCCAGACGGGCATTTTGAATTCAACAGAATGCCCTTCGGCCTAGCAAACGCCCCGGCAACCTTTCAACGCATAATGAACAAGGTTTTGGGAACAGCACGACACAAGGAAGCACTGGCATATTTAGACGATGTTATTATTCCATCGAAGGACATTGAAGAGGGTATGGCAAGATTGGAATCTGTTTTAGAGCTATTCTTGAATGCAGGTCTTACCTTGAATCTTTCAAAATGCTTTTTCTTTGGTCGAAAAGTGGATTACCTGGGTTTTGAGGTGTCCGTTGAAGGAATTCGTCCTGGATCAAGAAAAATAGAAGCAGTTGAGCGATTTCCTGTCCCAGAAAACCAGCACAATGTGCGCCAATTTCTTGGACTCGCTAGTTTCTTTCGGAGATTCGTACCTGGGTTTTCAGTTATAGCGAAGCCAATGACGCAGCTCTTGAAGAAGGATGCAAAATGGGTCTGGGGCCCAGAACAAGAATCTGCGTTCAAGGCATTACAGAAAGCGTTAGCAGAAAAGCCCACACTAGCTCTGTATAATCCCCAAGCAGAAACAGAGCTCCATACAGATGCTTGCAAAATAGGGGTGGCTGGAATTCTCTTGCAAAGAGACAGGGAGAATGTTCTAAGACCGATTGCTTACTTCAGTAGGCAAACAACGCCGGAAGAACAAAATTATTCTTCCTATGATCTGGAGACACTTGCCGTGGTAGCCTCCTTGCAAAAGTTTCGCGTCTACCTGGTCGGTGTACCTTTTATTATCGTAACTGACTGTAATTCGTTGCGAGCAACTTTCCAAAAGAGGGATATGCTACCGCGCGTCGCTCGCTGGTGGGAGCAGATGCAGGAGTACAATTTTCGCATTGAGTATAGACCCGGCAGATCTATGGCTCACGTAGATGCGCTTAGTCGCAATCCCATCTCAGAATCATTGCCTAGCTCGTATAATGTTCTAGCTGTTAGTGACTCAAATTGGCTAGTCACCGTACAAGGTGCTGATGATGAAGTACAAAGAATTATCGGTATCCTAAATAACCCAGAGTTGACTGATGTTGTCGACATCAAGACAAATTACAAGGTGAAAAACGGTAAACTCTTCAGAATTACTCCACAAGGTGACCGGTGGGTCGTTCCAAAAGGAGTGCGCTGGCAAATTGTGAAGCAAAACCACGATGACATTGGCCATTTTGCTTTAGATAAAACCCTAGAAAAGATCAGTTCCACCTATTGGTTTCCTAAAATGCGGCACTTTATAAAAAAATACGTAAACTCTTGTCTAGAATGTGCTTACTCAAAGTCCTCTGGGGGTAAGAAACCTGGCTTGTTAAATCCAATCGAAAAGGTCAACATTCCGTTTGATACGATACACACGGATCATGTTGGGCCTTTCATGCGGAGTAGTAAAGGCAATATGTACATTCTAGTGCTGATTGACGCATTCACCCGTTACATTTACCTAAAACCCGTTAAAAATACGAAGTCTACTACAACTATTAGGATGTTTCGAGAGTATTTTGGGATTTTTGGAGTACCTCGCAGAGTAATTTCCGACAGAGGGACGTCATTTACTAGCGATTCTTTTAAAAAGTTTATGATTGAGAAGGGCGTGAAACATGTGTTGAACGCGGTTGCCACCCCCAGAGCGAACGGGCAGGTAGAGCGCTACAATAAGACAGTTGTAGACTCGCTCACTGCCAAATGCATTGGCTCCGCCGAAAACAAATGGGACGACCACTTGCCCGACGTCCAATGGGGAATCAACAACACCCTTAACAAGGGCATAAATCGTACTCCTTCAGAGGCCTTATTTGGAGTACGACTGACTGGAGCCACTGAAGGACCCTTAGTCACAGAATTAAGGTCTGATTTAACTGATACATCAACTAATCAGAACCTAGAGGAAATTAGGGAGGACATAAGTAACCATATTAGAACCAATCAAGAGGCTCAAAAACAATCCTACGATAAAAAACGTTGCCCAGCTAAAAGATACAAAGTTGGTGACTTGGTACGCGTTGAAAGACAAGTGCCAGCTACTGGTAGTAGTAAAAAACTGGTACCTAAATTTCAGGGACCCTATAAAATTACGCACGTGTTCGATTTTGATCGATACCAAATAGCTGACACACCACTCACACAAAAAGGGAATAGACGATATTCTACTGTCGTTGCTGTTGACAAAATAAAACCGTGGCTTAACTTTCGCCGGCCACACGATAGCTCTTCAAGTGATGAAAGTGACGAATATGTTGCATAAAAAAAAATATATATTAAAAAATTAATAAAAAAAAAATAAATAAATAAATAAAACCGCTTACTGTAAACTCATAAGAAATACATTTTTGTGAATGTAAATACCTATATACCTTTAATAACTTATAATTTGACAATTTGTCTTCGTCATTGTCCTTTAACTGATTAAGTCTCACCACAATGTTATAAACAAAGCATTCGCACTATTTAGTGCCACAAGAAACTATACTCTCACTTATGTAAGGCATTATTCAGTGCCATGATTGTACCCTTCATACTTGTAAAGCATTATTTAGTGCTGAGAAATTATTTTACTCACTAAAGCTATTGAAAGGCATTATAACTGTAATGTTCAACACTGCTTAGTGCCCTCAAAAGCTATATGAAAACTTTTGTAAAGCATTATTTAGTGCTACATATAACTATATTTGTAAAGCATTATTTAGTGCTGAGAAATTGGATGGCATTATAACTGAAATGTTTTAACACTGGTCAGTGGCCTAAAAACAATATATGATTACTTTTGTAAAGCATTATTTAGTGCTACAACGTTATATTGTAAAGCATTATTTAGTGCTCAAAAGGTTATAATCTATTAGATACTTCCAATAATAACACACGAGGTCGTGCTTAAAATAAAGGATGGCCGACTGTCAGAAACACTCTTTGTTTGGTATGATTAAATCCACTATAAACCATTTTCTGCATGATTTAAAGTAAAAGCATCTGGTTTATAAATAATTAATCTGTAAATTGTTTTCGCGATGTTACAAAGTTATTACAAGCATTTTAATGCATAAGATAGAATTGAAAGTTTTAATTTTGTATGAAGTAAATCAGTTTTTTTAATTCTTTTAATGTTATTAATTCATGCAATCATAAATGTTAATTATGTAAATTTATGTTTTTATTATTTGTTGATTTTACGCAGTAATTGTACGTTTAAAACGAATAAAATTATATTTTGTGTTAATTGTTCCGGAAGTAGTAACTTCCCGCGTGGGAAAGGATGGCGCCACTTTGGTGTAGGCGCCATCTTTCTGAACGATGGGCAGTCTGCTACGATCGGGTGAAGTGTTTAAACGTGTAACGTGGAATAAACGGTGGATTACTATTTCAACTGTAAGTACTTGCATTTTATTTGAATGTCTGTCCTAATCGCTAGGATAACCAATGTCCTAAAAGTTCAACAACCTAAAAATTCCCAGCCACCTCAACAATAGATAACTACAATACATAAATAAATGAATACATAAATAAACAAAATATATCTATTGTAATAGTGAAGAAAGGAAGTGCTCTTTCAGTGCGGTCTGAAGTTGGCGTGCGTAGGTAAGCGCGTAGGACGCTTTGCTCCTTAGTATTTCTATAATACAGCGTGCAACAAAGTCTCGCCTATATATCCGAAAATAGGAGGTTCCACTCGTCAATACGAACAACGTTTACTATGGATAAAAATTGTAAATCACAAGAAAAATATCAGAAAATGCCGCAAGTGGTGACTTTAGAATGGAACAGCTGATATTATTCTTGCGAGAAGTTACTGCAAAGTAAAAGTTGTATTTATTTTATGTGTATTTAATTTGTTTGTAGTTGGAAAATTTGACCCTATTGACAAGTAAAACCACCCATATTTGGACGAATATGGGGATTTTGTTACACTTAAATAGCCACACCGAGTTCACGCCGACTTGTAGATGGCGTAGGCACCTAAAATCATTAACGATTCACGAGTACTCGCCAATCATTCATTACATAGCTACAAGCTCTCTATACAGTTAGGTTAACGCCAACTCTGTAACTAAAGTTATAAGGTTTATATGTTGTTGTTAGTTTTAACTGTAGGTACAGTGTGTAGCACTTATTTAAAGGTATGAAATGAGTAGTAAATATTGAATCGATAAAACTTTAAGAAAAGGCCACCATTACTTCGGTATGAAAAAAAAACTTAGCCGTGAAAATGGCGGGACCACAGTTTATGGCCAATATATGCGTTATTATTGATTGTAAAACTAAAAGACGGTGATATTAAGGAAGTAAAAAAAAGGTATTAAAACCTACCAAGCTTTGATTTTCATATTTTTCATAAACTTCAGTAGTTTCGCATGGTCCCGCCATTTTCCATGTGATAATGGCGGGACCACACATTTTGTTATATTCTAGGTAAGAGGCAAGAGGTAGAAATTTCTTATTGTAGGTAGGAATAAGTAGGAATAAGGTATAAAATAATGAGATAGACAGTTTTAAAATCCCAGCTGTGGTCCCGCCATTATCACGCACACATGGTACTCCGATCTAATTTTAAGACGTGTAATATTAATTTCCGTGGCACTCCGGCCTTGCTACGCGGTAGCGCCGCTGCCGTAACTTAATACTACGTAATGCTGAGGGTCGCGGAGCCAACTATTTCTGAAGTAGTATGTTCGTAATTTGTTATGACACAAAGACCACTTTTCCCATGCGGACCCTACCCGCATATTTCAACCGTAAACATTCCTGCAACTCCTTTACAACTACGTACCAAGTAAGCAACGTAATTAAACACGTATTTTACACATCGCTGTCGTGTGACACACTTTCTATGATGCATTTCATTCAGCTTAGGTCTACATATAAACAAATCGTTGATAGAAGTTGGTAAATTCGGAAAGCATTTATATCCATAATTCAAGAAATACAAACCGAATATAATATAAACCTATTATAAATTTCTTGCAATGATCTGGATGCAACATTTTTATTGGCACTGCAGTGCTGACGAACATAAATTGTAGGTGTGGTGGTAAACCGGCCGTAAAAGTAAGTATTAGTAAAAAATTGTACTGTTATTGTTGTATAAATAAATAAATATCAAATATCCTCGGTCGAATTCTTTATTGAAACATTTCAAATATACTGTTTCTAGTAATTGATGTTCAAAATTTGTAAAATTGTAAAATTCATAGTAAAATAATTTTTTCTTTACTGGTCGAAGTAGTTTTATAACAGTTACAATTATAAAATGATAGATAGATAAATAATTTATTCACATAAGACAAACACACGTATACAAAGCAAAGCAATACAAATCCATCTAAAAGTCACAATACGAAGAAAGAATAACATACAAAAAAAAAGCAAAAACACACTGGAAATTAGCCATACACGGTACGGCAGGAGTACAAAAGTGACCAACGTAGGTGTGGCAAATGTGAAAGGGCTCCGACTCAGCATGTGCTGAAAGTCCAGGAAGAACTTCAGCGCTGATATTCTGCCGGTACCCGGTGGGAGCGGCATGCAGCGCCAGGAGAGCTAAGGTGAGGTGGTCGAAATGTTATCAGACCGGATTAAATAATGTAATGTGACGTTGGAAATATCAGAATAAATTGTATTTTTATATAAGTATATTATTAGAAATAGTTTATATATATTCGTGTAAAATATCCATATAAAGTGTAAATCCGTGTATAGTCATAGATATTAAGTAATTTTATAAATACTGATGATTGAAAAAATAAATTTTAAATGTCAACATGTTATTATTTTAATAATTTGTGCTAAGGCAAAAATAGTCCAGAAGTACAAGATCAAAACAATAAATGTCAAAAGGGGATGAAATTAAACTGTATTATAATATTAAACTGAATAATATAAAATAATTAAATTGGTAATAATAATAGGGGTTAAAGTATGAAATTGCCGTTTTATTGCAATAGGCTCCTACAACCTTACTCACAATATTGACTCACTTGCGTCAAATCAATAAAATAAAAAAATACGAAAAATGGGTGCCTCATAATCACTCGAATTTTCGCAGTATCCATCTTTCTTGTCTAAATTGAATAACAAAAACAATTGAAAGTCGATATTCAAATGTTTCACATTTTTTAAAAAAAGAACATCATAGAAACCATTTGAAAAAAGTTTCATTCAAAAACCACAAACCATGAAGATTCTATGTCAATTCAAAGAACCTATTGCAATAAAACGGCAATTTCATACTTTAACCCCTAATATTATACATGTCCAAGAAATAGTAATTTGTTATTAAAAATTATATTATATTCAATGAATTTAAAGTCCGGAGGAAAATACTAGACAGATAAATATATAACAATAACTCATTATTCCTTCAACTTACTAGGGCAACAATTTCTGCTGATCCAGCAGGAGCTTTCTTATGTGCGCCCTGAAAGTAGCCATAGACTGGAGTTGGCGGAGAGGTGGCGGTATATCGTTCCAGCACTTTGTGGCCTCAAACCTGAAACTACCGCGAAAGGCGGCAGTACGGTGATGCGGCACACAAAGTGGGATCGAGGTGATCCTAATGCCACCCCCCATTGCTCTCCTTCAAATGAGCTTTTGGAATAAATAGGCTGGTTTCTGCGTTTTAACTATACCAAAAAATAGAACTGCCACGAAAAATTTTAATCTGTTATCCATTTTTAAGAGGTTGGCATTATTTATGTAGCGTGTTACGTGAGTTCGAGCTGGGATGTGGAAACAAAAACGAGCGCATGCATTTTGGACACGCTGCAGCAATTTCTGGGTCTTACCATAAATGCAAGGGCCGTAAACCTGATCTAAATGATATTATTATGAAAGGAGATCGCTTTATATATTGTCTATGTACTTTTTGTATTTTATTGTACTGTATTGTATTACATTGCATTGAATTGCTATGTATTGTATTGTAGTGTTTGGTATTGTATTGCATTGTTATATTGTACCTATTTGTCTATCTGGATAGTTTGTTACGTGAGTCACTAGACCAGGCGTTGGCAGAAAATCAGTGCTGTGGGTTATAAACCTGCAGCAAATACTGAGCCTGAGGCCGTTTTACCGCCGCGCAGACATAGCCCGTGTCTCCCCTTCTTGTTGTTTTTATTTCTTGTCTTGTAACGTTATTATTTTATAACAACATTTTATTTAAATAAGTTGGATAAAACCTGTTAAATAACTTCTGATATAGGCACTAAAACTAATCAAGCTCAAACTAAAAGGGTTTACGCATTTCTCGACTGCGCATCTCTAAAACCACTTATTACGTGGAGCCGGACAGCGCGTCCCCTCTCTCGACCGCTGCCCGCGGCATTTGCCTCCGGTCCATCGGCGAGCCTGCGCGTGCGCTTCTCCTTGTTTGAATCGCCAGTCGCCGCCGCGCCGTCTCTAACGGCCGCGAGTCAATTTTATTAATTTTCTTTTTAAAGAAAGCCGTGGTTTACTATCACGTTTGTGTTCTCGTCTCCCCACACTTTTTGGGTAAGTTGCAAACAGATATTTCAACTAGGTATTTGCTAATTTAGCTGTAGATTAGTTTTATAGTGCTTGTAGGAACATATGTAATTTATTTCCCTTCTTTTCGTAATAGCGTAGTGCTTATACGCAGTTTTAACAACTATTTACCGTGTCGCAGAGCGCCTCTCATAGCTTGCTCGCTCGGTGACACACAAGATGGCGCCTCACAAAATTGCCAGTCATGGTTGCATCATCCATACATTTCGTTCATACAATTTCAAATATTGATGTTTAGCTTTATCTGCACACTAGCTTGCGCTTGCCACTTTTGTTAAATTACAAATAATGTTGCAGCTAGTGTGAAAATGTTGGCAATTAGTAACTGTATATACCTACTAATTTTTTATTATCATTTTCATTATCATTTTTCATTATAATTTCCATCTCGCATCACTCCACTACTGATTTCCTTCACCGCCACTTACAAACTAGTTGGGTTCTTCTGCCGAACCGGTGGCGGTGAACTGTATCTTTCCGATGGCTGTGTACTAATGCGAGGGGCTTCTCCACAGGGTCCAAGTACCGGACCAGAATTCCTTTTACGGAGCCGAAGACCCCCGGGGTGCCTGTTCCCGCCGTTTTGAAAAGGAGATCCGCCGTTCCCGCTGGCCAAACCTTCTCCGCATTTGGTCCACGGCCGTTGGGGGAACGTTTCTACTGTCTCCGGTCGGCTCAGGGGAGTACCTGACCGTGGTTCCGCTGAAGAGAGACCAAAACCAGTGTAGGGCTATTTTCTAACTCACAACCCTAGTAATTGAAGAAGTGCTAATTAAACTATATCTTGTTTTTTTTTATATAACGTTTTTTTTATTTCTTCTTTATTTTATGTCGCAGCCTCTTCAAGCCTAGCGTGACATTGGCGCCCAAAGTTTTGCCCTCGCTGCCGTGTAGACTCTCACAGCTTGCGTCAGTGTACCGCGGAGCGCAAAATTGTGTGTTTCCGTTGCGGTCGCCCTGACTACCGTCATTACGACTGTCCCAACTGCCAAGGTTCTTCACAGATTCGGGAGTCCAAAAAACTAGTGACTCAGAATTGTGAAAAAATCAGCCATTTTGATAAAGAGGATTGGACAAAATGGTTGACTGTAGTCAAGAATTTCTTTTCCTACTACACCATTTCCACAATTCTGAGACACAAACCAATCACTGACTCTAGACCTTATGTCAAAGTTAAGATTAATAACATGGAGGTCTGTGGTTTGCTGGATTTGGGCGCAGCAGTTACAATCTTGGGTAACAATGCGCACAAAGACCTTCGATTGGAATCGAGCATTGCTTCAGACGACTCCATTAATATTGTGGCTGCTGGAGGTCAAACACTCAAGAGTGTTGGTTGCGTTAATCTTCCTGTCACTTTCGAGAACAGCTTTCACTTGCTGAAAGCCTATGTAGTTCCAGGGGTGGAGACGTCTTTGATTTTGGGCATTGATTTCTGGCGGAAGTTTGAGCTGTGTCCCAAGTATCTTGGAAGTATCAACTTAGCTCAATCTGCTGATTCCCCAGTGTCATTGTTGTCCGCCACTTCCGATTGTCACATCACCGCATACGAAGGTTTAGAAGAGAGTCAACGGCATATTGTCGATAACTTAATCGACCAATTCCGGGACATCTCTATGGATAGGAAGGGCCTGGGAAGAACCTCACTTATATCTCACAGCATTGACACTGGTGATTCACCACCTATCCGCCAAAGATACTACCACACGTCTCCAGAGAAGCAGCGAATCTTGACTCAAGAAGTGGACGAAATGCTGAGCCTAGATGTCGTAGAGCCATGCGAGAGTGAATGGTCTTCCCCGGTCCTGATAGTTTACAAAAAGAACGGGCAACCCAGATTTTGTCTTGACAGCCGTAAACTTAATGCTGTGACAAAGAAGGATGCCTATAACCTACCTTACATCTCTGAGATTTTGGACAATCTTAGAGATGCTAAGTTTCTGTCAAGCATAGATCTCTCTAAGGCATTTTGGCAAATACCAATCAATGAGCAGGACCGCAGCAAAACTGCTTTCTACGTCCCTGGTCGGGGCTCCTTGCGTTTCAAGACGACAGCTTTTGGTCTCACAAACGCGCCTGCGACCCAGCAGAGGCTCGTGGACATGATGTTTGGTCCAGAGTTCGATTTGAAGGTATTTGCTTACTTGGACGATATTGTGACTGTGAGCAGCACATTCGAGGAACATGTTTCTCTTCTTCTCAGCATTTTGGAGAAGTTGAAAGAGGCGAATCTAACTATCAATATCGATAAATGCCAGTTCTTCCGGAGTCAACTAAATTATTTAGGTTATGTAGTGGATTCTAACGGACTACGTACCGATCCAAAGAAAGTCGACGCTATCCTTAACTACCCGACACCAACGTGTCGGAAGGATTTAAAACGTTTTCCAGGAACCGCTACATGGTACCGCCGTTTTGTACCAAACTTCAGCACCATTGCAGGCCCATTGAACAAGTTGACTTCGAGTAAAAAGAACGCTCCACCTTTTGTTTGGACTGAAGAAGCGGATGTCGCCTTTAAAAAGCTCAAAGAGTGTCTTGTCTTAGCTCCAGTGCTTGTCTGCCCAGACTACAGTCTGCCATTTGAAGTACATACTGATGCAAGTAATTATGGCGTAGGTGGCATGCTGACGCAGACTGTAGATGGTGTGGAGCGGCCCGTTGCTTACATGAGCAAGTCTCTTTCGGGCGCAGAAAAGAATTACAGCATCACTGAGAGGGAAACCCTAGCTGTCCTTACAGCACTTGAGCATTGGCGCTGCTACTTAGAGAATGGGCAGACCTTCACAGTTTGCACCGACCATTCAGCTTTAAAATGGTTTCTGTCGTTGAACAATCCGACAGGCAGACTCGCTAGATGGTGCGTGCGTCTGTCATCTTTTAATTTCGTTATCAAGCACCGCAAAGGGGTTGATAACGTTATTCCAGACGCGCTATCACGAGCCATCCCAGTCTCCGCCATTTCTACTTCGGATTCTTTCAGTACTACCAACGATCCTTGGTATAAGAAAATGTACAACGCCTGTTTAAATACGCCTTCTGCGTTACAAAATTTTGTAATAAAAAACAATAGTCTATATCGTTTGTCCAAGAATATCGCTAACAGCACGCTCACTTCAGAGTTTGCTTGGAAGGAAGTGGTTCCTATTGAATTTCGCGAGGAGATAATCTCCGAAAACCACACGAAACCTACAACTGGCCACTTGGGCATATTTAAAACTTACCACCGCTTGAGTCTTCGGTATTTTTGGCCGGGTATGCATGCAGATGTGGTGAAGTTTGTTTCGTCCTGTTCCGTATGTCTTTCCCACAAACTTCCGAACCATACTACTTTAGGTGAAATGGGAAGGTCTAAGCAGTGTTCTCGTCCGTTTCAAATGATCTCGATAGATTTCGTTGGTCCACTGCCTTCCAGTAGAAAACAAAACGCATACCTGCTTGTTGTTATGTGCTGTTTCTCGAAGTACTGTATGATGTTTCTCCTGCGTAGAGCAACCGCGGAAGGAGTCATTAAGAACCTCGAAGACAATGTTTTCCTGGTCCATGGCGTCCCACAGACGATATTTCTGGACAACGGCTCCCAGTTCATTAGCAAAGAACTGGACAGCTTCTTTAAAAAATTTAAAGTACCGAATGTATACTTCAATCCAAGGTACACTCCACAGGTTAACACCAAGGAGCGTTACAACAAAACTATAGTGACTTGTATATCAGCATTTGTTGAGAACGTTCACAGGTCCTGGGATGTGAATTTGCCAAAGATACAGTTCGCTATAAATAACTCCGTTAACGAAGCCACTGGATATACAGCCTCCTTCTTAGTCCATGGAAGAGAACTTGTCACTTGTGGATATCATTATGTAGACGCAGAATTAGGCAACGAGGTCATTTTCCTTCCCCGCGACGTTTATTGTGAAAATGTAGGACACTTGTCAGGAATTTTCAACAATGTGCAAGCAACTCTCTGGCGAGCTCATCTTAAAAATCAGTCGCAGTATAATTTAAGACGTAAGCCAGCCGAATTTGAGATAGACGATATTGTTTGGAAACGCACCTACTTTCAAAGTGACAAAGATAGTCATTTCAGCAAAAAGCTGGCTCCCAAGTTTGCAAAATGTCGAGTAAAACACAAGTTTTCTCCGTTAGTGTACCAGTTAGAAGATATGAACGGAAAGGATCTTGGCAAATGGCACATCAAAGACCTGAAATTGGTCAACTACAGATGATGTGATAGTTCTTTTTTTACATTTAGTTTATTTACTTACCCCGGTAATTTTTTTTTCTTCCAACAAAATCTACGATTGCTGCCTTAAGTCAACTAATTCAAATTTAATTAGTTGCCTTTTCTATGAAATAGTTCCTTAATACTGCTATTCCTACCTTGTTGAGGTTGCTTATGTTGGGTGATGTATGTTTGAATTGTGACTGTGGAAGAATGTAAGGTAGGGCAGAATCTGAGACATTATTTTTACAGCTGCGGATTTTATCCTTGTAGGGAAAAAATCCTTGGGCAGCGAGCGGGGTACTGTAACGTTATTATTTTATAACAACATTTTATTTAAATAAGTTGGATAAAACCTGTTAAATAACTTCTGATATAGGCACTAAAACTAATCAAGCTCAAACTAAAAGGGTTTACGCATTTCTCGACTGCGCATCTCTAAAACCACTTATTACGTGGAGCCGGACAGCGCGTCCCCTCTCTCGACCGCTGCCCGCGGCATTTGCCTCCGGTCCATCGGCGAGCCTGCGCGTGCGCTTCTCCTTGTTTGAATCGCCAGTCGCCGCCGCGCCGTCTCTAACGGCCGCGAGTCAATTTTATTAATTTTCTTTTTAAAGAAAACCGTGGTTTACTATCACGTTTGTGTTCTCGTCTCCCCACACTTTTTGGGTAAGTTGCAAACAGATATTTCAACTAGGTATTTGCTAATTTAGCTGTAGATTAGTTTTATAGTGCTTGTAGGAACATATGTAATTTATTTCCCTTCTTTTCGTAATAGCGTAGTGCTTATACGTAGTTTTAACAACTATTTACCGTGTCGCAGAGCGCCTCTCATAGCTTGCTCGCTCAGCGACACACAAGATGGCGCCTCACAAAATTGCCAGTCATGGTTGCATCATCCATACATTTCGTTCATACAATTTCAAATATTGATGTTTAGCTTTATCTGCACACTAGCTTGCGCTTGCCACTTTTGTTAAATTACAAATAATGTTGCAGCTAGTGTGAAAATTTTGGCAATTAGTAACTGTATATACCTACTAATTTTTGATTATCATTTTCATTATAATTTCCATCTCGCATCACTCCACTACTGATTTCCTTCACCGCCACTTACAAACTAGTTGGGTTTCTCCTTCTTCTGCCGAACTGGTGGCGGAGAACTGTATCTTTCCGATGGCTGTGTACTAATGCGAGGGGCTTCTCCACAGGGTCCAAGTACCGGACCAGAATTCCTTTTACGGAGCCGAAGACCCCCGGGGTGCCTGTTCCCGCCGTTTTGAAAAGGAGATCCGCCGTTCCCGCTGGCCAAACCTTCTCCGCACTTGGTCCACGGCCGTTGGGGGAACGTTTCTACTGTCTCCGGTCGGCTCAGGGGAGTACCTGACCGTGGTTCCGCTAAAGAGAGACCAAAACCAGTGTAGGGCTATTTTCTAACTCACAACCCTAGTAATTGAAGAAGTGCTAATTAAACTATATCTTGTTTTTTTTTATATAACGTTTTTTTTATTTCTTCTTTATTTTATGTCGCAGCCTCTTCAAGGCTAGCGTGACAGTCTCGTGTTTTGTTTTCTCTGTTTTTCCTTGTTTCCTATGCCTTGTATAATATCTGTGTGTCAAATAAATCTATTTCTCCTTCTTCTTCTCGTTTCACTTGTACCGATTAGTGATTAGAAAGAAATCTTACTGCATTCTTAAGACACGTGATTTTGGAGATATTCCGGTAATTTTCAACCGACGACATATATAATAACAGAAAAAACATAATCATCACAAGGAAAAGTAATACAAATCTAAATTATGTATTATAAAATGAAAAAGTTATTAATGACACCACAATTTGGTTCAACACGCAATGATCATACGCCTATAATGTAATAATTAAAAATCTCTTGTCACAGTGTTTGTTATCGATCGACTTCGAAACGGCTTCAAGGATTCTTAGAAATTTTTTTGGGTATATCTGGTAGGTCTCGAGAATAGTTCGTAGGCTAATTAATATGCCAAAACAACGCTTGTCGAGTCAGCCAGTAATAAGTAAATAAATACAGCAGCGTGTCCACAGGACTCGCTAGCAGCAACTTTTTAGCGCTTTTTCATGTCGGCCAGGCGAGGGGGGCGCGGGGGCGAGGCTCCGCTGACAACTTCATTGAGTGGCTTTACATTTTTGATGACTTATTTCGGCGCAAACTTTGAAATAATTGTTCGCACCGACATAAGTACCCGCAAAGAAATTTAGCTAAATTTTTCCTACCTTGAATTCTTAAAATAACTCGAGTTGTTCTAAAATATTGTTTTTTTTTTGCTTTCAGCGTGATCATTTACAAAATTTTGTATTTATGCATGCGGTATATATCTGTAATTGAAGATACATTGAGCAGCAATAATACTATAACACGTAGATAATCTATAGTAATATATTAAACGGGTCTAACCGCGATTATTTGTCAGGTAAAATTTGAATAAGCATCGCGAGTCATTGAAAAATACTACGTAAATCCAATATATAAAAATCTCGTGTCTCAGTGTTTGTTATCAAACTTCTCCAAATGGCTTCACCGACTTTTATAAATTATTTTGTGTATATTTGGTAGGTTTGAGAATAGGTCGCAGGCTAATTAATATGACAAAACAATGTTTGCCGAGTCAGTTAGTAATCTATAAGTTGATGTAACATCTGTTGATGCATTAACAAGCAAATCAAAAACGAACTTCTTCTCCCCCAAGCTCTAGAGTACTCCCGTTAAGTAACACCCACATACACCAATAACGGATATTATAAATAATTCAAAAGAAGTCCTCCGGAAACAACTTGAAGGATTCAATAAGACTTTTTCTGGCGCACGCGAGAATTCAAATTCAATTTCACACTAACTAGGCGAGTTACTGGAAAGTTTTATTAAGGTTTTAGTTAATTCCTCACTGGAGTTGAGCGCAGGGATTCCCGCTGCCCCCGCCCCGCCTCATCTCCACCCCGCGTGCTTGACCTTCGCCCAATGCTCCATCAGCTCTTGGGCCGGTAAGCAGCACGACACCTGACTCATCATCAGCCATTTGACGCCCGCTGCAGGACATAAGACTCCCTTATGGTTTTCTAACCGGAATATTCCGCGTGGTGCCGGATTAAGAATAGCATCACTCCATGTCATTCCGTGGATGTCGTAGAAGGCGATTAAGGAAATAAATTACCAGGAGACGGGCAGCGTCTTCTCGAGATTCCAACCGCATACTGCGATCGCCAACCCGCCTGCCAAACGTGGCGATTATGGCAAAACCCTTCAGGTTAGACACCTGACTCATACAGAACAAAAGCCAATTTCTATGAAATAAAAAAAAAATGAGGAAGCTGTTTTCAAGATTTCTGAAACTTGAATTTTTACGACGGCCCCATACCCGAGCAACATACATCAGAACCATTTATTTTCCACCTATTGCACAGCAAAACCCCCTACAGACTGGACTACTTTTCAAATAAACAACAGCTAACAAGAAGCTGAAAAAGAAGAAGCTAACAAAGAAACTCCACATTTATTCTTTTCAAAACCTGTTATAAATGTGGAGTTTCTTTGTTAGCTTCTCCGCATAATCTATTGCATAATTGTGAAACTAATAGCTTTGACGTTCATTAAGTAAACATTTTGTTTTTAAAGTGAATAAAAAATTTTGTTTTTGACTTTAGTATTTGTTTCTTATCACAATGGGTAACATTGAACGAGACTGGCAAGGGACCGGATGGGTTGGCGTGAAAGAGAAGAGGCCTATACCCAACAGTGGGCTCTATTTATGGGCTGATTAGGTAGATAGATGAAAACTTTCGGCTACTTCAAAGGAATGTTTACATTTATTTTACTTGTTTTATGATTGGTTTGTAAAACAAATATATGAAGTTTGTGTTAATTTGCTCTCGCAATTGTTAGTATCTCAAGGACAATTTGTGGCTACCATGATCACTTTTAACCCGGTATGTTGTCTATCCACAGCGTGGTTGGTAAGTCTACGCTCGTGTTGACCTATACTCGCGTTAATGGCGCGCATGATAAGAGCTCTACTAAAAGCAGCCCAAACTGGCGCTGACTTTATTTTATGAGTAGGCTTCGCTGTCACAAGTTTATTGTCGCTTAAGCCCGCAGTACCTAATATTATCGGAAGAAAAACCATTTTTCGATTCAAAATCCGTTTACTAAATATGAAGCTTTAAGGGGCAATTTTTTGTTAGTGTAGAGCGTAAAATCAACATTAAATTGTACTTTAGCATTGACGGTATCTAATGAAAAAATTTTACACTCGTCTCGACGGTGCGAGAATCAGAGATTTTTGTTTTTGCCAGACAGCTGTAAGTTATATGTTCCACAAAAGGAAAAAAAATATTAGGTTTATTCCGCATTCACTTACTTGACTTTTGTTGGAAGAGACCGACCAGGTTTCGCTCTGATCCAAAACTAAGCTAGTAATGTATACTACTCACGAAAGTTTTTCTTCGATAATAGGAAATCAGTAACTTCGCCTTCACACCAATGCAGGCGAGACAACTCGCTCATCGGCATGATGTCATTGACTCAACGGCGCCACGCCTGCCATTAATATTTAGCGCGTCAGTGACAGGTTATTAAAGTGGATTCCCGAAACAATGCTATTAATTTTTTATGTCCTGGTTTTCAAATATGAGTGAGGGTCGTCCGGCACCCTTGCCCGGCACTTGTTGCTCGGAATGAATCTCTATTTAGAACATCCGTCACCCTTCCCCCCGCCCCGCACCCCGCACGCCGCACGTCCGCAGGCTCCTTTCTTGACACGGAAAGTCATCAAAGTGTCAGAAGTGTTTCAAATTGTGGGTGTATCTGTATCATAATTTGTGGTACGAAAGTTTTAGTTCAGAAAGTGTTAGGAGTTACACTATTAGAACTTTTTTTTATAATTTTAGCCGAAACCATATTCATATTAAAGAGGATTTTTACTTTTGTTGATAAAACTGTTGTTTGTTCTTATCATCATCACCTCACTTCTGCCCACTGCTACGCCAAGCATAGACCTTTTCTCCCAAATGCCTTCTCGCACGGTCTCTTGCCATGCGCGTTTGTTCTCTTAACATAAGAAATATTTCTGAGATTTCCTTTCTACCCGACTGCGGCGAAGCCCAAAAGTAGTGCTTGGCTCGTATGTATGTACAGATTTTGAACTGAACCAATGGACAGATTTTGACAAACAAGGTTTGTCATACTTGCGCGGGTGTCATAGGCTATATGAAATAAACACAAATCAAAGAAAAGTATAAAAATCACTAAAAAGATAAAAATAAAAAAACTGTAAGAATATAACCAACTACCGTACTCTGAGCATCAAGTTCTAAGCAGGCGAGACCCAAATTCAACAATGCGAGGAACCTAGTTTGGTTTTTAGTAGCTAATGCTCAGCAGTCGGGTTGTTGATTATTTTTTATTTCAGTTTTTTTTGTGTTAGCTTAATGAGCTATAATCCGCTTTACTATACTCTGACAGTGAAAATAAATAAAACAGCTACCTATGTTGTTGCTGCCAGACTACTAAAAATCGGCCAAGTGCGAGTCGGACTCGCGCACGAAAGGTTCCGTACCATTATCTATACAACATTAGACAAAGATCGAGACAAGATAGATTAGGTACATTGAGAACAGCACCATCTGTGGAAACTAACAAGGAGCGTTTAACGTTGATATTTAAATACATGACACCGGCGCTGTGAAGATTATATAGATGGCCGCTAGATGGCGAGCGCTGACTTTAGACAACGTTTGTTATATCGGAGCCCCCCTTAAATATTAATTTTATTCTTTTTTTAGTATTTTTCGTTATAGCGGCAACAGAAGCATAATCATCTGTGAAAATTTCCACTGTCTAGCTATCACAGTTCATGAGATACAGCCTGGTGATAGACAGCCAGACAGACAAACAGACAGATAGTGGAGTCGTAGTAATAGGGTCCCTTAGCCTTTTGGATCCGGAACCCTAAAAATCGTTTAGATACCATAGTCAAATCAATCCTTGGCATTTGTTAAATACAGTGACGATTGCTGTAGAACATAATTACGTCTCACCGCGATTACCTAATTAATTAAACGACAGCTGAAAGAACGTACTTTCCATACCTTCCTTATATGCGTTCCGTTAGTCCTCGAGAGGGGCATCGTTCAAGTCCTGCACGGGTGTTATTATTTTACTTTGCAATGCAATGGACAGAATATTTTGCTCGATTACTTCTTCGAGGTCTCTGATGAAAAGTTCCACTACCGTAGTTGTATCGGGTAACGTATTGCTCGACACTTTTATGTAGGTTTTGATACTCTGTAGATTGGAAGTGTTCAATATCCAAAAGAAAGTATATATTGACAGAATATAAAATATTTTACTTAACATTCATTTCTAGGTCGTTGTGGTCACATGCCCAATACATTAGATACTTGTGAGCTAAAATTAATTAACCTATCTTAAACAGAGTATAAATATTATCGAGCCAAAAGCATTCAGGCAAAAGCGTATACTCTTAGTTCTCCTGAGTTCTATTAGGGATGGGAAGTAATTAGCTAACACAGACGGGTCATAACTAGAGCCAGCACAGCAAAGCTCTCGTTGGCCAACACTGTCACAAACTATGTCGGTGAATAGGTTTGTGATTTGATCACGCAGATGAATAACATTATCGAACCACGAGTAGCGGCCGCCACTGAAACCGGCTAAGTTGCTCCCTACCTTCTGTCTAGAATATAAATATTTAGAAAGTCCGTTTCAACATAATGCAAATTCAAAGAATATCTGTTTTTCTGGAATAAACCAGCCGCACAGTAGCACTGTCGCAGCTTCGGTGGTCGTGGCTCATACAAATCACTGTCAGATGATTTACGTGTTGGATTGGCAACGGCCTTTATACGAAAAATTGATTTTGCTGACCCCAAATTAGGATGGGAAGTAATTTACAATTAAATTTGCCCGCAATCTACTTTACTTTATACTTTATTGCACACATAAATAAAACACAACATTTACAGAAAAATTAAAGTGTACATAGCGAGCTTATTTCATCAGAAATCTCTTTCAGCCAACCCTTGATGTGGTGATCTACTTGCCACTTACCATTAGATCAACGAGGTAGTAGGATTCTTCATTTATTGCCTCTTGATTAATCCTGATATTCTTTACAGGTTTCTAAATCATCCGACAGCGTTTCGTTCGATTCTCTGCTCCTGGGTAATCTGTGCCCCTCTACCCGTGGCGGGCACACAATGGACGTTGTTTCGGGCGGAGGGCGCGGGCGGCGGGGGCCGCAGGGAATATTCATCAATTCCACATAATGCGCAGAATGGGGTGTCGTCCCTCGCATAAAAATCTCATTGGGTCCGCGTGAGGGCGCGCGGGGGCGGGCTATGGAGGGCGAGGAGCAGCCCTCACAGAATACGTATAATTTGACGGCAGCAAGACATTTAAAAGATCAAACTGCAAGCCGTGAGCACCGTTTGGGAAGCCGAGAGCAAATGCGTTTCGTTGCAAGTGACGGGGTGGTCGTAATGGCACTATGTAGCGCGGCCCAATTCTCTCGATCCCTATCTAGTAACTCCGTAATCTGATGACTGTTTGTGTGTTGGGGAAACCCGGAGAGGCGTCCTGGAGCGATTATGCATTCACTGGTAAAGTAATTATAAAACTATCTTACTACAACCTTCTTCTCCTGTCGGTCACAAACACTAGAATCTTACATTAACCATGAATCGAAGAGTGCTTTTAACAAACTTTACGATGCCATTATAACATTATATTTAAGATAAAACCACATCACATCAGGCCATTCATTAGATTACATTCATTCATTGAGTATTAATCTATTCAGTTACTTTGATTCAATACAAATATAAATACAAATATCTTTATTAATATGAATTTACACAACATGAATCACAGAAGTAACCAAAATAGGATGAACCTGTGCTATGGTTACTTGAAAATATTGTCATATTGGATTACACTGTGGTGAACGGCTTAGCATGTAAAAATTTATTAATTATATATTAAACAAGACATAGAAATAAGTTTTAAGCTAAGATTGGTGAAATACAACTATGCAACATTTGTTATACTGCTGTGGTAATATATAATAAATAATCGAGCAGATAAAAATACTTGTAATATATAAGGGGGGAAATATATAATCTATATCAAGGTCAAATTAAGGGTAACTGAGTGACTGAGAGGATGGTGAGTGAATGACTAATATAAGAATTCATTATTTAGAGCTCCATTTGGTACTCTCAGTAGCATTTCAGAGCCGTCGCAACCCAGGCCAACAAGATAGTCTTTATTAAGAGCTTTAGATTATGGAAAGGTTAGTTTAAATATTCATATTCATTTATTGAGTATTTATTACAGAAAAAAAATAGTAAAGCAAGGATTAGTGCAACAAAAAATATTAATAAACAGGAAAGGTTGGAGAAATCTAGGAAAACTGCAGTTCGTAAAGGGAACAGACATGGTCACCGCTCTGTGATTTAACATTTCTATACGATTAGGAAGAGAGAATAAGGTCTTATAAGCAAGGAGGACAGATTTATGAATAAATAGTTGAAGAATGGAAATGATCTTGCATTCACTGTATAATTAAGTTGTGGGATAGCGGAAGGGTTTTTTTGTGGAGAACCTTGAACACAGAACGTCGGGCTCTCTCCAACTCCAGCAAAAAGAATTTTGATGCCCCACCCCGGCTTGAAATGCAGAAGGATAGGACAGATTCATAAAGTGAGGTGTAGATCATCATTATAATGCGCCCGTCTTTAAGATGGCGCACACGCTTCATGAGAGTGATTATTTTTCTGGCTCTAGACGAAACCTTTTTGGTGATGTGACAGCCTGGCTACCCATAGCACAGGGAATCCTAGTTTGGGAGCCAGTAACCATTTTTTTGTAACCGTTTTACAATAAAGCTTTTTAATTTCATTTCATTTCATGAGAATGAAAATTGAGATTTTCGTCCTAGCTTATACCTAGGTATTTAATAGTTGCCACTCTATTAATGATCCTACTGCAGATGCAGGGCAGTGAAGATTCTTAGCAGTCATGGAGTTTAATCGTAGATAAATCAATAGGATTGGATGATTTAGTCTTGTGAAAGCACATAAAATGCGTTTTAGCGGCGTTAAGAGTTAGTAAGTTATTATTAAACATTTACCAACTTGACTAAGGCATTTTGCAGCAGTTTTGATCGTATCGGTCCATGCGTCACCACTGACAATAATACAGTGTCATCCGCTTAACAAAAATGTCTCACGTTGCTTAGATCATTCGAAGAAGACTCTATAGCATTTAAATACACCGTGAATAGGGTAGGTAGCAGATTTTTTATCTAAGACAAACTTCCAACAAACGGCCTCTGCCACGTTTTTTGTTTCACTTTGGTTTTATTTGTTACTAGCTGTACCGCCACAGAATCCGTTTATAGGATTCTTGCACAACGCCATCTATTTTTAAAACACAACGTTCTCTCGCAAAACGCCATTTATTTTAAACTTAAAATAAATATTATGCCACGGGAAAGCATTACCGGGATATCAAGTATACTCTGTCTCAATTCACATTTTTGTCTATGTGTACGCTAACTTTCATGTAAATCCGGTCAGCCGTTATTGCGTGATTGAGTAACAAACATCCAAACATCCAGGCATCACAAACTTTCACATTTAATATTAAGTAGAAAGGATTAATAAAGAACAAATAAAACCAAAGTAGAACATCAGCCAAAGTGACGTAACATCAATACACCACGTAACTGAAGTCAGCCATTTTGTCATACCTGTTTTTTTTAATTCTCGTACACTGATTTATTTAGGGATTCACTTTGCATTCATGAAGATGCCAACACACCAATTAGCAGTGACAAGCCAACGCGGGGGTGAGGGGATCGCCGGGACGGTTGGATAAAGCTCGGGGAATGCAATTGCCACTGCGACGGCTCTAGAATGAATACGTCATAATCTCATAATACATGAGCACTGTTAGGACGATGCTAACCTCTCAGCTATTAGAAAACAACAATGCAATATAATATGTCGAAGTATCAATGTCTGCACTAATAAGACTTCGACCGCCGCCGCCCCTCTTCCTGTCAGCGTCAGCACAGCGGTCACCTTGTTACTGGAGTTGGATTGTCGAGTAAAGTTCAACACTTCGCCCTTAGGCGACTTGGAACAGTTGCTTCGCCGGCTCACCGCCGAATCACAAGGAAGTCACTATTTCTACCAACTGTGACGTGGTTAAAACGTTGTATTCATCTAGTCCAGCAAACTGCTGTAAAACTTATTTTAGAGAAGTTTAACAAAAGTTTTATCAACAATCTGGAATTTTCCAAATACAAGCTATGGTGTTAGTAGCTTTAATTTCTAAAGGCGATATCTATTTATTTATCTATTTATTTAGATAAAGGACAAAAATCTTCAAAGATAAAAACAAGAAAGTACATATTCTCTGAAATGGCAGCGTGCGTATTTACAACAAGCACTCACTGACAAGTGAATTATTTCTTATGTGAGTAAATTGCGCGCGCCGGGTCGGGAGTCGGGGCCGGGAGCTAGAGCCGATTATGCGACGCTTGCTAATGATGGACGCGTATCACACTAGCACAGAAATATGTTTATTCCAGGCTTTTAATACGAAGGGAAAAAACCTTAACGCGCATTATATTTTTTATTTGTCCCTACCTTCATGTCATGCGGCTGACTATTGCAAAATGTATGTACTAAGAAAAGTTGCGTTACGTCTCATCTAGCGAATGAAAAAGAATATTAATCGCCACAGAATGCCACATTAATATGTGACATCTATTAGCGAAAGTATTATATCAGGTGTAAAGCAGTTGAGTTTCACATCAGCCGATTAATCGCTACCTTACTTACTAGGATCCATCTTGCATTGAGCAGATGTAAATAAACTTAGAGGCAGTAACTTACTG
The DNA here is from genome assembly GCA_963969515.1 of Yponomeuta evonymella. NCBI lineage: Eukaryota > Metazoa > Arthropoda > Insecta > Lepidoptera > Yponomeutidae > Yponomeuta > Yponomeuta evonymella. The sequence continues at coordinate 129,712 of OZ018342.1, read as the reverse complement.
CTTTTAAATTCAAATTTTTCGTTTCCATCTAGGTACTTACGTGAAGGCAAGCAGTCTAATAATTCTCTTCAGCAGATGCCAAATTCAAACTCATCTATGAAAAGTTAATAAGTCTTGTAACTCGTCAACCACCACCAACGCTTAATTACAGCAGCTCTCGTTTGCTCGCAGATGTTGATATCAGTAGCTTGCACGAAAAGTGTCTTCATTTCGATCCCCGGCTCTCAGCGTTGCGGGAAACTGGTGACAAATGCAAGTCGCACGAATATGAAACTCAAGCAGGCACGCACGTTGTGCTACCGGGTTTGACAGAAAGTCATAACTTATTAAATTACAAGAGCACATCACAAGGTTTACACAGAAGATAAGCCATCACAAGTATGTATTAAATATAATATGGTGCAATAATAATCAAAACTTCAGTGACCCTTTTCACTTCTTTAGGGATGGATTTTTTTTTAATTCCCTCTTCATTGCACCAGATGATGTAATTTACATAATTCCTTGATTATCACAGGGTACTCAATTAAGGAATATTTCCTATAAATTGGTCCACTATTTAAACTGTGCGTTGTCTGTCATCCAGTTACGGATGGATGTGGTCCTATTTTATAGGTTACAAAGATAGAGAAGTCACTGACAGGCTGTTAGTACATAGATGTAGTAAGTAGGCATCCCGGCTCAGTTGGCCCGATCCACATGTTCACATACTTCATTTGACCGAAGACAGCCGGGCGTATTGCGCAGGGACACTGTCTGTGATACTGTTACATTCCTTCAACTTTAATGACGATTTGAGTAAAACGTTATTATATCATCTTTTCAATCTTCCACGGACGTACAAAATCGCACAATTCCTGAGAAACAAACTAATTTTCTGTATTCAGAAAATTACAAACTAATTTTCGGACACTGCAGAACTTTGTATTATTAATTTTTAATTTTTTAAACATAGTGAACATTACATAGCATTACATTACAACATTAAATTAAATTACATTGCATTACACTAAATTACATTGCATTGCATTACATTAAATTACATTAAATGCACCATACAATATCCACCAAGAGCTTCGTCCACATCACGGAACAAATACCTACGGACAATAAAAATTAAAATTAAAAAAAAACTTAACCTAGCCCAACAAACCACCCTGCAAAGCTGCTGAACCAAAGGTCCCCAGCACGCTGGCAGCAATGCCATGCTGCATCGCCAAAGATATCCTTTGGCAAAGAAATGCACCAGAGCGGCAGTCAAGCCCACGGTCCCTCAATCGGCGCCCCAGCTCCCCAACCAAAATCTTGGCCTGTGCCCCCAAACCCCCATAGTCTCCACCGCAAGTGGAACAAAAATGTAATTAACCATAAGGGCACCATACTTTTGGCGCTTGAGCCTCGCTTGAACTAAAACGTCTCCAATATGATAAAACCTGTTTACTTATGATAAAAACGCGTTTTCAGAATGACAAAACCATGGTATGAAATAGGTTTATTATTGTTAAGTGTAGGGCAAACAAAAAAACCGGACAAGAGCGAGTCGGTCTCGCCCGCCGAGGGTTCCGTACAAATTTGTGGGAACTTCCATACTATAAATCGTTCAGGAATCAACCTTTACCCGAACTTCAAAAACAATTTTTTTTAATTAAACTATAATGTATAGTTTCCTAGTTTCTAGGTCAACGGAAAGTACCCTATAAATTTTGATTCCCTTGAGTGTCGAAATATACATTTTTGCGGCATAAACGGCCTTATCTTTTTTTTACGTTTACTTAGAAGTTTTATTTCTTCACAGCTTCAAAAGATTGGAGACTTGAGCATAATTTCTTAATTTTAATTTCATTTCAATACCTCTCTCGTTCCCGAGATAAAGGGTCTTGACAGACAGACGGACAAAAGAGTGATCCTATAAGGGTTTCCTATTTTTTCCTTTTGAGGTACGGAACCTTAGGGTTCTAAGTTAAATTTTTAAAAATTAAACGATTCTGTCTCCACTCCTCTATAATTACTATTTTCTGTTGTTTACCTCTGGTCTTCTCCTAAATATGTCCACTATACTATAATATTCAACGTAATATTAGGGGTTAAAGTATGAAATTGCCGATTTGTACTGAAAATCTAAATTGTTTATTTTTTTAATTTTTACTAAATTTATTTAATCAAAATAGTTGCCATTATTATCTATACATTGCTGCCATCTAATGGGAAGGTCATTAATGCCTTTGCGATAGAACTCCGACGATCTAGACTGCACAAACTGTGTGAAAGCATTTTGTACTGCCTCCTGGGAAGAAAACTTCTTGTCACGTAGATAATTGTCCAAATCACGAAAAAAATGGTAGTCCGTTGGAGCAAGGTCTGGTGAATACGGAGGATGACGAATGGTTTCTAACTGCAGTTCCTGAAGGGTCAAAATGGTTTCTCGTGCTGTGTGAGGTCTCGCGTTGTCGTGGAGCAACAATGGTGAAGATCGATTCATGAGTCGGGGCTGTTTATTGATTTGACGCAAGTGAGTCAATATTGTGGGTAAGGTAACGTTAAACCATACCGCTAATTCCAGGGTAGTTTGACTAGGGTCGGCTTCCACTATCTCTCTTAATTCATCGTTATTCACCTGTGTGGGCGGTCTTCCTCGTGGCTCGTTCTTTAAGTCGAAATTTCCATCACGAAAGCGTTTAAACCAAAATCGCACGGTGCGTTCATTAGTAGACCCCTCTCCAAATGCAGCATTGATATTGCGGGCTGTTTCTGCCGCGTAAGTTCCGCGTCGGAACTCGTATTCAAAAATCACTCGAATTTTCGCAGTATCCATCTTTCTTGTCTAAATTGAATAACAAAAACAATTGAAAGTCGATATTCAAATGTTTCACACTTTTTAAAAAAAGAACATCATAGAAACCATTTGAAAAAAGTTTCATTCGAAAACCTCAAACCATGAAGATTCTATGTCAATTCAAAGAACCATACTTTAACCCCTATTATTATGGGGTAACTCCACGTTGTGGAGTTTCAACTACCTCATATTGAGTTACCCAGCAGGCTAGCATAACTCCTATTTGCATGTCATTTTTCTATCGACATAGTATGTACTACAAAATCTATTTCAATTTAGACTAATAATGGTGAGGCTGACGTGCATCACGCGCTACAAACTAGTTGAGTTCCTAGAAGTTATTACTATAGACGAGTGAGAAAGAGTTCGGACATACAGAAATGCCAGTTTGATAATATTATGCTGTAAGCATATTATGTATACTTGCGCCGACCAACCTTACCACAGAAATATACTAATAATACTATAAAATAATATATTCTTGTTTTCAGCCACCAAATTGTAGTAATTTGCTTGCAAAAAAGGACGAGGTTCTCAATTCGACGTGTATAATCTTAAATCCTAACCGATTTCAACAAATCGTTTTTTGTTCAAATACGTATAAGGTTCCATTAGTCCCATTTTAATTTGGTGAAGATCTGATGAAGACTTTCAGAGATGGAGAACGGAACTCTTCAATGGGCAGCAGTACATAAGGCCTAGTGGGGCCCATCCTTCAGTAATATGCATATGTTTCATAAAATATACTGTAAAAGTAGTCCCAGCGTAATTCGGTGATGTCCTGGTAAAGACTTTTGGAGATGGAAATTGAGAAATTTAAATTTTAAAGCAAAGAATTAAGTTTTGATGGTATAAGCACTTTGTTCAAATAATTTCATTCATTAAGTCATTCTCTGGTGTCTGGTGGAGATTGATGCATTCATTATTTAACTCAAATATTCAGTTTCATTGTCACTTTCTAGAGCCAAAGATCTGAAAGTCGGATGATGCGGGAACGTGGGGGACTAAAAATTTGAAAACAAAAAAATTTAAATAAAAAGTAGAAAACGACTTCAAAACACTACAGCACTAAAAAGTTTGAAACTATTTAATAGGATACCTTTCAATTAGAATTATAATTTGGAGTCGGTGCCCAAAAAATATTAAGTGCTGGTCATGAAACTGGGCACCGACTACAGATTATACTTCTACAATACCTTCATGTATACATACTACTAATTGAAACGTATTCTTTTAATTTCTTTTTAACTTTTTGAAGTCGATTTTTATTTTTATTTAATTTTTTTCTTATCAATACGAATAAATTTCACTCCAAGGCCTACCCAAACTTGATCTAAATCCACTGCAATAAATAAGTGCTGGTAGTAAACATAAGTATGCTGAACATGTTGAAATACATGTAAAAGTCCACTTTGTTGTGTCATAATATCTACGTAATAGACAGAGAATAGCCTAAAAATTCAAAACTGTATATTGAAGTCATCTAAACCGATGGAGACCTACATAATCGCTGGTGGACTTTCTGCATCTCCCCATCTTTTGGACGCCATGGTCAGAGTTCACGTAGCCCCGCGTGGCACCAATCCTTGCCAACCTCAACCTTATCACCGAGCAGCAAGAGCCTCTTCCGGCGTGAGTTGGCCGCGGTTAATTGATCTCATTTAGCTCGTTGTCCACGCGAGCCCGCGCCGACACATTAAAATCCCATTTGCCCGGTCGCCCCGCGGCGCGGCGCGGCCGCTCGGCTGCGAGACAGAATGCTAGCTCAGTCGTGGGGCCAACTGCACTGAAATCGTGAAATTGTTGTTTCATGGGTCCCTTTCGAATGTCCGACAGTTTTTTTTATTTAGCCTGTATACGTCCCACTGCAGGCCACCGGTATTTTCTTAGATAGTTTGGGCTTATTGCCTCGCGTGCCCACTGCGGATTGGCAATTTCAAGCGCTCAGGTATGTGAACACCTCAGACAATCAGGTTTCCTCGCGATGTTTTGGTCTCACCGACAGTTATTAAACAAATTTTCAGACAACAAGCAACGTAACTCGACATTCCGTATAAAAATGTTTCCTAAACCTTACATCTCATAAAGTAATTCTTTCTTATAATGTCATTTGGCTCCAGAACGTTAGTGTTCTTAACATAAATGAAATAAATCGTCAAAGTTCTACTAATATGATTTTAAGTTACAGTTCACGCTAGTTATAAAACCGGGCACTGGGAGTGTAGGAAATGCGTTAGGTTAACAGTTAGTTAAGTTGGGTTAGGTTGGTGATCTCGCTACGAGGAGCGAGCGAAGCACCAATAAATTCTGACAAAACAAAATTTATTTCTTATGGGTTACTTTAAAAACGAATTAAATTAGTATTGCAAAATGCATTATTTGTTATCTGTAAAATGTTGACAGGTAAGTGTGTCTTTTAAACATATAATAAATAATGCATTTATTGCATTTTCATAATGACAGCTTGAATTATTGTTTTTTGATGTGTTCTATAAACCATATCTTATCTTATCTTGTCTCATCAAATGAATCTTGCATTTAGATGTCATTTTAAAAACCATAGCTTGTAAAATGAAACATTGACAAATGTTTTTAAAAACCTATTTAAAGGCTAAAAATTACACCCACGCCGGGACTTGAACCCTTGAAATAATATAATCATGTTATGTCAAGCGATATCATTTCGATGTAAGAACGTAACTGCAAAGTTACTCGGTTACTCGGGGCTGCAATTGATGTAAATTGCTTCGGCCAGATGTCGCTGCCTGTACGTATTACAGGGAAGTTTGTAAAGGGACTCGAAATTTCGCTTAATTGGGAGAGCGCTGGCACGGTTAGCCAGAGTTCGCGGGTTCAAGTCCCTGCATGGGTGGAATTTTTAGCCTCTAAATAGGTTTTCAAAAATTTTCCTCAGCGCGGGTTAGTGCAACAAAACAAAAGAAGAATATAATTGACAAATTTTGTTTGTGAAGAGATACTTTTATAATGAAAGTATCGTACTCATACTTAACTACAATTTCCGTAGTGTAGTGTTCTGCTTTAATCAATTCTGGGGATAAGTCTACACCCGTTCTCTGATGTAGACTTATGAAATTTAGGTACTTCATCTTAAACTAGTTTATCAGAATCCAACGTAGAGAGAACTGTACCTTAATATCGTAACTGAAATTTGTAAATCAAAAACAGAGATATACCTACACATGCAAACGTTTTTTTTTAACGCTTTCAATATAGACACTCGTAAACATTTTTGATTGCGTCTGGTGCGCTGTTTTAAACTGTTGCAATGAACCTTTTGTGTCTGCCACTCGAAGCTGCGATTAACTTTACGCTGAACTCTGTGCAGTGTCACTTTTTACACCCAGTGGCTGGTCGACGTCTGGCGCAGGGCTGGTCACTTTTTGCAGCAATCCGTCGAAACAATGTCCCCTGTGTACTCTACGCTTCACACTCCCCTGCGATTAGAAGACTCCACTAGACAGTCACAGCTATTGGCGTCGGTCCGCTGGTGTTTGTTCAAAACTGCTGACAACGGCTTTACAGCTGAACTTTTGCAAGTGTTTATCGGAATCACTAATGGAAGAAAACATTTCAGCAGCAGCAGTCTGCTCTACCTCTACTACGCAGAAAAGCCACACTCAACCTCATTTTTCCATGGTGTCATTTATAAGGATCAAGACTTGAACTTTTGCCAAATGCACCGTCTAATGGTTGCAAGTTTACTTATTTTTAAGGAGCAGTGGTCGGGAAACCAGCTGGCCAGCAATCAAATAAATGCTCGCAAGATTGCACGTACCGCGTACCCTTGGCTTGCTGCGGCTAGAAAATCGTACACCCTTGGCTTGCTGCGGCTAGAAAATCGTACACCCTTGGCTTGCTGCGGCTGCCTACAAAATGTGTATGTCGTTGGAAGACGATTAGAGTGGTTGTGATAAAACTTTCGTTTCCGCTTTTCTAGCGTATCTGATAACAAAAATAATAACTTTTTGTGGCAATAAAGAAAAAGTGAGTTTTCCAGTTTCCAAACTACATTGCACTTAACCTAGAGGGTTTATTCAATAGACAAACATATTGTACACTGGAAAAAACACAAAATATTTACTACGGTACATTATGGTATATATAAAGGTACAAAGGTAATTAACAATGTAATTGCTGACTGAACATAATAAAGAAAGACATGTCTTTTCTTGCGACCGATGTGAGTTTTCTGTAAACAATGCGCAAAATTTCCAATTGCAATTAAATCTTTTAATAACACGATGAAAAAGGTATTAGCTGTCTGCGTTACATATAATTGAATCGTGTGATTTTAAAACAACACAAGTCACATGTGTTTTTAAAATAACACTTGCCCATTTTTTTTTATTAAATTATTTACACCTACCTATTGATTTACATTAGAAAAAAAAATTGTAGTTTATTCATACAGAAATCAATATAATATGCTAAAATATTGCTGTTGTAGATATTAGTATTTGAATAAAACAGTTTTTTCTATTTCCTGCAAAGTTGTAATGAAAGGACATGTGTCGTTTTAAAATCACACGATTCAATTATCAAATGAATTCGTTGATAAATTAACTGAATATGTACGAGTAGCAAAATTATAAAAAATGCAACAAAGTACTAAGAAAATTATGTGGGTACGAAATTTTTTAATCCTTTTTACACAATAATAATTGCCTCTTTCTCCTGGTTCAGTAAGTTACGTTTCTGTTAAGTTTCTGCCTGGTATAGTAAGTAAGTTACAATGACTTGCCATTTATTCGTAAAAAACTGTTTCGACAGTTGTGCTTTTGAAAAACGAAATATTCTTTTTTCTTTTTTTGTTTCCTACTGTCACAACGCCAGCAAAAAATTGCTGTTGGCGACGAGACCATATTATGTCAAATGATGCTACCTCTAAATTGATTGCCTTTAAGACCAACAAAGATGGTCCCTGGATGGCACGGTATGTGAGATTTTAACAACAAGAGTTTCGTATGCGTTGTAAAGAGACTTCAGTGTTAACGATTCAAAATAACTGAATACGTGAGTTGTCAAACAATACAAAGTATGCAATAAACACACAGTGAGGTTTGGAATCTCCAGTGAAACTAACACTATATGTAGGTACCCACTGGATCGATAGCGTGGTACTGCTATCAGAAGACCCGCACGTTCGCTGGAAAATGTGGGCCACCATGACACCGCGCGCGATACCGATCGTCACACGCGTACACGTGTCTCTATGCTGTGACCTGGCTCGCAATCAAGTACTCTGTGCTTTATGAAAGTATACAAAATCGCTTACCTATTTTTTTTAAATAATTAATTGATCAACGAATATTAAAAGGTAACTCCCATCTCATAGTCTATATTTTTTTGCCTCGTACTTCAGGTACGAAGATTTCTACCTTTCCCGCCCAAAATTAAACAGTTATTTAATACGACAATGCTCTTTCTTTTTCTGCGCCTCTTTTATAATAATTTGGTACGCTTGCAACTGCTGCACGCTACCAACATCGCGGACAAATGCCAGTAAAAGTATCTGGCAAATCGAAAATAGACCAAAAGAGAGCGCGTTCTGGAGCTTCCTTTCACGGTAGTTTCCGTATCTATGCAGATGTAAACAAACCGGTGAAATGACTGCCTGCTGCTGCTGCATCACCTCGTGCGGCCGAGACACCTCAACAGTGACATACAGAAGGTCCGCTAAAATAATTATCTAAGTTTTTTTATAATAAACACAAACAAAAACATTATTTTTTAATTACCTACATTAATTTGCATACGGCTTCGTCAAGCATAGAAAGCGAAAATTACAACTAAAAGTCAACATTTTAAAAGAAACCATTCGTCTAAAGATTACTTGGTACGAGTCTAAAGATTAGTGGCTAACAAACTTACCGCTTCGTCATTATTATTTCTGAACTAAGACTCTCGTAAGCACTACACATTATAGTTTCTGCTTTACAAACTAAACTAAACAATTCACTCTGATGCATGGATTACTTTAGGAAAGGTGTTAACGCTCAACAAGATAAAACCTTACTTTTTGCCGAGTGAAAGTAACGAATATTTAAGCTTAGCCCTTCTATGCATTCCACCACCTTCTCCGAGTCAGCAGACGACGTCGCGTCGCCCGAAATAGCGCGCGCTCATCTTATCCAATATTTGTATAAATGCAGCGTTTAGACCGTGATCCCGCGTATTTGTGTAGCGGACGCAGCTTCCCTTTGAGCCGTCTAAACAAACAAATAGTTTGGTCATGACTTGCTCGGGCTCAGCGAAAGTTCCGGTGCCAAATTTAGCTTCAGTTCAGCAACATAATGTTCGATTACAGTGCCAGACTAACGAGGTCTTCACCTACTTACATACAAAAGCGCATTTTAAATTAAAAAACAACGAGCCCTGCTTTTTTCGCCGTAGGGAACTTAGTGTTATTTGATATGTGAGAGACAGGTCAGGTGCGGCGCGGGCGTGATCTGGCCGTTGCCGCCGCCGCGCGCCGGCGCCGCGGGGTCGAATTGAACAGGATCAGGCGCCTACCTAGCTGCTGTATTACCTACTAGGGTGTGCGAGAGCAATTGACATACTTGAGCAAAAATAGAGAGAAGTGTTTCTAAAGTAGCACAACTTGAACCTGCTGATGTGATACAGCCAGACTTTTATTTGCAAGTACCTTGTGTCATAATTTTAAAGTAAAGAAACCGTGGTAAGGCCTCCAATACATTTATAGCGCATTGCACCTGTCTCTCAGAAAGAAGGAAATATGAGTAACTTGACGTTACTTGTCGAACGATGTCCAAGTTGACCAACAAAAAGAAACGGAAGAACAGCTGCAATTTTACCACTTATTTGTTGTACACTTATATTATTTCGATCGACTGCCGCGCTGATCTTGTGGTAACACGCTATTTGACCAAAGCAAATGTCATGGTTCGGTCTTGCTGGAGGCCACCGTAATTGACTTGTATAAATGATCTGAGCCCGAGTATAATTCTGTGTTCGTGATGTAATTGCCTGGTTACCAAAGCCCAGAGTATCCTATTTGGGGGCTAGGTCAAGTAATTGTATAGTATAGAAGTTATTATTTATACGACACACGCACTCACTGGTACACCTTTATTGGACCAAGATTTTATTTTCTTGTGACCTTACAAAGAACAGCTTAGCTACCGTTGTCATACTTTGACATACTGAGCAATTCTTTTGTGGTCTTCAATCACGGACAAGGACAGCGAGCGGGAGGGGGCAGGGGGGGGCAGGTCTCATCTCGCGCTATTTTCGTTTTGGAGATGCATTCCGTGTAGCCGTTCGCCTCTTTGCCCGAGACTTGATGTCGTGGAAAATTGGATCACGGGTGACTGTAACGTAATATAAGTAAAGTACTTACTCGCACGTGGCAAAGAGGCGATAGTTATCCAAAACTATTTTCTCTATCACTAATTAATTTAAACTAGATTTGAGCGAAACTCACAGGTGCCTACGCAATTTACGGTTTCATCACGGTCAGTGCGGAGAAACGCATGCAATTTCATCACGCCCCTGTCCTTTGTGTATGTCACAAATGAATCCTCAAAGATATTGTGTTGTTGGTAGATGAGATGATATCAAACATATTAAACATATTAACATTTAAAATATTTAGAGAAAGTATCTCGTCATATCGAATTACTCTATAGCTCCGTCCAAAAATTTTGGTGTTTTCTCGTATCAACGATCTCTCCGATGCAATCAAAAACTCCCACTATTATTTCTTTGCGTTTAACTAAAAAATATTTTAGTCCGTGTGCGATTACCATGATTTTTCCCTGTTGCAGGAAGATCTGCAGTGGAAAATCCTGAAAAGGACGGTAACAAACCGTTCCTTAATATTAAAAAATTAAAATGTATTTATGTCAAAAAGAGAAAGTCCCGAAAAAGTAACCTGAACGGGACAAATCTTAAAATTGTATCCGAAATTTGTGGCTTAGGTATTATAGTGGACAATCATGTAACGTTCAATGCTCATATTAACAAAATTGTTATAAAAGGTCTTTCTGTATTGGGATTTATTTGGAGCAATTGCCGAAACTTGAGGAACGCGAATGCTCTATTGCGCATTGGTGTGTGTCTCTTTAGACTACTGGTATGCGATCTGTGGTCTTCTCTTGAGTCCTCATTGCAATTAATGTGACAAAATTAAAGTGTCGTTAATAGAATTAAAGTAGCACAGAAACTTTTCCTTTATTATCTAATACGCGGCCATCAGGGCAGGTGTCGCTCTTTGGCACAATACTTATCACAGAGATAGACGACATGACACTGACCGATATTTTTGCTTTTTTTAATAAGGTATTTTCAAGGTACTTTCCAAATTCAATTTTGTAGTTTCTCGTCGCGGTTTCTTGGTCATTTATTACCGTCCATTTTACTTTCGCTTAGCAAGAAATATTGCTAAAAATATTCTATAATAAACAGAGTGTGTAGACAGCATAATCAACTTATTGTCCTCAAAGATCCTAAGGCATCCGTTTGCACGTACGCTTAGTAAATTCAGATTAAACTTAATCCACATATCGTCAGTATTATCCACCACATAATATTATGTAACTCAGTTTATTCGCAATACTAGAACCGTACCTTAATCCTAACAAGCCCGCCAATTGTACTGTATATTTTTTTAATTTTTATGTCATGTGCTCTAATGTACAATAAAAAATGTTCTTATCTTATCTTATTTAATATTTCCAGTTTTATTTATAAAAGAAAAATTCCTTAAGATATCCTTCAAATAGCTGTTTAAATAGTCTGTGGTGAATGAAAAGCCGTAAACACCGATTATTCAAACGGCCTCTGACGATGGTGCCAACTTGTAGTATTTAAGATTGGGTTTACACTGTGGCTTTATTCATTGTGCATTCTATTTGGACGTGTAAAAACCTAATAAAAAAACAACTATAAGTACGGGATTCATCTATCTGAACAACCACATAGGTAGGCCTACTAATACACCGAAACTGTATCTATCTTTTACGGCCACAGCAATAACAGTAAAGTACCTGGCGCGTTACCTACTTGCAATAATTATTACTCAACCGTTACTACCTTTGTTAGTTTAATACATTATCGTAAAACGTTGTTATAGTCCCGGCTTGTGGGCGCGACACGTGTGGGTCGCGGCTGTCGAAACGACAAACAATTGACATTTTCTTTCGATAATTCTCTGTGATCTGAATCCGCATTATGCAAGCTCGGGGAGAGCTCGCCGCGGCCGCGGCGGCCGGCAGGAGAAAACTGCGGCGAGTCGGCGACTCTATCACAAACCTCACTTTGCGACAACGATGTGAAATACCGCGTAATGAGGCAGGCCGCTGTCATATTCCGTCGCAAAAATCACATACATACAGCTATTCTCATTTTAAAGAATAATTCCAGTAAAATAAAACGCGACATAAACGCTTCCCATTTTAGTAGGGACTAAACCCTATATAAGTACCTGGCTTGAAATCATTTATTGCCATCGGTGTAGCTTTCGTCCACAGATATGATCGTGCCTCTGAACTTCTACTTTATCCTTATCAGAACGTCAAGCTCGCGATAGCCTCATCGGCTTAAATGCCCTCGTACGTAATGTTCCAGTACCTGTACTCAACCAGTTTCTGATTGTTGCATGCATAACCTCGCGCCGATGTCTGAGTGGGGTAGGTACACGTCCTCATTGCCTACCACATAAGATAACTTGTACCTACATACTTACGTTGCACAGCCTCTCGCGGCTTAGAACAATCATACATTTTCTAAGAGTGTTTGCACACCTATTACAACTGTGACTGTTATGTTTCCACACCTTGTTTTTCATTTACGTTGGCGGGCAACTAAATAGATTATTATTCGTAATTTCTATCCTTATTTTGTCTTCTGCTAGATCACCAACAAAGTCACAGCTTTAACTAATACTATAAGTAAGTATATGCGGTGGTAGCCTAGTGGGTAGAACATTGGACTCGGAAGCGAGAGACCCAGGTTCGATTCCCAGTGCGGGCATGTACCTATGACTTTGTTTTCTAAGTTATGTACATTTGTGAAGTTATAGTAGCAATACCACTCGCTAGCCGTGAAGGAAAACATCGTGAGGAAACCTGATTGTCTGAGCTATTCATATACCTCAGCGCTTGAAATCGCCAATCCGCGGTGGGCACGCGTGGTGATTAAGCCCATACTCTCTCCCTGAGAGAAGGACTGTGCCCTACAGTGGGACGTATATAGGCTGCTTAAATATTAGGGGTTAAAGTATGAAATTGCCGTTTTATTGCAATAGGTTCTTTGAATTGACATATAATCTTCATGGTTTGAGGTTTTCGAATGAAACTTTTTTCAAATGGTTTCTATGATGTTCTTTTTTTAAAAAATGTGAAACATTTGAATATCGACTTTCAATTGTTTTTGTTATTCAATTTAGACAAGAAAGATGGATACTGCGAAAAATCACTCGAATCATGAGGCACCCATTTTTCGTATTTTTTTTTATTTTATTGATTTGACGCAAGTGAGTCAATATTGTGGGTAAGGTAACGTTAAACCATGCCGCTAATTCCTGGGTAGTTTGACTAGGGTCGGCTTCCACTATCTCTCTTAATTCATCGTTATTCACCTGTGTGGGCGGTCTTCCTCGTGGCTCGTTCTTTAAGTCGAAATTTCCATCACGAAAGCGTTTAAACCAAAATCGCACGGTGCGTTCATTAGTAGACCCCTCTCCAAACGCAGCATTGATATTGCGGGCTGTTTCTGCCGCGTTAGTTCCGCGTCGGAACTCGTATTTGCATGTCTACTTTTCGGTGTGATTCAGAAGCAGCAACCTTCATACTTATACAACAAGTTAAAATTTTGTAATCGTCAGTCTCGTATTCCATTAAGAATGATCTGCCCATCCCACCATTCATCAACATTTCGGGGAAGCTTCCGTTACTGCGCCACGAAATGCTGGAACAATCCCCTTCAATCCCCTTCAATAGGCAGTTTTAAATTAAAATATAAGAAATATCTACTTATTAAGCAAAAAGGCCTACAGTAAAGTTGTTCCATACCCATTATTAACTGTTTGTTCTAAATTATCTGTTATAATGTTACATAAGCTGTTGTGGTTTTAATTATATTTTTTCTGCGCATGTAATGCTAAGATCCAGTTGTAATGAATCCTACTTACATAATTACATAAATACTGAGACTGAGCTTCAGCCTAATGTGATAGTGATGCATCATAATGATTTAATATCTGCACTGTTTTCATCTGGTTCCAATACGTTTAATATTTAAGTGTAAGGCATCCACTGAAAATCAGCGCCGTGGCCCAACCATGGCATAAGGCTGAGTGGAGACCTTTTTGGTGCATAATACGTAAGACTGTGATAATTTTAAGTCTAATTTATTCTATTGTATTTTTATGTGCCAAATAAAGATTATTCTATTCTATTAAAAAATCACTCGAATTTTCGCAGTATCTATCTTTCTTGTCTAAATTGAATAACAAAAACAATTGAAAGTCGATATTCAAATGTTTCACATTTTTTAAAAAGAGAACATCATAGAAACCATTTGAAAAAAGTTTCATTCGAAAACCTCAAACCATGAAGATTCTATGTCAATTCAAAGAACCTATTGCAATAAAACGGCAATTTCATACTTTAACCCCTATTATAAGTAATAATGTTGTGTATGGCGAGGGTGGCCACCTGTCGCCGCAACTATCCCTCTTGAATCGATCCCCACTCTAGTATCTAGTATTCGTGTAGAGCAGCTGAGCCGAGGGACTGTGGACTTTGTAGCGAACGTGAGAAAGGCGAGGTCGCGTGGCTGAATCAGCACTAAGCTGCTGAGTCAGGGATCGAGCCGCAGACACTGGCCGGCGAGGAACCGACGTACAGCCGCCAACATTCGGATATACTTTCGAGATACCTTTGTTTTTTGCTACATCATACTCTTTCTACGCGAAAACAGTTAGAGCTAGGTAGATCCGACAGTTACGTTGCAAACCTCTTCACAGGTATCTACCAATATCTTTTCCAATCTGTATGAAATTGGAATCAACAGAAAAAGCACAGGTTTTGAAGGAGCAGAAAAAGTCGTCTCTATTAAATATATTTCATGTCTGAAATATTACCACACCCTTTGGGCCACAAAAGCTTTATTTAAGGTTATTATTATTATTTCAGAACTGTGCAGTGGGCGTGGCAAGCCTTTTGCCATATTAGTAAGATGTGAGTCAAGACGCGGAGGACGTGAGTCATAATGAACTTGTTACTTATCGGTCCGATTATTTATTGTTATTACAGCTGTGTAGAGTCGCCAAGCGCCGCAACATGTCGCATGCTGTGACCGACCCTTCTTCCTTCACCAGGGTTTCTTAGAGCAGACCGTGGAACCCACAGGGATCCGTCATGGGGTCCACAGCTACTCAGGTCACTCCTATCTTACCACTTGTTTGGCCGCACCCTTGTTATTGCTGAGCGTCTATCAAAAGTTGGTTTTGACATAAGATCAAAAAAATATTGAGACCTAAATTTCAAAAGAATATAAATTAGGTATTCAAACTATTGCCAAACGCAAGTTTTAACGTTTACTCGGAGTCTGGTGTCGACAAAGACTAAAAATCATAACCGGTAAGAAGCCAAACAATTCATGAGATGAGATGATTCCGTTATATTTTATTGATATTACAGAGTTATTTGAAAGTGTCGACAAATCTATGGCTAGCAATTGCTGGTCCATGGTAGTTAAGAAAGTGGTGAAAACTATAAAATTTACAAAAATATATTTCTGGCCCCCGGTTCCTCCTACCCTAACAATCTATTAATCTACTGTTAACAGCTGTCGGTCGTTCTTTTTGTATGCACTTTCACCAACTGTCAATAGTAGATAAAGAGATCGTTAGCGTACAAGAAACTGGGGTCTAGTGACAGACTCTACTTCGGAGTTCTGTAGCAAGAGCGTCGTGGGTTGTCGGCTGACAGTAGCGCGGACCAGCAGCGGGAGGCCGGCGACCCCCGGGCCGCTTAATCTGTCATTCACTTGTGATCAGTTTATTATCACGTCCCCGAACTAATCAACTGATAACTGGCGGCGCCGCCCGTCGCTTATTTACTCACACAACGACATTATTCACTCACCTCGTATTTACTTACTGTTATCAATTACATCGAAAAATTATATGTCAGCGTTCTCGGTAATTTTGGTAGCTCATCGTCTACTTACGACGTAGGATTTTTGTTTCCTCAATGAAATGTAGCGGTATCGACATGCCTCGGTCCATCATTCTCAGTTAGTTCAATGGAGCTACGTATGTACTGCAGTTGCGTCACTGGAACACAACCAGTCTATGAACCGCGCGGTGTGGGCGAGCGAAGGCGCGGCGAGGGCGCGGCGGCGTGGCGCAAGCGACTGACCGCTCAGCACCGCACTCTCTACACTACCAAACTTGAGACATGGAGACCAAGAAAGGCTGTTGGTTGAAAGATACCCGCACGTTTCTCTATACAAAATTGGAACCGCGAGCATTCCCTAATCTATCTATTCAAGATAATTTTAGCAAGATAAAACAGGAATGAACACCAAAAAACCGGCCAAGTGCGTGTCGGGCCACGCGTAATGCAGGGTTCCGTAGAAAGAGGGCCTTTTTATCTACTTTACAGAACTAACAACTTCATCGAAGTAATTTTCAATGGATTTTGTGCGAAATTTTACTTTTATAAGTTGGTTGCCTATTACTCGTTAACTAGTAAAGCTTACTTAGCCGTGATACTTTTCCTTTTAAGTTCATTATATTTGCTATTACCCGGAATTTTTTTCACGTTTCTACAATCAACCGTTTAGCCAGGAGAGGGCGCAAACGGAACCATAAAACAAAAAAATGGTCTTCCTTTACCCACAAAATTTTTTAACAACCAATCCGATGATGTCCCATATGATGGGATAGACGAAGAAAAAACTACAACCCCACTTTTCACGTTAGGGAAGGTACAGTAAAAATAATCCAACATTTTATTCTTTAACTTAGTCGGCGTGATAAATATGTATACACATACCAAATGACAGCTTTCTAGTACCGGCGATCTTTGCGCTAGGCCGCGGACGGACAGACAGATAGACAGACGGACATGGCGAAACTGTAAGGGTTCCTTGTCGGACTACGGAACCCTAAAAACGAATCGCACATACTTTTAACGGAAATAATAAATCACATAGCGGTCGCATCTGCCAAGGAATCACCAACTTGTAATGAGAATCCGCAGTGGTAGAGTAAGGTGCGTGCACGCAGGTCGTTTAAGTAACGGTAGCCAAAGATAAGAATATTATATAGCAGGTATCATACACCGTACTATCCTAGAGCACTTTAACAAGATATTGGCGCTAGCTCTACGTTTCAAGTCTTCTCATATCCTGAAGGTTGCTCATTGAATCTTCACCTCAAACCCCTGCAATAAATAGCTAGTAACTAGAGTTAGCGCATTAGTAAAATGCTTGGCTTATCCTAGAGCCCTGGGTTCGATTCTGACTGTACAAATAGCTTTAATTACATAGATACATTATTTATTAAATTACGTACATTTGTGAATGTGTTGCAATTGACGATACGACTCGCCAACAGTGCATAAAAAACATCGTGAGGGAACCTGAATTTCTGAGGTGTTCACATACCTCAGCGTTTGAAAGCACCAATCTGCGGTGGACACTATGCGGTGGTACTCGCTCTCTGAGAGACGGCCTGTGCTCTATAAACTACTGCTGTATATACTAACTAGAGAGGAAGTATCAGATTCGAAGCGCAGGAGAGTAATTTCACTATACTGCCATGGTTGGTGTCGTTTAAACTCACATTGAACAACCAAAATGTCAGATTCCAAATTACTCATGTAACTAGCTCAAAGAGGTCCAATTCCGCGGCTTCCGGTATTTCATAACTTTATGGGGGAATATCCCATGGAGATGTCATGAGTTTCCTAACTAAACTTAATCGTCCGCGTCCTATCTTTTACCAATGCCTATGTAAAGCGTAGCTCTACAACTTAGAGTATCATTTGGCGGCAATTATTGGATAACGGAAGAACATTGCAAACCGAGCTGTGACTGTCATTAATGTTCATGACTACTAAATAACGTTATTTTTGTCAGTTTTCCTAGAGTAAAACAATATTTAAATAATTTATACAAGCACAAATAGATCAAAAATAAGTCAGAAGACAGTAGGTCAGCCCTTACATTTCTGTTGCAAAATCACTACTGACGTAACAGTAGACTGCACTAACTTCCTCTTTGACTGTTGTTATTAGCATAACTGTGAGTTTTTCTGTTCATTAAATTATGTCTTTCTACTAATCTATAGAAAAAGCCTTTGTGTTAATCTATGTCTTTGTATTAATCTATAGAAAACGCCACTGGTTGTACAATTACATATATATATCCATGTAAGATTGTTTTGTCTTGTAACTATATTGTACAATTGTTTCATCATCATCATCATCAGCCACTCGACGCCCACCGCAGGACACGGGCCTCCTTCATGGTTTTCCTAACCATGAGGAGTTTTGCCATAATCGCCACGCTTGGCAGGCGGGTTGGCGATCGTAGTATGCTGTTGAAATCTCAGGAAGACGCTGCTGCCCGTCTCCTGGTAATGTATTCCCTTAGTCGCCTTCTACGACATCCACGGAAGGAAATGGAGTGACGCAATTCTTAATCCGGCGCCACACGGAAACAATTGTTTGTTTTCTTTTAATAAAAAAAATAATAGGCAGCCAGTACTGGGTACGGTGGGTACCACATATTTAAGTAGCTAGAAACTCGTTATCACGTTTGATAACTTTGTTACCTATCTAAAACGTAATCCTTAAGACCGTACTTTTCTTTTGCTTTTCTGTCGCTCGCACACATTCAACATTTTTCATCATCATCATCATTCAGCCACAAGAAGTCCACTGCTGAACAGAGGCCTCCTCCATGGATTTCCAAAAAGACCGGTTGGAAGCGGCTTGCATCCAGCGTCTTCCTGCCACTTGGATGAGGTCATCTGTCCATCTTGTGGCTGGTCGGCCGTGGGGTGCCGGCTTTAGAATTGTACCCCCCCATCTCTTCTCGTGGATGCCGGAAAAACCGGCTAAAGGATACCTTACCAGAAGGTGGGTAGCAGCGCCTTCTGCGGAATTGCCATGTACTGCGCTCGCCAACCCGTATGCCAAGCGCGGCGATTATGGCAAATACCCTCATGGAAGACAACAAAAAAACCAGGCCCCAGTCCTCGGCAGCTCCGCTATTCTTGGCTACGGGGGCCGAAAAGTTCTCGAATGGAGACCACATATCAACATTTTTAATTTTTAATAATTTATTGTAAAATGATGAGTGGAATACTTTTGAAAAATTTGGTCTTAGCAAGAATAGAAGATAAAATTAAGGTCATTTAGATATTACGAATTCTTAATCAATATTTCTTTTTCAGAAACTAAGGTATGAACATCAACATGTGACTACAATGTCTGTAATAAGTATTGTTTAATTTGTCAAATACCTACTACATCTTTTCACAAATATTATGAATGCTAGTGAGAGAAAAGGAAATTACAGCCTTATGAATGCATAGACCCTGAATGTGATACGAAACCGACAACGGTAAATGAGGTACGATACCTTCGTACCCTTAGCTAAGTTGGTTAGAACGGGGTACTAGAGCTTGAAAGGTTGGATTTGTAGGTAAGTAGAAAGCTAAGCTTGGCAGGTCAACCCAGCCAGCAGTGCCGCACCAAGCGCGGCGCCCCGCGCACTCGCACGCACACGCGCGCCTGAAGGCTCGTGGCTCACCCGTCTGGCTGTCTACCTAGGTATGCAAATGTAGCCGCAAAATGCAATTTACCTTTCACAAAAGTGCGCAAGGCGAGGAACGAAGCGAGGACTCGCGAAGGCACTCGCCGCCTGGCCTACTCGCGGTGTGAGAGCAGAAGCAAGTTTATAGAGCAAGTTGCGCCTCTCCACCCCCCGCCTCGCCCCTTCCGTCGGCCCGAGCCCGGCGCCGGCAGTCGCGCGCCCGCCGCGCCGCCGCACGGAGGTCTTCACGCCGTCACTCACACCTATCCCCCCCGTACACCCGCGCCACGAACTCGCGCGACAGGATTCCGTAACACACTCGCTCGCGACCCACTCCGGCAAGTGTACACAGTGATATTATGTTCCCAGTGGAGTCATGTGCCATAGTTTTGTGTACAAATAAATAGTGTAAAGCCGGTTTGCGGCGCGGCCCTGAGGCCGGTGTGCGCCCGCAGTGAACGACCCGCGCTGTGCTTTCTAACAGAGCTGCGTGTGCGTACTCAAACACACCGCTCTCGTCCGTGTCATACACATACACGAAAAGGTGAGGAGAACGACTGGTGGTCCCGATTAAAAACTCTCAACAAAACTAACTTGGACACTAACATTATGTGTGATTCAAGCCTAACCAAAAACATAGGTACCTACTTGCCCATTGTAAGTGGGTGGTAACTAACAACTATTTTTTGCCTCATTGTAAAAACTTAGCAGTGAGTGAACCAGTGAGGATTAACTAAGTCGAGCGCGATAAGCCTCGCCTTCAAGTAGGTAACAAGCTTAGTGTAATGAACATTTTGAAGAAGTTTAACAAACGGCTTTGTTAATCCCAGTCCAAGAAACACTCGAACAGGTATAGGCAGCGATAGAGCACGCAGGGCAAAAACACGGAATGCGGAAGATACACTGACAACAGCAGCACGGCACACTACTCGGACAACAATTCTACAGGCTCAGCTTGCCAGTGAAAAGTGAAGCTCTTTCGACAAACTTTCTTGCTATTTAGGTATGCATAAAAAAAGATAATTAAATAAATGATGATAGCAAATGATCCTAATCAGCCGAGTCGGTAATCGTGGTACACCTTCTCAAATCGGCTACTCTCTATCTCTAGAGTCACTCTTCAAACTGGCTTTATAATGTTTTATAAGTTTTGTCTATTTTGTTATTATGCTGTGCTATGGTAACCAGGGAAAAATAGCACAAACATGGATAACGCCCACACAGTGATTAATTTCATTGTCTTCCCTCTTTATCTGATAGACCTCACTAATAAAGACTGTTACATGGGTCCAAAAAAAAATAGACGAATTACTTCTCCTGTTTATGTCGCCTCATAAAATAGGGACAACTCAGCAAATATTAACAATCTTCGTTTGGAGTGTCATGCATTAAATCTGTCAAGTTATTATCTTATGTTAGGGATAACAGTTACTCCTGTCCTACCTTATGCCTTCAAAAATACAATTTGTCTGTTAGTTTAGACCAAATTTTTGAATTCAAGATCTGTTAACCTTGTTTATCTTTGTCTAGTAGCATTGTTCACTCCCAACATCTACTAGACTCGTTAACTGACTTCGTCGACTTACTTTTTAATTTTGTTTTGTCTTGTTGATTTTGTTTCGTAAATAGGTCAGTTAGTGGTAGTGAATACTCATTCCTAACACTCGAAAAATCAATAATAATAACTGAAAACTGTCCAAATTACGCTTCCGTGTTATTTAGCATGGCAGAAGCAGGTATCTCGGCCGTATCCCTGCTAGCGCTGTTTTTTTATTACCTGGGCCCTTCACTACCATCCTAATAACAATCAGACCACTTCGGGGAATATCCTGACTACCTGATTGCAGCATCTCATTTGTCCAATTGCAAAGGGCGACCAAAAGTATAATCTAAACAGGTTTCAAGGTCAAAGTATAAGCAAGATGAATAAAACCACCATGATATTTTTATCTATGAGAATAAAAAATAACATTATTTTGGTATGTTTCTTCACACTAAAAGAGGTCTGCAGAAAATTGCTTTTTAAGTTTGTTTGTGCTCATAATAATTAATACTGACAAGAATCTGAAATTCTTTAGAGCTTTTATTAGTAGAAGCCTTACCGGGTATATAAAAGAAAAACTCGTTAACTTCTGCAGGGGGAAGTACACCTATTCGAACAACTTTTAGTATAGAAACCATTTTTAAGTCATTATTTATCTTGATATTATAATAACGATAATCGGTACTTGTGGTACAATGTATAACAATGTTGAACCACTGATATTTTTCGCAATTTCGATTTTATTCCCATAATAGAAGTTTATGGTATTAGAGAACGTTGTTGCCTGAAATAAAATATTTATTATTAATATTATGTAAGATCATCATTCAGCCACAAGAAGTTCATTGCTGGAATAGGCCTCCTCCATGGATATCCAAACAGACCAATTGGAAGCGCCTTGCATCCAGCGTCTTCCTGCCTCTTGGATGAGGTCATCTGTCCATCTTGTGGCTGGTCGTCCTATGCTGCGCTTGCCGATATGTGGTCTCCATTCGAGAACTTTTCGGCCCCATCGGCCATCAGTTCTGCGTGCTATGTGCGCCGCCCACTGCCACTTCAACTTACTAATCCGCTGGGCTATGTCGACTGCTGTCGGGCTGTAGCTGATTACTACATTATAATCGTATAAGTTCATAAATAGCTAGGTACTAAATTATGATACTAATAAAGTTGTTCACAACAATTTGTTTTTTTTTTGCCCCCTTAGATGGTTGTTTATGTAGGCTGCTAGCTCTATACAATGTTTGCTGCTGGAGTTTGGCTGGGAGCCGGGAATAGTTAAATGAATCTACCGGTGACGTATTGGTGACCCACAGTGGCTCATTATCAGTGTGATAGTATCAGTCTCTGTCTGAGAGAATCAACTTGCAATCGTAGTGAAAGTAATTTGCCAAGTAGGGCCGAAGGAAGCTCGCCGCAGGCACGCCGGACTCTAAATAAGTAATGCGATCCCGCGCGCTCCGTAGCTCTACTTGGTCAACTCAATGTTTCTATAGTCTGCTCTAAGAAGGCTACAAGATTATTGTTGCGGAACTATGTCTAGTATATTTAGGATATCTGGTTAAAAGGTGGAAATCCCGATGGTAGAAGTCACAGATTAGTAGCCGAGAACTTCCCGTCATATGGTAGATAGGTCACCAGAAGATATTAAGAAATCTGCTGAAGGATTGAAGTGATAGATATGGAATCGAGGGATAACGCGACTGTGAAGAGTTCTTTGCCCAGAAGAAGGCTTCGTTCATGGACTAGATCGATTTAATAGTATATATACGTCGCATACGGTGTAAGAACATCGCGATTTCCTCGCGATATTTTCCTTAACGGTGACTATTGTCACTTTTTAATTCGATACAGTGTATGACAAAATTTAACACTACCATTTCTCAAAAGTGAAAAGGTCTTATTTATTTAATTAATGTACTTCACCTGACCTAGGCCTACCATTAAAACATCGATTGATAGATGTTTCTTATCCTTGATCGCCAAGAGTATTTTTTCGCTTTATTTTTCGATAGTACAAAAAGGTGTTTTTAGGGTTCCGTACCCGAAGGGATCCAAACGGGACCCTATTATAAAATAATTTCACTTTCACTATTACTAAGACATGCTGCGGAAAATTATACAGAAGACTGAGGAGTATAATTTTCCATTATGCTTAGCGTTTGTGGACTATGAGAAAGCCTTCGATTCGATCGAGACATGGGCAGTGCTCGAGTCTCTCTTTCTCCGTTGCCGTATTGACTATCAGTATATCGAGGTGCTCAAGTGCTTGTACAACAACGCCACCATGTCTGTTCGAGTACAGGAACAGAATTCGGAGACAATTCCATTGAAAAGGGGCGTGAGACAGGGAGACGTTATCTCCGAAACTGTTCACGAACGGACTGGAAGATGCCTTCAAGCTTCTAGAATGGCAGGGACGCGGCATCAATATCAATAGCGAGTACATCACTCACCTTCGATTTGCCGACTATATAGTAGTCATGGCAGAAACGATGGAAAACCTCGGCATAATGCTCGAGAACTCAGTCGAGTTTCCTAACGTGTGGGCCTTAAAACGAACATGGACAAAATGAAGGTCATGTCGAACACCCGTGTTGTGCCCACCCCAATAACATTGGGGAACTCGACTCTCGAAATTGTAGACGAATACGTCTACTTAGGACAGACAGTCCAACTAGGCCGGTCCAACTTCGTAAAAGAGGTCAATCGTCGAATCCAACTCGGCTGGGCAGCATTTGGGAAACTAAGAAAAGTCTTTTCATCTAATATACCTCAATCGCTCAAGACAAAATTATACAACCAGTGATGACGTATGGCACTGAAACGTGGTCTCTCACTATAGGCCTCATAAGATAGCTCAAGGTCACGCAAAGGGCTATGCTCGGAATTTCTCTACGAGATCGAATCAGAAATGATGAGACTCGTAGACGAACGAAAGTCATCGACATAGCCCAGCGGATCAGTAATTTAAAGTGGCAGTGGGCGGGGCACATAGCACGTAGAACTGATGGCCGATGGGGCCGAAGCGTTCTCGAATGGAGAGTTGGAGACCATATATCGGCAAGCGCAGCGTAGGACGAACAGCCACAAGATAGACGGATGACCTCATCCAAGTGGCAGGAAGATGCTGGATGCAAGCCGCTTCCAACCGGTCTTTTTGGAAATCCATAGAGGAGGCCTATGTCCAGCAGTGGACTTCTCGTGGCTGAATGATGATGATGATGATTACTAAGACTTCACTGTCCGTCTGTCTGTCTGTCACCAGGCTGTATCTCATGAACCGTGATAGCCATGTAGTTGAAATTCTCACAGATAATGTATTTTTGTTGCTGCTATAACAGCAAATACTAAAAACAGAATAAAATAAATATTAAAAGGGGCTCCTATACAACAAACGTATTTTTTGCCGTTTTATGCTCGATATTAATAACGGAAACAGGTAGACGCTTGAAATATTCACAGAATATTTAGTTCTATGTTCGCTTCAAAACTAATCAAATCAATTTAATTAAACTAAGTAAAGGGACTCCCATACAACGAACGTGATTTTTTGCCGTTTTTTCTCGATCTTTGTGTCTAATGTTGTTTAGATAATGGTACGGAACCCTTCGTGCGCAAGTCCGACTCGCACTTGCCCGTTTTTTTTTCTTAACCGTAACCTGGTGCACCGTTTTTACGAATTTGCAAAAAAACTGTTAATTGTAAACCAATTCTTTTAAATTTCTATTTTATATTGCAGTGTGGACAGTAAAAGCCCCTCTCTCTCTTTCTTTTGTAATGCTTCAAACTTGACTGTTGTGTAGTAATTTAAATTTACGATTTATTTGTTTACAGACTCGTGCGAGTCGTAATATAACTCGAATAAAAAGCTTTTTTTGATTATATTTTAATCGTGGACAGGACTCATTATTATTATTATTATTATCATTCTCTTTATTTATTTTCGTAACTTAGAATAGGTTTATAAAATCAATATAAGAAGTAAAAAATATAAAACAAAATATATTAACTTTATATAAACCTATCCTAGTTGGCCACCGGTAACGGAGCTAGGCTCAAGCTACCGGTGGTTAGGGCCGCAGAGAGAGAAACCTCCGGACGATGCGCGCCGTGTCCAAGAGCACCGCCTTCTGTATCTGCCCCTTGATCCAGCCATCTAGCGAGAGAGCCTTAAGATGTTGGTCAAGACTCTTCGCTATGAGACCGTTCGCCGATACGACTATCGGGACAATGGTTGTCGAATCCACATCAAACAAGGCGGTAACCTCGTGGGCCAAATCAAGGTACTTGCTAAGTAAGCTTGTCCTTCTCGGCCTTCACGAGGTTCTCGTCATGCGGGATGGTGATGTTGACGAGCACTGTCTGGCGTATCAATCGATCTGTCAGCACGATGTCAGGCTTATTGGCAACAATAGTTCTGTTCGTGATGACAGACTGATCCCAATAGAGCGTAGCATGACCATTTTCGAGAACCGGCGCCGGTGTGTACTTATAGCACGGCACCTCGGATTCGACAAGACCGTATCGGAGAGCAAGTTGCTGATAAATAATTTTGGCTACTAGATTATGCCTGTGCAAGTACTCACCGTTAGCCAGATGAGAACAACCGGAAATAATATGCCTGAGTGACTCCCCGGGACAGCGGCATGCTCGACAGATGTCGACCGTTCCGTCCTTCAGGATATATTTCCGATAATTGTTATTATCATTATTATTAATTCTTTATTACACAAAGATAGTGTACAAATGCTGGACTTAATGCAAAATAATTTTATTTATTTATTTGGAGAAAATATAGACACAGATAACAAATGTTGTTTTGTTAACTTTAAACTACTAAACAGGATTGGCGATTAAGGTCAAGTAGAAAAAGATTCCGTCTCGGAAATCCGTAGATTACATTTTCATCTACTGAATTCATAAATGTTCGAGCAAAATGCAGACGAACGACACGAGAACATAATATGGTGCATCTACGTTCCGAATGCAGGGCACACCAAACCACAGACTAAATAAGTTCTGATAAAACAGAAGGATGGAGACTAAATACATTTAAATTGATTAGAATATAATATCAAAACCGAACACAATATGGTTACATATTGTCAGATACTTGTATCGTAAAGATGCAATAAATCATTGAAGAAAATACGATTGTGGCGTTTATTTGTATGCGTTTCGTAGGAATTGAATCTGCAAATATTTACTTTTTGGGAGAAACTACTGATAATTTCTTTTGTATCATATCTTGGTATAATACTCCTTTCCTTACAAATGTACTATGCTATGTACTAAACTATGTTAGTTGCTCCAATTTTTATGATTTAAATAAAGGAATTTGAAATTAATGTAACTGATAATTGTTGAAGTGTTTGATCCACATATATAGTAATTTCAGTAACAATGTGAGGAATGGAATGGAACGGATTAACTCGGGCGATGATGATTCCGGGGTTCCCCTCGCCAAGACCCTCACAAGCGTCTAATACGGGCCATCTGCCTTTATTGCCATTTGCCGGCGAGTGCAGATTGGATTGGAATCTACCCCTTGCATGCCAAATTATTGGGGAAGCTATAAATATATGGCTAGATGTCTTTCATGTACATGCAATCTTCATTGACTTGAGGAGTGTTATAATTACTTACAAAAACAAGTAGCCGCTAACGAAAAATGCAAAGTAGTAGCAAACTATGAATGGCGAACAAAGTCGGTCCAGTTTTTTGTTGGTTTTCATTGTTAAAAGTAGGATGGATAGTAGGATTATCGTTTACTCGGAAAAAACCTGGGAAGCTGTTCTTGCAAGGGCCGAAGATGAGATGAGAAACATGTTCAAATGGCTAAATAAAAATCTCTTAACATTAAACATTGACAAAACGAAATACGTCTGCTTCCATAAAACTCTTGCGTCGAAGCCAACACTATCACCAAACATTAAAATACACAATTGCACAACTCAGAATGACCCCTCTAAATCAACACCTATATGCTCATGCCCAACAATAAAAAGGACATCATCTATGAGGTATTTGGGAATAACAATCGACGAAAACCTAAATTTTAAAAACCATATCCACATACTATCAGGGAAAGTAAGAAAAGTGATCAATATAATGAAAATCCTTAGAAACTCAGCAGACATCGAGCTTCTGAAATATACATACTTCGCTATATGTCAATCCCTTATTAACTACTGCATTTCTGTCTGGGGTGGATCATGCAAAACGTCCATGATAGAGCTGGAAAGAGCCCAGAGATCGGTTCTTAAAGTGATGTCCAAAAAACCAAGAAGGTACAGCACACATGACCTTTATAAAGAATTGAAAGTCCTCAGCGTTAGACAACTTTTTATTCTCAGTGCTGCGCTGAAAATTCAAAAATCCCTGCCGTCCTTATCAGACATAGAATTTACTAAAAGGACTTTCAGAATACCAGTACCTTACGTGAAAACTACTTTTGCTCAAAGACTCGGGAAGTTCCTTCACCCATTCCTTTACAATCGGATTTTAAAATTCTGCGATTTAAAAGACAAAACAAAACATGAAGCAAAAACAATAATAAAGAGATGGCTACTCACTCAATCATACCATTACACCGAACAACTACTAATTAAATGATCAACATGACACACATCCTATATAAAATATTATATATAAATAATTACAAATACCTAATTATTATTATTATTAGTATAATTATTTATCATTTTATTTATAAAAGCGTGTAATACCATTTCAACCATTTCACGGTTTTAAGTTATAATTATTAATGAAAGTGAAAATATTTTATTTACCACACAAAAATGGTTTATTATTATTTATTTATTTGTTTATTTATTTTATTTTATTTTATTTTTTTTTTTTTTTTTTTTATTTTATTTTCTCTTTCTTCTTCCGATTAACTAAGAAATTTGAATTTAGCTTAGCTTTAATAATAGTAATCCACAAACGGGAGCCCACGATACAGGATTTGCCTAGTGTGGGGCCCACCAGAAATTACATCTGCCA
The DNA here is from genome assembly GCA_963969515.1 of Yponomeuta evonymella. NCBI lineage: Eukaryota > Metazoa > Arthropoda > Insecta > Lepidoptera > Yponomeutidae > Yponomeuta > Yponomeuta evonymella. Next base: position 101,510 of record OZ018342.1, on the reverse strand, counting down.
ATGTTTGTTACAAATAAATAAAATTTTTACTTTACTTTACTTTAAAGGCCAGAAGCATAGGTACACGACCGGCGAAGTTGGCGTGACGGTGAAGAGTCCTGAAGAAGATTATAGGTAGTATTTTTTAATAACCCGCTTGCTTACACAGTTAGGATTTGGGTGTTTCTTGTTTAAATGTTTTAGTTTTAACTAAAGCAGTTCGATAGTGTTTTCAAAATTAGAATTTTCAGTATATGTGGTCACGCTAAATTGCCTGTGCAATGGGTTGAAAATAGTGTGCAAATGTACGGCTGTGACTGTTGAAGACATGGCTGTGAATTATCACAGCCATGACATGACACATTAGTTTTATGGCTGTGACACATCAACATATTATGCAATAGTTTTGGTATGACAAATAAGGCATGGGACGAATAATTAACAAAAAAAATGTCTAATAATACAATGACTTACTTTAATCAACATTTCAATCAGTGTCATTGATAATATCTTATATTAGATGCAATTACTAATATAATGTTGTAGTTATGTGACTTGCCCTTGTTCTGTTCGCCCCATAACTCCAACACATGCTACAAGAACTTAGCATCGCAGAACTAGAGATGAATCGGTCAAAGACCTAGTGTATGACTAAGCGCACAAAATGTAGTGTCGAAGTAGATGGGTCACATACTTTCCTTCGAAAACAGGCAGAACAAGGCAATCGATTAGCAATGACAATGCCTGGAAGAGTTTCAGGTATATGAAAGAGCTAATAAAGGGAAAGTTGCCACTTGCCCTAAAGCGAAAACTCGTTGACATGTGCATGATGCCTATTCTATCTTACGGTGCTCAGACCTGGTCTTTGACCGAAAATCAGAAGTATAGACTCAAGGTTTGCCAGCCGCAATGGAGCGCAGTATACTGGGTGTAAAATGGATTGAACAAATCCGAAACACAATACTCCAGAAGCAATTTTGTCGATGTTGGAGCTACGACCGCTAAGCTGAAATGGAATTGGGCGGGCTATGTAAGTCGTATGGGTCCAGACAGGTGACAAAAATTGCCACTAACTGGGTTCCACGCGACAGATATCGCAAACGCGGTCAGTTTGCGATATCCGAGCGGAGCCCAAGCGATGGCGACACTACTTGGTGGGACGACCTCACGAACTTACTATCGGGTTGGCAGAAGGTGGCCACGAACAGGGAGCACTAAAGAGCTAAAGTGAAGGCCTTTGCCCAGCAGTGAAACGCAATCGAGGCTACATAAAGAAAACCATGGTGGATTTTAAAGTCTCTTCGTGTAGTCTGCCTAGGACAGGAGTATCCACTTGAAGTATTGATGGACAATGATTTCGAAGTATTGATAGAGAATAGTTCCATTTTATTATCAGTACAAGCAGACTCATCTCCGATCACTCTTAGTGCGCGCTCTGCTACCTTTTTTAACGCGTTCACGCCGTTCCCTTCGTTTCTTTGTTGTTAAAAAGATCCTTTACTAGTGAAATACGTTTTTCTTCCTTCTTACTTCCTTTCTTCTTCCTTTGACCAGCTGTATTATCTAGTATCTGTCAAAACCATTCATTGAAATGTCACAGCCATGGCCTCAAGTAACTATGGTTGTGACTGCCATGAGTGTGACATTTTCGTGCCTTGTCTGGCATTACTTAAAAACTAGATAAGTTCTCTGCGATATCTTACTTTTCACAGAAACTACGCCATACAATTCATGAAAACAACGGAAACGTAAGAAAATTATTTACCATCAAAACTCGAACACGGCCCGGACAGGTTCAGCTCACTTTTACGAAAAAAATAATGAAAAATATTTTTTTCCACACTCTTGCACCACCCCGTCCAGAAAAAGGGAAAAGCGTTGCTGTATTAGAAACGTACTTAGTGATGCCAGCTATGTGTCGCTTACATCATCAGCCATTTGACACCTACTGCAGGTCATAGGCCTCCTTCGTGGTTTTCATAACCATGAGGGGTTTTGCCATAATCGCCACGCTTGGCAGGCAGGTTGGCGATCGCAGTATGTGTCGCTTATTTTTACTTTTTTGCGTCGTGCTACTCGTATGTTGCGATAAAAAATCTTCGAAAAAACTTAACAAGTATGTCTAATGTTAGATTCAACATTCATAAAATTAATGATAGTGTATTTTTTACTTATATATATATATATATATATATATATATATATATATATATATATATATATATATATATATATATATCGTATCGTAATCGTGACTATAATAAAAAATTATTTGTAGAGTATGAGCGTACACGGCATGGCTATGACGTTTTGGTTACTGTAGTGTGTCTAAAGGCATAATACCAGCGCTGGAGTGTCCCCAAACCTCCAGCACATGCTGAGCCGGAGCCCATTTGCATTTGCCACACCACAGATCTACATTATTGTATTTTTGGCACTTGCCGTACGTTGTATGGCAAAATTGTATGTTCTTGTTGTCTGTGTCTATTTTGTTATTTCATCCTTTTAGTTTTTGGTTTGAGATCGTGTTATGTGAGCGTGAAAAATGCAAATAAATAGTTTATCTGTCTATCTAAAGGTAAGAGTGTATTTTATGGGGAATTAACCTTCCGATGTGGTAAACAAAGTGAAGTACTATATAATTCATTAACTCAGACAATCATTAGTACGCTCCACAGAACAGAGAAACTATATTCTGCGGTGCGCCCTGTTAACATCGGGAATTAAAGTACCCAAAATACCCAATAAATAATCTCAATTTGATCCTATATAGGTTGCCCAGATTAAAAATAAGTTTAGGTGTGCATTTTAATATGTCTTATGATCTTGGCAATATACGCATACACTAAAGTGTATTTTGGAATGGCGCAGGTCAGCGCAACCGCGGCAGACTCCAGATTTATTTGTAACTGCAACGATGCTTATGAGGCAAGTTCAACGTCTGCCCGCTGCTCCACCCCGCGCTGCCCCCACACACCTCGCTGCCGTCATAAACAAATGCGTCCCTCCCGTGGCCACTTGTCGCTAGAACTAGGCGCAGCCGTGGCACGCGCAGAAAGATTACCGACACAAAATCATCGCCACCAGCCTCATTGGTGCTAGTATGCCATTTCCTACGGTCAACTGCCGTATTCACGGACTTTTCGCCGAAGGATATAGCATCCACAGATACCTACTCCTTATATGCAGATGTTATAACATAAACGTTAGCATGTTACGCTTTAGCTTACAAAGCAATCAAACAAATGTTTAATCAGATGTAAAGCAGACTTCATGTAATCTAATTTAGTGTATTGTCGGTGATATGTTTCAATTAAGGGTTAAAAGTGGACTTAATAGTGTTTTTTTTACGGTACAACTATAACTACGTAGCAGTACTCTACATACATTGTAAAGGCTAATCTATCAATGCATCGCACAATGTAGAGGGCTCTACAGCGCGTTGTTGGCGGGCGCTCCATGGAGGTACCTAGATGTAGTGGCGTTGGAGGGCAGCCGACGGCCGGCCGGCGAGGCCCGAGATGCCAAGACGCTATCGAGGCGACCTACTTTCCTGACGACACTAACTACAAGCGCGCTCCGTCTCACTAATTATGCCTTTCGTAACGCCGCCCGATCCTCACTTTATGGTCTCTAATTTCACGGGAGCGCTAGTTTACGTGCTGTGCTGTCACGCCGTTAAACAGTTTGAGTTTATCGAACCCCTGAGTCAGCGGTGCACGCGGCTGGTCAACGTCAAGTGATGGAGGCGGCGCACTTCATCTCCGAACAGACTCCAAATATGGCCGGTGTCATGTGGGCCCAGTTCCGTTCGTGTCAGTTGTTGCCTGTACTTTACGAGCGTCACTGTGTGTGTGTACCTCTGCTTGATCACGAGAAATGTGCGCGTGTGCGTGAGCAGCTGCTTCTGCCGCGCCCCTCGCCCTGCTCCCGCACCCCTCGCGGCGCATACCTGCGTTCCCGGTGCAGAGAAACTTCAGTTTCGATAATTCGGTTTAGAGTTAAAACTATTGCAATTGCGTTCATTTTACCTAGCTAGGTGCTTAGGATTTATAAATACCCATATTTTTTATTATCATGGACTATAAATTAAACGTAAAATGCCCTTAATCATATATAGACTTGTGAAATTCTTGATGTATGCCATAATAATAATAACTTCTATGCAACACAGTCATTTCTCTTGGTCCCAAACTAGGATACTCTGACAGGATGAGGCATTTTAATGGAGCCTATTTGCGAGAAGTGGGAAGTGTGTGATAGTGATATAGAACGTAAAAGCGGGAAAATAAATGTCAAAAGTGCCTTGCACTCTCTTGTGAGTAACCGAAATATCTCCAAAAGAGCTAGATTGTCTACCCACCCATATTGCAGTGCTAGTTCCAGTATGGTAGCGAGACTTGGGCATGACAAAAGAATCAAGAAAATAGGATTAAGCATTAGCAGTGGTCTGTGATCTGTCACCGAGACCGGTCGTTGCCTGCGCGCGCTAGTGAATTATTTTTCCACGAGTGCATTCTACCCTCACTGTAAAGTGCCTAATGATGGAATCGGACTTTTTGTTTTTTCAATAAGTGATAACTTTGCAACTTGCCAATTGTTTCTGACTACAGGAACAAAATGAACTCCCAATCGTTAGTCAATAACCCCAGTTATGCTACTGTGACACAAAACACCATGTTCCCTAAAAAAGACCAAGCAATTGTCATCGATGCTTTAGAAAACGTACAAATCAAAGATTATGCCCAAGCTTTAGGAAGAATAATCGATCCATCCCAAATCCGTTTTCTGTCAAGAATATCAAACAACAGAATTTGTATCTATGTTTCCTCAAAGGTAATCGCTGATGAGATCATTGACAATAAAAAATATGTCACAATCCAAAACCAAAAACTACCCATCCGACCGCTGATCAGCAGAAACAGACGTATCATCATATCCAACGTGTGTCCCATTATACCGCACATCGCTATTGAAAAGAAACTGCTAGAAATGAATATCACGCCACAGTCTCCGATCTCTTTCCTGCGTGCTGGTTTCAACGAAACGGGCTATAATCACATTCTAAGCTTCCGAAGACAAATTTACGTAACACCCGAGGATTTCACCCGACTTCCAGAAAAAATATCCATTGATTTTGAAGAAACGAATTACTGGATTTATTTCTCATCAGACACAATGACTTGTTTTATATGCAAAAAAGACGGTCACGTAGCCTCTAAATGCCCGGATAATATCAACGACACGAATGTTGTTAACCCAAAAACACGGGATACTACGGAGACACCAATTTTCAAGCGTCCACATCCACCGACTGAGTCTTCGACTACAACAGATTTCATGGAGTCCGAAACCACAAAAGAAAACAGCATACCTAGCAACGAAAACAGTGATGAGGACTTTGATGATAAGTCTTCCCAGTCCAGCTCAGACGAAGTTTACAAATCCAAGAACGGAAAGAAACTCAAAACAACACCTCATAGCGACCTGGAATCAATCGACTGGGATCACTTGGAAAACTTTACAACAATTTCCGGTAAAACGTACCCACTATCTGGAAAACAAGTTAAAGAGTATCTCACACACACATATGGACTTAAGGACATATCAGAAATCACTTACAGTTATACAGAAGAAATTGGTGCCTTGATTGAAATGTTTACTGACTTGATACCGATCATCTCATATCGTAGTGTTAAGAACAGACTTTCACGTATAGTAGGTAAACTAAAGCTTTTATCTCGTAAGAAAAATCCCAATATAAATAAGTAAGTTACTTTTAGGTAAGTAATACTTTATTTTCTGTGTAATTTCATGGTCTCGACTATTGAATTCAAGCTTAATATTATTCAATGGAACTGTCAAAGTCTAATACCAAAATTAAGTGAATTGGATTCATATTTACATAATCAAAAAGTACATATATGCATTCTTTCTGAAACTTGGCTGCAATGCGAACACCAAATTAATATAACAGGTTACTCTGTCTTCAGAAAAGATCGAACAGATGGATATGCGGGCTTAGCTATTCTCGTCCACCAATCTATTAACTGTAGTCTCAAAACTCTTCCAAGTAATTATAATAATATTGACGTTTTGTGCCTTGAAGTCCTTAATAGCAAAAAACTTCAACATATCATAGCGGTCTATTCTCCCACAAATGTCACAGTGAGCGTTGAGGATTACCAGGAGCTTTTCACCCACTTTTCTGAGAAAACTCTAATAGTCGGAGACTTCAATGCTCATCACACGGCTTGGTCATACACAACTGACACACGGGGTAGGCTTCTATCGGACACTAGCATAAAACATAATTACGTATTTCTTAACAATGGAGACTTCACCCGTTGCGCGAAGCTTAATGATAGTATAATATGCACATCACCTGATATCTCTTTTTGTAGTGCCGATCTCTCACTCGACTTTGATTGGAACGTAACCAACGAATCTCTTGGCAGTGATCACCTCATTATTTCTATTAAAACGTTAGACAGTACTCAAAATAGCCCCGAATTAAAAAGGAATATCAAAAAGGCCAACTGGGTAGAGTACACACTACACATAGAATCTGCATGTGAGGGATTAGATTACGGAGATAATGTACAAAGTAACTACGATAAACTCATAGAGGTAATTGAAGAAAGTGCTAACAAAAACATTCCATATATTAAAGCCGGTTTTAATCCTAACAAATTCAAGCCAAAACCTTGGTGGAATCCTGATTTATCGAAAGCAGTAGCTGAGAGACGATTATCTCTTAAGAACTTTAGGAAATTACGCACGGTCGAAAACTACTTAATTTACAGAGAAAAAGTAATTATCGCTCGGAAACTGATAAAACTTGCTAAAAGAAATTCCTGGCGACAGTTTTGTGACAGCATAGACTGCAATACGCCCAGTCGTGAGGTTTGGAGGAAACTCAGATGGCTTAAAGGTTACCGAAGCCCAAAACATTACTTACCAGAAAGTACCGCAGTCTCCTTTGTAACAGAACTCGCTCCTGACAGTGTTTCCTTCCAGCCCCTACATTCCAATATTGATGGTTCCAACCCATTTTTTTTTACACTTTCAGAACTTATCTTGACTCTTAAAAGAGTAGATACTTCGGCTGGTTTAGATTCTATTACTTATTCTATGATTAACCATTTACCGGATAACGCGAAAGAATATCTCCTGCATATATTTAACGCAATTTATAAAACAGGTGAGATACCAGAGCAGTGGCGTAGGATCAAACTTATTGCGATACCTAAGAGAAACTCTGATAAGTATCGTCCCATCTCACTCATCAACTGCCTTTGTAAGACCTTTAATTTAATGATAACTCGTCGTCTTGAACATCATTTCGAAAGCAACAAATTATTTAATTACAGCACGTTGGGTTTCCGTCGTGGACTTTCTTGTCAAGACAATCTTAGTAGGTTTATTGTAGACACAGAAACTGCTTTTATTCGGAAGGAATATGTTTTATGCGCTTACGGAGACATAAGTAACGCTTATAACAATGTGGCCATTGAACCTCTTATATCCTCTTTAGTTGAATTTGATGTCGATCCGCTCATATGTAGATATATTAGAGAATTTTTAAAAGAAAGAGTTTTGATATATAGGCTGCGGGATGGTACAGAAATAACAAGAATAAGCAGACAAGGTTTAGCTCAAGGCGACCCAATGTCACCTATTTTATTCAATATAGTCACAATTAAATTATGCAACACACTCGTTAAGACAGTTAAGGTCTCACAATATGCCGACGACTTCGCTTTGTACTGTATTAATGAAAGTATTGATTTTTGTGCTAGTATCATTCAATTAAGTCTTAACATCTTTGTAACAATGTTACAGGAAATTGGATTAGAAATATCCCTCTCAAAGACTAAAGTTTGCATCTTAACTAGAAAATATAAAGTGCCTTCAATTAGTATACGAATAAATAACACTGAAATTGAGCTTACAAATTGTACAAAGTTTTTAGGTGTTTGGGTGGACAGCCGCCTGAACTGGACCCGGCATGTTTTAGAAACTGCCCAAAAATGTGTTTCATACGTCAATATCCTTAGTTCCATAAGTAGTTCAAAGTGGGGTGTCCATCCAACTCACTTAAGAAGATTATACTTATCACTGGTACGATCTCGACTCGATTATGGATGTATTATTTACGGTAACGCCAACCCTGGGCTCCTCCAGAGGTTGGACGTGATTCAAAACCAATGTCTTCGCCTTTGTGGAAGCTTTATTCGGGACACCCCAATTTTCGCAATGGAAAGCGAACTTTGTATTCCACCCTTAAGTCTTAGAAGAATATATTTAAGTGACAAATACTTTCTGAAACTTTCTTCCAGAACATCCGACCAGTTGAAAAAACAATTAGAAGCATTAGACATCACATTAAATTCGGGTGCAAGATATTGGCGCAAAAACCAAATTCCACTTTTGCTAGAAAGTTTCAGAAACTTTTCCAACTTACCTATGTCCCGATTTGAGATTTTGCCCCAATTTTTGCTTTCCTCTGATATTAAAACATTCCCCTGGGATAAAATCATAGTACATAGAGTGAACACTATTAATGAATCTAAAGCTCAACTACCCATTCACGATCTCAAGAAACGTACCGAAGATATGATAGACATACACTTCTCAGATTACATTCAAATTTACACTGACGGGTCCAAAACAAAAGACGGCTCTAGTTGCGCGTTTTACGATGAAGCTGCGGATTTTGGGGCGAAATTTCTTATTGAAAATTCATGTATACCCATAATGGGAGTTGAACTGACAGCAATTAATGAAGCAGTACATTACATAGAGTCAACACCATACCATAAAATTGTAATCTTTACAGACTCGAAGAGCAGTCTACAACATCTGTTGAGAATGGCTAAGGGCGGTAGTGTCGGTAGAAACGAAGCTTACCTCATTATTAAATGTATCCATAGATTGATACGTAACGGGGTTGAAGTTCGTCTACAATGGATCCCTTCACATGTGGGCGTCAGGGGTAACGAGGTAGCAGACTCACTTGCATCCAAAGCTCTACAGAACGGCATACCTCTCGACATCGTACCGCACTATACTGATCATCTTCCAAAAATTAAAAACGACAATTATCTTAAATTTAAATCTTATTTTAATGCTTGCTCTCAAAACAAGGGCATTTGGTACAGGACCATTGTAGACGAACCACCACGCGAACCTTGGTTTGCCTCAAGAAACCTCAACAGAAAATATTTAGTTATTTGCTTCCGAACCCGTACTTACCACATCCCACTTAACAAGTTTAACTTCATAATGAAAAAAAGAGACGATCCCAACTGTACACGATGTGAGAGAGAAGAGAACCTCCTACACTTAGTTCTCGAGTGTAAAATCAACGAACAATCTCGGTTGGATTTCTTAAAGGAAACTCGATGCTCTAATGGCGATTTTCTCTTCTTTCTCCATCAAATCTTAAGTTCAAGGTTCACTGCCGAATATAGTGATAGATTTGTAAGTTTCATCATAGAATCATTGAACCTTAGATCTGAATATTATAAAAATACGCATTAAGTAGTAATCCCAACTGTTAAAGTAACATCTAAAGTTTAAGCAACATTGTTATTATTTTTAAGCCGACTTAATCATTCGATGTATGGCTTATAAAATAAATGAGATTAAAAAAAAAGGATTAAGCATTAGAAATAAGGTCCTTGTCCATAATTGTATGGCTTTACTTTGTATAAAAAAAAAACCTATTTACTTTGTATGAAAAGATACGACATAGCGTGATTATAGAACGCTGTGGACTGAAAGAGGATTGAGTGACTAGAATTGAGAAAGGAATATTGCTTAGGGTTTGACATATGGAGGAGATGAAGGAAGATAGATTGAAAAAAACATGGTAAGCAGTAGGTGAAAGGGCCTCGGCCGGTGAGGGTCATTTCACGCAAACATAAGTCGACGAAATAAGGGGTTTATTATCGAAGGCAAGATAAAAATATAGATAGATAAAGATAGATGAACCGTATATTTACATTTTCACACACACATAACACGTTCACAAACCAAGAAATAAAAGGATGAAAGTAACAAAATAGACAGAGACAACAAGAAGAGCATACAATTTTGCCATACAACGTACGGCTAGTGCCATAAATACAATAATGTAGATTTTTGGGTGTGGCAAATGCAAATGGGTTCCGGCTCAGCATGTGCTGGAGGTTTGGAGAAACTCCAGCGCTGGTATCATGCCGGTAGGTACCCAGAGAAGACGGCGTGCTCAACTCAGAGAGGAAAAAGGGGTGTTCAACAAGTAGTCAGAATGAATAAGATGTTATGCAATCAACTTTTATCAAATGTTATTTTATTTTTCAACATAGGTAGTCACCTTTTAGTCGTATATACTTAGCATATATTTTTTTCTAAACCTAATTCTTAAAAAATATTTATCTTGATTGTCTCAAAAACCTTGTGATCGCCGCAGATCACTGCGTCATCATCGTCGATGATGATCGTGGCCTCTTAGATATTCTTTCAATCTCGGAAATAGATAAAAGTCACTAGAAGCAAGGTCTGGAGAATATGGAGGATATTCCACAAATTCGAAGCCAGCATCACTGATGGCCGCCATCGCGTCGCAAAGTTGAACTTGTTTGCTGGGGCGTTATCTTGATAAAACAAAATAACTTTACCGAGTTTGCCGCCGTTTTTCGTTTATTTCGTGACGCAACTTTTTGATTTTTTCTGCGTACATATTCCCTGTAATAGTAGTTCCATGACTGAGGTATTCAATCATCACCACCCACCGGCTGTCCCAAAAAAGAGAAGCCATGATCTTGCCGGGGATAGAATGGCCTTAAATTTCTTAGGGGTCCGTGATGATGATGATGGTCTCTTCCAAGTCATGGTTTTTTTTTGTTTCAGGATCGTAATGGTGAAGCCATGTTTCATCCACAGTTAGAAATCGAGTCAGAAACAGGTCAGGATCTTGTTATAACAGTTCCAAACAGCTTTGTGAAATTCTCAGCCTGGTGCGTTTTCGTTCGGCCGTTAGCATTCCGTGAGTCGGTGCCCAAAATATATGTGCTGGTCATGAAATTGAGTACCGACTACAAATTATACTTCTACAATAACTACATATATACCTACATACTTCTAATTATTTAAATTATTTCTAACTTTTTAGTGTTTTGAAATCGGTTTTAAATTTTTATTTATTTTTTTTCTTTTTCAACATTTTAGCGAAATAAACAAGTCCCTTATTACTTTAAAATTTGATGTTCTCAATTTCCATCTCTGAAAGTCTTCACCAGAACATAACCAAATTAACTTGGGGCTACATTTACGCTATTTTATTAAACCTACGGATATTACTAAAGTATGGGCTCCATTAGACCTTTTTTTACTGCTGTCCCTTGAAGAGTTCCGTTCTCCATCTCTGAAAGTTTTCATCAGATCTTCACCAAATGAAAATGGGACCAATGGGACGTTATACGAGTATCTATTGGAAAAAAAGAATGGAGAACACAAAAGGGTCAATATATTTATATCAAATACACCTATAATCGGAGCGTATATCATGTACATTACATTAGTTTTTATTTCACTTCAATTTATTCAGTATTTCCAAAGATATAACAAGAAGTTTAAGCCCTTTTTTGAATTTCCGAGATTACGCGCGCTCGTACTATGACGTCACACCCCCGTTCAGCCAGCGACCGCGAAACCGGGCGCGGCGCTCGGTTGAAAATTACGCGCGTCTTGTTTCATTTTGTTTTCGATCGTCTTCGTTTTCCTATTACCTATAGTGTGCTTGTATTTCCACGACAAAAATAATATAAATTATCCTTTATATCAGATTACACTAAAGTGAAACGTTGTATAGAATGGAAGAAGGTTTTCTAAAAGGTCAGTCGGACAATCTGCCAAGAGTGGATACTTTGATGGTAGCACAATATTTCATGAAGAATCAGGATTTTACGGCTGCTGAAATTCGTGGAATAAACATGAAAAAGTATGTATCTACGTTCTAAGTAAGCATTACCTACTCTCGGGTAGGTATTTGTTCAAACTTAAACCTAATGAAAAAGTGTGTGTGTTTCATTTAATAGGTACCTATTATGGGCAGCGATAAAAAATATTAGGTACCTACCTAGGTACTCGCGATCAACATCTCGAAGTTGTCGATGATTATTTTATGTATTTTATTAGTTTAGACTTAACGAAAATGTCACTATTTCCCATATACATATGTAGGTAAGTCCTAGTAGGTATTTACGTAGTTATCAGTTTTCTAAGTAAAAATATAATAACCTACCTATTATACACTAAACCAGTTATTTTTATTAATATTTTTGTAAATGTTTATCACGAAAACTTAGAATAAATGTGGGCCGCGAGTTCGATACTTTTGACAAAACATTTAATTATTTGTAGTAGGGAGAAAATATTTCTACATAATATATTTTGCGGCCCGCCGATACATTCGATTGAGAAGCACTGCACTGCGTTGCTTTTAAAAAAAAAGGCCACGCTCTAAATAAAGCTCGAGTGGCCGCGCGCGTATCAGCTCAAGTTGACTAGTCAGCCAGCACTTAAAACCAACACCGACCAACGAAACTTGACCGCAATGCCGGCAACCGCGTCGCGTGCGTCAGGTGGGGTCAAGTTTCGTTGGTTTTACGTGTGGACTTGAGCTGTCCCGTGCGCGGACACGGCAGTTTTTTAGGTTAAAATATAGGTAGTTCAGTGAAAACCCCAACTTTACTCATCAACCAAACATACCTAATTATTGAGCCTTTCAGTATACGAGCACGTTATTTATCTTTTATTAATGTACTATTTCGTCACGGCTATTTGCATAGGTACTAGGTAGCAGACAATCAAAAGTAGACAAGTAGGTAGGTTAAGTAAATCAAATGTGGCAAGGATAAGTAAAGAAGAAGAATAAACTTATTATTAACAAATACTTACATCGAAATGGTCTTCACAGCAGTGCACTTTAGTTTTAGGGGCTATTGAATCAACTCTTTTTACGGCTGTCATCCACTTTCTCCTCATTTTTGGGTCCTCAGGAACATAAAAAAAAAGTTTATCGGGTGTTTTAACTGTTTAATTGAAGCACTGAGGCACAACACAGTATTTTTTTCCATTTTTACCACAGAGAACTTGATAATTTTGATTTTTACTGCGCAGCGGCGTGCGAATGAGAGCGCGACTGTCGAATGACCGGGGGTGTGACGTCATCGGTTAGTGAGCGCCCGTCCACGTTTTTAAAAACCTTCGGCCGGAAATATGCACTTTGATCGTAAATATCTCAGCCGTTTTTTAAGATATGAAAAAATTTAAAACACAGGTTTTCTCGTACTTTTTTTGTAGATTAATTTGGCATGTAAAATAAAAAACGTTTGTCAGACCCATTGTCGAAATCGGTTAAGATTTGAAGGAGTTATGCGAAAACAAAGCCAAAAAAAGTGAAACCAGCGTGCGTGCATGCAGAGGCTAATGAATGTTGATAAGGCGGAAGTAGTTTGTCAAGATCGTGGTAAACTCTGGTCCAACCCCTCCGGGATGCAGGCGTGAGTTTATGCATGTAGTGCAGGCTCCTACCTATACCAACTCAGGGACCACGTTTTGCATTATTTATTCTGTCCGACCCTACCAACATACATGGTAGTTTTTTCACCACAAGCACTAAAAATTGTTAAAGAGCTGGCCTTCTATGACTTCATCATATGATATTGGAACGACCTTGCTTATACAATACAACACAACGAGATTTGGTGGCCGGTTGGTTTATCTTTTTGCTCTACTAACTGGCACTTAATACTTTTAGGACTTCGTACCCAAAGGGCAAGAGAACCTTTCACTAAGACTCCACTGTCCGTCTTTCTATCTGTCTGTCTGTCACCAGCAGTATCTCATGAACCATGATAGCTAGACAGTTGAAATTTTCACAAATGATGTATTTCTGTTGCCGCTATAACAAAAAATACTAAAAAAAATTTAAATAAAAAATAAAAAGCGACTGAAACACTACCTACAGCACTAAAAAGATAGAAATAATTTAAATAATTAGAAGTATTTATACATGTAGGTATTGTAGAAGTATAATTTGAAGTCGGTGCCCAAAACATATGTGCTGGTCATGAAACTGGGCACCGACTACAAATTATACTTCTACAATACATGTATAAATACTTCTAATTATTTAAATTATTTTTATCTTTTTAGTGCTGTAGTGTTTCGAAGTCGGTTTTTATTTTTTATTTAAAAATTTTTATTTTTAAGTTTTTAGTGGAGGAGCGGGAGAAAAATAAACAAGTCCCTTATAATCATAATTTACCGTACATAATTCGTTACCAATCCGGACTTGGCACCCGTGGTGGAGTATGGCCTATACCTTCCTCAGGGAAGAGACCCGTGCCCCTCGGTGGGGACATAATGGGTTGATGATGATGATGATGATGATGAATTCGTTCCTTTAAAATTTGATGTTCTAAATCCGAAATCTTCACCAGAACATCACCAAATTACCTTGGGACTACTTTTACGCTATTTTATGAAACATACAGATTATACCAAGGAGTGTGCCCCATTAGGCCTTATTTACTGCTGTCCATTGAAGAGTTCCGTTCTACATCTCTGAAAGTCTTCATCAGATCTTCACCAAATTAAAATGGGACGTTATATCTGTTCGAACAAAAAAAGAATTGTCGAAATCGGTTAATATTTGACGGAGTTATGGAGGAACATAGCCAAATAAAAAAAATATATGCGTCGAATTGATAACCTCCTCCTTTTTTGAAGTCGGTTAAAAACGGAATAAAATTAATATTTAAGTGGGACTCCCATACAAAAAACGTGATTTTTTGCCGTTTCTGGCTCGATATTAATAACGGCAACAGGTAGACGCTTGAAATATTTACAGAATATTTAGTTGTATATAAAATAAATCATTAAATTAAAATAAATATTGAAGGGGGGGGGGGGCTCACGTACAACAAACGTGACTTTTTTGCCGTTTTTGCTCGATATTAATAACGGCAACAGGTAGACGCTTGAAATATTCAAATGTTGTATAGATAATCGTACGGAATCCTTCGTGTGCATGTCCGACTCGCACTTGACCTGTTTTTATCCCTTAGGTTAGCACCGTGAAAGATCCTTAAATTTTATCTTTGGTCCACAAGAAAGATCATACGACAAACTTACAACCGCTTATCGTTTCGAATGAAACTATAGTTAGAATATTATTTTTGAAATCAGTTTAGTTCGCCGTCTTCCAAATAAGTCAGCTTGCCCATTCGTATTGACATCGCTTATCGAAAATAAAGAAAGGGAGATGAGACCAAACTGTATTCTGAAGTTATAGATGTAAGTTCCCGAGCGAGGCACATGATAAACGCCGGCAAAGTAGCGGGCAATGAGCAAGTCGACACACATGAGTGAGCGCTCTGGCACAGATGATGTGAGTTGGCGACTCTCCTTGAGCTCCATATTGGGTATTCAGCGAGCGCGCGCTCTGATTGCGGCCTCGTGACGTCACCGCCGGCTGCACCCAGTAGCAAGCCCCACCGGTACACGAAACACCATCGAGATGACAAGTTAGTGGTGTGCTGTCGTGTTCACAGATTTACCAAAATCGTGGAACGGCAAAATAACAATAAGCTTAATTCCGGATTCATTTACTTGACTGATCAAGTAGGTAAGCCAATAATGTGTAGTGCTTACCACAGTTTTAGTTCGAAAACGATAGCTTTTACGATATTCAATTATTACAGTTGTATAAGTGAAAATCGCTTATAAGCGATTAACAGTTGTTATAGTGTTATAGTTTTTTGCATACCCGGTCATTGAAAATCGGTATTTCAGATAGTATTCCATACACCCTTTTTGCGCATCTTTTGGGTACGTTACATTATCTCCAAATCAAGTAGTATGGCAGGTTATGGAATCATAGGGGATCGTTGATCTCGGCAGTTATAACTAAAAAAGTACAATTATAATAATTTGTGGCAAAAAATATAAATTAAAAAAAGAGGAAACCAAACTTTTTGCTGCTCAGATTATGCTATTAGTACAGTGTGTCCCATAAGTCCTTTGAAATTTTAAACTTTGAATAAAATTCAAATGGCGCACAGGAATGGCGCGCGGCGTGTGGGGGAAGCACCAACGGTCTTTCGGAATTCAGTCGCCATGGAGCATTTCACCGGAGCGGACCGTGCTTTTTGTGTGCGTGAGTTTTATCGTAACAATGATTCGGCCACCATTGCCCGGCGTAAATTTAGAGAGTATCGCAATTTACGCACGTTTAATGACTGTCCTAGTGTTCAAACGATTAAGAATTGGCTTCAAAAGTTCGAGGAGACTGGCTCTACGTTGGATAAGCAACGATCGGGCCGACCAAGGACATCACGGACGGAAGAAAACATCGACGTAGTGCAAAATAAAATACCATAAGCACCATTTGTTAGCTCTTTTAGAGGTAGTATTTTGACGCAGTACTGTTTATCTTTAAAACTGTTGATATGGTGCTATATTTCAAATTATTGTTTTACAATCCTGCCTTATCGAGAAAAGAATACGTTTTTATCAAAAATATTAATAATGTGTTTAAGTCGGTCTGGATGACTGATCATAACGTAACATAAGCAGTCCCATTGTAGGGCATGACTGAATCTCAGGGAGGGATGACTGAACATGAAAGCAAAAATATACTGTGGGCATAGCGTATAATTGAGGAAGCACAAGAAACTATTTTTTTGCGCCGACGCGCGACTAGGTGCGTGCGGTAGGTAGCCGCGCCAGCGCCAGCGCCGAGCACGTGCGCGTGACTTCACCGGCGCTAGAGCAGTCTGACAGTGCTCTGACTCATCATGTGTGTGTGTGTGTGTGTGACGTCATGTCAATGTATTTTAATTAAAACCCCAATATTTTCTTCCTAAATTAAACAAAAACTATTTCAGGACCTGACTTACGTAGGTACTTCTCGGTGACTGATGTGATGTGTCGGTGATTCTACACCTTTTACTCGATGAATCGATCAAAGTGGTGCAATGTTTAAAATTTAAAACAGATTCATCCTCTTAAATAGGGGATGAAAATTTGTATGAAAGACATATTATCTTAGCGACGGAAAATCCCATCAGGCGCTCGGCTTATTGCAAATTAAATATATTTTTTATCTATCGCAGTGCCAAAACCAAACAAAATTTCGGTGTTTGCCCGTGTGGCGCCCGAGACAAGTTGAGAAACACGCGACTCAGATTGTGCTGACACCTCAGAACACCGTACATTCTTTATTTACAAATTGATTAGGATTTGGGCCATCGGAAGAGTTGCCTAGAGACGACACAAGCCAAAAAATTTTTTAAATAAAAAATAAAAACCGACTTCGAAACACTACAGCACTAAAAAGTTAGAAATAATTTAAATAATTAGAAGTATTTACACAATGTAGGTATTGTAGAAGTATAATTTGGAGCCGGTGCCCAAAATATATGTGCGTCGAAGTGATAACCTCCTCCTTTTTTGAAGTCGGTTAAAAAGGAATACTAGACCGCATCCACGATTAACGCAATGAATGAAAATCATCATTTACTCTTACTAAGCTCTCGCCCCACTCAACTCTCGACCCCGACATGGCAACCGATTTGTCCTCATTTGATCTGTTTCTCGTATAACGTTCTCTAGGGCCTGTGTTGACAAAAGTCTGTTCAAAATTTCAACTCAGTTACTTAAGAACCAAACTTTAAAAAGACAAGTTTCTTTTTAGTTTTTATGTCCATTTTTTTTCCATAAAATCTACATTTTGCTTGAAATGGAAACCCATATTATGTAATTTGTAACGTTTAAAAAGCCACAGTTTCTGCGATAATGATAATAATCATTATCATCATCATCAGCATCAGCCATTTGACGCCCACTGCAGGACATAGGCCTCCCTCGTGGTTTTTCTGACCATGAAGAGTTTTGCCATAATCGCCACGCTTGGCAGGCGGGTTGGCAATCGCATTATGTGGTTGGAATCTCAGGAAGACGCTGCTGCCCGTCTCCTGGTAATGTATTTCCCTAGTCGCCTTCTTCGACATCCACGGAAGGAAATGGAGTGACGCTATTCTTAGTCCGGCGCCACACAGAAAATAATAATATACCTACTAATAATAATATACTTTATCTTAATATACTTTATTGCACACGAAACATTGAACAGGATATTACATAAGAAATAGCTTGTACATGCGTGTAATATTTATTGTCTGTCAAGTAACACTAATTTTAGTTAATAGGCCAAAAATCATATATGTTAGTACTTATATCTAAAGACGCAGTATATTGTATTATAAAGTAAGATTAATGAAAATACTTTGATTTAGTGTAGTCTGTAAGTATCGTTTGCTATCACCATAAGAAGAGGACAGGTAGGGCCTAGTGTTGCACAAGACTTTCCTCCAGAGAAAGAAAGTGAAATGCTGGTAAGAGTAATTATAGGAAGTAGGTAGAGGGTATTACTCGATTATTGCCACAGGCGCAGTCTGTCCTACTCGCAAAATGTCCCTTTAAAACAAAACGTAGCTTCAATATAGTAGTTTGCGTAGAGTTTGAGTTAGGTTCTAAGTTTGTCACCTTATTATCTCAATGCGTAGGACATTTTCCGTCAAGGGGACATTCTGCACCTAATTCAGTTGAGTGAGTGAGTAGTCCCGTGCAGTATTTCCAACTATTCAGGCAAGGGGGAGTGCGGGCCGCGACGTGCGAGGTGCTCGACCCGCGATAAGCGGCGCGCGAACGCGAGCAGCCCCACTGGGGCGCGATAGATCTGTGTCAGTCATCCATCCTCGATACTGCGGCACACTGAACACTGAGTACACACAGTATCCAGCTCTAAACGTTCCACGGAATAAGATTTAATAACACGATCCTGAATTTCTGACAAACCAATTTCGCATGGACGCTCGGCGTGTTTCGTGGCAACTGGTAAACCTTAGTCCCTGCTTACTCCTCCGGATACAGGGGTTAGTTTATGTATGTATTATGTATTACCAGGCTATAATACACAAGGCCACAAAAGACGTCAAAATCTGGCTGAATGATTTCAGTTCAGCACCATCGACTTGTTCCACGCCGCACAGTGAAGGTCAAAGTGTTAACATGATAACCGACAACTGATACAAGATGGCACCATAAAAATAAGAATATAATAAGTATATATTAAGTGTTGCGGTGCCTAGTACACGAAGAGGCTTGATGCATTTTGTGTTCTGGCTACATTTTGTAGCTACGTTGAAGTATTCCTCACCGCGTCAACCTTTCTCGACTAGCTCGATTTAAAATTTGTAAGGGTTCTCATTTCTTCATGAAAGCCGTTTTTAGGTTTCCGTAGTCGACAAGAAACTCATATAGTTTCACTATGTTCGTCCTTCTGTCTGTCTGTCTGTCCGTCTGTCCATCAGGTAGGAAGACTATTTTTCGATTTAGGGTTCCGTTTGCGAAACATTAAGCTTTAAAGCTTTAGTAGGGCGTCCCGTGCGTATAGAAATGTGAAAAAAATCAGGGTAGTAGCACATATAATGAACTTAAAAGGAAAACTATCACAGCTAAGTAGGCTTTACAAGTTAACAAGCAATAGGCGACCTACTTATAAAAGGAAAACTGTGTACAAAATCCATTAATAAAATAAAAATCACCATTTGACGCAAAAACCATTATATTTTGTACTTATATTCTAAAGGTTGTAAGTATACAATAGGCAACGAATCATTGAGATACACTATTCATTTTGGTTAACCTTATACATAATATAATTCTATGAGCACTAGCGTTTAAACTAGGCCTAGGCTGTATCTTAAACGCTAGTTCCTTCCAGTATTTTAAGAAAT
Organism: Yponomeuta evonymella; assembly: GCA_963969515.1. Classification (NCBI taxonomy): domain Eukaryota; kingdom Metazoa; phylum Arthropoda; class Insecta; order Lepidoptera; family Yponomeutidae; genus Yponomeuta; species Yponomeuta evonymella. Next base: position 81,675 of record OZ018342.1, on the reverse strand, counting down.
TGGTTAAGTTGTTTGTCACTATATGTTTATTCAAGTTGAATGTTTATTAAACTAAATAAGGGTAGAATCTGTATAAGTGGTTGCATTTGTTTAGACCTAGTAAATGTGTACTTTGACAAAGTTTTTTAAGTCTTGTGGATGAGTAACTTGAATGCGAGATATGAATTTAGTGTCGTTATTTATTTAATTTTGGAAACTAATATTTAGTGTTAAGATTTTCTATCTAAATTAAAATTTGAACAATCTTAAGGACTGGAGTTAGAAATTTTTAATTTGCCCAATTGTTATTTTATACAATATCAACAAACAAATTTTCTATTTCATTATATGCTTCAGTTTTTAGCCATTCAATCAGTTTTATTTTACATTTATAGATATTAAGGAGATAAATATTCAGGATTTCATCTAGCTGTTGTACAATAACATTGGAATTTTTGTATGCAACTTGATTTAATCTGAATAGTGGGACAGACTTTATGTGTTCGTGTATTTGCGATGGCATCATCACATTGAAAATTACGTTGATGAAGTTGTTAGTTCTGTAAAGTAAATGAAACCCGTTCTTTCTACGGAACCTTATATTATTTTATTCCCTTATCACAGTGACCTCCCGTCTTAGATAATAAGTACCTGGATGACCGAACTTTAATTGTGTTTTTTGGAAATTATATTTAGATACGCTGAAAAAAAAAGGGGAAAAAAGGGAAAAAAATAATCGGCCTGAAGACATCTGGACCCAAACCGGCGTCTTCTGGTTTCGGAACCGCCCGATTTCCCACCTGAGCTAGTACAACTTGTAGATGTTGGCGACATTTACCTTCGTATTCTAATGACATTTTAGCAGTATTCCATTGCCTGAAAACACGCATAAAACGACGTTCTTTAAAAATTAAACCTAGCTAGATCGAGTATATATATATATAGATATATATAACTCCTCCTCCAGCTCCTCCAGATAATTTCCACACAGCACAATGATTTATTCAGCCCCTATATTACGCACAACAAATCCTAATCCAATCGTCCATCAGCCAAATTCCGTACTAATTGCTATCGCAAAGGAAACTGAGACCATTTTTATAAATCAATTACGGCGGCCCCTTAGAGGGAATCGAACTTACGACCTATGTCTTGGTAGTCAAGCATGTTACCGCTTGACAACCGAGGCAATCAAGCTAGCCGAGTGTGTAAACCAGCCCCTATATTACGCACACCAAATCCTGAACGATTCCAACCGTCTAACTGTCAAATAAGTATAGAATTTGACATTTAGACGATTGGAATTACTCAGGATTTGGTGCGCATAATTAGGCCACAGGCCGGGTACCATGGAGGTCAGTGCGTTATCACCTTCGTTCCATTCTACGAAGCGTTTCGCGAAAGCTCTTAAGCGGCACGACGATGTTAACAGCGCTCCTGGCGCGCTGCCACCGCCCCGTTCGCTCATACCACCTGCACTTACGTGACCGCACCTGAGCTGGGTGACGCTGACGCACCGAGCGAGTTACGCTAAGATTCTCTATGTTGATATTCACTTTGGCGAGGCTAGACTAAATAGCCCCGTCAGAAATATAATGACGCGTAACGACTTGGAAGTTTGACAGGTAGCGTTTATCGAATCTTTATGAGAAATATTTAACCCAAAGTTGTAGGACGATGAGTTGTCACGGAAGTTTTCGATTGGTAAAGGGAAAGGCGCAAAATACGTTGACCACTTAAATAACGCACATTGAGCTCCACAATGAGACCGGAACGTGGCAGCCACTAGCTAGTAAAACATAGGCAGTCCATTCAAAAAAGGCCAATTCAGCCGGAGATGAGATCACGGTGTGCTGGCTCGTGTGGCGCGAGATCCCCGACCGGTCCAGCCGTCCCACAGTGTAAGCGGATCAACCACAACCTCTAGCTAAACGTTGTAGACACAATTATTTCTTCATCTCGTAATTTACCATTCGCACTACTCCTCAGGTTTCGTCGTTGATGGGTTATTCGTGATCGAGACTTTTTTTCAAATTCTTGTAAGGAGAATCAGGCTTCATACTTTTCAGATTGAAAGCGACTTTGCTTATACTGTCACTATTTCGCATTCTATCAATTCTAAGAGGCCTCTTGGTAGTGTCCTTCATACAACCTTGTAAACGGGGCGTATCCATCGGTATAAAAGCATGTCATTTCGCTGGGCTCTGCAGAATATCAACGCTGGAGTTTTCTTTTAACTTCCCCACTATTATAAAAATATTTTGTTTTATTAGGAAAACTAACAGCTTATCACTAAGACATTAAAATAACACACATAGATACAGAAATCCAACAAAAAGTTTTAATAGACAGACATATTTTGAGCAATTAGCACAGGTGAAAGAAAAACACACGAAACACCAGAGTCTGTAACTACATCCGAAAATAAAAGAAGAAAGAGAAAAAAAGATGGTGCGCCCATCGTAACAAGCAAGTTGCATCCGTAATAAAGCCTACACCGAAAACGTACCTATAAGTTATTAGTTTGTGAATACCGGAAAATCCATCGGAGAACAAATCGTGTCTTCGTTCGAAAGTTTCGATACAAAAGTCGTTAAAAGATCGAATTGCTCGAATGAAGTAAGAATTAGTCTTCGGCGAGACTAAGAACGTGAGGGGACGAAGAGATTAAATCCTCCGATTCAGATTTCATAGCCAGCAAGTCGGGACAGTCAACAAGGCTTTGAGCTATTTTCATCAGATAAGTGATATCAGTTATGTATCGCCGAACATGCAATGGAAACAAGAGGAGCTTGATGCTCGGAAGTGTAAATTTAAGGTAGTGGATTTTCTTTTGAATTACGATAAGAGGATAAGTTTACTATCCGTCACGACGCCAAGGTCTGTACAATTTCTTGATCATGTCAATAGTGAATTTTAGGACCTATGGCGTGAACATAAGGCAAAAAACCTAGGACTAGATAGCATTACCGCCAAAAACGGATGCTGTCTAGTCCGAGGTCCGTGATCCTAGGTTCTCGGTCGTGGGTCCTAAAAATCACTATTAACATCATTGAGAGATTGTAGATACATTTTGACAGACGTCTATAGAAACTAAATTATTTTTTCCCTTGGTGGTGCTAGTGTCACTCTATGGAGCCCCTTAAATGGTATAATTCTGGACTTGTTTGTATAGGTATAAAAGTTGGCGTAAACCTATTATTCAGATCTACGTAAAGCTCATCCGAAAGCATTCCGTGAGCGAGCAAGTCAGTGAGCTGGCTCAAACTTTCAGGCGCGGGGGGCGGGGCGGGGGCTCATTTCACGCACAATTAAAAGCCTCCGGCTCGGAGCGGGCCGAGGCGGGCGGGCGGCGTAAAGGCCTAATGGCGGCTTTTATTTATCTGAAGACTGCCCGCGGAACGGACGACGGCGACGGCCGCGGTCCGCGAATATATTTACATATCATGGAGGCTAAATCGTTTGTTTATAATCTTTTGCTAGGCGCTACGACTCAATCCGAAGAAAAATAAAATAGTATGCAAAGAGTATTGTTTAGTAAAACCTGACGAATGGGAATAGGAATCGCGCCCGAAGGGTACCAAATGAATACTAGCAAACCTAACATTCCAGTTGAAAAAAAAAGTCTCAAAATGATGATACGTGGTTTTCCGTATAAGCATGTGCACGTTTCTGAGGCTTCTGGATTCTTTAAACCGAATGTAAATTGTTTACTTTGAAATAAAGCAATTTTTTTTATAGTGGGTTATATTTTTCGAGTGTAATGTACATACCTACATGTTTGTATATTTCTTTGGTAACTCTGTAGCCTAAACGGCTTGATAGATGTTAGCTTGAGAGGTGTCGTTAAATTCGTCTTAACTGGTTTTGTTTAGAGACAAAATATGTTCTATTGTCCTTAGAAAAACAAATTTATTTTTTAAAACAGTACCTATATTTAAATATACAGAAATGTTATAAACAGGAGATGTCTCCAAAGTTTTTTCCTATCTATAAAGGTAGTTAATTCCCCTTATGGGGTAATTTAAGACAACATTATATTATGTTACGACCCGAAATTATTACCCGAAACTGCGACTCATGAATGTTGATGAAGCGAAGGAGCTTTGTCAGGATCGTGGCAAGTGGCGAACCCTGGCCTTTGCCAACTCCTTCGGGCAACAGGCTGTATGCATGTAAATGACGACCCTGTATATCCCGGTCTCCCTGTTCATATTTTTCTTAAAAAATAACCAGATCATTAAACACAATCTGTGTTCAAAATATCAAAACTCTAGCTGTATCAGAGGTACCTAACCTTTTGATGATCCATTAAGTAGTAAATGAAGTAGTGAGTGCCGAAAATTTCGGATTTTGAACGCCCACGTCTCGGAAGCTCACATCAGCTGAGTGGATGAACTTTGAGGCAATATTTTTCTCCGATAACCTTTATTTTTATTTTTTATTTTATTCATTAGGTAACCAACAGCAAGCACGCAAACATGACAAACCTTATAATAAATGTGACTTGGGGCTAGCGATCATGAAAATTAAAGGTATACACTCTATGTATGAAAGCTGAGACATTTTAGGCAGTACTTATGTAGAATCAACTTATAAATATAATATTATAACATGCACGCATCCGTTTGTAAAATATGGAGCTTTAAAGCACAACTTCGTGGCAGAGTAGGGCGTTAGGTGGAGAGGATGGAAACCGGCGTGCGCGCGTGCAACGACTAATTAATGTAGAGGAAGCGAAAGTGATCTGTCAGGATCTTGGCAAGTGGCGCGCCTGTATCCCAGAGCGGTAGGCAGACTGTATCCCAGAGCGGTAGGCAGACTGTATCCCAGAGCGGTAGGCAGACTGTATCCCAGAGCGGTAGGCAGACTGTATCCCAGAGGAGAGCGGTAGGCAGAGACCAGGGACTGCCACTTGCCACAACCCTGACAGATCACTTTCGCTTTAAAATAAATAAATCACGGCTAATTAGGCTTTATAAGTTAACGAGTAATTTATAAAAGGAAAACTTCGTACATAAGTTGTTAGTTCTGTACAGCAGGTAAAAAATCCCTCATTCTAAGGAACCATACACAGCGCGTGGCCTAATTCAATGCTGTCGCATTCGGCAATCTTAAAGTTAGCGTATAAGCAATAAGTATTAAAATAAATAAATATTAAACGACATATCATGAATTCATGACCAATAATTGGTATTGCAACAGTCACATTTTTTTAAATTGCGTGGGCTCATTTTTAGCTTTCAGAGACGATTAACTTTTGTGTGTTTTGTTGCAGATTAGAGACCATGGCCGGACTATGAAACGAGAAATTAGCGACATCTCGCAATAGAACGAACTGACTAAATTTTTCAGGTATTGTGAACTTACTAATCCTTGATTTAAGAAAATGGTGCAACCAAGTAGCTGATTTTTTCATACAAAGGGAAAAGTCAGTACTTATCCGCTTTCACATTGGGCGATAACTTTGACAACGTTCGCACAAATGTATGAAAGTAACAATCTGACGACGACATGCAGTGCAGTTCCGGTTATCGTCGAGTGTCGGAACCGGCCCATCCTTCATTTAAAAATATTCCTGTTAGCAAAAAGTATGCAAATTTAACATTTTACTTTTAACTCTATACAATTCTTACATACGAGGGGTGGGGAAAATCTTACAATCGAGGGGTGTTCAATAAGTAGTGAGAATGAGGTATAAACTCCTTGGATAGAAAAAAAGAAAATACTGGCAGGCATTGACTGCCTCGTTGGTCTAGCCGTTAAGGCGCTTAGCTACCAAAACAGAGGTCGTGGGTTCAATTCCCGTACAATTGCCGTACATTTGTACAAATAGCCTCAGTATGGGTGTATTTTCATGTTTGTGACGCCCTTGCATGGTTACCATAGCACAGGGTATCCTAGTTTGGGTCCACGTCAAGTGATTCTGTTGTGTGGAAGTTATTTTTTTTTATAGCCCACTTATTTGTCGACGTAATAAAATACAAAAAGCTCTTTTATTTTTTCAATCATAGAAGGTTCTTACTTGTGTTCTGTCGCAAAGAGTAATCAAAAATGTAGAAAATTGAAGTTCGCGCGGTAATTAAATATGTATGTTTGAAAAATTTTACTACGGAACAAGTAAATCAAAACTTGCAAGATACGTTAGGGGTTCATGCTCTTCCTTTTTCTACGGTTACGCGTTGGTGGGTTGAGTTCAAGAGGGGAAAAACATCCACTAATGACGACTCGCGCTCAGGGCGCCCTACGACCTGCAGTAACTGAAGAAATGATAAAAAAAATTGTTTTGGCGGATTGTTGTACTGTTCAATTTATAGCTGAAGAACTAAAGATTTTAATAGAGAGTGTTCATAATATAATACAATGACCATTAGGGAATGAAATAAGTCTCAGCGCGTTGGGTGCCAAGAATACTAACGGCCTAACAAACACGAACGAGGCTGAGAATTTCACAAAGCTGTTTGGAACTGTTACAACAAGATTCTGGCCGGTTTTTGGATGAACTATGGATGAAACATGGCTTCACCATTACGACCCTGAAACAAATAAAAATCTCAAATAAAAAATAACCAACAACCCGACTGCTGAGCATTAACTACCAAGCAGGCGGGACCCAATGCTCAGCAGTCGGGTTGTTGGTTATTTTTATTTCAAATTTTTATTTTCGTCTTTTTAGTGATTTTTAATGCTGATTTATATATAGGTACTTAACCCGCGTACTGATGTTTTATACATACATCACACGAGATGCACGTGATGAAGATCCGAGTATAACAACTTACATATAACAGTGCCATTTAGTTACTGATGGTTGTACTATATATCTAATGTATTCTAAGGGTCTGAATAGAATAAATTAAATGTAGCAGCGCCATCTAGTGAATTTAATTTTTTGTGACTTTTCTGTTCTATAAATACCAATTTTATATAGCCTATAACACACCGACAGGGTTGACGAATCGATTGAGACCTCATTTGTCAAAATCTGACCATTGGTTAAGGAGTTATGAGGGAACATAGAATCGGACATACTTACATACATACGAGCTAAACACATTACCCTCCTTTTGGGCTCCACCGCAGTCGGGTAAAAAACAATTCATGAATTGGAAGAGACCATCATCATCGACCCCTAAGAAATTCAAGGCCGTTCCTTCCGCTGGCAAGATCATGGGTTCTCTTTTTTGGGACAGCCAAGGGGTGCTGATGATTGAATACCTCAGTCATGGAGTCACTGTTACTGGGAATATGTACGCAGAACAAATCAGAAAGTTGCGTGACGAAATACGCGAAAAACGTCGTGGCAAACTCGTTAAAGTAAAGTTGTTTCATATCATCAAGATAAGATTAATCAACACCCTCTAAAACCGGCCAAGTGCGAGTTAGAATCGCGCATAAAGGGTTCCGTACCATTATCTACACAACATTAGACACAAAGATCGAGAAAAAACGCTAAAAACTCACGTTTGTTGTATGGGAGCCCCCCTTAAATATCTATTTTATATTAATTTCGTTATTTATTTTTGAAGCGAATATAGAACTAAATATTCCGTGAATATTGCAAGCGACTACCTGTTGCTGTTATTAATATCGAGCAAAAAACGGCAAAAAAATTAAGTTTGTAATTTTTGTATGGGGGGGAATAAATATTTATTTTATTCTGTTTTTAGTATTTGTTGTTATAGTGGCAACAGAAATGAGATACAGCCTGGTGACAGACAGACGGATAGACACGCAGATAGACAGACAGACGGACAGTGAAGTCTTAATAACAGGGTCCCGTTTGGCACGGACCCTAAAACGTGTGTATGTTATGTGTTTGACGAAGCATGAAGTCCATACATATTTTAGTTACTTTGCATCTATAGGCGAAAATCTGTTCCTAGCTCTTAGTTACCTATGTTTATTCAACTAGTATGATTTGTAAGCTGATGATTCTCCAAACTGAATACATAAATAAATTGAGAAATTGAAATTCTTGTAACTTCGTACTAAGGAACCCCCTGTCTTTGAATCTATACATTCATAGTATAATATCTGCGTGATGTGTGTTGTCAATTCGTCAATGTTTTGCAGAGTGGCGGGCACAGCGCGATGGCGCGTGGCGGCTTGTGGTGGATCGCACTGGCGGGCGTGCTGTGGGGCGCCCGCGCCGGGCCGGGCCCCCCCGAGCCGGCCCCCGCCGCCCCCGACTGGCGCTTCCCTTACGAGCTGTACAACCTGACGATCCCTGAGAACAGCGCGCCGCGCACGGCCGCGCGCCCGCCCGCCGGCGAGCCCGCCGCGTGGCTTTCCGCGCCGCCCGGCGCGCACGTGCGCTTCCGCGTGCGGCACGGTGACAAGGAGCGCTTTTTCAAGGCGGAGGAGCTGGCTGCAGGCGAGCGCGTGTACTGCGTGCTGCGCGCGCGCGCCGGCCACGTGCTGAACCGCGAGCGCCGCGCCGACTACCGGCTCACGCTACGCGCGTCCGCCGCGCTGCCTGGCGGCGCGCGCCTCGAAGCCGACACCACGCTGGCGCTCGCCGTGGCCGACGTCAACGACCTAGCACCGCTCTTCTACCCCACCGACTACGACGTGGAGGTAGCGGAAGACGCGCCACCGCACGCCAGCGTCGCCAAGGTCTCGGCCGAGGACGCCGACCTGGGCCTCAACGGGGAGATCTACTACTCCTTTCTGGAGAGCACTGACCAGTTCGCGGTGCACGTCACTAGCGGCGTGGTGAGCATTACGCGGCCACTGCGCCGTGAGGAGAAACAAGAACATCAACTTACTGTAGTGGCACAGGTGAGTGAATATCCTCTTAACTCAATATCAGCAATGTGATATTGAACCTTCAGACTGCCAATATCAGCAATGTGATATTGAACCTTCAGACTGCCAATATCAGCAATGTGATATTGAACCTTCAAACTTGACTACGTAATCTATTCTGTCTCCAGGATCGAGCCTCATTATTGGCGCGTGGTGCCGACGCTCCAGCCGCGCGTGCTCGCCTCACGGTACGCGTGCGCGCTGCCAACCTGCATGCACCCGAACTGCGCGCGCGCGCCATGCCGGACGTGGCGGAGGACGGCGCGCCCGCTGTATACGCCATAGTACACGCCACGGACCGGGACGAGGGTGAGCACGGCCGCGTGGCCACCGTGGACATCGTGGACGGCGACCCCGATGGCCACTTCCGCGTGCGGCCCTCGGCCACGGCCGGCGAGTGGGACGTGATCGTGCACCCACTGCTAGATCGCGCCGCGCCGCGTGGCTATAACCTGACGCTGCGCGCCGTGGACGCCGGCACGCCGCCCCGCGCCGCCTACCTGGCGCTGCCCGTACACCTGGCGCCGCCGCGCGAGCACGCGCCCGTATTCTCACGCGCGCTCTACGAGGTGCGCGTGTCGGAGACGGCGCCTCCACGTACGCCTCTCGTGCGCCTCAAGATGGCGGAGCGGCGTGACCCGCGCGTCTACATCGAGATCGTGGGTGGCAACGAGGGCGGTGAATTCCTCGTTGAGCCCGAGTCCGGCGTGTTGTACACGCGCGCGCCGCTGGACGCCGAGCGGCGCGCGCTGCACGTGCTGACGGTGGCCGCGCTGGGCGCACCGGGCGCGGCTGCGGGCACGCGCGACCAGAGCTCCGCCAAAGTGCAAGTCACTGTGCTAGATGCCAACGACAACGACCCCGTGTTCGAGACCGAGGACCTAACAGTGGAAGTGCCGGAGAATACGCCCGCCGGCGGTGTGCTGGCGCGGGTATTGGCGCGGGACGCGGACTCCGGCGAGAACGGCTACGTGTCTTACAGCATCGCTAACCTCCAGGCCGTTCCCTTCGATGTGGAACACTTCAGTGGCGTGGTGCGAGCCACGAGGACGTTAGACTACGAAAGTATGCGACGCGAGTGGGTGCTGCGCGTGCGCGCCAGTGACTGGGGCTTGCCCTATCGGCGCCAAGCCGAGCTGCGGCTCACGGTGCGCGTGCGCGATGTCAACGACAACCGGCCGCAGTTCGAGCGCCGCGACTGCGTGGGCTACGTACCGCGCAGCGCCGCGCCCGGCCGCGCACTGCACACGCTCTCCGCCATCGACTTCGACGTCGGTGACGTCGTCTCCTACCGCATCGCCGGCGGTAACGACGACGGCTGCTTTGCACTCGACTCCGGAACCGGCGTACTCAGCGTGGCCTGCGATCTCAGTACCGTGCGGGAGGAGACGCGCGTACTCAACGTGACGGCCACGGACGGAACGCACTTCGCCGATCCCGCAGCACTGACTTTGCACCTGACGGCGGGCGGCGATGGTGCGGCACCGGCGCAGCTGGAGTGCCGGGACGCCGGCGTTGCACGCCGCCTCACCGAGCTGCTGGCGGCGGCCGAGCGTGCCAACGCGCCTGCCGACCCCGCCGACGAGTTTCCACCTGCGCCCACGCATTACGGAGACAACCTGCACGCGCCCGAGTTCCTCGACTTCCCGGTCGAGGTGAAGGTGAACGAGTCGGTGGCGCTGGGCACGAAGCTGCTTTGCCTGCACGCGCGCGACCGCGACCGTGGGTACAACGGACTTCTCGTGTATGCTATCTCGGACGGCGACGTGGACTCGGCCTTCCGCCTGGACCCCGAGACAGGTGAGCTCACCGTCATCGGCTACCTGGACCACGAGCGCGAGCGCGAGTACTTCCTCAACGTAACGGTCCGTGACCTCGGTGCGCCGGCGCGCGCCGCCTCGCGCCTCCTCCCCGTCACTGTGCTGGATGTTAACGACCACGCGCCGCGCTTCGAACGTGCGCTCGCCGCGTTGCGCGTCACCGAAAACGCGCTCAACGGCACCGAGATATTCCAGGCGCGCGCATCGGACGAAGACTCCGGCGTCTTCGGTGAGATAACATACAGCCTGCGCGGCGCCTCCGGGGAGTTCTGCATCGACTCGAGCGGGCTGGTGCGCGTATGCGCGCCGCTAGACCGCGAGCGGCGCGCACTGTACGAGCTGACGCTGCTGGCGACGGACGGCGGCGGCCTAGCGGGCGAGGCACGCGTACGCGTCACAGTGGACGATGTGAACGACGTGGCGCCGGCGTTCTCACAGGCCGGCTACAGCGCGCGCGTGCGCGAGGACGTGCCGCGCGGTACGCTGGTGGCGCAGCTGCAGGCCGCTGACCCGGACAGCGGCGCGGGCGGCCGCGTGCGCTACTCGCTGCCCGAACAGGACGAGGACGCCGCCTTCACGCTGGACGAGCTGTCGGGCGCGCTGCGCACCGCTCGCACTCTCGACTACGAGGACCGACAGGTGAGCTTACCGGCGGAACACCTACTTTTCAGTTCAGAGCTAGAGGATCCATAATTCTCATGGTTGCAGTATCCCTAGTTGAGTGAGTATGTGTGCAGGTGTACGGCGTGACGGTGCGCGCGACGGACGGTGGCACGCCACCGCTGTGGAGCGACGTGACGCTGATCGTGGAGCTTCTGGACGTGGACGAGAACGCGCACGCGCCACACTTCGCGGCCGAGCTGCTGGCCGGCTCGGTGCCGGAGGGCGCGCCGCCGGGCCGCGCTGTGCTGGCCGCCGCCGCCAAGGACGCCGACCCGCCGGGCCGTGACTCGCGCCTGCATTACTATATCCTGGACGGCAGCGGCATGGGTTACTTCTCCATCGATGATACCGGTACTTGCAACTCTGTAATTTAGTTTTTCGGTTGCGAAAGTAATTCTACTGCCGTGAAAGTAACAATGTTTGAATAAACGTTAAAAGGCAAAAGCTGTAATCTATCTATCTATCTATCTATACTCTATACTAATAATAAATCTGTAAGGGTCGGTCATGGAGTAAGTTAGTTTGTTTTCAGAGATATTGTGTTTATAGGCTCAATATATGATACTGAAACTAATTTCACGATTTTTAGAATTTTTTTCTGTATGTGTGTATGTATGTATGTATGTTCCTCCATAACTCTTAAACCAATTATCCGAATTTGATGAAATTTGGTATAAAAACATATAGACATCTGGGACACAGGATAGGCTATTTAAATTCTAGCTCCAGTTATGATAAGACGTGGCCCCCATACAAATGCTGTTTCGTAAAAATCGAAATGTACGCGAACGGAGTCGCGGGCACAGCTAGTATAATAATAAAAATAAAGAAAACTGTAATATAATATCGTGTCACAGAGGTGAACGCACGCTTACCGTATTTGGACAGGAGTGATCCACACGCTGGCGCCGCTGGATCGCGAGACGCAGGAGTCGTACTGGCTGACCGTGTGCGCCGAGGACGCGGGGCTGGCGCCGCGCGCCGCGTGCGTGCCTGTGCACGTGGCCGTGGAGGACGTCAACGACGAGGCGCCGTGGCCCGCCGCGCCGCAGCTGCGCGCCGCGCTGCCCGAGCACTGCGCCGCCGGCACCCGAGTCGCGCACGTGCGAGCGGTCGACCGCGACCTTAACTCCAGCGTCGCCTACCGGATCGTGGCCGGCAACCCTGACGGCTTGTTCACAGTCGACGAGCGAACCGGTGAGCGTCACGATTCTAAGCCGTCCCTTAATGATAAATAGCCTGATTCTGATAGTAATCCTCAAAATCCTCAAAGTCTCAAAATCCAACGCACAATGGCTTAGCAAACAAATCCCTCGCTTTTCTTTACTCGTTCCTTTGCTTCAGTCAAAGTCAAAATGTTTCTTGCGACCTAATGAACTTTATGAGTTAAGTATCTTAGCCTCATAGAACGGTAAGAAGCATTTGTGTGAAGTGCAGTGAGCGATACGTGGTGTGTGTGCGCGCGGCAGGCGTGGTGACGACGACGGGGCGCACGCTGGACCGCGAGGCGGCGGCGGCGCACGCACTGGAGGTGCGCGCGAGCGACGGTGCGCTCGGCGCCAGCGCGCGCGTGCTCGTGCAGCTGCTCGACGTCAACGACCACGCGCCCGCCTTCACGCAGCGCTTCTACCAGCTACGCGTTCCCGTACCCGAAGTAAGCGCTCATGTCTACTGGATACACTTGATTTTTTTCTTGTATATCTGTCTTATTTACTTGCGTGCTTCTAATCTGTGGTGTCACACACACCCATCTGTGGCAATATAGCTGAAACGGATTGTCTAATTTCGTTTGAGTTTTTTTTATTAATATGTAAACAAGCAGATACATTTAACTTCTAACCGCCTTAAGTATTAAAAAAACACGATTCCTCTAAAACAATCTAAGACTCTGTTTATTTAATCTGTTGCAATATCTTTTCCAATATCTTAGCCTTCATGGCTAGGAAAACCATGAGGGAGGCGGAGGCCTATGTCCTGCAGTGGCCGTCAAATGGCTGATATCTTTTCCTTATAAAATTTCCACCACAGACTATTTTAATCTGCGTTTTTATGTGTTTTAAGCAAGGATGTTATGTTTTAAGGAATCAAGTTTTTATCAATTTTATATTTTGTTTATTTTTTGTGTTTCTCTATTCTTTGTTTGTCTTTTTTGTAATAATAAATAATAACTATGTGGTGATATAATAAAATAATGTGAAAATAAAATAAAATAAGTAATTATACACGCCAATTTCTGGGTGGTTTGAAAGCCGTTTTGTAATTAGTCATTAAAAAATTGAATAAAAAATAAAAACTGACTTCGAGACACTACAGCACTATTCGAAATAAGTTAAATAATTAGAAGTATGTATACATGTAGGTATTGTAGAAGGTTAATTTGTAGTCGGTGCCCAGTTTCATGACCAGCACATATATTTTGGGCACCGACTCCAAATTATACTTCTACAATACCTACACTTCTAATCTAATTATTTATATTATTTCTAACTTTTTAGTGCCGTAGTGTTTCGAAGTCGGTTTTTGTTTTTTATTTAAAAATTATTATTTGTCAATTTTTACTGGGGGAGCGAGAGAATTCACGGAATTATGCGAAAACATAGCAAAAAAAAGTATATGCGTCGACTTGATAACCTTCTCCTTTTTTGAAGTCGGTTAAAAATGGTATCTATTTAGTTACACCACAGAGGTTACACTCTTATGTATAGACGTAAATTATAAATAAAAAAATTGTTGAGAAATCTGGGTTCGAGTTGAGAAATCTTGTTTAAAAACCGGAGAAGTGCAAGCCGGACTCGCGCACGAAGGGTTCCGTACCATTATCTATACAACATTAGACACAAAGATCGAGAAAAAAAACGACAAAAAAAACACATTTCTTGTATGGGAGCCCCCCTTAAATATTTATTTTATTCTGTTTTTAGTATTTGTTGTTGTTGTAGCGACAACAAAAATATGTGAAAATTTCAACTGCCTAGCTACAGACAGACACATAGACAGACAGTGAAGTCTTAGTAATAGTAGATGGAGACGCGGTACTAATTGTTGAGGCATTTTTAGGGTTCGTACTCGAAGGGTGCCAAACAGGACCCTACTACTAAGACTTCACTGTCCGTCTGTCTGTCTGTCTGTGTGTCTGTCACCAGGCTGTATCTCATGAACCGTGATAGCTAGCCAGTTGAAATTTTCACAGATGATGACGTACAAAAAACAAAAATAAATTTTTAAGGGGTGGGGGCTCCCATACAACGAATGTGATTTTATGCCATTTTTTCTCGATCCTTGTGTCTAATGTTGTGTAGATAATGGTACGGAACCTTTCGTGCATGAGTACGACATGCATTTGGCTGGTTTAAAAAAAAAAATAACTAGCGTATGCGATAGCTGTTGTCAGGCACGTTCAATTAGCTTTGTCTTTCAAACCACCCAAAATTAATGCATTATTTATAGGTATGTACTTCTTCAATGCTTGGCAGGACTCTAACGAGGTGTCGAGCTCGGGCTTGGGCTCTCAGCCGGGTGAGAGCAGCGCGGAGCGGGAAGCGGAAGCGGAGGCGGAAGCGGACAGCGACGACGAGGACGAGGGTTCGGGCGCGCGCGCCGCTTGGGATCACTGGGAGGGGGACCCGCCACTGGAATTATATGTGGGCTCGGTGAGACAATATACTTTAAATCTTTAATAATAAATCATTGGTCACAAAAAGTTATCGACCGATTTGATTTATTGATTATAGCATAAGTGCGACTACTTACAGTTTCTCAAAACGCTCTTATTGTTGCTACAACTATTGTACATCAAACTAATTACGTAGTCATCAGAAATCAATAATTTATTTCAACGTAAAGAATTTACGTTCTGTTTGCTGAATGTCAATGTACTATGTTACTATGTAAGCCGCTGTCTTCGGGCCGTATAAAACAATACTATCTATGGAGTCGATATGTTGGAGCTCGCTATGTCCAGCAGGGCGACGCCCGCGTCGAGTG
Organism: Yponomeuta evonymella; assembly: GCA_963969515.1. NCBI lineage: Eukaryota > Metazoa > Arthropoda > Insecta > Lepidoptera > Yponomeutidae > Yponomeuta > Yponomeuta evonymella. The sequence goes on along the minus strand of OZ018342.1, from coordinate 66,418 downwards.
CTCACTGTTAGCGCCGTGCGTACCCAATGAGAAGTCCACGAGCAGCCGTGCCGGCGCCGCCGCGCGCGCAACGATCGTCACTCGGGGACAAATAACCTAACATTTTAATTACACTTTTCCCCTGGCGTCGAATAGCCGCCGGGACGGCTGTATATACTGCTTATGATATTGAAGCGTTACCCAGGTGCTGGCGCTGGACGGCGACCTGGGTGCCAACGGGTCGGTGCGGTACTCGGCGCGCGCGCGCCCCGCCCCCGCGCGCCCCGCGCTGCGCGTGCACGCGCGCTCCGGCCGCCTCTACCTCGCCGCGCCCGCGCCGCTGCGCCCCGGACACCTGCTCGACCTCACCGTGGGTACACTTTACTCCCCTGCCGCGACCGCGTGTGCTTTTCGTCCACTTATTGAATACATGTTTCTATTATTATTATTTATTTATTTGAGACTTAGACTAAGTTAGTGAAATTAAGAGAACAATTCCGGACATGCGCTTTTATATGATGCTTCCCTATTGCTTAGTGCTGTTTGGACGGCCAAAAACTACACAGAATGGAAGCCACCCGTTTCCGATACGTCCCACTGTAGGGCACAGGTCTTCTCTCAGGGAGAGAGTATGGGCTTAATTACTACTCGCTGAGGTATGTGAATAGCTGAGACACTCAGGTTTCCTGACGATATTTTCCTTCTCACAAATGTACATAACTGAGAAAACAAAGTCAGAGGTACATGCCCGCACTGCCCGTTTCTGAATGACGGCGACAAATCCGGGGGAACATTCCCGAAGCACTACAGTATCGCGGCAGTCCCAACATCATCCTGAATACATTATTATATTGTACCGGAAGGACGTTAAAGGCGCGCTGCGTATAGCCAAACCACAACCTGCAAGTGTACCTTAAAATATTAGAATATTAAAATATACTACTTGCCTATTGTCCCATTACTTTTCGTTACTTAAAGGCACTTTAGAAATAAAAAAAACCACTTTAAAAATAATGGCTGTATCATAAATAATGCTACTTCACGCTGGACTCGTAGTCGGAAACGTCTATTCCTCCCCTAAAGTGTAAGGCGAATAAGAACTCGCGCGCTCGGCACAGGTGCGCGCGTGCGACGGCGGCGCGCCGGCGCGGTGCGGGGCGGCGCGGGTGGCGGTGCGGGGCGCGGCGGCGGGCGGCGGCGCCCCCCCGCGCGCGCCCGCGCCCGCCGCGCTGGCCGCCGCCGAGCTGGACGCGCCCGGCTTCCTGCTGCAGCTGCTGCAGGCCAGCGACCCCGACGGCGACCCGCTCTACTACGACATCGTCGGTCAGTCGCCCGCACGCCGGCCACGAGTCGAAACGTTTTATATATCACTAAGAAATGTTTTATCTAAAACATTCAGAACAGAACATCTCTTATGCCGTAAAAGACATAAACTGACAGAAAATCGCGATCAGACTCTTAAAATGTATAACTATCCATAAACATCGTGATTCATATTAAAATACTAGAGACTAACAGATTGACCAATGTAAAAATCTGCCAACTACAGAATTTTAGAGTAATATTAGCTGTAATACGTATTGTGTATGTTCACTGCGCTCCGCAGACGGAGACCCGTCCGGTTCATTCCAAGTGGGGCGCGAGGACGGCTCGCTGGTGCTGGCGCGCCGGCTGCGCTGGGAGGCCGCGCCGCGACACGCGCTCAACGTCAGCGTCAGCGACGGCCTCCACACCGTCTACACCTCGGTTTGTACCTCGTCTGCTCATGCTCAGTGCTCACCGATGGACTCGCTTTAATAATCCGACTAGGGATCTGTCATAGGTCTGTCTAGGGATCAGGAATTCATTCGTAGGATGCGTAAAGCATTTTTTGTGCCAAAAGGGCTACTATAAAACAGAACTTTTTTTGCCGATGATATAAAGATTTTTTTCATTTATATCAAAGATAATATTTATATCATCACAAGACGAGGCCGAAAAGCTGCAGCGGGATCTCAAGAGCCTTGGTTCATATTGTCTCAACAATAGCTTGGATTTGAATCCTAGACACTTTATGTAGTTCACGCGTAAAACTAAATTAATTACCTACAACTACCAACTGCGCGGATTTTCTCTAAAAAAGATAACACCGTAAGTGACCTAGGTGTGTTCCCTGACTCTAAGCTTTTGTTTGACGATCATATTAACAATATAATCTCGAGAGCTTACAAATCTGTAGGTTTCGTTACCCGCATGTCTAAAGATTTTATTTAAGCAGCCAACACTCTCACTAGTAACATCTATCTTATAATACGCATCCCAAATATGGAATCCCAAAGAAAGTACCTACATAAACAGAATAGAATCCATCCAAAGAAAATTTGAAAGAAAGTTTTTGTGCTTTCGTCTTAAGATATCCCACGACTCCAGGAACTATCACAACATGTGTAGGAGATTTAATTTTCTAACACTCCAGCTTAGACGACAGGTAGCAGACATTGTGTATTTGTATAAGATTGCAACATCTGCTATCGACTCTTCCAAATTACTCGCTAAACTCCACCTTTCCGGGTTCCGGGCCGAGCCCAACATAAGCCCCCGTTAGCAGTACCTAAATGTTCCACAAACTTAATACAAAACAGTTTTATTGTGCGAGCGAGCGATAAATTCAATAATTGCACGTAATAGTTGCACATCAAGACATCATCATAATCATCGTCAGCCATTTTACGCCCACCGCAGGACATAGGCCTCCTTCGTGGATTTCATAACCTTGAGGGGTTTTGCCATAATCGCCACGCTTGGCAGGCGGGTTGGCGATCGCAGTATGTAGTTGGAATCTCAGGAAGACGCTGCTGCCCGTCTCCTGGTAATTGATTTCCTTAGTCGTCTTCTACGACATCCACGGAAGGAAATGGAGTGACGCTATTCCTAATCCGGCGCCACACGTATAGATTCAATCAAGAAATAGATTCGTTCAATACAGGGGTCCACACACTAAAAGTAAAAGTAAAAGTAAAAGCAATTTATTCGTAAAACATGAGTACATGATGTTGGAATTGTTACATACGAGTCCTATGCAAGTTTAATTAGTGCGCCATTCTTTGCCGGTGGATCATAGATGCTCAAATATAATTATAAGGTGTATCTTAAAATCATTCTTTCCAATTTATTGTCTACAGTTAGTATAAGTTTTGTGTTTGATGAAGCATGAAGTCCATACACTTTTTGTTAGGTATGTTGTATCTATAGGCGAGAATCTGTTATTAGCTCTTAGTTACCTATTATAAGATCAACTATAGATTTAAAAGCTGATGATTCCCCAATATGAATAAATAAATAACATTGAAGATTATTTAGATGCAATGATGTCTGGAATTAAAGCTAGTTCAATGCATGAGTTCTAGGTTTTAGAATAATTATATAAACTCAGTAAATTAAGGACTTCAAAAAGACTAAGTTTCGAGTTCTTTTCGAAAAAAAATTCTCCAAAATTATTTAGATTTTGAAATGGGCTCCTAGTTTAACCTGTAACATTCATTAAGTCGCAGTTTCTGTGCTGTTTAGAATAAAACATTTTAGAATTTGAATTGAATTTTAATTTGATGACCATTCTCTTGCAGGTGAACATAACGGTAGTGAACGACTTAAATGAAGGCGGACTCTCGTTTACGCGAGATGAGTACATCGTCGATGTTAGCGAGGACGCTCACGTGGGTTCAGCGTTGCTAGCTCTGCGGGCGATTCCCGGGGACGGTGGGGGTCCAGGGGGCGTCGCCGGGGACGCCAGGGTCGCCGGCGGGGACGCCGGTGGCCCGAGTGCGCGGATTCTATACGGCCTGCTGGAAGCGCGCGCGCCCGCCTCGCTTCCGCTGTTTCATCTCGACGAGCTCACCGGCGTGCTGGAGTTGAGGCAGCCACTAGACAGGTGGGGATCGTGTGATTTATTAGTGACGCGGAATTAGATGCATAAACAGTAATAGAACGAAGACTATAACGTTGCACCTCCGGTCCGGCAGAGAGACAGCGGCGCTGCACGAGCTGACGGTGTGGGCGCGCGACGGCGCGCTGCGGGCGGCGCGCGCGTGGGCGCGCGTGTCCGTGCGCGTGCACGACGTGGACGAGCACGCGCCGGCGTGGGGCCGTCCGCTGGCCGAGGCGCGCGTGCCACTGCGGGCGCCCGTCGGCCAGCAGGTGCGCCCGACCTGACGGAATCCTTTTTTATTTTATTGTTTTTTTTATTTCAATATATTTTAAAATAGTTAATAAAATTTAACAGTTTAAAACATAAATAAATGCCAGGTAATGTTAAAACATACTTACACTCAATTTAAGTATTATATCGAGCGGCATATCTGCCTGTTATTGGAAAGTTTTTTTTATTTATTTTATTTTGTGCAATAATATGGGCTGTAAGGGGCTCTAAACACAATCTCTCAGAGCCCAAGCCAACCTCACCTGCACGTGGTACAGCCTGCTAACTGACAAACGAGGACCTGGCACAAACTCCGCCAACACGTACTAGACCAGCGTGGCGGGTCAAAGGACCAAACTACCCCTTTAAACATGAATAATACACCTCTACCACGGCCTCTAGTTCCCGGCGTCTCCAGCGGTAACTCCAGCGACGACAGAAGTCGGGGAAGCCCTGGGGCATGGGGTGCGAACCATCCCCGGGTGAGATCGATTCCCCGTCAGACGACCACGGCAAAAAATTTGGACTCGGATACACACAACCTCAATGTATCGTACCAACGTACCTTTAATGTCCGCACTCTTATGGAAGAGCGTAAGAGTCTTATCGTAGAGCTTGAGAATACTGTGAAAAAAATAAAGTGGGACATCATAGGTCTTTCAGAGGTCAGGAAATTTGGTGAAAGTACGGTAAAAACTGAAAATAGTAGTACCTATATTTTTTCACTTTGGCGTCACCAGCGGCTTATATGGTGTTGGATTTCTGGTAGTGAAAAGATGGAGGGATAACATTGTCGAATTTGTCGGCAATTCAGAGAGAATTGCTGTCATGAAGTTCCAACTAGCTCACAATAAAACCTTAACTTTATTCCAAACATATGGGCCCACATCCTCGCACAAAGACGTAGAAGAGTTTTACGGCCTCTTAAACCAGGCATGTGATGATCTGGACCTGGACAATTGTGATCGGAAATTTTAGTGCCAAGGTCGAACCAAGGCAAAGTCTGGATGACCAAGACATTCTCGGACCGCACGGGCTTGGCTGCCGAAACGAGCGCGGTTCCCGGTTACTCCAGTTTGCTTTTGGGCAAAACCTGAAAATCTAAACAGCTTCTTCTGCAAAAAGCCACAACGATGCTGGATTCCGATTTCGGTAAATGAAATATCTGACCAACAAGTGATACAAGACGTTGGAACTATAAACGGACTAAAGATCAGCTCCGATACAGACCTCTTTAAAATTCCACCGCAAAAATATCTTAGTTAAAGAAACGACTAAACAAACATTCATTACGTGCTCATTACGACACATTTACTTCAGAACTCTAAAGCTTTATCAGCAGTCTGAAAGTCGATGACAATGACGCGGATACACAGTACTGTCATATTAAGATGGCGATTGGCAAAGATAGCAGCAAAATAAAAGTTAAAAAGAGAAATACCAACCAATTAACGGAATCTACATTAAAACTCTTAGAAAATAGAGACTCGTTTGTAAGAGGCTCTGAACAGTATAATCAGATAGACAGAGATATAAAGCGCAGCATTAGGAAGGATATCAGATCTTTGAACGCACAATTGGTGGAAACAGCTATAGAAAACCACGCTTCCCTCCGAGTAGCAAAAGAAGGTGCAGTCAGAACAAAGTCCTGGATTACCAGCCTTTTCGACGAACGCGGTGTCAAAGGGAAAAAGGGAAGGGAAAAAAAGGGAAAAATTTATCGAGATTTGCACATCTTTTTATCAAAATCTATGTTCCGATAATTTAAAATCAAAAACATCCAACAATTACGGTAACCCAGATCCTGAAAACGGTTTTGAAGTAAACAGCGCCCAATAGCATGAAAAATTATAGAAGTCGAGGTGAGGATGGTATTACCAGAAAGGCACTGAAGACAGACAATTTATCCGTATTGCCTTACATAATAAATTTGTGCAACACCATTCTTTATAAAGATACACTTCCACACAAAATATGCCATGCTAATATCATCCTTCTGCACAAAAAGGGAGATAAAAACGACATCGGAAACTACAGACCCATCAGTCTTGTTTCACACATATACAAAATATTTATTAAAGTAATTCAAAAACGCATTGCAACTCAGACTCTCAACAGCCCCCACACTTTATATTAAATAATTGAAAAGTCTAACGAGTTTAACGTGACTCTTTACCTAGCCTTTGTTGACTACTCAAAAAAAATGTAACAACTGCTGCTGTAACTGAGTTATTTCAATATATCTTATTTTACTTTACTTTAATTTACACAAAGGCATTTGATAGTCTTAAACACGCCTCTATTTTCACTTCATTAAACCGTCAAAACATAGAAAAAATATATATGTATATGGAAATAATTACATTTATGTGGTACATAAATAGTTCGGCCAATATAAAGCTAAATTCTTTGGAACCAGCATCTACAATTCAAAAAAGTTTCAAGCCGGGCGATCCACTTTCCCCTAAACTATTTACTTCTACCCTTGAGGACGTGTTCAAAACGTTAGCGGAATCTTGGGCAAGCAAAGGGATTGAAGTTAGTGGCAAAAGGCTCGCAATCCTTTGATTTGCAGATGATATTGTTTTGTTTGCTTCGGCAGCAACAGAACTCGAAAACGTGTTGCAAGAGCTCAATTGGGAAAGGCTTAAGGCTAAACTTTCAATGAATAGGTCCAAAATACACGCATGACCAATGGTCAAAGGCAAATAATAGAAGTGGACGGTCAAGTAATACAACGATTACATTTACTTGGGCCAGTTAGTAAGCTCCGAAAACATTCAGGGCAAATAAATCTATCGCCGTATCGAAAACGCCTGGAAGTGCTACTGGTCCACGAAAGATCTCATGAACGGCAACCTTCCGCTTTCTCTGAAACGGAAACGCGTCGACATGTGTATCCTGTCGGTTCTTACCTATGGTTCACAGACTTGGTTACTGACTCAACAACAGAAGTCCAAATTCAAGGTTTGCCAAATAGTGATGGAGCGCAGTATATACCTATACTTATTAGGCGTCAGGAGGATAGATCTTGTCCGGAATACCACACTCCGCTCCAAAACGCGCATAGCGGATGTGGGTGTTCAGACCGCTAAACTGAAGTGGATCTGGGCCGGCCACGTAAGCCGCATGCACTCGAATAGGGGGGCGTGACTTGCTACCCAGCAGCGGTCATTGCGAACGGGGGCGGGCGAGAAGACGATTGCGGGATGATCTCGGCAAATTCTTGCTGGAGTGCTTAGAGGTTGTAAATGACCGAAAATCTTGGTCTAAAAGGGTGAGGCCTTTGCCCTGCAGTGGGACACCCATATTATGGAAGCTACCCATAATATGTACATAATATTTCCTACAAATGTTAATTTGGAAACCTATTGGCGGAGCAAATAGCTAATACCCACTAATAGGTACCTTAGTAGGTATTAGCTATTTATTAATTAGCTGATTGCTGTGATTTGTTAATAAAAAAACTGGTCAAGCATGAATTTCACTCCCGCTAGGGTCCCGAACTGAATGCAAAAAATTCCGGCCAAGTGCGTGTCGAGCAACGTAGGGTTGCGTAGAAAGAGGGTTTTTTACCTGCTCTACAGAACTAACAACTTCATCGAAGTCATTTTTAATAGATTTTGTACGAAATTTTAATTTTATTTGTATTGTAGAATATTTTCTAAGGTTAACACGAGCACTTATTATTACTCGTTTATTTATTCATTTTACAATTTTCCGACGTTTCGGTACTTTTGCAAGACCCGTGGCTGGTCTCGGTAGACTGAGGTGACAGACATCTTTTTGAAAGCGTTAACTGTTAGTTTACTACCTTCCGGGACATGGCTGTTCACGTGACGGAATGTCTCGAATGTGTAAGACTACCCTCGGCAAAAACGGGACTTGCAAAAGTACAGAAACGTCAGAAATATCCGTGCAAATTCAGTTTTTATTATATTTCTCGTTAACTAGTACTTAGCCGTGATAGTTTTATTTTTGATTTCATTATATCTGCTATTAACCTGAATTTTTCCACGTGTCTACAATCAGTCGTTTAGCCAGTAGGGGGGAGGGGGGCCCGGGGGACGCCCTATAAAAACCACCGGACAAAAATTTAAAGCTTAATATTTCGCAAACGAAACCCTAAATAAAAACCGGCCAAGTGTAAGTTGGACTCACGCACGATGGGTTCCTTACCATTATCTACAATTATTTATTTTTTAAGCTAATATTGAACTAAATATTCTGTAAATATTTCAAGCGTCTACCTGTTGCCGTTATTAACAGGTAGACCTGTTGCCGTTATTAATATTCAGCAAAAAACGGCAAAAAAATTACGTTTGTTGTATAGGAGTCCCCCTTAAATATTAATTTTATTCTGTTTTTAGTATTTTAAAAACATCATCTGTGACAATTTCAACTGCCTAGCTATCACGGTTCATGACATACAGCCTGGTGACAGACAGACAGATGGACAGACAGACAGACAGACAGATAGACAGACAGACGGACAGATGGACCAAGGAATATTGCACCCGTGAAACATCTACGACTAAAACACTTCTAGATCATGTTTGCACCAATCTCAATGAGCACTCATTTCATATGGCACTGATAAATTCATCTCTATCGGACCATAAGCAAATACATATCGACGTTCACAACTGCAAACCAGAGCTAGTAATAAGAGTATCTTATAAAGCAATTGACTATAAACAGTTATACCTTAATATCAAAGAACGATAATCTCAATTGGAAACCTCGGACTATAAGATCATTGAAAACACCATACTAGATGCGGTGACAACATTCAAAGTCAGCAAAACCAAAATGGAATCCTCCAAAAAGGGAATGGATCAATAAGGACAAAATAGCAGGAATAAACAGAAGAAATATGTTGTAGCAAAAGACAAACTTAACTCCAGATAATCAGCAGGTTAAAGAAGAGTTTGTGAGTGAAAGAAATTGAGTGGCAAAAAATATTCAATGTGCTAAAAACGAATACTAATATAACACTTTTCAAAATTGTAAAAAGAGTCCTCGAAAAATATGGCAACTAATAAATTCTCTATCCAACAACAAAAACAAAACACATTCCGCACCAACTAAACTAGATACCTCCTCTGGCCCAATAAAATATCTTAAAAATATATGTGAATGCTTTAACACATTTTTCGCCAACATAGGCTCAGTTTTGGCTAATAACATCGATGCAAGTAATGTCAGATTTACATACCTCAAAATCAAACAAAAAAGTTATGTACGACTATGACTACTCTTTTCACCCCAACAAGTAGTACTGAAGTAGCAAAACTAATCGACAAACTTAAACCTAACGATGGCATTGGCTCAAAAGCTATTAAATGTATAAAAGACGTAATAACTAAGCTAGCCTCCAAGCAGAAGTATCAATCTCTGTGTGCTCGAGGGTAACTTCCCTGTCTCTCTTAAAATAGCAAAAGTTCGACCAATCAGCAAATCAGGTAAAAAGACAGATCCCGCTGACTACCGACCTATTTCAGTGCTACCAACTGTATCAAAATTTTTTTGAAAACATTATTTAAAACCGTCTTGAAAAGCATCTTGATTCCATAAATTTCCTTTTTAACAAACAATGTGGGTTCCGTCCCAAATCTAATGCACTCATTACCACGATTAAACTTAATATAGATAAAAAACATATTGCACTGGAAATATTCATAGATCTAAAAAATTCTTTTGATACAGTCAGTCGCGACATACTCTTATTAAAGCTGGCGAATATTGGCCTTAATAATAGTGCTTTCAATATTTTCAAACCATATCTTAGTAACAGATGTCAGGTTGTTAAGATTGACGAGCATCAAAGCTATCCTCAAAATGTCACTTTCTGCGTGCCGCAGAGATCAATCTTGGGTCCACTTTTTGTTCCCAACATACATAAATAGCATTAAAGATATAGGGCTGAGTGGCTATATAACGCTATATATGCAGAACACACATGTATATTATACTTTGGCAATGATATTAACATCTTAATAGAAAGAGCGCAAAATAACCTAAACACTTTACACCAGTGGCTACAAGATAATCTCCTTACAATAAACACATAAAACAAAATACATAATTTTTTCTGTTATAAACAAGCCCATACCGGACCACAACTCATTAATCATTGCACAAGAAACAATTGAAAAAACAACAAAAGAAAAATATTTAGGACTTATTTTTGATAGCCGTATTACATGGCAGCCTTATATAGAAAAGATCAAATGTAAATTATTATCTCTAACGCCAGCACTGCGCGGCATCACTCGATGTCTTCCTAGACAAGTCCGATATACGATCTATAATTCTCTTGTAAAACCGCACATAGAATACTTGATCGAGTTGTGCGGATCAGTAACAAAAATCGGCTTCCAGTAACTACAAATTGCACAAAATAAACTTATTTGGTTATGACTATCTGACGAGCAAAAGAAAAATATATTCAGAAACAAATTTACTTCACATATCCCAAACATACAAATTTAATTTATTCTATTGTATTTTTATGTGCAAAATAAAGATTATTCTATTCTATAAGACTTGCATACCTATAAGAAAAAAATTAACAAAAGATATTCATACCCAAATAACTTTTACAAAAAAGACACATTTTCAAAAACGTGTTACAAGACCAGCTAATAATATTTTTACACAACATTATAGAACAAAATATGGAACGATGAGCTTAGTATCTAAGGGTGCCACTATGTACAACAAACTACTGAAAGATATAAAAGAAGCCAAAAACTACTTAGAAACGACATCAAAAAGGACTCTTCAATAGACTAATAAAAAAAATAAACCTAAACAATTTTGCGTACCCAATATAATTAATGTAAACACAGCCTTACAAAACATCGATGCGACTGGATCGTAGTTTGTATTAAGGTTTACCCTCTATTATTGTTTTAATTCTAATAAATTGTCTGTCAATATTGTATTGTTACCTGCTTAACTAAAGTGTTTCTCAGTAAATGAATTTATGTATTCTTTTTGAGAAATAAATATCTTAAACTTCAAACTTTAGTAATAGGGTCCCGTTTGGCAGCCTTCGGGTTCGGAACCCTAAAAATGGTATTTTATAATACCTACAATATTTTTCAACGATCAATCCAAGGATATCCCACACTATGGTGTAGGCAAAAAAAAAATTGCATCCCTAATTTAGGTGTAGAGCAGGTACCCTAAAACAATTTTTTTCCGAGGTTTTATTTTACCGTTTTGTCGGCGTTATAAATATGTATATCTAAGCCAAATTTCAGCGGACAGACAAACAGACCGACGGACGGACATGGTGAAACTATAAGGGTTTCTTGTCCACTACGGAACCCTAAAAACAGATCGTTAGTAATAGATAGGGCTTCTGTCCGAATGCTAGTCCGACCCAAACTTGGCCGGTCGTCTCCGCCAGTATGTCGGCGCAAGTTGAGCGAGTGTCCGGCCGGCAGGTGGTGTGCCTGCGAGCGTCGGACGCGGACGGGGACGCGCTGACGTACTCGCTGGCGGGCGGCGACGCGGCCGGCGCGTTCGCCGTGGACGCGGCGCGCGGCTGCGTGCGCGTGGCGCGGCCGCTGCGCGCGCGCGACTACACGCTGCAGCTGCGCGCGCAGGGCCCGCCGCCGCTGCTGCGCCGCGCCGCGCTGCCGCTGCACCTCACCGTCGTCGAGCCCGACGACCACCCGCCGCAGTAAGTGCCCGTGCCCGTGCCACGCTCCTACTAAATACACTCGAGAAAAACACTTCCAAGTCTAGAAGAATTTTCGTTTATATTGGGTATTTTTTCTATAAACATTTACATACATACATAAACATTTACATACAGGCAAATAGCACATACATTGCTTCTGGCCCCACACTAGGATAACCTGTGTCGTGGGAACCAGAAACAGCGACATCACAAACATACATCACAAGACCTGGGGTTTTTTTTGCCCCAGCCGGGATTCGAACCCGGGACCTCTCGCATGGTATGCAGATGCACTACCGCTGCGCCACGAGGTCGTCAATACCGTGGAGGACATTATACGATTTTCGGTCGCCGCCGGTCGCTGCTGACATTGTCCTAAGTAATCAGGCGGCGAATGTCACTTTCTGCTTAGCGTTTGTGGACTGTGAGAAAGCCTTCGATTCGATAGAGCATAGGCAGTGCTCGAGTCTCTCCAGCGTTGCCGTATTGATTATCGGTATATAGAGGTGCTGAAGTGCTTGTACAACAACGCCACCATGTCGGTCCCAGTACAGGAGCAGAATTCGGAGGCAATTCCATTGAGAAGGGGCGTGAGACAGGGAGACGTTATCTCTCCGAAACTGTTCACGAACGCACTGGAAGATGCCTTCAAGCTTCTGGAATGGCAGGGACGCGGCATCAATATCAATGGCGAGTACATCACTCACCTTCGATTTTCCGACGATATAATAGTCATGGCAGAAACGATGGAAGACCTCGGTATAATGCTCGAAGACCTCAGTCGAGTTTCCCAACGTGTGGGCCTTAAAATGAACATGGACAAAACGAAGGTCATGTCGAACGCCCGTGTTGTGCCCACCCCAATAACATTGGGGAACACGACTCTCGAAATTGTAGACGAATACGTGTGCTTAGGACAGACAGTCCAACTAGGCCGGTCCAACTTCGTGAAAGAGGTCAATCGTCGAATCCAACTCGGCTGGGCAGCATTTGGGAAACTTAGAAAAGTCTTTTCATCTAATATACCTCAATCGCTCAAGACAAAATTATACAACCAGTGTGTGTTACCAGTGATGCCTTATGGCACTGAAACGTGGTCTCTCACTATGGGCCTCATAAGAAGGTTCAAGGTCACGCAACGAGCTATGGAAAGGGCTATGCTCGGAATTTCTGATGAATGAGATCCGTAGACGAACGAAAGTCGTCGACATAGCCCAGCGGATTACTAAGTTGAAGTGGCAGTGGGCGGGGCACATGGCACGCAGAACTGATGGCCGATGGGGCCGAAAAGTTCTCGAATGGAGACCACATATCAGCAAGCGCAGCGTAGGACGAGCAGCCACAAGATGGACAGATGACCTCATCCAAGTGGCAGGAAGGCGCTGGATGCAAGCCGCTTCCAACCGGTCTTTTTGGAAATCCATGAAGGAGGCCTAGGTCCAGCAGTGGATTTCTTGTGACTGAATGATGATGATGATGAATGTCACTTAACACACATCCGATAATCGCTTCATTTATAAATGTCAATCGAAAGTAAGTAATTATAATATAAAATTATTTTTCTTTTTTTCCTTTAGGATACTAATAGTTTTTTACTTAAAGTACTTGAAGAAACATTATTATTACTTCTAAACCTTGAGATACATTAAAAAAAAATTAACATAGTGATGCCCATTATGGACAGCATAAAAAATAAAATTCGAAAATATCAGGACGGTTTACGAAACACTGACGTTATTTAGAATGAAAGGTACTTGCCAATTTTATGAAAGAAACTATTTTTTCTTATTAATTTTTTAAACGAATTGTAGGAGTAAAGGAAAATATCAACATCCGTGAAGGAAAATACCAACATTATAAAAATGTGAAGCATGTCTGAAAAAAGAGTTTTTAGCATAATTAGTACTACAATGGGGTGTGTAAAAAGTTTGTCTATAGTTTTCGTCTGTGCTCTAAAGAAGATAGACCATGTTCCTTTGCGGCAGGTTTGTAATTTGTGAAATAAGAAATTTTAAGAAATTTGTTTTGTATCCTTTTTGTACATGATGTACGGACAATGTACTGTGGGTTCCACACCGCACTACCAAACTCTGGGATACTGCGATTTTCAAAGACTTCGCTCTCTTTAAAGGTTTTGATAAACATATGATTAAACCACAGAACAAAAAAAAAAGAGTAGAAGTAGTGACATGATCTATTAGTATGAAAACCAGTGTGACCAAACTCACACATATAAACCAAACGCAAACTATGAATACCAAGCTGCCATTGGTAAATAAAGACAATGTCGAAAAGGTCTACATCACAAAAGTTCCAAGTAAAATATGAACCTTTCGCTCATATAAACAATGATCAAAATCAAATGATAATAATTAATTAAATCATATAAACAATGAATTAAGTTTGACACTCACTCTTTGTGTTATAGTACCGCTACTCTACACTAGACTACGCATAGGCAATACATTGCTAATGTAAGGCACGCGGGCACCGCCCACTTACGACTTCTACTCTTTTTTTTTGTTCTGTGGATTAAACCAAGTCGTTGAAAAGTTTTTGTGACAATGTTGTCTATGTGATAATTAAAATGTAATTTTGAATTAAAGGACACCCAGATCTCTAATTTTACCCACACGTTTGATCAGTTTACTAGCAATTTTGTAATCGTATTGCCGTTGATTGTGTTTTCTTGAAAAAGTTGTCATGAACTGCTACTCATCATGCCATCGATCCATTCAATCACTATGTAGTAAAATTATTAACAAGTAGAGCGTGTGGTATGTCGCATACGCTTTCCTCTGTCTGTAGTCAAATAAAATACAATGCTGTGTTTCTGCAGATTTACGGAGAGCCATTACGTATGGGAAGTGTTCGAGAACGAGCCGGCCGGCACCGCAGTGGGGTCGGTGGAGGCGCGCGCGGCCTCCAGCGTGAGCTACGCGCTGCTCGGCGGCGGCGGCCTGCTGGCGCTGCGCCCGCTCGCCGGCGACCTCGTCACGCTGGCACCGCTCGACTACGAGGCGCAGCCGCTCTACAACCTCACCGTCGTCGCCACTAGCTTGGTAACCGCCTTCTATGTACCCGATCGAATCCTCCTCTCTGGATTTTGAATACTCTCGAACTTCGGGTCGATAGATCGCCACTGTTGCGGCATCATCCCGACGTTCCAGTAATTAGCAAATCGACGTATGAATCTGTTTCGGCTCAGGGTGGCGGCACGGCCACGGCGCAGGTGACGCTCCACGTGCTGGACCGCAACGAGCACGCGCCGCGGCTGACGGCCCGCCAGTACCGCGGCCGCGTGTCCGAGGCGGCGCCGCCCGGGGCGCTGGTGGCGCGCGCGGACGCGGACGCGCCGCTGGCGCTGACGGCCGTGGACGAGGACTCGCCGGCGCACCGCCAGCGCGCCTACGACATCTCGCCGCCCGCCGCGGCCGCCGCCTTCCGCGTGCACGCCGCGACCGGCGCGCTATCGCTCGCGCACCCCCTCGACTACGAGACGCAGAAACGATGGGAGTTCACCGTTCGGGTCAGTATCGTAAACGCATTTTCTTTTGAACGATTTTACCCAGCTATTCCGACTCCTCCTAAGTTATCGTGCGGTCGAGCAGGTGCTGGACATGGGCGAGCCGCGTCTGCCGTCCGACAGCGCGGCGACCGTGATAGTGGACGTGGAAGACGTGAACGACTGCGCGCCGCAGTTCGAACGAGCGGAGTACGCGGCTACGCTGCTGGTGCCGACGGTGGTGGGCGCGCTGGCGGTGCGGCTGGCGGCGCGCGACGACGACACGCCGCCGGAGCGGCTCAAGTACGACGTACTGGAGGGCGACCCGGACGGCCACCTGGCGCTGGCGGCGGGCGGCGCGCTGCTCGTGGCGCGCCCCGACGACCTGCGCCCCGACTACCGCCTGCGCGTGCGCGTGTCCGACGGCGCGCTGGCCGCCACGGCGCGCGTGCGCGTGCGCGTCCGTGCGCCCGAGCCCGCCGGCCTGGCCTTCCAGAAGACCGACTACTACGGCTCCGTGCTCGAGAATTCCACCAAGGCCACCACCGTCGCCGTGCTCAGCGTGCTGGGCGCCGCGCTGGGCGAACACGTCGAGTTTAGCCTTCTCAATCCCGGCGACGGGTTCACAGTAAGTTCACCGCTACCGCTCCGTCCATTTCGATCACTTCACGAGCGGCGCTCATCGGTGAGTGTCTCGGCAGGTGGGTGCGACGTCGGGCGCGGTGGTGTCGACGCAGCCGCTGGACCGCGAGCGCGCGGCGTCGCACACGCTGCTGCTGGCGGCGGCGGCGGGCGCGCGCGCGGCCACGGCGCGGCTGCACGTGGCGGTGGGCGACGTCAACGACAACTGCCCGGTGTTCGTGCGCCGCCCCTACCGCGCGGCCGTGCGCGCCGGCGCGCCCGCCGGGACCGAGCTCGTGCGCGTGCGCGCCGTCGACCTCGACGACAACGATAACGGAGAGGTACACGGGCGGCCTAAACTTTTTAAGAAACGACAATATTCGTATTCATTTGCGCTAGCCTCTCCACTTTCGAGAGCACTTGTCGTTTACTCGAAGCGCCGTGTTTCGCCGCAGGTGCGCTACGAGATGAAGCGCGGGCACGGCGAGCTGTTCCGCGTGGAGCGGCGCTCGGGCGCGGTGTCGCTGCGGCAGCCGCTGGACGCGCGCCAGGAGCTGTACGACCTCGTCGTCGCCGCCTTCGACGGGGGTGAGTCGGATCGCCCGAAAGTAACGGGTGGAGGTGGAGTAGCACCTTAAGTCACCGCCGTGTGTGAATTTAATGTGTCAGTGATAAACTTTCACTTTTGACAGATAGACAAGTCCTTTATTTTAATGTTCCTATTAAAATAAAGGACTTGTCTATCTGTCAAAAGTGAAAGTTTGAAACCTAGTTTCACTTGTAACGTTAATGAACACGCATTTTCCGTGTCACCAAATACCTAATTAATGAAACGTGGCGGTATCGGCGGGGCGCAGGCACGCCGGCGTGCGGCACGGAGACGGTGGTGTCGGTGCGCGTGTGGGGCGGCGGCGGCGCGCCCGGCTGGCCCGGCGCGCACGTGCGGCTGGCGGCGCGCGAGGACGTGCCGCGCGGCGCCGTGCTGGCCGCGCTGCGCGCCGACTCGCCGCTGCAGCGCCAGCTCATCTACACGCTGCTGCGCCCCGAGGACCACCCCGAGCTCGAGCTGCACTTCGACACGGGTATTTACGCTAAACTGACACACGTACCTCACTACTAATTCTTGTGTGGGATAGCTGTAGAGTGACACTCGTTCGGTCGATCTCAATGGGGAACTTGCGTCAAACTTGGATTGACACGGCATTTCTTTTATACCATACGACATAGAAGATAATCTAAGCCATACGAGACATAGAAAAACTGAAGAAAAATTTAGAATTAATATATATATACATATATTTCGGGGTTTTCGGGGTCCCAAAAAATGCAAAAAAACATTTTATTCTAATAATAAAAAAACATATTAAGTTTAATTTTATAATGAAAGAGTGTACCTCGAACATTATTTTACGATAAAAAAACATACTAGATTTAGTTATTTCATTGAATTCTCAATGTTGAATACAGAGATAAGATACACTCTGTTATCAGAAAATTAACGGTGTAAATTAATAAATCTTAACACAAAACAATAAATAGAATGAGCCACTCACAATCATGTAAGGTCCAAGAGTTCAAAGGTCGGGCGCCCGTCGATAAAGTGTCTGCCGGCGCCTTCCGGCTGGTACACTGGTGCACTTGTAGTTGCAGGCCCTAGTCTGCCCCAAAGACTACCCCTTCTTACAAGCGTTTGTCTCCATAACTAAACATTATCTTAAAAAAACTGGCCAGGTGCGGATCGGTCCACGTGCAGTGTAGGGATCCGTAAGAGGGGTTTTTATCACTTTACAGAACTAACAGATTCATCAAAGTAATTTTCAATGGAATTTATACGAAGTTTTCCTTTTATAAGTTGGTTGTCTATTACCCGTTAACTTGTTAAACCTACTTAGCCGTGACAGTTTTCCTTTTAAGTTCATATGCCCTACCCTGATTTTTTTCACGTTTCTACAGTTAATAATAACAATAACTTCCACACAATACAATCACTTGACTTGGTCCCAAACTAGGATACCCTGTGCTATGGTATCCTAGTTTAGGACCAAGTAACTGTTCAGCCGGAAGAGGAGGAGGGGGGACGCCCTACTCGAACAAAAATTTGCGCTTTAAAGCTTATTATTTCGCAAACGGATCCCTAAATCGACAAATGGTTTAGCTACACTCACATTATTTTTAAACGACCAATCCAACTGTACCCCACACTATGGGGTAAGAAAAAAAAATGCATCCTGAACTTAGAACGTGTAGGAGAAGTACCGTAAAACATTTTCTATTGAAAGATTTTATCCTACCGTTTGTCGACGTGATTAATATGTATATGTATATATCTATGCCAAATTTCAGCTTACTAGTACTTGTCGTCACTGTGGTAAGCCGCGGACAGACATACGGACAGAGAGACAGACGGACAGATTATTTTACGATAAAAAACATATTGGATTTTTAAAAATTTTCTAAAAAGGTGTAGATGCTTAAAAACATTATATTACGTAATTCGAATATTGATAAACCTTCATACATAATAAGGCGTCATGTGGAAGTTGTGACGTCATACCTAGCTTGAGTCCGATTTGTACGGGGCGTTTTTGTACCCCGTGACTAGAATGACTTTTCGACAGGTCTCATTATAAAAAGTATTAGTCCTACAGAAAAAAATCAACCACGTTTATTTACCTTTTAACATGCCCTCTCCGACTATATTAAAATATATTTTGTGTGCAAATTCTCCATTATGCAGACGACATAGGTACTTTTATGAAAGCCCAACCGACGGAGTGTAATATTCTAGTACGATATGGTGATAGTGGTGCTGCGTGTCGGTACTAACTGGTACTGGTACCGTACTAACTGGTGGTTTTATCCCGCAGCGCGCGACGGGGGCACTAGTCCATGTGAGTAACTCCCGCCCCCGGCCCCTTGGCTCGCCGCACGACGTCTCTCTCACACTCATGTTCATTTCGCACTCGATCGCTTTCGATGTTGTTTTCTGGCATGGCAGATAGAGCTCTAATGCAAGTTTATGTTTGCGACCTTTCGAATTTAGTTTCGTCTGTACGGAGCACGCAAGCGACGATACCGTTTTCTACGAGCGGGCTGGCGCATTGCACATTTTATTATTATTTTCTGCTTATCGTGCCCCGCATGCGGTCGAACCCTATGTTTGACGAGATCGCGGTGTGCGGCAGGCTCGCTGGTGGCGGCGGCGGAGCTGGACGCCGAGCGCGCGGCCGAGCTGCAGTTCACGGTGCGCGCCACGGACGGCGTGACGGGCGCGCACGCCGACGTCGACGTCACGCTCACCGTCACCGACGTCAACGACTGCGAGCCGCGGTTCGCGCGGGACACCTACCGCGCCGACGTCAGCGAGGCGGCGCCCGTCGGCACGCCGCTGCTCACCGTGCACGCCACCGACAACGACACGGGTACTTTCACGAGTGTACTGTACAGTCGACGGCTCGTCGACCTTTACGTCCGTGCAATGTACTCGATTAGGTTAAAGATCGATTCGGTGTCGACTGTTCATATATGCATTTCTTGTGTCGTCTTCTGGATGAATATAGTTAAACAAAATATCATTTGTCGCAGGTTTAAACGGTGAAGTAGTTTACTCGCTGACCGGCGACTGGAACGATACTCAACCCCTATTCAGCGTGGAGCCGAAGAGCGGGTCGGTGCGAGTGGCGGCGCCGCTGGACCGCGAGCGGCGTGCGGCGCACGTCGTGACGCTGGTGGCCACGGACCGCGGCGCGCCGCCGCAGCGCAGCGCCGCGCGGCTGCTGGTCACCGTGCTGGACGTGAACGACTGCGCGCCGCGGCTGGAGCGCGCCGTGCTGGCGGCGGCGCTGGCGGCCGACGCGGCGCGCGGCACGCCCGTGGCCGCCGTGCGCGCCTGGGACCCGGACGCCGCCGACGAGGGCCGCCTGCACTACGCGCTGGAGACGCTGGACCCGCACCACACCTTCTCCGTGGACCCGCGCAGCGGCGTGGTGGCGCTGGCCAACACGCGCGCGTGGGCCGCCGCCGTCGCCGCCGCCGCCGGACCCGACGCCGCGCCGGTCACGCTCAACGTCTCCGTGTCGGACGGCGCACACGCGGTCTACGCGCGACTTAAGATCGCTCCCGTACCGATCAACGCTCACGCGCCTCGTTTCCAACACCTTTTACATGAGGCGAGTGTTTATGATACTGATAGCTTCGACTTAGACTCTTTGGATACGAAATGTTAGAATTCACTTGACTGTAGTTTTCGTCCGCGGGAATAAGATAGAAAATAAGATAATAAAAAAAACTGAAAACAAAGTGCTCAGAGCTCAAGTTCAGTGGTGTGATGTCTAGATGCGGTTGAGATATACCTTTTTTCGTAAGCTGCATTCGTAAGTGAGACAATTATTTGCCGAAGAAAGCAATCCATGTATCCCGTACGATGCAGGCGCGGGCGCTGGAGAACCAGCCGGCCGGGCTGCTGCTGACGACGGTGGTGGCGCTGGACGCGGACGCGGGCGAGCTAGGCGCGGTGAGCTACTCGCTACCGAGCGCGCGCCTGCGCGCTGTCTTCGCCGTGGACGCACGCTCGGGTGCGCTGCGCACGCGCGCGCCGCTCGACCGCGAGGCGCGCGCCGAGTGGCTGGTGCCGCTGCTGGCGCACGACGGCGGCGGCCGCGTAGCGCACACCTCCGTGCGCGTGCGCGTGGCCGACCTGAACGACAACGCGCCCGAGTTCCCGCACCTCGAGTACGGAGCCGCCGTGGAGCCCGACCGCGCCGCGCCCTTCCTCACGCTCGAGGCGCTCGACGACGACGAGGGCGCCAACGCGCGCCTGCGCTACTCGCTCTACGAGCGCGAGGACCTGCTGGCGCCGGCGCCCGAGGGGGGCGCGGGTGAGCCGGGGACCGCTGCGGAGCCCGACGCGCGCGGCTTGTTTAAGATCGACCCCGACAGCGGCGCGCTCTCACTCGCTAGGAATGCGACTGAATTCGGTAAGGAAAATTGTAATACGAAACTAATATTTTAATCTATTATTATTATTTTTTATAAAACTATGCATACCCAGGCTGCTTGCTACAATGCACGAAGATATAGAAAGCCAACGAAATGACACGTAGCAAAAGTTTACAAGTATATTTTTTTACAATTTACAGCAGTAACAGCAGGTGGTATCAATAGTCCTTGATGATGTATATAACATTTATTCATAAAATGACGAGTGTAGTCCCCACTGTTTTTGTATGAGGCCCCGTCATTGCCAGAAGGTGATTTGAGCCTTGTTAATGATGTTCTGTAGGTGTGAGCTCCAGTTTAGTTTGCTGTCCAGCGTCACCTCAAGATATTTGACTTTGACGAACGAAGAACTTTGGAAGGATTCTCTGCCTTTTTGCAGAAACATTTTTGGCCGATTTTCATTTGGCAACTAACGTTTCGAAGAATATTATTTTGCGGAATAATCATTTGCCAACTTTTCTTATTATTTTTTTTTATTTCCCAACCTCGCAGTTGCCAACTGTTTGTTTGGTTTGCTTTTTATAATGACATTTTTTCAAAATGCCAACTTTTAAGTAGCGTATGTTTTACTTAGCGTAATATTCATTCAGTTGTTTATTGTATACCAAATGTTGCATTAAGTTTCGTTAAGTAACTTATGTGGGTAAGCGCCACATAACCTAAAGGTTAGGAAAACCTAGTAAAATGGATAGAATTTTCCTAGCACTCGCCGGCCGCTGCCGCGGCACGCTCGCTTCGCTCGCTCGGCTCGTGCGTGTGTTGGTCACAGTTCTAACCTAACCTAACCTATAGGTTTGCAAAAAAAAAAATTAACCTAAAGGTTAGGAAAACCTAAGGGAACTGTTTCACAGACGAAACGTTATTCATCTAATAGTTGTTTGGCCTAGTAAAAGATTTGAAAAATAATAAATACCCAAAACGTTTTGTTTCATTATAATAATCAGCTTAACAACAATCCTACCAAATGAAACGTTGCCATACAAAAATTTGTAAATCGTTTGTTGTCAAAGTGAAAAATAGGTGAAATGTTGGTTGGCAAGTGATAATCAGCGTAACAATTTTCTGCGAAAAGGCAGGATCCCCTTTGGAAGACCTTCTGTTTTTGGGTTGCGCTTGTTTGTAAAAAGTAGTAATTCCGTCTTAGCTGGGTTGGCGTAAGTTGATGAGTGTTGGACCGACGCTCCACCATACCAGAACCCGTTCTCATTAGACTGTATAGAATATCCTCGGATTTACCTATCGTTAGGATTGTTACGTCGTTGGCGTAGCCTGTTATCTAGAAACCACATTCATGTAGGCATCTGATTAATCCATCCCCTACTAGGTTCCATAGAAGTGGCGATAGAACTCCCACTTGAGGGCGACCTATGGCCACCGTTGCCCTGGTAGTGCTGTTTACCTTTAGCGTTATGGCTCTTTGACGCTGGAGGATATATATCACAGAGGGGCGCACGCTGCGCGTGTGGGTGCGCGCGACGGACGGCGGCGGTCGCGCGGGCGAGGCGCCGGTGCGCGTGCGCGTGCTGTCGCGCGGCGCCCCGCGCCCCGCGCCGCCGCCGCTGCCGCCCACCATCTTCCTGCCCGAGGACGCGCCGCTCGGCACGCTGCTGGCCGAGCTGCCGCCCGCCGCCGGCATCGACCGGTCAGTCTCCCTTACTTCATCGATACTTATTATAATAATACGTATGGTATAGCCGACGACACGTTATTACGCACGTGCGCTCTACTTCATTACGATGCGGGTGACTTGGCAACGACAACTTAATAAACGGAAAATTTAAATTTCACAGCTACACTTTCCACAGGCCGATCGGGTACATTAACTTTCCTGGTGTATGTTGGGTATAGGACCCGCTCTGCTACCAGAGACCAAGGAGACAGGGCCGCCTGCCTCCTGGTCTCAAATTAAACACTAATAAACACGGAAACACAAGTAAAACACTTACAGAATGTCCAATGTTTTGTCGACGGTCCTCGTCGAATAGGCAGCCGGCGCCTCCCGGGATGCCTGCACCGGATCGCTAGTGGGAGCCCTAGTCTTCCCCAGACTACCCCAAGAGCGCTCTTCCCCAGAAAACTGCGTCTCAGTGCAGGT
Organism: Yponomeuta evonymella; assembly: GCA_963969515.1. NCBI lineage: Eukaryota > Metazoa > Arthropoda > Insecta > Lepidoptera > Yponomeutidae > Yponomeuta > Yponomeuta evonymella. Next base: position 43,350 of record OZ018342.1, on the reverse strand, counting down.
TCTTGATACCACGACCTCGCGGTCTCAAGGGAGAACTGTTCGTCTCACTTTCACGAGGGAAATCCTTTCGCCTCACCACAAATCGTCAGAAATGGATCGGGAACCTTCCCTCCTTGCTTATAATTCACTCCACGCGAAGATATATAGCCGGCAATCCAATTGCAAACAATTTAGATAAGTATAATTTGCTCAACCACGAGCCAACCAAGCAAGAAAATTTTCAAGTGCAATAACCTCAAAAGTAAGTGTCATCTGTCACAGACAATGTTGCTACTTTATTCCGAACATCCCCCCGCTCCGGGCTGAGAGGCTCAGGCCGCTAGCCTAATCAACCGGGAGACGAGAGAGCGTTGCTACGGCTCGTCGCAGAATCGAACCATCGACCAACACATCCGCGACGCGTGGAGTTCCGTCCTCCCCAAATAGCAACTTTAAAATGCGCCCCCGGCGCCAAAACAAGGATGGCCAATTGGCCTCCTTCAAAAGTACCAAATCCCCTTCCCTAGGAGGCTCGGTCCTGTCTGTCCACTTCACCCTTTGCTGCAACAGATGCAGGTATTCAACCGACCAACGATTCCAAAAGTCCTGGCCCATTTGTAGCAACATTTGAAAATGTGACAACCGTGACGTACGTTCATCCCTCCATGGGTATTCTGGCAGCGCAGTAAGTGGCTGCCCAATCAAAAAATGGCCAGGAGTCAGGACCTCTAGATCGTTTGGATCAGGGGACAGGGGACAGAGAGGACGAGAATTGAGGACCGCCTCTACTTTACAAAACACAGTAACAAGCTCCTCAAACGTCAGGACAGTCTCTCCGATCACGCGGCGGAGGTGAGTCTTACCTGACTTGACGGCAGCTTCAAAGATACCTCCCCAGTGAGGGCAATTTGGGGGACTAAACCGCCAAGTTACCCCTTTCCGGGCGAGGATTTGACTTAAACTATCACCATTATTTTCTAAAAATACATTAACATCCTTTAGATAGTTTATGGTACCCTCGTAATTTGAGCCATTGTCGGAGCGAATAAGTGAGGGCAGGCCTCTGCGCGACACGAAACGATCCAACGCGGCGACGAAGGCCTCAGTAGACAATGCTGAAACTACTTCCAAGTGGACAGCCTTGGTGGCCAAGCATACAAACACGCATAGGTAAGCCTTCACAACCCGAGCGTTGCGAAGGGTGGTCGTTTTTACTGAAAACGGCCCCGCAAAGTCCGTTGCGACTCCCTCAAATGGCCGAGACTGATTAACTCGGTCCGGCGGCAGATCTCCCATCTGCGGCTGCATGAGTGAAGCCTTCACTCTGTAACAAGGTACACACTGAAAGAGGACGCTTCGAATGACTCTTCGAGCAGACAATATCCAAAACTCCCTTTGTAGGATAGCTAATAATGCCCCACATCTGGCATGGGCATTACGAATGTGTCGATCCGACACCAAGAGCTTTACCAAAGGTCCATCCTTTGGTAACAACAAGGGGTGGCGGCTTCCGTAAGGCAGGTCAGCTTTCCGAAGCCGACCCCCAACACGCAAAAGTCCCTCCGAATCCGTAAAAGGATTTAACCTGGCGACCGCTCCCTTGAGTTTGGTGCGAACCTCGTGCAGGATCCGAAGTTCAGCCTCGAAGCGGTCCGCCTGCAGGATACGAATCCAGTGCAGCAGCGCGTTCCGACGCTCCTCTGCACTCACAACTGGGGACAAATGTTTATCACTCGGATTTCGACAGTTGCGAACAAATCTTTTAATCCAGCTGGTAACCGCCAGCAGTTTATCCAGACTGCTATACCGCCCAGGCAGCCAGTCGGGATCCAAGGCCGTCTCCACAGCCAGGGCGTGCACCCGCACGCCAGGCAAAACTTGAATCGACCTGTCCACCTGCTGGACAGGCCACGAAGTCTCTGGTTCCTCCAACCAGGCTGGTCCCCACCAAAGTGAATGAGACACCAATTCGGGAGCTGTGCAGCCCCGGGAAGCACAGTCAGCGGGGTTCCAATCACCTGGGACGTGTCTCCAGATGATGGGGATGCCAATGTTCTGTATCTGGGAAACCCGGTTTCCCACGAAGATTTCCAAAGTATGTGGCGCCGCGCGCAACCATGCCAGCGCGACTTGACTGTCTGACCATGCAAAGACATCCCGGATGTCAATGGTGGCAGCCAGCTCACGAGAGACGTGGCTTAACAATCTGGACAACAGATGAGCTCCGCTCAACTCTAGCTTAGGTATGGTCAGACGAGTTCTAATAGGAGCCACCTTGCTCTTTGCTAAGAGTAAAACGACGTTGACCCGACCCTCGGAATCAACCGTACGTAGATACACTACCGCAGCGTACCCCCGCTCGGATGCATCACAAAACCCATGCAGACTTGCCTGATACTTGCCCGGCGGCAAAATCCGACGAGGCAGGGCAACCCGGTTGACCTCCTTCATCGAAGATATCAGCGCAAGCCAGGTGTCCAGTGGAGGCCCGATGAGCGGCTCGTCCCACGAGACGCCCACAATCCAGAGCTGCTGCAGCAGACACTTGGCCAGGAAGATCACTGGGCTAATCCACCCGTTCGGATCAAACATACGAGCTATGGTGGACAGCACTGTCCGTTTACTCCAGACCCTCTGGTGCTCCAGGTCCACCTGGAACGTGAAAATATCATTAACGGGTTGGTACCGCATTCCTAACACCGCTATCATGTTGGGATCTTCCACGTCCTCAAACAAATTAGGGTTCTGTTGGTGATCCTCCGGGATACCCTCCAACAGACCCGGCTCGTTAGACAACCATTTCCGCAGCTCGTAGCCTCCGGCTGCTAGAATGGCAATCAATTCATCCCGCAGTATGAGAGCCTCCTCGATACTTTGGGCCCCGGTGCACACATCGTCAACATAAAGGTCGCGTGCCAACACGGCGGCTGCGCGGGGAAAGCGGGCCCGTTCCCGCTCTGCCAACTCCAACAAGCAGCGAATGGCAATATAAGGGCTGGACTTCAACCCATATGTGTTGGTGTTGAGCTCGTAGACAGTCACCGGGTCCTCCGGGTGCTCACGCCAGAGAATCAGCTGGAAACGCCTGTCATCTGGGTGGATAACCGTCTGCCGAAACATCATCCGGATGTCCGCTGCAAACACCACCTGATGTCTTCTAAAGTTCAGTATAATGTCCACGACATCCCTGTGCAACTTGGGACCGGAATGCAAGCACTGATTTAATGACACCCCTGTCGACGTGGGGGCTGAGCCGTCAAATACGGTCCTCAGCTTACCTGACGACGCCTTCACCACCGCATGGTGAGGCAAGAAATAATGCTCAGTTGAGCTCCAATCAACTCGAGCCGGAGACATGTGGCCCAATGCCTCATACTCGCGCATAAACTCAATGTACTTATCGCGAAGGACGGGGTCACGCCGCATGCGCCGTTCCATGGCCAGCAGTCGTTTCTCCGCCAGTGCCCTGGACTGCCCTAGAACAGGAGAAGAAGCAATGAACGGTAACCTAGTAACGAATTGACCAGACGTCAGCCGCGACGTATTGGCTCGATAAAAGGCCTCACACTCCTCATGGTCCGGATCCACCCTTGGAACCATGGGAGGCTCCTCAACTTCCCAAAATCTTTGCATCGCCTTGGCAAGAGATGCAGACGCAATGACCTTCGACTCGTCCGGAGTCGAGTCCTCAAAGACTGGCCCCATTACAGAAAATCCAAAAATTGTCGACACTGCCACCAGTGAAGAGGGCCCCAGAACCTTCTGGGTGCCTAGTAGGACCCATCCTAATACATCCGAGCCCAGGAGTAGATCCACTGGAGCGGGATGGTAGAAAAGTGGATCGGCCAGATCCAGATCCGACGTACACGACCTTACACCTGAGGGAAGATCTGTAGATGGCTGCCATCCTACAATGGTATCCATTACCATGGCCATGGCCGAAATCCTCAGCGTAGAAGAGTGTAGCGACGAAAAGGTGAAGTACGTCTGCCCAGCCAGACGCGGAACCTTCATGCCGCCAATTCCCAAGAGGGGCACCGAAGGGGCACGCAGCCCTAAACCTAATTGCTCGGCCACTCGTGTTGATAATAGACATCCCTGGGCCCCCGAATCTAGCAGGGCCCTAACCCTAACCGAATCTCCCTGGGGGCCCCATACGCGGACCACCGCGGTAGGCAGCAGAACCGTCCTCGGTTCTGCGCTCGCAGCGGGGCAAGCCAGCTATAGAATCCCCCTCCCGAAGGGGGGCCCCTGCTGGTAATATGGCTGGCGAGTGCACATCGCCATCCTAGGCAGGGTATACCCTGCAGCCCTACCGTACCTGTAATACGGCGGGTGGTACTCCAGCCGTGGGTACTCGTGGCACGGCGGAGAGTAGCGCTGTGGCACCTCTGAGCCGCGCTGCTCCACGCCAGCGCGCGCAGGAACCGGTGCGCAGAGAGGAGACCCTCTCCCCGTGTCAACCATCGGGCCCCCGCCCGTAGGGGCCCAACTCACACTCGGGCCGGCTGCATGGTAACCCGCAGGTGCGGGGCCCCCCATGGGTCCACGCGCAGGTACCTGGCTCAGCTCCCGGTGTGGGGGTGCGCCTCGTGGAGGACTCCTCCTCCCATCGGACGGGGGGCCTCGCCCTGAGGGGCCCCCGCCCGTAGGGCGCCGCTGTTGTGCCGTCGGAGAATCCGCTCCCGACCTGTTGGCACACAACATTAAGTGGTGCGGCCCACCGCATGCACGACAACGCTGGGGCCTGGGGCAGTTCCGTTCAAAGTGGTCCCCCAGGCAGCCAAAGCACAGGCTATTGCGCTTCACCATGCGCCGCCTATCAGCAACTGGCAACCCTTGCCAGTCGTGGCACTCCAGCAGAGTATGGCCCGCGTGCCCACACTGCAAACAAGCCGAGTCCTTCCCGGCCGCCGCCAGTGCTGCCAAGCGCGCCGTAGTGCGTCCTCGCAGCGGCTGCGCTGGCTGGGACGTACTGCGCGCCGGTGAGACGCCGCACTTACACTTCGGCGCCGCTGATTGCCCTAAGTCCGGCTGTGAAGTCTCCACGACCCTAGCCTCATACTCCAGGAACTTCATTAAGTCCGTGAACTTGGGCAATCTATCGCCATCCCTCTCTGCCGACTCCCGTTCAAACCGTACGCGGATGTCGGCCGGTAGTTTAGTCAAAATTATGTGTACCAATAAGAAGGACCACTCATCCACGGGCAAATTCAGCGTTCTCAACGCGTTACATGCAACGGTGACCGGAGTCAACAGCTGCACCCGCAAATGTGCCCGGTTGGTGACCTTCGGTAGTCCCAACAACTGACCTGCATGTGCGTCTGCCAGCAGACGAACGTTCTGGTACCGCTTATTCAGCAGCTCCCAGGCTGTCTCATAATGGTCATCCATGACCTTCAGATGCTGGACGATTGCCCTCGACTCGCCCTCGAGAGTCGATAAAAGATAGGCCATCTTTTGCCCCGGTGACAAATCCTGCCTGGAATCCACCAGCGAAGAAAACATATTCTTAAAAGCGACCCACTCCTCAACAGCTCCACTGAAATGGGTTAGCTGGAGAGTAGGAAGCCTGCCTGTGACCGCGGGCCCTCCCGTCGGTAGCGGCTTCCTTGGTACAGGACCACCTGACCGTTGTCTCCGTATGTCGCAGGCCGCCTGGACCACGGAGCTCTCTATATCCATTATTTGGGCCAGATCCCGCTCGTAGCCCAACAATACCTCAGGACTGGGCGCTGGAGAACCCTCTGCCAGCGCCATCACGGCTGCCTCAGCCGTGGCCATACGTTGCCCCAGTTGCTGCGCTCGTTCAAGGATGGCGTCATCCCGGTCCGTCCGAGAGACCAGTCCCTGAACAGCAATGAACCACCGCAGTTCATTGGCTAGTGTAGCCCTGGCCATCGCGTGGATCACCAAGAATCAAACCAACAGCGATGACAACAAACCTCGACAAAGGCTCAAACTAGCAAAGCAAACAACAATATAACCTAACTTCCTTAGAACTAATTACTATTGACTATTTACTATTAACATACAACAATTGTATATGAAAACACATATAACACTTGCAAACAACAATTGCAACTGTTAGTATAGTTGTAAGTATACAAAGTTTATCTACAAAATATGCGAAAACAAAGTTAACCTACAAAGTGCGGGTTTGGCCCCAGGGTTATGGGATAAACCACGCTCTGCTACCAGAAAATGTTGGGTATAGGACCCGCTCTGCTACCAGAGACCAAGGAGACAGGGCCGCCTGCCTCCTGGTCCCAAATTAAACACTAATAAACACGGAAACACAAGTAAAACACTTACAGAATGTCCAATGTTTTGTCGACGGTCCTCGTCGAATAGGCAGCCGGCGCCTCCCGGGATGCCTGCACCGGATCGCTAGTGGGAGCCCTAGTCTTCCCCAGACTACCCCAAGAGCGCTCTTCCCCAGAAAACTGCGTCTCAGTGCAGGTTCTTGATACCACGACCTCGCGGTCTCAAGGGAGAACTGTTCGTCTCACTTTCACGAGGGAAATCCTTTCGCCTCACCACAAATCGTCAGAAATGGATCGGGAACCTTCCCTCCTTGCTTATAATTCACTCCACGCGAAGATATATAGCCGGCAATCCAATTGCAAACAATTTAGATAAGTATAATTTGCTCAACCACGAGCCAACCAAGCAAGAAAATTTTCAAGTGCAATAACCTCAAAAGTAAGTGTCATCTGTCACAGACAATGTTGCTACTTTATTCCGAACAGTGTACAGGGTGTCGAATTACTCGTGTGCAAATCTACTTTTTTTACACTAAGGCAGATACGCTGTAGTCACGCCTTCGTAATTGAAGATGGAGTTTACTTGCCTGTTTATTCCGGTTTGAAAATTGCCCTGGTTACATGTCTCAAAAAAAACCTCGGCAACGCGTTCCATAAGTTTGTCGTTCTCAGTATAAACTAATTCGCGAATCGTTCGGTGCAAATTGGCACAATTTCTAGGACGAATGCGTGCATATGAGCCAGTCGTCCGGTTGTCCTATGGAAGAAAGGCATAAGTTCATGTAGGTGCTACACGAAGTTAGCTGTGCATCCCTTTTCTTGCACACTCTCCAAAATACATTTTATAGAAGACAGAAATGTAAGAGACCTTACGACTTGCGGCACGACTTGCGTTTGGTTACGCCCCCTCCCCTCCGGTAGGTGGCGGCTGGCGGGCGGGCGCTGGGCGCGCGGGCAGTTCGCGCTGGCGGGCGCGCGGCTGCTGCTGGCGGCGCCGCTGGCGGGCCGCGCGCGCGCGCCGCTGCGGCTGGCGCTGCTGGGCGAGGCGGCGAGCGGCGCGCCGGCCGCCACGCTGCCGCTGGCGCTGCACGTGTTGGACGTCAATGACCACGCGCCCGCCTTCCACTCCGAGCCCTACGTGTTGCACCTGGCCGAGGACACGCCGCCGCACACGAGCGTACTGCAAGGTGGGACGCCAGCGTCACTTTTGTTTGACACAATTATTTAATTTTGCGAAGTATACAGAATTTTTTTAAATCGTACACTCCGAAAATAACTGGTACAAACTTCAAAGTCATTTGGATAATTTCAGTAATTTCTGGAATTACCTATAAGCGTTAATATTAAATACGGAAAAATGCTACCTGCACACTAACATTTTGAAGAAAACGCAATCCACTGCATTACGATTACAAAATTGATGGTTAACTGATCAAACGTGTAATAATAATGTTTTCCTTTACTTTACGTAAACAACTGTTAGTATCTAAAATCTCGTTTGTTGTATGGGAGCCCCCCTTAAGTATTTATTTTATTTTAATTATTTATTTTTGAAGCGAATATAGAATAAAATATTCTGTGAATATTTGGAGCGGCTACCTGTTGTCGTTATTAATATCGAGCAAAAAACGGCAAAAAAATAAGTTTCCCATCCCATACAGGGAGCCCCGCTTAAATATTTATTTTATTCTGTTTTTAGTTGTTATAGCGATAACAGAAGTACGCCATCTGTAAAAAGTTTAACTGCCTAGCTATGACGGTTCATGAGATACAGCCTGGTGACAGACAGCCAGACAGACAGACGGACAGTAAAGTCGGACAGTAATAGGGTCCCGTTTGGCACCCTTCGGGTACGAAACCCTAAAAAAAGAATATTGTATTTTTCAGTAATGGGATTCACATTGTCAATGAATTTATTGCTGTATACTACGCATATTTTTATTGTGCATTGTTTTTAAAATTTGTAAAATGTGCATCTGTTTAAATATATAATAAATGAATTTTATCACACCGGCAAAGATTACTTGTAACATCGTCCGCGTTGCAGTGATGGCGGACGACGAGGACGCCGGGTCCAACGGCGAAGTGCGCTATTCGTTCGGCGACGAGCCCGAGGCGGCCGAGTCCATGGCGCTGTTCGCGCTGGAGCCGCACACCGGCTGGCTCGTGCTGGCGGCGCCGCTGGACCGCGAGCGCGCGCCCGAGCACCGCCTGCCGCTGCTGGCCGCCGACCAGGGCGCCGCGCCGCGCGTCACCCGCGGCAGCCTCGTGCTGCGCCTGCGCGACGTCAACGACAACCCGCCCGCCTTCGAGCGCCGCGCCTGGCGCCTGCAGGTGCGCGAGGACGCGGCGCCCGGCGACACGCTGCTGCGCCTGCGCGCGCGCGACCCCGACCTGCCGGCGCCGCACGCGCTCGCCTACTTCGTCAGCGGCGGCGACCCCGGCGCGCGCTTTCAGCTGCGCGCGCCCGGCGACCTGCTGCTGGCGCGCGCGCTCGATCGCGAGGCGCAGGCGCTCCACGAGCTCGAGGTCACCGTGAGCGACGGCCGCTTCTCCGACACCGCGCGCGTCGTCGTCGAGGTGCTGGACGTGGACGACAACCCGCCGGTGTGCGCGCGCCCGCGCTACGAGGCCGCGCTGCCCGAGGACGCGGCCGCGGGCGCCGCCGTGCTCACCGTGGAGGCCGCGGACGCCGACGAGCCGCGGCACGCGCGCCTGCGCTACTACCTGACGGGCGACGGCGCCGAACACTTCGCCGTGCACGAGGACGCGGGCCGCGTGACCGTGGCGGCGCCGCTGGACCGCGAGACGCGCGCGCGCTACCGTCTGACTGCGCACGCGCAGGCGCGCGGCCGCCCCGACTGGGAGTGCCGCAGCGAGCTGCTGATCTCGCTCACCGACGTGAACGACAACGCGCCGCGCTTCTCGGCCGCGCGCTACAGCGTGACGCTGCCCGAGGACGCGGAGCCGGGCACGCCGGTGTGCAAGCTGCACGCCGCCGACGCCGACGAGGGCGCCAACCGCCTGGTGCGCTACTCGCCGGAGGACGCGGACGCCGACGCCGGAGTGTTCCGGCTGGACGCCGACACCGGCATCGTGACGCTGGCGGCGGCGCTGGACCGCGAGGCGGCGCCGCTGCACCGGCTGCGCGTGGTGGCGGCGGACCGCGGGCGGCCGGCGCTGGTCGCGCGCGCCGAGCTGCTGCTGACCGTGGCCGACGTCAACGACAACCCGCCCGAGTTCGAGCTGCGCGTCTACAGCGCCAGCGTGCCCGAGCTGGACGCCGTCGGTACTGAGGTACTATATATTTTTAACACGACTTACGCACGTCGGATAAATACCCAGCAATCTGTCTCCTTTCTTCTTTATTTTGATACCGTACCGTACCTTTATTATGCCACTGAAATCCGTAGCTAATAAAATATACTCTCCCGCTTGCTCGTCAGCTGCCGCGTTGCCCATGTGTCCCGCGTGACTGGGGACCCAGACCAGTTGCACCCTGTTCTCGCAGCCCGATTCATTTAGGGTCTTGACACAGTTTGGCACTAGCCTTGAGTCCACCACGTGGGACTTCAGGGCTATGATTTATTGAGTAAGTGAGGCGGTGGCAGCCTAGTGGGTAGAACATGTGACTCGAAAGTGAGAGACACAGGTTCCCTAACATATACAGCATAGTTTAACATAGTTTAATATACAGGGTGACCAGGTTATACAGCTACAACAATTTGAGACGGTGTTTTACTTTGAGAAAGTTAATTTAAAAAAAGTTGTTAATTTTACTCGTCGCCGTCGCAGGTGGCGCGACTGCACGCTATGTCAAAGGACACCGGGGTGAACGCCGACGTGTACTACAGCATCGTCGGCGGCGACGCGCGCGACGACTTCCGCGTGGACCGCGTCACCGGCGTCGTCAGCGTCGCGCGCCCGCTCGACTACGAGCGCACGCGCCTCTACGCCCTCACCGTGCAGGCGCTAGACGGCGGCAGTCCGCCGCTCAGCGACCACGCGCTACTCAACGTCTCCGTCGTCGACTGCAACGACAACGCGCCCGTGTTCACACAGCCCGCCTACTCCGCGCAGTTGCGCGAGGACGCGCCCGTCGGCGCGCTCGTGCTCGCCGTGCTGGCGCTGGACGCCGACGCCGGGGACAACGGCCGCGTCGCCTACGACATCGCACGCGGCGACCCCGCCGGCCTCTTCACCGTGGACGCGCGCAGCGGCGCCGTATCGCTGGCCGCGCCGCTGGACCGCGAGACCGCGGCCTCGCACGAGCTGGAGCTGCGCGCCACGGACGCGGGCGAGCCGCCGTTGGTCGCGCGCGCCACGCTGCACGTCGCCGTGCTGGACGCCAACGACAACCCGCCGCTGCTGGAGCGCACCGAATTCTCGCTGGCGCTGCAGGAGGACCGACCGCCCGGCCACGCGCTGCTGCGCCTGCGCGTCACCGACGCCGACGCGCCGCCCAACGGCGCGCCCTTCACCTTCGACTTCCAGTCGGGCAACGAGGCGCGCGCCTTCCGCCTAGAGCAGGACGGCGTGCTGCGTACGGCGGCGCACTTCAACCGGCGCGCGCGAGACTCCTACGAGCTGCAGCTGCGCGTGTTCGACAACGGCTCGCCGCCGCTCTTCGCCGACGCCCGGGTGCGCGTGCGCGTGGTGGAGCAGTCGCAGTACCCGCCCGCCGTGACGCCGCTAGACGTGCAGGTGGTGTGGTTCGAGGACGACTTCCCGGGCGGCGCGCTGGGACGCGTGCGCGCCGTCGACCGCGACCAGTACGACACGCTGACGTACGAGCTGACGCCCGCTAGCGCGCTCTTCCAGATCGACGCGCGCTCGGGCGAGTTGCGCGCGGTGCCCGCGCTGGAGCCGGGCGAGTACGCGCTCAACGTCACCGTCGGCGACGGCCGCTTCGTCACCGCCGCGCTCGTGCGCGTGCGCGTGCTGCGAGTGACCGAGGCCATGCTGGCCCACGCCGTGGTGGTGCGCTTTCGCGAAGTCTCGCCGGCCGACTTCGTGCTCGCGCACCGCAAGGGTTTCGTGCGCGCCGTCAGCGAGGCCATGCAGTGCGAGCTCGCCGACGTCTCGATCCTCAGCGTGCAGGCCGGCGGCGGCGAAGCCGACGGCGAGGAGGACGGCGAAAGAGGGGAAGAGAGGACCCGGCGGCGCCGGCAGGTGGCGGCGGACCTGGACGTGCTGTTCTGCGTGCGCGCGGGCGCCGGCTGGGCGGCGGGCGAGGCGCTGCGCCGCCGCCTGCACGCGCAGCTCGAGCGGCTGGAGGAGCGGGCGCGGCTCGTGGTGGAGGAGCTGGTGCGCGCGCCGTGCGGCGGGTGCGCGCACGGCGCGTGCGCGGAGCGGGCCGAGCTGCGCGCGCCGCTGCGCGTGCTGGCCAGCGACGTGTTCGCGCTGGCGGCGCCCGGCCACCGGCTGCGCGCGGCGTGCGCGTGCGAGCCGGGCTGGGGCGGCGCGCGCTGCGAGGCGCCGCTGGCGACGGCGACGGAGGCGGCGGCCGCGCTGGCGGGCGACGGCTACGCGCTGTTCGCGCTGTCGCCGGGCGCGCTGGGCGCGGCCGGGGAGCGGCAGCCGGCGGACGAGCTGACGCTGTCGCTTCGCTTCCGCACGCTGTCGCCGGCCGGGGTGCTGGCCTACGTCGCCGGACCCTACGACTATCTCGTGCTGGAGATCGTGGATGGCTATCTACAGGTTAGTACTCTTTAAGAAAGATTTAAACACTTCTGAAAATAATTTAAATTTACAATCTCTTGTTCGGAATTTATTTTGATACCGAACCTTTGAAATAGTTCGCTCTGGACAAACTGACTCTCAAGATTCTACTTCTACTAAAAAAAAAACGACATCAAAACACTACAGCACTAAAAAATTAATTTTTTTTTCTATTGCACTAAAAAAAGTATACCATTGATCGTCCCTGGATGCAGAGGCGATGTTGTGGAAGATTTATTGGAGCAGAATAAAAAAGCTAGAGGTTCTCGTTTGTAATTTTATTCCGAATCAACAGCATTTCGTTTCCTTGGTTACGACTTGACAACTAGTATAATGATGAATATACAGATGGTGATGTATGATTTAATTACAATGATATGCAAAAGATGGCGCTGTCGTTAGACAACCATTAAATTAGAAGTGCGTATAAATCGGTGCCCAAAATATATGTGCGGGTCGTGAAACTGGGCACCGACTACAAATTATACTTCAACCATACCTACATTTATACTGTTACGTTCTAGGGGTGGGTTCTTGATTAATAAAAGCACTTTATACAGATTATAAAGTAGGATTTATTTTCACACTATTTCTTAACTTCACAACACTTTTCTCTAAATAAACACTCTTAATGACACTGCACTAATCCGATAATTGTCGTAGTACTTCTTCTTTCGCTTGTATTTCGTTTCACTTCCGCTTCCAAGATAAAACTGACTGGCGGCACTTTTTTTTTTTTTTTTAGCCCTAAAAAGGGCACCCTCCGGAGAACACGGGGGAGGGAGGTGGTGAATGCTCATGCATAACAGCACGGGCCCGGCCGTGCTGCCAATGTGGGACTCACAGGAAGTGCGCCTACCCACTAAACACCACCTGGGGGCTGGTTTGGTCCTAAGGACCCCTAAACCTACATCATGAGCGACCCACCTCGAAGCCGAGGAGGGCGCGCAGCGGAGCTCCTTAAGGGAGCGTCCGCTTGGGACGGCTCGTCACATCGTGACCGCGGCTAGGAGGGAGAGGACTGGCGGCACGCGTTGTCCCCGCTTTTATACCGTTTGAGATGTTCTCGAAAACTCCATCAAGTCGTGTGTTCGGTTAGATATACACCTTTTTGTTTAGCTGTAGGTACCTATTTCGTTTAAGCTGGATTAACAAGGAATTACGAAGCACGCCTAAAATGCGTAGAAGATTTCTGGATCGAATACAAAGAAACCTACGGCGTAATAATACGGCTAATTGCACGAGACCAAAGAAATAAAGTATATTATATTACCTTATATTGCAGAGGAGAAGTTTTACGAACACGAAGAACGGTACGTTTCGCTGAAAATTGATTTGCAAGATTTGTTATCATCTCAACAACAATCTCCAGTACCAACATCCAGTGGTTCTCAACATCAAGTTCATGTGGTTTCACCGAAAATACAGATCCCAGTATTCAGTGGAGCATATGAAGATTGGTTATCGTTCCACGATCTGTTTACATCATTGTTGCACAACAACACGTCGCTAGATAATGTGCAACGATTGCATTATTTAAAGACAAGTGTCGCGGGAGAAGCAGCCTCAATCCTAAAACACATACAAGTGACAGATTCGAACTACGTCTCTTCAGAAAATAAAGTCAGTGTCAAAAGTGTCAAACAAACCACACGAGCTTTTTATTGCAATATTATAATTTAAATTCAATTAGAGGGCAAATAGAGCTAGATATTCTTGCCCAAACATCGTGGAAGATTCTACAATACTGCCGTCTCGCTCGATCGTGTTGTCTCTGTCACATCTTTCCGGAATGTTCGGACTATAGCGATCTCTCTCTAATAGTACTATCTCTTTCACTCCTTCTGGAATGTTCTGACTATAGCTATCTCTCTTTAATAGTGCTATCTCTTTCACTCCTATGGAAAATTTCATCATATACTGAAATGCACTTCAAGGCAAAGAGAATATACACAGTTTGCTTCAAGGGCCCATAAGGGGTCCTGAAAATGCCTGAAAACGGGTTATCAGGTTATGGCGTCATCTGATAGAGGGTGGCCTGAAACGGACTGACAACATGTTTCAGGCGCCTGAAAATAATGGTAACATGAGTGAAATTTCGATAAACTAGTATGTGACAGAGTACCCTCTGAAACGATCCGAAACGGTGTGTTGCGGCCTGCTGAAAACGCCTCCAAGGCACGGAAAACCGCGTTCAAAGTTTCAAAGTCGTAACAATACGATATGTTGGTATTGTTAAAGTATAATTTATAGTTAGACACTGATCTGTTCACCGACAGCATTTCCATCATTCATCATGCCGCCCGTATCCAGCAATTCCCCACCACCGTAACCAGGTCGTCAGACCATCTGGTGGGGGGGTTTCCATCATTCGCAAAGTAATCATTTCCATATTTTGAGACTCTGTATAAGCTTCATAACCGATAAAACCTATTTTCACGGTGTATCATTCTCCTTCTTTAATTGTTTGTCGTTGTGGTTACTGACTCTGGTGTTTTGTGTGTGATCTCTCTTTCAGTTGTGCTATCAGTGAAAACTTTTTGATGGCTTTCTGTATGTATGTGTGTTAATGTATTAGTGACAGTTAGGGAGGCGAATAGGGGAACTTTCGGTAATACTCGAGCGTGGCAGTTTGAGATATGAGAGATACCTTAGACCTAATAGAACAACCTTGTAAAGTATTTAGCTCTATATGTAGTGACGCGCGCCTAGGATAGACGATCAGATTAGTAAAAAAAATCGATAGTCTGAAATACTCGAGCGCGTCAGATTAAGATATTGGGGGTTGATTTTAGTGTTTTAAGACTAAATTTAAACTAATCTGACGATAAGTCCTTGACCCCGCCGAGTTATAGGGTCGCGAACTTGTAAAAAAAAAACGTTAATCCGGCATTCTCGAGCGCGATTTTTAATTTTTTATTTTGAAGAATATAATCTAAAACTTACTAAAAATACAAAATTGCCGGTTTCCGCATGACCGGAAGTGTGGAAGAGCCATTTCGTCTTCCGAAAAACGCGTTGCGGCATATACCTAAGTCGCGAACGATACATTTTACAAAAAAAAGTTTAAATAAACAATAAAGGTCATTATATTTTAAATTTTTGTCCAAAGTTAAAACTTTTTGACTTGAAGCATCATAAAAACTCAAACTCCCGGTTTTTTGAGTAGGTCTATCTCGAAAACTGAGGGTGTTAAAACAAATTGGTATGAAATAACGGTGATCAAATTATGTGACTTTTATTATATCTCAAAATTTTTTTTCTAAAGCTTCTCGACAATTTTCGTGGACTCGGAAAAAGTTACGCGTATCTGTATACAAAAGTATTATTAACATGTACAGTTTCATGTATGTATATTATTCAATAGCCTGTTGATCCTCAAATTGTTTTTTGGACGTACCGTAAGCAAAACGAAGTGAAGAATTGAAGCAAAAATGAGGAATTTGCCATAAACATGTATACAGACTGAGCGCTTCGCGGAAATATGCCGTTTTATCCCTTGATCGTTTTCTCCTTAGAAAGAAAGGAAAAAAAAGAAACCAAAAAACCTTTTTCGGTCAGATTAAGAGAACCCACCAACATTTTTGTCAGATTAAGAAAATATGCTTTCAGGATACCGAGATAAACCTCCCCTATGAAAATCTGACGCGCTCGAGTATTTCAAAAAAACTTTTCTTTTTTGCATTTTCAAAAATTCATCGTAACTTATCGTCACGCCGATATCGTCAGTTTTTTTAAAGGGAGCTTCCTTGGGGCCTACTTAACACCCCTTCCGAAAATCTGACGCGCTCGAGTAAATTTTTTTTTTTTGCATTTTAGACTAGGTACTGTCTAGACACATTGTAGTAGCCATATACAGGCCCCCTACCAGCGATTACAGTTCATTTGAATCAATATTAGAGGATGTTTTGAAGGTAGCCTCCAGCAGTAATAAGAAAGTCATAGTCTGTGGTGACTTCAATATCGACTTATTGGTAGACTCGGCTTTAAATACCAAATTGACAATAATTTTCAAGTCGTTTAATTTAGTAAATATTTTCTTGGAGCCTTCTAGAATAACCGAAACTACGGCCACCTGCATAGATAATGTTTACTGCGATTGCGACTTTTCAGATAATTCTACAGTAAATTGTTTGAAGTCAGACCACAGTGGTCAAATTGTTCATTTTGAAATAGATAGAAAAAACGCAGAACAGGTTATCCTCTGCCGGCCCGTAACAAGTAAAAAATTAGAGTCATTTAAAGTAGACCTTGAAAGTAGCATAAAAACTCAAGAAAATTACCAAAATGCTAATGCTCATTATGTAGACTTTTTCAAAGTCGTGTCGGGTAGTTTTGAAAAAAATTTTAAATTGCAGCAGCTAACAAATAATGAGAATAAATTAGGATTTAGTGAATGGGCAACCTCGGGTATCCGGAAAAGTAGAGACACACTTTATGAACTGTATGACAAAAAGACTTATACATATGACACCAAATTCATACAGCACGTCAAAAAATATTCCAAATTATTTAAGGCCGTCTGCCATAAGGCTAAATGCGATCATATAAAGAATAAAATCTTACAGTCACCAAATAAAATTAAAACAATTTGGACAATAATAAATAGAGAAACGGGTAAAACAAAATTGGGAGACCGAGATATTTCGCTTAAGATTGATGACAAAATAATAACGACAAATGAAGATATCGCTGCAGCATTTGAACAGTTCTTCACTAATGTTCCAATCGTGACTACAGCTCCGTTAGACTCGTCACCTGATCGTGCAGCAACATTACTAAAAGACCATGTCTCCTCGTGCGAACACGATTTCTCATTTAATTACATTGAGCCCCATAACGTTCTCAAAAAATTTAAATTATTGAATCTTAAAAAAACGGAGGACTTGTGGGGTATGTCAGTAAAAATTGTTAGTTCAGTGATCGATGTCCTAGCTTTACCGTTAGCAAAAATTTTCAATAAATGTGTAGATGAGGGAGTATTTCCGGACCTCATGAAATATAGTAGACTAGTACCCTTATTTAAGAGCGGTGATAAACACGATCCAACCAATTTTAGGCCCGTCTCAGTACTACCAGTATTGAGTAAAATATTTGAGAAGATCATCTTAGATCAATTACTTACGCATTTCAATAATTACCAACTCTTTCATAGCCAGCAATTTGGTTTTACTAAAGGGCGGAATACAACAGACGCCGGAGTTATGTTACTTAAACATATTTTCAGCGCGTGGGAGGATCGCAAGGATGCAGTAGGCATATTTTGTGATTTATCAAAAGCATTTGATTGTGTAGACCACGAAACGCTACTGCTAAAGTTAAAACACTACGGAATAAAGGGTGCAGGTTTAGATCTTTTAAGATCGTATTTAGAAGGAAGGGTCCAAAAAGCAGACGTAAATCGTATTAAATCCTCGGGTTCACTTGTAAAAATAGGAGTCCCGCAGGGATCTATCTTAGGGCCGCTCCTTTTCCTAGTCTATATAAATGATTTACCGTTTATGGTACAAAAAATGTCTGAGATAGTGTTATTTGCTGATGACACGTCACTTATTTTTAAAATAAGGAGACAAGAAAATAATCTTGACGATGCAAATAATGCTCTCTCGCAAGTACTAGATTGGTTCACAGCAAATAATCTGCTGCTAAATTCTAAAAAGACGAAATGTATAAAGTTTTCCTTACCTAACATACGAGTAGTTGAGAACAACATAGTAATTGGACATGAAAAACTAGAATTTGTAGATGATACTGTATTTCTGGGCATCACCATCGATCCAAAACTACAATGGGGTCCACATATTGTAAAATTAGCACACAGACTTAGCTCTGCAGCATATGCAGTGAAAAGAATTAGGGAACTCACTGACGTTGCAACTGCTAGGCTTGTTTATTTTAGTTACTTCCATAGTATTATGTCCTACGGTATACTACTATGGGGCCGGGCAGCAGACATTGACACTATCTTCATCTTGCAGAAGAGAGCCATCCGATTTATTTACAAGTTAGGTAGTAGGGATTCGCTAAGAGATTTCTTCAAAGAAACCAACATCTTAACAGTTGCATGTCAATACATTTATGAAAATATTATGTACGTTAGAAAAAATATCAAAGACTTCGAAAATGTTGGTGGCCACCATAATGTTAATACTAGAAATAAACATAAATTGTCATTTCCACTATTTAGACTTGCAAAAGTTAACACATCCTTTATGGGGCACTGTATAAGGTTCTACAACAAAATTCCTCAAGATATATTAGAGTTACCTCCAACGCGATTTAAAAAATGTGTTAAGCACATTCTGTGCAAAAAGGCTTACTATAACATCAAGGATTATTTAGAAGACAAAGATGTTTGGCATTAAACAGTAGATTAATATTATTTAAAGGACGATTGTGACTAGTGTTCAACACATTCATGACTAATATTTTAAGTTGAAAACTCTGTTAATTAAGTTAAAACGTGTTTTGAAAAGAATAAATGTGGAGTTTCTTTGTTAGCTTCTTCTCCACATAATCCATTAATTGTGAAACTAACAACTTTGACGTTCATTAAGTAAACATTCTGTTTTTACAATGAATAAAAATATTTGAATTGAATTGAATTGAATTGAATATGCCTACCCCCACCACGCAAACCGGCAGATTAGTATACCGTTGTTATCAGAGGCACTTGGGGCCTACGTAGTATGAATATCTGACGCGCTCGAGAATGCCAAAGTAACTGTTTTTTTTTTAACATTTTTGAAAAACCGTACAAGCCAAACCCACCGCTAAAATGGTTTTTACCATACGAGCTTTTCTTTTCAAAATTATTTTATCTTTCGATTTTAATAGGTCTCGACGGCGCCGTTGAATTACGCCATTTAGCTACCTCGCCTCCCTAACTATGATAAGCTGTTCGATTTCCCAGTATCATAAAATAAAAATACCTACTTCTAATTCGAAATCGATTTGACAAAGTTATGAAGGAACATAGCCAAAAAAAATTTAAATAAAATAATATATTACAAGTCCGCCTTTGTACATCTACAGGTACCTGTTATTTAAGTTATTAATTTTCTTTTTTTATTTTTGTCATATAAAGCGTAACAAACAAACGAACATATAGGTACGCGTCGAATTGAGAACCTCCTCCTTTTTTTGAAGTCGGTTAATAACTGGATCACGATGTAAATTAACGGCCTTATTTATAAAAACACGATTCCTCTAAAACTCTTTTTATTCAGTCTGTGGCTACATCTTTTCCTTGTAAAATCTCCACGACAGACTGTTTTAATCGGGGTTTTTGAAGTGTTTTAAGGAATCGAGTTTTTATACGTAAGACCGATAGTGTAAAAACGTTCCGTGACGTGGGCGCAGGTGCGCATGGAGCTGGGCGGCGGCGAGGCGGTGGCGCGGGCGGACGCGGCCTTCGTGTCGGACGGCGGCTGGCACGCGGCGCGCCTGGAGCGGCGCGGCGGCGCGGCGCGGCTCAGCGTGGGCCGCGCGGGGGCGCGCGCCGCCGTACCCCCGCCGCACGCCGTGCTGGACGCGCCGCCCGAGCTCTACATCGGCGCCGCACTGCGCCGCCTCGCGCACGCTAACGCGCCGCTGCAGGTGAGTGCGCACCCTACCGCCATTGTTTTTCACTCATTATTTTGTTACGGAAATGAGTACATTGTACGAACTCCGGAATCACAGATATAGATAGACATAGATAACTTAAACACCTGAAGCTGTATGAAAACCAACCGTGTCACTTTTATTCTGCCTATTGTGACGTCACAAGAGCGAATTAGTGATGTGAATTCCTCGTTGTCCGCGCAAAATCGATTCAAAGGCGACGCCGCCGCCTCATGCGCCATTCGGCTCGACTCGATTCAGCCTGGCCGCAGATGCACGGAATTCCGGTACGGTTTTCATATGACAGACAGAGACAGAGACACTTTTTGACGTCATTCCTTTCGGAAACCGAACGAAAATTCCGTGCGTGTGTGGCCAAGCTAGTCAGAGGTCAGTCTTTGTAGTGGATGGTCGCGCGCGAGTTGTGACTTGTGAAAGCAAGCGTTCCGACTTTTTAACACCTACTGTGACGCTTTCGGATACCTCTGAATAATCTCAAGTATACTCCTTGATATTTAAATTTAAACACGAGGGATTAGTATAGACATGCATGACAAGAAAACGCAATAGTATTAGATAACCTAAAAGTCATTGATACAACAAAACGGGACTTGATCGCGTACACATAGGTGTTTATTTAATTACCTCGACGTTTCGAACGTTAAATCAACACATGTGTATACGCGATTAAGTCCCGTTTTGTTATAATGACCTCATCATCAGCCATTTGACGCCCACTGCAGGACATAGGCCGCCTTCGTGGTTATGTAATAACCTAAAAATCACTAATCGATTCACATGAATGACATCGATTTTCTGACAGACGAATGATTTAGACAGACAAAAGATTTTAAAAGGAATTAGAATTAGGAATTAGGAAGGAATTAATAATGGGGTACGCCGTTTTTTTTCAACATTCTCAACTGCTTTCCTTCAATAAAACTGCTATTTTCAAAGTGTTTGGAGCAAATATGGCTATGCTTAGTCACCAGTCTTTCCGTCCAGTGGCCGTAATCCATTTTTCTTTTGTGATAAGATCACGTGGGAACCTAAAAAGAAGTAAGTGTTTCATAAGCACAATAGAAATTTATAAACGTATTATTATTTTTAGCCTCTAAATAGGGTTTTAAACGTATTATACGTTCAAAGGATAAACATGAACACATCACATACATGAACTCTCTACCCGAAGATATTACCCTCCTTTTTTAAAGCTGTCGTTTAAAATTAAGACATATTATGAGCTTGTTTTTATCAATAACTACTAAATTGGCTATTTGACACTTTTCGGAAATATATTTTAAAATATACGGTGTAGGTTTATTTTATAAATACATCTTTTTATCGTTACAATTTTCAAGTAGCCAATCAGCGTTTTTAAAGTGGTTAATATCATTCGTCTGTCCGATATCGATTAAAATCGACTATCGAAATATGTTGTAGAACGAACAACACTAGTTGCTAGATTTGACAGACGAATGATAAGTTGCCGTGTACCATGAACTCGAAGCGATGAGCGACAGTATCGCTTGTTCTCATATTCATCGTCTCTTAAGACACAGCGTCAGATTAAACGCTCAAAGCAAACGCAGCAATGTAATGCGAACATTGTTTACTTACCAATAATCTATAGTTACTTAGGTACAGACTTGGAATCACACCTCGGAATACTTAAAAAATAGATTTAAAATGAATTTACGAATTATATAATTTGAAAATAACTTACCTGTGATAGGAAACATGTCCTTGCGTTTGTGTGCACACAATTTTTGGGCTATCGCAGTTTAGTACGACGCAACAACGCATTTTCGGAATATTTACGGACGACCGGCCACCACAACAGACGCGCGCGGAATATCTGTAGCGACGGCCGAGTGTGGATAAACTCCACAGTTCGGACACGCGAAGTAGATGCATTTGCGTGATCTATGTCTATCTATATCTGTGTCCGGAACCGATAATCTAATGTGTTCGTTGTGGGTGAACCCGCAGGTGACGGAAGGTTTCGTCGGCTGCATAGCCGACCTGCGGTTGAGCGGTGAGCCGCTGCCGCTACACGAGGGTGGCGGCGGGCGCGCACAGCTTCTGCGGCGCGTGCGCGTGCGCGCCGGCGCCTGCGAGCGCGCACCGCCCGCCCCGCCCTGCGCCGCGCACCCCTGTCGCAACGGTGCGTGCACCCCCACCGACCGTCGCTTCGTCGCGCCGAGTCCGACGACTCATCGTTCGCGTCGTTTCGTAGGCGGCACGTGCATCGACGAGAGCCCAGTGGACGCGGGCGCGAACGCGAGCTCGTACCGCTGCTCGTGCCACGCGCGCTTCAGCGGCGCGCGCTGCGAGCGCGACGACGACCCGTGCGCGGCGCGGCCCTGCCTGCACGGCGGACAGTGCGCGGCGGCGCGCGACCCGCCCGGCTACAGCTGCGCCTGCGCGCCGCCCGCGCGTGGCCAGCGCTGCCAGCTCGGCTACTACTGCGACCGCCCCGGGGTGAGTTGTGCTATTTTTTTCGTTTGTTGCCTTCTGTCATACGTTTCTTTACAATCCTTGTTTGTAATTCAAACTATACTGCCTATATTCAACCACGATTAATGTTTTCGTACGAAAATTAATCTGAAAAAAGAAATAACACGTTAACACGGAATAACCGTCTTAAATCCAGGTTGCGCTCTACGTTAAGCTAATTATAGGTTTCCAATAAATTCCACGACGTGTTCGTCGTCACTTTGAGGAAGGAAAATTACCAAATAATACTTCAAAACGACAGATAACAGATGGCAGCAGACAAACACGATTCAATAAGCAGGTACAGTACATACAAGTGCGCTGAGTGCGCGGCGTTGTTTTTGACAGTTTGTGGTAAATAGATGCGGGCGAATCACAAAATAATCGCCTTGAACAAAACAGACTTCACGTCCGCTCCTTTCTTTATCTTTTGCTGGTTTACTTTACAAATATTTATGAAACTAGGATACAAAACAGGCAATGCACACAATAAATCCGTTTTTATCAGCGATGTGTTCACGACCGATTGTCTTTGTCAAAAGTGTAACGTAAAGACAAATAATAAGTTTCTTGTGTTTCGAACGTTAGTTTGTAAACTGCATCCAGAAATTAGTCTTATTATGTAAACAAACCACTTACCGGAAGAAAAATACGCATTCCCTGTGTAATCACACACAATAGCTAGTAGATAATTATTATAGCATCTGGGTAATTACATGCAATACCATGATTTTTGTAATAATACGTCCATTTCATCGTAAAACTAATATTTTTTGCAGAAAACTGAATTCGCTGTAACCTCAAACTTAAAAGTGACATTTACCATTACTCTGTCTTGTCTTTGGTGGCAGGGTTGCCGTTCTACAAATTTTAAAGTCTAGATGACCAGAAAAAATCCGCCAGAAACAGGAGTTTTCTGTTTCTTAAAATCCGCTAGATGTCCCTAGGTACATAGTATGGGTATATACAATTAATAGCATGCTTAAATGAATAAAAACCTTAACAAAAGCGGGCTCTATTTTATATTATAGTGACACGTTATTTTATATTATCTTTGTACCAGAATAAAGTGGAAACACAAAATAAAATATTACTATTTTATTCTCTGTCAAGAGTTTGTCTTATCCCTTTTAGGGTTCCGTTTTCGAAGGGGCTTCTATCTATTACTTGGGAAAAAAACACGGAAAAGCAAAACAAAAATTATGGTAAAAACTAAATCTTTAATCTCAAAACCACGTTTAAACATAATGATATTACTTAATGTCACATATTGAAAATAGCAATTTAGCATTTAAATTTTGCATACAATTTCAATACAATACAACAATTTAAATTTAAAAATAACAATAGCGTGCCTAACCTTGTTGTACACCTAGATTTCAAAATCAATAGCGAAGCCTGGATCCCTATCTTCAAAAACGACTTCAGCGGAACTTGAAGCTTCACCAGTATCTCCAGTTCCTATCTTTGGTTTATTTTTGCCAACTTGGTTGACAACATCTTCGGGAATATCATATGTGGCGCCATCTTTTTGTTTTATCTTTAACTGATTTCTAATCAGGAGAATGGAATTTAAAGTTTTTTCGGATAGCTTGTTTCGCAGTTTGCTTTTAACGACATTCATAGCACTGAATACATGCTCGATTTCCGCATTTGAGTGCGGTAGTGATAATATCATTATTGCAAAATTACATAAATCTTGGAATGTATTTACTCCTGCTGTATTTTTGTATGCGGATACTTTTGCCCAAAAGCTAATTGGGTCTCCATTTAGTGGGTTCCAGTCTACAAAGTGTATATTTTGCCACTGTTGCAAAAATTTGTCGATTCTTTCGTCAGGTATGCCTAATTCTTCTGCATGCTCTACCAGTGAATTGCTTTTTATTTGTTTTAATGTCTCTTCTTCGCTTAAAAGAGATATTTTTTAGCACTGCGTAGTTAAGGGGAAGTCGCTTCTGAATTTCTTCTGCTAATTTAATATTGAAAGCAATACATCTTGATCTTACTGCAGCAATATTAATATTATGGGTTGCTGGGAGCTTTTGTACTTGCGACTCAAAAATATATCCGAGGTAAGGTACAGGATTGAGATGCTCTCTAATATTTAGATTAATGTAGTCTTTGTCGGTTGTTGCAGCAGTTGGCAATATAATTTTTTGGCTGATGGAACGTAGCAAAGTCATCAAGGAACCTAACAGTTTCAGAGAGTTTGTCTTTTCGCTTTCGAAGATTTTGATTGTCTGTTGCACTTCACCTAAAATGCTTCTCAAATAGCACAGGTAGAGTCGATTTCTTTCATCAGAGTACATAGCATATAGCATTTCAGCCGAGTAGCAACGATCTTTAGTAGTAAAAAAATGCAATTTTAATTCGTCCCATTGAGACAAAATTCTCACTATTATCGGTTCAATTGAGAGCCACCGTGTGTCACACACTTTAAGGACTTTTAGAGGTGATTCACCATAGTTGATTTGTTAAAAAATGTTCTTATACTCAAATTGCCGTTTTATTGAGTGCGAAAACCAGTTGTAAGTTTTACGGACCAGAAATTCTAAGTTTCTCGGTAAAGTGTTTTCGGAGGCATGTGTAACCGCTAATTGTAAAGAATGGCAGACGCATGGTATCAATATGAAATGTGAAAGATTATATTGCGTTTTAAGAATCACATAAACGCTATGTCTGGATCCAGTCATGACTTTTAATCAGGCGATTTCAGGCTACTTCAAAGGGGAAAAAATAGACGAATTTAGGCTATTTGGCGATTTGGACCAGGCTAGATTTGGCAACACTGGGTGTCTTGTGTGGTATAGTTTGAACTTTGAACTTTTTGTAATGAGATTTAAGAACATTACTTAAGAACGAATTTGATTTTGTGCGCAGTCCCGCGTTCTGATCTTACCCTCTGATACGCTAAGTACACTCTTACTAAACATTTTTATTTCTCAAAGAAATAAAAACACAAACGAAAACTCGATCTCAAGATATTCTAATAAATATGTACTATAAATAAAGTATGTGAGAATTGGTGGCAGTGTGTGTGTATAATTGACTTGCAAAGACAGACATAAAGAAGGCAATTTTTAGGTCGATCGCATAAACATAGGTCACTAATTGTGTAGTATATAGGGTTGTATTTTGTTTACAGGCCTTGTGTTTTTTGTGTGTAATTAAACGATATAATTTTTTAAATAGATAACAACTTTCGGTACTTATTAATCATTTAAGCATGAGTAAATCCGGCTCATTAGAGATGGTAATGAAATTGGAGGTGTCATTTTTGCATTGCAAATGACCCGTCGCATCGAGCGCTATGACGAGACTTATATAAAGTCTTATAATGATCTATCTTATAATATAATGATTAGATAATATAAAGGTCGTACTCGTACTGTCGCAGGCGTGCGGGCACGGCGGCGCGTGCGAGGAAGGCGTGGCGGGCGCGTCGTGTCGGTGCCGCGGCTACTACGGGCCGGCCTGCCAGCACGACGTGGACGAGTGCGCCGGCGAGCCCTGCGGCGAGGGCGCCACCTGCCTCAACGAGCCCGGCTCCTTCCGCTGCGTGTGCCCGCCCGGCCGGACCGGCGCGCCCTGCGGCCCGCTGCACTCGGGCGCCGTGCTGGCCAGCGGCGGCGGCGGCGGCGCGGGCGCGGCCGCGCGCCTCTGGCACTGGCTCGGCGCGCGCGGCTGGGCGGCCGCGGCGGCCGGCGCGGCCGCGCTGCTGCTGCTGGTGGCGCTGGCACTGCTGCCGCTGCTGTGCCGCCGTGGCGCGCCCGCGCCGCCCGCCGCCGCCGTCGCCGCGCCGCACAAGCCCGTCAAGCTGTCCAACCTGGCGGCGGCGCGCGAGCGCCCGGCGGCGTGCGCGTGCGCGTGCGCGCCGCTCAACAACGCGGACTCGCTGCTGCGCTACGGCGCGGCGGGTGACGAGCTGGAACGGCCCTCTTACGCGCGTAACCTGCACGCGCCCGAGCGCGGCGACCGCAAGCCGTGGAGCGAGCAGATGCACCTGCACAGCTTCAGCGACCACAAGATCTACAACGGTACGACCGAGCCTCCCCTCTCCCCGCCCCGCGACCGCCCGCGGCACAGAAAGTCACGTCGCCGTTTTCCTTGCAGACCTAAAAGGCACGAAGTCGACGCGGCCGCCGTCTCCCGGCGGCCTGGCGCGGCCCGTTCCGCCTTGCGCGCCCGGGCCGGGCTCGGGCGCGGGGGCGGGCGGGGACCTAGTGGGCGGCTACCACTGGGACTGCTCGGACTGGTGCGGCGGCGCGCTGCCCGCCATCAGCGAGCTCACGGCCAACGAGCGGCGTGACTCCACGTCGGCCGGCAGCGAGCGAGCGCGCGCCTCCCCCGCGTCCCCCGCCACCACCGCCGCCGCCGCCCGCAAGCGCGCTCGAGTTTCCGCATCGCATATCGACACCTCATCCGGACTGGACGAAGAAGAGACGCGCTACGACTTCACTGACGGTAAAAGCGTCGACATTAAATCCCGTGATGAGGATAATCATTATCACTATTATTGTCCCATTATTATTAACCCTTTACCCTTCAAATACACCATTATGTTTTGGGTGGTTTGAAAGATATTGTGAGAGTGAGTCCCCAGAGGTGTCACAAATATGAAAGCAACTTTATTAGTTAAATTACTTGGTTTATTTTGTCACACACGACGTGGTTCTAGCACTACCCGTGACTCACTACTGGAAACAATCAAAAGTGCCTACTCGGCGCTATCCGTGTCCCTACACTTATCCCCCCCCCCCTTTTTAAGAAAAGAAAAAATATGACCATGTATAAATGCAGTGGTTAAACAATATGTGACAAAAGTCTCTATGTAGGTATGTGCATACAACATTTTGCTTACGAATACATTCCAAGTTTCGCCCGTCGAGGTTGGCGAGCAGATATTAATCAATGTGTGTGACACAATATATTATTTCACTTACGAGTATAATATATTTTCAACAAGTTGGCTGTCATGAATAAGTTTAAAAGTAAATTTTATTACAATGAAAACTTAAAATTAGCGCACAATAGGTATTTGGTTAGTTTAACGTATGAAATTAAGCTACATAAAATTAAACGTTGCGTAACTAAAAAAAATTAATGAATACAGGCACTTTTTTACTCTATTAGCGTGTTGTTTGGCGTGACACTTGTTGATTTACAGCTGCTGCTTGGCTCATTTCCTTTCGGAAAATTTTCTTTGTATGCTTTTTGTAGTGCTGGAACAGTGTATATAGGTATAAGATCAAAACGCTTGCGATGATCACCATAACAATGACATTCAAACTGCCGACTTTCGCTTCTATTTCGATCTGGCTAGAGCTGGCGCCACTCGCTCCGTTTTGCGCGATGATGACTTCTTCATGTTTGCTTTGAGGTTTACCCATTACTTTTGCAAAAATTGCAATTTTGTTGTAATTTCCAGCTATGGTGCTGAGTAGAGTACGTGTTTCAATACGAGTATGAGCGGATAATTTTAAGATTTTGTTTTAATAGGTAGTTATTTGCAGAGTCTGCAACTTGAGGCTGCACGTTGAGCCAATTGACTGTTACACATAAATGCTACTTTATTACTACATTATGGCCTATAATTAAATTTATTTGTACATCATTAATTATCAAAATGTTTGTTACAAAAATCGTACTGGGCGTCTTACTAGCCTTCCGCTATGAGTTCTCTTTTTTACAGTGTCAAATGCGGTTCTAGGGTCAGGATCCTCTGGGCTAGGAGTGGGTGTAAGGCCAGACATATCTCGCCGCTACCATCTTTCGCGTCGTCCTGATACCTGGTGGCTGATATTGTGTATACTTTCAAAAACTTGCAATCTTAGTTTTTCGGGAATGTATGGTCTAACATTCGTGGTTGAAGTTTCACAATAAAACATTTTATCGGAATTAGGTACATTAAATAATTTCAATTAATAATTACTTTGTTCGCTCGGCCTACTTACTAGTATCGTAATCTGGTCGTCGCATTCCTGCGCCTCTGCTAACTCTGCAAAATCAACGGTTGTCGGACAAGTTATTCTTTCGATGCGTGACAATGTATCTTCTACTATGTTTATTCCACCATATATGTGACGTATGTCTGTTGAATATTCGCTTATATATGGTAGCTGCTTGACGCGGTGTGGTATTTCTTTATAGCAAGATAAACGTTCCTGACAATAGCTATCGAATACGCTAGTTTGTTTTCTTTTTCAAAAATATTTCGCCTCGAATCTATTAAAACCATTAATAGCCATCCAGAGCGGCGTGTGCGTGCCGCGGGTCTGCAAAACATTTGTTCTGTTAGATGGAGAGATAGTACAAATTGTTCGCGCACTTTTTTACAATATTTCTTAACTCGAAACGATATTTCACAACTATTTTTTTAATATTTATGTCTGTATTTAAAGTATGATTTGGTTGTTTATTAGGTTTTTCAACAGACGCACCTATAAAAACAATTCACAATAAGTGAAGCCACAGTGTGAATCCCTATTACTGAAAAACACAGCATTCACAACACTTATCATGTAAGATACTACAATTTGGCATAATTATCAATTAGGAACTAAAGTGACAATAAGAAATATTAGCATTAAGTTATGGATGTCTGTGTGGCGCCAGATTTAAAATAGCATCACTCCATTTCCTTCCATGAATGTCGCAGAAGGCGACTAAGGAAATACGTTACCAGGAGATGGGCAGCATTGTCTTCCTGAGATTCCAACCGCATATTGCGATCGCCAACCCGCCTGCCAAGCGTGGCGATTATGGCAAAATCCCCATGTTAGGAAAACCATGAGGGAGGCCTATGTCCTGCAGTGGGCGTCCAATGGCTGATGATGAAGTTATGGATGACGTTGACATTAATTGGATCAAGTTTGATTTGAATTTAGTAAGCGTACATACAAACAAATCGAATTTCCGAGCATCTTTCACAAAAAGTTGATTATGCTGCCTACATAATCCGTTAATTATTGAATATTTAACAATATTGGTTATTGCTGAGCGAAGATAAAATGGATGGTAAGTAATACCCTGGAACCGCGACGAGAAACCACAAAGTTGAATTTGACAAAAGGACAGCGTTGTGACGTCTATCCTTCAGTGATAAAAGGTTAAATTGATCCAATCGGTTGGAGTAATATGCCAAAGAGCGACACCTGCCCTGATAGCAGCTCAGATAGTAAACGTTTCTGTGCTCTTTCAATCCAATCAATATGACAATAATTGTAATGAGGACTCCAGATCGTAGAGCAATACTCCATAGAGCTAGGCACTAATGCGCATTACGCTATTTTAAGAGCGTTCACGTTCCTGAAGTCTCGGCAATTGCGCCAAATAAATCCCAACATAGAAGACCTTTTTTAACAATTTTGTCAACATGAGCATTTAAAGTTAGATGACTGTCCACTACGACACGTAAGTCACGTATTTGAGACACTACTTCAAGATGTGTCCCGTTCAGGGTATAATTATCTTTGACTTTATCTTTGTAAAGATATATAGCCTTTTGTGGCAACTTAGATACACCACAGGCTACATCTATGGTCCTGTTTTATCTATTTGTTTTGTCTGTTCAGTATTTAGTTTTGTTTCTGTTGCTGTGCATATTATGTTACTTATCTGCTTATTTTGTTTCTGTGATGTATCTTGTTGGTATAATAGAAAGAAAGAAAGAAAAAAGGAGCATTTCATAAGCAGCCTATACGTCCCACTTTAGTTAGCGAGTGGTATTGCTACTATAACTTCACAAATGTACATAACTTAGAAAACAAAGTCATAGATACATGCCCGCACTGGGAATCGAACCTAGGTCTCCCGCGTCGGAGTCCAATGTTCTACCCACTAGGCTACCACCGCTTATACCACAGCAAGCATTTATTGACATATTAAGACAAAGGGTCGAAGCTCAGCATTATGCAACCAAGTCAACGCAGTGATCTTGGCAGTGCTGATTATCAGCCACTACCCAAAACAAACTAAAAAAAATGTCTTTCTTCTTCTTCTTTAAATTTACCTTTTTTTAATGTTTAGAGGCAGTTTATTTCTAATGCTCCATTGTAAAATTTTCGATACATCTTCCTGCAACAGGGATACATCACGGGAGTCACTTTTGGGCCTATATATTTTTAATATATCGGAGAAAACATTAATGAATACTAAGAATAATTTAGAACCTAAATTTGAACCGGAGGGTGCCGCAAATGGAGAAAATTCAAAACCAGTGTTGGGAAGAGCGGGTGATCGTGCTCTTCCACTATAAAAGGAATTTTCCCGCCAGGCAGATCGTATGCCTGGGGACGGCCGGTCCGACTTATGATCGTCGGACGTTATATTTATGGTATGTCATGTGAAACATTTTGCTTGCGCGATGCAGGAATGTTTGGAGTTTATAGTGTGCGTGCAGAGTTCACATGTGCTCGTCACACCAGCAACAACAACCTTTTAACTTTTATTGGACAAATATGATATGACAAACCACTTCAATAAGTTGTGGCGAGCACATGTCAACTCTGCGCGTGCACTACAAACTCTGACATTCCTGCATCGCGCAAGCAAAATGTATCACGTGACGTACCATAAATATAACGTCCGACGAACATCAGTAATTGTGCGTACATTGTGAACACGAAAGCAATTATCACGTGCTTGCATTCAAAACACCGGCTCATTGTTACGCCGCTACAGATGCTAAAAATACAGATGCTAAATTCGCAATCGGTTCACAACACCGTAGCTCAGTCTGCAGCACATTCGCCTCCCAATCAGGGTTTGCTAGAGACTTCCAAGGATTCCACTTTTAGTTAGACTATATTTTTCGAAAATCACAATACGGCGAAAATAAAGCAAGAGAGCACTACAATTTCCAACATGGCGCAGGTTGTATATGGCACAAGCCTCAAGATAGTGCGACAGCCACTAAGTTTTAAGCAAAAAGAGCGTCACACCATCGCTTCCAGTCGCAATTATAAGATTTAATTCCAAACAAAAATACGTAAACGAGGAGAATAGTCTATAGGGAAGAGCGGGTGATCGTACCACCACTATATAAATGGAATTTTCCCGCCAGGCAGATCGTATGCCTGGGGACGGCCGGTCCATTTTGCTTGCGCGATGCAGGAATGTTGGAGTTTCTAGTGCGCGCGCAGATTTGACATGTACTCATCACAAGCCTAAATAGATGCCATTTTAAATTACTAATTAGGTACATTACCGCGGCTTCAAAGCACTCTGATTTAAGCCAGATTTAGTCCAATCTAAATCTGCAACGGTCCACGAATGATCCCTGAAACTAATAATAGTTGTTCTCCTCAGCGGAATCCTACCTCCTTCACCCAGATGCGTACTTGCCGCGCGAGGGAGAAGAGGACGGCGTCGGGGAGGGGGAAGGAGACGGCACTCTGCGCGCGCTGCGCCTGCGCGAGCCCGACGCCGCCAGCCTCATCACCATGCTCGGTGAGTGAGGCGGGCCGCCGCCGCCCGTGTTCAAGTGCGTTCAACGGTCTATCATGTACTAAATGCGGCGTGTTTATGTTGCAGAGGAGCGCGCGGGATTGCTGCCGCGCGGCGGCGGGGGGAGCGCGGGGGACGTGTCGACGCGGCTCTGCGAGATCGAGGACTCTGACGTCGAGTCCGATCCCCCCGCGCCCGCCCCCTGCCGCCACACGGACGTGTGACGCCGGCGCGCGGCCCCCGCGCCGCCCCGCGCCCCCGCCCCCGCCCCCGCCGCCGTGCTGCGGTCTGGCGCTCGACTGACTAGTGTTACGCGTGTGTGTGTGCGACTCCTGTGAATGATAAATCATTGTACACAGATCGTGATGGTGCTCCGACTATAATAGGTTCATATCATATTTGTAAAACTATGCATTTATAAACATTCTCCAGTAGGCTAACCTATAGGTGTAAGAATTCTATTTTTATATGTACAATAATAATTGATGAGTATAAATTATTATATATCAGCCGCGACTGTCGCTCTGTGAGCGACTGTCGCGCGCATTTGCGACAAGCGCCGTGGAAAGCGCTCGCGTCCGCCGCGCGGCGCTCTGGCCGACTGTCTGCGACAGACGCGCCAAGACGGCGCCGTCGCGCGGCGTTGCGAACACAGGGTTACCTACCTGATGTTATTTATATACCTACTATTATGATTTTCTACCGCATAATGAACCAATTGACTGTATAAATAGGCTAAGAGGTAACTAATAAATTCGGAATATGAAAATGATTTTTTAATTCAATTACACTCCAATAGCGTTCGACATGACCTTCGTTTTGTCCATGTTCATTTTAAGGCCTACACGTTTTTTATTATTATATTTAGGCCCTTATTTTTAAAATTAAGAGACAAGAAAATTACCTTGCGGATACAAATAATGCTCTCTCTAAGGTACTATATTGGTTTACCTCTAATAACTTATGATTAAATTTAAAAAAGACAAAGTGTATAAAATTCATGACAGCAATGAATGGAATGCGACATTGAATGAAATTAAGTCAGAAACGACAGATAGGCCAGCTGGAGATCCGCCGATGACGTCGAGGGGCACACCAGGGGCCTAATTACGCGCACCAAATCCTGAGCTATTCCAATCGTGTAACTGTCAAGTTCCATACTAATTTCACAGTTAGACTATTGGAATCGTACAGGATTTGGTGCACGTAATATAGGAGCAGTCCGGTACCCCGGACCCTAGTTCCTTAGGAGATGACGCTGACATTGCGCCCGCCGTTGGAAAAAATATTTCTAAAGCTGCATGACACATATTTATCTTCTTCTATATAAGATAAGATAACAATTTTTTTTTTTTTTTTTTTTTTTTTTTTTTTTTTTTTTTTTTTTTTTTTTTTTTTTTTTTTTTTTTTTTTTTTTTTTTTTTGTACCAGGAAAAACACAAACATAAAATAATAACAAAAATGCAGTACAATTGGCGGCCTTATTGCTTATAGCAATTTCTTCCAGGTAACCGACGATGGAGAGTTGCTGAAAGAAAAGTAGGTGCAAATATGAATATTCATTTACATACTTATACTTAATAATCTTTACAAACAATTACTAACATACATAAAGTTAAAAAAGTTACAATAAAGTTCTACCAGAGGACAAAAGAAAAGACATACCTACATTCAGGAAAACAATAATAAATTAGAGTGATAGATATCTAGATCGTGAACCCTGCTTTTAAACTTAGCTGGGGAAGAAGAGCGCCTCATTGAAACCGGCAGATCGTTGCAAATGGAGGCTCTACTGGCAGTGGGCATAATTTGGAAAACGCTCTATGCCTGATGACGTCACTCGAGGAATGTTGTCTGGGAAAAAAAAAAAAAAAAAAAAAAAAAAAAAGGTTTTATTTAACTTCCACACAAACAGTACCCTAGGTAACCTTGTTCAGTTCGAAAATCTGAAATTTGTTGCCGCATTAACACCAGATGGCGCTGTCAGAATTCTATGTCGCGGTATGGTTGTGACTGTATGAAGAGTATAAATAAAAGCAGAATTCCTTATTACGACTTCGTCGAGGTTAGGTTAGGTTAGGTTAGGTTAGGTTAGGTTAGGTTAGGTTAGGTTAGGTTAGGTTAGGTTAGGTTAGGTTAGGTTAGGTTAGGTTAGGTTAGGTTAGGTTAGGTTAGGTTAGGTTAGGTTAGGTTAGGTTAGGTTAGGTTAGGTTAGGTTAGGTTAGGTTAGGTTAGGTTAGGTTAGGTTAGGTTAGGTTAGGTTAGGTTAGGTTAGGTTAGGTTAGGTTAGGTTAGGTTAGGTTAGGTTAGGTTAGGTTAGGTTAGGTTAGGTTAGGTTAGGTTAGGTTAGGTTAGGTTAGGTTAGGTTAGGTTAGGTTAGGTTAGGTTAGGTTAGGTTAGGTTAGGTTAGGTTAGGTTAGGTTAGGTTAGGTTAGGTTAGGTTAGGTTAGGTTAGGTTAGGTTAGGTTAGGTTAGGTTAGGTTAGGTTAGGTTAGGTTAGGTTAGGTTAGGTTAGGTTAGGTTAGGTTAGGTTAGGTTAGGTTAGGTTAGGTTAGGTTAGGTTAGGTTAGGTTAGGTTAGGTTAGGTTAGGTTAGGTTAGGTTAGGTTAGGTTAGGTTAGGTTAGGTTAGGTTAGGTTAGGTTAGGTTAGGTTAGGTTAGGTTAGGTTAGGTTAGGTTAGGTTAGGTTAGGTTAGGTTAGGTTAGGTTAGGTTAGGTTAGGTTAGGTTAGGTTAGGTTAGGTTAGGTTAGGTTAGGTTAGGTTAGGTTAGGTTAGGTTAGGTTAGGTTAGGTTAGGTTAGGTTAGGTTAGGTTAGGTTAGGTTAGGTTAGGTTAGGTTAGGTTAGGTTAGGTTAGGTTAGGTTAGGTTAGGTTAGGTTAGGTTAGGTTAGGTTAGGTTAGGTTAGGTTAGGTTAGGTTAGGTTAGGTTAGGTTAGGTTAGGTTAGGTTGGGGTTCCGAGTTCAAACCACAGCAAACTTTAGGGTTGGATGTTTTGAATGTTTTGGATTGTTTTTGGGAGGTTTTGGGTTTTGGAGAGTTATAAATAGTGTTTCGGTGTGCGAAGAATTTGGAGATGGAAGGGGAATCCCTTCATCCGGATTATGGGGGAGGCGGGAGCGGTAGGAGTTCCGCCGCGGGTGATCTTTTGCCCTGTGGGACAGCCAGGGAGGGGGAAGTGCCGGAGGGGCCCAAGGTGGGGGAAGGTGGGGGCCAAGAGGGCGAACCCCTACGTTAGGCTCGAGTTTCCCGAGCCAAAGATCACCCAGGCGAGGAGGGGAAGAAGTGCGAAGAGAGTTGGGACTGCGAGGACAGCCGCCGGCCATTACGCTGGCATGTCGGCCGCCCGGAGCGGCCTGCGCGATCGGCAGGATTCCGAGGAGGAGGAGAGCGGTCCGGAGGAGTGCTGCAGCGTGTGGGCCCCGTCTGCACCGACCGATGCGGATCCGGCGGACGTCGTGCGCCGGGCCGCGGAGGTGGTGCTGGCGGAGACGGCCAAGTCTCTCAACTTAAAGGGGGGCGTCCGGGGCAACATTAACTCCGCCTGCCGGGAAATTGTAGCGGCGATAGCTAGCCTTCAACCGCAGGACGAGGGGGAGGTCGTCCGCACCCTGCGGGCGGACAACAAGCGCATGAGGGAGGAACTCGCCCTCATGCGCTCCGAACTGAAGGCCGTCCGCAGGGCCTTCTCAGAAAGGGAAAAGGAGCCGCCTGCCCCGGGCCCGAGTGCGCCGGAGGCTGGCGACATGATGGCGCTCCTCGCGGACTTTAAGGAGGAGCTCTCCCGCGAGCTCTTCGCCTCTCTGGGCGGGATGGTGAACGCCAGATTGGAGGCAATCTGTCGTCGCCTCCCCCCGGAGCCTGTCATCCGCCCACCACTTGCGGCGGACAGGAAGAGGGCGGAGCAGCAGCAGGGGGCGGAGGGGGCGAGGGAGAGCAGCGGCTCTCAACTGCACCAGCGGCGGGGGCCAGCTCCAACCGGGGGCGCCATCCGGGAGACAACTGGGGCGACCCTGATGCCGCCGGCAAACCCGGCGCCGGCGCCGCGGTTTGGCGGTAGGGCTCCCGCACGAGCCTCGGTGGCCCCTGCCCCCGCTCCTAGTCCGCCGGCGCCGGCGCCGGAGCCGGCGTGGACGGAGGTGGTCAGGCGGGGTGGAGGGAGGAGGCCCGCTCCGCCTGCTCCCCGGGCGAGCCAGCCCTCGGGTCGGGCCCCTGCCCCGGCGAGGAAACTGGCGGTGCCCAAAACGGCGGCCGTGGTGGTGGCCCTCAAACCGGAAGCTGAGGCGTCATACGCCGACGTGATGAAGAGGGCCACCCAAGCCTTCCGACTCCAGGATGTGGGCCTGGAAAGTGTCAGGATCCGTAAGACTGCGGATGGGGCCCGCATCCTGGAAATCCCGGGCGCCAATATGGGCAGAGCGGCTGACGAGTTGAGGGGACGCCTGGAGGCAGCCATCGGGGACACCGCGCGGGTATACAGGCCCGTTATGATGGCGAGCCTCCGGGTGACTGGTCTCGACGAGGCGGCCACACCGGAGGCACTGGCTGGGGCGGTGGCGGCCCTGGGGCGCTGCGGGCCTGCCGACGTCAGAGTCGGCCAAATCAGTTACGGGTTTGGCGGCGCGGGCTCGGCGCTCGTGCAGTGCCCCGTAGAAGCGGCCAACGCCGCGATCGAGGCGGGACGCATCGCGGTGGGGTGGTCGGCCGCCAGAGTCGTGGCCCTGGAACAGCCACCACTCCGGTGCTATAAGTGCTTGGGAGTGGGGCACACCAGGGCCACGTGCCCATCACCGGTGGAGCGGGGGAGCCTGTGCTACCGCTGCAGCAAGCCGGGCCACAAGGCGGCGGGCTGCAAAGAGGAAGTCTTCTGCGCAGTCTGCCACCACGCCGGGCTGCCAGCGGGGCACAGGATGGGCGGCTTGAGATGCAGGCCGCCCAAAACCAGGGGCGCAGCATCCCCGAATCCCAGGGCTCCAACGGGAGCCGCTGCAGCCGCCGGACCCCCAGTGAACGGGGCGAATGAGGGACAACCCATGGACCAGTGATGCCTGCACACCCACAGCTCACTGGTCCCCGTGAGGTGCTGCAGGGAAACCTGAACCACTCCGCCCGTGCTCAGGATCTCCTGATGCAGAACATGGCGGAGTGGGGCATTTCCCTGGCGGCTGTGGCGGAGCCGTACGTGGTCCCTCAGCGCCCCAACTGGGTGGGCTCCACTGACGACCAGGTGGCTCTGGTGGTCCCGACCATCGGGGCGGCCCTCTCGGGCATCGAAAGGGGGGCGGGCTATGCGGCCGCAAAGTGGGGGGACACACTCGTGGTGGGGGTGTATTTCTCCCCCAATCGGCCGCTGGACGCCTTCCGAGAATTCCTGGGGAGGCTCGAGAGGGTCGTCGGGAGAGCCGGTGGGGCGCCCGTCCTGGTTCTTGGCGACTTCAACGCCAAGAGCAGGGCATGGGGGAGCCCTAACACGGACCTCAGGGGGGCCGAGGTAATGGAATGGGCGACCGCGGCGGGCCTCGTCATCCTCAACCGGGGCGGCGCGCAGACGTGCGTACGCCGGCAGGGGGGGTCGATCATCGACCTCTCTTTTGCTACCCCTGCCCTGGCTGCGCGCATCGCCGGGTGGGAGGTGATGGATGGCGAGGAGACCCTCTCGGATCATTTGTATATCCGCATGAGGGTCTCCCCGCTGCGGGATGCCGTGCCATTGGCCCCCCACGGCCAGAGGGCCGGGAGGGGCTTCCCCAGATGGGCGGTCACCCGGCTCGACCGCGAGATGGCTAAGGAGGCTGCCATAATAGAGGCGTGGTGCGACCCCCCGACCGCCCTGCGGGGGGTCGATGAAAAGGCAGCCCACCTTAGGGCTTCCCTCACGGCGGTGTGCGACGCGGCTATGCCCAGGGCTAGACCGTTCCGAGGGCGGCGACAGGTGTACTGGTGGAGCACCGAAATCGCCGCCCTCCGAGAAGAATGCAACGGAGCCCGACGGGCATACGTCCGCTGTCGCAGAAGGGGGCACACCGCCGAGGAGGAGGACCTCCTCCACTCCGCGTGGGACCAGAGGAGGGCGGCGCTCCGGGCCGCCATTGGCAGGGCCAGAGACGAGGGCTGGGAGGAGACTCTGGCCACCCTCAACAGGGACCCGTGGGGGCGCCCCTACAAGATGGTACGTAATAAGATAGGGGGCGCCCCCCCCATGGACTCCATGGAGCCGGAGCTCCTCCGCGGGGTGGTCGAGGGCCTCTTTCCGACGGCCCACGGCTTCACCCCGCCCAGAATGGCGCCCCCGTCGGGGGCCCCGGAGCGGCCGCTCGACGTCCCCCCCGTCACGGACGACGAGCTCACCTGGGCCATTTTACGGCTCAGGCGCGCCGGGAAGGCTCCGGGTCCGGACGGGGTGCCGGGAGGGGTCCTCCTCCTGGCGCTCCAGCGGCTCGGGGACCGCCTCAGATCCCTCATGGAGGACTGCCTGGGGGAGGGGCGCTTCCCGAGCTGCTGGAAGGAGGGAAAGCTGTGCCTGCTAAGGAAGGAGGAGCGCCCAGCAGATTCCCCATCTGGTTACCGCCCCATCGTGCTGCTGGATGAGGTCAGTAAGCTCTTCGAGCGAATACTGGAAAGCCGCATCCAGCAGCACCTAGAGGAGTCGGGCCCGGACTTGAGTGAAAACCAGTTCGGGTTCCGCAAGGGGCGGTCAACCATGGATGCTGTGGGCGCTCTGAGGAGGTTTGGGCTGCAGGCGGAGGAAAGAGGGGAGGGAGCGGTGGCGGTGTCTCTGGACATCGCAAACGCCTTTGGCTCCCTCCCCTACGAGGTGATAGAGGAGGCGCTCCGGTACCATGAGGTGCCGGGGTACCTCCGGAGGGTCGTGGGGCACTACCTGACAGGGCGGGTGGTGCTCTACGACCACGGTGGAGCTCGGTGTGCCAGGGCCATGTCGTGCGGGGTTCCACAGGGATCCGTGCTGGGTCCACTCCTGTGGAACCTCGGATTCGACTGGCTCACCAGAGGAGCACAGCTTCCGCGCATGGTCACCGTGTGTTATGCTGATGACACACTGGTGGCCGTGCGGGGTAAGCAACTGGAGGAGGTGCTCCGAAGGGCAGAAGTGGCCACCGAGCTCACGGTCCACCGCGTGGGCCTCCTGGGGCTAAAGGTCGCCCTCCAAAAGACCGAGGCGATGGTCCTCGGGGGGAGGGGCTGGAGGGTGGGCGCAGGCACCACCCTCAGAGTGGGAGAGGAGCGTGTCCAGGTCAGGCCCAATATTAAATATCTGGGTCTGGTCCTGGACAGGTGGTGGTCCTTCAAGGACCACTTCACCAGACTGGGTCCTCGCCTCGTGGGTGCGGCCTCGGCACTGAGTCGGCTGCTGCCGAACATCGGAGGGCCAAACGCTCCGTGCAGGAAACTGTACGCGGGCGTTGTGCGGAGCATGGCCCTCTACGGCGCGCCGATTTGGGCCGAGAGGCTGACTGGGTGCACCACTGCTCTGCTGCGGCGTCCGCAGAGAGTGGTGGCCCAGCGAATGGCGAGGACCTACCGCTCCACCTCCCACGCTGCGGCGTGTCTCCTCGCCGGGACCCCGCCCTGGGACCTGGATGCCGAGCACTTGGCGGACAGGTACCGGCGCAGGGCGGAGGTCAGAGCGGGAGACAATCCTCCGGACCCCGAGGAGGCGAGGAGGGCGGCCCGGGAGGCCCAAGACAGACTGAGGGAGCGGTGGAGGGTGGCCCTGGAAAATAGCCATTACGGCACGAGGACCATAGGGGCCATCCTCCCCGTGATGGAAGAGTGGTTGGACCGCGAAGGGGGGGTTCCAACCTTCCGGCTGGCGCAGGTGGTGTCCGGACACGGCTGCTTCGGGCACTACCTGTGCATGATAGGGAGGGAGCCGGACACCCGTTGCCACGAGTGCGGCGCGGATGACGACACGGCCCAGCACACTCTGGAGGTGTGCAGCCGCTGGGCCGGGGAGAGAGCGGCACTCGTGGCGGAGACGGGTTTGGTGGATCTCTCGCTGCACAGCGTCATCGCGAAGATGCTGAGCAGCGAGAGCCACTGGGAGGCGGTCGCCTCCTTCTGCGAAGAGGTCATGTCGCAGAAGGAGGCGGCGGAGAGGGAGCGGGAGGCTGCGGCCGACGCGCTCCCTCAACGCCAGACGAGAAGGGGTCGAAGGCGTCGACACTTTGTCCGCCTCGGCCCCTAAGGGACCTGCGGTTGGTCCCACCGCCTGAGGGGAGCTCACTAATGTTGTGAGCCCCCCCCCCTTCCAGGCGGGTACCCCGGCGCAAGCCGGGGTTGCCGGGGGGGCACTCTGGTAGAATGCCTAGCGATCCCAGGGTGCCCCTACACCAAACCGGCCCAGAGGGAACCGCCGGAGTGGAGTTTAGTGGGTAGGGCCAGTCTCTCCCCCCTCTTTCTAGTAAAGAGGGATGAGAGCGGCGAGTCCCACATACCCCCTGGAGTTTTACCCAGGGGGATGCGTAAATGCATTCTCCACTCCGTCAAAAAAAAAAAAAAAAAAAAAAAAAAAAAAAAGGTTAGGTTAGGTTAGGTTAGGTTAGGTTAGGTTAGGTTAGGTTAGGTTAGGTTAGGTTAGGTTAGGTTAGGTTAGGTTAGGTTAGGTTAGGTTAGGTTAGGTTAGGTTAGGTTAGGTTAGGTTAGGTTAGGTTAGGTTAGGTTAGGTTAGGTTAGGTTAGGTTAGGTTAGGTTAGGTTAGGTTAGGTTAGGTTAGGTTAGGTTAGGTTAGGTTAGGTTAGGTTAGGTTAGGTTAGGTTAGGTTAGGTTAGGTTAGGTTAGGTTAGGTTAGGTTAGGTTAGGTTAGGTTAGGTTAGGTTAGGTTAGGTTAGGTTAGGTTAGGTTAGGTTAGGTTAGGTTAGGTTAGGTTAGGTTAGGTTAGGTTAGGTTAGGTTAGGTTAGGTTAGAGGTTAGGTTAGGTTAGGTTAGGTTAGGTTAGGTTAGGTTAGGTTAGGTTAGGTTAGGTTAGGTTAGGTTAGGTTAGGTTAGGTTAGGTTAGGTTAGGTTAGGTTAGGTTAGGTTAGGTTAGGTTAGGTTAGGTTAGGTTAGGTTAGGTTAGGTTAGGTTAGGTTAGGTTAGGTTAGGTTAGGTTAGGTTAGGTTAGGTTAGGTTAGGTTAGGTTAGGTTAGGTTAGGTTAGGTTAGGTTAGGTTAGGTTAGGTTAGGTTAGGTTAGGTTAGGTTAGGTTAGGTTAGGTTAGGTTAGGTTAGGTTAGGTTAGGTTAGGTTAGGTTAGGTTAGGTTAGGTTAGGTTAGGTTAGGTTAGGTTAGGTTAGGTTAGGTTAGGTTAGGTTAGGTTAGGTTAGGTTAGGTTAGGTTAGGTTAGGTTAGGTTAGGTTAGGTTAGGTTAGGTTAGGTTAGGTTAGGTTAGGTTAGGTTAGGTTAGGTTAGGTTAGGTTAGGTTAGGTTAGGTTAGGTTAGGTTAGGTTAGGTTAGGTTAGGTTAGGTTAGGTTAGGTTAGGTTAGGTTAGGTTAGGTTAGGTTAGGTTAGGTTAGGTTAGGTTAGGTTAGGTTAGGTTAGGTTAGGTTAGGTTAGGTTAGGTTAGGTTAGGTTAGGTTAGGTTAGGTTAGGTTAGGTTAGGTTAGGTTAGGTTAGGTTAGGTTAGGTTAGGTTAGGTTAGGTTAGGTTAGGTTAGGTTAGGTTAGGTTAGGTTAGGTTAGGTTAGGTTAGGTTAGGTTAGGTTAGGTTAGGTTAGGTTAGGTTAGGTTAGGTTAGGTTAGGTTAGGTTAGGTTAGGTTAGGTTAGGTTAGGTTAGGTTAGGTTAGGTTAGGTTAGGTTAGGTTAGGTTAGGTTAGGTTAGGTTAGGTTAGGTTAGGTTAGGTTAGGTTAGGTTAGGTTAGGTTAGGTTAGGTTAGGTTAGGTTAGGTTAGGTTAGGTTAGGTTAGGTTAGGTTAGGTTAGGTTAGGTTAGGTTAGGTTAGGTTAGGTTAGGTTAGGTTAGGTTAGGTTAGGTTAGGTTAGGTTAGGTTAGGTTAGGTTAGGTTAGGTTAGGTTAGGTTAGGTTAGGTTAGGTTAGGTTAGGTTAGGTTAGGTTAGGTTAGGTTAGGTTAGGTTAGGTTAGGTTAGGTTAGGTTAGGTTAGGTTAGGTTAGGTTAGGTTAGGTTAGGTTAGGTTAGGTTAGGTTAGGTTAGGTTAGGTTAGGTTAGGTTAGGTTAGGTTAGGTTAGGTTAGGTTAGGTTAGGTTAGGTTAGGTTAGGTTAGGTTAGGTTAGGTTAGGTTAGGTTAGGTTAGGTTAGGTTAGGTTAGGTTAGGTTAGGTTAGGTTAGGTTAGGTTAGGTTAGGTTAGGTTAGGTTAGGTTAGGTTAGGTTAGGTTAGGTTAGGTTAGGTTAGGTTAGGTTAGGTTAGGTTAGGTTAGGTTAGGTTAGGTTAGGTTAGGTTAGGTTAGGTTAGGTTAGGTTAGGTTAGGTTAGGTTAGGTTAGGTTAGGTTAGGTTAGGTTAGGTTAGGTTAGGTTAGGTTAGGTTAGGTTAGGTTAGGTTAGGTTAGGTTAGGTTAGGTTAGGTTAGGTTAGGTTAGGTTAGGTTAGGTTAGGTTAGGTTAGGTTAGGTTAGGTTAGGTTAGGTTAGGTTAGGTTAGGTTAGGTTAGGTTAGGTTAGGTTAGGTTAGGTTAGGTTAGGTTAGGTTAGGTTAGGTTAGGTTAGGTTAGGTTAGGTTAGGTTAGGTTAGGTTAGGTTAGGTTAGGTTAGGTTAGGTTAGGTTAGGTTAGGTTAGGTTAGGTTAGGTTAGGTTAGGTTAGGTTAGGTTAGGTTAGGTTAGGTTAGGTTAGGTTAGGTTAGGTTAGG
This sequence comes from Yponomeuta evonymella, assembly GCA_963969515.1. Taxonomy (NCBI): domain Eukaryota; kingdom Metazoa; phylum Arthropoda; class Insecta; order Lepidoptera; family Yponomeutidae; genus Yponomeuta; species Yponomeuta evonymella. The sequence continues at coordinate 1,039 of OZ018342.1, read as the reverse complement.
TTAGGTTAGGTTAGGTTAGGTTAGGTTAGGTTAGGTTAGGTTAGGTTAGGTTAGGTTAGGTTAGGTTAGGTTAGGTTAGGTTAGGTTAGGTTAGGTTAGGTTAGGTTAGGTTAGGTTAGGTTAGGTTAGGTTAGGTTAGGTTAGGTTAGGTTAGGTTAGGTTAGGTTAGGTTAGGTTAGGTTAGGTTAGGTTAGGTTAGGTTAGGTTAGGTTAGGTTAGGTTAGGTTAGGTTAGGTTAGGTTAGGTTAGGTTAGGTTAGGTTAGGTTAGGTTAGGTTAGGTTAGGTTAGGTTAGGTTAGGTTAGGTTAGGTATAGGTTAGGTTAGGTTAGGTTAGGTTAGGTTAGGTTAGGTTAGGTTAGGTTAGGTTAGGTTAGGTTAGGTTAGGTTAGGTTAGGTTAGGTTAGGTTAGGTTAGGTTAGGTTAGGTTAGGTTAGGTTAGGTTAGGTTAGGTTAGGTTAGGTTAGGTTAGGTTAGGTTAGGTTAGGTTAGGTTAGGTTAGGTTAGGTTAGGTTAGGTTAGGTTAGGTTAGGTTAGGTTAGGTTAGGTTAGGTTAGGTTAGGTTAGGTTAGGTTAGGTTAGGTTAGGTTAGGTTAGGTTAGGTTAGGTTAGGTTAGGTTAGGTTAGGTTAGGTTAGGTTAGGTTAGGTTAGGTTAGGTTAGGTTAGGTTAGGTTAGGTTAGGTTAGGTTAGGTTAGGTTAGGTTAGGTTAGGTTAGGTTAGGTTAGGTTAGGTTAGGTTAGGTTAGGTTAGGTTAGGTTAGGTTAGGTTAGGTTAGGTTAGGTTAGGTTAGGTTAGGTTAGGTTAGGTTAGGTTAGGTTAGGTTAGGTTAGGTTAGGTTAGGTTAGGTTAGGTTAGGTTAGGTTAGGTTAGGTTAGGTTAGGTTAGGTTAGGTTAGGTTAGGTTAGGTTAGGTTAGGTTAGGTTAGGTTAGGTTAGGTTAGGTTAGGTTAGGTTAGGTTAGGTTAGGTTAGGTTAGGTTAGGTTAGGTTAGGTTAGGTTAGGTTAGGTTAGGTTAGGTTAGGTTAGGTTAGGTTAGGTTA